>LR991052.1:49927735-52427735 GCA_905163555.1 Notocelia uddmanniana
ATAGAACCGTTGGTATACTTTATTAACTTACTTTTTGTGTTAGTCACTTACAAATTAAAGTTACAAGAGTTAAATGGAATTTCTTTCACGAGATCAGTTTTTTTATTGGTGTTATTCATAATGACTTAATAACACTGACATACCTACATGTGAAGTAATATTTACTTATTAATGTATTCATGGAGTGACAACCCCAACGCTACACGTGCCGCGCGTGAATGAATACAAGTTATGCGATAGACAGAGATACAGAGAGTAGGTACGTTTCTTATGCCTAAACGCCGTTTTTGTTAGAAAGTGAAATTTCTGTATGTACTATTACTTATTCTGTGTCCCAGGTAGCAGGTTAGGTACACAAGTGGAAAGATTGAATTGAAAGAAGAATTTTATATGGTCTTCTGAAAACGGATCACGTTTACATGACGTAACGATTTACTCCTTCTATTTGCATAATCGCGACATGATCATCTCTCTTTGCATACCTACCTACTCGGTGGCGTAGGTAGGTGGAATGCTTTTGTTTTAAATTCGAAAAATACTACGAACAGTATTCGGAAAATTCTACTTACATATAGGTTGCATCGTTTCGTTTCATATTACGTTGTCGAACTTCAGTACAAATAAGTGTTGATATCACCGCTTGAAGTCGCCAATGACGCAAACAAGGCTTTATCGACGTGACACTAATCAATCCATTGAATTATCCAGATTCGAGTATTATAAAATATGTGCCAGAGGATTCAGGAAACCATTTTTTTAGCAAAATAATCCCAGGAGGGGGTTGGTTGTGCCACACCTATCTTGGTAGGTGCGGTCACTGGTGCGGTAGTCACCATTAACTCGTAGGTGTATAATATAGTATATGTACACCGCTATTTGATTCTGGGTAATGTTAACTGAATAGAGTAGGTATATCGTTTTTTTTAATGGAGGGAAAATTATTTATGGATATGTAACCTATTTCGCACCGTGGACGCAGCGCGGAGGTTATTTCGGACTCGACAGCCGGACTCGCACCGTCTAAACCAATGTCTAAACTCTTGTAGAGTATTAGGTACAGACAAGGGAATTGAAACACGTACCTTTTTCGGTCTTGTCAGAATGACAATAAGGGTTAAAAAGGTATGTGTTTACATTTCCTCTACAGTACCTGTACTTATTGTAAGTAGTAGTTTGTAGGTCAGCGAATGAAAAATACTTTTTCTTTCACTGATGTAGGTAGATATACCTATTATGTGCATTTCAATGGTACGCGTTTCGTTCCGTTTTTTTTATTCGTGTGCGTAGGTACAGTCATAAAATTTAATTTGGTACCTACTTAAGGTTGTCAGTCTGTCAAACTGTATAGAAATGCAAAAGAAGAAGTTTGCGAAATAGGTAGGGAATTAAATTCCTTGACTGTACATTGATTTTTGGGTCCTGGATATAAATAACCTCCACTAGTGGCCCATTCGTTACTTAACGCAAAGATCGTACATTTTGTTGTAAACTTTATTAAAGCATCGTTATATTTCGAGTTCAAATAGGCCCGGTAAGGGCATTTGTTTCTGTGGTGAGCAGAAATATTTTTTCCTGAGACCTGGTAACTAATGTAGGTATCTATGTATTTAAGTAAATAAGTATATAAATATCTATTAAATATAGCGTCGTCACTAGACGACGATGGCGAGGCTTGTGTAATGGGTACTAACCCATAACACAAGCCTTATTGAGCTTACTGCAAGATTTCCATTTGTGTAAAAGAATGCATGAATGTATATTAATATATAATATGATACTGCCAAGATGTGACTGATAATTTATAAATAGCTATCGAATATTTTAAACCACTATTAGGTACATTAACCGCACACTAGTTAATCGCAGGTGATCTTAAGAAATAAATAAAAGTAAGGCAGATATATCAGCAACGCGTTTTAATGCCGTTATTTGTATTTAATAATATCTTACAAATTGTAATTGCATAGGTACTTATCTTAATAATATATTTACAATTTATCGAAATACATTTAAGATATTAAATAATAAGCAACCGTGCCGTTAAGTCAAGCCGGTCTTGCACCAGTGACCTATATTATATGAAGTACCCTTTGGACGCCATTGAATGCCAGATGCCATGAAATTGTGGGTTCGAGCTCTACGTACACAAGGCAGTTCCCCATCCATAACAATAAATGAATAATATGTACCTATTTATAACAGAAAAGTTCAGTTGTACTGATTACAAAGATCCAATAAACATAATTATGTCGGTGTATTTTTGTCAATGCTTACAGACTAAAAATCTTATAGATTTTTTATAACACCGGTACTAGTACTAGTGTGCTAAGACCATATAACATAAGATTCATTCATTATAACACCATGTATACGATCTGCCTGATGGTAAGCGGACACCGTAGCCTATGGATGCTTGCGACTCCAGAAGATCCTCCAGCCAATTGCCGACCAATTGTTGACTGGAAAATTCGTCATGCTGATATAGTGCACTTTCAAGAGCTCAGAATGTGCACGTTCCGATTCAAAATATCATCAGAGACCATCATACTCGTAATGCGACAGGTAGATGTGTCGGTCGTTAGAGCGGATCAGAGAGAGCCATCTGATAAGTTATTTAAGTAGAGTCCACTTATTCAACCATGGATGAAGGGATGCTTACTGAATCTCTTACTACAAATGCCCTATTCCGCGTATCTCATTTCTCTGTCGAACATAAAAAGTAACTGGAGGAGAGGATAGCAAAGATTTGTCATTTTCAACTCAATTTCAAAGCCGCGAAGGAAATAATATACAGGAAAAAGTACATAGGAACTCCGAACACAATGCACGAAGCAGTAAACAATATCAAATCATTGGTAAATTTCATACAGGAGCTAGGGTGGTTAGAGTAGCGCTACCCCTTTCACGCAAAATAGGCACGCTAGATGTCGACTGGCAGTAAACGCCCAGTAAAACTAACTAACAAAGCCGCGAAGGTGCGCGTGACAATCCTTTGACAACGCAATTGTATGTTAAATATCATATCATAAATAAGTCACTCAGTACTACCTCCATGTTTAAGAATCTACTAGAATCTCGGAGTTATAAATTACTAAGAAAACGTATGTAGGTAGTCCCTACTTTAAAAACTTATGTAGGTAATCCCTACTTTATTATGAGGATTAGAACTTTGATTCCTATAATTAATTACATACACTGTATGTACTATAAAGCAATTATTAACATTGTACGGTTTATCTTCTACTAAATGGAAGAAAATGACTTAACCTTAGAATGACTGAATCTCGCAGTCGCGGAATGTTTCGTCAACAATGGAGCAAGTTACTGTTATCCACAAAGTAGCATAAATTCACACCACTCACGGCCAGTCTTTCGAGGAGTCGTGGACAGTGTGCCACGTTAGCCCGGAGCCGGCCGGCGCGTGCGCCGATGGCAGCAGCACGTGCCGAACGAACGTCCTGCCCTGCGTCAGGCCAAGAAACAACTTCCAGTTTTTCCTCCTCCCAAAATCGTAAGGGTTCCTGAACGAGTCACCCTGCGCTTTCCTCAGCGACTGGTTTATATGAGCTTCCACGCTCGTTTCGCCTCTGCCTACGTTTTTCCCGTGCATTATCGTTAACGTTCCGAGAGCGAATAGCACGGACACGCAAGTAAAAGCCATGAATATAACTGCTTTCCGTTTCCATGGGTGTGCTGAAATGCGTTGAGTTTCCGTAATGGGCGGGACTGGTAACTCGTGCTCGCGCGGCGAGTTGATGGAGTCGTATTCGACTATTACCTTCACTGGGACCAACACCCCACTCTGGTTCAAGCGGACTGGATGCCCAACTAGATCCGGATCATCATGAGGAATGATTCCGCCTATAAAAAAACATAGAATGTAATCAATACAAAGAAGTATCATTTTATTGTTAATTCTTAAATAAAATAAAAAAATATCTAATTCACCCCGGAATGTTTCAGCTTGTTTTTGTGGCAAATACGCAAATATACAAAATCATTTTATCATACCTTCGTTAGTGTTATTTAGTTGTTACCGAATTATTTTAGAGTTGTGAATGTTGGTTTATATTTTATAGCTACAAAGACTCTCATGGTCAATAGTTATTGTTAATATTTTATTACATACGGACTTATAGAAATGGAGACACCATTTTATGCAGATTATGAGTCCAACCAAACATTAGGTTTTCTATAGCCCGTAACTTTTCGTAATCCGCAGCAAAGACGCGAATCCGGGTGTTGTCTATGACCATGCCTAGCCTATACTAGTGAAATTGAAACTCACCGGTGTCATTAACCCATATGACTTGGTATCCTATATTGATGCCGGCTATAATGACGAAGGTCACTCCGGCGACCATGTAGGCCATGTACAAGTAGAAATAGCGCGCGTTGTAGTAGCCCACGCAGTTGTTCAGCCACGGGCAGTGGTGGTCCATGGCCAGCACGCACCGGTCGCATACGGAGCAGTGGTGCGTGCGGGGCGGCTTCGGCGATATACACTTCTTGCAGATGCTTACCGCTTCTGCTATCATCGAACCCTGTGTATGTGGAAAATGCAAACATTACATTCAAAAACATAATATGTCAATAATGAACAATCACATAGAAGAGTTACTTAATTTTATCCTCAAAGTGCTATAGGTGTCTTATATAAACAACCACTCTGCAAGCATAAATGTGTATACTTAGAAAACCAACTTACTTTAGGAGGATACCCTGGTGAAGTAGCCACACCCATGTAATAGTGGAAAACAATATTTAGCAATAGCCAGTTCCCAATAATGACCAGAAATACAGTGGTGTATGGACATCTTTGCCACCAGTATGGAAGCCCGACCCAGTATGCTATAGCCACTACAGCAGTGGTTAATACTGTTACGCAGAACACAAAAACCTGAAACAAGCATTGTAGATGGGTAGACATTGTAGATAATAGGCCAAATAATTCACAAAATTAATATTCTACGAAAGCCAACACAACAGCTTATGTACAGTCAGCTGCACAGAAACCTTACCCCCTGCATAAAAACTTCTATCCAGGGGGTTCATTTTTGTCCGCAGCTGACTGTCCTTTTTATTTTATTATTATTATCTTTATCTTATCTTATTTATCTTACATATTATTATTATTTGACTATTACCTTATTATTATTATTGTTTGTGTAAGTCAAAGTGGTTCGGTGGTGGGGTGACTGGGGGAGGGCTTTGCCAGAAGACACACAAAATTATAATTTATAATACAATGGTTACTGTAGTTTTAAGCATTATATAATATTTTATGTTCTGAACAAGAGGCTATCGATAAATACATTCGAGGGTTGCGTAGTCAAACCCGATAAATCGAATAATTGCTTTTTGAAATAAAAACTCTATATCCCTATGACTTATCGGGTTTGACCATGCAACCCTTATGTTTGTGTAAAAACCGGCCAAGTGCGAGTCGGACTCGCGCACGAAGGTTCCGTACCAGAAAAAAGGCTAAAAGCTGGTGCCATTAAACACTTGTTTTATTGAGTTTTTTTTGTAGTGTTTGTTTTAGCGGTACCTACTCTGTTGTATGGGAGCCCCCCCTTAATTATTATTATTATTTTGATTTTAGTATGTGTTATTGTAGCCACAATAAAAATACCTAATCTGTGCAAATTTCAACTGTCTAGCTATTACGGTTCTTGAGATCTAGCTCGCGAATGGTAGCCATGAAAAACCGGACGGACGGACAGCGAAGTCTTAGTAATAGGGCCCCGTTTTTACCCTTTGGGTACGGAACCCTAAAAAGAGATGTCTTATTGAGAGACATACATTGTCTATAGTCTATGTAGACAGGTCATCATTATAAAAAGAATGTATCAATGTAATGTAAACACCATAAGAAACTTCCTTGCATAGCCAGGTACACACCTTTACTAGTTGCTCAATACATAACTATTAGGTAAGTTAAAATATATACATATTGCAACAAGTCTTACCTTTCCCAAATAACTAGCAAAGTTGTCAACAAACCAAAAGATAGGTTCTAGCATGAAATCTATAGCATAGCTCTGTGACATGTGCTCATTGTATGTGAGGGAGCGAACGGTCAGCACCAACTGAGAATACTTCCAAAATATGTAATCCCTGTAATAATAAACATAATAGTAAAATATTTTACATTACATAGTTTAAGACTTAACACAACTACAACATCAGATATTGTGTTTGTGAAATGTTAATCCAGATTTCTGATATAATTATTTTATTAAACCAAATTAACCCTCCTAAAGATCAATGACCCTCATATGATTCATGCCAGCGAATTCTGCTACAAAAAGGAAAAACACTGCTACTTGTTAAGGCATAGCACATGTGCATGGACCCAAATGGGTTAACACCTTGAGTGACACGCCCCATTATGTCATTTTTATATGCCTAAATAGAAGAGTAGGCCAATATTATCATTTATTGTTACATATTAATTATTATGAACAAAACTTACTTGATTCTTGGGAAAAATTTTCGCAGTCTCAATCTCCATGTTATGACCGCCATATTTTAAAAAGTTGCCTAATACACAACACATCGTATGAAAAAAGCCATATTTTTTAATTAAATTATAGGTAACTGACAAGTGATTATATGCTCAGTGGTAGCTGAGTTAATAACAACTACATTGCCGTACCGGTGTTTTTGACTCGAGACTATGTATGATATGATAGGATCGAAATAGTTATAAGTTCTAACATATCAGGCCTCTCTATGTCATCACGACGACCATAATTAATGTTGAATTATCCGCAATCAAGAAAAAAGTAATGTTAAACTACTACTTCACTTTCTAGTTTCTAGTCCAAACCATTTCCCGACAGGAAACCCAAATACGATTCCAAACATATTTCAAAGATAATAAAAACGCCGTGTGTGTAATATATACGTAACCTCAGAAAGAAACTACACTAACCTAATAACCTTGTAATTTGCAGTGTTGCCAGGGCACTTGAGTCGTAAGTTACGTTTCGTTACCTAAAATGTTACATTTTTGCTGCAAAAGTTACATTAAGGTTTTTTTTTAATTTACGTGTTTCTGGGGTCGGAGGTCGGAGGCAAATTAGGGCCCTTTACTCGATTAATATTATCACAATACTGGTTTGTCAATAATATCGCGGTTTTCAAAATTGTATGGATTATGCTTCAATATCCACGTGATACGGATCGTGATATGAGTGTATCGCATGATAATAATCACTATGTAAAAGGCCCCATTGGTGTCAGCGAAATGGCGGAATATAAAGGAATCTATGAAGTAATGTTATGATAAAACGGACTCTAGTTTGATATGTACACAGCGCCATATTCACTGTTGTTACTATTTAGTCTAACACCTAACTTTCTCGAATAAAAGTATAAAAAGTCAAACTTTTTTACTTTTTCACTACTGATTCTTGAAAAGTGTATCATGAACTCATGATTCATATTGGTCTTGTCGGGCGGGGCTAGGATGGTGCATTGGACCCTGGGGAAAATCATTATCATAATTAACAAGATATTTTAGTTTGACCGGTCTAAGCACTTCACCGTGGCGTATCCACCAATCACAATACACTAACATTGTAACTCATTAAAAAAACTTAGTTTTTTATATCAACCAACCTTCCCAACCCTTAGATTAATAATTCCAACAGATCCGTAGCGTTAAGATAATTTTTCAGACAGTTGCCTCCTTGCATTCGTATGGTTAACCAAGTATAGTTAGAATGGGACAGATAGTACGTTGTTTCCATTTAAAAGCACACCAAAATGTCAAATCCCATATGATCCAAAACGTCACAAACGTACTAACTATTTACAGTTATGAAAGCGGAGACACTGACGGGCTCGGGTCTAAAAGCCATATTACTTCTCGAACAAAATAACCATCTCGTGGTTATTTTAGACCCTAGGCATAAAATCTACTATTATTTAACCACTTTTTAATTATTATGAAATAGGGACAAAGACATCTTAACATTTTGAGAAAAGAATTTAGTGTAGCTGTACTCTGGTTGATTGATATCAATATAAATTGTGTTGTATAAGAGGTAAACAATATGATTGGTGAATTTGATGTGGTGAACTGTTTTGATTGGTCGGGTTACGATGTTTTGTAAATCATACATATGTATACATATTCTCCCTAGCGGTTAGATGTACTGCTTTGGACCCGCTTGGTAAATTTAATATGTCACTATTGGAGAATGAGAAGTGAAAAAAAAACGATAGAGACTTACACTATCGACCATATTTTGTCATTTCTCTTTATTGTGTATTAAATTAGTTACTAGTGAATCTCCCTCTTACAAGTCTTCATAAAAATTTTTTCACAATCACACAATATTAAAAATTTGACAGGCTTTTGATTTGCGACAAAAAACTAAAAATATTGTTAAATTTAGCAAATTATACAAAAAAACATCGATCCCCAACCTGGCATTGGTTTTTTTTAAATATTGTCATGTAATACTAGTAGCGCACTTTTCTCAGTTGTACGACAACAAACAATAACACAACGAAAATTAATCACAATGAGCCATGTTTATTTGCTTTTATTTTTCTAGCTAAGTAGATAAGAAACCGCGAACTCGCGAAGTAGGAAACGAGCGCGCATACGGTCAAGCACAATCGAGTTTAATGTACCTAGGATAAGTTTCATTTTGTCATAGCACGCGTTCCATTGAGAACCATCTCTGAGTGTGATATGGAGTGAAAGACGCGTATATGCGTCAGTTTGGATGCGTTCGTAAACTGTTTGCAATATAAATCTAGTATAACAAATCTCGTTGTTCTGAAAAGTTACGAAAATTACCTTAAGTATAAAAATTACTTACGTGTTACGCGAAGGGGTCAAAAGTTACGTAAAATGTAAGAAATGTAGCCTTCTGGCAACACTGGTAATTTGTTACTTCAACCATTTGACATTTATGAATTGACGTTTATAGTGATGCGGCTAACAAAGAGAATAATATCACTATGTTTTACTAAGACGTATCGTTTGTCAAATGAAGCGATTATTAACGAATGGTTGATTGAATCGATTTTACAGCCGATTTTTGAAATGTTTTTATGATGCCTTTGTATATTTTATATCACATGATTGTATCAGTCTCCTCAAACAAAAAAATGATACTTATTATGTATGGCGTTCTATATTCCATGTAATAAGAAACATTTTAAGAAGAAACGCCTGTTTAGCCTAGTTGGTAGTGACACTTGTGACTCTGCCTCCGAAGCTAGACGTCCCGGGTTCGAATCCCGGCCAGGGCATTTATTTGTGCGTTTATCACGGATATTTGTTCTTGGGTCTTGGATGTTTTCTATGTATTTAAGTATGTATTTATCTATATAAGTATGTATATCATCGTCTAGTACCCACAGTACAAGCTTTGCTTAGTTTGGGACTGTGTCGATTTGTGTAAGATTGTCCCCCAATATTAATTATTATTATTAAATAAAAAAGACAGACATATTCTCTTAATCACGTCATCGCGCTATGCTGATGCCGTAGCTGGTCGGTCTGTCTGTCATTTATGTTAATCAATAAAATTGCGCATATTTTCCAACTTTACGGAGTTTTATTAATATTTAGGTTTACAGCGTCAACAGTTTTTTTTTGGTTATAAATTTATCGTTTTAAATATCTTCTGAATCGAACCGACAGACTTGGTCACAACGCTACTTTTAAAAAGAAAACAACATAACACGTAACGGTTTGGGTGGTGAATTATTATCGTAAAATACTCAACAACAATGAATGAATGAATGAAGCATTTATTCGAAACAGACACAACAACATTAACATACACGACAAAATATGGAAACAAAGTTTATAATGCTGCAAGTGTTTCGGAATAGGATAACACTCAGCATGTGTCGCAGCACAAAGTGTTACGACGCTGATTTTCAGTGTACCCATTGACACGAAAATACAGACACAAAACAATACAAAACATAAATTACACTAAGCTAGATAAGGTCTCCAGCATTGGGATAAACAGATAAAGATTGACACAGGCCATCTAGGTGGAAGTCGTTTGTTCCTTTAGCAGGTGCAGTTTTAGTTTATTTTTAAACACTGATAGCAAACTGGCATTTCTGATTGGCGGAGGAAGATTGTTCCAGCACAGTGTGGCTGCGTACCGGAAGCTGCTGCGGAAACTAACTGGCCTGTGTCGTGGACAGATGAGGCGGGGGGCTTGCTTTACATGTCTACGGGAAATTGTTAGTTTTTCGAAAAGGTAAGATGGTTGTTTGGTCAGCACGATCCCGAAAAGGAGTGCAGCAAAATGGAGTTTTCTCCTGGCCTCCATCTTGAGCAGTTTGCCACTGTTTAAAAACGGTGTTACATGAGCTCTTGGTGGAATTGAAAAACAGAATCTGGCACAGGCATTCTGAAGCCTCTGTAGTTGCGATTTAGTACGAGATGACAAGCAATGTCCAATAACTGTATCTGCGTAGTTTAGTTTAGACAGTACCAAGGTGTCACAAAGTTTTATTCGCATGTCTGTGCTTAAATAGCTTCGCATCTTGTACAAAACCGCAAGCCGATAAAAACATGTTTTCATGAAATACATATCTACAGTTAGTTTTGCCGATATTTATCAAGCATCAAATGCAAGTGAAGCTTATAGAATTTTCATTGACATTTTTCAAATGATTTTTCAGCTTTGTATTCCACAGGAAAGAATAAAAATCTCGTATAAAAGAAAACCAAATTGGAAATCCGATGGTATCATTAAATCATGTCAAGTTAAACGTAAAATGCACTTGTTGGCACAAAAAAAGAAATTATGTAAGAAAGATTCCAATAAGTACATTAGCTATTGCAAGCTTTTGAAAAAAGTAATACGAACATCAAAAATATTATCAAACGACAAATATATCAATAAAAGCAAGAATAAATCTAAAGCCACTTGGGAATTAATTAAACAATGCACTAGTTCTTGTAATTCTATTCCAAACTCGATTGATCATATAGAAGAAGATGGAAATACCTACAATAATCCTTCAGAAGTTGTAATGAAATTTAACAATTACTTTATAAATCTTGTAAGAAACGGCACCTTGCAATGTAACAATTACAAACCTTTGTCTAAACGAGTATGCAACAGCATATTTTTAAGTCCTGTTGATAATTATGAAATCATAAAAATTGTAAAGAACCTTAAAAATAAAAAAAGTACAGGGTATGACAACATACCGATAAATGTTATTAAATTATGTATTGACCACATTGTTGAACCGCTTGTGTTTATAATCAATCTTGCATTAGAATCGGGTTGTTTTCCAGATGACCTAAAAAAAGCCATTATAAAACCTTTGTACAAACAGGGCCCCAAAAATAATATGCGTAATTATAGGCTTGCTTTATTGCCAGTGTTTAGTAAAATCTTGGAAAAAGCAATATACGAAAGATTAACATGTTTTCTGCTAAAAAATTATATTTTAAGTCATTCGCAGTTTGGTTTCCAAAAAGGCAAATCCACTACTTTGGCCATATTTTCGATATTTAAACATATTTGGGAAAATATTAATACTGGAAAAAAAAGTGTTGCTCTAATGCTTGACATGTCTAAAGCATTCGATTCTGTTAAACATGATGTAATGTTGAAACAATTAGAGCATGTCGGGATTAGGGGAAATGCGCTAAATCTGTTTAATACCTATTTGTGTGGAAGAAACCAAGCTGTTCAAATGGATATTTATAATAAAATCAATAAAACTGTGGAACAAGTATTATCTGATTATAGGGAGGTAGTTTTTGGTGTACCTCAAGGAAGCGTGCTTGGTCCACTTTTATTTTTAATTTACTTGAACGATTTTCCTTGTATAGCAAATAAGAAATGTGTGCTATTTGCCGACGATGCCACAGTATTTTTTTCATGTGATCGGCCATTAGAATTTTTACAAAAGGATATTGAAGTAGTTTTATGCAGAATTATAAACTGGCTCTCAACGCTAAATCTCAAGTTGAACCTGGAAAAAACTAAGCTTATACAATTTAGAAATTATAATACCTCTCCAAGTCCTTTAAGCATTTCGGAAGCAGGTAACACTATAGAGGAAGTAAGCAGTATAAAATTTTTAGGCGTATATGTAGACTCGCATTTTAATTGGAAAACTCACGTAGAACAGATAAATAAGAAAATATCTAGAAACTGCTACGCCTTATCTATATTATCAGAAACTTGTTCTGAAAGCATAGTCATTAATTCCTATTATGGTAACGTCTATTCATTACTAACATACGGTATTATCTTTTGGGGTAATTCAGTGGACGTAAATATAACATTTATACTTCAGAAAAAGTGTTTGAGGACTATGTATCGTATGAATTACAGGGCTTCCCTTCGCAAAGTTTTCCGTGAAAAGCGGTTTTTGACGCTGGCGGGAATTTATATTCTCGAAGTATGTTTGTTTGTCAAAAATCAACCAAACTATTTTACGACATGGGTATCTACGAAGATTAATGTAAGAGCGCAGTACAAACACAACATTCGATTACCAAAAGCTAGTACCTCCATATACGCTAAAAGTACATTTGTGATGGCAATTAAAGTATACAATCACCTCCCGACTGGCATTAAATGTTTAGCAGGTAATATATTTAAAAATAAGTTAAAAAATTGGCTTATCGATAAGGCATTTTATAGCCTAAACGAGTTCTTCGAATGTGAGAATTATTAATTTAGAAAGTAGTGTAATTATACGGATTATATCGCTCTAGTTTTTAAGCTAAGTATGAGTATATTGCACGCCCGATAAGGTATCTGTTGAAACTATTAGTCTTAAAATTGTAACCACCCTTATTATGTACACAGTTATGCAATAAATCTTTCTTATTCTTTCTTATTCTTAACAATTACGTTTAGTCTCAATGACGTGAATTAGGTACTAAATATTTACGAAAAGATAGATTCGATATAAAACCTACAACAAGGGGAACTGGTCTTTGTCCTGTCAACCTGACGTCACAATGGCTGACCACTTTATTTTCAATATTTCTCGATTTTAGTGATGTACAAATTTTTTGATGTCAGGTACCAAATAGTACAATAAAGGTACTAAAACTTCATTGAGCTCTTATAATACCTAGTGTCACAGTCCCGAACTAAATCTGTCACAATAATAGCTCATCACAATGTTGCATTAGGTTAGAAGCCAAGTCACTCAATTCATAACCACGATCGTAAAACTAAAAAGTAAAGCATGCGGAAACTTACTTTATTACAACCAAGATAAGATTCAAATTAGTACAACGTGAAAAATCATCTTCATTAGCGACATTTGCAACAACTTCATGTCCTTCATACCCAATGTCAGCTGTCACAATGGGAACACAGTTCGAAATGGAGTCGCATTCAAATTTTATGTAAGGATTCATTATACAGAATGAAACATTAGTCGTAAACAGAATTGTGTATTTCTTATTCTTTAACTTTAGTTTAAACATGTGGACGTAACAACAGGCAGAAAAAATGTAACATTGTTTTTTAATTCCTTAAGTTCAGCGTAGCGTATTAGGGTACCAAGTTCCGTAGATTCTCTGAAATGGTGCCAAGTCCGGCACTACCTATACATTGTTTACAGAAAAACGAATTTACTGCGGCTTAATGCATTTTGAGCCTTAACTTGACAGTTTTCTATGCAGTATGTTATAATACCATAAAAGCTGTTGGATATTTAAGAAAACTGCCCAGTTAAAGCTCAAAATGCATTAAGCCGCAGTAAATTCCGCATAAACAAGCTTGAACGTCTCCAAAATGTCTGCATACGGTTCATATTTGGGTTACGCAAATATGACCATGTTTCTAGTTTCCGTTCTAAACTCAAGTGGCTCCCTATCCGTTCTTATGTATAGTGTCCTTTTCAACCCTGCGACTCCCCGCTATCTGAAAGAGCGTTTCAGCTTCTTCTAGTAATTTCCTTTTAACAGTGCCATCTTCCTCTTCCAAATTCTACAACTTTTCGTTCACTTTTAAAGCTGTTCGACTGTGGAACTCTCTCCCTCTTGAGTCTCTTGACATAAGACGGGCAAAAAAGATTAATATTTTCAAATCCCTACTTAGAAAACATTATTTGTCCCTTCCTTAATATCGACTACCTATTGCACGTCAGAAAAGTCAAACGTCCCGGGGCAATGTCAAACTCAGAAATGTCAAATAATGACACATGAATATTTTATTTATTTTAGTAAGCGAGAATGACCTCTTACTGGAAATTTAACCGAAATAAATAAGAAAATAAATACAAACGATTATTTTTTATTTTTTTATTTATAATAGAAAACGGTGAAGTAAATTTGACATATAAGTCCCCGGAAATTGCACATTTCTGCCATGGTGTGCGCCAGGGGCCTTTCAGCTCGAACTACGAATTTTTCTATGGAAATGTTAGTTTAACTTGTTTGTACTGTACCAGATGTCACTGGGTGCTATCTCTATCGCACTTGCATATTGAAGTGACAGAGATGCAGGGTTCGTGCGGCTAGTTATTACTAAATACACAACGGCGCTACGATCTATGTGGGGTAATTCACAGGTATCTCTATCTCAGTATATATATTGTACTTTGTGGTGTGCGCTGCGATCGCTTAGTTTACCCCCACCACCTACTTCGCACATAGCCAATAGAATATTTTTTTTGGCTGTTATATTTATTTTACTATTTCTTATTAGTTTTGCGATATTGTTATATAAGTATGATTTTGTATGTATATTTATTAGGGTGGTCCAAAAAATTCATTTTGAGATTTTTTTATGGGCCAGGCTTTTATTTTGTTACCTATCGCTATAGTATTACTGACGCAAAAAATCAGCTTCCTAGGTCAACTCTAACAGGGTGCTCATGAAGTGACAGTTTTATTTATTTTTTGTCGAAATACCCTCTTGCGGACTTAATTGTTACAGTTACGGGAAACGTGTTAAGAGTTATTCTTAACGTATAAAGTTAACTTAAAGTGTTTGTTTTGGTGTCCATGTGAGTTCTATACCGTAAATGTGTTGTGAAATAGTGTTCAAGAGTACAGAAATTGTTTTAAAATGGCTGTTTCTTCCTGACATAATAATGAATTTTTTTAAATTGGTTTTCGCGAATTGGAACCGATCACTAATCTGAATCAGCTTCCGACCCTGCGACAAGTACTCCGACGTTTTCATGAGTACTTAAAACATGAAAAAACGTAAGACGATCAGTTCATTTAGTTCTGGAAGAATTGGTGGAGGTCTGGGCACGGGCTGCAATACCGACTAAACATCAAAAACACTGCGTTGAAAAATTGGAATTAATTCATAAGAAATAGCTCATTTCGAATAAAAACAAGACCAGATTTTCTTAATCACAAACGGACTGAGAAAACTTGTTTATGACCGAACTGGGTAAGCTTTTTGATATCGCACACATCGATGCCATAAACCAGATAAGAATTAAAGAAGACACATTTTTTCTTATTGACCAACGCAGTGAACGCAAGATGGCAATGACATCATTAGATATTAGCATCTAAAATTGAACGTGCGGAGAAGCGTAAGAGACGGGCCGAGCTGCTCAAACAAAAGGCCAATGAAAGTTTAGCCTTCACCTTAAAAACTCGGAGTCAGCATAACTTTAGCTCTTCTGACGGCTCAATTACCGATAGGGAAGCGATGCGACTAATTATCCCGTTTGCTGCTGCATTTGGTCAAGACCCTGCTTCATTATCGATTTCCCGTAGCACAATAGCGTAGTAGCTCAAGAAAGAAAGCCAGAACGGAATTCAATGCTCACATTAGGGAATCCTTCGCACCAAACTATCCGCTTGTGGTTCATTGGGATGGTAAGATTTTACTTGATATTTTAGAGAACAAAAAAGTAGAACATGTTCCAGTACTTGTCTCTGGAAATCACACAGAAAAATTGTTAGGCGTACCTAAACTAACATCAGGATGCGAGGAAAGCATAGCCGACGCAGTTTTGAGCTTGATGGAAAACTGGAACCTCAGTAGCCAAGTTCAAGCTATGAGCTTTTATACAACTGCAGCTAATACTGGAGTCCGAAAAGGAGCATGTGCTCTCTTAGAGACAGGTATTGGTCGAGAGTTAATATGGCTTGCTTGCGGTCATCACATCTTGGAAATAATGCTCACCAAAATATTTACGCTGTGCTTTGGCCCATCAAGCTCTCCGGAGATTCCTTTGTTCAAGAGATTTAGAGAAGTTTGGCAGAATTTTTCTCGGGAATGTTACAAAGGCCTTAATACAGAACCTGATCTAGAACCATTTGCTGAAAATACCCTTGAAGTTCTAGCGAAATCGTTGGCCACCGAAAGACCTGTTCGTGACGATTACTTCCAGCTTATTGAACTCACCATGGTCGTTCTTTGACAATTGACATACATTGGCAATCCCCTGGACCGATACATCATGCACGTTGGATGGCAAAATTGCTTTATACTTACAAGATCTATTTGTACAGAGATCAGAAAGTGCTTAAGCTGACTTAAAGAGAAGAAAAAGCCGTTTTCCGGTTTGTCAAGTTCGGTGCGCTGATTTATGCTGCAGCATGGGTTGACGCTCCTCTGGCTGCCGAAGCAGCCGGCAATGATCTACAGTTGTGGAAAAACCTCGTAGCATATGAATCTGTCGATTTAGATATTGCAAGAGCTGCAAGAGTAGTCATGGAAAGGCATTTGTGGTACTTGTCCGACGAACTAGTAGGACTTGCATTATTTTCCGACGAAGTGACGTCTGTCGAGAAAGCAACAATAGTGGAAGGGATGAAAATTGATGCTGGTCCTCGATTGGTGAAAGGGAATGCCTTTATTTTAAAGAGTGAGACCTCCCTTGGAGGCTTTGCATCAAAGATAACATTAAATACACTGTGCATGTTCGACATTAAAGTATCCTTTCTGTAATTGCCTATAGAAATTTGGCACAAAAATTGTTACTATGTGCAAGGCAAACAGAGAGTACACGGCTTACGTGTCGTAAACGATACAGCTGAAAGAGGTGTGAAATTATTTTAAGAGTTTAATAGACTTCTTACCAACGATGAAGAGGAAAAGCAAATAATTTTGCATATAGTGGAACACAACGGAAGTGTATACCTACAGAACCGAATAAAATGTCACTAATTAATTCAATTAAAAATCACGATAACTAGCTATTGAACTGTATAATGCTTATGATTTCAGCTTTGTAGTGCATTTAATTAAAATATCTATATAAACTAGTATAATTGTGTTTTTGTTAACATTTTCCTAGTTATTGAATAATTATCAATTTTCGACAATTATTTCGATATTTCATATGCGATGAGCACCCTGTTTTTATAACTATATCTTTCTGAAATTTTGCACACATAGTATTGTCGATACGTATAACAAAATTAGGGGTTGGCCCGAACCCTAAGTAGTGTTTGAATTTTTCCCATACAAACGTGGACCACCCTAATATTTATATATAAAAGTATATAAGTAGGTATGATCTGTATCTTAATCGGTCTAAGAAAAGATGTATAACAAAAATCCTTAATTCTATATGGGCATTTTACGTTGAACTAACGTTAGCGCGTTCTATTTCTACCCCAGCACCATCTAGGGGATAATCGGGTCCCTAGCAGGTTAGTTATACTACTCGCTCTGAGATAGCGTTAGTAGTCGTTAATGTCTGCCGCGCCAACGCTGTGGTTCCTTGTTTACAGTCTCCCCCTCTGTCCCTGAAGACGTCCCGGCGATGGAGACAGATCTGCACTTGTAGCGTCTATCTGCACCTTGCGCGGTCTACCCCTTTTCCTTAAGGGCCGTACTGGAGCTGGATGTGGCACTTCGCCTCCTTGAAAGGGCTTCAGAGCAGACGCATGGTATACACCAACCACTTTATCTTGACGTCGCTGTTCGACTATCAGGTAGCAGCTAGGACCGTGTTTCTGTTTGATGGCATATGGACCATCTCGTCGGGGTGCGAATTTGGCGCTATAACCAATACCAGCTTTACTCAGTGGGTGTGTCTCTACCATCACTAAGTCACCAGGTTGATAAGCGGGAGAAGGTTTACGCTTTTTGTCCACGTATTGCTTCCGTTTCTCCTCAGTCATCTCTTGGACTTCTTTACTTCGTGCTAGGGTATCAGCCATCAGTAATAGCTTAGGGGTGATTTCGGGTATGAAATTTTCACTTTGGATGATATCCCTTAGATCATGCTGTACATCATCAGGTGTACGTAGCTCTCGTCCGAATGTTAAATAAGCTGGAGTGAAACTCGTTGCACTTGAGATAGCAGTGTTCATTGCGAATCGTATGCTGGGTAGCATTTCTGCCCAGATAGTGTGATCTCCTTCGACCAATATGGCTAGTTGTACTTTCAAATCCCTATTTTTCCTTTCAACAGGGTTTGTTTCTGGGTGATACACGGGTGTAAAGCCATGGTTTATGTATCCGCGAAATTTGTTCACCGCCCAGATCACTGCCAGTGCTTCGCGCTCTGTAGTGGAATTATTTCGCTCGGCGGGTTTTAACAAGCGGCTGGCGTATTCCACTGGGTGCTCGTTCTCTTTCTCCCCCTGTACTAATACAGCCCCGATAGCGTAGCTGCTTGCATCGGCTTTTATTATGTAGGGTTTGTTCTCGTCAGCTTGCGTTAGGACTGGCGCCGAAGCTAAGAGTTCTCGTAGCTTTTGGAAAGCGTTGTTTTGGTCATCTTTCCACACCCATCTTGCTTTCCTCTTCATAAGTCGTGTAAGAGGCTCAGCTGTGTCTGCGAAATCTGGTATAAACCTCCTATACGAGGAGCTCATTTGGAGAAAAGAGAGGAGGTGCTTGACATTTGTCGGTTGAGGCATGCTGGTTATTGCGTTCACTTTCTCTGGGTCCACTTCCAGACCATCAGGGGTAATATAGTGTACCAAATATTTTATCCTCGAGCAACAGAATCTGCACTTTACCTTATTAACTGTGAGGTTGTATTCCTTCAGTAGGTCAAAGACCTCTTGTAAGTCTTGAAGGTGACCATCTAAACTACTTGACAGGATAATTAAGTCATCCAGGTAGACTATCAGCTTGATATGGCTTAGTCTGACCCGGAAACCATCCATCAGGCGCTGGAAGGTTGCTGGTGGATTCCTGAGTCCAAAGGGCATTCTTTTGAAGGCAAACATACCAAACGGCGTTACGAAAGCAGTCTTCAACTGGTCCTCATCCTTTACTTTTATTTGCCAGTATCCAGATTGGAGATCGAGGGTCGTCATGAAGGGAGTTGGCTTCGCATTGTGGAGTAGATCGTCGATTCGCGGAAGCGGATAGACATCAGGAGTAGTGATAGCGTTTAATCGCCGGTAGTCTATGCAGACACGAGTAGTGCCATCCTTTTTGGGTACGAGAACGGTAGGCGCAGACCAGGGTGAGACACAAGGCCCTATTATTCCCTCTGCCAGCATCTTGGTGACCTCTTTCTGTAGAATTTGCCTCTTCACAGGGGACAAACGATATGGAGCCAATGCTGGTGATTACCAGTATCGATCGTGTGTTCAGCTTGCGTAGTTGGTTTGCCATTGGAGATGAAGACAGTCTCGTTCACTTGTAATAGTTTCTCGATGGAGTCGTGCGCTGACGTTTTTTCAGTATTAATAGCCCCTATAGCGATAGATGCTATGTCCGTGCTGGGGAACAGATTTGCAGCCTCCGGAGATAATTCAACTTCCTGCTCTTCATTAGCTTTACACGCGTCTTCGAATATGTAGTCCAGGTATGACGTGTCGCCGTCACATGGGACGCCTTTTCGTTTGACCGCTGAAAGAGCTATGCGCAGTAACGGTCCATAGACATGGTCTTTCTTGAGCTGGGTAGCAGTTCTACTACCCTCGGGTAGTGCAGCAACTTCAGACTTCTCGACGTGAGAGATACTGACGATTTCCTGATCCTTGAAATTGATTGATCTATATTGGGGTAGATTTAGTAGCATCAGGGAATCCTGAATGAAACCCACACCGAGAAGGGTTCAGTTCTCCCGGGTCTCCGGCAGAACGATGAACGTGGTGGGGATGGTGCGATCACAAATTGTGACATTAGCTACTGTGATGAGTACCTTTTGATTGCGTCGTATGCCGTCCGCCAAGGTAACAACGACACGCTCTTCCTGGAACGGGCAAGCAGCGGTACGCTTATTTGTGTATAACTCGTACGAAGCTATATTAGACTTTTCTCTGGTGTCGATGAAAGCCGATCCAGTCTTGCCTTCAACCGTAATGTAGACGACTGGTCTGGCCCTGGCATCGGTTCTGATTCCAAGGGCGCAAAAGCCTAATTCCTTCGAAACTCCGTCGGGTTTTCTGGATTTATGGCACGTGGTACAGTTGCTGCGCACCACGCCTGGAGCTCCACATCCATAGCAAGAATATTTGTGAGAGAAAGGTGTCGGTCTAGGTACCGTCGCTTCGGTAACTTTAGATGCAGGTGGTTCAGGAGGGGGGAGATGCGTTGCACGCTTTCGGTCTGCATTTGCCTTCTTCGTGCAGTTTTCGATAGTGTGGTTAGTCAACCTGCAGTGTTTGCACCGTAACTTAGTAGTCGTAGGCTTGTAGGGAGGTCCAGCAAGATGTGATGAGCTTGGAACTGGTATTTGGGCGGCAGTCTTTCTATTACGAAGGAGCTGTTCTGCCCCCTCAGCTGCTTCCAGAAGGCCATCGTAAGTGGTGAACGAGTCACGTGACACCTTCTCACTAATGTCCAGACTCAGTAACCCAAACAGCATGTCCAGTTGTTGGAATTCCAAGGGCTCTGGACTGGGTAGCAGTGAAAATAGCATCCGCTTGTGGGCTATAAAAGATTCAGTTGTAGTGCCAGGTTCCTGTGCTGATGACATAATTTCTTGGTAGATGGCGTAA
Source organism: Notocelia uddmanniana (assembly GCA_905163555.1). Classification (NCBI taxonomy): domain Eukaryota; kingdom Metazoa; phylum Arthropoda; class Insecta; order Lepidoptera; family Tortricidae; genus Notocelia; species Notocelia uddmanniana. Next base: position 49,948,605 of record LR991052.1, read on the forward strand.
GCTGGTTTCTTTGGAGCAAAGGACTTTCTAAGGCGTGATTGGAACTCGTCCCAGGTGTGAACTTTATTCTTCATCCCTTGCCACCATGTCGCTGCATCATCTTTTAAGAGGAGAGGAAGACCTGTTAACGCGTCCGCGTCACTAATTTTCTCCGAACTCTTGAAAATGTTGGTAGCGGCCAAGAAAGCTTCGAGCACGTCAGATTCCTTGCGTCCATCACAGGTTATGGTACAAGTGGTAAATGATCCACTTTTGGGTGTCATTGCAGCTAACATCCGTTCAAATTGGGCTTCCGTGAATGACACTGCCATTGCGTCAGTTTTGCGGGGCTTCCGGGGATTAGGTGTAGCGCGTTTTCCAGCTACCACCAGTTTTGGTCCAGAAGTCCTCCGTGTAGATTTATTTCGTCGGTGAAGATGTTTCGGTCTTCATCAAGTTTTCAACAGGCGATAAAGGCTCCTCCCGCGTCTCAGATGAGTTCCATAATGCCGAACATTGGGCTGCCAGTGTAGTGCCGGGGAGTTATATCGACGGACGTGAAACGTAATGAAAAGCGATATCCTACTAACATGACAAAATTTATTTAACTCTGATACATATATACTACTACTACTATAGGGTCCTGAATAAGATCGGTGATCCCAGGGGCCTTTCAGCTCGAAGTACGTATTTTTCTATGGAAATGTTAGTTTAACTTGTTTGCACCAGATGTCTCTGGGTGCTGTCTCTATCGCACTTGCATATTGAAGTGACAGGGATGCAGCGGTTGTGCGGTTAGTTTTTACTAAATACACAACGGCGCTACGATCTATGTGGAATATTTCACTGGTATCTCTATCTCAGTATATATATTGTACTTTGTGGGTGATCCGTATCTTAATCGGTCTAAGAAAAGATGCATAACAATTTTTTTATTCTATATGGGCATTTTACGTTGAACTAACGTTAGCGCGTTCTATTTCTACCCCAGCGCCATCTAGGGGATAATCGGGTCCCTAGCAGGTTAGTTATACTACTCGCTCTGAGATAGCGTTAGTAGTCGTTAATGTCTGCCGCGCCTACGCCGTGGTTCCTTGTTTACATTATGTTATATCATGTTTCATATTGCACCACCCACTGCATATAATATTTTCTTTTTTTTCCGCTACCCAAAGGTTGTCTGGAAGAAATCGCTGTATTCGCATCGTATCGTAAATTCGTTTTACTGTAAACAATGTAGTGCCGGACTTGGCACCATTTCAGAGAATCTACGGAACTTAACACCCATTTTCAAACCACATGCTCGACAATGCCGAATTATAGGTCATGTAAACCCTACCGAAAGCAAGACATTAAATCCCTTGGTATTAGCCGGGTTATATAATGTTGTACTGAATTTCATTATAACCCGCTGGTTAATAATATGATTTCACTTTTCATAATTCTTATTACTATATACATAAAGTTTAATTTTCCTAAACACAATTTGTCCTAGGCCATGGCCTACTTGATTTGACAAAATAAATGAAGTTTGCCTCCGTGTGAACCCCGGTCCGGAGGAGCGCGGTGTTCGAAATTCGAATTTCGAATCTAGGACCACGGCTTGTGCTTTCGAATTTGGAACGTCGCGCGCCTTCATTTGTTCACGCGTGACGAACAAATCGAGTACCAAATAAAAACATTACCTTATCTTTCCATAATTGGACTAACGTGTCTAATGTTACTATGTACTTTTAATTTGCTAAATAAACATTATTTATCTACTGAGCCTGTTTTTTTGTCTCGCATAAGGTGTGAAAAGTAGAGTATACACCTCGGGGATAAGACTGTTTTAGTCTTGGGCGGTTGAACCCCTCACTGCACTCAGGACTCAGTCTTAATTCCCTCGCTTCGCTCAGGAATTAACTTATAACTCCCTCGCTACGCTCAGGAGTTAAATTATGAGTCCTTCGTTACGTTCGGGATTCAATTCGCTCCCGTGACATAACAGTGCTTTATCCCCTTAAGTGTATAATCTACTATTAGATCTCAATTCTTTTGTCGGTGAAGACCACAACCAAAATTCGCATATCGCATATTATTAATATTGAATATGGCTTCAATTTTCACATTTAGGTTTTTGATGGGATTTAACTGCACAGATATTTTATTCCTGGAGATTGTCAAATTACGCTACGATAACATAACGAGTACAGCTGTGCTACCGCGAACTTCGAAAATCGAACTTCGTATCATACCGTCCCTTTCCATCATATAGAGTATCACACGAGAGTGAAAGGGACGGCACGACACGAAGTTCGATTTTCGAAGTTCGCCGTAGCACTGCTGACCCTTTTAAATACAAATTTTAATTCAATAACGAATGGTACTTACTGAAAATAAGATAACCCATCTTTTTGCTTTTCAGTTCTGCTTGAATTTCTGCATTTAAGCACACAAGCATTATGCGAGCAACCGGCAATAACAAGCTGTCTTGTCAAATACTATGATATTCACAACCTGTCTAGACTCGCCTCATCATACGTTTTTATTATATCTGGAGCTTGAGATTCGTAACAACTATGCATAATCGGAGGTCAGGCTTATACTGGTTTTTTGAGATGAAGTTTTCTTACGTCAGTAGGCATTGTGAATATCAACCACGCTCGGAAGTGTTCGTCTCCGCTCGACGATCCCCGCGTAAACTGTGCACATGTACCGGCTTTTACTTTACAGAGCCATTTTTACGACGTGATTGTGATTCTATACATTATAGTATTTCTAAACTTGGAGTTACTCTTGATATAAAAATATCATGGTCCTGTCATCCTGACGGTCACCATCGGCAGGTAAACTTATGGCTACGATCTTTAGGGACACAGAAGGGATTTTGCTCATAGATTATTTACCGAAGAAAACTACAATGAATGCTGATTATTATTAACCCTTTAACGGTCTGACATCTCCACATACGTTTAATTTTGGACTCTAAATATTTCTATATAGATTGTCTTTTGTCTCGTGGATGGTGGTAAAAATATTCCCTCTGCCTTATAAAGGGTTAAAACTTACTTAGTATGTATGTATCTATATAAGTATGTATATCGTCGTCTAGTGCCCATAGTACAAGCTTTGCTTAGTTTGGGACTAGGTCGATTTGTGTAAGATTGTCCCCCGATATTTATTTCATAATTATTATTTTCTTTTTTTACTTACTATATCAATTAAGAGAGACAATAAAAGAAAAACGGCGAGGTAAACTAAGCAAAGGAATTCTGATTTTGCACGATAACGCACCAGTGCATACCCCCGCACAACGAAGCTAGCGATTAAAGACAATGGCTTCGAAACCATTAACCACCTGCCTTATAGTCCAGATCTAGCGCCCTGTGACTATTTTCTGTTTAGACTTCTCAAGAATGACCTCAGCGGACGAGCGTTTATGACCGATGACGAAATGAAGGCTGCGGTTACGGACTTTTTTGAAGACAAACCGAAAGAATTTTTTTTAATGGCTTATTTGTAATATTTGTAAAATGTAATAAGTGTATTTTATTAGCAGGGGACTATATAGAAAAATGAATAACAATTAGCCACGAGTCTTTTGTTTCATTGTAGATTACTTTTCAGCCGCCCCTCATAACTGACGTTCACAATTACGTACTAAAAAATAACTGAACATTTTCATTCACTGCATAGGAATACGACCCACCGAGCCGGTTCTTCTGTTAGGTAGATGGTAGCAGTCGTTATATCCTGACTTACGTTCGAGTGGAGCCAAAGGAAAATAAAAAGTACATTTCAGAACATGATAATTACTTTAATTAATAAATAAAAATGTTTATTATTAATTACAACTCATGATGTGACTGCTGCTCGTTAGTTCTTTCACAATAAGCTACATTACTTAAACGTCCAAGAAACTTATTCGATTAGCCTGTTTAAGTATCAAGCGGAAATGCACCATTTCTATATAAAATGTATGTATCCCTTCGGCCGCATACGTAACCATTATATATCGAAAAAAAAGGATCTTTGTTTTCTCGTTGAGATAGCCCACTGTGCAAGTTTGGCTTGCTTGGTTGCTTCAGCTGCCTGTAGGGCAAACCGTCTACAGATTCCGCCGGTCCCCGTGCTGTTTCTAACCGGTCCAATAAAAAAAATGTTGCACCGGTTTTCCAGACAATAATTAATTGGTCGACCGCAACAATTTTCCTACGATCTTAACTGATTGAGTAGCTGCGGTTACGTACCTAGTCTACCAAAGAAAACCGTACTTATATTGTGCCATGTACGATACGAAACGTGTAGAAACAGTGCCACAATTTCCCGTGAGTTTAGTAAAGTATGAAACAAACTCTTCGAAATATCGTCAATTTGCGGTAATACCTCAGGCAGAACGAGAGCAGACACATAAACATATGCAGGTTTAATATATTATTACATTTATTGCAATCGATGTTGTGGTATCAGTTTGTCGAGGTGCGCGTTGTAAGAATATAACACTAAAACCAAATATACACCCTAGGCCGAAAGTATGGAAACAATTTTTTAATATTTTTTATTGAATGATTCCAATTGTTATTATTGTTTATATTGGTAACCAATTATTAAAAATACACCCAATCTATTAACATATCCCAATAGATTGTAAGAAACTAAATATCAGATTGTGAACTAGACAGATAGATTGTAAACTTTATAAATTACCTTTTTACAAAATGTTGTACTGACAATTTTCGAAAGCTAAGCGGGGGTAAATACTTTTAAAATGTTCTTAATCTTATTTATTGTTTTGTTTTGAATTGTCAAATGAGTAGTTTAAAAGTCCACAGCAAAAAACTATTTTACCAAACATGTGAATAATGTCAAGGAATTTGCATCATAGTCGTCGTCTAACATAATAGGAGCTGATAGGAATATTAATAGAAATCTGAATATAATAATATTAATAATGATAATATTTGTTTATTTTCAATACAATATACTTTTGGTATGGAAACCAGTTTGTATTATCAATATCATCATTATACCTAGATATTTTTCTAGCAGGAACAAGATTTGTTTAGTGCTTGCCACAATAAAAATATCGACAATCCTGTTATCGATAAGTACATACTACTTCAACGACAAGACGTACATACAACCACAAACTTATATCGGCTACCTACCTAGACGCCGCGTGTACCAATCTTGTACAAATTGAACGTAATCCGTACATTTAAGATCCAGTTTATTTTTATAATTTGCAATATAATTTTCTTTATATAGAGCAGGCTACATAAAACTTTCAGGGTGTATTATCTTTTTTGTTTATCTTGATTGTTGTATAAGAAAAGAGTTACAAAAATATTTAAGGCAAGGGAAGGGAGGGGGGGGAGGTTAAGGGAAGGGGTTTATCAAGTCCATGTTCTGTGTCTACTACAAAAACATTGTACTGAAGTCACGTTTTATTTCTTCATAGTTGAGCATTTTCGTTGACGTATAAATCACTGTACTTGCGGCATGTACAATTTCACTGTGAGGAAAACATGCAGTATCTATTTAAAAATAATCACATGTCTACGAAGTAGTGGTAAAGAGGCAAAATCGTAATACCACCACCCCAATATCAGCCGAAAAACATCCATTGCTGGACATAGGCCTCCCCCAATTCCTTGGGGGGTAAATGCCATAATCGCCACGCTTGGCATGCGGGTTGGCGATCGCAGTATCTCCACTGCAGTTCAGGGATGCCTCTGCCCATCCCCCGGTGGTCTTGGCCGTAGTTTTAGGACATACCCGAGTCCCCATTCCCGGGGTAAATCGTAATACACATTTCATTTAATTCCTCTACATATTACCAACGTCAAAAAGTAAACAAACTTTTATATTTATTAAAAAAGTAAAACGTGACATACAATGTTAAAGCAAATATTTTCTAAACACAAGACTGAATACGAAAAAATGCCAGCCATAAAAACGTCCCGAGAAGAGAGAATCACCTCGTTTATTGTAAATTTACCAGAAATCGGATTTCGTGGTTCAAAATTATTTGGCACCAAATGCGAAGTAAACACATTAACACAGACAAGCATAAGAATATTCAGGAAGAGAACAAACGATTTCATATGGACCTAACAAAGTTTATGATCAACTGCAATGTGCTATGGTACCAACTAGACAACCCTTATTTTCAAACTTTTATCTATGACGTTGAAGTGGTACTTATCGATAACAGGACTGTCGATATTTTTATTTTGTCAATCACTAACATCAAGTCGTTCGTGCTAGAAAAATATCTAGGTGTAATCATCATACATATAAGCATGTTTCCAAACTTTTGGCCTGGGGTGTACCATCAAGAACAGGTAAGATTAGGCGCCAAGAATAAATTACAATAAAAAATATGCAGTTGTGTAGTGTTTGTTGTAGGTCACACACAATTTGGTAAGCGTATTACATATTTCTGATTCGCAGTATTTGTTGGACTGTTTACAAGAGCAGCAAAACGCTATAACACAAATATATGAACCATGATACAACAATATAAGGATGAAACTCCGGTGAAATTCAGTAGTGTGGGTGACACAAGCCTAATGGAGATACTCCCCGACTCTCATTTATACCTGAGAGTGTTTTATTCAATTATTACATTAATTCATGTTTAACTTGACCAATTTTGTTTGCTTAGACAAACAAATGATAATTGTAATTCGTAAATAATATATTTTGCATAATTAGGGTGGACAAAATATTAATGTTCTTTGTTTTGTTACTATGTGGCAACTCGACAGTGACGTAGGCTTGTGTTACAATCCGGTGTAGCAGACCTTGTTTCCTTAGACCATGATATGAACGAGCACCTCTACCTACGGATATTGTCTTCCATATGAATGAATATAAAGTTCCGCAAATGAAGGACTGAAATACTTATCTATAGTAAAAACGTGAAAAATACATTTACGAGACAGTTAAGAAGTCATAGAAAAGGGTTCACATTATAAATGCCGTTTAACATAGACATTAACATCACAGCGATTCACCAGCTTTGTTGAAATCCTATAGTTAGTATTCTACAAGTACTTACCATTACATTAACTCTAATAAACTATGACGTTCCGAGATTACCCACAGAAAGATCTGTTGAGCATTGAGATCAAAGCCGCCTCTTTAACAAACGAAGTTATTACCGATACATATACATTATTTACTCCCCAGTTCAATTAATAATTAATCGCAGTTAATAAAACTCATTATTAGACCTTAAAATAAGAAATTGGTATTATTAACGACGCTTGACAAAACAGTCATCGTCCATAATATGTTGAAGCAAGATTTTTTAAAGATTTAATTATTTATCTATCGGCAAAAACATGTTCAGGCAAAGAACTGTTTACGGAAAAGTCAGGTACTTCATTTTTCTGTAGATAATTTCAGGATGTATTGACACACTTCTAGATTATACTTTCGAATTTTGCACGATAACCCAGTGGTCTGGCGCTTTGGTGCGATATAACTAACCCGGTCGAATACAAACACATACCTACTAGTCCTAACCACTCCTAAACATCACTCAACTACATAAATCTTACTAGGGCTCATTTTAAAATTAACACTAAATGAATTGCATTTTACAATTGCCATTATTATAAATTGATATAGAAGTTACAATCCCACACTGGGCAATTGGGCATATTATATACTTAGTCTCAGCTTAACTGCTAGCTGTTTTGTATCAATGACAAATTAGTGTATGGTTTGACCAAAAAACAGATTCGCGACACTATACGATATTATTCTACGTTTTCTACATATTGTTCACTCTAAATTTGACACCCTGGTACATTTTGGTCACATTTTATATAGTGTGCTTGCGGTCGAAAGAGGAATCTTTGTATCCTACTTAACTTCAGAAACCGTAGGATTAGTAGCCTTTCCAAAGACCAACAGTTTATAAACTATAACTACGGACCCTTAACAGATATAAGGCAATAATATGCTAAATTCTGCATAGTGGTGTCATATGACAACCACACGATGAGAAGTAATTAAAAGATTAACGGGAGACTTAAACATCCTACATAATTTTTTCTTTATACATTAGAATTACAAGAAAAATTATGCTTGTAATTATTTTTAAATCAATCTATAATATAATCATCATTAACATAAATATAATGTTCTTACATAAAGGAAACAAAAAAAGGCATTAAATGCAATTATAAATCAACGACTCGTGTTGTTATACGAAACCAAAAAAATAGTATTCTTTCATGGCGATACCTATGAATTGGAACTTAATAATTAAATCTTAACTATAACAGTCTTACAATGGAAATACGAACAAGAAGAGTCACCTTCAATATAACTCTAATAATCAGCTTACATTGGACACTAATATAACACATATTCACAAAACTATATTTGATTAACGTAATACGAAGAGATCTGTATTAGGTGGACACTACTCGTATGACTCGATAACAAAATCCACGCAGAAAACACTAAACTCACGAGGAATATTATTTATGACCGTTGTTGGTGCGTTGCATGGAATGTATTATAGTTAGCGAGTGCTGAATGCAGTGGTATGTAATAACAATCACAATTGGAACCCTGTTTGTTTTTGGAGAGCTCGCACTATACTCCGGACTCTAATTCAAGACCAATGTCCAAAGGCTAACCAAAGGCTACTTAATAATAATAATAATAATTAATAATTAATCAGTAGTCTTAAACTTACGATTTAAAATAACAAGTTTTTGTTACTTATTTACGTACATATAAGATGCTTGGATTATTATATATACGCAGGTGATTATTGGTAGCAAAACTGTTATTGTACTTATGACACTTCAGATGTGAGCAACATTTGGTACAGTTTAATAAAAACAAAGACATTAGTTTCCCATTAAGGCCATTAATTTAGAGAATCGACAAAATACTAGTTCAAATGTTTGTTGGTAGCTTGATGATGATAATGACGTTGATGGCAATGCATAAAAAATATTCGAAATTACGTTTATTTTAACTTTCATTTCTTTAGTCGGTTTTAAAATTCAAAAGATTATTCGACTGTAGAATATAAAATATACGTAGTTAATATTCCCGATTCGACATAATTCGTAATCTTTTGAATGAAAATAAAGACAGACTAAGTAGCTTATTTTGAATACCTAATTCCAAGGTATAACTGTCAACCTGACAAAGGGTTTTTAATTTTTATTTCATTTTAAATATATTATTATTTATTAAAAATATTAGTCTCAACCAGAAATATATTATTATTAATTTAACTATTGATATGAAATGGTTGGCTACATCTGAAATGTTCACTTGACAATGACATAATGTCGTAGTTTTTTGGTATTGAAGTAGAGTTCGTAGCTTAGACGACACCTGAGGGCCTACCGCGAACCAAAAACGAAGTTTCTCCCTCTCTTTTGTCCGAATATGCAAGTGCGACAGAGAGAAAGATATTCTTTTCGGTTCGCGGTAGCGCCTTTGTTGTCCTAGGCGAGCGACGAATACAATCATCAGAGCGTGCCTGTCACATTGAAGTCATAGATACAGAAATAGTGAACAATCGGTTCCCATCGTGAAAACTCGGAATACAACTAGACCCGAAGAAGTGCCAATCAATTAACGTAAAATAAATTAGTAATGTAATAATAATGTGTAATGAATTATTATTTAATTCAACATCTGTGATGTCAAATGGCAAGAAACTATCAGTCACTAATAAAGTTTCACATTAACAGACGTGAACGTGACGTGTAAATCATTTAAACACGATAATTGATAGTCACATCGGGTCCAGTCGTATTCCGAGTTTTCGCGATGGGAACGGATTATTCACTACATCGTACAATGTGTAAAAGCTGTGATACAAAATGAAAAAAAAAATGTGATTCTACATGATTACTCAGGAAAAGGAATTCATTAACAAAATTGTATATACTTAACTAGCTGATTTTTTTTGGCATGGCATGGACCAAATCAAAATGTCCCATGGCAAATGTTGATAAAAATCATGGATGGAATCACATTTTTATGTAACACGTGTTAAGTAACACCAGTACGCGCGCATCGTAACTCAGTCTCCGTGGCTCACCCACTAAGGGTTTATTATGCGTCTTCGCGCAGTGAGGCGTACGCGAAGGGGCCGGCGGGCATCTTGGTGACCGCCTGCAACGTGCGCTGCATCACTCGCAGCCGCGACATCAGGCTGCTGCTCGCGATCATCATGCTCTGTAACCATAAACAATACAATATTTGATCTGAAATAGGCCTCGAGGCCAGGTTATGATAATCAATTTAAAAAAATCTTACAATAAGAACAATTCGAAACTACAAACTACAAAACTATATGTCCCTAAAACCTAATTGCTAAATACTGAAAATTTACAAAATATATTATGATCTCTACCAAACTTTACAAAAAGTTTTCGAAATTAATTATGTCATGACACATGACACACTAATTGTTAATTAACCGTCAGAGGTTGGTCAACTTCTTACCTATATAGCTAATGTCATTAAACCGTTCGTACATGAAGTGTGGTTTGTATTCTGGCTGGTATGTACTACGAATACCTCAGTATTCGTAATTACAGACATCGTAGTAATGAACCATCTCAAGGACACCATACCTTTGCGAAGAAATTCAAATATGTATTCAAATGTGTGTGTGTTCATCCCACCTAGCATAGGGACAATGATATGAAACACTAGAACAACGAACACTAAGGCTGGGTTGCACCAACTTACGATCACAGACCGATCAACGTTAAATATGGCGCCGGCAGCTGTCATCCCATAGAAACTTGTCAAACTTTCCATACATTCAAATTTTAACGAACACAGCTTACGATTACAGACGGTTTGGTGCAACCCAGCCTAAGACTCAAGGCCGAGCCACACCGAATGCGTGCGCAGCACGCACACGCGCACGTGCTGCGCATGCATTCGGTGTATCTCGGCTTGTACACTGACCTGGAAACACTAATTTCCTGGACATATCCTACGTCCTACAACATTACTTATACTTTCATTTCTTAGATTAGAAGATAATTTAATTCTAACAAGTTGTACCATGTTTTACTACGATTAAATTTTTAACGGTTATTAATCAGAGGATAATATTGTACTAATTTCGCTTGTTTCAATAACTTATTACGTTTCAAAGATAGCAAGCCGCATAAATATACACACTTCACGTTAGCAATTCATAAGTGTGCACACCTTCTCATATCATGTTAAATAAATCAAGTTAATCTCAAGACATCTTCTTCCGTGTCCCAATCTACTATCAAGAAGGAACCTATCAAGTAAGTGGAGAGTTATTGTCAAACATTAATGGTAACTCACATGGTGGTGGTGAAGTGGAACATTATGTGCGTTATCAGTAATGTGATTTCAAGGAAAACAATCTTGAAACGGGTAAGATTGTTTTCCTTGAAATCGCATGACTGGTAGTGATAACGCACAACTCTTCTAGTTGGCTACTTGACAAGAAAATATGTTGCCATTCGAACCATTTTTAAGAGAGCATAAGAAGTATATATTGGGCAGACACAAGAAACGGCAAAAATTAGGGCCAAACGCATCTCGCGGCCTTTAATACCGCTCCTACAAACTAATAAAAATACTAATATTATGACGTGACATAATAATATTCGAGCCAACCTTTGTATGGGAAAATAAGTAAATCACTGGTTTGGTCGCGAAATACTCATACGTCATACTTTTTATTTTTATACAAATATTCTATTGGTATCTTTTAATTTACTCTTGAACGCGCTCTTTAATGATTTTGATAAACTTTAATAACAAGCAATTTATGGCAATATTGTATAATACAAGCCTTATTGAGCTTACTATGGTACTAGTTCGATTTGTGTAAAAATTGTCCCCTAATATTTATTTATTTATTTATTGTGATAGTTTACTATCCGTATAGTAACACCATGTTATAAGTACCCAGGGCGGCGCTAATCGCTTACCATCAGGCGATTCATATGCTAGTTTGCCTCATATGCCATAAAAAAAATCGGCCTAGAGCATGTCGGGCCATGCCAGTGTAGGGTTACCGTAGTTGCCCAATGAAGTAACTTTAAAAAAAATTAATAACTAGCAAAAGGGAATACTTTCGCACCGTTTCATACGTCTTTTACTAAGCAGGGAAGACTTTTTACGATAACTCAAAAACGGCAGAACTGGTCATGTCCGCTATAGTTTTCGTTGAAAGTCTTTACTAAGCTTTACTTTCATGATTTCATAAAACTATAAAAATATTGTATTTTTTTCATATTTTTGGACCCATAGTTCAAAAGTTAAAGGCAGGGACACAATTTTATTCTTTTGGAGTAAATATTTCCTAAAATATTCACTTTATCAAAAAATGCTCGATGAAACCCTCCATTCATTTTAAGACTTATCCAACAACAACCCCCACTATAAGCAAAAAAAATCGTCTCCACTTTACGTAGGGAAGTACCCTTCATTTTGTTTGTGTTTTTTTTACGACTGTCAGTTTTTTGATTTATATATCGATACCAAATTGCAGCTTTCTAGCAATAAAAATCACTGAGCAAAGCCTCGGACAGACAGACGGACGGACGGACATGGCGAAACTAGAAGGGTTCCTAGTTGGCTACGGAACCCTAAAAACAGGTGGATTGAGATATCACCTGCAATTCAGGCGCGAGGGGTAGGCTAGCGATGAGCCACCACAGCCAGTCGGGCCCGTCCGGGTTCCTCCACCACTCCTCCTCGACTGTGAGCGGCATCTTGCCGAAGGCGCGCTCCAGTTTCCATCGCACGTTCCCCTTCAGCTTTTTCAGCCATATCAGCGACTTTAGCAACACGTCGAAACCGATGTCCCTTATGATCGCGATGATGAATTGGTCTTCAGGGATCCTGTCGGTCAGCGTCTCCACTCGGGCGAGGCAACTACAAAGTGAATAAAGACATGGACTAGACTAGAATTGTAGGTTATTTAGTAGACATAGATATATAATGAGTACTAAGTAGAAAAAATACTTTTGTACATTTTATTTTCACAACAGCACGCTAAACGCACAAAAGATTTAAGCAAATCGCAACTGGGCAGCACTTTTTTTATTGCAAGTACTGCTCTGCTGTGTATATTTGGTTCTTTTGGTGTATTCATTTCAAGTTCGTATGACGAATTGGTGTTACATACCTGTCCACCAGCTTTTCGACAATTTTGAATCGCGAAACTCCCATGGTCGACAGGATAATACGGCCGTCTTCGCACTCCACGCAGTCGCGGACTTCCAACATCTAATTGAAACAAATAAATTATATTCAGTACAACAAATAGGTAAGTGCGAGATGACCAAATAAATGCTTATTCCAAATTTCAAATTAAAGGCAAAAATTGAAAAATTTAATGGTCCGAGCAGGAGTCGAACCTGCGACATCTGGCATACGCGACCAATCGCTCTAGCCTCTGAGCTATCGGAACAACCGAGCTCGGGCACGAAATCCTTCACTAGTTCCCTCTTACAACGCCTTAGGGAGGCGTACAAATGCTCATTATCTATACTATAAAGCTGAAGAGTTTGTTTGTTTGAACGCGCTAATCTCAGGTTCGAATTGAAAAAATATTTTTGTGTTGGATAGTCATTTTATCGAGGAAGGCTTTAGGCTATATAACATCACGCTGCGACCAATAGGAGCGAAGACGCGGACGAAGTTCTGGGCAACAGCTAGTGACAGATATGTAAGTAGGGGCGTTCGTGGCCCAGCGCCGCCCGCAACGTCGACCAACGTGTTAAACAACGTCGATCTGGGTCAACTCTTGGATGGGTGACCGCTTTGAGTTGGTACTGAGTGCTCCCGTGCTTTGGAAGGCACGTTAACCCCTGCTGCTGTATATAACAGAACTTCTAACAGTCAAGATGTCCTCTCACTTGACAAGCCTAATCCCAATAGTTTCCCCCTTGGATTGGATGAAAGGTCAGATCGTAGTTTCCATAAGAACTAGTGTCTACGTCAATTATTGGGATTAGGAACCGGACCTGGGGCATACTTCAGGATGCAACTGTACTGGGATAACGGTAGGATAATGCTGGTGAGTGATGACGGATATAAAAACATTACCTGGCCAGCCACCATCCAACAGAAAAATCGGTCTAGTGCGAGCACAGACTAAGTAATAGTACTGCGTACAGAAGGGCCACCGTTAACAAATCCCCCGTTTAGGTACGCCAAACGTGCCTAAGCGTGGCCATCTCTTTCTACCGTACGCAACGCGCTGTTTCGGGGCTTTAGCGGTAGGGTTACTGTCAGCAAGAACCTATTAAATTATACAGATATAAGTATTTCAGAATTATAAGTATTACAGTACCTAGAGTTATTAACAATATAACATAACGAATAGTTTTTTTTATTTATTAAGGAATATCTAACTACAAAAAAGCTATGCAATTTAGCAAGTTATGACGTCACAACGGTGAAAAATGGAAAAAGAAGGCACACAAGATGTGTACTTACTCGTAATATAAAGACATTTCTTTATTTGAAAACTTCAAAACAATATAACTAGACGACGCGGCACCGGCGGTTATTATCATGTACCGAAAAGCAAATTTAGTAGGTAGTAGGTACTAGTCGTTCATAGCGGCTAGTCGAGCTAGCACGCGCGTTACTGTAGTGGCCTAAAAGCGAACATTCCACCATACTACTTTTATCCATTCATTTTAATTTTCTAACTTCTATGAAGTTACAGTGGATTATGTCTCAAGGGACCAATATAATATATTTACGGCAAGGGTAGTATATTAAATCCTGAGTGAAGCGAAAGAGTTTACAATAGAATCCAGATCGTATCGTATTACATGTTTTTTGCTTTATTTATTTATTTGTAATGTATATGTATACAATACAAAAACTCTTTATTGCGCACCTCAATAAATGAACTAGATTTAATATCTGACAAGTCACTAAAAAATTGTTACAACTGCTAATACTGAAACTTAGTGAAATCTATTACGCTGCTCTTATACTATGATGCCAGCTCGCTCGACCTTGAGCAGTCGCGGCCGGCCGTAGCGTATTTTGGTTGCGCAAGTACCTACTTACCTATGCAGTTTTTAGCAATTATGGCTTTTCATTAATTGACAAAATTGGTAAATCGACTGTGAATAATGCGATCATGTTTTAATTCATACATAACGGATTGGCATGCGAAAATATATTTCAATCAACTAGTGCATCTCAAGTTTTTCCATATATTTTTTAATTAACGATTAATTCGATGATCAGTAATGTAATTGAGTGCATAAAACAATAATAAATTTAAATAGCTGCTAGTTAGTTACCTACTTAGGATAAACTGCTGCAAAAACGTTTGTAGTTAAGAACTAATCGAATAACTTAATGCAAGAGTGCATTCGTTCCGTCCGTGGCAGTGGGCGGCAACCACTAAATAAGCACTCACGGGTAGGCGGCCGACACGGCGTGATGACGTCACGGAGTGAGCCGCGCCTGCCCGGCTAGTATGATAGCTTATACCGTCACGTTATATGGCAAAACGGTACTGAAACGTCACATAAAACGTGACGGTATAAGCTATCATACTAGCCGGGCTGGTGCGAGTTAGACTTGCGCCGCCGGTTTCGTACAAATTAATTCACTTATTCATGTTAGCTAAAATGTGTTTCGTGCCGACGAATATTAACGGCATTTTAATCAAAATGTGTTTGATGAACGTTATTGAATAAGGGGGTAAGTCTATAAAGGATTTTAGATAGTTAAAAATAAAGTGTATAGAGATATGACTATGCTCGTATTTTTTCTGTAATATTAACATTAGTATTTCATATTTTTTGAAGAATGTTCGCTTGCTAAACTCCGGAGATAATGAAAGGGGTGCATTACCAACCCAAAAAAATGTGGAATAACTTTACACGTTCTTATTTAACTTTCACATGTAAGATGTTAAGTATTATGTAGTAGTTGTCATCAAAATTTTCAATTCTTTTTAGTCACATTTTTATTAAATATTTATTTTTTAAATTCATATCATACGTAGTGCCAGATGGACACCCGGAGTCGCACCATCCATAAGCGTTCCTTTTTTACCGTCTTGGTACGGAAACCTAAAAATTAATTATAATATAAGATCGAAAGCATCCATTTTGTTTTAAAAACGATTGAAACAAAACAAATGCAACTTTATTCCAACTTGAGGATATTGCTTTGAGAGGGCTTTTGGGCAGTAAAAGTGGACACGTTACCGTTCCATAGGAGTCGGTGTGGTCCTCGTTCCGAGCAACGATACCGAGCCGGCGTGAGCCGGATTCCAGGATCCGGCGGATAAACACGCGGTAGCGCGGCGCAGAGATCAGCAGCGGGCAAGGCACCCTATAACAAAACATATCTGTGATTCAAGCATTTATCTAGCACCCGCGGTTCTCGTAAGAGGCGCCTGTGGGAATATGGTTGAAGTGTGTTCTGGGCGAAGGGCTAGATAAATCCGTCAATTTATCTATTTACATTTAATCTGCAATACAGCATTTTCATACTAATCCGTTTTGATACTGTTCGGCACACCAGATACGTAAGCGTAGACGTGCACGTGGAAGTGCGCGTTCCGCTGGGTTGCAAAGTATAAATCCTCATCATATTGGTTAATTATATAATGTGCTGACTTGATTTTACTTATTTATTATTATGAATTGATTTAATTATGATTAATTTAATATTATGAATTGACTACAATATACTTGTTAGGTAAAATGACATTAATTATTTTTTGCTTTGACTTGATGATATTATTTGATTTGATTTAGTATATAAGTAATGAATTGGTTTTAATTTATGTCTTGTTATTATTGTCTTCATAATAATGTCAATTTTTATTTTTTGGTGCACTTTGTTCATTTTGTACTATTTATTACGTTTTAAAGGACATTTTATTTATAATTTAAATAATTTTTAGTTTTATGTAAGTACTTTCACATGCCTATTTCGGCTGAATATATTATGGGACTCATATGTACATAATCTTAAACAACCATATATTCTTTGTGAAATATAGATTCATTCATTCATAACATAAGACATCTCAGAGCATTTAACACAGGAGACACCATTAGCATACTTACCCCTTTGCTAAAAATAGGCACAATGTTCATAAAACTATTAAAAACTACTTCATTAATCGATTACAAGTCAGTCTCGAAATCGTTCTCGGCGTGTTCCGAAAAAATACCTTTATGTGCTGTTTTAGGGTCATAAAAACTCAAACGTCACTTTGACGTCACCGTATTTCAATAAATAAGGAGAACTATTTATGAGAATTTCTTTATATATGGTTCTTATCGACTTCGGTCAGTTTGTGCTTGATAGTAACCCAATAATGGATCTAATGTAAACGAGAATAAGGTCGTTTTTATTGCTCAACTTTAGTATTTTGAATGTGCGTGCATTGATTGTTTTAGTGTGGGTGCGTAGTAATGGGAGAATATTTTGTAAGTGTGTGTAGTTTTTTTATGTGTGTTACTTCGCCCCCCCCCCCCCCTAAAAAAAAGGAAAAATATTTTGTTCGGTATGAAGCCATCAGCTTCTCCAGTCTAAACTCTAAGTAAAACATGTCAAGTAGGCCGTGCACACACCACGCAAGTGGTATGACGTGTCTTCTGAATCCTTGTACGCAGCAGCTCGCGCACGTCCACGTGCAAGTCTACGCTTACGCATCTGGTGTGCCGAGGCCTTTTTCGTAATGGAAGCTAAACGTGAATCCCTTATTTGCTCATAGCCGTGGTTCCCAAAGTTGTCTGGACTACGACCCATCTAATACAAGTTTACAGACTCGGGACCCACCACCACCGTATCAGCCGAAGGAATCAATACTCAATCATTGAGGTCCACTGCTGGACATAGGCCCACTCTGGACTAACCTCTAGGAACTTTAACCGTTACCAATATGAATAAAGGCCTAAAGGGCTTTTCAGATAACAAACTTTTAATAATAAAAAATATCAATCCGTACTGCGTCAGTCGCCCGCCGCCCGGCCGTTGGCTCGGTCGCTTGGTGTATCCTTCTACAGGCAGGGCCCACTGAATATTCGCTCGCGACCCACCGGGTAACCCTGGCTTATAGTATTTCACCTGGGGAACGCAGTGACGCAGATAAACACGGGCACGACGCTGGGGTCAAGCGGCGGCGGCGGCGGCGGCACTAGGTTGATGGAGGCCAACGCTGCGCATACGAAACTCGACGGCCGTATCTGAAAGCAACACATTATTAGCTTGCTCTGGAACTTAACCCTTTTGACGCTAAGAACATCTAAAGGTGTTGCGTGTAGTCGTACCTACGGCGCCAATAACAAGTATAGGTGTTAAGGCGTACATTGTCAATATCACCTTCGTGCTTCCGGGTTCCGTTTTTAGGGTTTCGTAGTCAAACGGCAAAAAACGGAACCCTTATGGATTCGTCATGTCTGTCTGTCCGTCCGTATGTCACAGCCCATTTACTTGGGGAATAAGACCACTACAATCATTAAATTTGGTGTGAAGGTGTATGTTATGAACCGCTATAGAAATATGATGTGAAATTACGAAAAAAATATTAAAATGGGGGCACCCCATCCATGTAACAGGGGTGTCAAATATTTATTTCTATGTACATAGGCGTGTGGGGTATCTATGGATATGCCTTCAAAAATGACATAGAGGCTTCTAAAAATTTTTTTCATTTAAGTCAACCGTTGGTGAGAAATTAGCTGTCAAAGACGTAAAAAGTATACCCCCCCCCCCCTCTAATTTCCAAACTATGAAGTTTAAAATTCTGAAAAAAATCATGATGATGTACATGAAATCCTTTCAACGATTTTTGGTTTGAACAAGATAGGTTTAACGGTTTTTGAGTTATTGCTGAAAAACTGTCTTGCCAAATCAAAAAGGGCGTAAGTGTGATAGGCAAACACTCATATCTGCACGTATGAATATAATAAGCATTTATTAGATTATTGGACCCGGGTATGTCCTTAAACTACGACCAAGACCACCGAGGAATGGGCAGCAGCATTCCTAGAGTACGGTGGAGATACTGCGATCGCCAACCCGCATGCCAAGCGTGGCGATTATGGCATTTACCCCCCATGAAATTGGGGGAGGCCTATGTTCAGCAGTGGACGTCCTAGGGCTGATATGGTGGTGGTGGTGGTTATTAGATTAACGACAGATAGAGTGTGTGCTAACTGGAAAAGGGATTTCCTGGAATGGGATTCAATTGTACAGAGGTATTACATACGAGTATTAGTATACCTCGAATAGCGTGTTTCCTTGCGAACCCCCTCTCTCCAAGCTACCATACATAGTCAACATATCACATAAGTGTCGTAAGTGTCCTATGACGATACGACCTTTTGTGATTAAATGTATTGTATAGTGGTTTTAAATGTAGATTAGGAGGTGTCGGTACGGAACACGCACTTGGCCGTTTTTTTTACCTTATGAGGTACGGAACTCTAAAAATGTACTGAGTAACCAAAACTTGACTTGACCTGACCTTTGATCTAACGGATATTTCATAAGATAAGATATTTATAACTTATAACCATTTTTACACTCGTCTGTTTTTCGATAATGACAAAGACTACAATATGATAGATAGATTGATAAAACACACAAGGGTTGCCGAGCAAAAACCTGAACTGAACTTGTTTAAACTTGTGGTTCTGTGAGCTGTAAGGATCGCGATTTTATTTTCAAATTTATAAATTTCCAAAAATAAAAGATACGAAAAAAAATCTGTGCGTAATTTTTATTGATTTCCGTTCCTTCAAGCATATAGCCGTGTATAACCATAGAAACGACATAGCATATTTATTTTGACAGAACTCAATATATATATAT
The DNA here is from genome assembly GCA_905163555.1 of Notocelia uddmanniana. Lineage (NCBI taxonomy): Eukaryota > Metazoa > Arthropoda > Insecta > Lepidoptera > Tortricidae > Notocelia > Notocelia uddmanniana. The sequence continues at coordinate 49,968,438 of LR991052.1, forward strand.
TTCATTTTCATACAAACTAATTAATTATGTCACCAAGGGAGAATGAAAACGGCCTTAAAGAGTTACCGTGGAGTTAAACAAAAGTTAAAGTCAAGTATGACAAAATTCGAAATTCGAATGACACGCAACGACAACATTTCATTGTTAAGGATCTTTTATACTATACTAGGGGTGTTAATTAACGAATGGTGGTGCAAATTGGGATACTAGTATCTTAGAGAAGATAACTTTCTTTCATCTCAGGAATGTGCTCTCGCAATTAACAGAATTCAGTAAAAACACCCTATAATTATCGAACCTGCTCACAAAATTTCACGGCAATCGGTTGAGAAATGCGACCTGTAGAGGAGAGCAGCTGGAAAGCTGGAAATCCGCCGGATATACGAAAACATTTTTCCGAAGCTGAAACGGGGACCTTCGTTTCAGTAGTTTCTTTTGGTCATATTCTTTCACCTACCACTTGGTTTTTACAAATAACACGTGTCCGAGAAGTTAGTACTTACAATTTTTTAACGGGTCCAGTCCAGGTTTTGGCTAGACAACTCCTGTGCAGTTGATCAATCTATGTACAGTCGAGTTCATAAATATATGAGCAAATCGAAGCCTTCAAAAATAAATGTACATAGTATCGTACAAATACATCTGAACAGATTTATTATTCGAAAATATATACACGTGTCATCCGTCATATTCGAATGATAAATCTGTTTAGATATATTTGTACGTTACTATGTACATTTATGTTTGAAGGGTTGGATTTGCTCATATTTTATGAACTCGACTGTACTTATATGTTATCTTATTTATTACGTAATGTTTGTGATTATCGAATAACAGATGAGGGTACTTTCATGGATCTTAGACCGTAATGTGTCCAATACACACATTAGTTACATATGACAGCCAAGTCATGAGTCATGACAGAGTTGACGGAGAGTTATGAATTGTACAAGTTATATTTATTATACTCATGCCACGTAGTTTTTAAGATCATTTTTGTTTGGCGTGGATGATAGAGCATCATGCTATATTTAGCTAAACAAAGTAACCAAACGGCACGTGTTTTGCAACACAATTCTGTTCCACCTCTCGGGATTTCGGGTCCAATTGTTTTGGGCCTTCATTTATTTTTAACTACAGTTATATTTTACAGAGCAAAACCTTACACTAACTTTTTACACTGTTTACAATTCTTAATTCATAAATTTCATAATGGTTTCCAAATAGAAAACAATATTTTTTGTTTTGTTGCGACTTAATTTTGTACTTTTGAGCACGAGTTTAAAAAAGGTCTTTGTTATATGAAATTTGATTTTGATTACATAAGAGGAGTTAGAGAGTGGAATTACTAACCACAAGCTTTTGCCCGCGAATCCGTCCGCGTGCTACTCGTTAAATTATAGAAATAATTGCAATTAAATTCTTGTAGGCGCAGGCTTTAATATCGCTAGCCCATACAAACTTCTAACTCCATTTGCACCCCCTAAGGAATTATTTCAGGAATAAAAACCGGCCAAGAGCGTGTCGGGCCACGCTCAGTGTAGGGTTCCGTAGTTTTCCGTCCGTCACATTAAGTTGACATATTAAGTACAGAAACACAAAACCCTAAAAAGCACGTCATTTCATTGTGATTTTGTAGAAATGACAGGTACAATAAACACCTGTTTATACGGTTAAATTACAAACTTAGTTCAGAAATTATTTTTGTAATTTTTTCAAAAACTATTCAACCTATCAAGTTCAAAATAATTTTCCTACAAAGTTTTTATAAAGTTCTACTTTTGAGATTTTTTTCATATTTTTAAAACTTATGGTTCAAACGTTAGAGGGGGGGGGGGACACATTTTTTTTTACTTCTGGAGCGATTATTTCCGAAAATATTAACATTATCAAAAAATGATTTTAGTAAACCCCTATTTATTTTTAAATACCTATCTAACAATATATCACACGTTAGGGTTAAAATGAAAAAAAAAATCACTCCCCACTTTACGTATAGGGGAGGTACCCTAATAAAATATTTTTTTCCACTTTTTATTTTACCACTTTGTCGGCGTAATTGATATACATATTAGTACCAAATTTCATCTTTCTAGTGCTAACGGTCACTGAGATTATCCGCGGACGGACGGACAGACGGACGGACAGACGGACGGACAGACATGGCGAAACTATAAGGGTTGACTACGGAACCCTAAAAACTATGTCCTAACCCGGGACTCAAACTATCATACCAAATTTCATCTAAATTGGGTTAGCGGTTTAAGCCTGAAGAGGTCACCGATAGACAGACAGAGTTACTTTCGCATATATGCTAATAATAATAATAATCGTATGGCATTTATTTTCGAACCGTGAGATCTTCGAGAAGACAAGTACGGTTGCCAGTTATACAATTATGTATAGAATTATGGATTTGAACGCCAACGACGCCTGAAGTCGCTGGAAGTTCTCAGTATTAATAAAAAAAAAATAATGATAATGACCACTGCTATGAGTATTTACTAATTCTTATGCTGTCTAATTGGGGTTCCGTAGTAAACAAGGATAGGAGCCCTTATAGTTTTGCTATGTTCGCGGCTTAATAACCATTACTACTAGAAAGCTGTAATTTGACATTGGCAGACATATCAATCACGCCGACAAAACATAGTAGTTAACGAGTAATAGCAAACTTACCTGGAAAAACAAACTTTCGTATAATTTCCATTGATTATTTAGACAATGTTGTTAGTCGTGTCAAACACGTATAGTGGACGGCGTAGAAGCCCAATTCCTAAGGAAAACCGCAAAACATTTTAGCCATTTGGCACTCGCATACTAGGGTTCAAAACGAATTTTTTGACCAGCAGTACGTCTCCAACCCAGGGGAAGTCCAGGTGTGATTTCGACGTCATAAAGTCGCATTGACTTGAGATATGAGTAGATGTAGCAAATTGAAAATAATTGATATACTAACCAATGCTAGATTGAAGTCGGTGAGGTCACGCATGCAGAGCGGGCAAGCCTTCTTGTAGTCCATGGAGCACTCGATGCAATTTCGGCAGTAGGTGTGGCCGCAGGGCGTGGTCACGGGCGCTATAAACGTGTCCCGGCACAGCACGCACTCGAGATCCGCGGATGTGAGCCACGTGTCAGCCGCTTGCCCGCCTACAGCAGCGGCCAGCTCGCATGCCACCCGATCTGGTTCTTGTTGTTCTAGCAGTATCGCGATAGTCTGCAATAACAACAATATTTCAATCTACTTGTGGATGGCAGCACCGTACATGCGGCAACATACTGAACAGACCTATGAACCTTATTTCGTGTAATAAGGAAAGGAATAACACATGATAGTAATATACAAATAGTACCTGAGCAACCGAGCTACGCTCGTGTTTTCCTGGGAAACACCAGTTTTCCCGAAGATTGTTTTCGTTCTTGGCAACCCCGATATTGTAAATTTCATTAAAATCGTTAGAGTGGTTTTCGAGATTTCAATTACAAAGTAATAAACATAGAAATGTTGCTCATTAATAGTACGTATATACGTATAGGAAAAGAATAACAATTCTTTCGTAATAAACATGTAATGAACGTGAAGAGGTAGCAGACAGACACACACACTTGGTTTTATTTGGCTATTCTGGCTGTTAGTTTTTCTGACATCGCTACCGCATCGCCATCGCCTGAACAATGCGGCCCCGGGCTAGTACGATATCGCTGTATTATTTAGCCGCGATTGGAATCGTTAGGGAGTGTAGGTGACAGTCTTGCTAAAATATACTTAAATCGGAGCGCTCGTGGCCCAGCGGCACCCACGTACCGCGTGCGATATGCAATGTTAAGCAACGTGGGTCCAGGTCAGTTCTTGGATGGGTGACCGCTTTGAGTGGTTACTAACTGAGTGTTCCCGTGCTTTGTAAGGCACTTTAAGCCGTTGACCCCGGCTGCTAGCTATAACAGGAGTCGTTAAGCCAAGTTAGAGGCCTTCGGGCGGCTTGAGAACTTCTAACAGTCAAGTTGCCCACTCAGTTGACAAAGGGGGGGCGAAGCTGCACCACGTCCGTAGGGAGTACCCACCGTGTTAATCTCTACACGTGACTCCTGGGTGGTACTAAAAGTGCAACAAACTGGTTATGCAATATACTGTCTTCTCGAAGCTCTCACGGTTGGAAATAATTGCCATACGATAAAAAATACTTATATTAATCTAGTTAACCCATAAGGTACTAACCCAAAGCTGATTACTGATTTTTAAGAGATCTGTCACTTTTGAATCTTCCAACTTCGAAGTCAGGAAAATATAACCTTATGTCAAGCTACCTCGAACAAAATGGAAACGAATTCGGCAATTCGGTTTGACGCAGCAGGCCGTGTCTGAAACAAGCGACGCCTACCATGCACCGTCGCGGGTGAAACTGTGACGTAACGTTGCTCAAGTTACAGAAAAATGGCGCAACTGTAACGCGACAGAACAGAACAATGCACTCGCTGTAGACGCTGTTTGTTCATCACGTTTGCTTTTAACTCTATTTAGCTATAAATCAAAGTGAGAGTGATTCTTTCGAGTTACTGGTTTTCGCTGTCCGTTACACTTATAAATCCAGGTCCTGACTACATTACACACACTCCTGAAGGGAGCTTCGCGTATCGTATGGAGATATTTTTTTCAATAATGTTTAGTAGAAGTCTTAGTAACTATTTTAGACTAGGGTGGCCATCCGCCACCTGGTATCCTGGTATGGTGGTGGGTGGTGAGGTGATTCCAAAAATATACTACTCTAGCTGTTGCCCGCGACTTCGTCCGCGTCTTCACTCCTATTGGTCGCAGCGTGATGTTATATAGCCTATAGCCTTCCTCGATAAATGGACTATCCGACACAAAAAGAATTTTTCAATTAGAACCAGTAGTTCCTGAGATTAGCGCGTTCAAACAAACAAACAAACAAACTCTTCAACTTTATAATATTAGTCTAGATACACAATTACATTCCTGCAGGCAATGGTTACGTAAAAAATAAAAAATCATATTCATAAACACCAAGTTAGAGTTTTTCTTGACAGGAAACAGATAAATGAGTTTTTCTAAAATACACGCCGTGTGACTCTTTCATAACGTATAACGTAAAGGAGTATTAATGCTTAATATTTTTTAACCGACTTCAATAGAAGGAAGGAGGTTCTCGGTTCGTCTGCATGTTTGGTATTTTTTAACCAACTTCAATAGAAGGAAGGAGGTTTTCAGTTCGTCTGCATGTTTGCTATGTTTTTTTTTATGTATGTATGTTCCCCGATAACTCTTGACCACGTTGGTCGATTTGGATAATTATTTATTGTTTCAAAGAAGGTACCCCGAAGTTGGTCCTATATAAATTTGGTGAAGGTATGATGATGGTATCCAGAAAGAACTCAAATTTAATAGGCACGCATTTCTGTATTTTCTGTAGTTAATTGGAGTCGGTTATATTTGTATAAATTATTTATTAACCAACTACAATAGAAGGAAGGAGGTTCACAGTTCGTCTTCGTGTTAGTTTTTTTTTTATGTATGTACATGCATACTGCGATCGCCAACCCGCATGCCAAGCGTGGCGATTATGGCATTTACCCCCCATGAAATTGGGGGAGGCCTATGTCCAGTAGTGGACGTCCTAGGGCTGATATGGTGGTGGTGGTGGTGGTATGTTCCCTAACCGACTACAATAGAAGGAAGGAGGTTCACAGTTCGTCTGCGTGTTAGTTTTTTTTTTTATGTATGTATGTTCCCTAACCGACTACAATAGAAGGAAGGAGGGTTCACAGTTCGTCTGCGTGTTAGTTTTTTTTATGTATGTATGTTCCCTAACCGACTACAATAGAAGGAAGGAGGTTCTCAGTTCGTCTGCGTGTTAGTTTTTTTTTTATGTTTGTATGTTCCCCGATAACTATTGACCACGTTGGCCGATTTTGATTTTTGTTTTTGTTTCAAAATAGATACCCTCAAAGTGGTCTCTTATAAATTAGGTGAAGGACAGATGATGGGATGTAGGAGTAATGGAGGAAATTTCTCGAATTTGATAAGCACGCATATACCGATTTCAGTATTTTCAGTAGTTACCAAACATTGGCTCTCGGAAACCACAAATTTGGTGAAGCGTAACTGGTGATGATGACCACAGATGACATATGGAGCTCTTCAATGATGTAGGCACTTCACAGATTCCGATGAAATTTCGTTGACGTAGCAACTAATGGTCGTCAAAATACACATTTTGAAGAGGTCAGTATGGGTTCCCTGATGCATCGACGATACTCCTCAAATAGCATCGGCCAATATAAAGTGACTTGGCTATTTTCAGTAGAAGCTACTTCATTAGCTATCGGAAAGCAGTACATATGGTGATTATGGTGATGTGGGAAGGATATGTGAAAATCTCATGTGTGTGGCATGGCGAAGTACAAAATTGAAGTCACTTTTTGGGGTCTAAATTACCATCGTAAATATATTTATACTCAGAATACAAGCACTATATTATCATACGTAGTGAGTAAATGTATTTCTAAATAAAACCCGATTGAGTAAAAGCTGGTACTATGGCAACTAGGCGACGATATACTCGTATATATATACTTAAATACATAGATATCATCCAAGACTGTAGACTGGTAAAGAATGCCTTTTGGTATTTTTACATATTTATTCTATTGTGCAATAAAGTTTTAACAAATACAATTATGCGACATCACCACACGTTCAACCAAACATGCATAAAAAGCCAGGATGCTTATATTTTTAGTTCAGATTCAGACGTATGACTAGCCTCCATTCTCGAAACGTTTCGTAGAATTGTTGAAGAAAGTTGAGTCGTAAACATTTTCAAAATTAACCTTTCCGAATACTTCTCCCCTTCGTGCGTAATAAATAGCCCCCACATTGTTTTGAAAGGAAAAGTCGTGAAGCTCTTTTCGCTGGATGTTGCAGTAGTAGTCGCCGGGACGCGTGCCGGCACTGATCTTAAGCGGTCCCTGGTCCTAGGTGTTTTTTTTCATTTCGGCTAAGTATCAATCGATTCCTCTTTAATTGGTGGGTACCTACTAATTTGCAGCTATTGAAAATAAATTATTTTGATTCAGCGATTTTTACATATTATAATAAATTTCAAAGCCATAGGCGTTTTATTAAATAAAAAAAAATACTTGTTGAATGGGCTCGTTTTGAAAACAAATTAGTCGAGTAGGTTCCACTTCAAAGCGATCACGTTTTAATTAAATATCAAACCTAAATTAATTATTACTGGTTGGATAGACTCGTGTTCGTTTTGAAATATACTCGTAAGTAGTCCAATAGTGGGGCAACATAGACAACACTGAGCACAGGAAGATAAATAGACTTCTTTTGTTCATTAGCTACAAGAAAAGTGAATAGTGTAAGGCTAAGACCACACCGTCGCGACTCGTCCGGTATTTCTACCTGAAAGGGGTACCATGTATGGCTGATGTCGTCGCACCAAGTACCAGTCTGGCTCGTATTTATCCCGCTCTTCGGTGACGCTGGGCGCGCAGCATTCAGTGATACGAACCTGCACGAGTAATTTCTTAGCGAAGTGGAACTCTGTGTAGGTAGCTGCACGCGCAAGATGGGCTGCAGCCTCCAGGTACTTCTGCCGGCGGATCAGCTTGCAAGCGTGCAACACGCGCGCCTGTGCACACAAACAGCGCTGTCATCTTTATATCGTGGGGAGAACTGTTTCAGGAAGGCTAACAACCAGGTAAGGTTAAGGTCACTTTCCACTATGCGTCCTTTGTTAGCACGGTACAACATGTCATTAATGTATATATGCCTATCAAATTTAATCTTACTGCAGGACAAATGACGTATCGTGGACTCGTGAGTGACCCTTATTCGACCGACACGATATAGGATGTCGGAGAGAGAGACATATGTCATACATTAGTGAAAACTTTAGTGCTCCATCACTGATGTCAGATATTGTGTTGGATGATGATCTAAATTTAACTTCTGAATATAGAACATAAAGAAACGCAGGCAATGAGTTCAGTGGAAAGTCAGCACTCGGTCTAATAAATATCGGATCGGACATTTTGTTTACCAAATGGAGCATTCGTTGATGCGTAGGTATACACTAAGTAAGCATCTGAGTGGGGCATTCCACGAGAATGACGGCACCTGGGGCTATTGTTTTACTACCTACTTCTGCGGGCCTATGATGGTTGCCATTTTATCACTTATCGTCGTGGATAAGACATTCGTCACGTTCTGACGAGTATGCGAGTGCGAGAGTGACGGGCGTCTTATCCACGACGATAAGTGATAAAATAGGAACCATCATACGCCCGCTGATAATGCTGGGAAGTAGATTTTTGGTCTGATCTGAAATATGATCAGTTTTACCTGAAGTTGGTTAATTTGTACTCGTGCTTTATTAAATTTAGTTAATAAGGTAGCTGCCTTACAATGTTTTTGCTTATTTTTTCCACTGTACTCGTCGCGTGTAATCAAGACACACTAAGATTGAAAAATAGTTACAATATCAGTATATTCAATTATTCACCCCATTCCCAACTGCCTAGTAGAATAAAAAACGATTTGAATATTTTCGTTACATATTTGCTATTGCACTAGGTTCAGGATAGTGAAGAATATTACCGGGGTATTGTATAAAATGTCTCGAGGTCACAATAAACAAAAAAAATGTAAATAACAATATTAACATCTACAGTCAAGGAAATTGACACAAGTACACATGACTCTTGTTGCAATGCCCAATATGCCAATAAAAAGGTACGTGGCTGGTCCAGTTTCCTCTACTACGGTATTTACACATATGTATAGTCGATTTCATATCAATACAGCTTTATGCCCTTAACACGAAAGTCGTGTTCACATATTTTCGATAATTTTTCTGTGCACATATTTTATAACTCGACTGTACTTAGATTTTGTCTGGCACGAACGAGGCAAGAGGCAAAGTTAAATATGTATGTAATACATTAAAAGAGAAATATTTATTTATTTATTTCGGGGATCTCGGAAACAGCTCTAACGATTTTGATGAAATTTACAAATCATGGGATTACGGGGGCGAATAAATAGGTAGGTCTCGTTCTCAAAGCTCATGTTCTCCTAAAACAAGGTCCATTAAGGTACTTTAATAAATGTCATACTAATAAGTATGACATAAAGGGTGTTTTTATTGAATTCCGTCAATTGCGAGGTACAGTCCTGAGATGAAATAAAGTATTCTGCTCTAGGACCCAATTTGTACCATTTCGAAGATGTTCATAAATTTATTTTTACACACCTAGTATACTACAAAATATACTTAACAATTAAACAATGTTGACGTGCGTGTCATTCGAATTCCAAATTGTCATACTTGACAATAACTTTTACTTAACTCCACGTTAACTCTTAAGGCCATTTTTCATTCACCATTGGTGATATCATTATTTTGTATGCAAATACCAGTTTTTTAAATTCAATTTTGTAAAACTAAATATGCTACGTCGTTTCTATGGCTATAAACGGCTATATGCTTAAAGGAACGGAAATCAATAAGAACAGCCTGTATAAATATGACATCCTACGCTTTTTATGATTAATTTCCAATTTTCAAAATTTCATCGTTTTTCTTTGCGATAAGTCACTCTAAACCCTTTTTATATACCAGAATGTGATACTCTTTAAATCCAATTCTATTTTATTATTACCTACATTATTTACACAAGGTTCGAAAGGTACTACAAGGTTTGTCGGTGTTATTATTATGTTAAGCACTAATGACATGAAGTTCCTGCCAGAAAATATCCAGGAATACATAGTGCATCATTAAACAAGAGGGTTTCAATTGTATTATAATTCGCTTAGATGACCATAGGGACAAGAAACATGATTGGCAGCCTTATGATACCTTGTACAGTGTGTTAGTATAATGGTACAAAAATTAACAATTCGCTAAACAGACAAAAATGGTGTAAAGTAGAATAAAACAATCAAATGCAATGAAGTCATGGGCACCCATTTCTTAAAGCTTCTCGTGAAAGCAGATTGATTATGTTCTAAATCATATTTGTCCATGGCTAGCAAAGAAACAGCAGCGCGTGAATACTTCATATAAAACATACTGGTAAGCTTTGGCAAGCCGATTTGCATACAAAGAAATACCTAATTTAAGCATAAATTTGTGCTTAAGCTTTGTGAAAAGAATCTATGGTAAAGAAAATACTTCAAAAATTAGCATCGACCATAGTTCTACAAACCAAAAGTTTCTTGGGTGCTTATAAAATGGGTTCCCACGACCTTCCGTCCTAGATTTAGAGGATCAAATTAATTATATTATTTTCGAATTCCAACAAAATAGTCATGTCAAGTTATGTTATCGCTAAGCAAACAGGTATTAAAACAATTCACAACAATACAAATACATTAGTGCGGGCTGATAGACGCTATCTGTCGTGACTTGTACATTATATTTATACTACTTTATAAACGCGCGCCGTGGCATACAGCGTACTGCTTTTTAGTAGACCTATGGAAAAGCAGTGTCAATTACAAACTAATTTATAAAGAGCAAACCTGAGCCGATAAATGATATTGGAAGAGTTGTTTGCTTAAAATAAACATAAATAGCAGAATGGCGGGTTTAAGAGTTACTGTCGGAAAGAATCATGAGCGCAGCAGGCTCGTCTACGTTTAAAGATGCGCTTCAATTAATTAAAAATTGACAATGGTATCATCTGGCATACACTCGAGAGTCAATCCGACCGCATCATAAGCTCAGCTCGGTCGATTTGGAAGTGACAGAAAGGTGTGAAGTTCACCTGAGGGGTCATTGGCAAGCGCACCGGCGCATCGGGCGCGGTGAAGCTATCAGGAGAGATGGTAAGTGAGACGCGAAGGCCAGGCGACAAGCGTTGTGCAACTGTACGACGGCGTGCCAATGCTTGACAATTCTCTGTTGATTAAAAAAAATATTGGTGAGACTTTGCGCAAATTAACTGAACAAAATGAAATTCGCAGCGCTACAATAATTATGTCGGTGAATGATGTAGAACTCAGGAAAACATCTCAATGAAAGAAGTTACCCGAGAAAATACAGTCGGTACACACAATATAGGGCGAGGGAGACTGTATCCCCCTCCATTTTACAAATGAATCATATCTAGTCATTGTTGCCCTTGATTAGAATGCGACGGATCGTCATAGCCCCGGTTTTGTTGTCATAAGTGAAATACCAAACCCTCCCAACGTGACTCAAATTAGCGTCATTCATAATTATCAATTAAAAATGCATATCAACTTCAACGTCATATACTTAGTTATGATCGGCTCAGAAGCCTGATTCGTCGATGACATTTGCCAGGCTCGCATAAAACGACGTTACATAATTTGCTAAAGAGTTGTTGCGTTTCGTTATGTAACGCATAGTTCAAGGTACAAGCGCAAAGCGGCATGTTCGTTACGAACTGAACTGGGGTAATAAGTATTATGTCACAGCTAGCATCGACCAAAATTCTATACATCGAAGCCTTACACAATCAAACTATTCTAATTAATTTCTACTATAATTCACCGTTTCAAACAAGAAAATTTAGCTTCCACATACAAACTTTAATGTGATGTTCGGAGTCGCAGAAGATACGTAGGTAAGTCAAGGTTGCGGTTCCACATTTATGAGCATGATGTAGTAGATTAAACTCGTTGCGATATTCTTTTCTTTCCTTTTTTTAAATACCAACAACGCTGTTTACTAGCCGACCTAAATATATTATTGCTAGTCTGTTGTTAACCACCTTATCTGGAGCAACTTAGTGATCCACCAAAACAAGAGCGCTACCACTGTATTGTCAAAATTTCAAACAATCCCAGCTGCAAGCAGGTGACGCTTTAGCCACCTAATGATTAATTTTCGTATGTATTTTATGCTTTAGATTTTATTGACATCGCTACTAATGCAACTTATGTAACCGAATCTCAACACAGTTTTAGACAATATTAAAGTGATTAGATAGCACTCCCGAAATTCATCGCTTTTTTTTTTCAGAAGTCGTTTCTAATTTCACTGTTATATACAGGGAGCGAAACTTTGGTGCCGGTGACATCATTATGACGCAAATTCATATATAGAATGATTTTATTATAAACAACATTGCAATACCCCAATGATTATTAATAATGCAATAATGGTAATATAAATTAGATTCAATATAAAAAAAATCTTTTTTAATTTAAATTTTAAATAATGTTAATATGAAAATAATTATAAAGACGATAAGAAAAAAATATTTTGTAAAAAGTATAATATTACCACGCATAAATGAAAAACAACAATTTAAGTTTCGTGAGTTGTCGAAAAATTTGCACAACGCTTAAAATTCAAACATAACATCGCACCTTCTTATTTAAATACATACCTACATACATACACTGTACATTCTAAATAATTGATATCATTCTCGCATCTCCCGCCGGTTATAAAAATTGTCGTTGTAATTGATCATAATGCCTATACCACAACCAGAACAAAATATTGTCGTACCATTCATCATCAAAATCGATTTCTTCAATAATAAAAACACTCTGTATGTAACTTGACGTCATTCGTCTGTCATCGGCACCAAAGTTTCGCTCCCTGGTTATATACGTACGTGTAGAAAATCTAGTCTTACTTTTTTGGTACAGAGACATAGTAAATTTGTGTGGTCACTGGTGTCATAATTTAAATTACTTTAGGTACCTATTTATTCAAGTTTTAATTAAATTTGTACATTTATAAGGCTTATGAAAACAACAAACTTTTTAAGGCAACCTTTAGACCCATTACCTAATAACCAGAGCTCGTGTTTTTTGCCGTTTGACGTCACGCTCCATATGGGGTGATTCTAATTATAGTCTTATTAGAATCATTAATCATGTATGAACTAGCTTTTTTAGGATTCCGAAGTAAACAAGGAACCCTTTTTCGGGATGTCCGTCTGTCCTGTCCGTCCGCGGCTTAGCTCAGTGACCCTTACTATTACAAAGCTGTAATTTAATATAAGTATACAAATCAATCATTCATCATTCGCGTGTCCTTTTCCCATTTACTTGGGGTCGGCGCAGCATGTTTTTTCCTTCCATATCTCTCTATCGCCCGTCATCTAGTCACTCACATCCTTCCTCTTCATATCGTCTCTCACGCAATCCATCCACCTTTTCCTTGGCCTACCCCTCCTCTTACATCCCTCCACATTCATGACTAATACCTTTCTTGTCACATACCTTTCATCCCTCCGCATAACATGACCATACCACCGTAGACTATTAGCTCTTAACTTATCATCTATGGGTGCTACTTTCAGGCTTCCTCTCATATACTCATTCCTTATCTGATCCATTCTTGTTACGCCACTCATCCATCTCAACATTCTCATCTCGGTAACATGCAATCTCTTTTCATCCGTCACCCTTGCGGCCCAACATTCCGATCCATCCATACATGACGACCGGTCTTACAATGGTCTTGTAGATTTTGCCCTTCAATCGGAAGTGCATTCGGGCGTCGCATATGGTTCCCGAGACCTGTCGCCATTTCAACCATCCTATATATACAGGGCGTCCCACGGCTATGCCACATGGAGAGAAAGTACCTTGAATATTGTAGATGGAACATTTTAATAATGAAAGATTAGATTTTTAAATAATTACATGGTTGGACCGGGAATCGTACCCACTACACGAGAAAAAAAAAACCTGTAACTTTATTATGCCGATCGAACGGCTTCATCATAAGGATTATTTTTTTGCTAAATAACATATTGACAGAAATAAAAGGAAAACCATGCATTTTAACATTATAATTAAAAATTAATAATTTTAATTTATCAAATGGCCAAATTGTGTTGAATACAAAGTGTGCGACTTTTGATTATTTCGCTCCCTGTTGATTTTTAGGGTTCCGTAGCCAAAGTGTCGTCGTTGTCGACGCCAGCAGAGTAGACATTACAAGTTAACGAGTATAGACCTTTAAGAAACTTACATAGAAAAACGAACTATCTTACAAAATACATTGGTTACTTAGACAACCTGAAAAGTTGTGTCCAAGTTGAAACACATACCTAGTACTTAATAAAAGGTTTGTAACGGGTGGGCAACAACGAAGCCCTACAATGCGCGTGGCCCGACACGCACATGTCCGGTTTTTATTTCAATATGCCCCTGTTACATCCGTAATTGCCTATCAGAACTAATATGTTACAACATTAGGCACTACACGTTTTTTGGAGCTGGTTCAAGTGTAATACCAGTTAATTACCAAGAATTAAACAAACCTCGTCGCCATAAAGTAATTAAATACAATCACATTTAGATTCAATACAGTAACAAATATGATTTTCATAATTAAAAAGAAACTAATTTTCGGATGTAGGTAATACGTCATATTTGAATTAAGATAGTTAATTATTAATAACAACAACGCCAATTTGAATCACCTAAATATATTCAGTGTGATGTCAAATTTACGTCACCGGCAACAAGAATACAGATCCTGAGTAGTCACGCTAAAGTTTTACCTTATGACCTGAATTTAATTTTGGTATGAAACCTTAGGTCGAGTCCAACAAAGGAAAGGAAAGGAATTTTAAATGAAGGGATCATTTCATACAGTCGTGGATATATTTAAAGTGAATTTAATTTTGGGCAAGACACTGTGAATTACTAATTATGTTCAATGACCTGTCAAACGCAGACCGATAGCGATATTAATTTAATTTCTTATTTCATATACATTTAGGCTTGCCAACCGTCCCGCCTAGGCTAGACGTCCCGTTTTCAGCACCCTAGAGGATGCGTCCCGCACATGTCCCGCAAAGAAAGCGTGCGGGGCGCTAATTGTCCCGTTTTCAGGTGTGGTCAGAATTTTCAAGTTCGACTACGATCAAAAAATCGACTTTATAAGACACGAAGATTGGCCTTCCTCCAGCCCGGACCTTAATCCTTTGGACTATAAAGTTTGGCAGGTCTTAGAGGGGAAGGTCTGTGCTAAACCCCATAAAAATTTAGAGAGCCTGAAGTCATCTTTAAGAAAAGCAGTCTCTGAAACAGACATAAAATTTTTGAATAATTTTTATTCATTATTTAATGTACCTTAAATTGGTATATAAGTTATTAAAAACTGATTGGTAATTATCATTATTTTCAATTGTGACAGAACTTTGGAACCGACTACGTATATTGTGATTAGCGGCCTCTGAGTAGCACTCAACAGTTTAACTCAATTTCCCCGATCGCAGACAGTAGATTTCATTTATATTTATTTTACGTTGATGATAAACAAGCATATGGCTCGCCTGATGGAAAGCGGTCACCGCAGCCTATGGACGCCTGCAACTGCTCACTGACGATGCGCGCTGCCGACTCTTCAAAAATTGTATGCTTTTGCAAAATGGATAAAATCGAGCAGCGTGCGGTGATTAAGTTTCTGACTAAACAAGGTAATAAATACGCCTTAGGAGATCAGACAGCGTTGTATGTTACGTGTGTTTGGCAGTTCGTGTTCTTACGAATTTGTTATAAAGTTTTGGTCAAGGCAGTTTAAATTAGGTCGTGAGAGCCTGGATGATGATCCTCGTAGCGGAAGACCAGTTTCGGCCGTCACCGATGAAAATGTAGCCAGGGTGAAAAAAAAATATTAGAGGACCGACGAGTGAAGCAGTGTAAGATAGCTAGAGATGTGGGCGTCAGTAAAGAGCGAGTCAATGAAATAATTTATGAGCATTTGAACATGTCCAAGGTTAGTGCACGTTGGGTCCCCAGAATGTTGACTGCATTTGACATGGAGAGACGTGTCAAATGTTGCGAAGAGTTTTTGGACATGAGTCGAGGGAAAGAGGATTAGGAAGACATAATTTCTAGAATTGTAACATGTGATGAGACATGGTTTCGACAATGGGACCCGGAAAGTAAGCAAGAGTCGTTACAGTGGAAATTTAAGGATGAGAAGCCGCCTCGGAAATTCAAGGGCTGTCCATCGGCAGGTAAACTTATGGCTACAATCTTTTGGGACACAGAAGCGATTTTGCTCATAGATTATTAACCAAAGAAAACTACAATGAATGCTGATTATTACTCAAACATACTATATCAACTAAGAGAGACAATAAAAGAAAAACGGCGAGGTAAACTAAGCAAAGGAATTCTGATTTTGCACGATAACGCACCAGTGCATACCGCCCGCACAACGAAGCTAGCAATTAAAGACAATGGCTTCGAAATCATTGACCACCCCACCCCCCTTAGAGTCCAGATCTATAGTCCGGTAGCCGACTGCAAAAAACCCTACCTGATAAAAAAGATAGAATATACGTACTCTGTAGGGGTAGCTGACTTTTAGTAGATTCAACTGCTCTTGGTCAGCCGCGGCTTAACTTGGCAAATTTTGCGCAAATGGCAAAAAAGTGGTGCCAAAATTCATCTAAAAAAACCCCATCGAAAAATAGAATGAAACTTGTATGGTAGGATAGAGGCCTTTTAGGACAGTAAAAAAAAAGTTGTCAGCCAAAGCCTGTGTTGGCATGCACAGAACATGCATGACCGAATTTATGTGAAATCCGGGTTATAATTTACTAAGATCTCGTCCAAGACTTTCACACAATTTTGTTTAGTTAATTGCCTCCGCTTTTTGGCAGAGGTCAGCCTAACTTATTTTTTGGGGCATTTTGTGCAAATTGCCAATGATAATTATGATAACATCAGTATCTGATGCTCGAATAAGTGCAATGTTTTATATAAACATAAGATGAATGTTTAAATGTTATATTATATATTATTATATACATTTATTATTTCAGGTTAAGCAATGAAAAACCCATATTTTGAATATTGAAATAAAAAAATATTTTCTTTATAAATGTGGTCGGACTGCAAATACTGCCAGGCTAAGGTGAGGCAGACCAAGACATACGTCAACAGGTTTAATCAGTTTTTTCATTCAATTTTTCGATGAGGTAAAATGTAGCTGCCACGTGGTACCATAAATTCGGTCGGACACAGGAATCTGCCAACACAGGCTTTGGCCGACCACTTTTTTTACTGTCCTAAAAGGCCTCTATCCGACCATACAAGTTTCATTCTATTTTTCGATGAGGTTTTTTTTTATGAATTTTTGCACCACATTTTTGCCATTTGCGCAAAATTTGCCAAGTTAAGCCGCGGCCGACCAAGAGCAGTTGAATCTACTGAAAGTCAGCTACCCCTACAGAGTACGTATATTCTATTTTTTATCAGGTAGGGTTTTTTGCAGTCGGCCACCGGACAAGAAAGACCACAGGGGACGAAGGTTTATGACCGATGACGAAATGAAGGCTGCGGTTACTGACTTTTTTGACTACAAACCGAAAGATTTTTTTTAATGGCTTAAATTTAATATTTGGTAAATGTATAAGTGTATTTTATTAGCAGGGGACTATATAGAAAAATAAATAAAATATAGCCACGACAGCCTTTTGTTTCATTGTTAGGTAGATTATTTTTCAGCCGCGCCTCGTAGCGCTTGTGCGTTGCCAACCCTTTACATTGTAACAGTAAATGAATATTATAAAATTATAAGTTCATATATTATTTGGGTAAGGACCTAATTATTCTACCATATTGTTAAGACTTTCAATTAGTCTACAATTTAATTAATTCAGTTGTGACACATTAACTTTTCATGCAATATATATGGTTAACTTTCGTATCACAGCACAGCGGAATCAATTAAATTGTAGACGAATTTACCCTTTAACTATGGTCCAGACCCATTTCGGTTTACATCACTGTGACTACACTTTTACTTGCATAATTAGAACGAAATATTCTTGTAATATATGTCGCTGGTCTCCATTGACTTGGACATCAGCTTCGAAACGTTGTCATCAATAAAGTTCGTCCGTAAAAAATATTTCTAAAATTCTCTCACCAACGCCATTAAATTTGAGTTTATAATAAATATTTAATTAAACACGTGTTCGTGCAGAAATCTAATGTAAAAGTAGTAATCGAAAGCATAAACTACACATCCTTTTTGGGAGTGTATGATAATGGTATTATGAGCCAGTTGATAGGGACCAAGAGCTCTCAACCGGT
This sequence comes from Notocelia uddmanniana, assembly GCA_905163555.1. Classification (NCBI taxonomy): domain Eukaryota; kingdom Metazoa; phylum Arthropoda; class Insecta; order Lepidoptera; family Tortricidae; genus Notocelia; species Notocelia uddmanniana. The sequence continues at coordinate 49,986,526 of LR991052.1, forward strand.
CTTGGTGGCCCATAAACTGGAACTGAAGTCTAGCTAGAGTCGGTCGGGAGCGCCGCGCGGGGATCCGGGCGGCCAAACCCGGCGCGCGCCCGCCAGCTTGTTACTGCGCAGTTGCACGCAGATTCCACATTACAAACTGATTTTACTACGCAACTTGATTGATTTTAGTTTCCTAGGATACAATAAGCGAGGCATTTTCAAAAATACATGCACAACATATCTTAATTGCAATAAATATAATAGATAGAGACTCACAACCCACTTTGGTATCAATAAATGTCGTTAATAACATTTTTAGTTAATTCTTAAGCATGATGAACGGCGGAAACTGGATTTTAAAGCAATTTATTATTATTACTATTGCGGTTGCAGTAACTACGGTTTGTCGATAAAAATGTAAGGTACTGAATTTTATGCGTTATTTACATGTTGCGTATATACGGTAATAGGTCGTCTTATGTTACTTAAGAATGGCTCTTGCATGTACGGTAAAAACTCAAAAATATAATTACGTAGGTACATTGTTTGTTGTTGGGTAGTACCTTATCAAGTCAATTACAGGCGGAATCGACCAATGAAACTTCTAAGTTAACTAACTAAGGTGGTAATCTTTAGGATTTTTTAAAGGTACAACGCACCTTAAACATTTAAGTAAATTAGTTCACATAAGCAACAGATGAATCATCTGGGAGCTGATGTGTACTTCAGCCGCCTAACGTAACCTGCGACCCAGCGGCCAGGCGGCGCTCTCGATCGCTCCGCTTACAATGTGGTTACATAACCGCTATGTAACAAATGGACGATTTACATAATAGCTTTGTCGGTTCGCTATAATGCCAGAGGACTACGCGACATTGCTTGCAATAAAGTCTATATAACTGTCATAGTTAATTTCTACTTGTTAGTTTATTCCGAATATAGCACCTCGATAAAAGACCGAGTAGGTAACATTTTTCGGCACCCTTTCCCTACCTAAAATAACTGCTTTCAACGAGATACTTCTCCATAAATAAAACTTCAATGCCTGCATTGTATGACATTCGGATAGCTGAAGGTGTCGAGATATTTTTGAAGGTGACGCAGTACGATGTTTGTCTAGATTAAGCGGAGTCACCGTTCAATGTCAGGTAAGGCATTGACTCGTAAACACGACGCGCCGGCTCCAAATATAAATGTACCTATTGTATACTTTCGTTACCAATCGATCATAACTTAACTACCTACTCAAACATGTAATTTGGCGATATAGGGCAATGGTTTTATCTGCGTACCTATATATTTGATGTTTGATCACCCGTGTCGTACACTATTATTAAGTATACGGAGTGTTTTTACTGAATCCCGTTAATTGCGAGGGTGCAATCCTGAGATGAAATAAAGTAATCTTCTCTAAGACTAGTGTCTTAGAGAAGATTACTTTTTATTTATGGTACGAATTGGGGTACTAGTGTACCCCAATTCGTACCATTTCGAAGATATTCAAGAATTCATTTTCGTTAATTAAGACCCCTAGTACAGTATAAAAGATCCTTAACAATTAAACAATGTTGACGTGTGTGTCATTCCAATTCCGAATTGTCATACTTGACATTAAATTTTGCTTAACTCAACGTTAACCCTTAAGGCCGTTTTTCATTCACCCTTGGTGATATAATTAATGTTTTTCTAAATATTTTTCTCTTGAATTTTGAAAAACTAAATATGACGTCGTTTCTTTGGCTAGACACGGATATATGCTTCAAGGAACGGAAATCAATAAAAACACCCTGTACACCTTTATGATTAATGACCAAGGGATCTTTTCATTTGAAATGTGTTAGAACGAAAAGAAAGAGCTTGTTTTATTTTATATAATAAAAGCTTACTTATCAATACATAGCAGAGCAGGTAGGTCAGAGAAGTGTTAGTGCGCCGGCCAAGTGCGTGTTGCCGGGCCACGCGCAATGTAGGTTTCCGTAGCTATCCACCAGTGAGATTATGCAGAGTTAAAACAACGAAAAATTATATTTTCCTATATTAGGCATAACTAATGACATATCTAAATAATCGTTATCGATGGAAATTGTACGTAGATTTGCTTATTCGAATTACATTTCTTAAGATCGGCTATTACTCGTTAACTAATAATGTCTACTTTGCTGTGATAGTTTTCCTTTTAAATTCACTACATTAATTTACTATTACTAAGATTTTTTTTTACATTCCCAGTAGGAACCGTTTAGCTGATAGAGGGGGGAGGGGAAATACTGGACTCCAACAAAAATAAGCACTTTGAAAGCTAATAGCACTCAAACCAATAGCTTAATCAAAAAAAACAGGCAAGAGCATGTCGAACCATGCTCAGGATAGGGTTCCGTAGTTGCCCAATGAACTTAATAAAAAAACAATCAATAACGAGCAGAAGAGAATATCTTCGCAGCATTTCATGCGTCTTTTACTAAGAAGGGAAGACTTTTTACGATAACTCAAAATTTCAAAAACAGTTTAACTGATCATGACAGCTATAGTTTTCGTTGTAAGTCTTTATTGAGCTTTACTTATTCTAGCACTAACAAGAACAGAGCAAAGCCTCGGACAGACAGACAGACAAACGGACATGGCGAAACTATAGGGGTTCTTAGTTGAATACGGAACCCTAAAAATGGCAAAAGAAAGCTCATACCTTTTTCGCAACACAATGGGCTTCGTGACAAAAAAATGGATCCTCCCATATGTATAGCATATATCCTAAAAAGGAGCGTTCGTGGCCCTGCGCCACCCACGTACCGCGTGCGGTATGCGAGGTTAAGCAATGTCAGGCGGGGTCAGTCCTTGGATGGGTGACTGCTTTGAGTGGTTACTAACTGAGAGTGCTTTAGAAGGCACGTTAAGCCGTTGATGCCGGCTGTTGTCTATGACAGCAATCGTTAAGCCAAGTTACAGGCCTTCGGGCGGCTTGAGAACTTCTAACAGTCAAGTTGCCCACTCACTTGACAAGAAGGTCGAAGTTGCACCACGTCCGTAGGGAGTACCCACCGTTACCCTACACGTGACCCCTGAGTGGTGCTAAAAGTGCAACAAAACTGGCAACCGTACTTGTCTTCTCGAAGATCTCACGGTTCGAAAAAGTAAATGCCATACGATAATTATTATTACCCTAAAAATGTTTTTCCAAAATTTTCTTATACCGTTTTGTTGGCGTGATTGTTATGTATATACCCATACCACATTACAGGTTTCTAGTAGATTGATTGATTGTTATGTATATACCCATACCACATTACAGGTTTCCAGTAGAAACGGTTACTGAGCTAAGCCCAGAACAGACGGACCGCCGGACGGACGGACATGGCGAAACTATTGCTTGTTTACTACTGAACCCTAAATATTGAATTTAGTGAGACAAAACTTGAAACAAGAAAATATTTACATATAAATAAAAACCGTGCAAGCATATAAGGGTTTCGTAAAAATATCTCTTCATAAGAAACTCACGCCGCAGAAAAGTGTAGGGCCTTCCAATGATCCTTAGAAAATCAATGCGCGTGCTTTTGTTTCAGGGGAGTATTTTGCTGATTCTTTCGCCTTGACATATCACTTAACAAAGTAATTTGCGATGGCAATGCTGTTACAGTCACTCTAGGAAACAATATCATACATATTGAATCATGTGATTACTTGCTCGAAGAGTGTCGTAGATCTATGCAACTTTAGCTTGTTATTATGATTCTAATTCAACTCGACACTAAATTAGATAACCTAGGGCCAATATGGGCACAGACAGTACATTTTTCGCAATATATGTTCCCTGTAAGAGGCCCCTTTACAAATGGAATAACACGTTTTTAGGTTTGATTAATAATATAATAATACCTACTAACTATTCTTATACATTAGAATTAAAACCACTCCCGGTGTACCTAATAGTTTTCTCAGAATACAAATTGTTAAAGGATATACGTTACCAATAAACAAATCATACGAAAATACTCGAAAAAAATCAAACTTCTGTGTATTTATGCTTTTTCTTAGATTTCTAAATACAAAAAAGTGAAAAAAGGACGCAGTTTGACCATACAAAATTATGAAGCCATTATATTAAGCACTTTTCCCTACAAACTTCATACTAACCGAGCGTTTTTGACGTTTCCTAAAAAAGTTGCTGATTTGACTATCAGTGAAATACCGTATTATGATACCTGAATTGCTCACACATCATTATAATAATAATCGAGAGCTATCTACCTAGACTAGCAGACTAGGCAAAATGACGATGAACAGTACGTACCTAGGTAGCCGTTTAAAGCACTGTCGAATAAGTCTAAGCATGGCACAAATAAAACGCACTACTTTAATGTTAAATAATAGCATACTCGTAGCTACGTATTCCAAAACTTGGCATGCGAAGCGGTAATTACAATTATTTAATAATTAATCAAATATACGATCACAGGGTTAGATAGGTAGTTAAGTAGATTCTTGGCGTAGACTATAGACACTGACCTTGGATAACTCTGTTGAGAATCGCGCAGACAAAATCATATAGTGGTTGTTCTCTAACAGGTGGTCGACCCGTAGCTCCCACGGCAACCCTACGGACAGACAGCTATCATCATTATCCTGCAAAGGGCGGTTCTTAGAGAATGATATTCGGAAATATGAATGTTTAATAAATAGTTTAAATACTGCAAAACGCAGGCGGAGCAGACTGGATATAGTTTATAAATAGAAATATGCTATCTTTATTACGAAAATAAACGGAAAAGTAAAATATAAAAACAAAATTTTAACAGATTTTAACAGATAGGTTTTGTTAGACGTTTCTTAATAAAGGTAAAAAAATACAAATATCTTTAATCAAATATAGCATATATTCAACGGTTTACGCCAATGTGGTTATTGATCGAAAACCGCTTATTACGACGCGACATTGTATAACTATTAGAATTACTTAAAGTTACAGCTTCTAATACAGTTACGTGATTCATATTCATAAACGACGACCCGCGTGCGTGTTGTGTTCCTTATACATATTCGGGGAGAAAAACAATGCGCGATATGATATGCTATTGGCTTAGCAAAGAATTTCATTCATGCAATTCTCTACCTATGAGCACTGGTAGCAAGGTACTTTTCAAGCGCCATAATAAATACTCATATACGGTTTTAATTCATGTAACGCGAGCGGGAACGATACCTAGAATAAGAGGCTTACTCGAGTGATGAAATATATATACGTACCCAGACGATTGTTTGTTGGATAGTATTTTGCCGACAAGATGCTGCACACAGGTGTCGATATGCGGCTCGGCTGGGGCGGGCGCGCCGCATGAGCAGAACGAGTTGCGTTTGATGCATCTACAAACAAGTCCAAAATTATGTTGACGATCTTTCTACAATAGCCATTGCGCATTAGCTAGAGTATAGGTTAGGCAATATTTATTTCGAAACAAAACAGATGATGCTCACTGTATGCAGCGGGTGTGGCCGCACGGGCCAGTCACCGGCGTGGCAGGCAGCAAGCCGCAGTCCGCGCAGCAGATGTCCTGCTCCTTGGGCATCTTCTTCAAGTGCGCCAAGTTTACCAGCTGCTCCGCCACGTGCATCGCCTGCTGCAGCACCGCCGGCACTGGCATGCTCGGCGCCATCCGACTCACCATCATACACGACATCAGCAAGTGCCCATTTACATCGCTCTTCCAGCTTCGGCCCTCATTCCACCAATCGAAAGGCGGAATCGACAAGGTACGAAGAATCCTCAGTAACCTCTGTCGCGGTTGCCTCCTCAACGTTTGCAACCAATTTGTCGGCGCTGTGTAGTCTTCAGGCGATACAAAGTTGTCTGTCGAGATTTCACTTTGTGTGGTAGAAATCACGGGATCATCTTGGTACACGTTCAGATCTCTGCTTTGGACGTCATGGCTTTTGAAAATTAACATTAATATTCCTGCAGCCTGAATATCATCATTAGTTATTCCCAATTCTAAAGCCTGATCCTGCTCCGGGGGTGTGGCGGTTGCCGGAGTGATGCGCCGGTGAGTAATGTTGATCGGGTAGGGTTGCTGCCTGATGCCCGCTCCTCTGTATAACGGTTCATTGCGAGCTACTCGATGCAAAGAACGTCTTTGAGTATATCTGTCTCGGGTACTGCAATCAACAGTGGGGATGCTGACCTGCAGCTCTGGTTGTATATCATTCTGTGGCACCTGAAAATAATACAATTGATTCTAATCCCACACTCGAAAACTCAGAAACGTAAGTTAAGTTCATGAAATCTTATGACCCTGTTTTTGTATGTGCAGTCACCAAATCTATATCTGCCACGACAAAGCGTACATAATAATAACCTAACGTGTCTCTATTACTAGGGCCATTAGGATGTATCAGATACGAGGGGCGTTCAATAAATTCTCGGTATTAGAATGAAAACAAAAGAATATTATAGGTGTTTTTATTTTTATTTTTCAATATAGTCCTCTCCTATGTTTATGCACTTAAGTTATAAGACCGGTCAAATAGTTTTTTTAATCCCTCATAAAATATGTTTTGTCTTTGGTGTCGAAATGCTCCTACACTACTGTCTTCAATGCTTCATCGTTAGAAAATTAATTTCCACGTAGATTCTTTTTGACATTGGGAAACAAATATAAGTCACTCGGGATCAAGTCTCGACTATACGGTGGGTATGTAATAGTTTCGAGTCCAGATTCAAGAGCAGCAGCCTTGGCAATATGAGCACTATGCACAGGGGCGTTGTTGTGTAGAAGCAGAACACCTTTGGCTAATTTTCCCCGTCTGTTATGTTTGATTGCTTCCCTTATTTGGCATATAATATTAGCGTAGTGCTCTCCTTTAATACTTACACCCTTTTCTTTATAATCGATCAGCAACATTACATCACAATCCCAGAATATTGTGACCATGACATTGCTAGCTGAAGGCACGACCTTGAACTTCTTGGGGTGAGGAGTTCCTTTAATGTGCCACTGCACGGACTCTTGTTTGCTCTCAGGGTCATAATGATGAACCCACGTTTCATCTCTACTAACAAAATTTTGCAGTATCTTATCAGGAATTTCACCGCACACCTCAAGAAATTCGGAACAACAAGCAACACGCGTATTCTTCTGAAGCGGTGTCAGGATTCGCGGTACCCATCTCGCACTGACTTTTGACATATTAAGATGGTCATGAATTATATCGTGTCTAGTACCAATAGAAAGGTTAGTTCTTTGAGCTATTGCTTTCACCTTTACTCAACCATCTTCAGATATAATTTTCTCCACTTTTTTAAATTTTCTTATGAAGAAGCTTCGACGGGCCGACCAGCTCTATGGTCGTCTTCGATACTCTCTGCCCCATGCTTGAATTGACTTGATCACTTCTGAATTGTTGATAAAGAAGGAGCAGACTCACGGTAAACATAATCCATTTCTTTTTTATAGCTTTTTGATTTTTTACATGTTTGGTCAAGAATTTTACTACCGCTCGGTGCTCTAATTTAACCAACATTGAAAAAACGCTCATAGTGATCACGTTTGTTCGGTACTTGCAAAAAAACAAAAGAACATCGCCGTTTGAATTTTACTTTTTTCTAATATTAATGAATGACTTTTACCGGCCAGTATTAAAAAGTTTACCAAAGATGTTTAAAAGATGTCAATACCGAGAATTTATTGAACACCCCTCGTATTTGACTGTACGAGTATAAGGGAAGGTTGCACCAACTTACGTTTACAGCAGATGGATCAACTTATATGGTGCCGGCAACTGGCATCCCATAGAAACTATCCGTACTCAGATTTTAACGAACACCACTTACGATTACACACGGTTTGGTGCAACCCACCCTTAGGCAGATCTATACCCATCTGACTTCCGTTTGCGCTGCTTTAGACCGTGTTCACATGGCATGACACACAATCGTTCACATTTCCATCCATTTTTTACCACATCGTGCAATGTGAACACGCACTTATTCGCAAAATGATCCACTGAAGCGGACGTCCGTCCGTCTTTGTATATCGTTTGTTTGCTATAGATTGAATCTTATGTTGGGTCTTAAAAGGTCTGGTTTATTTAATGAACTCAAATATTAGGCATCAGTTTCAAATACCGCCCAAGCACCTTACGTTTGCCTTAAAAAGTTACATAATGATTTTAGCGAGCGGATTAGCAACAGGGTTCGACTTGTTGCTCCCGGCCAAATACGCTCGAGTGCGGCTGCGGCTACTCGGACTGCTCGAATAGCCTGCCCGCACTTCCACTCCCCACTATTGATTTTCTGGAGCGACCTTAGCTAACTGCATTATCTTTGTGGAATAAAACATCTGTAGTGCTTAATTTATACAATCTTTACGTTTACCTCTAGTAAAAAAATCTAAATGTTATTTTTGTTATGACTAGAAGAGACATCCAGCCGTTATATGACTCATGACATGAGTATTAATGAAATCTAGACACGCGGCAGCGTGTCCAGCCAAGTTCACCCCAGGAACTGGCGGACAGCAGCCGTGTGTTATTTTACACGAACCGTTTGGAGCCTCTTTTGACCCCCCAATAACTCCAAATCTACCTAACATAAAAAAATTAAATTTGGTACATGTATTAAGAGCCTTTAGAACAACTAGAAACCCAAAATTCATAAATATAGGTTTAATAGTTATTGAGATATTAAATTCCAAAAAAACGGCATTTTTACCACTGACTGACTGACTGACTGACTGACTGACTGCCTGCCTGACTGACTAGTCCTCAATCAAAAACCTAAACCACTTCCAAGTGACCTAGAAAGCTGAGATTTGGCATGCAGCTTGGTAATTGTGTGTGTACACCAGATAGAATCATAAAACATTGATTTATTATTATTATTATTTATGCTACTCGTAGTATTGCTAGTTACCTTATAACTCCGTCATTTATTAACCGATTTGGAAAATTCTTTTTTGTTTGAAACTTGAAACGGTATACTTCGAAGGTGGTCCCATAGTCATCAGGTAAGAATCTGATTATAGGGTCCTGGCGAAATCGAGGGAACTCTTCAAATATTTGAGGTGCACCTATAGCGATTTGGGTATTTTGTCATCGAAATATACTAAGTATGGAAGCATAACCGTCGCTCAAAACCGGTGCCACAAAATCTAGTGCCAAAGGCGGAGCTTACGTTTCCAGTGACGTTTCAGTGCCCGATCGCAACTCAGTCAACTATCCGACGTAGAGTTGAACGGTTGACATTGTGTCAAATGAAAATAATTAAAATTTAATAGTTACCGGCAACAAATATTATTTTATAAGTGTTGACCAGCACTACTAATTGGTGCATAAGCCACACGAATAGCAAGCTGGAAGATATTTCTTTTCATTATTTAAATATTCAATTTACAATAATCCCATACATTTGTGTGATGGATGACGCTATGCAATATATGTTTCGGAAAGAGTATATTAGAATATAAATAAAAGCGTACAGATAAGTACGATTTCGATATTAGTTAATAACATCTTAAGAACGCATTTAGTGAAGGTTGATTTTTCTCGGACAAGAAAAAAGAAGAGATGAGGTGATACATGAAATTGAATACTGTCGACGTCATAGTAATTTGGTCTAAAACCACAGTATGCTCGCCTTTTTTATACAACAACGGTGGCAAACAAGCTTACGACCTGCCTGATGGTAAGCAGACACCGTCGCCTACGGACGCTTTCGACTCGAAAATAATCACAAGTTTGCCGACCCTTTATTAACTTCGGTGTATCAACAGCTAGAGACATAATGCAAACTCGCTCACAATAATGCTCACTCTCATCACAGCGTATCATCGGGAGCTCTGACGACCTTAATCACCCCCGCCTTTTCTCACTGACCGACAAGCAATAACATTGGTCAAATCGTTTCGAAGACATCTAAACTTGCCTGGAGGGCACTTCCTCCGTTTTGTCATGGATAAATAATTAGAATAAAAATAAATTCACTTTTATCTTAGTACTGATGTGTTTTGATTAAATTTTGGTCAATTAACCCAATCATGATTAACCAAAATATACCGGACCTAAATCATTTCATTTGCACAACTGCTAGATATTTCTCAATGAGGTTTAGTATATATGTAGGATAAAAGTTTATTGATACTATGAGGAGCCTATTATTCCAAGAACTACTAGCTGATGATGCAGGTGAGACCTAAGGTGAAAGTATACCGCGAGACACAATGTACTGATAGCACGATCGTGTTTGCGTCCACTTATCATCCACTTGCTAGATTCACTAGCCAGCTTTTTTTCTTACTTTCGTTAAGAACGCGATCGTGCTAGCTATATACTATATCGCGTTAGTCGCCTGTGTTTGGGGCGATACACGTTCCATCTTGACGGTATACTTTAGGAGAGAGTAAGGTTTATTAGTGGTTTTGCTGTTTAATTTTATCAAACTATTAATACTTAAATCCTATTTTAGAATACGTCTGTTGATAAATATAAATTAAAGATATAAGATTGAAAGAAGATACAAGATTGGGTCATTTTGTCGTACACCATCCATGTCAAAAGTAGGCGTATTTATATCAAGTTCAAAAAGACTGAATTCAACTAATTAATGACAAATAAAAATCACGTGTCAAATGTATTCTAACCAGTAACGGCACATGTAACTTACAACACGTAAACAATATTTAATTGTTAAGTATCTTTTATACTATACTAGGGGTGTTAATTAACGAAAATGAATTTTTGAATATCTTCGAAATGGTACGAATGGGGTACTAGTGTCCTAGAGAAGATTACTTTATGTCATCTCGGGATTGTACCCTCGCAATTAATGAAATTAAAAAAAAACACCCTGTATACCACCTCACATTCGTATGTTCAATTCCCTCGCGAAATTTGGCTACCCTGTATACCACCTCACATTCGTATGTTCAATTCCCTCGCGAAATTTGGCTAGCAAACTATATAACACAACATACCTTAACAATTAAGCAGTTGAATGGACTTCACTGATAAATATAAATATCACAGGTACGAGTATATCTTTCATTATAAAGACTGTATCGATAAGTATATAGGTAAGGACAAAAAAAACGTGAAATATCTTCGTAATTTGTGTTTTTCTAGAAAACAAACTAAATGAGCATTTAAAAGCTTTCTGCTAGAAACTAATAAAGAACCTAAAATGTCAAGCCTCTAATGATTTCTCTGATTCGCCGTCGAAAGCTGCCCATTAAGTTTTGCACTACTTTATTTGACACTATCTTGGCAGCTTTTGTCCAATCTTTTTTGAATCTTTCAATTGAATCTGTTGCTGTGAACTTAGTCCTCAGCATTTGCTTCATTATTGCCCAATATTGTTCAATGGGACGGACTTCAGGGCAGTTTGGTGGATTCATATCATTTTGCACAAATTGAACACTGTTAGCTTTCATCCATTCTCTGGTTTTCTTAGCGTAGTGGCAGGATGCCAGGTCGGGCCAAAATAGTGTACCTTCTTTATGCTTTCGGATCATGGGTAAAACACGTTTATGTAGACACTCTTCAATGTAAGTATCGGTGTTCATAGTCGAGGTCGTAATATATGGAGTTGACTTCAATCCGCATTCGCAAATAGCTTGCCATACCATGACTTTTGAAACAAACTTTTCCACAAAGATCGACGAAACGGATTCTTCGGGTTCCTGTCCTCTCAGTTGAGTGTAAAATTGGGGGCCCGGCAGTGTCTTGTATTCCAATTTTACGTACGTTACGTACGTCATCTTGGATAATGTATTGTTTATTCTTCGTTAGAACACTATTGTACAGTTTGCGGAGCCTTGGTTTCACTGAAGCAGCTTGTTTCAGGCTACGTTTGGGCTTTTTTTGTTTCCTATATGTTTTTAAGTTATAGTTCTTCTTAGCCCTTTTGTATCATTCCAATTGAAGTTTTACATTTTTTAGCCACGTCTCTGATGGACATACTGGGATTGCTCTCTAAACATCGCCATATTTTTAAATACATTTTTGAGTCATATGTACCAACGCGTCTACCCGTTTTAGACTTGTCATCGAATGATAACTCACAACCATACTTTTGATGGCATTTTGTACAGCTGAACGACTAACGTTTTCAAGTTTTGCTAACTTTCTTATGGCCTCTTTCGCGAACATATTTGTCCACAATTCTTTTTCGTTGTTCAGCGGTAAGTCCTCTCATTTTCACGCTTTTGACAAATTAGACTTCAATTGTTTAAAAATACAAATGGGTAAGGACCAAATTTTTGGACCATCGTTAAAGCATTTAATTCGCCTACAATTTAATTAATTCCGCTGTGACACGAAAGTTACCCATATAAATTGTATGACTAAATTGTAGGCAAATTAAATGCCTTAATGATGGTCCAAAAATTTGGTCCTCAACCAAATAATACCAATGTGTCAAAAATATGAGGAAAAAGAAGGCCGTGCTCAGAAAGAAAAAGTATCCATAACAGTTGAGTTAACTTGTCTTTATACTTATCGATACAGTCTTTACGTAAAACACGTATTTACTTAAAAGTAAAAGTGGCATCTACAGCTATTTTCTTTTGAGGACCAATTATGATTGAATAAATAATTGTATTAGGTATTTATTGACCGAGCGAGCGAAGCGTCTCCGTTTCAGCTTTCGACAAAGTTATTTCGTATGCACTGACCACTTCACCCGTATGTATGTCTATCTGTCCGGATGTTCTCCTCTACAGGTCGCATTTCTCAACTGAATCTCGTGAAATTTTGAGAACAGGTTCAATAATTATATATATTTTTTAGGCGAGTCAATATTTGATAATTTAGAAATTATAGAAAAAAATATGCGTGGTCTACAGCACAGAGAGCCACTAGTTAAATATTTTATTCTGAAAAAGGCTACGAATTACGAATTCAGAAAGAAGTACCTAGACATCAATAAACATCCTCAAATGTTTGATACTACCAACTTTAAATAGCATAGGACGAATAAAATCGAGCTTTCCTGAACGATGAGTATTGATGGACGAGTCGCAGTAAAGTCTGCATCCGCAACACGTGCAAAAGACTGTAATTATAAGTACAGTCGAGTTCATAAATATATGAGCAAATCCAAGCCTTCAAAAATAAATGTACATGGTAATGTACAAATACATCTGAACAGATTTATCATTCGAAAATATATACACGTGTCATCCGTCATATTCATCTGAGCAAGCCTCTCAATAATATTTAAGCAACTGAAAAATAATTTAAATAATAAATATCTGTACCTAGTATGATTAATTGATTATTACAAAATTATTTAAACATTTATTGACACAAGGGTTATTTTCAAATATTTGTAAACAGGTAGTGGCACATAAATATATGTACTTCACGTTTTCAATTTGTTGTGAACAAGTAGGAGCTCATAAATATCTGTACAGATAAAACATTTTGAATTTTCGCAAATGACATACACCGAAAAGAGTGCCATACTGTCATATGATACATTTGTCTCTTTCAGTTTGAGTGGCACGTTATATAACTGTCATTAATCTGCGTGCTGTTTCTTTTACTTTTTTGTGATTTATACTCGGTTTAAAAGAGGTTTGATATCAACATTTATTACTGGCTTCTGAATATTTGTCTTTTTTCTGTCAGTTTTATTCAGATGTTTATGAGTTTCTACTTGTTCACATGATTTTGGCAAACTTTATTGCAGAGTTTGATATTTAAGTGAAATGCTTTATCTGTGCAGATATTTATGCGCTCCTACTTGTTCACAACAAATTGGAAAACGTTACTACATATATTTATGTGCCACTACCAATTTATAAATGTTTGAAAATAACCCTTGCCTCAATACTCATGTGCATCCACTCGTTTAAATAATTTCATAAAAATCGTAGTACAGATATTTACTATGCTTCAGTTGCTTAGATATTATTGAGATTTGCTCAGATTAATATGACGGATGACACGTGTATATATTTTCGAATGATAAATCTGTTTAGATGTATTTGTACGTTACTATGTACAAGTATTTTTGAAGGCTTGGATTTGCTCATATATTTATGAACTCGACTGTACATCACAGAGGCAAATAGGTATTAGGGTACCATATTATGATCTAATTAAAGAAGTGACGAGAGAGTCGCCGTTAATTCCTCCGAAACTTCAAGCGTTGCACTTGACCGAGTTCTAAAATAGGGCTGCAAGCTTTGCAGACTCTCGTATCTTCGCTATCTAGCCGCTTGCACATACGTCAACTAAGCGCTTACATAAAATACGCCATTGAACACAGTCATCGTCTGGGTTTGGCTGCCCGCAATGGGTCTTACGCAAAGCGCCGCGAGTAAGCGGCATGTTATATAACGCGACCTAGTGGCACACTGACTTCGTATGCCTGTACCTCGGTTGCACTGCTCTACCTACGTATTACTGAGTAACCCTTGTATAGATGTTGTAATGTAAATGCATGAACCATGTATGTGTGTGTATGTGTATGTAGCAGGCAGTATTACAATACGCACTTATTAATGGAAGAAAAACAGTTATCATATAAATGTTAATTATGTACAGTCAGCTGTAATGAAACGTGACCCTCTCTACATAGAAGTTTGTCTGCAGGGGAGGTCAGGTTTCTCTGTGCTTTACTAGCTAATTGCGTCTCACCATCAGTATCGAGGTACCCGTAGACACTGATTCCCATTGGACTGCATTTTACTATAATCCCATGATTTCTTAATATCTATTTCAGCTATGGAGTCCGGTGAGAGCTGTCAACCTAGTACAATTTATGCCATCATACTTCAAAGATCTCATAATTTGTACTGGGTTGACAGCTGTCACCGGAATTTTTATAGCTGAAATAGATAGTAATTATATGAAACTAACTGTGGCCGCAGGTAAATTCCCCGTCCTCTTCCAGGGAATAGATTTCAAAAGTAGCGTTTGTCCATTCCTAATGAGGTGTTAGATAGGCTTTCGGTATGCCAAATTTTACCACAATTGGGACAATGGTTTAGGTGTGAAAATTTAACACACAGAGAATTACGTATTTATAAGATTGCAACAAGAATAATAATTGTAAACTGGCAAACAATTATTTCTTTAAAGATAGTTTCGAGACCAAGAAATCTTATAAAGTGAATTTCATAAGACGTATTGTAGCTTTATGTCGCAACCATTCGAAGTTGATTATTATGCGAGCAATATTTATTTATGCATTTATTTAATTGTATTATCTTAGAAAAGGGGGTTTGGTTTGGAGGGTAAACAATTTATCTTAACGTAAACGTAACGTAATTTATCTTTATTCCAGATAGCTTGCTCCTTTTCTCTCTCACACTGCTATTTATTTCTAAAGCCCTCCCCTAAACTAAAGTATAGTTTAGGTGAGATAATAAACTAAACATGAGTGTTAGGAAGAACATCGTTACGGCGGCTTTGACTTGGCAAAACTAGACCTAAGTTCACCTAACAAAGGGCTACAAATATCGCTCGTTCATTACCTAACTTACGGCTTTCACTTCGATTGGTGCAAGTTCATGAACACAGGAGTTGCAAGTCCGAATACCTAATGCATGAAACAAGCCATTTATCCCACTGACGCGTTCTAACTTCCAGGCCGTGGTCAAGAGAAGCGGAGCAACGACGGAAATGTATACATTTGATCAAGTTCAATCTCTGAACATCCCCTTCGTCGCCCCCGCTGCTCCCTGGCGTCCAGACCGGGGCCTCAATCGTCTACCTTTATGATTATGACGAAATGCCAACATCCAAAGTAAAACATTTTTCTAAATTTTCTAATCGGGCAGCAAGTTTCACAGAGTACGAACATTGGGGCGAATAAGTATACGGTTCAACATAATGTCTTCATCAGTTTTTTTCTATAGCAGAGTAATTCAAATTTAGGCGAATTTTACAATAAACATTGTCACATATATGTATTTATTTATTTAGGTCGCCAGTTGATAAGCGCCGGCTCCCTGAGTCGGCATTATGCGAGACATTTTCATAGCGATATATGCTTTTATCCTATATATATTTTTGTACACTGTTATATTTTTGTTTACGGTCATATATTATAATTACCTCTGCTAAATGTTTTACACCACACCTTGCCAAAAAGCGCGTTTTTCCGCACGCTGCGCGTCTGGAAAACCCCACTTTTTGGTAAAATTGTGTATTAAACACGGGTCGTAACGTCGTCGGTCGTCGTCGGTTTCTTATCTTCTTAATTCAGTGGTAAATATTTTATTCGAAGGTATCCGAGTCAGCTTTAGAAATTCAGACAGAAATTCTGCCAAAGATCGCACACTTACTGTAAGCCCTTGAGGAGTTCCATTGATCACCATATTCGACAACAACAATTACTTGACCATAACGAAGTTACAGTAGGTGACTCCAATATCCGGATAGCCTATAAAAGATTCGACCGAACATCGTTTATTTGCTCCTAAGAATTGAAGAATTCCGTTACTTTTTCATGGAAGCTGTAATCAGATCTAACCAAACTACCCTTTAAGTGCCTCTTTTCCAATAAAAAAGAATCATCGAAATCGATTGGCGTGATATTGAGTTATTCGTCCATTTGTCGCGCACATACTTAATGCAAATTTAAGAATTATATGATTTTCTCATGGATGAGATTGTCAGAACTGGACCATTGAAATGGGACCACACGGGAAGCACCTGCTTTCAAATAAAATATGAATCATCAAAATCGGTTCACCCAGTCAAAGGTTCTGAGGTAACAAACATAAAGAAAATACACTCGAATTGAGAACCTCCACCTCTTTTGAAGCCGGTAAAAAATCCTAAAATTATTCGGCAGATGAACCGAATAGTTGAGTAGAATAGCGCATATTCTATAATATGCCGAATGTGCTGAATACCGAATACATCAACCATATCAGCCCTAGGACGTCCACTGCTGGACATAGGCCTCCCCCAATTTCATGGGGGGTAAATGCCATAATCGCCACGCTTATAATTGCCAAATATTCGGCCCATTTTATTAATCGTAACCGTATTGTTTGATGATATGAGAATGGTGTTGATGATGTACGGTCGGCTTCACAAGGGGCTTAAAGCCTTTGTACCGCGTCGCTTTAACATCATGTTTAAACTGTCATGCAAAATTTCTAACGAGTGATAGCGACAAAGTACCAGTGTCCAGGTACTTATGAGGCCGACTGTACCAAACTCTGATTCGAACCTCTGACTTAAAGAAATAAATAGCATAAGTACCTATAAACTCTTTTGTAGTAGGTAGGTTCAGTCAGCCGAACAAGTGATATACCACTTTTCCGACGATATTATTCGTTTCTCTAGGTATTACAACTTTTGTATGTTATGGGTTAAAAAAATCGTAGGTTAACACCAGGGGTCGCACCACACAGAACAAATTAATTTTGTTCTTTAAAAAAATGCAATAAGGTGACTGTGAATGTGGTCAGGATCCTTATCAAACACAGATGAAAGGTTAAAAGTGGTCACCTACTTTCTTGGCTGACTAAACTATAAAGTGCAAAAATAAAAGCCTTTATCAATTGTAAACAGATATAAATAACAACATATTTTTACTGTGTAACTCTGTGTAATGTAATGAAATGAATATTTGTGCAACTTGGTATTTTTGTGTATGGCTCCAAAAAATATGAAATAAATCATAAAAGTACAACTTAATAAACAGTAACGCAGCTAACGAAAATTCCAAATAAACACAGTCACTGCTACTACCACCAAAAAAGCGAAACAAGAAGAGGGTAGATCGCTATGGAGTGTGGGTAGACCACAAATAAAACTTGCAGCATGTCAGTTAATCCTTAAAAATGAGTGCTTGCAATATAGGGAACTCAAAAAACCATGTAAAAAACATAATATACATGGTAAATACCCCGTTCCTAACAGTAATTCTAATGTTAATGACCATGTTAGCTTTAAATCTTATAAAGTAACCTACTTACTAATACAGTAACTGGGATATATATCCATAAGCGGTGAGAAAGGAAAATGCTAATGTCAAAGAAAAAACTCGTGTTGCGAAAATTGCAGTTTCGCAAGACAACGTATTCATGTCACTATATGTAGCTACCTACATAGCTATAGATAACTTATGTGTAGTGTAGGTACAGAGTTGGACTTACAGTAGGAACTGCAGCTAATACAATTTCTAAATTAGGATGACAAATGTAATAGGCTAGGAACCCTAGTAATATAATAACCCTGCCACAATATGGTTATGCGCTGCTCCTTTTCGCGATGTTGCCCTCTCTGTGATTACGGCCACACGTTGGGCATGACGAGGAGTATGACGACGTGCGGCATGAAGAGTAATGTGGCTACACTACGTATCTGCCTCCTTTCTTCGCCACTCAACGACTGTGTGGCCGGGTAATACACAGGATGGTTGGCAAAAGCTGGATATTAGCTGTGCTCAGGGGCGTGTAATTAGTGAGGCAGAGCGTCGATAGGTAGGCTAGCGACCAGCTAATTTAGTGTGCTAGTTCGCGACCACTCTTTAAAAGGGTTGCCAGGTCCTAAACTTCAAAAGCCGGACATGGCATTTAAAAAAGCTGGACATAATGGCCAAAAAAACAGACATACCATTTTTATCAGGCTTTAAACATCAAAAGCGGACCTAGATGTTATATTTGTTATTGTTTTGTTATTTGTATATTTTTAGTCAATGGTTAATTTGAAAAAGCAGGAGGGGCCGGACATGTCTGGTTAAAGCTGGACACCTGGCTACCCTAACCGGAGGGGACTAAAACAGAATAATTAATATAATAATATAATATTTATGAGATGTTATGTATTAACATAACCTTCACTTAGGCATACACAAGGCAGTAAGTAGATTATGTTAGATATCTAAAACAAGAAATAAAAATTATATGCCTATTTCACCTCACCCTTATAAGCTTGAACAAGTAAAATTATGACAACTATGAGGTACTAATATATAATATTAAGGCGCAGGGTAGGTCAAGCCATTCTCCATACAAAGGTTGTGCAAGTTTTTTGCGTTAGTTTTGGCACTACAGTATTTAATTTTATTTTTTGTTGGTACATATTGGATATATGCAGAACTTGATGTTGAAATATTGCATTATTTAAAAAAAAAATACAAAAAATAATTAAGAACATCAAGACATAGCTAATAAAAAAATAAGCATATGGACCAAAAATAGTAACTGGAGTGCAAACACAAACGAAGAAAAACTTGCACAAAGTTTGTATGGAAAGAGCTTGCCCACCCCTTCGCCTTAAGGAATAAAGGACCTCAAGGTTTCCTTAATAATCCATAAACTGGTAGGTAACTTTTAAGCTCCTGGGTACAAACAGACATGGTTCAAAAACTAATTTTCATATTGTTAATAACTTACATTTCATTGATAAAACAACGCTTATTGTTACTGTTTGGTATACATATTTGAAGAGAATGTAAATTATAGTGAAATAAATAGTTAAGTATCCAAAATCTAATTGGAAATAACATTTTCTGTAAGTACGGTATAAATGAAAAAATATTACATAATAAATTACGCAATTCCGTTAGTCTGATGTTTATTTTACTTTTAACGCTAGCTGGTCAGGCGTCTAGCGATATTTATGTTTACAGTACCAACACCATACTGTTATGTTATGATACTGTTTACGACACCACTCGCGTCGCTTCGTTTCGCGCTCTAGCCGGCCGCGTTCATCTTATAATTTTTACTGGAATACCCGACATTCAGAAAAAAAAATCAATCAAGGATAAGCAATAATGCCTCAACGTATTGAGGATAATGGACACACTGTATTGAGTTTACTCAAAATTAACGGTTAATTACGATGGCAGCCGGCTTGATTAAATCATCCCTAAGCTTGATCCTTACATAATTTTCTTACGTAATAAATAACCACGTGGCGAGGATAACATTGTCAAATAGTCCACTAGGAGCCCAACACCACTTAGAATTACGTAACATCATTCTATAACGTAAAAATGATCTCATTTACTTAGAACAAAATCATCGAAATTTCAGTAATGGTTTTAGAGCCAAACTACCCTACTATCTTACCTCAGTTGTAGTAGACGGCAACGGCATAAGAAGCTCGCTAAACGGCGGCCACATGGTTTATACTCCGCTTTTGTTGTGGCAATCAAGATGTTTTACAACTGTAAATTGTAACTATTTATAGATATACACGACTACGTACTACCAAACGCTTATCAGAACTAACTGACGGTGACGGAGTCACTTTCGGTATGCGGCGACGGCGACTACTAAGATGGAGGGAACTTACGACTCTTACAACGGACAAAGAGAAAATACTACACAGACTAGACATCAAATACTACCACTACTGAGCGAGATGGTCCTATACAAAATTGTATAAGAGCGTTAGGGAAGATTATATCATTTCTTGTCTTTGTCATTGAGTCACTTCTTTTTATTTGCCTCAAATTAGTATTACTTTGAGGCAACCAAACTTTTATCCATCCAAGTTAAGGAGGTTGTTTACGAAAATCCGTCAGCTTTATGAAACAAACTTGTCAATTTAGCTGCATAATGAGCTTATCCGTTCCTCTTAGGCGCATCCGGCGCATGCGTGTAACGGCTCTATTCTATGTAATTCTTCCTTAAGGAAAAATAGGAGGAGGAGAGGCTTTTTGTCAGTGTCAAAAGTCCTAACCACTTTATTTCACTCGTAAAAATAAGGTAATATTTTGCTATGGCAATATGTAATTATGGTAAATTAATTTAAAGGAACTAGAACGCTTCGATTGAGCTGACATCTATTTATTGTGTCAGGAACTGCTAGGTCTTTTATTTCTTAGCGTACACAATTTACTAATTAGTCAAATCAGAAATTGATTGCGACATCAAATACGCTCGGTTAGTATGTATGAATTTTGTAGGGAAATCTGGATCGAACACCCTTTTTTGAAAAAATAGCTAATATTAATCCGAACGGTCCAATAAACAAGTGGAATTTTTATTACTATTTCATGAAATCAATAAATACAAAAAAAATACTTACATTTTCAATTTACGCGTGAAAACATTTGCCGCCGGTTGAACACAAACCTGTGACGTGATTGACAAATTCGCTTTTAAACCGACTCTGTTCCATCCGTCACTTGTGTCCGTTATCTATTACTTTTACATCAGCATCAGCATATAGTTGTATTATTGTATATTCAAATACTATACAATTATTTCATGTTATAATGTGTCTTTGTTATTATGCTATTATTGGTTTTCTTATGTAGATCGATTCGAATCGATTATCTTTCTGTTATAAACCATATCGAGCATAGAAAAAAACTGAGTGCGAGTTTAATTGGCCAAGTCATTAATTTGAATGTCTGTCACAAGTATCAAACACAGATCCGTTAAGCCGAATGCATACTGCATGCACACAATAGACTACGATGTCTCAACGTACAGGACGTATTAATTATTATTAATTGTTTATTCAGGAAAGACACTTAAAGCTAATCTAAATATATAAAAGAAGAAACTGACGACTCGCCGACACGCACAACCCAAACCGCTGGTCCTAGAGATTCCAAATTTGGCACGTAGGTTCATTAAAAGGTTTAGGGGTGCACTAAGAAAGGATTTTTCAAAATTCAACCCCTAAGGGGGTGAAATGGGGGTCCGAAGTTTGTATGGGGAAACAAGATTAGTTGAACTATTTTATTCGAAACTTCACAGGTGTATTTCTAACGATAAATGAGTAAATACCTGTTTCAGGATTTTTGAGAAATCAACCTCTAAAAGGGGCAAAGGTGGTGACAAATTCTGAAAATTGACATGGATATCGTTTTTATGATATACCAGCCCGGCTAGTATGATAGCTTATACCGTCACGTTTTATGTGACGTTTCAGTACATTTTGGCCATATAACGTGACGGTATAAGCTATCATACTAGCCGGTCAGGTCGCTGATAACGAAAACAACAATGATTTTAAAATCTCGCGTAGAGGACGTGAAATACCATCCCCCCTGTTGGGGTGTGAGGGGGATGAAATGTCTAAATATTAATATGGGTGTCGTTTTTATGGTTTTTTGGGACGTTAATTACGAAAATGGCATCGGTTTTAAAATTTAATATTGTGGATATGAAAACTTTTGAAAAATTTTGTGCCAAATTTCAAGAAATAACTGACTGAGTGACTGACATATCAACGCACAGCGCAAACTGCTGGTTCTAGAGATTCAAAATTTAGTATGTAGGTTCCATATAAGGTCTTGAGGTGCATTAAGAAAGGATTTTTAAAAATTTTTGTATGGGGTATCAAGTGTCAATGTCCGAAGTTTGTATGGGGAATCAAGATTAGTTGGATTATTTTATTCGAAACTTCACAGGAGTATTTCTAACGATAAATGAGTAAACATGTGTTTCAGGTTTTTTGAGAAATCAACCCCTATAAGGGGGAAATCTGGTGACAAATTCTGAAAATCGATATGGGTGTTGTGTCTATGGTTTATCGGATCGCTGATTACGAAAACAACAATGATTTAAAATCCCACGTGGAGGACGTGAAATACCATCCCCTCTGTTGAGGTGCGATGGGGTTGGAATGTCTAAATATTAATATGGGTGTGATTTTTATGATTTTTTGGGTCGTTAATTTCGAAAATGGCATTGATTTTGATTTAATATTGCGGGCATGAAAACTTAAAAGTAGGTACCAAATTGCAAGAAGAAACTGACTGACTGAGTGAGTGACATATCAACGCACAGCCCAAACTGCTGGTTCGAGAGATACCAAATTTGGCATGTAAGTTCTTTATAAGGTCTAAAGGTGCATGAAGTGCCGTGAGTTGCCTATGAAGATACGACCTTCTTTGATTCAATTATTTGAGCGTCCGAGAGGACCCTTAAGAGTGCGCAGTACGTTCTGTTCTCCATACAAACGTATTTACGCTCTCATTTCAAAACGCCGTGCTAGAATATCATGAAACTTTGTATACACAATGGGATCCGGCATATCTAGATCGGAAATTAGTTTCTGTTGCTTGAAATTATAATGGAGAAAAAATACAACTATTATTAAGGTTTTCATACAAGCCGTAAAAAACTGAAAAAACCGCTGTATTGTTTTTCTTTTACATTTTCTAGCAACAGAAACTAATTTCCGACCTAAATATTTTCCGTCCCAATTTCGTTCAAAATCGATATCTGAGCGTCGGAGAGAATTCTTAATACGAATCCGAGGTAAAGTTTGGAAAAAGTGGCAGCCATATTGATTTTCTTCACTTCCAACCCGATTTCGTTCAAAATCGATATCTGAGCGTCCGAGAGGTCCCCTAATACGAATTTGAAGTAAAATTTGAAAAAAGTGGCTGCCATATTGATTTTCTTTATTTTCGTCCCGATTTCGTTCAAAATCGATATCTGAGCGTCCGAGAGGTCTCTTAATATGAATCTGAGGTAAAATTTGGCACTCTATACATGCCTGTATGCAAAAAGTTCAATGTTACTATATAGGCGTGTGGGGTATCTATGGATTTGCTTTTAAAAACGACATAGAGGTTAAGATATTTTTTTCCATTTAAATCAACCTTTTGATTTTTTTTAATCGTATGGCATTTATTTACGAACCAAGAGATTTTCGAGAAGACAAGTACGGTTGCCAGTTTTTGTTGCACTTTTAGCACCACCCAGGGGTCACGTGTAGGGTAACGGTGGGTACTCCCTACGGACGTGGTGCAACGTCGATCCCCCTTTGTCAAGTGAGTGGGCAACTTGACTGTTAGAAGTTCGCAAGCCGCTCGAAGGCCTCTAATTTGGCTTAACGATTGCAGCCGGGATCAACGGCTTAGCGTGCCTTCCAAAGCACGAGAGTCAGTTAGTAACCACTCAAAGCGGTCACCCATCCAAGAACTGACCTGCGCCCACATTGCTTAACCTCGCACACCGCACGCGGTAGGCGGGTGCCGCTAGGCCACGAGCGCTCTAAATTTTTGATAGTTTGTGTCAAATTGCAATTCAATCGGTCCAGTAAAAGCAACTTGGTTGTAACAGACGGACTGACAGTAAGGAGTGCGAATGGAAGTGAGGCCAAATTTTCTTTTTGGATGCTGCAAGGGGAACTGGCAAAACTTACCTAATAAATTTAATTTTAGGAACAATAAATGTTACAGGACCGTGATATTGAATTAGCCGTATTTCTCTACTTCAAAGGACCAGAGTTTATGACCGCTGCGCGCTTCTCGGTCGTTTATAGACCTATTGGTGTTACTGTAGTACACAGATACTTTTACTAAGGGCCAATTTAAGACATGCTTTTATTTCATCGGAAATGTATCATAAAACGATAGTTTTCGATCCTTATTTTTGCCAAAATCAAATGAAATTCAATTCAACAGTCTCAGAATGTATACTGACTTTTCATCTGTTCATATGTTAATGAATAACAATCACCAAACTACGTATACCGAAACCCCCAGAATGAAACAACTACTTTTCTGGAGACCGCATCTAAATCGGTTCAGCCAAACGCGAGATAATCGTGGGCAAACATACGAACCTTTTTTTTGTAGACGGTTAAAATTTTCGCTTAGTACGCGGGCGAAGCCGCGGGCAAATGCAAGTACATAATAAAAGTATTGCCAAACTGCTTGACAGTTTGTTGGCAGTTCGTGCTGCTCTTGATTGTACAGTTGTGTCGTCTATACAATTATATATATATATATATTACTTACAGGCAGGCATGCAGTTATACTATATTAAAATAATATATTTAAATTTATAAATGGCAATATAAACCTGTACCATAATTTACATAATAAATATGGGTATATGCCCTGCTTTCATTTTTCTTGAATGTTATTTACTAGGAGGTAGTTTATCACAGATTTCTTAAACGTTTGGGTAGTTATTTTATCGGTAAAGAATTTCTTCGGTAAAGCATTCTACAATTTGGGCACTATTCAAAAGTACGTTCACTATAGTAATTGGTAGCCGTATACTTTTCAGGGAATATTTTTGGTTCCCTTCTTACAATGTAGTCTTCTGGTAATTTACACAAAAATGGTTCTATTTTATACTTGTGTGATGCACGTAATAAATAATAATTCAAACTTTGAATCAACAGAAATAATGTGTAAATTTTTAAACAATTTTTCATAATTTTTGTTACAAGATCGTTTTTGTTTCGGAGTTACTTGTAATTTTAGATTTGTGCCATTAAAAAAAAATGTGATTCTACTAAGGCACAGTACAAAGTGCGAAATGTTTTCCGGAATACATATTTTTTAATTGTAAAAAGGTTACATAGATATAACGCAATCTACCGCAAAAAATATAGACATGTGATTTCCAGTTAAGTAAATGTTCTATCTATAATTAACCCTAAGTACTTGATAGATGTACGAACTCTATTGTATTGCATGTACAGTTTTGTTTTAATTGATACAAACATTCATGAGTAGTATAGGAACAATATGTGAATTGTTGTTTTTGAGATATTTATAATAATTCCGCTATCGTATGACCATTTAATGATACTATTTAAATCTAACTGTATACTTTGTTCTACTTTTTGTTGGTCCTTGTTCGCGTAGATTAAGCACATGTTGTCCGCATACATATACATATTACGGTGCTTTATAATATTACATATACTGTTCACGTGCATTACGTAGCCTATTGGTCCGTATACAGAGCTGGTCGGTGCTCTACTGGTAATGAGCGCTTCTTCTCCACGCACTTTTTTAAATTTCTGAGATCATTTTTCTATTGCTCAAGTATTGTTAAAACCAGTGGTTCATCAAACCTAGGATTACACACTCGTAAATGCCTTTTAAAAGCACACTATGTTCGAGTGTGTCGAATGCTTTTTTAAATCAATAAAAATGACCAATACATGATTCCTATTATTTAAATCATGGGTTATGTCGTTTGAAAAATGTGCCAGAGCTGTAGAAGTACTTCTGTTTTCTAAATCCGTGGTGATTTTTTGAAAGTATGTTGTATTGCTCTTGATATTGCGTTATTTGCTCAAAGATAATTTTTATTCTAAAATTTTATTGATTACCGAAAATATTGATATGGAAATAGGCCTGTAGTTTGAGTATATGACACCCGGATTTGTGTGTAGGCCTAAAAATAGAATATTTTAAAGCTTTTGGGTACGATGATTTTTCGATTCACATATTAATAAATTTTGCTAACAATGGGCTAATTTTCTCTTTGTCAATTATTAAATATTGGGCTCTAATTTCATCGTATTTCGGAGACTTTTCACTCGATAATCCAACTATATTTTAGATATCCTTAGGTACTACTTTTCTAAATCTAAAAGATGCATTTATGTTTAGTGTTCTCTGTTTTTCGTGTGAAAGTTTTCGTTAAATTGTTACATATTTCGTGAATATCCTTGTCTCGAGCTACGTACTCTCAAATTGGTTTTCTAACGTCGTTTTTGCAATAGAGTGTTGTCTTTTGCCTATTTTTCTAAAGTGAGTATATAGAGTTTGGCTAGCCAAAAATTGTTGACAGATATTTCCTTGTGGTATCACCAATGGTCTATGATTAAAAAAGTGGCAGTCATCCATTTATGTCATTAATTCAAATGGTTTGCGGTAATTGCGGTTAATGCGGCATTTATTTGAAATAATACTAACAATTACTATACCGAGTGAGGTCCGAAAACTATTATTTAAACTCCTAAATAGTTATGATTAATTGTTACACTGAGCGTGTACAATTACATAATATATTAATCACTTTAAAAACTAAATCTTAGTGTACAATAGAGTGGGTAAACACTGCATGCATAATACTTATAGTAAGTTGTACTACAACAAAATTAAAAAGAATAGAATAATAGAAATACCGTGTAGTATACGAATAAAAGAGCCCCTTTACAAAGTTACGTTTAATAATCACAATACTGCGTAATCAAAATTATCACGGTATTTAAAATTGTATGGATTTTATTCAATATTCATCAATATTCACGTGATAGGGATCGTTATATGAGTGTATGGCATGATAATGATATTATTTTATAAATATTATTTTTTAAATTGTATTGAATTTACGTATCGTGGTTTCCGAATGAGTTGAAATTTGGCATAGTACATTCAACAGCAAAAGTAGATGATCACTTTAGTACCTTGTCACTTTCACAAATTGACGCATCCCAACTATCGCAGTATTGTTACGCTAGCGCGACAAAGTACTAGAATGATCATCTATATTTGCTATTGACTGTAATAATATTATGGTATTATCGATCTAGGTCTTATTTACACTACATTTCATTTTTCGCCTTGTTAGAATGGTATACGGTGACAAAGTGTAAACATGTGTGTTTTTCGTTGACTGTACTGTACATAGTGGTAGAAATTATGTGGGCTGACTTTGAGTGCACGTCGACGTATATTTACTTATTTCTTTGGGTAGGTAAAATCAAAAATATTTTCTAGTATCAACAATATAATTCCTGCTGCACAGAGTGTGACCAGCCCAAGATTTTTTGAATTTCCCGCCAAAAATATGGGTAAAATTTCAGTAGCCAGACTCTATCAATCTACAGGTTTTGGATTTAGGAGCAGATTTACATTTTCTAAGCAACTCATCACGTTTTTCAATTAAAAACAGCAACAACTCGCGATTGGTTGCGCAATTCTTTTATTTGAAATTAATTAAATTTTTCTACTGCTAGTGTATATGTAACTGAAAGTTAAACGTAGCGTATCGTACAATAATAAATGACGGTTAATTTGTAAGTTCATTCCAAAAGATTCGACTTAATTTTTCCCGCTCTAATTTATTATCTATCACAGAACGTACATCAGGTAATCTGTGATTACCTCCGACACCGTTATTTTGTTTATCCTCATACACTTACAAAACGGTCACGTACTTAATGATCTGAAATCTTCCCCTGCCGCTAGCACAAACGATGAATGACTATAGGCACTGTCACTGAATCCGGTCCATATATGGTCTTGGCATGATGTAGTCAGCTGTTCTCCATATACCTCTTCCCGAGTGACCTCCTCGTATGCACATTGTAAACCGTAGGTACACATGTTATTTTTGTATTCTATAACTTCTGGTTGTAATCCTTTACATAGATTTATGTTTATGTCGCCGGCGTAGATAACGTTAGAATTAACAGGTATTTTCTTGAGTAGATCTCTAATCGTCTGTAAATGTGTAAATACTTTTGTTTACATGAACTTGGCGGCCTGTACACTGCTATAAGGAATATAAATTATTTTGTCATCTACTATTTCACAATTGATATTCAACATTAAAGTCAGTGGCCAGGTTAAATTGTTTCGGAGATAAACTATATCCGCCTCTGCGGGTCTCTCTTGTGTTAGAGTACATTTCAAAATTAGGTATGTTATACAAGGACGACTCACATTGCTTTATAATATAATTATCTCAGTTAAAATAATTACATGTAACTTACTGAGTACAGGATCCATTTGTGTAAGTAATAAACTAAAGTTTTATCGAAGTGATCTCATTTTAAGTTGTATTGTATACTTATGGCGCCTAATTTCTTATGTATGTAATTTATCCAGTTGTTTATATCGACATATCTATTGTGTTCATGTTTTTGTATTATTGAATCTAAATAATATATCGGATCAACTTACTGTTACTGTTACTTTCAATGTACATTGCGCCATTATGGCCCATTGTGTGGTCCGAGATTATGGTGCCGTATCACGACATAATTGACCTCCGTAATGGTGACTACCGTTTCGCAATTTTTAAAGCCTAGATTAAAAAGCAAACATTTATTATATATTTATTTAAAAATTAATTTTAAAATTTATATTACATGTCTATCAATGGATAGCGAAAGGTCGCGAGTCATCACATGGAACAAAACGCGATATATGATTACTGTGTGGTGTGTGTAGAGTGCACCGGCATTGAGTTGACTCAACAGTATCATTGAGTATCATCATCGTCTGTATATATAGAATACCAAATAACCATTCAACTCCTATATGTCACTATTTCTCCATAAATTAAACGAGATCTTAAATAAATTTTGCCATACTAGGAAAAACGTTGTACTGTGTGGTGACTTCAATATTAACACGCTTAAAACTACTGTACAATCAGCTGAGTTAAAAACCTTTTACATAGTTACAACCTTCCATTGGGAATACATCAACCTACTAGATTGACAAGTGGTACTTGTATTGACAACATCATTCACAATATTAGAGGTAGCAAAACAGAAGTCCTAGAACTGGCTTTATCTGACCACACAGCTCAATTATTAAAGTGTCCAGTAAAAAGAACATGTTCTATTCCCTTTTGGTATATACAACAAAGAGATTTATCTGAGCAGAACATTATGAAATTTGAAGAATGCCTCGAAAACCTCAGTTTTGACGACTTATATTTAGCAAAAAATCCAAATGAAGCCTTTGACATATTTTTAAGACTTTCAATATATTCTATAAATTGTGTTTTCCCAAGGAAAAAGTCAAATTAAACACCGTCAGCAAACCTAAATGGATAACAAAAGGTATACGCGTGTGCTGTAAACGGAAAAGAGAACTATTATGGAAGTATAGGCTGACCTCAAATTCTGACCAGAAATTTAAACTTAATTACTATTCTAAAAAATTAAAAATAATAATAAATAAGACACAAAGAAACCAAAATGATGATTACATTAACAAGTCCCAGAATAAAACAAAAGCCACTTGGAAAATTATCAATACTTCTAAGACTAGATTTCCTACAGAAAATATGAATACAGTTACCTCCGAGGGGAAAAAAATAACGGATCCTAAAAAAATTGCAGAAACATTCAATAATTATTTAATTGACCAAGTCTGTCCTATAAATTTGTCCGGAAATATCAATAAAAACTATAAGTCTACGTTGACATATAATCCTCATTCTTTATTTATGAATCCCACAAATGCAAATGAAATAAAACGAATTATCAGCTCCTTGAAAAGTACAAATAGCACCGGTTATGACGGTATTCATACAAAAGTAGTGAAAAGAGTCTCTAATATTATTTCTCCTTTACTAAGTTATATAATCAACTTGTGTATCGAGCAAGGCGTATTTCCTAGTAAACTAAAGATATCGGTTGTGAGGCCTCTTTTCAAAAAAGATAAAATGAATAATTACAGACCGATCGCTTTAATCTCTGTTTTTTCTAAAATAATTGAAAAAGTAATATACAATAGCCTATACAACTACTTTGAAAATAATAAGCTATTTGCACAAGAACAGAAAGGCTTTCGCAAAAATCAATCCATAAATATGGCTATATAAGATTTAATTAAAAACGTTATTACTAACATGGACAGGAAAACACCCATATGCGCTTTGTACATGGATATGTCAAAAGCATTTGACTTTGTAGATCATAATATTCTATTTGACAAACTATTTACTTATGGAATTCGTGGAAATGTTCTTAGCATGTTGCGTTCGTACATGTGTAATCGAAAACAAATAACACAAATAAAAAGAATATCACCTAAAACAAAAACTGAAGAAATCTATTCATCTGATTATAGAGAAGTTTGTTATGGTGTACCTCAGGGCAGTGTATTAGACCACTATTATTCCTGATTTACATAAATGATTTGCTGAAAGCTACGAAGCACTCTATGGTTCTCTTCGCAGATGACAGTACCGTTATATTTTCTGGACATCATTTAAACACATATGAATCTGACATTAACAATACATTAATCACAATCATACAATGGCTAACTAATAATAACCTGAAAATAAATCTCGACAAGACCAATGTTATGACTTTTCAACAAAGAACCAAATCTACTAATTTAAACATAACTTATAAAGGACATAAAATCAATGAAACGGACATAACAACATTTCTTGACCTAAACATAGATAATAAGTTGACGTGGAAAAACCAAACTGACATTATATGTACGAAATTAAGTAAATTCTCATACGCGTTATATAATTTGAAAAAAAATTGCAAATTAATCATCGGTATTAACTGCCTTCCATGTATTTGTGACATCTACTTTGAGGTATGGTATAATTTTCTGGGGAACTCGACGAACAGAGATAATGTATTTAAGGCTCAAAAGAAATGTTTAAGGTCGGCATGTGGTCTAAAACAAGATGACTCTTGTAAACCGTATTTTATAAGACTAAAGATTTACCTTGTTTGTATGTATACGAGACAGTTATTTTTGTAAACATTAACCGCCATATGTTTAATAAATTTAAAAGTGTACGCTTTCGTAATAAATTAAAATCACAGCCAAGTCACACAGCATTGTTACATAAAAGCATTCTTGGCATGTCTCATAAAATTTATAACAAGCTTCCACAGAACATCCTCGCAAAAAATGGAAACGAAGTCGATTTTAAGAAAAGTTTAAAAGCATATCTTATAGAAAAAGCGTATTACTCTGTAGCAGAATTTTTGACTGATGAAAACTTATGATGTATTTTATTATTTCTATTAGAAACTGGACCTGTATGCCTATAACAATTGTATAATATGAGTATAATTTGTCTGTTTTACACACCATGACATATTTTGAAATAATATACAATTCCAATTTTATTTAATGAATTTATGTATGATTTTGACTACTATATTTGTATGCCGACAGGCACCACATAGTGATACGAAAAATTGTTAACACCTTGTTACTACCTATGATGGACAAATAAAACTCTTTGAACTTTGAACTTTGTCGTGTGGTGTGGTACCGACTTCTCCTTGACTCCCGACTCTCCGACTTCTTCTTGGTGGATCTGCCATATCATACGGTTGTGTTATATTTATGACTATTCTCCGTTTTGCGTATTAAGTTTAGATGTGATATTAGTAATCTTTCTTGAGTAATGCGTGCCTGATGTGTAATGTTTGTCAGTGCAGTATTTAATACAAAAGAGATTTGTTTCGAGTCGCTCAGATTACATTAACTCATTACATAGTGTGAGCTTTCTACCATTACCTGAGAATTATGATCAATGACTTGAGGACTGTTAGCTCATGTCATGAGAAACCACTTAGACGAGTAGCTACTATAATTGCATAAATAAGCTGAAGTTTAATTTTTTTCAGTATTTTTGTATTTGTTTAATGTTAACGTAAAGAAAACTGTGTTTTAAAATACCCTATACGGTCATGAAGCCTATATTAAAATAATTTTAAATAAAAAAAAACTGACTTCAATGGGGGAGTCCGGTGAAAGATTATTAATCTTAAATGGTGCACTCTTAGATTCCATACAATAAAATACAAAAGTGGCTATAAGTATGTTTATAATGGCAGAAGACTAAGTACCCTCAATTCCTCATGAAATCATGGAAAAACCTTGCTTGCTTGACAAACAAAACGAAGAGAACAAATCGGCAAACGTGAACTACGCGTCGTTGAAGAGTTCCGTTCTGATCATCATCAGCAGTTCCACTTCATCAAATGTCACTTTTATGAATGAAAATGCTTGATTAGTTCATGAAAATACTAAAATCACTATTTGTGTGCCTTTCACATTTGAGGAGTTTCCTCGATTCCTAATGGATCCCATCATCAGAACTCAAGCATGACAAAAATCAAACGTGAAAATAGAACTTGCTTAACAAACACAGCTAGAAGGACAAATCGCCAAACGTGAACTTATCGTCTTTGAAGAGTTCTGTTCTGATCATCATCAGCAGTTCCACTTCATCAAATGTCACATTTTTGTATGATAATGCTCGATTTGTTGATAAAAACACAAAAATCACTGTATGTTTGCCTTTAAGATTTGAGGAGTTCCCTCAGTTCCTCATGGATCCCATCATCAGAACTCGAGCATGACAAAAATTAATCGTGAAAAAAGAACTTGCTTAACAAACACAGCTAGGAGGACAAATCGCCAAACGTGAACTTTTCGTCGTTGAAGAGTTCTGTTCTGATCATCATCAGCAGTTCCACTTCATCTAATGTCACATTTTTGGATGCAAATGCTTGATTTGTTGATAAAAACACAAAAATCACTATATGTTTGCCTTAAAGATTTGAGAAATTCCCTCAATTCCTCATGGATCCCATCATCAAAACTGCCTTTTGACAAAAACGGGACTAACTTGAATATATATACATACAATCAAAAAAAGATTTTTTCAAATTGGTTAAGAAGTGACGGAGTTATGGAGTAACAAACATTAAAAAAAAAAAAAAAAAAAAAAAAACATACAACCGAATTGATAACCTCCTCTTTTGAAATCTTGAAGTCGGTTAACAAGCTGAATAAATCATCATCCATGCATTGTTTTGTTCAACTCATTTGTTCAAACGTGTGGAAGAGAGCCGCCCTTAAGGGTGCTTTACTCGTAAGTGCACCACTCGTAAATAACATTGATCATTTTTTACGTTTTTTGATTTGTCGATTTTTGAATGCAGAAATATAACGGCCGTTTTTACTTTGAACACTTAGATCGACGAATCCAACAACGTAAAAACCAGTTTGATGTATTTAAAATGTACTTAATTACGAAATAATTTACATAATAATAATAAGTCATTAATTTCAGGTAATACATATGTGTAAATTATTAATAAAATGTAAAAGTATACAAATTCGTCATATAAGATAATGGAAAAAATAATAAAATAAAATAAAAATAAAGCAGGACATTCACATGACATTTATTTCTTATTCTTTTTGCGGTGCACAGACCGCGAGCACTTTGGAATTTGGCAGTCCAGGTACTCAAAGTTTTAAGAATTTCGTTCTCTTTTGACAGCAAACGTTTCCTAAAAGCCGCCATGCGCTATGGCGAAGAAATCGGGAATACGGGCTTCGGCAACATAGTGGCCTCCTTTTTTTTCAATATATTTTGTTAACTTTAAATAATCACAATTATTTAAGAGTAGCGCTCGTGGACACGTTAAAGCATTCTTAATTAGGAGGCACTTCATATATGTAAGAGCGGCCACATATGCTCGGTATTCCGTTTCGGAATATCGATTCGGGATTCCGTAAATACGTCACACACATACGTTTATTTGCGTACGGAATAACAAGCTCAGTTGAGATACGACAGCTATTGAGTTCAGACATCAGCCAATATGGACGACCATTTTCTGTTTGCGACTGCATTGTTGCTGTGTCTTGCTGAGAAAAATAAAATACATCGCCCTTACTGGGTGCACCCCCTTAACACCCAAAGATTGCAAGACAGTCAATTTTATATAAAAAGGGCCAAATTACGAGCCAATCCAGTGTTTTTTTTTTAAATATTATCGGATGTCTATAAGTTCCTTTGATGAATTATTAAACAAAATAAGAGGAAAGATGCCGAAAACAAGGGTACTAATATGAGGTCGGACATCGTAAATACGGATGTGATGCGACTCGTAGAATATCTATGGAAGCGTTGCGTCCGAAACGGCTTTATTCCGTGCGTTATTCCTAACGCACTGGCCACCATGCGAAATTCCGAATCGGAGAAAATTTCGGACGGAAAAATACTGTGTGACAGATCCCTAGATTTGTATGGATTTTACTGCGTTCGACATCCCGAATCGATATTGACGGTTTTTAACGTTTATATGTAGAACTAAATAAAAATAACTGAGCTACATTTATAAAATTTTGGATTTTAAACAAGCTTAGGGGTTTTAATAACGTATCAAATTAGGTTAAGGCGCAGGGTAGGGCAAGCTATTCTCCATACAAAGGTTGTGCAAGTTTTTTTGCGTTAGTTTTGGTACTTTAGCATTTAGTTTTATTTTTTATTGGTACATATTGGATATAAGCAGAACTTGATGTAGAAATTTTGCATTATTAAAAATAAAGTACAAAAAATAATTAAAATTAAAAAAGAAAAACATCAATACATATCTAACGAAGAAATAAGCATATGGACCAAAAATAGTAACTGGCTTTACCAAAAATAGTAGCTGGACACGCTGCCGCGTGTCTAGGTGTCTAGATAATGTTTTACGTTTGTGACTTTACCAACACCAAACATGTTTTACAAACATGTTTGTTGGATTTTTGGTGCAGTGGACCGGCCTTAACATTGAGGCCACGCCTATTTTGTGTTTGAAAAACATGTTTGATGTTTGCAAACACGAAAAACATGGCGCTGTGGACCCGGCTTAAGTGCGTATATAGATCTAGTTACTCTACCAAGAGGTAGATGGCAGAACGATCGGCCAGTTTCCAAATGCGGTAGATTTATAAGTCTATACTTTAGTATGACTATGACATTGTTATCTTTGTTCAATTGAAAATCACAATTCAAAATAATCAGTATTTGCTTTTCGTTTTTATTTCCTCTTTTACTGCATTATTATACAAAAAAAAATACTTATACAATTAATTATACATTAAATCCGTATTGTTACTTTAAATATTCAGTCGAGTATTTTTTTTAACAGCTCAATTCCATGGCATCTAAGCTCCTTAGGATTGCTGAGAACGTCTGTCTATCTATGGGTGGTTTTCTTCCATAGGGTACAACAAAATAAAATACTTACTTTACTCTTTGGTACAATACAACATGAAAGATATTTTCTATTATTAGATTGTATTAAAAATATTTATCACACGGGATCTTTTATGCGTAATATTATAAACCTTCGCTGGTTTTTTTAGTCATCGTGCTATGTTATTTTTTGATTTTGAATGGTTGTGCCAGCTTCATTAGTTTGCTATCAGTGATACGCATGCAGTATTAGAAAATACGGTGATCATTATTAATTTACCGATTTTTCTACACTTTCATAACCATTTGTCGTGTTATGTTCGTTGACGCGATGTTATCGCACCCCGGCTGATGACAAAACTTATGGACATTTTAAGCATCGAAACTACATCGTAGTTAGTACAATGTTCTAACTTGTGTTCTTTGGAGACAAACCTGCCCCACACTATCAGCAAAATGGAAGACGATGGTGATGATAAAGATGACTCGAAAAGGTAAATGCAAAATTACTAGTGGTTCGTAATGTCGCAGGCAGTTTTATATTTATCAATATATCAAGTGTCAAAAAAGTAAACATGTATAATGTGTATTGTATATTAATATGTTTCTTATAATATCTAATGACTCAATATTTACATTGTTTGGTGATTTTTACACCCTTCGCTTGTACAACATAATGAATGGTTTAGATTGCTTAATTTTTTTTTTATAGATAGGTTATTGTAAAACTTTTACAGGGGTATTAACCAGAAATAAATTTTCTGGTCATCATTCTTTTTAATCATCTAATCCGATCAGTCGGTACTTCAATGCTGAGGATTGTCACCGCTTGTGATGAGTGATAACAAATTCTTAATATCATAACAATAAGAGATATTATTGCTTTAGGAGGACGAGGAACATGAGTGAAAAGAAGAGGCGAGACCAGTTTAATCTACTAGTCAATGAGCTTAGCAGCATGGTGTCCTCTAACAATAGAAAGATGGACAAATCCACAGTTTTGAAATCTACCATATCATTTCTAAAGAATCACAATGGTAAGTTAACCATACTTTGTTCTGCTTTTAATAGAATGATGTTCTGTGAAGTTGAAATAGGATATTGTACAATATTGCACAGGCTACATGCAAACAATGGCTAATAATTTTGATAACATTTATGGTAACCCATGTATTCTACAGAGACAAATAGTTGAGATTTCTAGATCTAGTAGATCTTTGTGGAGAAAACTTTTTCTCCATGTTCTCACAGAGCATATAATAGAAAAAATACTCGTAGAAAGTAAATTCATTATTTATAAATTTAATCTTTTAATTAGTCCTATAGTAAGTTCTATAACGCTTGTGTTATAGGGCATAGACAACAATATAGGGTGTTAAGCACATGAACCATCAAATTTTTTTGGCATGCTGTTAGGATGATTTCCCACCTTTCCACCCTTGGACCCTGGGTCCTAAGACTTACAGTCAATGAGATTATTATTATTATTATTATTAAAGCTTTATTCCTCACACTATAACTAGTTACAACTTATAAATTGACATTTAAATATTATATATGTATATCTTTATTTATTTTGTTAAGTGTGATCCCTTGTGGGTAAAAGCCTCCTCCATCTGTTTCCATTTGCATTTGTCTGTGGCAGTATCAATCCAATTCCTTCCCGCTATCTCTATTATGTCGTCGGTCCATCTTTTCTTTTGCCTTCCCACACTCCTTTTACCTAGCGGGCCTTGCCATTTAGTTGTTAGAAGAGTCCACCGCTTGTCCTTGTATCTCGCAACATGTCCGGCCCATCGCCACTTCTGCCTCAGGCTAAACTGTAGAGCATCGGTTAATTTTGTTTTTTTCCGGATGTCTGTATTTCTTGTTTTGTTTATCCTTCTCAATTTTAGGAGGCTTCTTTCCATTGCATGTTGGCAAGACAGGATTTTGTTTTTGACCTTTTCGGAGTATACCCATGTTTGACAGCCATAGGTTAAGCAAGGGAGAATGCAGGAATCCATTACAATTTTTTTAGTTTTTGGGTCATATTTTTCTTTCAGGATTTCTTTATTCGACCAATATTTTTGCCAAGTAGTTTTTATTCTTCTGTCTACTTCATTTTCGTTATTATTACTGTCGAAAGAAACCATTTTACCCAGGTACACGTAATTGTCCACATACTCTATCGTCGTTCCCTCTATTGTTATGTCTTTTTTATAACTGTTTGTCATGATTTTTGTTTTGGATGCGTTCATGTATAAACCAACTCTTTGACTCTCCACGTTCAGGTTTCGTAGCATTGTTGCCAGGTCCTGGGCTGTTTCACTGAATAGCGCGATGTCGTCGGCAAATCTTAAATGTGTCAGTTTTTTATTTGATACCCATATGCCTTTGTTTTCCCATTGTACATTTTTGAAAATTTCGTTCAGCACGGCAATAAATAGCTTTGGAGAAAGGGGGTCCCCCTGTCTGACTCCCTTCTCAATTGCAAACTCTTCACCTTGTCTCTCTAATTTCACCCTACTAACGCTCTTCGTGTAGATGTGCTTTATTATATTAATATACTTTTTGTTTATCTTGTTGCTTTTAAGAGCGTACCATATGGCTGAATGTGTTAGGCTGTCAAATGCTTTGGAGTAATCCACAAAAGCTATGTAGAGTGGTTTACGGAACTCTCTAAACTTTTCCATTATTTGTTCTATGACATGTATGTGGTCAATTGTTGAGTAATGAGGCCTGAAGCCTGCTTGTTCAACAGGTTGGTTTTTATCGATTTCTGGTGCTATTCTACTCAGCAGTATTGACGAGAAAAGTTTATAAATTGATGACAATAAGCTTATAGGCCTGTAGTTGCCGATGTCCTTAGGGTTTCCCTTTTTGTAAAGTAAAATAATGTTGGATTGGCACCATTGTGTTGGTACCTGTTCTGTTTCTAATACTAGGTTGAAAAGTTTGGCCAGGTACTCTACTAATAAGGGTGCTCCTAATCTTAATGCATCATTTGTGATTTGATCTGGACCTGGGCTCTTCTCGGATTTTAGCTTTTTAATATGACTTATTATTTCTGCCGCCGTTAATGGGTTTGGGGCTGGTTGTTGTTCTGCTACCTCTGTTTCAGTGTTGTTTAGTTCCTGTATGGTATCATGTGGTCTTTTATATAGATCTGAGTAGAAGGCTGTTGCGTGTTTTATTATATTGTTTCTATCTCTTGTTTCGCCTCTTCCGTCATTTAGTCCTTGAATCCAGTTCGTGTGTGTCGACAATTCTTTGAATGCTTTTTTTGAGCTACGATACTTGTTCATATTTCTTTCAAGTACTGATCTTCTGTAGGTTTCATAGTCTTCTCTAATTGCTCTGTTTGTTTCTTTAAACAGCTGTTTTAGTTCGCTTTTCAACTCCTTTGATTTATTTTTTGTGACTAATAGCTCTGTTCGTCTGTGAATTAGATTTAGTGTTTGTTCGCTTATTATTTTGTGTTTCTTGTCGGTGTTTTTCAATGGTTCGTCTATTATCATACTTTTAGTTATCGTTTTTTCTAACTTATCACTTAAGGTTTGTATGTCTTTGGTGCCTTCGGTGGATTTGTATAGTATTTCTAAGTTGTTTTTCAGTTGTAGTATATATTTCTCTTTTTCTTGAGTAGACCTTAGTGCATTAGGCATGGATTTAAAGGATCTTCGACTAATTTTATGTTGTTGGATTTTCAGGGAGCATCTTATCATTCTGTGGTCTGATGGGAAGTTAACTTTGTTAAGTATTTCTATGTTTAGCACACATTTTGGATTTGGACTGAGTATGAAATCTATTTCATTGGTTGTCTTTTGGTCCGGAGATCTCCAGGTCCATTTGCGTGACTCCTTTTTCTTAAAGTAAGTATTCATTATTGAGAGTTTATTTTCGTACGCGTATTCTATTAGACGTTCTCCTCTTCTATTCCGTTGACCATATCCATAGCTGCCTGTTATTGGATATTCATGTTGTTTTGGTAGTCCTATTTTTGCGTTAAAGTCACCCATGATTAACAAGTTTTTATCTGCCATCTCATTGGCTTTTCTCAGATCGCTGTAGAAATTTTCTATTTCTTCGTCACTAGAACTCTCAGTGGGAGCATAGACCTGTATTAAGGATAGTGGGCCATCTTCAAAGTTCATTTTCAGTAACCCAACTCTTTCCGATATGCCTATAAAGCTTGATATTTGAGTCTTGAATGTTTTCTTTACTATAAAACCTACACCATGAAGATGAGATACGATATTTTTAAATTTTTACTTTAATTGCCCAAAATCTGACCTTCAAAGCCCCATAACTTTTTTTGTGTGTGCTTTTATATGCATAAATTGCTTAATTGTCTTACGTGTATGTAGTGTCTGTTTAAAAATACAATTTTCTTGTAACAAATAACACCACAAAATGAACACATGGGGCTTTTTGTTAAGAAACAAAACGAATGTACGAAAAAATTTACACTTCAGAATTCAATAAAAAAATAAAACAGCTAATGAGAGCTTCATTTTTTTTTTTAAACCGGCCGAG
This sequence comes from Notocelia uddmanniana, assembly GCA_905163555.1. Taxonomy (NCBI): domain Eukaryota; kingdom Metazoa; phylum Arthropoda; class Insecta; order Lepidoptera; family Tortricidae; genus Notocelia; species Notocelia uddmanniana. Next base: position 50,026,419 of record LR991052.1, read on the forward strand.
TGCTAATCATACCCGTGCACGAAGGGTTCCGTACCAGAAAAAAAAACGCCAACAACTACTCTGTTGTATGGGAGCCCCCCTTAATTATTATTATTATTTTGATTTTAGTATTTGTTGTTGTAGCCACAATAAAAATACATAATCTGTGCAAATTTCAACTGTCTAGCTATTACAGTTCTTGAGATACAGCCTGGTGACAGATGGACAGACGGACGGATGGACAGCAAAGTCTTAGTAATAGGGTCCCATTTTTACCCTTTGGGTATGGAACCCTAAAAATACTCCAATTAAGGTTTTAAGGGTGAAGAAAGTCATATGTAAGATAAGAACGCATTTAAATAAAACAATGTTTTATTCAAAGTAAATCTTGTTCGAAGTGTGCTCCTCTGTTCCATATGCAAGCCCGACACCTTTTTCTTATTTCGACTGTTGTCGTGGCCAGCACCATTTCTTGTCTCATGGTTACAAATGCGGCGTTTATTCTTTCTATCAACACCTCTCTTGTAGGCACTTCCGTGGAATAAACTAGCTCTGTGGCTCTTGCCCAGACGTGATAGTTCAGAGGAGTTAGGTCTGGAGATCTCGCGGGCCAGGTGATGGGGCCGGCTCTGCCTATCCATGAATTAGGAAATGAGTTGTCGAGGTGCTCTCGAACATCTCTCTGGAAATGTGCCGGGCAACCATCATGCTGAGACAATGGGCACATCTTCATTGAAAATGTCAATTTCAGCTAGAAACTCCGGCAAAACAGTTTCTAAACTAAACAGGCCCACTTAGTCTAAACTAAAGAACATTTTAAAACAAAAATGAAGCTCATATTAGCTGTTATTTATTTATTTAATTGAATTTTGAAGTATAAATGCATTTGTTTTGTTTGTTAACAAAAAGCCCCACATGTTAATTTTGTGATGTTATTTGTTACAAAAAAAATGCATTTTTAAACACGCTACATACACATAAGACAATTAAGCAAGTTATGCATGTAAAAGCATACACAATAAAAGTTATGGGGCTTCGAAGGTCAGATTTTGGGTAATTTAGGTAAAAATTTAATAGAATCGTATCTTGTTGACCGTAACTCTTACGACGACATCGTAACTCACACGACAGGGTCCAAGGGTGGAAAGGTAGGAAATCACCATTCCAGCACGCCAAAAAATTTTGACGGTTTATGTGCCGAACATCCTGTATATTTGATAAATACTTATATAAAAAATATCCAAGACTGAAACAAATATTCATGATCATCGCTATCCAAATATATGCCCTGACTGGGATTCAAACCCGGTATTTTTATTGTAGGCAGGATCACTACCACTAGGCTAAACCCATTGTCGAAGTACCATTCATTACATATACTATGATATTTTTTTTAGAAATAACAGTAAGATCAAGAGTACATGATGTACAAGAAGACTGGAAACCAGCATTTTTATCTAATGAAGAATTTACTTATCTGGTCCTGGAAGCACTTGAGGGCTTTGTGATGGTCCTCTCTGCGAATGGACATGTATATTATGTATCTGAGAGCATTACATCATTGCTTGGCCACAATGTGGTAAGATCTTATGCCTGTTTGTTACAGACCAATATTTGTAGTTGAAATAGACCTAGCCTAGGGAATGCAATTCCACACTATAATTTTGATCCCATTATTTGCGGGATTCAAAGTTCTCAAGTCCATGTTCAGAATAATATAATGAGCAGTTACTTTTCTTATCTGCTTATGTTATTCTCGCAAATAACATTACTTTGCAACAGGAGACATGTTATAGGTTATATAAGAGAGAGAGACAGCACTCTTTGTGAATGCACTTTGAGACAAATCTCAATACAATGAATAGATAAAATATCCTCACTTTAATTTGATTAGGTATGTTGTTTAGTAATGTATTGTTTGATATGTCTGAGTAGAGACTGATGAAAAATATGGATTTTTTCTAACAAGCATTAAAACAAACAACAGAATAGGTGTCATTATGAGTTGTTTTAAGTCTTAGTTCAAAAGTAGTTGCTTTTAAAAAAGTGTAGTTTTTGTTATACATAAATATAAAACAACAGATGTGTGTGAATGATTCTGAAGGGTAAAGCAACAAAAAAACAGTCTAGCCCTTCATGTACCTATCATCCATCAGGCAGGCCGTAAGCTTGTTTACCACCGTCGTAGTATATAAAAAAATATCCTAGCACTTGTTGAACCAACTGCCTAAATAATAGCTTCTTGGGTCCATAAACAGGGCAAAAAATATATAAAAATTAATCTCGTGATTAGAGATAGCGGCCGAGGCAACGTGTCACTCGCGCGGGAACTTGCAAAATTTTCGTGCGGAATTGATCCTGTTATTACATACAGGATTCTGGTATACCCAGGTATCCAGGTATTGCATTCCCTACATGGATGGAAATCATTGTTGAAAAAAAAACAACTTGAAAAACATTGTTAAAAAGTACTGTCCTAAGAAGTACTGTGTTTTGTTTTGGGGAAAGGTATGGGTGTAGAACATACTGCCTTGGCGACAATATTGTTGATATTTTATTTCAGAATATTATATGAACTGCCAGTTGTTTATCACCTGAATAATATTCCAATTCCATATTTATATAGTTGGAAGGGGTTTACATAATTGTAATTAAAACATGTTTAAATTTCAGTTGGATGTGGTGAATAAAAGTATCTTTGAATTTGCATTTGAAGACGATCACCCAAATTTGTACAGCATCCTTCAGGGACCGGGGACAGCAGCTGACACAATACAAAGAAGTATTCAAGGTAAGAATAATTAACAAACTTTAATATATTGTTAATAGTTATGGTCTCTTTAACAGCAAATTAAAGTTGTTAGTACATTTAGTATGTTTTAGTAGCTGTTGCTCAAATTGTTTTGGGCTGCGAATTTGTGAATATAGTATTCTTTTTTTTGAAAAATATAATGTGAATTCGATTTATAGCCTCAGCCATTTCCAAATAGCATTCTTAGTTAACAGCATAATCTATATTGACTTTCATATAATTTTACGCTCAGCGAAAATGATTCATTAAGAATTTTTATTGGGTTATTGCCATCTCTGAATTGCCTTACCAGAAATAGAACAAGCAAAATCCATGTGTTTCAGACAAAGAATCACTGTCAATTACTCAGTTAGTTTTAGTAAATTGGAAAGAATAATGCTATGCTGAAGACATAACACTCAAGCGATTCTCAAAAATGACTCCTAAGCTACTTTTATTCATAAATCTGATGTAAAAAAGGTGTAAAGAGACGCAGGAATTTCCAACACACTATGTAACAGGAAGTTTGAAAAATTAAAATGAAAAATGGTTTAAGTTTCGAAAAGTCTGGAAATTATTTAGGGCGAGTTGTGTCTTTTGATGGGGCATCACGCCTATTGTAAAGACGTTCTAGAATAAATGCTGTTTTTAAATTAAAATTAATAAAAAAAAAATTGCCCCTGCGAATTCAAAATCTAAGTATGTGCTACAGATAAAGTGTTCATGAATTTAGCAGAATTTGTTAACTACTCGCTTGCGCTTAAATTTTGAGTTTCTGAACCTATTCCTTTGTAATAAGTGTGACACCGCACCGCCAAATGCTATTTGTACGCTAGATAATCAATAACATACCATAATCCGATAACCTTAAATGGTAATGTTATTTTGAAAGAAGTATATCTTTTTCAACCAAGTAGCAAATCCGATAACCTTAAATGTTAATGTTATTTTGAAAGAAGTATATCTTTTTCAACCAAGTAGCAAATTTCTATGTCATTGAGTTCCGTCGTTCGAAGAAATGCCTGTCTTCCCTTGCGTACTCCCCAAATACATAAGAAATAAGAATAAAGTTTAATCTTGGAAATTACTCAGAGGTACTTTACCCTTGTTTGCTCTAATTCAATCTCAACATGTATTTGTATTACATATTATAAATATAAAATATAAATAAATAAATATAAATATTAGGGGACATTTTTTACACAAATCGAACTAGTCCCACAGTAAGCTCAATAAGGCTTGTGTTATGGGTACTAGACGACGATATATTTAATAGATATATACTTAAATATATATAGATATAAATAGAAAACATCCAAGTCTCAGGAACAAATGTCTCTGATCACCACAGAAACAAATGCCCTTACCGGGAATCGAACCCGGGACCTCTAGCTTCGGAGGCAATGACACTACCAACTAGGCTAAAGAGGCCGACAAAACATATTCACAGTCAACCTTATTGTAAGCACAACAATTTACAAAATACAATACAATATACAAAATATAAAATTCTTTATTTCAAAAAATACACGTATTATGTGGTCGTAAGGGATAGAGCCACCCTGTAAGCAAAAAATTTGTAGTGATAACAGCGTATTATAAATAAGAGAATATTCGTAGCGGTTTCCGGACAGTGAAAGTTTTAAGCGATCTTAGCTTGCAAAAGTGCGTCGCGAATGTTACACAAAATAAAAATTGAAGTTCCTTTTAAAAAAAAATATGCATCAATGATAACTTCAATATCTGGGGTGTTATTGCACGAGTTGATCCTTAGATCGAGAAGGGAACCATAAAGAGCCATCGTACTTTTAGTGGGAGGGAGGCAAGAAAATTGGGCAGCCGCGCTTTGTTTGAAGATATATTTATCTCTAAAACCATAAATAAAGGCATGTGATACATCATTTCGGATAAAATAAAGATAAGGTATTCAATTTTAAAACAAAAATGCTCTTTAGATTAAAAATGAAATGGTGGAACCACACTTCGAGTGTTTGTGCAATTATTCGTGTTGCGTCTTTTCGTTTAACATCGCAAACGAAAGGGAGGCAAACACGCAACCCGAAGTGGGGTTCCACTACTACATGAAGTATTTTTAACTCGTGGCCCCAACACAATAAAGGTTGTTCAGGGACAATACTCCATTGTAGGTTTCTTTATACTGTGTTATTTAAGTGACACAATAAACTTGCTTTACTCGTATTGTATTCGGCGAGGAGGATTGTGTGGGAGGCGATATGAATAGGAAGGATGTGAATGAAGAGATGACGCGCGACTGAGATGTATGGAAGAAAAAGATATGGTGCGCTGATCTCAAATAAATGGTAAAAGGGCAAGCGAATGATAAATACTCGTACTATATTAGGAGAATATTCGGGGTACTCTAATAAATACAAATACAATGTTGACCAGAAATAATAATACTATCACAAACTCACTAGAACTGGTAATGGCTTAATGATATATTTTAGTCCTGTCTGTCTGTAGGATATTCTCCACAAATATAACATTACATCAACGTAAAGGTTAACAATTAAATAATATTTTCATAATAATTTGTTGTTTTTCAGACAATGAGATACGGTTCCAGTGTCACCTAAGACGCGGCACCTTGGACTTCCGAGACGAAAGCACATATGAACTGGTAGAGTTCAGTGGACACTTTCGTAAGTATCAAGCAGATGTTGCCACAGCTAGGTCTGGACCGATTGTTATGATTTTGAATTAGGAATATCACTTGTGACTTTGTTCTGTACGAGGCAAAGTCTCAATTGAATAGCTCTAATACTTTAGATTTTATTGATATCTAAAATACACCGATTTCGTCACTGACACACTGATGATCATCAAAACGTTTGGCTACTTCCTGAAGTGCTAGAAAGCTGAAATTTGGTATGTAATCTAAGTTTAGTATACATACAACAAAAAAATTCATAAACTTATAACTTTCGCCCCCCATCCACTAAAATGGGGAGGGGGGGTGTGGAAGTTTATATGAGACTCACTAATTTTATGAATTAGGACATAAAAGTTTACACGGGACTGTAGACAGGAACTAAAAAACCTAATAAGACTGCCTAGCAACTTACAAAAAGAACTGAAATCCCACCAAAAACATTTCATGTAAAAAGTTGGCAACCACAACAATAAAAATCATTCATGTAAAATGTTGCCACATAAGGTTTGCCCTGTGAAAAAAATATCAGATCTCGTGTACGAGGGGTGTTCAATAAATTCTCGGTATTGACATCTTTTAAACCTATTTGGTAAACTTTTGAATATTGGCCGGCAAAAGTCATTCATTTGTATTAAAAAAAAGTAAAATTCAAACGGCGATGTTCTTTTGTTTTTTTGCAAGTACCGAACAAACGTGATCACTATGAGCGATTTTTCAATGTTGGTTAAATTAGAGCACCGAGCGGTAATAAAATTCTTGACCAAACAGGTAAAAAATCAATATGCTATAAAAAAGAAATGGATTATGTGTACCGTGAGTCTGCTTCTTCTTTATCAACAATTCAGAAGTGGTCAAGTCAATTTAAGCATGGGGGAGAGAGTATCGAAGACGACCATAGAGCTGATCGGCCAGTCGAAGCTACTTCATCAGAAAATTTAAAAAAGTGGAGTAAATTATGTTTGAAGATGGTTGAGTAAAGGTGAAAGATATAGCTCAAAGAACCAACCTTTCTATTGGTACTAGACACGATATAATTGATGACTATCTTAATATGCCAAAAGTCAGTGCGAGATGGGTACCGCGAATCCTGACACCGCTTCAGAAGAATACGCGTGTTGCTTGTTGTTCCGAATTTCTTGAGGTTTGCGTTGAAATTCCTGATAAGATACTGCAAAATTTTGTTAGTAAAGATGAAACGTGCGTTCATCATTATGACCCTGAGAGCAAACAAGAGTCCGTGCAGTGGCACATTAAAGGAACTCCTCATCCCAAGAAGTTCAAGGTGTTGCCTTCAGCTGGAAAGGTCATGGTCACAATATTCTGGGATTGTGATGGAATATTGCTGATCGATTATAAAGAAAAGGGTGTAAGTATTAAAGGAGAGCACTACGCTAATTTTCTATGCCAAATAAGGGAAGCAATCAAACAAAACAGAAGGGGAAAATTAGCCAAAGTTTTTCTGCCTCTTCACAACAACGCCCCTGTGCATACTGCTCATATTACCAAGGCTGCTGCTCTTGAATCTGGACTCGAAACTATTACATACCCACCGTATAGTCGAGACTTGACCCCGAGTGACTTCTATTTGTTTACCAATCTCAAAAAGGATCTATGTGGAAATTAATTTTCTAACGATAAAGCATCGAAGACAGTAGTGTAGGAGCATTTTGACACCAAAGATAAAAAATATTTTTATGAGGGGTTAAAAAACTAATTGACCGGTCTTTTAAGTGCATACCCATAGGAGAGGAGTATATTGAAAAATAAAAAATAAAATTCGTATAATATTCTTTTGTTTTTATTCTAATACCGAGAATTTGTTGAACGCCCCTCGTAGAGCCAAGCTTCTGAATCTACACGGCCTAACTCTACCGACCCTAACTTCAACAAATTCTACATATCAGTAAATATGTATGGCTTGGCTGTTTCGTTACTTACTTCAGATCAGGAACTAAATATTCGTATCACCTCCACGACGGTAGCGAAACGGCGAAGCCATACATAGAATTTGTTGAAGTTAGGGTCGGTAGAGTTAGACCGTGTAGATTCAGAAGCTTGGCTCTACATGAGATTTGATATCTTTTTCACAGGGCAAACCTTATGTGGTCGTCTTGGCTACATTTTACATGAAATGTTTTTGGTGGGATGCCTTATTCCCTAAATTTTACAATATGTAAAAGCGTATTTTAATTATTATTATTAGTGTTGGAAACAAGTAGGTATTTTAATTTAAATTATATAATACAATACAATAAAACTTAATAAAACTAATAACCTGTTTAAAATTGCAAAAAAATATGACCCAGATCGCTGTAGGTGCTTGCCGTGAACTTCGAAATTCCAAATTTCTAGTGTCTGCTCTCTCTCTCAATCCAATATGCTCCGAATTGGCCAAATTAAAATTATCTGTAAGTATGTATTCATATTTTCCTTAAGGACTAAATGTACTGCTGCTTTGTTCACGCTTGATATGCCGAATAAACACACTTTTCGAACAGGACAAGTGAAAAAGTATTTTTTCTCAAACATGCAATGAAATATTGATGTTATGTTCCTTATAATAGGCTGCGAAGTATGACGTTCCTAGGCCGGCAAAGTCCTCTTTTTTAATTCTCTTCCACATAAATTTGTGGCACAGGCATCATGACATTCTGCCACTAAGCGTATTAAAAATAATTTTTTGTTTTTGTTTGTTGTTTATTTCATTTCATGTTTGAGAAAAGCACTATACATACCTCGGCGGGAAATTTGGGGTTGCCAGCCTTAGACCTATCCGTCCGTATATATGTCTTCGGCCGGCAACCCCTTTCGTCCCGGCCTCTGTAGTAATGTACTATTATACAGCTTTAGTGGCCGGGAAGTTGTATGAAATTCGATTATTGTTTTATTTTACCTTTTCAAACATGTTTAGACTAAGAAAAATCGATAGAAACTTTCAAATAATAATTGCTCATCCGCGAAGTACTGTTTTCCGTCGACTGGAAAAAAACTTCGCGTTATGTTGCTGAAATATACTGTAACGTCACATACGAGAGGCAGCTGAAAAGTCCTTGGTGTGAAATATATACAAAAATAATGCTGGCTGGTATGGATTTATATTCGTTTGTTATTCTATTTTCTAAACGTATTACAGTCATTTGTTTATTGCATCACGTTTATTTGTCTCCTACAATTGTTTCCAACATATCCGTAGAAAAAGTGAAAATGGATAAAATCGAGCAGCGTGTGGTGATTAAGTTTCTGACTAAAGAAGGGAATACGCCTTCGGAGATCAGACAGCGTATGTTACGTGTGTTTGGCAGTTCGTGTTCTTCCGAATTTGTTATAAAGTTTCGGTCAAGGCAGTTTAAATTAGGTCGTGAGAGCCTGGATGATGATCCTCGTAGTCAGCCGTCACCGCTGAAAATGTAGCCAGGGTGAAAAAAATATATTAGAGGACCGACGAGTGAAGCAGTGGGAGATAGCTAGAGATGTGGGCGTCTGTAAATAGCGAGTCAGTGAAATAATTCATGAGCATTTGAACATGTCCAAGGTTAGTGCACGTTGGGTCCCCAGAATGTTGACTGCATTTGACATGGAGAGGCGTATCAAATGTTGCGAAGAGTTTTTGGACATGAGTTGAGGGAAAGAGGAAGAAATAATTTCTAGAATTGTAACATGTGCTGAGAAAAAAAAAATTCGACAATGGGACCCGGAAAGTAAGCAAGAGTCTTTACAGTGGAAATTTAAGGATAAGAAGCCGGAAATTCAAGGGTTGTCCATCGGCTGGCAAACTTATGGCTACAAGCTTTTGGGACGCAGAAGGGATTTTGCTCATAGATTATTTACCGAAGAAAACTACAATGAATGCTGATTATTACTCAGACTTACTATATCAACTAAGAGAGACAATAAAAGAAAAACGGCGAGGTAAATTAAGCAAAGGAATTCACGATAACGCACCAGTGCATACCGCCCGCACAACGAAGCTAGCAATTAAAGACAATGGCTTCGAAACCATTGACTACCCCCCTTATAGTCCAGGTCTAGCCCCCTGTGACTGTTTTCTGTTTAGACTTCTCAAGAAAGACCTCAGGGGACGAAAGTTTATGACCGATGACGAAACCGGACCGATGATGGCTGCGGTTACTGACTTTTTTTACCACAATCCGAAAGATTTTTTTTAATGGCTTAAATTCAATATTTGAAAAATGTAATGAGTGTATTGTATTAGCAGGGGACTATATAGAAAAATAAATAAAAATTAGCCACGAAAGTCTTTTGTTTTATTGTTAGGTAGATTACTTTTCAGCCGCCCCTAGTAAAACGGTATAGGTAAGTTATAGTGCTAGGCAGATAGAATACAATAATGGAATCAGTTTGGTAGTACAACTATACTTATCGATATATTTTTTCGCCACTGTGTCTTTTTTGCTAATCCTGGTAACATCTTGTCTGTCAATTTAGTTCGCCTAGTGGTGGAGTAAATTTTAGTCCCATGAAAGACTACAGTACCGGTCAAAAGTTTTAACTTTGATTTTCTATTAAATTATATTCAAATATATATTTAGACGTTTAGCTGTTTAAATGACTAGAAAATAATTAAATAAATATCTCGTTATGGATCTTAGTTTTTATCAGCGAATGAAAAAAACATAGAAGCACAACTAGCGTCGCAAAATGGCACCATCAAATTTGTGTCCACTAAGGCGGGGCGTCAAAATTGTGTCCAACGGCTATCTAGTTTGAACATGGCGGCGCAACGTAACAGTTGTATTAAGAGGGCGCAGTACGCTCGGTCTGGCTCGGTTCTCCATACAAACGTATTTACCCTCTCATTTTAACACGCCATGCTAGAATAACATGAAAATTTGTATACACAATGGGATCCGGCATATCTAGGTCGGACCATAGTTTCTGTTGCTAGAAATTGTAAAAGAAAAAAAATACAGCGGCTTTTTGAGTTTTTTACGGCTTGTATGAAAACCTTAACAATCGTTGTATTTTTTCTCCATTATAATTTCAAGCAACAGAAACTATGGTCCGACCTAGATATGCCGGGATCCCATTGTGTATACAAAGTTTCATGTTATTCTAGCCTGGCGTTTTAAAATGAGAGCATAAATACGTTTGTATGGAGAACCGAACGTACTACGCAGTCTTAATTGAAATCTCAAAAATAAAAAATATGCCGTTTTGTGCAGTGAAGTGGTGCGTTAACCACTCTAGAAAACATAAAAAAAGATCGAATCACTTTTCATATGTAAGTAAAGCGGTAAACATATTTGTTTCTTTTTTTTAGTCTGAACCGATTTTGTATAGGGATGGTGATTGGTGTTATGCCACCTTACATCATCAAAATGTTAATAGGTGAATAAAAAGGTACCTAAGATACTTATTAAACGTTTTAATTTGTTGAGATACATGCTTTCATGCACATAACTAATTTGTGTATGAAAGCATGTATCTCAACAAATTAAAATGTTCGAAAAAGGTAAATTAATTCCATTATAAATAAATATTAGGGGACATTTAGTACAATTACAACTAGACTATTGATTGTAATTAGACTACCTTATATAACTATATGAGGGAAGCGAGAAATAAATATATTTTTAACCAAGAACTAAAACCGAAATAAAAATAAAAGAATAAGTCTGTAACTACGCTATACATACAATTATATACAATTATTATCAACTACTCAAGGAGTGGATTTAAAGAGCCCAAGCTCGGTATGATTGTGTTAACTTATTACAGAGTTCTTATGAACACTTTCCGGTTCCATCATCAGATCAGCTCGATAATAATATTATCATAATATTGCATTGTCACAGTAAGCTCGGTCCTTCATACAAACATAGCATTTAGAAACTAATTTCCGACCTAGATATGGCGGCTCCCATTGTGTATACAACGTTTCATGTTATTTCAGCAAGGGGTTTAAAATGAGAACGAAACTACGTTTTTATGGAGAATCGAGTTCAGCCGAGCGTACTAACGTCAAATATTAGCTAAAACGGAAATCGAGAAGTGGGTCTAATTTAGCTTCTAAGATTTGACCCACACAAACAAAAAAGACATTACAAGTTACTGACACGGCAAGTTAAATAAAAACTTGTAAAAAATGAGTTAACGTACGTATGTTCAATGTTTGCGTTGTCTGAATATACTGTTAAAGTTTCGATTACGAGTGGTTGCTGTTCTCTATGTCTAACAGTGTTTAGCAAGCTATAAATTATGTACATGGTCGTCGAATATGCATAGTATAAGTCTGGTACAGCTTAATTAGCGACTAGTTAGATTTTCGTAAGGTTATCCTATGATATTTAAAAATAAAATAAAGCTTAAATTAAAATTTAAATAATACGGCGGTTTTGCGTATGAAGATGACTTTTTGTTGCATGCAACCATCCACCGGCATAGCGTTGTCGTTGTCGCCGCCATTTTGACACATAAAACGTCAGCGCTAGGATACCAAACACAGCTAGTCATTTAGAAATTTACCTATCATGTTTATTTGTTTTGGGCTTTGACTATGGAATTCAATGGACCGGGCGTATTGTTCTATTTGTGCCAAAGCTACTGAGGCTCAAAATCGCCATGTTAGTTCCCCGGTACGTCAATCATACGTCAATTGAGCAGTACACGACCTGTCAGTGAGTGGAATAAAAATAGAGAAGTTATAAAATAAACAGTGTTATTAAAATAAAAACCACACAAGACTTTAAAGGAATGTGAAGTTAAATGCTGCGATCATGCCTTAGTGTAGCATAACAGGTTGTGGCTTAAGACAAAGCCAGAAACAGAAAAGTTTGTCGTTGCATAGCTTTGTTATGTTTTTCTATTGCAATATTGGATGATTTGAACATTGTCGAGAACAAGGCACATGTATCATAGCATAATTAGTGTACAGATTAAGATAATTTATATTTCGTAGTGGGATTTAGCTTTATTTTCAATATTTTCGTACTAAAAGTTACCCTGTAGCAGTAGCTAGGGTTGTTCCTGAATATATCGATAATGAATTGTGATGACTTACTATACCTACTCATTGATTCGGTGATTTATATTTTTAAAGGTTGCCAAGAAGTGTATTTCAGAAGAAAAAATGGTTAGACGCTATTGGAACTGAGAATGAAACTAGTGGTAGTTGTTTGAATTGAAAAATAAAGACCTTATATGTAAATTATTAATATAAAAATATCCTGATCTCACGTTGTTTCAATAGTAACCTTTTAATATACCTAATTTGTGGTTATCTCTTGGTTAGTTCTCCCCTAATCTGTGGTGGTGGTGAAATGATAAGACGAAAGAACATCTATACATAGTATATAGTATTATTAGCATATTCCAAAACTAAACTAATGGGATACATCCAGCATACTTGAGGGTGTCTCGTAGGTTTTTATTATTGGTGACGGGCAGATCTATTTATGCTACATACCGTTATTGACTGCATGTAATTAATACACGATATTTAGCGAAATAGTAAAGAAACTCTTTACTAGTAACTTTAATCATGAAATCCCGTAAAGTAAATGCCTGTTTCATAGAATCATTAAAGAAAACTGCATAGAAAATAGGTCACTATTATTCATATACTTATATCTAATAATATCCTAGGAAACCCATACGTTCTAAGATCTGTCTATAATATCGATAAAAATGTTTATTATCGGGATAGCGCTATATCCGCCATGTTTAGTTCCAATATGGCCGCAAAATGGACACGCTCGTAATGTTGACAGTTAGCGTCCAGAGTTTCCTTAGTCAAAGGTTCTGGGTAATAGAAAATCGGCTGACATTTTTGGCAATTCGTATTGGTAAAACACCGCGCATGCGTATTACGAATAAATGCCCCGTTTCAAAGTGGACTGTTGTAGGAAGCTCGCGTTCTATGCTTTTTTCGTTCACTTGTTTTTATACACAAATTTTATCAAATACACATACAACTGTACTCTCATTTCCTGGGTCAAATACACATAAAACTATACTCTCATCTATTCACCGAATATGGGTCAAATACACATAAAACTATACTCTCATCTATTCATCTATTCACCACATGAAATAGTAGATTTTGCACAAACACTCAGAAAATCCCCTTTTTGCTAGAATATTGTTTTTTTTTTCTAAATGTCCTCTATCCACTGTCTGTTCGGTCTTTAAAATGTTTCAGCAACACAAGACGTTAGAACGGATCTCGGGTAGGGAAGGAAAGTAAAGAGTGAGAGATAAAAAAAGAAGAAGTCCGTGTCTCGCAGCTTTTTACAGCAAATCCGAAGGTGTTGTCAATTTCGTCGGCTGACAACCAAAACTCACTAAGTAACAAATACCGACTTAAAGTAAAACTCGTATCTCAATATCGATGTAGTACTGAGATACGAGGTTTTGAGGAGCAGTGAGTGATATTTTAGTGACTTTTGCTTGTCACCCGACGATTTGTCAGTCAGACGCATTAGCATCGTCTTTAATTCTTTTACAACAGCTTTCAGCCCATGTCGCCTTGGTCTTGTTACGTTGTTCACTTTCTATGCCCCGAATGATTTACACTTTGCGGACAGCTCCTTCTTGGTTGTTTCCTTAGTGTGTTCAAGATTTTGACCAAATTTTGCGATGTGGTCTTGAAGCCATTTTAAATGTAAATCTGAATGAATCGCAATGGATTCAGGCTGCGCTGCCTATTAGGTACGGTGGTCTTGGCATTCGTCATGTGAATGATGTTGGACTTATAGCTTTCATTGCTTCTGCTCATGCTTCTGGTGAGCTTGTCACTCGCATTTTGTGTCTTGACGGTGGCAAGGTTCAAATTCCATTTTTGGAGGAAGCTTTAGGAGAATGGAAGTTAAGGTGTCCGGATGATGCCCGACCAACTTGTTTAAATGCTCAAAGATCGTGGGACGACCTGCTTTGTACAAGGACTTAGTGTATTATAGTTACTTTCATAGTGTTATATCCTATGGAATCCTGTTATGGGGAACATCTGTTGATAACTTCACGTCGAAAGCCGGGATTCTAGTCACAAACTATTTGCTAGATCTAGCTATAGATACGTATCTCTCGTTTTGTAGCAGTTTTCATTGATAAGAAAGAGAAAATAGATATCAGCATTAAAGCCCGGAATCGACTGGAATAATAAGGCTTTTTCCTTGTTTTTCTTTTCAAAGCGTTCACGACTGCAATATGAGAAAGCCCATTGTTTTTGTAATTGGTCGTGTAACCTTCGTTGGACAGAACCTAAGATTATTAGCACGAGTTTCGACGCTTCATTCGATGGTTTCAACTAAAACGGGTCTTTTCACAGCATAGAAATACTATAATGTATAGAATCACAATCACGTTGTAAAAATGGCTCTGTAAAAGCCGGTACATGTGCACAATTTAAGCGGGGATTGTCGAGCGGAGCCGAACACTTCCGAGCACGTGCTTGATATTCACAATGCCTACCGTAAAACCTTACAACTTTGCTATTATTCATATTTTTTTCGAGTTTATTACTTCATATTGGCTTACTTATCTGTGGCATTTACAACTTTGCGTACTTTTCTTTGTGTGGGTGAGCACACTACAAAAATAAGTTCCATTGTCGATGAAAATGGCTGGCAAACAATCGGACCAAAAAAAATAAAAAAATTGAGATTGCCCACTTTTGCGTGTTTTATTTTATCTTTGGCATTTCCAACTTTACGGAAATGACTCTTAGAGAACAAATATTCTAGAATAGACATCGCGTAGTTTTAGCGTATTATAACTCCTTTAATTATAATATTTCTATTACTAATTTATGTGGGCAGTCTAAAAAAAAATTGTGAATCCTTCATACAAAAACCTAACGATGCTAGGGTTGTCAATTTTTGCTTGTATCCGACTACGACTACGACTAAAGAAGAAGATATGAGTTTTGTATGAAATATTTTTGGTTATTATTTAAAAACGTAGGAAATTAATTACTTGGTAATTGAATTGTGCCTAAACTTGTTAACTAACTATTAAGCACCATTGGTAAAGGCTATGTTGATAAATAAAAGCCTTTATTGATACATAACTTTAATAAATAAATAATAAATATTGGGGGACAATGAAATGCGTACTACATATGTAAGTATGTAGTACGTATTTCAGTTACCTGTATTTATACTTATACTTTTGTATGCAAGAAGGAAATAAAACCTTAAACCTAATAAAACTAAATATTTAAAAAAAAATGTGCTAAATAAATCTATATACCTAACTTTGTATGGAAAGTGACAACCCTAAGGGTACAATTGTGCTGGGCAAAGTCGTAAAAAGTGACACGCAAATATGTTTATGACATTGCCCATCACCATAATTATGAAAGTAATAAAGTTAAGGCTTTGAGATTTCGTCTACATCGTTTATAAACTACATAAAAGTTACAGTTAAAAGTACATTCCTGTAGGACTTGTCCACACCGATATACCACTGAAGTTTTTAGGTCCGTTTTGGCCCACCAAAAACACACCCGCACTCACTGGCTCGCGTGTGACATTTAAGTCACACACACGCTAATGAACATGCCAGTGTTGCCAGCAATACGATTAGCTTTCAGCCACAGATTAAAAATTAAGTGTATATTCAACTATTTTTGTGATATTTCGCTGCTACTGATATGTGACGCGGTTGGTAAAGCTATGTTGAAAAGGCAAAGTTCTTCTCTTAAAAAACCAGTATAAGCCTGACCTCCGATTATGCATAGTCGTTACGAATCTCAAGCTCCAGATATAATAGAACGTATGGTGAGGCAAGTCTAGACAGGTTGTGAATATCATAGTGTTTGACAAGACAACTTGTCATTGCCGGTTGCTTGCATAATGTTCAGTGCTTAAATGAAGAAATTCAAGCAGAACTAAAAAGAAAAAAATGGTGGGTTATCTTATTTTCAGTAAGTACCACTCGTTATTGAATTAAAATTTGTATTTAAAAGGGTCAGTACTCGTTATGTTATCATAGCGTAATTTGAAAATCTCCAGGAATAAAATATCTGTGGAGTAGCTACCCCCTTACTAATTATTGTAATTCCGAAAAGTTAGTTAATAAATGAATAATTTATGTGAGATTATGTTTCTTCAGCATGCAACTGTACTGGGATAACACTAGCTAGAATGATGATGAGGACGTTTGTTGGTGATAAGGTCTTGCAAATTTTAAAATGTTTTAAACTTAAATTATTATTTATGACTAAAGTACCAATTGATAATTCCAATAAAGTGATTGAAGGATGCTTATATTAAAGTTAAGATAGTAAAGTTATACGTATACGTATACCTATACGTCGACATGTCGCGGCGTCATGTTGTTCCGGCCGTGATTTCGAACCCAACTGTAGACGGCAGCAGCAGATGGCAGCGCCGTCTTCCAGTTGGCTCCGAGTGTTCCGCGAGTCAACACGACTGACGTGTTTTTGAAATTTGAAAGAAGGGTACGCAATTTACTTTTGTATCTTTTGTTAAAAGAAGAAGAAGACGATGATTATGATTTAATTATACAGGTATATGTAGAGAAAAAAGACACGCTAAGAACCTTAAAGGATGACGTAGAGCCGCTATACCCGTGCGACTACGAGGGACGGGAATGCTCTTGTGCAGCTAAATTGAAAACATTTTTAACATGTGTAATTTAAAAAGTAATAATAAAACTTGATTTTTCATTATTATGAATTGATATCAACATATTTCGACCACGTCACATAGTTCGACGACTAACTATAATAAATCCATACATAAAAACATTGTTCATAAAAATATGAATGCGACTCCATTTCGAACTGTGTTCCCATTGTGACAGCTGCCATTGGGTATGAAGGACATGAAGTTGTTTCAAATGGCGCTAATGAAGCTGATTTTTCACATTGTACTAATTTGAGTCTTATCTTGGTTGTAATAAAGTAAGTTTTCGCATGCTTTACTTTTTAGTTTTACGATCGTGGTTATGAATTGAGTGACTTCGCTTCTACTCGAATGCAACATTGTTAGGAGCTATTATTGTGACAGATTTAGTTCGGGACTGTGACTAGGTATTATAAGAGCTCAATGTTTCACAGGAACAAAGTTTACACAAGAAATACGAGTACAGTTTTATGAAATATTACTTACAAATAATTTTAATTTGGCCAATTCGGAGCATATAGGATTGAGAGAGAGAGCAGACACTAGAAATTTGGAATTTCTAAGTTCACGGCAAGCACCTAGGAGCACCCAATAAATTGGGCAGACAGATCGGGTATTGTAGTAAGGCCATAAATAATATCGATATGAATAGCACTGGCCAAACTGTGACAACATTGGGGGCATTTTGACTTGTCAAACGAGTTCGCCTAATGGTGGAGTTTGTGTTAGTTTGATTGTGTAAAAATTGTCCCCTAAGATTTTTTATTATACATTGAATGTATTTTATAGTTTAGCAGTTATTAGGTATTTTGCCAACCCCTGCATATAAACACAGTATAATATTAGCAGTAACCAATCTCCGGCACTTTAGGAGCGCGCGTTGCCTACTTTCCCTGAGCGCACAGGGTTGTCGCACAAATTAGTTAAATAAATATATGGTAAAAATTAATTATACTAATTTTGAATGTCAGGTGTTATTAAACAATATGTAGTTGAAATTAAGTAACATGCTAGTAATAGTCGATAGGTGCCATATCAGTCAGTACATAAACGAATTATTATACTTAACGTACTTACTTCATTGAATTGATACTCTATACACTTGAATACGATTATTTAAATTTTTGCTATACGGAACTATACGTGCTACGTAAATTGGAGTGTTACGTCTCTCTTACCACATGCGGCAACCTTTGATAGTGCGGCGCGTGGCAGGACCTCGCTCTACCTTACACGAGGCGGCATCTTTTGACTGTAGGCGGCGCGGCACTTTACTAAGAACTCCATATAGACCAGGAACGCACTAACATTATAACGACTTTGTACAAATTGTGTATTGTATTATCTATTTTATACACTTGTACGATAAACTTGTATACGGCTATATAGTTATATGATAAAGTTGATATATATGTAATTAATATAATAGGTATATTTATGGACAAAACATTTTACACAACACTTACAAATTAGCTACACTAAAGTATTTCCGTCTATTTCTTGATGTACGGAACTCCTGGTTATTATTCTTTAGCGAAAAATAGATCCGCATCCTTATATATAATTAAAAAAAAAATTGTTTTAGAAAACAAGGACAGGGTAATGTAAGCCCATTCACACAGATGTCATTTTTGTCGTATCGAGCGACAACGCTCCAAACACGGCGACGGCGCAGCCCGGACTGATTCACGCAATTTCAGGCCGCTCCGTTTCCAAGTGACGCGGGCCGGGCGCGTACGTGCACGGCACGCACACAAACAAACCGCGCGATGTACCTTTGTTCGATGTTTACCTACTGTCTATATACTGTGATATAAAAGACATAATATTTTAATATTCTAGGTACAAATACAGAGCAGCTAGATAACGAAGAGTTGTCTTATAGACCGGATCCCGAATCCAGGTAAACTATAATAAAATAATGCATAACATGATAATTAATTTCCAAATATTTTTCATAAAAAAATGACTACAATTTTGTATTTCGCCATTCCACACGTATGAGATTTTCACAGTCCAGCAAGTAACCACCCACGCGTTTTTTTGTAGTAACCACCTCATTTGCTATCGGAAAGCAGTACAGTTGACTACAAATAGATCGATCGATTTTTGTAACTTTGGGTGCATCGATCTCTTTGGAGTCGACTGTATTGCTTTCCGATAGCAAATGAGGTGGTTGCTATATAAAATAGCCATCTCACTTTGAGTGGGCCGATGATATTTGAGTAGTTTCGCTGATTCCTCAGGGAACCCATACTCATTTTCAGTTCCTCATCATAAGTTCTACCACAAAATATGTATTTTAACGAGTATTAGTTGCCACGTCAAAATTTTATCGGAATATGTGAAGTGCTATGTAGGCACTTCACATATTACATAATTGATGAGTTCCATATGTCATCTGTGGTCATCATTACCAGTTCCGCTTCATTAAATTTGTGATTTCCGAGAGCAAATGCATAATTGACTACAGAAAATACCTAACTCGCCATACGCTTATCAAATTTGAGGAGTTCTCGCGATGCCTCCTGGATCCCATCACCAGATCTTCACCAAATTTATATGGAACAAAAAAAGCATTATCAAAATCGGCCGAGAGTTACCGGGGAACATACAATCATAAAAAAATAAAACTGACAATCAAACAACTGAGAACTTCCTTCCTTGTATTGAAGTCGGTTATAAACGCATACCGAATCCGTCGTGTGCGCTTTTACTACACGGTCGTGTCAAAAATAGCCTTGGGTTTTGTTCAGAATTGAATAGAAATCGTACAAAGTCGTCATGAGACGAGAGTTTCAGATTATCAATTCAACTTGCAATAACCTCGGGGACCTTGCAACAACCTCAACAACAAATTCGGGGAAAGCGTGCAAAGATGTCACGTGCCGCGACGTGAACCTGATGGTCACGTGACTTATTCTATACAAAGAGAAAAACGAGAACTGTTTTGAGCGAAAAAGATTATAAAGTTGACCCAACTTCGAGCTAATTGCCTGTGCTAAATATATAAATCACAGAGTTCGTTTCGGTACAAACTTTTGTAACGATTAAATAATCATGATGTAAGTAAAACCTACTTAAAACGAGCCATACTGTGCATGTTGGACTTCGCACATTTAGGGTTCTGTGGCAAATTATGAACATACAGGTTGTGTATATTAATTTCCGTTTCTTTAGGCATATAGCCGTGTGTACTCATAGAAACGACGTAGCATGTTTAGATTATCAAAATTCAAGTATGTAGTTTTGTTTTGGTTGCTCTGTTGATCGTGTTTGTGAGATTGCTTGTGCAGAGACGGATCAGTATCTGATAATTTGCATTTATAAACCACCAGCATGTGACCTAATATCTTTTATAGAAATTATGGAGGATGTACTTAGTAAAGCAACAAGTGGTAAAAAACCAGTAGCGGCTTGCGGCGACTTAAAAATTGATATTTTATCACAATCAGTCGAAAAAGATAAGTACATCACTCTTTTTAAATCATTCAATTTTGAGTACTTATTTGAAGTACCTACCAGAGTTACTCCGACCTCTGCCACTTGCATAGATAATATTTGGTACATCCGCTGAGTACAAGTAGACTAGAACTACTAAAGTCAAATCTACTAGTCGCCATCCCGAACACCCCGGTAGAATCAAATGATCCGAATGATGAAATCAAAATAGTGGGCAACTACCGGAATTCGAAAAAGTAGAGATAACTTATACCAACTTTATGAAAAGAGATCTTGCACCACTGACGAACGCTTCCATCAGTGTGTTAGGGATTATTCCAAATTAATCAAAACAGTGTGCACAAAGGCAAAAGCAATGCACTTGAATAATAAAATAAAGTCCTCAGATAACAAAGCCAAGACTGTCTGGAAAATATTAAACACAGAGACTGGGCAGAGAAATAATAAAGAGTCCACAATTTCTTTGAAAATAGAGGATAATTTAATTACTAATGCACTAAAAATAGCCGATGAATTTAATAATTTCTTTTCCAAAATTCCTATAGTCACGACTCAAAGTTTGGCATCATCTACCACAATAGCAGAATCCCTTCTGAATGAGAACGTAAAATTAGAGTCACTAAATATAATCAAATTTCATCATGATTCAAATGTTAAAAAGTCATTTAAAATGTTAAAAATAAAGAGCACTGAGGACTTCTGGGGCGTGTCAGTCAAGGTACTGCAATCTATTCTCGAGGTCGTTGCACCCACTCTAGCACTCATTTTTAATAGTTGTGTAGACAATGGCATTTTTCCAGACTTAATGAAGTGTAGTAAAGTAGTTCCTATTTTCAAATCAGGTCATAGAGATAATCCTTCTGATTATCGTCCAGTTTCTATCCTACCAGCGTTTAGCAAAATATTCGAAAAAGTAATGCTTACGCAATTGGTTTCTCATTTTAATTCACACAATATTTTGCACGCACAGCAGTTCGGTTTCACGAAAGGTAGATCAACTACTGATGCAGGTGCATGTTTAAAAAAAAGTTGCAGTCATGGGAAGAGTCATATGACGCCATTGGAGTGTTCTGTGAGCTTTCCAAGGCTTTTGATTGTGTAGATCAAGGTACTTTAATTTGTAAGCTTAATTTCTATGGTATCAGAGGACATGCATTAGATCTTATGAAGTCATATTTAACAGAGAAATCAAAAGGTAGCGATAAATAGAGCCATTTCGTCAGAGACAGTGGTAGAGATGGGAGTACCACAGGGGTCTATTCTAGGCCCTTTCCTGTTCCTTGTTTATGTAAATGATCTACCATATATGGTAAGCCGAAGATCAGGCATTGTAATGTTCGCAGACGACACCTCATTACTGTTCAAGGTAAATAGGAAAGATACTGAACTCATCGAACCAAATAATACCCTGTCCATGACATCTGACTGGTTTGCTGCCAGTAACTTAGTGTTGAATCCGACAAAAACTAAATGTATGAAATTCTCTCTAGCGAACTCATCAAATAGAAACTTAGACACAAATATTAAACTTAATGGTCAAACATTAGATTTTGTTAAGACATCTGTATTTTTAGGTATTACATTAGACTCAAAATTGCGGTGGCTTCTCATATAACAGCGATAGGAAGTAGGTTGAGCTCTGCTGCATTTGCAGTCAGGAGAATAAGGCAGCTTACCAATGTGGCAACGGCACGGTTAGTTTACTTTGCTTATTTTAATAGTATAATTACTTATGGTCTTATCTTGTGGGGATCAGCTGCAGATATTGAAACTGTATTTATTTCCCAAAAAAGGGCTATTCGAGCAATTTATAACTTAGGGTCGCGTGACTCATACTCACTCACACTCGGAGAGACTCAGACTCACACTCAGCTCACTAGACCAAATAAAGTTGAGGCAGGGGGCGGTCCGCACTTGCACAGAGTATTTAAGAGCCGTGCCGCAGCTTGCCGACCGGTGGTATAGATTGTATGTTGTTACACAGGTTATTCGTATGCACGGGGCGCCTTCACACGCCGCAGTTGATCCGCGACGTGTCGCTGGTGGACTCGAATCGCAACGAGTTCACGTCCCGCCACAGCTTCGAGTGGAAGTTTCTATTTCTCGACCACCGCGCGCCGCCTATTATCGGCTACCTGCCCTTCGAGGTGCTCGGCACCTCGGGCTACGACTACTACCACTTCGACGATCTCGAGAAAGTCGTCAGTTGCCATGAAGCATGTAAGTTACTTTTTTGTTTTTGTTGATTAATCGTTCCGCTGTGAGGTAAATGGATCATACACACTGGAAAAAAACAAAAATCGACCCTCCTGTGGTCAATTGTTAACGCTTCGTGTGCAGTGCACATAAGCTATGTTTTTATTACCTAGATTTATAGAAGCTAAGACACGTTGTTTATGCGGATTTATATCCAACCAAAAATAGGGCTTTATGGTCCTAAACTTTAGCTGTGCCTATTCAAACTATTCGCTACATATTCTACCCTTATAGAATAAAAACCAAACGGTTCTTCTCTGCAGAAACAACTTATTGTGTCGAATAACTTTGTCTGAGCAAATGTTTGTGAGCCATTGTCATCAATCATCATTCATCATTTGTGTAAATTTATAGAAGTAATTTATGTGGCACATATTTCTACATACGATTATTATATTCCTGTAAGTATCGATACAGTATATCAGTAATATATAATATGTAAATTCCTTGTTTACAGTGATGCAAAAAGGGGAACTGACGTCATGTTATTACCGATTCCTAACCAAGGGTCAGCAATGGATCTGGTTGCAGTCACGTTATTACATAACCTACCATCAGTGGAATTCCAAACCAGAATTCGTAGTCTGTACACATCGGGTTGTAAAGTAAGTATACATTTACGGCGGCCGACGGCCTGTTTAGCCTAGTCGGTAGTGACACTGCCTCCGAAGCTAGAGGTCCCGGGTTCGAATCCCGGCCAGGGCATTAATTTGTGCATTTAGCATTTGTTTCTGGGTCTTGGATGTTTTCTTTTAAGTATGTATTTATCTATATAAGTATGTATATCGTGGTCTAGTACCCATAGTACAAGCTTTGCTTAGTTTGGGACTAGGTCGATTTGTGTAAGATTGTCCCCCAATATTTACATGTGTATTTACATTTACATGTGTATTTACTTTTATATACAAGTTTAATTGACTGCTAAAACCAGTGTGGCATTCTTCATAAGGACTTCAGTTTTAATCGTACTAAAAGTCAATGCTTTCATCTAATGAAAATCATAATCATAACGATTAACATTACAAATATATCGCTAGAAAATAAATAAAACTTTATGGCAACCGAGCTTCTTCCGATTCTACAATGTTATTTCATCACAGTTATGCCGACGTAGTGAAAAGTGGGAAACAGGAGACCGCCGAGGCATCTGAAACCGTCGTTCAGGAGGTGCCGGCCGAGGATACGAAGGAAAGCAAGACGGAGGAGCCGCCTGAGGAACCAATGCCCGACATGTCCCCCACTTACATGTCGGAGGCCTGCGAGTCATTCACTGCCTCTTACGCCGCCGTGTCGCGGGTATGTTGTCCATGCTACATTATGTATCGAGTGTGTTATAGGTAAAAACTCTTCGACTCCTTATGGTTTACGAAGATGAGTTAGAACGGGACAGATAGTAGGATCATTTTCGGCTATGAAAGAATTATCTCCGTTTAAAAGCACACGAAAATGTCCAATCCCATATAATCCAAAATGTCAGTTTAGTTCAATTTGCAGCTATGAAAGCTGAAACACTTCAGTTATCTGCCTCTCTCAAACTTATTGATTTGTACATTAGTGAGAATAGACCGGTTGTACAGAAATCGTTCAACTTCAATGAGCGGATCTGCTTTACTCTGATATTTGCGGTTGTAAGGGAGGACCAAATGCCGTATAAAGGCTTCCTATGACGAGTGCAGCTGTTACAGAAATGCCTATTCGAACACGTCACAACTACATACAACATGTCCGTTACAGCAGGGTTCTTTTACCTATAAGGATGTTCTGAAGGAGAGGAAGACGGGAGGAGCCGCCCGTAGAATCAATGACTTTTTGAGGGCATGCGAGTCGTACGAATATTATGCGGGTTGTTCGTTACGCATGTTACAAACGTATATATACACCGTGTCCAATATGTTCGAATACACTTTTTATAGCACTGATTTTAAAAAACCTAGACCACTTTCAGACATTTTTGTCATTATAGTTTAAACTTTATATTGTCTTGAACAAATAACGATATTTTAAAAATGTTTTGCTAAAGTCGTTCGCTTTTAATCCATGATGAAGCAGTTTCGGGAACCTTTTATCTCAAAATATCTTAAGGGCCATCGCCCTAGTGCACTTTTTGCGGCATTTAAACTTTTTGGAATTAAGCGTAACCTAGTTTTTACTATAATTAGAAGATACAAGGAGACCTCCTCGTTAGAAGACCGCTAGAGATCTGATCGCCCGCGTTCAGCAAGAATGGATAGAGTCGTGAAAATCGTAATAGAGCGTGTCCGCCGGAAAAAGCACCGTTCGATCCGAAAATTAGCTGCAGACTTAAAGATTTCAAGAGGATCAATACACAACATCATGAGAGCAGACCTCGGGTGTCACGCTTATAAGAAAATAAAAGTACACGGCATTTCCCAAGCTACAAAGAAAAAAAAATTGATCGATCAAACACTATACTTTCCTGGCACGCAGAGGATGAATTCATTTTTGCGGACGAAAAACTCTTTGTATTGAGCAATCTTACAATGCACAAAATGATCGTTTGTGGGCAGCAAACATTTGTATGTTCAAGATGATCAGTGGAATTTGCCAAGATTCCAAAGTGCACCATCAGTGATGGTTTGGGGAGCATTTCGCAAGCGGGATAAACTTCCTTTGGTATTTATCGACAAAGGGGTAAAAATCAGTGCCAATAGTATAAAACAGAAGTCTTGGAAAAAAATATTGCTCCAAATTTAAGGATGATGTTTGGGAACGGCTACTACGAGGCTTGCACTGAAAGTGGCGGGAATCGAATACTTATTAATTTATTTTTAACATGTATTATACCTTTTTATAATCTCTGAAGTTTCCTTATCTCAACACACTGGCCACTTAGAAAAAAAAAAGTATGGTTCGGTTTCAATTGTTTATTGAAGTCGTCGAGTCACTGCTTAAAATGGAATTGTGCCGTGAAAATTTCAGAGCTATGATTTATTATGACTTTAAAAGTGGACTAACACAAAAACAATGTGAAGAGCGGATGGTTGCTGCTTTTAATATTGAAGCTCCTTCAAAGACTACAATATACAGGTGGTATTCAGAATTTCAACGTGGCCGTGTATCCCTCACCGACGAAGTGCGTGAAGGTCGACCAAAATCGGCAGTCACGCAAGAAAACGTCGATGTTGTGCGTCGTCTGATAAATGAAGACCGACATGTGACATATCGGGAAATTCAAGAGCACCTGGGTATTGGAATGAGTCAAATACAAATTATTTTAAAAGAAGAATTAGGCGTGAAAAAGTTATTTTCCCGTTGGATACCTCACCTATTGTCTGACGAGCAGAAAATAGTCCGTGTCAATTGGTGCCGCAAAACTTTGAAAAGATTTAACAAGGGACGCTCAAATGCTGTTTTTAGCATAGTATCAGGTGACGAGTCGTGGATATACGCTTATGAGCCTGAAACTAAAAACCAATCCCGAGTATGGGTCTTCGAAGACGAGCTCAAACCCACAAAAGTTGTTCGTTCTCGCAGTACGGCTAAGAAGATGGTGGCTACGTTTATCTCTAAATCTGGTCACGTAGCTACTGTGGCTCTTGAGGATCGTAGAACAGTCAATGCTGATTGGTACACCACTATTTGTTTGCCGAACGTCTTTGCTGAACTCCGAAAAACAAACCCTAGTCGTCGCATCATCCTTCACCACGACAACGCCAGCCCACACACCGCTCGGACAACAACTGAGTACCTGGACGGTGAAAAAGTCGAAATATTGGACCACCCTCCATATAGCCCTGACTTAAGTCCCAACGACTTTTTTACATTCCCCAGAATCAAGGACAAACTGCGTGGTCAGCGGTTTCAGACGCCAGAAGAAGCAGTGGAGGCCTATAAAATAGCCATTTTGTCGACCCCTACTTCAGAGTTCAAAAAGTGCTTTATGGACTGGTTTGAACGCATGCATAAGTGCATGAAATACAAAGGAGAATATTTTGAAAAACAATAAAAATAAATAAACTCACTTATACTGCATATTTTCTTCTATTCCCGAAACTTTCAGTTTTACCCTCGTATTGTTTCCAATAAGACGGAACTCCATCCCACACGGCAAACTCAGTTCACGCGTGGTGTCAGGCAAATTTAACGGATTTCTTACCAAAAAATGAATGGCCCCTAAGTTCTCCGGATTTAAATACACTGGACTTTTTTGTATGGTCGTACATGCTCTCAAAACTGAATAACTATAAAATTAAGAGTTTGGAGCATTTAAAAAAAGTTGGCGTACAAATTTGAGACGAAATGCCGATGAAGGCAGTGCGTGCCGCGCGTGACGGATTCGAAAAACGTTTGAAGCTGGTGATGAAGGTTAAAGGTGGAGTCATCCCATAATATTTATTATGAATATTGTATATAAGGATATCTTTCATAAAATATAGTTTTTATTGCATTTGTTATTAGAACTTTGTTTTAATGAGAGTTTGAAACTGTATTCGAACATATTGGACACGGTGTATTATGGCTTTTATGGATGGATTTTTTATTTATTTATCCTTTATGCTCTGGAAGATGTCCTGCTACATGCGCCCCTTTCGCTAAATACTGCATTTTAATAATTTTGTAAAGCGCGCGCAGTTGAAATTGTCTACCTTTTTGATGGTCGAAAAAAAAAAATAATAAAAAAAAAATACTGAATAGACATGCTACAAAAATGAAATGTACAGTAGTATACGACGCATTACATTAGTAATTCAATAATAATGAGAAAAAAAATAACAAAAATTTGAGGCATGTAATGCACAAATCGAATCAGGCCTTAAATAAAAAAAATAGTTTATAATTAGTTTTTTAAGTAAACTGTACGCATATAATATTATCTCACAACTCAGATGTGTTTTCCACTACTTTGCAAATATTCTGATTCTGATCGTACTCGTATATCGATATATCGATCCTAGTTAACAAAACAATAACAAAATGTTCCAATGACGAAGAAAAAAATGCTGTAAATAGAACTATAGTGCACATATCATTAAGTCTTGATTTCGCCACCTTTTTTCCTGTGAACAAGGGTATCGATATTACGACTGTAACTGCGTGCGCGTGTGCGTGGCGTGCGCGTTGTATGGTATGGTGCTGCGCACGCATTCGGTGTGTCTCGGCTTTTAAGGGCTCAAACTTAAAGACTCATCCTCAGAAACCTACTGTCCGGTTAAATTTAATTAAAATATTCGGCTTTACATAAATTTGAGGCTGATAAGCACAAAATAAGGAACTAAGTTATGCAAATAAGTAGTCACAATTTAGAATCAATTTAGAGAACTTCAAACACTATGTATTAATTAAATACCTGTATTTATTTGAAATACTGTATGTCTTGTTGATGTAAGCCACTGTAGCGGAGCGGTAATGCGAGCGAGTTTCAGCCTCAAGGTCGCGGGTTGGCAGCCCACTAGGTTTTTTCATGAAACTTGTACGAGATATGATTTGATATTTTTTAAGTTTTCGGTTGGACCGGTCTAATCTCAACGAGGCCTACTTTTCCCTCTGGGCTGGGAGATCGGATTTATCTGTCAAGTCGTCTTCGTAAAATTTGTGTAAGGATGATATTCCACTCGTCCAATATCTTTCTCCAATTTCTTTGTCAAATCTTTGATCAAAGTTGTTGACGTAGGCCCATTCCAATATCTTTGTCCAAGTTTTATTTTTTTTCATACGTAGCCATATTGATTTAACTGTCATCGAAATCTTTGATCAAATGTCGGGGTTCCATCCAAGTTTGACGAAATCATCCAATTTCTTTGATCAAATGTATATTGGACAAAGATATTGGATGAGTGGAATACCTCCCTAAGCCAAATCTTAAGACTAGGTGCTAAAGCGGGTTCTGGGGTCCTTATAGGCTTGACCACACAATGCTACCGCTGCGCCCCAGAAAGTAAATATACAACACAATACAAATACTTCATTTGCACACCTTTAACGAAAGGTAAACAACCTCTTCCAGACAACCTTTGGGTACTAATATACTGCAGCTTCCCGCATTTACTTTACTGTGCATTTCGGTGCGTTGACCGCCGCGGTGAGCAAGCCTCTAGGATACGGCCGGGCCAGGAAAACACCAGAGCAGGAGGATTGAATTTGATGTGTTGTCGTTGTTCGCAGCCCGCCTCCGTGAAGTCCGCGTCTGGCAGCTCTACGGGCACGACGGTGACCACAGGAGCTAGCGCGGTGACGTCTCTTTACGGGTTAGTTCACTCATTTAATTTCACTAGCACTAATAATATCACATCACATCATATATCATTATTACGGAAATAATTACGGAGAGCTGTAATCCTAAAATAAGTTATTAAAAGAATAATTTTCATAATACATTCCAGAATGACAGAAAAAATACACATTTTCTCGCTAGATACTACAGGAAGGATTTTTTAAATAACTTTTCTTGTTTTTGTGTTTAACCCGCACTGCCAATGATTACTCCCTATTTGTCCTAAAGATTGATTGATAGGGAATTCCTTATGGCATTTAATTAGCCTCATGTATATGTACAGTCGAGTTAGAATGTGCACGGATGACAAGATAAAAAATGGATCCATGTCTTGATCGCAAAAGGCTCAGATATTTCTGAACCTTTGAGAATTTAGCATATATTTTTATTTTATTTATTTTATATATATTTATGATCTCGATTAGGTTGTTATTGTGCACTAATAAATAAGCGTCTTAGGCTGGGTTGCATCAACTTACGATGACAGACCTGATCGGTCGTTAAATACGGCGCCGGCAGCTGTCATCCCATAGAAACTGGGCAATATTTCCTTACAATCGGAATTTACCGAACACCGAGTTGGTTTGGTTCAACCAACCCACCTTTATATGTGTTGCACCAAACCACCTGTAATCGTAAGCTGTATTTATAAAATTTGAAAATGTACAATTTGAATGTATGGAAAGTTTGAAAAGTTTCTATGGCATGACAGCTGCCGGCGCCATACTTAACGTTGATCGGTCTGTGATCGTAAGTCGGTGCAACCCAGCCTTAGAATAGCATGAATAAAACACGCCACTGACTGGAGCAGGTCGTGGCCGCGCGCGTGCGCACGCTACCCCGGCGCCGAGCCGCGCTACGCTCACACCGAACCGTCGCGTTACGCCGCCTGCGACTCCGCCTCGCTCTCCGGCGACTCTCTGTCCAAGCAGCGGAATACTTCGCGTTCGGTAAGTTAACACGTTTGCTTCGGTCTCTTAAGAGGAACTTCGTCTTGCGAACGCGCTCCGGCTGTGGGGATAGGGTTAGCAGATCGGATTTCTTAATTTTCGGGGCAACAGCATTAATGTTTCAATGTCTTAAAATCAACGTTTCTTTACTCTTTGTAGTGAAATCAACTATACGATCAAACCAAAGAAACATCATAAATTAAATACTTTGGCTGTGATATAAATATAAACACACTTTAACGGTTAAATATAATAAAATAACAATCAACCATAACAACCGTATTTTTTCATTTTTACTTGTTTTTACATATTTTTCGAGTGTTTAAAATTCGGTACAATGTTCTGCCCCGAATCGGGTTCATTGAATTGCGTGACATGCCCAAATATCAACGCTGAAAATCAGAACGTCCCGATAAATGCGGTACATCGGTTACCCTATGTGGGGCCTACAGTATGGGGCATTTCAAAAAAGGAGTGTATAAATTCATAAAGTTTTAGTAAATAAATGAATTTGTCTTTGCCCGCATGAAGCTCTAAAACGCAGAATATGTACGAGTAGACCTCATCTTAATCAATTTTGATGGTCTTTTTTGGGAATGTATATGGATGCCTGGTTGATTTAGACGTAGAAATAAATCGCATATAGAAAATACGGTATCATCTCGGAAACTAATTAACAATCGTCCATATTAAAATATAATAAAACGGGTTACTCACTCACGCGCCTCCGGCTGCGCCGAGCAGCCGAGAGCTCATGATCAGGACCCACGTACCGGTCCAAAGCATATCGACCAATATTAGACCTTAAAGACGTGAGTGCCCGTTTTTTTATTATATTTTCGGGGAGTTTTCGACATACAATAATCACAATCAACCATGCAATTATATTAACGACACAGCTTTTTTTCTCTAATCAGAAACTTCAATTATATTACGGCGACTATGGCGCCTATGGTCAAGGACATACGTCGCGTTCGGTTAGTATAGTGAATTATGTAAAATAATAAGTGTATATAATAATGTGTATTAGCGACATCATTTTCTCTGTAATTATAGGAACATGAATTATTACAGATTTAGTGCATAATGTTTTACATAGGCCAAACTCGTAATACCACCAGACTTCCGAGTTGTCCCGATGGAAAAACATTGTTCACCTACCTCTTTATTCATAAAACTTAATACACCCCAAAAACGCAGTGTCCCTTTCTCACAAACAAATATCAAAGTGACAGAGAAGGACAAACGAGTCTTAGCGTTTTGATGGACGTTTATGATTAATTTATGCCACACCTGGCCAAAAAGTGACTTTTACCGAGCCGAGAAAAAAAAAACTTGGACAAAGATATTGGATGAGTGGAATGGCCTACGTCAAAGAACTTTGATCAAAGATTTGACAAAGAAATTGGACAAAGATATTGGACGAGTGGAATACCACCCTTAGGAGAAATAAAATTATGTTTCCTTTCAGTAAATTGAGTTATCTCAACGTTTTAAGGTAGTCCTCGCCTACAGCTCGGGCCGCAAAATCTGCGATCTCAGCCTTTCTTTGCTTTACCATCCTAGTTGTGTAATGTACTATTATTCATCCTCGCTCTCCTTAATTTGTGACCCATTACGCAATCCGTTTCTTTGAATCTCTACAGGCCTGTCAACCTTGACAGGGCCCCAAATTAAAGTCTTACAAACCTCTGTTAACTAAAATTTGTTTTGTCCTTTTCTCATACAGATAAATGTCAATGTGACAGATAAGGACGAACAAACTTTAGCGGCTTGTTGACTAATATAGGTTTGATGGACGGTTTCGAATAAGGGGGTTTGACTGTTGGTTACATCTGTACGGTGAATACGCGGCTATAGTAACGAACGTCCTGCCCGCAGCTAAAGAACGAGCCGATGCTGGTGCCGCAGCGGGCCATCGGGGCGCAGTACCTGGAGCCGGCGCCGTACGTGGGCATGGCTGGCGTGGCCGGGGTGGCCGGAGTGCCCGGGGTGGCGCAGCCGGTGGTGTCGGCCGTATCGGCGCTGCCGGGCGTGCTGCCGCTCACGCTGCCGTCGCTGCCCGTTATTGTGGCGCCGGATCAGGCTCAGATGCAGGTGAGGTCATCGCTGCTGACACGCACACTGCTTCTTTTCATTTCCCCTTATACCGAAATAAAATACCAAGTCGTATATGGCAGATATAATTTACTACCTTATTGACATCATGTCAAAGTTCAAATTTAAACTAATGATTTTATACGTCATGCATTAAAGGCTGTTTTTTTCTACCCATCATTTAGTGTCCACATGTCTCAAACCCAGACTGTCAACTTTTTGGGGTTCTTAAAAATGGCTGGCTGAATGTTAAAATGTTTTAGTCTCGTCTATATCTTTAAACGAGCAATCCTGGTATATACGTATGTCCATTTGATTTATTAACTTAAACGGAAGCCGATCTAGCTAGGTCTCATCTTCACCAGAGCTCGGTTGTCCAGCTACTAATGAATAATCGTAACAACAACTTTGCCTCCGAATACCATACTATGTTGGAAACATTCCAGTCGGATTCAAGCATTTTGATACTAAGCCGTTTTGAGATCTAGGAGTGATGGGCAAAATGAAATTAAATCGTAATGAAACCTAACCAACTGCTTTCTTCCTTTTTTTAATGTGAGCCAAATTATACAAAGAATCATACTAGCGTCTTGCCAGTGAACATAACTCGTGCATAAAAGCCTAGTTAGGAGCATTCCACGGTTGGTACGGGACTTATACTACGCATTTTAATATATTTTTCGTAATTTTCTCAGTATTTTTTTTTGTAGTGGTTCATAGAATACACCGTACTTTCATAATTGTAGTGCTTATAGTCTCCGAGCAAATTGACTGTGACATACGGACGAAATGACGGGCGGAAGGACAGTCAGACATGACTAAACTATAAGGGTTCCGTTTTCGCAATTTTGGCTACGGAACGAGTATACTTTGAATCGGATTACAAATGTACCCGTTTTATTTGCTATCGATTGTCGTATATACAGTGATCGGCACGGGCGGTGCAAAACTTAAACAAATCCTGTAAAACTGACGTACAACACTGATTACGGCCATGAAAATATTAATACACGTAACCTTATACCGAATCCGAGACTGAATGTATAGTTAAATTGAACACTAATCTGTGTGATATGCTTATTTATCTTGGTTGTAAGTTCTCATTTATGTCCGCTTTATTAAAGTTTTGCGCCGTCCTTGCCGATGTCTGCTTATATTGGAATGCTGATAGGTTAACATTAAGATTAGGAAGAAATCTGTTTATATTACAGTACCTGGCGATAACTATTGCACATTTTTTATTTTAAAATATTCATTTCATTTCATTTCACCGGCCTTTGGAAAGAGACTCGGCTAATTTCGGATTGTCGCACACTACCTATGAATTTTGTCAGTAGTCCATAAAGCGCGGTATGTGTTCCACACACGGATCTATGCCTAAACCGGATTGAGTACTGTGACGAAAAAGTGTGACCGACAGGGAAGCCAAACTTGAGGATTGCATCTCGTTTTAATTAGGGTGACCAAGTAAATCTGTGGATATCAGGATTATTTTTAATATAGGTTCATGTACAATGAAATTTAAGCTAAATTAGGTAAGTACTAAATAAAATTTGGATTTCGTGATGGTCTTCCGTGCTGGTTATAGATATATTAGGGTGTTCAGTATCTTAAATTTATGCAAATTGGATGTCACATGTTGCATCGTTAAAAACATGAGTTTACTTCCAGTGACTTCTTTCATGGATTGTGTATTAACTGAATAATTTATACCAAAAAAAAACCGAATCCAAATTGGTACTTGCTATGCCACAATTTGTGGTTTCCGTGATCCAATGCTTGGTTACCTACAGAAAATACCGAAATCGACATATGCGTGCCTATCAAATTCGAGTTCCCTCGATTCCTCCTAGATCCCATCATCAGACCTTCACCAAATTTATATGGGACCAATGTCGCGGTACCTGCTTTGAAACAATAAAAGAGTTATCAAAATCGGCCAACGTGGTCAAGAGTTATCGGGGAACATACATACATATGAACCCGGGTCCATACATAAAAAAAGAAGAAGCAAACATGCAGACGAACTGAGGACCTCCTTCCTTCATTAAATAACTTTTCCGCCACTAGTACAACTTAAAAAGTAAATTGTGACACATATTTCAAGCCACCTCGATCGACAAATGTTGTGAATGCTGAAAAGTTTTGCAAATCAATCGAGTATGAATGCGCATCGAGTATGAGTGTGTATACACGAGTGCGGTAGGTAACAATGCAATTTAATAATATTACATTGTTACCGAACTTGTACATAAGTATGCTAAATTTCAGCTCAATTGGATACCGGCAAGTAGCTGAAAAATGGTTAAAAAATGGAACAACAACTTGCGTAGTTTAATCACATACAATCGAAGTTAAAAAAAGCTCGTAATAATAAGAAAAGTGTTAATAGATTGAATTTCAACTGACCTTGATAAGTTTTCTCTCTAAACACGTACTAACGAATATTTCTGCAAAACCAACCCAAGTCATAGTCACCCTAATAAGTTTGACATTTGTCTTGTCGTTTTATCGTAAAATATAACAAATTGTTCCTTACCTGTGAAATGATATTACACAATTAATAAAACTTTCACTTTTACAACCCTTTACACAACATGTTTTCACCATTTTCAACGCTTATTTTCAAATTTCAAATTTGACACCATTAATACCAATCAATATTTGAAAAATACTAATATGTTTATTGCAATACTAGGTGTTAGTCAGTTAATAATGTTGATATTTTATACTATTATATATGAAGTAAAATGTAAATTATCCCTAATAAACATGCAGTACTAGGTAGTATAAGCAAGTAATTATTTTCAGTATTGTAAAATACCACAACTTATATTTTTTTTATACATTGGCAACTTGTGCGAGTGGGACACCGTCCTCCGGTTGGTTGCTCTCGCTCGGACCGCTTTCTCTAGTCTGTTTGTCATAACAGAATATTAACTGTATTACGCCGGAATAAGGTTCAATTTTGATTGGCTCATAATAGTTTGAACTCAATGCGGTTTAGGTATAGATCCGTGGTTCCACATGAGACGATACTTAATAAATACAATGATGTCGATGATTGATTGACGGTCGCCAGTGTTCGGAAATCGTCGTAAACAGCCTATTGTCTCCTTCCAAAGACCGGTGTGCAATATTCATCGCCGAGTACTGTATCTGTGCTGAAAGCCTCACGTATTTGGATTACCGATCTTGTGAATTAACACAATCGTCTTAGTTTCGGTTTGATGAAACCTGAAATTAATTTTATTATAAGTTGTCTTAACTTGTCTGATCAGGGCTCGTTACATTTCGTGCCGGGTGACGTCAAGCTCCATATAGGATGATTTTAATTAGTGTTATTGTAATCAATAATCATGTATACATACACATTTTACAATTATGCCCCTGTTACAATATAATTTCGCCTGTCACATCACAACTTATAAAGTACAACGTTAGGTATTATAGCAAGTTTTTGTGATTGGTTCATGTGTAATAATTGATTAAATGATTGACGATTAAAGATTGATAATTAACATTACACTAATCAGAATCATCCTGTAATGCAGTGTGACGTAAATTTTACGTCACCGGCACAAAAAGTACGACCCCTGCCAATAATACTCGGGAGTCTGGACAGCTCTTCGACATTCGTACAAGCGATCGACTATCTCCATGACATAAGATTAAAGTTAACCAGTAAGCGACGAAAGTATTTTATTTCAATATTACTTATTTAAGGGTTCAGTTTATTGTTTAATCTCAACATACACCTTGATCTCTTTATAATGAACCATAGTGTCTTGGGATTGCAATCCGGTATGATTTTGAATCCAGCCGGATTGCGGTTGTACTGCGGATATCGAACATTGTCAAGTTTAGAGCCATGGAACGCCAGTCTAGTATAAAGGAAATTGTTTAGTATAAAGAAGATTAATGACATTTTAAACTAGTGGTTATGTGAGTTGTGCTCCTCGCCATTGTGTTTTCAAATTAAGGATTTTTCAAATTTCTATATTAGGGTGGTATTCCACTCGTCCAATATCTTTGTCCAATCTTTGATCAAATTTCTTTGACAGAGGCCCATTCCACTCATCCAATATCTTTGTCCAAGTTTTTTTTTCATGCGTAGCCATATTGATTTAAATGTCATCAGAATCTTTGATCAATTTCAGGGTCCCATCCAAGTTGGATGAAATCATCCAATTTCTTTGATCAAATGTATATTGGACAAAGATATTGGATGAGTGGAATACCACCCTTACCAAAAAAAACTATGTAATTTTATAGAACCTGCTCACAAAATTTCACGAACTTTGTTTCACTCGGTCGATCATTGTATATGTACTTAGTCGGCTCATAAGTTCTGTCACTGGCCTTTAAAATTTAAATTTGGAACTCCTAAAACAAAAACCGTTGTGCATTTGAATTTCGAATCTTTTTTAAATATTTGAGTAGTATAATTTTGCAATTTTCTGTTTTCTTTAACATGGAGTGGACGCTTAAAGATAGCCGTACCGCAATAATTGCACTATATCGTTGTGGACACTCGCCGACTAAAATTTTTAAGCTACTTGAAAATTTAAAATTCTCTAAGATTTGTGTATCGTACCATAGAAAGATACAGTGAGGTCTCTAGTTTAAATGACAAGAAAAGAAGCGGTCGTCCGCGTACAGCTAAGACTCCAGCGGTTGTACAAGCAATTAGGGCACGCATTGCCAGAAATCCCGCTAGGAAACAAAAAGTTATGGCCCTCCAGATGGGTTTGAGCAGAAACACGGTGAAAAGAGTGCTTAATCAAGACCTGAGACTTCGTGCTTATAAACGAAAAACTGGCCATCTTCTCAATGGTCGGCTTAAAGCTTTAAGACTTAAAAGATCTAAAGCTTTATTGAAGAAGTACGCTAAAAATAAGCATCGTTGTATACTGTTTTCGGACGAGAAAATTTTTGACATAGAAGAAAACTGTAATAAACAAAATGATAGAGTGTACGCTCGCAATAGTAAAGAAGCGTCTAATAGCATTCTCCGTATTCAAAGAGGTCATCACCCTTCATCTGTGATGGTTTGGCTGGGAGTTTCTTATGCGGGAGTCACTAGTATGCATTTTTGTGAGAAAGGAGTAAAAACTAGTGCCAAAGTGTACCAAGACACGGTGTTGACTAATATTGTGAAACCACTATCCCATACGATGTTTCTAAACCAGCATTGGGTTTTCCAGCAGGACTCTGCTCCAGCCCATAAGGCAAAGTCTACACAAGCCTGGCTCGCCTCCAATAAAATCGACTTTATACGGCATGAAGATTGGCCCTCCTCTAGCCCAGATCTTAATCCGTTAGACTATAAAATATGGCAGTATTTAGAGAAAAAGGTGTGCTCAAAACCTCATGCAAATCTAGACTCGCTGAAAAAATCCCTTGCTACGGCAGTGGCCAATATCGACATGAAAGTGGTGCGTGAATCCATTGACGACTGGCCACGCAGACTTCAAGCCTGTGTAGATAATTATGGCGGTCATTTTGAATAAATGTTATACATTTAGATTCTCTAGTTTATAAGCTTTCAAACGCTGTACAAATCATACGGAATAAACTTAAACTTTTGTTTTTATTTGATACTATGTATATGACAGAACTTATGAGCCGACTAAGTATATAATACACGACCGCAGCACGTCTGAAGGCTTGAATCAAGGCATTATCTGTATGCACTGACTTACCCCTAAGGCACCTTGCTGTATAAAGACTGATTTAAAATCGCAGTGCCTTTGTGTTTCGTCATTATTATTATTATTCGGGTAGTGGCTATTCCGGGCTACTAAGCCCTCGTATCACTGCGACCATTGCTGATCTATTGTGATCGCCACCGACTACAAATCTCGGTCGAGCCTGCTATTTCAAAGAATTGCAGGATTTTGTTGAACTCGAGAAACTTAATCTTTTTAGGGCACACATTGTGGTTCGTCATGGTAGAGGAATATGGACATATCTTGGATCCTAGAAATGCCCAGGGGGATTTTTTATAAGTCGGATGGGTTAGGGAGTATATTGCTTACCTTAGGTATGGCAGTGTGCCTTGGAACCAAAGTACGATTTTGTACCTGTTGCGGTTTAGAATGCGGGATCTAGGGGTTCGAAAGCCAAGGAGTTAATTAAAGATTCAGGTCAATGATTGAGAGATAGAGGATCTTATCAAGTCCAGCAAAATTCGCTGGCTATTGACTGCAAGTGTTATGGCCAAATCCTAAAAATGGACCTCATCGTTAGTTGTATGAGACTCAGCGTGTTGACCACTTGCATTAGTGCTCACTTCGCGAAGCCTACACTGCAAATTATGATTTGCGCTTTATTATTACTGCCTTTTTGTAATATAAATGCGTCCCGTAATATTTATTAATTTGGTTTTTATTAATTTGACAACAACAATGCGCCGGTAGCAAAGCTAAGATTGAAGTTTAGCGAGAAAGTCCATAATTGAAATTAGCAATAAAGCAGTACCTACTAACCTGCATTATGTGTTTTAGCGCCCTTTTGGTCGTATGAATATGGTGACTATGGGCGGATCCGATGTCTATCAAATTATAATACGAGGGCTGCCTTTTAAGTTGTGTCGTTTGGAAAAACTAAAGACAATTTAAGTGTTAAATGGTATTTATTGTTTTTCAAAGTAATCACCGTGATATGTAATACACTTTTTCATTCGATCGAACCAATTTTCGAAACACTTATTCCAGTCCTAAGTCGGGGTCTCCAAAATTGCCGTTTTGTATGCCTCAACCGCTTCTTCAGGCGTCTGGTACCGTTGACCACGAAGTCGTTGCTTGTTTTTTGGAAAAGTAAAAAAATCGTTAGGGGGACTGTACGGCGGGTGTTCCAGAATTTCGACGTATTGCTCTTTTAAAAACGCAATTGTTTGCCGGGCGGTGTGCGAGATTGCATTATCGTGGTGCAGTCTTATACGACGTCTTGGGTTATTTTTTCGAAACTCGCCGATGACTTCTGGTACACAGACAGTGGTATACCAGTCAGCATTAACCGTTTTACGATCCTCGCGCACGATGGTGGCAACGTGGCCACTTTTCGCCAAAAACGTGGCGACCATTTTTTTCGAAGTGCTCCGTGAGCGTATTACTTTGGTCGGTTTTGGCTCATCTTGGAACACCCAAACAGTCGACTGCTGTTTAGAATTGGGATCGTAGGCATATATCCAAGATTCGTCACCACTGATAATGTCGTAAACATGTTTCGAGTTTCCTCGGTTGAATTGCCGCAGAGTTTAGCGACACCATCGAACGCGAGCCGTTTTTTGGTCTTCACTGAGTAAATGTGGTATCCAGCGTGAGATCAACTTTTTTACGCCTAAGTGATCATGCAAAATACTGTGAACACTGGTCCCTGAAATACTTGAGGAAGCTTCTATCTCACGGTATGTTGCATGGCGATCTTCGACGATCAGTTGCCGTACAGCATCAATGTTCTCCTGGGTTACGGCTGTTTTTGGTTGACCTTCACGATGTCTATCACCAAGACTAGAGCAACCACGTTGAAATTCTAAATACCAGCGTTCCACAGTCCGGAGGCATGGTGCTTTATCATTGAAAACCGTAGTCAACTCGTCGAAGCACTGAAGTCGCGTTAAGTTGTAAAAAATTATCGCACGTAAATTTTCCTTCGAAATTTCCATTTTCACAACTGACTTGTCAACTTTGAACGAACACTGTACTAAAACGGTTGGGCCGATTTTGAGTCATTCTTCTGTTTTCGAATTCTAAATTCAAATATTTTAAGATGACACTAGTTCTTTTTTATGCAATCACGGGAGGTTTGCAAACGACAGAACTTAAAAGGCAGCCCTCGTAGTGGATCTGCCGAACCGGATTGCAATCCTTAATAGTGCCAATATTATTAAAAATTTGGCATGGTTAGTGTTAAAGCCGGTGTTATTAAATTTGTAAGAACTTGGAAGCAATTTCCATTACATTGTACGGTTTGATTGTACTCGTCTCACCACGGTAGCCCGCAAACCCCGCATTGTAATGGAAAAACCATGCAAGTTCTTGCAAGTGTAAGTCGACTTTTAAAAATAAATCAGAACTTTATAAATGAAATGTCACATACAATTACTTTTGTAGTTTTTTTGTTGCTTTCTGCAAAAACTGTAGTGTAGTAACGTGTTGTGTGGATCGGGATCGCTAGTGTTGGAATGGTCGCAAGAGACGGGCTGTATTAAACGTGTCCCCGTGATGCGAGCTAGTGGCCGTGGCAGGAGCAGCTGCAGCAGAAGCACGAGGAGCTGCAGCAGATGATCGTGCGGCAACAGGAGGAGCTGCGCCAGGTCAAGGAGCAGCTGCTGCTCGCGCGCCTCGGGATCCTGCAGCCCTTGCCCGCGGTGAGTGCCACGCCAGACGTTTAACCTTACACATACATCGGAATTTTCGCGGTTAAGGTCCCCTGTCCGCTCGACCGAACTCGATTCTCCATACAAACGTAGTTTCGTGTTCATTTTTAAAAGCCACGCTGAAATAACATGAAACTTTATATACACAATGGGATCCGCCATATCTAGCTCGGAAATTAGTTTCTGTTGCTAGAAATAGGAGTA
Organism: Notocelia uddmanniana; assembly: GCA_905163555.1. NCBI lineage: Eukaryota > Metazoa > Arthropoda > Insecta > Lepidoptera > Tortricidae > Notocelia > Notocelia uddmanniana. Next base: position 50,067,056 of record LR991052.1, read on the forward strand.
GAAAAAAAATACAGCGAGTATTGAATTATGAAGGTCTTGCATGAAACCTTGATAATCGCTGTATTTTTTCTCTATTATAATATCCAGCAACAGAAACTAATTTCCGACCTAGATAAACCGGATCCCACTGTGAATACAAAGTTTCAAATTATTTCAACATGCCATTTTAAAAGGACGTCCACTGCTGGACACAGGCCTCCCCCAAAGAGTGCCACAATTATTAGTCCTGCGCTACCCGCATCCAGCGGACTCCCGCGTTTCCTTGATTGTTTAATGAAGTGCTAAGTTAATGAAAAGGTTTTAACAAATAATTGCATGCCAAAGAAGCTTAGTAGCTGCTTAAATGTATTGATGCATGCATAATGATACTTGAAAATCATATCTTATGGCTAAAGTTGTACCTGCATATTCAACTTGCATGTAGGTATGCAATTTTTTACAATATCGTAATTTTACTATAGTCTCTATTTAATACAGTATAATTTATAACTGTAGTTAAATGTTTGCCACAATGTTTTTAATGCTATGAATTGTTTTTGACTGCAAACATTTTGTCAATTTACTTTTAAACAATACCTTATTTTCTAATTTGATTGCACCCTTTTTCAGCAACCTGTTATACAGAAGTATACACATGTTAGACACTTAGGCAGGTACAGAAGGTTGCGCTATTATGCGTTTTGCGAAATAACTAGGATTATTCTTAAGTTCGAGACATGCGTTCCTTATACAGTGGCAGTATATATATATGTATTTGAAAATAAGTTTAAAGCTTTGTAGGAACCATGCGGTCCGAGTGCACCGAATTTTCCCATAATAACAGTCCATAGTTTTGGGCAGGAAACGTTACCGTGATACGCTGTTACAGCTGCATTCCGTGATACAGTTTGCTTTAATATTTGTCAATATTAAAGATTACAAATGTAACAATGTCAACTAACTTTAAAATTCTGTGTAAAGCTGGTGGCATTAGACCGAAATAGGCCACAGTTAAATATAAAATTATATTTTGTACAGTCACGAAATGAAAAATTCAACTATTCTAATACCGGTAAGGTCGAAAAGTGACGACGACCTTTTTCATTCCGCGACGACATAACTTTTTGAAACCCAACCCTATTGTACGGAGTCGGTGTCCTAACCCACGACTTCCAGATTGTAAGTCAAGTGTTAAGGCACAGTCGGTTTGATGCCGATGAATAACATTGCAGGTGACAAGCTCATACCTGAACCCGGAGGCGCAGCACGGTGCTCGGCTGCCGGCGGAGCTGGTGTACGAGGAGTCTGAGCGTACGCTGGCCGTGGCCGGGTACCCGCCGCCGCCGCCGCACCCCCACCAACACCAACACCCGCCGCAGTGAATCCCCACGATCGTCGACTACTAAGGCTGGGTTGCACCGACTTACGATCAACATTAAATATGGCGGCGACAGCTGTCATGCCATAGAAATTTATCACACTTTCCATACATTCAAATTTTAACGAACGCAGACGGTTTGGTGCAGCCCTGCTTAAACCTTGCCATCTAAGCTTAGCCCGCCAACGTTCTATGCTTAGTGCATAGTTGTAGATCATAACATCCGGTTACGTATAAAAGCCGCGTCGCAACGGCACGCTTCTTCAAGACTCCCGCTTAGTGCGTTGGCTGGCATAGGTTCCATTACGACTAAGTTTGCCTGAAACTTCAATACTCCTAGACCTCACTTATGTATCACTATTCATAAACGTAGATCAAACCTACATATGGCAGCTTTACTGCCGATAAAATTCGTTAATCTTAATCTGGCCGGTTGACATTTGCGTGTGTAAGACAGGGATACAACATTATTTTTAGCTGACAGTGGTTATTTTATTAATAGAGGGTAGTAGCAAGGTAAGGGGTATTAGGGGGAAGGATCAGTGTAGTAGGTAGTATCAGTCTAAACCAGAAAAATAATATATGGAATTATGGATATTCGGCATATTGCCACCAAGACATTTTGAGATCTAGGAGTAAAACGAAATTATGTCGTAATACTTGCCCATATGCCTTGCCATCTAGTACGCGACGAGGCAGAAGTGCGAATGCGGAAAGCGCACCAACACGCCGCCCGCACTACTGCTCTGTCGCGCCTTGTACCTGTACCTACGTAGCAGGTAATGGTAAAACGGAACTTTTTATTACGATAATTGCTTCTATTTCTTAAACGTAGCCATAGTGCTCATTCGATGTCTTACTCCTTCGTGAGCCATGTAACTTGAAGATTACGTCACTGGACGGTGTTATAGCTGTTTCGAATATTATTATTGATCCGTGTTACCTCTTGGGACGTACTCCTAACGGAGATATTTTCTACAACATGTGTGCCAATACCAATGAAAAACTATGTGATATTTGGATTTTCTTTATAAGACGCTTGTTTCATTATACTATAGGAAAATTATGAAGAGTTATATTTTATTGTATATTACACATAATTACTTTAATTTCCATAGTCATAAATATCACTTAGCTCAGCTATATCCTTATTTGATTCCCTTTGGTGACATGGTATTAGATAAATTATAAAGGAAAATGTAGTGCTATTTTAAACATGCCATAAATCTGTTATTATATGAGTAATATTTCATATCGGCAGTGGTATTAATTTAGTATTTGTGACGAGGCGGTAGAATTATTTTGTTTAATGTCCATATCTCTGAATTCTGCTATTTAAGAAATAATTGAGTGACACGTGTTGTGTTTGTGTTCTAAGAATATTATGCGGCTGTGCATATTTTTTGTTTGTGTACTAAAGTGTGGACACGAAAAAATCTGGTCATGCATGATATGGTAAATCTTTAAAATTAATGTGGATTAACAAGCAGCACTTTTTTTAAATAATTTGTGATTATCAAACTACATAATAAAAATACAATCATAATATAACGTTAAGTTGTCTGTGACTTTCAGCATTATATATTCCACCATACCTATATTTTGTTGAACAGCGCCTTCGGACAGTATGTACCAAGTTTTCCTGTTAATATTTTTATTTTATTTTTATCTGGATCTTTCAAATTTTACCTTTTTACATCATCCTTTTACAATAGCTAACATTTTTCTAGTTGACTTCAGATTGACGTAGTTCGAATTGTTTTTCATTTTGGTTTATTTGCCTTTTTTACAGAAAAATGCCTCCCATATAAAACAACTTTCGATGCTTGGAGTAGAAAGTCTTCCTGACTGCCTCAAGTAGAAAAGTGTTCAAACAAGTATGTTTTTGGAATGATGAAATTCTAATGAGCTTAAAACAACTCGTAAAAATATATATACAATTGTAGCTTAGTAGCAGGAAGCGAGTGAAAATTATCAGAAACCGCTGTTCAACAAAATATCGGTACGGTGAAATATATAATGCTGAAAGACACAGAAAACTTAACGTTATATTATGATTGTATTTTTATTATGTAGTTTGATATCTACAAATTATTTTTAAAAAGCGGTGCCTGAAAATCCACATTAATTTCAAAGATTTACCATATCATGCATGACCAGATTTTTTCGTGTCCACACTTTATGTGTTATTTTTGTCGATAATCTGTAAATATATGACGTCCTGTCAATAGAGTCTTGCTGAGACTTGATCAGTATAAATTTGAGTAGCTTTCATTTGTTTTTAAGGTTCTCAAACCTACCTTTTTTATGTATATATACGAAAAGTTATTGAATGTATTCTGATATTCTAAAAATGTTTTTTATTTACTTGTTGGTTCATTTTGTTGCATTTGTTTATACAATAGTTTCAAATTCTAATCATATTTCATAGTAAAATTACTTGTGATGAATCGATTTTTATATTCGTTGGGTTAGTGTGTATATTATTTTATTTTTATGACTGTGGATAGGAGTTTGAAATATTATAGAAAAATATAAAGAATAACCTGTCATGAATAGATATCCTCGTGGAGAGGTATACTAGTATCATATAGTATGTGCATACACACAAACATTGTGCGTTTATTATTGTATACTATATGCAGTTATTATGACACCTATCTTCTGTGCCATACATGTGTAAAAGCCAACAGACAGCACATCAGCCTACCTAGTATTATCTACACACCAATTTTTTGTTTCATACTTGTGTAAAACGAATAAACAAAGCACATGAGCATTGCTAGCATGATCGTTGATTGCTATTATTTAGGACATACTCGTAAACGTCGTTGTGCGCCAATGTATTCGTTAAAAAATTTAAAAGGTTGGTAGATTAAAAAAAAAAATTTCATTGCGAATAGGTTTGCTCTTGGCTAGCTATTTGCTCATACCAATCATACCATACTTATACCTATGTAAATATCATATAATCACAGACCAATGTTACTTAAAAAATAGAGAAAAACAAAGCAACGTCATATGTTCGATGTGCATTGTAATTTAAATCAATATATTTTTAATTACTATAAGTTTGTAATACCTTTGTGATCATGGGTACCAATCAAATAGTTAAAGTCAGCAATGATGTCGGTTTGCACAATAAATCAATAATACACCACTCGGAACCGAATGAATTGTCGTTTTCGTTCAGCATGAACGAAATAGTTATATGTAATATAATATTTATATGTATAGCAAGTATATATGGCTGTGTTCCGAATCACGCTTACAACGCTCACAACGCTTACAGTGCTGGCGGCCGGTCCGAATCAGTAAGCGCGCTCAAGGCCGCGTAAGTGGTGTTTTGTTTCGGACCAGTCATGAGCGTGTTTTCTGTCATGTTCATGTCAACGTCAACTGAATTTGAATTTTGAGTTCGTCAATTAATCGTAGTAGAAAATTCTGGGCTGGGTTTTAGATTTGTAGAAAATTTAAAGTAATCGCAATCTGCAACTAACTAATATAAAACTAGCTGACACAACGTCCCAAAATGAGTATTGGCTTCCGAGACCAGAGCACGCCACTTTTCTCGGTCCTGTGCTATTTTTCGCCAGCTTGCACCGGCTCCAAGCTCACACAGGTCCTCGTCCTCCAAATCCTTGCAGCGATACTTGGGGCGATCCACATGACGCCGTCCGGTCGGTCGGCCCAAGTTTGCTCTCTTCACCTGTCGATCTTCTCCTATCCTCTCGAAGTGACCGAGCCAGCGAAGACGATGCGCTTTGGTTTCACCCATAATATTTGGTTCGGCCAGCAGCTCTTCTATTTCGGCATTTTTACGTATCATTCAACTCCCATCGTCTCTTTTCACTGGTCCCAGGATTTTTCGGAACACCTTACGTTCTCCTCCTAACAAGCTGTGCTCCTCCCTAACTGTTAGCGTCCAGGCCTCACACCCATATACATTAAGATAGGATTGCGGTCTTATAAATCCAAAGTTTAGATCGTTTACTGAGGAGCTTAGACGCCAACAATTAATATTTCTGTTATTTTATTTTGTTTGTTTCGCTTGTATGTAGTTTGTTTTTTTTGCGCTAATAAACTTTTTATTTTTCTTCTTCTAATTTGGACACTCCCTTGTAAGAGATTTCTTACTCCTACAATTGGACTTCTCGTTTGGCACGACTTTTTCTGAAACGCATCCGAAGTTTAGATCGTTTACTGAGGAGCTTGGACGCCAGCAATTAATATTTCTGTTATTTTATTTTGTTTGTTTCGCTTGTATGTAGTTTGTTTGTTTTTTTTTGCGCTAATAAACTTTTTTCTTCTTCTAATTTGGACACTCCCTTGTAAGAGATTTCTTTCTCCTAAAATTGGACATCTCGTTTGGCACGACTGTTTCTGAAACGCATGTGGAGGTATTCCGTCTTCCATGATTAATCCTGTGCCCCACTTTTGCTGCTTCTTGTTCCAGCATTCTCGCCGAAACTTCCACCCCTTCTCGGTTTTCACCTAGCAAACCAAAGTCGTCTGCGTAGACGCGTAGAAAGCATGGGCTGATAGAGTTAACACTATCAGCCTATGTTTTCCGTTTAGTTCAATTCCGGAATCCTGTGAAAGCAGTTTCCGAACGACATGTTCCAGGACCAAATCGAAGAGCATGGGAGATAGTGAAATAAATGATTATTATTATTATAGTAATAAATAAACGAATATAACTTGTGAAGTTTTAATTTTTCGCGCCTATAATGAGATGTCATAACGTGTCAAACGTCAACTTGACGTTTGCGCTCAAGGTGCTTACGGCTGGGAGTGTGAGCACCGTGAGCGCCGTCCATGACGTCATCAATGACGTCACGAAATCTCGTGTAAGCGCTGTGAGCGTGAATCGGTCCGACCGTGAGCGCGCTCTGAGCGCTGTGAGCGTGATTCGGAACACAGCCTAGATCATCGACAAAGTTTGTGAAATTGGAACACTTATTTGGGTCTTTCCACTTTTTCTTGTAACTCGTTATCATAACGATTTCCACGGTCACTTGTTTTTATTTTAATTTTCTATTTATTAACCTATAATTATTTGATGTAGCATTCTACGTAACTTATAAGTACAATTTTGAGAGGGCAATTTTTACGATATATTTCTTTTTACTCCTGGTTTGCAGGTAAATTACTTTAAGTATGACTCTGACATGCTCTTAATCCATTGGACTTTTTCTACTTTAACACTGACGTAATAGAGTTTATATTACATATACACTGTTTTAAATCGTATGTTACAAACATAGAAACTATTACATACGCGTTAAAGTAGACTATGCAATGATATAAGATCTTATGTCAGTGTCATACTCAAAGTAATCTTACTGTACTGGATAGCTTGACAACAAGAGAAGGTGTGTTGACTCATTCATTAACTAGAAATTTCAACGACTTTATACTTTTCATCAGTCATTTCATTACATTACTACGCTATGAAACTATTCTAACGAGTTAATACTTTTAATCCAGCAGGTATATATCCTTTTTACTGGAAAGTATACCGAATTTAATGGAACGTTAACAGGTTATTTGGGGATATACTATTGTTTGAATTGTAACAATTCTCTTTTGACACATAGTAACAACCATATAACGTAAAAGCGCGTTACCCATAGAAATAATAGTAAAATCAAGTAATTATATTGGATTTTCATGAGTGAATTACTACAAACCCGTGTGGTGCCGGGCTAAAATGTCTGACTTTATCACATTGTCTTATACCTATCTCTGACTGAAACCACAATGTATGACTAAGTAAAACAACATTAAATTTCCTCCAAGTTCGTTGGCAAACCAGATTTTCAGACACAATATTATCGGAAACACAGCCGATCAAAGTTACAGTGCCTATAAGCAAATTTTCAATAAGTCGTCTCCTTCATGATCTTTGTAGGCATCCCTTCTTTTTATCTTAATCTGGTAAGTATGGATGTGTTCTTCGTGGTTTCTGTGTAACTTTTAGGAAATTAAATGCTCTTTTACTGTTATAGGTACAATGTGGTACACAAAATGTCTTTAGTTTCAGAAGTATAACTTCGCCTCCTGAGATGAAAATGTTAACAAATTAGCAATGATTATGTACCTATATGAGCGTTCGTGGCCCAGCGCCGCCCGGTATGCGAGTATGCGATATGCGAGGTTAAGCAATGTCGGGCGGGGTCAGTCCTTGGATGGGTGACTGATTTGAGTGGTTACTAACTGAGCGCTCTCGTGCTTTGGAAGGCACGTTAAACTGTTGGTCCCGGCGGCTGTCTATGATAGCAGTCGTTAAGCCAAGTTAGAGGCCTCCGGGCGGCTTGAGAACTTCTAATAGTCAAGATGCCCACTAACTTGACCAGCCTAATCCCAATAAGGTCTAGTTTCCCCCTTGGGTTGGAAGGTCAGATTGCAGTCGCTTCCGTAAAAACTAGTACCTACGCTAATTCTTGCGATTAGGTAGCGGACCCCAGGCATCCTTCAGGATGCAACTGTAGTGGGAATCACGCTAGGAGGATGATGATGTACCTATATGAGCCCTTCTACTGAAATATCTTTAATCATAAGAACTGTTTTTTTTTGGCACCAATTGAAACAATAATAATAAATATGTCATCGTTATTTAGTTTATAATTGCCTAAAAATCTTTTTAGTTTGAAATGTGAACCGAAATGTTTTATTCTTTATCTGACAAAGGCTTACGGATCCTCGTCAAATCGGATCTAATGCTCGTTAGAAAGGTTTCTAAAAACTCATTTTTGCGATATGATCATTATACATTATTTAGTAAAGTAAGAGCAGTGATGTCCGAGATATATTTTATTGCTAACTGAGTGCTCAGATGGAATATCAGTTAGTGGTTTTTAATTTCATCATTAGAATTAGAGATCGAAAATGTATACATAGGGCGTGGGCGTTTATAGCAGAAAATCATTAAAATCCTTAATTCAACCATTACCAGTGTTCTTTAATGATGACTGTCTTAAAACAACACACAAATAACAATAAAAATAACACATATCTAAAACTAAACATTATCACTAGAATTAAATTAACACTAAACTAAATCAAATTAATAAAAATAAACCTAATTAAAAATCTAGAACAGGGCCCCTGTGGCATTATGCCCAAATTGCTGGCAGCGTTTCCACGCTGGATGGCTAAGCCAATGCGTTGGGCGAGGAAGCTGCCAGCTCTTTGGTCTCCAGTCACGTCGACCAGCCTCTTTGATATCTCTTTAAAGAGGTTTGAAATTAAAATTATAATTATCGCCTACAGAATTTACGAGAGATGATGAAATAACAAATAGAGCCGGTTTAATTACGTAGATATTAGAATTGTTAAGTTAAAATCTATGGATATATGAATTATGGTGCTGGTAATGGTAAGGGGTTTTCACGGGGTTTTAAAACGGAACATCATTCCGACATTGACAGTTGTTTTTTTACATTTTTGATCTCTAATTCCGTCTCCGACCTTGAATGTTTTTCAAAAAGTTATTTTTAAGTAGGTCCTTCAAGCGACTGCAGTTGATCTTCCACAAAAAATATAAGTAATGTATATTTTGGTAAATGTTGATGTTCTTTTGTACTTACAAACTGCCTGGCTAGTATGATAGCTTATACCGTCACGTTATATGGCCAAAATGTACTGAAACGTCACATAAAACGTGACGGTATAAGCTATCATACTAGCCGGGCTGGTGTCCGTTCTAGGAACATTATTCGACCTGTAACCTGTGTACATTACTAGACTAATTCTGTTCCTAGAAAGTCTCAGGTTAAGGAACCATACAGGGTAATCCCAAAAACGGAGCAAGATTTTTCACGAAGCGAGTGATATTGTCTGTAGTATAATGTTTAGTGTGTACAATGTTAATTATGTAAGAAACAGTAATGTTAGAATGGTTAATAAACAGATTAACCATCTCTTGAAGTTTCCTTTGGTTTCCCGAAATTTATTTCAGTTTTTAGGGTTCTGCATCTCAAAAGAAAAAACAATAAGTACCCTAATAGGATCACTCATGTGTCTGTCTGTCCTGTCCGTCCGTCTGTCACAGCCAATTTGCTCTAAAACCACTGGACCGATCGACTTGAAATTAGGTACACATATGTAAGTCGGTGACCCAAAGACAGACGTGTAACATATATAAATGAATTTTTCATTCTTCATTCAATAATTGAAAAATGTAATATATTCATTGTTGTCTTTGCATGTTCTTAATAGATATTATCATTCTTTTACTTTCCCTGCACCTTTTATAAATTTCTGATTAGCCCAAAGGTTGGCTGGTAGAGAATGTCATTTGCCATTATGCCCGCCTCTTGTAAATTCCTGTTTTGTGCAATAAAGTTTGAATTTATATTATTTAATAAATATTAAAACTTATTATATAATTTTCGTTTTTTTATTATATATATTATTTTTTAATTGTCGTATCGCATTATATATATTGTTTTTTTTTGTCGTCTACTCTCAGCGTTCGAGATGCAACGAGTGATCAGTAGCGATAGATGGTTTTATCACAATTTTTTGACATTCGATCTGCTAGGGGCGGTATATATTGTCACAAAGCTAAAACGGTTTGCCTTGAATTTTTGAGGAGTTCCCTCAACTCCTCATAGTTCCCATCATCAAAACTAGATTCTGGTAACAACGGGACCAACCTCGAAGCAAATGCTTCCTAAAAGAAAAATATATTTCGATTTCGGTTTATAAACGACGGAGTTCTAACACACATTAATAAAAAAAGATAACATACAACCGCATTGAGCACCTCCTACTCCTTTTTATGAAGTCTGTTAAAAATTGAACGGGCACATTGCTACTATAAAAGTGTACGTGCAAAAAGATTAATTAGTCAAGTATGGAAGTACTGTAGTTTCAATCGTACTAATAATCACTATTTTCTATCAGTGTTAACCCTTTGAACGCCAAGAGCCTATAAAGTAGTCGTGTGTCGTCGTGCCCATCACGCCAACAACCACTAAAAAGGTCGGAGTGAAGGTGTACTTTGATCATGAATTGTTTTTATTGGTTTAAACGTTACATCAATTATTGATACCTTGGCATCTGAGCAATCACTTCATTCAATTATGATGGCGTTCAAAGGGTTAATAACACTTATCTGCCCTGATGACAGTACAGAATGGTTATGATCTGAAGTATTTAAATGGTAATGTAACCTATCCGTATCAGCATGGCAATAAAAATCGTATCAATGTGTCCCAACTCCGCCAATCCTCTTCGCTGACATACAAGATGTTGAAAGAATTCCACCACCACCAGACAACACACGACGACCAGGCAAGACAACGTGCGGTCTTTTTCTAGATAATGTTTTGTGAAATTAGACTCGCCTGTGTGGTCATGTCTGTATGATGCAACGTTTTACTTGTACCTTGTGAATGCCTGCCTCGATTTCACTTCCCCCGTGTAATAGACACATGTCTACCGTGTACGAGAAAACGAGGTTTAACACCCTTCGGAAAAGTGAAGAGTTATGTGGATTTTTAATGCACGACCTATTTTTACAATCGACGACGCCCTTGAAGTACCCATACCCGCTTGAACCTCGTTGCAACAAGATGGGGTCAGTTTATGGTCAATTATATCGCCGTGTGTCAAGTATATCGCTCTGTAGTCTCTGTACGAGTACAGTGCTGGTCATTGACGATAAAGGTGAGTATAAATAAAAAACACAATTTAGCTTATAAGTATGTATAGTTATTGTATATTTATATTTTCAATATAGAACTTAAAAATTAAATGGCACCTAGATCATCCGATCTAATTTAAACCTAACTACCTAATTGTTTAAAATATTACCCATTCAAGACCCATCATTCATATGAGAATCGCCTCTACGAGCGAGCCACGAGGCGGAAAAATGCCGTTACCCGCTACGGCTTAGCCCACGTACAGTCTACGAGAAATAAGACTGTTCTTTTGACATCTATCATCCTAGTACAATTAATGCCATTTTTGACGCAAGGTGACATTAATTGTACTGAGATGACAGCTGTCAAAAGACCAGTCTTATTTCTCGTAGACTGTAGCTTTGCTTGGTCTCGAATGAGTTAACCACGTCACATGAACTATGAGAGGGCCTACCACCAACCGAAAGCGAAATATTTGCCTCTTTTGTCTCGCACTTGCAAATTCGACAGAGACACATTTCGTCATACTTCGTTTTCGGTTCGCGGTGAGGCCTCTGGTTTCTTCCGGTTGTTCGCGAGTCGAGTGACAGCTTTTAGTTTAGGGTGACATGCTGTCCTTTACACATGCGCCAGTACTGGCCCTGCAGAGCCACCAATTCCGCATGCGTTCCTTTCTCCACAATTTTACCTGAGCAAATAAAGATAAACTTGAACCTAAAGACAAAGGCAAAACCACAAGATTTGTAACTCACCGTTTACTTTTGTCTTTACAATGTCTTATCGTGTTATCGTATTAACAACAACAAGGTTTATCGTAATAGTATCCCATATTTACTTCAAACATTGGGAATTTTAGGCCAGGAAACCAGTTTTATGAACGTAATTTTCGCGCAAATGAATTAAAAATACAAATCCCTCTCTCAAGAGACGACGACGACGACGTTGAGGTCGATAAGGAATAGTTGTTATATGTAGGTAGATTTCATATTTATAAGTGCATAAACGACATACAAAATTTGATTAAATCATAAAATAATTAATACAAAAAAAACGACTCCAATTTTGTACTTTGCTATGCCACAATTTGCAGTTTCCGTTAGCCAATGCTTGGTTACCTACAGAAAATACCGAAATCGGCATATGCGTGCCTATCAAATTCGAGGAGTCCCCTCGATTCCTCGTACATCCCATCATCAGACCTTCACCATATGGGACCAACTTGGGGGTACCTGCTTTGAAACAAAAAAGGAATTATCAATATCGGCCGACATGGTCAAGAGTTATCGGGGAACATACATCCATAAAAAAAACAAGCAAACATGCAGACGAACTGAACTGAACTGAGAACCTCCTGCCTTCTATTGAAGTCGGTTAAAAATAAGTATGGAAAGTTGGCACTTCAAAATGGAGTTTAAGGATTGAAGAACCGATAACCGTTTGTGCAATAAATATATCAAGTTATGACATGATGGAGGAATATCAACTCAAAACTCGTTAATAATCGATGAAAAACGTATGGAGCCCCTTAACAGACGCAGACATTAAAGTATGTGGAGATGACTCCGTGCACTGTTCGTGGATTTCTCTTTCTGGGTAAGTTTCTAAGTACTAATGATTTTAGGATTCTGCGCACCAATGACGTGTTATTATATAATTTTTAAGAAAAAAAAAACGACTTTAATGGGGGAGGCCGGAAAAAGATTATTATACTTAGATGGTGCACTCTTAGATAGATATACAATAAAATAAAAATGGCTATAATGTATGTTTATAATGGTAGAAGACTAAGTACCCTCAATTCCTCATGGAATCATGAAAAAACCTTGCTTGCTTGACAAACAAAACGAAGAGAACAATTCGCCAAACGTGAACTACACGTCGTTGAATAGTTCCGTTCTGATCATCATCAGCAGTTCCACTTCATCAAATGTCACTTTTATGAATGAAAATGCTTGATTAGTTCATGAAAACATCACTATTTGTGTGCCTTTCACATTTGAGGAGTTCCCTCGATTCCTAATGGATCCCATCATCAGAACTCGAGCATGACAAAATTCAATCGTGAAAATAGAACTTGCTTAACAAACACAGCTAGAAGGACAAATTGCCAAACGTGAACTTTTCGTCGTTGAAGAGTTCTGTTCTGATCATCATCAGCAGTTCCACTTCATCAAATGTCATTTTTGTATGATAATGCTCGATTTGTTGATAAAAACACAAAAATCACTATATGTTTGCCTTTAAGATTTGAGGAGTTCCCTCAATTCCTCATGGATCCCATCATCAAAAATCGAGCATGACAAAAATTTATCGTGAAAATAGAACTTGCTTAACAAACGCAGCTAGAAGGACAAATCGCTAAACGTGAACTTTTCGTCGTTGAAGAGTTCTGTTCTGATCATCATCAGCAGTTCCACTTCATCAAATGTCACATTTTTGTATGAAAATGCTCGATTTGTTGATAAAAACACAATAATTACTATATGTTTGCCTTTAAGATTTGAGGATTTCCCTCAATTCCTCATGGATCCCATCATCAGAAATCAAGCATGACAAAAATTAATCGTCAAAATACAACTTGCTTAACAAACACAGCTAGGAGGACAAATCGCCAAACGTGAACTTTTTGTCGTTGAAGAGTTCTGTTCTGATCATCATCAGCAGTTCCACTTCATCCAATGTCACATTTTTGGATGAAAATGCTTGACTTGTTGATAAAAACACAAAAATTACTATATGTTTGCCTTGAAGATTTAAGGAGTTCCCTCAATTTCTTATGGATCCCATCATCAGAACTGCGTTATGACAAAAACGGGACCAACTTGGATATATATACTTACAATCAAAAAAAGAATTTTCCAAATCGGTTAAGAAATGACGGAGTTATGGACTAACAAACATTAAAAAAAAAGCAAAAAAAAAAACATACAACCGAATTGATAACCTCCTCTTTTGAAATATTGAAGTCGGTTAAAAATACGAATTAAAACGATGTCGGAAAACGGTGAAAAGTTGTTTCATAAATAATAGAATTTATGATCACCCACCTTTCTCAACAACGCAAATGAGATTGGCGTCTTTGATGGTTGATAGTCGATGGGCGATGGTGATGCATGTGCGTCCTTTAGCTGCCTTTTCCAGCGCCTCCGAGACTGCCTGAAAGATACATTATTTAACACCTTTCAGGTATGTTATGTACCTATTAGTCCCCAGGCCAGGAACAAAAATCGTCAGTCAATTCCTCTCGGGTAATAACTTGTTAGAACTTAAGAGAATTGTACGCTGGGTTCACTGTATTGATAATAAAGGCCAATTAAGTATACACACGTTGGTACAGATATTATTATCTTTTCTCAAACATGCAATGAAATTTCGTCATTACGTGCGTTAAATAACAGGCTCAAAAGTATCAGGTTGCAGACGGAACAACTATGGAGACTTGTAAAGGAATTTCATGCATTTTTTTAAATTTTAATGTCAAACATGGCGTCTGTTAAATTTGTTTTTTTTTTTAAATGGTGTATTTTATATTTCATTGCGTATGTATGAGAAAAACACTATACAAATCTCGGCGAGAAACGTTGGACTGCAGGCCGCGAATCCCTTACGCGTGTCGTTACGCTCGGCCGTCTATAGATACTTGGCCTGCAGTCCTTCGTTTCCCGGCCTCTATAGTAATGTACTATTACTGAAAAGTGTGTACCTATACTCATTAAAGTATCTCTTATTGGTTTGTGCTCATTAATTAGATTGTGTTATTGTCTTGTCACTTTTTATTTTATTATTTACAGTTATTGTCTCCTTTCTAGTTTTGTCTTGTTCTGAAGTACCATTTGTTTTTAGTTTGTCGTGTTACCCCCCTTGCGTTCACCAAATGGACTCTGCGGAAGACCAGCGCTGGCTTTAAGCCAGCAACATGCCGAACAGGGTCTATTTCGTGGCACCTTCACGATTTTTACCTTATCTGTAATTATATCTGTATTTATGTTGTGTCGTGTTGTAAAGAACGAATAAATATTTAAAGTTATTATGAAATCCCTCCTAGCGGCGTCGAGCGCGGAGGTGGCCTCGTCGAGCAGCAGCAGGCGCGAGGAGCCGATGAGCGCTCGCGCGACGCACACTCGCTGCTACTGCCCGCCCGACAGCTGCAGGCCCGCACCTTCGGCTCGTGCCGTTACCCTGACAGTTACCCGTTCGCTGTTGGCGTCGAGCGCGGAGGTGGTCTCGTCGAGTAGCAGCAGGCGGAGGAGCGGATGAGCGCTCGCGCGACGCACGTCCACTGTTTCTGCCCGCCCGAAAGCTGCAGGCCCGCACCTTCGGCTCGTGCCGTTACCCTGACAGTTACCCGTTCGCTGTTGGCGTCGAGCGCGGAGGTGGCCTCGTCGAGCAGCAGCAGGCGCGGGGAGCGGATGAGCGCTCGCGCGATGCACACCCGCTGCTTCTGCCCGCCAGAGAGCTGCGCGCCGCTCGAACCCAGGTTCGTATCATAACCCTGATAAAATAATGCGATTAAGTCCGAGGCCGACACACTCTGTTTGCCTTTGGGAACGTAGGTTTCGTGTCGTAGATATACTTCGGCGACTTCTTAACTTATTAGGCCTATTTTAAACATCGATATTTTCATTAACTTATTTATAATTTGTATGATTAGAATTGGGCGATGGCTGCTGTAGGCTGAGATTCGGTGTTATTCAAAGTTATTAATAATCGGATGAAACTAATCCCATCCCAATCTCTCGGGAATCCCCAAACTTTTCCCCTTATACCTCTCATACAATCTTGCTGTTAACTAAATGCTTTTAAACAGTCGAATTAGCGTGGTTTTAACATATTATACAGGGTGTGGCCTGTAATAGGAGCAAAAAATTAAACGGTACACTATTGAGCTCTCCAGCAATTATTTCCAAATGATTTTAATTGAAAAAAAAAAAGTTTTTTTTGGATTTTTTTTTCGCAAATGTAGCTTATCTGTACTTTTTAGGGTTCCGTAGTCAACTAGGAACCCTTATAGTTTCGCCATGTCTGTCCGTCCGTCTGTCCGTCCGTCCGCGGATAATCTCAGTGACCGTTAGCACTAGAAAGCTGAAATTTGGTACTAATATGTATATCAATTACGCCGACAAAGTGGTAAAATAAAAAGTGGAAAAAAATATTTTATTAGGGTACCTCCCCTATACGTAAAGTGGGGAGTGATTTTTTTTTCATTTTAACCCTAACGTGTGATATATTGTTAGATAGGTATTTAAAAATAAATAGGGGTTTACTAAAATCATTTTTTGATAATGTTAATATTATCGGAAATAATCGCTCCAGAAGTAAAAAAAAAATGTGTGTCCCCCCCTCTAACTTTAGAACCATAAGTTTTAAAAATATGAAAAAAATCTCAAAAGTAGAACTTTATAAAAACTTTGTAGGAAAATTATGTTGAACTTGATAGGTTGAATAGTTTTTGAAAAAATTACAAAAATAATTTTTGAACTAAGTTTGTAATTTAACCGTATAAACAGGTGTTTATTGTACCTGTCATTTCTACAAAATCACAATGAAATGACGTGCTTTCAAATAAAGTCAAACCGGTGAAAATCGGTTCACGCAATAAAGAATTATTCCATAAAAATCATCTTCCAATAGTTTACTTAATTTGCCGATAGATGTCGCTGTACGTGGAACGCTCATTTCTACATGGCGGTGTTAAGATTTTTCCTGATTTAATGTGACGGACGGAAAACTACGGAACCCTACACTGAGCGTGGCCCGACATGCTCTTGGCCGGTTTTTACTCTACTGGAGTGATATTAATAACAATTTATTCAAAAAAGACTAATAATTTTTTTTTTTTAAATCCCAAAAATATTATTTCAAACCAAAAATGCGACAACGATTATGAGTCATAATTTGAAGCAACCTCAAAATCAGCATTGACTTGGAGGTCGTACTTTAGATCAAAATTTCTCCCAATTGAAAAAAGATAAAAAAAATTGGACACAAGAGGTTACTGCAGATGCTCTAAGGAAGCGTCCTTTAAATTTATTGCTCCTATTACAGGCCACACCCTGTATACCAACACATGCAAACTGATACCAAAACGAAACTTACGTTCGTTACTACGTTGACCCCATGACATCTGCCGAAAGTTTGCTTTTCAGTTTATTTCTCGTTAAGTAGTAAAGTAATGTCTACTTAATCTACTTATACTCAGTAAACATCGTTTTTAAAGTATAAAAATACGAAAATGCATTCCTTTTAAAAAAAGGCCTACATTACTTTTAAGCGAGCTATCCATCGGTATCCTATACGGCTTACGATTACTAGTAGTAACGGTTAGGTACTGAGCTAAGCCGCGAGCAGACGGACGGACGGGCATGGCAAAATTAGAAGTGTTTCTTGTTTACTACAGAACCATAAAAATCCAATATCATTAATTACCCACCCAAAACAGTCCGACACTTTGCCGAACACACCTTTATACCACGCAAATTGTATAACATTAAACAAACAACAATGATTATTTTAAACTTGCCTTAGTACGACAAAAACTATATGAAACAGGTAGGTACAATAGCTACCTATAGATATAGATCGGTTCATGTGAGCTGGCAGGAATGGATTGAATGAGTGAATGATAATGTCTATGTGTGCATTACAAAATGATTAAGTAAGTACAGGTTGATTCAATAAATGATAATAATTGTGTTTATAGACAATCTCGCCTCATAATCAAGATAAGACGACGACATTTTGAAAATGAGATAGAAAGTGTAAATAATGTTTGCCGATCAATCGGCAGTGTCATTCTAATAAGAATTTTATCAGTGAATGCAATTTTATCTATTCATGAATATTCTTACTTCGTAATCAGTTTTCATGCAAAAAAATTTGACTTCTTGTTTGCTCACAGACGCCGTGAACCACGGAAACGCACCGAAACAGCTAAATTTCATATCGAATTTTGTATCATTTCGCCGCGAGTTTGCGAATGACAATCAATCTTACGGCCTGCCTGATGGTAAGCAGACACCGGGGTATACCTAATATGAAAACAGTGTAAAAATGAAATATAAACTCCCTGATAGTAAAATATTTGTAGCGACCCCTTAAATTGACCTTTCTACCAGCATATGTTTTACCTGCATAATCCTAATAATGTGCAGGTTATATGTAATTTTTATTTTACTTGCTTAACAAAGAAGTAAATAATCTACTTGTTTACAAAATATACAGGCAGCCCTTGCAAAAGAATGGCACTCAACAACACAACAACAACAACAACAACAAGTGACATTTACTTTCGTTCGATTCATTCGTGCTAGCTCTTGTGAATCGACTTGTACCCACGTTCATAATTACGTTACGTCCTGTTTACCTACATACCTTGGGTAATGAAATGATGAAACTGTGAATATTAGCAGCTTTTGCAGCTGCCACGATCTCCATCGTCGTGACCTTTCTGCTGTTGTCTCCGTAAGCGATATTCTCCCCCAGCGTACGGTCGAAGAGCACCGGCTCCTGCTGCACCACGCCCAGCTGCTTCCGAAGTTGGGACAAAGTCAGCTGGTTGCGGATATCACGACCATCTAATTCCTGTAACGAAGATGTTGTTACAAGAAACTAGTTTAAGGGCGAGTAAAATTACATATAAAAGTAGTTCTTGAGATATTAAGCGATATGAGAGACAGCCTGACAGTAGCTCCATAAGGGTTTCTTTTATACCTTTTTGGTACGGAATCCTAAACACTTAGGTGGTCATCGCTTCGTAGAAGCGCTGCAGCAATTGGAGCACGGTGGAATTGCCGCAGCCTCTGGTGCCGACCAGCGCCACCGTCTTGTGAAGGTTTACGTACGATAGCCCCAGAGTCGGGGTCGTAGAAGCGCTGCAGCAGTTGGAGCACGGTGGACTTGCCGCAGCCCGAGGCACCGACCAGCGCCACCGTCTTGCCCGCCTCCACCTGCAAGTCCAGGCCCCGCAGCACGCGCAGGTGTGGTCGCGTCGGGTAGCTGAATTCTACGTCCTTGAAACTAAATTGTCCCGATGAGCCCTTGAAAAAATGGCCATGAGTTAATATCCGAAGAAACCGCAGTTTGTTCTAATATCCCTAAAATAAATATCGTCATCGTCATCATGATCATGTTAGCCGAAGGATGTCCATTGCTGGACACAGGACTCCTCTAGGCCAAAGAGTTCCACAATTATCGATCCTGATAAATATCGTAAATAGCAATTTTCGGTATTTGGAAAACTCCCATTTGATCACGATGGCGTGACATCAATAAGATTGACATTCATGGTTTTTGCTAAGGCCAGGTTTGGCTGCAAGGCGCCTGCAGTGATATCTCATAAGCGAACTTACCCAATCTTTTTTGTGCTTGAGCCCATGTGCCGTTACGACCTTGGACTCTCGGTTAATGACGGCTAGGACCCGGGCTCCGCAAGCTTTAGCCGAGTTGAAGCTGGGAGCGTACACCAGCGACTGGCCCAGCATATACGCGCCGTACATTAAGGCCTCGGTAACTCTGTAATATTGTGTTTATTAACTTAGGTTGATGTGAAGACCGTCTACGGGCTTTAGTAGATCAATATAGTGTAATAACTTAAGAGCTCCACGCTCTAACCATCGATTATTGACGAGATTGCAGTTGATATTTCACCGTCAAAACTATAGATATATTTATGGCATAAACGGTTATCGGTTCTTCAGCCGAATTTTGGAAAAAATAATACTCTTTTTAATAATTTATTCAAACATGGTCCAAATAGCTCTATTTTCGATATTAGTACCTATCTACTAAATCTACAATTCTACATATACTTAACTGTTCCTGCTAAAAGCCGGCGGCTTCCTCGCTCAACGTATGAGCATTGCGCTACAGCGAGGAAATGCCGCCAGCATCCTCAACAATGCAATGCAAGATTGTCCCCTAATATTATTATTATATTATTATGTATATATGTATGTAAGCACTTTATTGTACACAATTACAGGTTGAAACATAAAGAGGACACAAAGCGTTAAAGTACAAAGGCGAGCTTATCCCTATAAGGGATCTCTTCCAGCTAACCTTTGAGCAATTGAGTGGAAGGTAGGTAGAATAAGATAGACAAACTTAAACCATGTACAATACAAATAAAACAGATGCAATATATATATATGAAAAATAAAACTTATAATATATGCATAAATGTAATCGGTAAATATATACATTATATAAATATACAAATGTCGCAAATATGAGTAAATTAATAAAATTTATAAAACTGTATTTAACCAATTCACTATTTATTGGAAAGCCACAACTTCTTTAAATGACTCTTGAGTGACGCAACAGACGGGCACTGTCTTAGTGACAACGGCAACGCATTCCACAGCTTCACAGCGCGCACAGTAAAAGACCTGGAATAAGTCCGCGTCTTATTCGGTGGTATAGCTAGGGTAAGATTAGCACTCGATCGTAAACGATGACCACTACCATCCGCCATATAACTAAAACGCTCCGTAAGGTAAGGAGGAGAAGCAGGATTGAACTGTACATTAAAAAGTAACGACAGGATATGCATGTCTCTGCGTCGGCGGATCGGTAACCACTGAAGCTGGGATCGGAAAACGGAGATGTGATCATATTTGCGGAGACCAAATATGTATCTAATACATACATTTTGCAGACGCTCCAGCTTATCAAGTAGTTCCTCCTTGAGATCCAGAAACGCGATGTCACCATAATCCAGAATAGGGATTAAAAGAGATTGAGCAAGAGTCAGCTTGGTATGTAGGGGTAGGAAATTCTGGAGACGCCTTAGTGAGTGAAGAGACTTGAAGATTTTTTGACTCACTTCAGCTATATGGGGTGACTACCAGACCAGACAGCTATATTATTAGTTTTAATTTAATTTATATTATTTTGTTTAAGTATTCTTGTATATATTTTCTTTGTACATAAAGAAATTATATTTTTTTACTGTTCCTTATTGACGTCTCTAAGAACTCAAGATAGATTTTTATATTTAATACGTTTGCATAAAACTGGTTTTACGGCCTAAGGTTACCAAAGTTTGATGCCATATATCTTGAAGATGGCGAGTTTTAAAGTACATATGGGATACTATTTCGGTAAACCTCGTTGTTGTTAATACGATAAACCATAAAAACAAGAGAAAATTGAGAGTTACAGATTAAAGGACAATGGGTGCTAGGAGTCCCTTAACTGATCTGCCTTAAGAAATACTGGAAGATCAGATAGATGTATGATAAGATGGTCTTACCTGTAGAAAAATAAGGTCTAGGTAGACGCCATTGATCTGACTCCGGCCATATGTGATATTTAATGATTATTTCAACTAGAGCCCCAAGACCTTTATAGTTAACTAGCTTCTGCTTGCGCCTTTATCCACGTGGAACTCGGTAATATCGTTTTTCCATACAAACTTCCCTTTATGATGACTTCTGGGATAAAAACTATCCTATCCTTATCTGAGTTTCAACAGACACTAGATAATAGACAGACAGAGTTACGTACTTCCGCATTTATAATATTAATATGGATATGAATGTTTATTTTATAGGCAGATATGTATGTAGTACTTAGATACTATTATCTGTAATGTGTTCAGAAAATCGTTAAGTATTTGTACTAAGCGGTACTTACAAAAACACAACAGCGCACGGCACTTTCCGTTCTCCCCGAGAATAGCCTCCTCCTACATAAGTTTGTCTCTATAGTGGGTAGCAAATCGTGGAATACTATCTTAGTGGTAGCAGATATGCCTATGATACATACAGAAACACAATAGTGTAGGGTACATTTTCGTTGGCCACTAGAGTGGCGCCGTACACCGTGGCGCAACAGTAGGACAGGAAGGGCACGTAGATCCCTAGCCCGAGCACCAGCCCGCGCCAGCGGGACTTCGTAGCCACGGCCACGGCTGAATCCGATAACGCGTTGTTGAATTTGTTTATGAACTTTGATTCGACACCTGGAAATATACATCGTTGGCTTTGGATGCTCAAGGGTGATGTAATTATTTCATTTATATATGTATGAGTATACAAATAAGTATTAATTTATGTAATGCTATAGCCCATTGGCTATTGGAACCGTAAATTTGAGGGTTGATATGCCAAAAAGACGCTGTATTACGAGCGACATTTCAAATACATATTTAGCAGTTTATTTTAACAGGTTTTTAATTAATAAAATATACGGCACTTACCTAAACTCTGTACAGTTTTAATACTTATGATGGCTTCTGTGGCGACAGTTGTTGCAGATTCCAGGGCTTCTGTTTCGTTTTCCTGAGACTTCTGGGAAACAATTCCTTCTAACCAGATGCTTCCAACCATCTGTATTGAACAAACCGCGAATGTTATGGTAAGCATATGATCATAAGATAATTTATATATTGTAGTTAAAACTTAGTATATTCTTAATAATATAACTGCACTACAAATAGATACGTAATTGTTTGTCTACTCACAAGTGGCAAGAACACGGAGCCTACAAGAGTTAACTTCCAGTTGTAGCTGATAGCCATGATGAAGCCGACTAACACGGAACTCAGGCCTTGCAGGATCAGACCAATTCTGAGTCCCGTACCACCCTGCACTGCAGCCGCATCGCCGGTTAATCGAGAACATAGTGAGCCTACTGTGTTTGACTCCTTGTCGAAATAGCCGATTTCCTGAGTAGAACATATACACATTATTAAAGTTACACTCTTACAGCTTGAATGCAAGTAACGTCTTACAGCATGAAATAAAAGCTAGTTACGTTTTTTTTATATTCCAACATTTTCAACTCACTTGCTTAAGTAAACTACTAAAGTACTGGTGTCGTAACCTGGAAGTCATCTTTAAACCAGCATTTGTAAAGGTGACGCTCTGCAGGCACATTGATATCCCAGCGACTGCGGCTACCACTATGAACATGCCTGAATAGAAGTCCGCTTGGTACCTGATTTGGTCATGATCTTTGAAGATAAAAATCTGCGAAAATTGTATACGTATTGAAATTCGTTAATCATAAAACTTATCAAATATATTTTACTGCAGGTAGTTTCAATCTGTTCAGTAATTTAATTACCCCGCTCGTGAATCCAAATAAAAGAGCAAACGCAGGGAAGCAAGCGCCTTGCGTAAATGCAGCCAGTGCTCCAATTACCAGGTATGGCCATTCCGGAGCATTCAGTTTTATCAACTCCCAATCGCTCACCGGTGGGATTTCCTGTAAATAAAGTAGTAAAAAAATGTAAGCCAGGTCATTGTTTCATTCACCCTCTATGTTGGATTGCATTGACTCTAACTTACTTCATCGTCTTCCTTCTCCTCATCACTTTCTGCGATATCCGTGTTGTAAACAAAGTTCTGCAGTCCGGTAGATATCATAGAACTTATAGAGCCACGAGGCGTCATCCAATCATGGGTCTCTGGAATATTTATGGTAAGGTTTTAAGAACGGGAGCAGGAGCGTGGGGGATTAAAAGACCGCGGGTAATCGGAGCGTTATTAAAATGTACTTTCTCAATCCTATGTTCCAATGGATGTATGTTTTGTCCACCATTTCAGGTAAGCGTTCAAATTTATAGATAAGGTGGAGTCAAGACTTTACCTTATCTAATTGGAACTATCTGGTTCTTGCAGCTAACTTAAATATCTTCCTCTAAGATTATTGTATCTTAATTACGTATAAAATTGAATAACATTACATGCCGAGTTTTGTTGTTAATTTAAGAGATATTTAATGTTCTACTTCTGGTTCCTATTTCGTGTAAGTCGTTGAACGCCGTTCAACATTCGGGAAGTGGTTTTTTCAAACGCCGATATAAATTCTTAGTGAAAAAATAAATGTAACATTTAGAGTTTAAACGAATGTTTTGTTAGCCGTTGATTTTTAGACCATAGTTGAACCTAAATTTTGGTCCCCAACACGATAATTTTGTCGTTTGTTTTACTATGAAAAATACCCTTTCAGTAAAGAACCTGTGCCCGGCCCATGAACGAATAAAATTAATTGGTTCAACTTTTGGTTTCTATTCCCATAGGTGAACCATCTGTTGATTTTGGTTCGTTCATTTATTAGCTATTATGTCCAAAACTTGAACTAATAAAATAAAAACGTTTTCCTTTGTTTTCTACCTATTGGGGTACTAACTATTAGAGTCAAAACGTTCAGAATTAAGACATACTGTTCAAATCCTGGTGAAAATGGCATACTTTAGCCGAAACCATTAAAATAAATACTCTATGTATAATAGGAGGATTTAAAATAGTCAAATCCAATCTCGCCAATATCGTACAAAAAATAAAATTTGGCAAGAGTGGGTTACAAGGTTACAACTCATTGAAAAAATATTGTAAAGTTGGAATAGTCGCTTAAGGCTCGGTTGCACCGACTTACGATCACAGACCGATCAACGTTAAATATGGCGCCGGGAGCTGTCATCCCATAGAAACTTGTCAAACTCTCCATACATTCAAATTTTAACGAACACAGCTTACGATTACAGACGGTTTGGTGCAACCCAGCCTAAGTGTTCAACTTTTTGGGCCATGTACCAGTGCATCTACCCTATTCCTTCAAACTTTATTCAAGGCATGTTCTTACGCTTTTACAGTCGCAGCACCTATACAAAATAAAATCGGCCAAGAGCATGTCAGGCCATGCTCAGTGTGGGGTTCCGTAATTGCCCAATGAACTTACTCTAAAGAAATCAATAACAAGCAAAAGGGAATATGTACTTACTTTCCCAGCATTTCATAAGTCTCTTACTAAGAAGGAAAGACTTTTTACGATAACTCAAAAACAGTTTAACTGGACATGTCTGCTATAGTTTTCGTTGAAAGTCTTTAATAAGGTTTACTGTCATAATTTTTTTTCATATTTTTGGACCTATAATCCAAAAGTTAGAGAGGGGAGGACGTATTTTTTATTCTTTTGGAGTGAATATTTCCGAATATATTCACTTTGTCAATTTTTTTTGATAAAAACTTCTATTCATTTTGAAAGACCTATCCAACAACACCCCACACCATAGTGTTGAAGCAAAAAAATCATTCCCACTTTAAGTATAGGGGAGGTAAAATTTATTTATTACATTTTATTTTACAACTATTTCAGTTTTATTGATTTATATATCCATACCAAATTGCAGCTTTCAAGCACTGACAACCACAGAGCAAAGCCTCGGACAGACGTACAGACAGACGAACATGGCGAAACTATACCTAAGGGTTAATAGTTGACTAACGGAACCCTAAAAAGTAAAAAGCAAATAGTTGCTATTACACTCTGGAGCAAATTATGGTTATGTCACTGTCTATCTTTTTAATTAGGGCGACTTACCTACATGCACTTTAGAACTCTCATGTAAACTCTAACGTAAACTTGTTACGCCTTTGCAGTCGTAACAAGTTTACGTTAGTACATATATACATAACTTAACTTATTTTTCGTTATGTTGTGAAAAAGAGACCGTACGACTTCAACAGTTTTAAGGAGTGATTAAACAAAGATAGTTAACACTGGCGTTATTCTAGTATAATGACTTCTGCAGTCTCTATTCTTTTTAAAATATGGGACATTTTATGGGTCTCAGTGTCATTTTCCGAACAGCGAGGCAATAGGTTGTTTTTAGTTTCATATTTTTTCTGTCATTAATGTCATTATCGGTAGCCAGATTTAAGTGAAGCTTTCATTCATAATTAATACAATTTTTAACTGAGTAAATTTTTTTTTGTCATTTTTCGCTACTAGGCACCAAACCTAAAACACCGACTCAAATAAAAAAAATATTGTTGACCATACTACACCTTTCTTTATTGAATGATGTCTGTGAATCCTTCTGTTAGATTTTCTCTTTACATCAACACGTGGAGCAAGAGCCGGTGCTTCTTCGGTATCGCCCTCTTCATCGACTTCTTCCGGTAAGGTGTCGATCACATCAGGCTCGTTCACTTCTTGTCCGGTAGTTACTAACTTATGGTAGAAGCCTGCCAACAATGTGGTGATAGAAGAATTTCACAATAATAGGAAGCCACCGCCCACCAGTGACCAGCATAATTATATTCACTTACCTTTAGCTTTCATGAGTTCTTCGTGAGTACCACTTTCGACGATTGCTCCTTGATCCATGCATATAATGCGATCAGCGTTCACAATAGTTGACAATCTGAATATTGAAAACTTAGTTTAATCATAAAATGTAATCTAAAAAGTACGAGTACTAACTTATTAAGACTGGATTCGACCAAACAGCAATAGGGTTATTGAAAAAATTTTACTAAGGGAATTGAAAGAATGTTGTCTATATTTTGTAAAAAAAATACTTTTACCTCCATTAGCATACGTAGAAAATTTAAAGTTCCTATTACGTCTATTACTAACCGACAAACCACTCCACTCCACCTGGTTGGACGGTTACAAATTTTTTTTCTTAACCAACAACCTAGTTGGTTAAAAAAAATCTTAACTTACTCCCTGGTTGATTGGTTTTTCACATATAAACTTAAAGGGGTAGTTAGAAACTAAGCGAGTCGATAATAAAAGCCGTTGGTCGCCTAATACTAAAAGTACATATTACTAATCATTAATCAACCAACTAGGCTGGTTGTTGGTCAAGACAAAAAATACTGACGTTCCAACCAGGTGGACGGAGTGGTTGGTCGGTTAGTAATAGAATTAGGACTCGTTATTCAGAAGTTAAAACTTAGAAATAATGAGGGCTAGTTAACGGACCCAATTCCCGTTTAGATTGAAATGACGCTGACTACTTAAGCCATCGATAAATATCAACGTACCTATGTGACACCACAATTGTAGTTCTTCCAACACTAGCACTGTCCAAGGCTGTTTGAACTTGCTTCTCCGAGTGTGGGTCCAGAGCAGACGTAGCTTCATCCAGAAGAAGAACGGCGGGCTCAAGCAGCAGCGATCGCGCGATGGCTATACGCTGTTTCTGGCCGCCTGAGAGCAACGCACCTCGTTCGCCAATCACAGTGTCATAGCCCTTTATGGAAGAAATTAATAAACGCCAAGCACCACCAGAGGGCCTACCCCGAACCGAAAACGAAGTATCTCCCTCACTATCGCTTGAATTAGCAAGTTCAACAGAGAGGCAAATATTTCGTTTTCAGTTCATGGTAGCGCCACTTGACAACATATAATTTTTAAGAAAAAAAAAGCCGGCTTCAATTGGGGAGGCCGGTGAAAGATTGTTATACTTAGATGGTGCACTCTTAGATTCCATACAATGAAATAAAAATGGCTATAAAGTATAAGTATGTTTATAATGGTAGAAGACTAAGTACCCCCAATTCCTCATGGAATCCTCCATCAGAACTCAAGCTTGACAAAAATGTGTCTTGAAAACCTAGCTTGCTTGACAATCATAAAGAAGAGGACAAATCGCCAAACGTGAGCGTCGTTGAAGAGTTCCATTCTGATCATCATCAGCAGTTCCACTTCTTCAAATGTCACATTTTTGAATGAAAATGCTTGAATAGTTCATGAAAATACTAAAATCACTATATGTATGCCTTTCACATTTGAGAAGTTCACTCGGTTCGTCATGGATCCCATCATCAGAACTCGAGCATGACAAAGATTAATCCTGAAAATAGAACTTGCTTAACAAACACAGCTAGGAGGACAAATCGCCAAACGTGAACTTTTCGTCGTTGAAGAGTTCTGTTCTGATCATCATCAGCAGTTCCACTTCATCAAATGTCACATTTTTGTATAAAAATGCTTGATTTGTTGATATAAACACAATAATCACTATATGTTTGCCTTTAAGATTTGAGAAGTTCCCTCAATTCCTCATGGACCCCATCACCAAAACTGTGTTTTGACAAAAACGAGACAAACTTGGATATAAATACTTATAATCAAAAAAAGAATTTTCAAAATCGGTTAAGAAATGACGGAGATCTGGAGTAACAAACATTAAAAAAAAAGAAACATGTACAACCGAATTGATAACCCCCTTTTTTGAAATCTTTAAGTCGGTTAAAAAGGGTACTTTCCTCATGATAAACTTTATAACGTATTGTCGTTAAATGGATAGTATGTATATCATCAAATTAACAAGATAAAAAGAATATTACTAAATAAAACCATAATCTCGGCACACTCCGACGACGAGGTGGAGGCTATGTATGAGGATATATCAAAGGTCATGCATAGTTCCAAAACCTACTTCACCGTTGTTATGGGGGATTTCAACGCGAAACTAGGCAAGAGAGACGGCGAAGAGCCGAGAGTGGGGCAATTTGGAGTTGGAAGTCGGAACCACCGGGGCCAACTACTGGCTGGTTTCTTGGAGAAGGAGGGACTCTACATGATGAACTCCTTCTTCAAGAAACGCGAGCACAGGAAGTGGACCTGGATGAGTCCCGACGGTGCAACAAAAAACGAGATTGACTTCATCATGTCAACGAAGAGGCATATATTCAATGATGTCTCTGTGATCAATACGGTTAAAACCGGAAGTGATCATCGTCTGGTAAGAGGCACATTGAATATATGCGTCAAGCTAGAGCGCTCTCGACTGATGAAGTCCACGCTCCGTCCAGCAGCAGTCCAAATCCAAAACCCCGAGAGCTTTCAGCTGGAACTCCAAAACCGTTTCGATTGTCTAGGCGGCGATGTGGACGAATTCAACGACGGGTTTGTGGAAGCTGTCCATAGCATTGGGTCTAAGTTCTTTAAGGCCCAACGAACTCCAAGAGCCAAAAGGCTTTCTATCTCCACTCAGAGGCTCATCGAGGAAAGGAATGAGATGATTCTGCAGTCTTCAGCCGATGCGAAATTATACAGGCAGCTCAATAAACAGATCTCTAAGTCCATTACCCGCGATCTGCGCCAATTCAATACAAATCGTATTGAAGAGGCCATCGAGCAGAATAAGGGCTCTAAAGTTTTCTCAAGAGATCTGTCTATTGGGCAGAGCCAGCTCGCCAGATTAAAAACTGAAGATGGTAGAATCGTTTCGTCCAAACCTGAGCTTCTGAGTGAGATAGAGTGCTTTTATGGACAGCTATACACGTCAACTAGCAGACCCGAAGTTGGTCTGGCGGAAGACCCTAGAGCTAGATTAAACCGGCACTATACCGAAGATATCCCGGACATCAGTCTGTACGAGATTAGAATGGCTCTTAAGCAGCTGAGGAACAACAGGGCACCCGGTGAAGACGGAATTATAGCGGAACTCCTGAAGGTGGGTGGAAAACCGGTCCTTAGGGCCCTTCAGAAGTTGTTCGACTCCGTCTTACTGGAAGGGAAAACTCCAAAGGCATGGAACAGAGGTGTGGTGGTGCTGTTCTTCAAAAAGGGTGACAACTCCTTACTGAAGAACTACCGACCCATCTCACTTCTGAGCCATGTCTATAAGCTGTTTTCAAGAGTCATTACGAACCGTCTCGCACGCAGGCTAGATGACTTCCAGCCTCCCGAACAAGCCGGTTTCCGAAGAGGCTTTAGCACCGTAGACCACATCCATACGCTCCGTCAGGTTATACAGAAGACTGAAGAGTATAACCTGCGCCTCTGTTTAGCGTTCGTGGACTACGAGAAAGCCTTTGATTCGATTGAAACGTGGGCTGTACTACAATCTCTCCAACGGTGCCAAGTGGACTACCGCTATATCGAAGCGCTGAAGTGTTTGTACGAGAATGCCACTATGTCAGTCCGACTCCAGGACCAGAACTCAAAACCTATTCCGTTGCAGCGGGGAGTCAGGCAAGGAGATGTTATTTCTCCTAAACTGTTCTCCGCTGCACTGGAGGATGTTTTCAAGACTCTGGACTGGAGAAGGATGGGCATCAACATAAACGGCGACTACCTCACTCACCTTCGGTTTGCTGACGATATAGTTGTCTTGGCTGAGACCATGGAGGATTTAAGTACAATGCTCAATGACCTCAGTAAAGCCTCCGAGCGAGTTGGTCTAAGGATGAACATGGACAAGACGAAGATCATGTCAAATGTCCATGTCGCACTAACTCCTTTAACAATCGGACACTTTACGCTCGAAGTTGTAGACGATTACATATACCTAGGACAGACTGTCCAGTTGGGTAGGTCCAACTTCGAGAAAGAGGTTAATCGTCGAATCCGACTCGGCTGGGGCGCGTTCGGGAAGCTACGGCACATCTTTTCGTCCAATATTCCGCAGTGTCTCAAGACAAAAGTTTTTGACCAGTGTGTGTTGCCAGTGATGACATATGGCACTGAAACGTGGTCGCTTACTATGGGCCTCATAAGAAGGCTCAAAGTCACCCAAAGGGCAATGGAGATAGCTATGTTGGGAGTTTCTCTGCGTGATCGCATCAGGAATGAGGCCATCCGCAGCAGAACCAAAGTGACCGATATAGCCCTCCGAATCGCTAAACTTAAGTGGCAGTGGGCGGGGCACATAGCACGTAGAACCGATGGCCGTTGGGGCGGAAAGGTTCTCGAGTGGCGACCACGTACCGGAAGGCGTAGCGTGGGCAGGCCCCCCACACGGTGGACTGATGACCTGGTGAAGGTCGCGGGTGTCCGCTGGATGCGGGTGGCGCAGGATCGGTCATTGTGGAAGTCTTTAGGGGAGGCCTATGTCCAGCAGTGGACGTCTTTCGGCTGACATGATGATGATGATGATGAAAACCATAATAATAATAAAATAGGTATGAGACTTGAAATTTTCTGAAAAATGAGTTTTTTTTAATCATCTAAAAGTAATATTAAGGCTTACAATGGAATTCACATAATTCAATTAATAAGAAAAATAAAAACTAAAGGCGGCTAAAGCGGCTGAAAAGCTTAAAGTCCAGAAGTACAGGGGTCTCGGCCCCGAGTATATTTTTATGCCATTCGGGGTCGAGACCCTTGGCCCGTGGGGTCCGAATGCTCTAAAACTTTTTAAAGAAATTTTCCCCTCTCTAGCTCGGAAAGCCGTCTTTTATCCTTTGAAACAATCGGGTAAAAACGCATTTTATCCACAAGTGGGGAAAGTAATTTGACCTTGGAGCGTGTTTGAGTAGCTTTTGACAGATAACAAAATGTAAAACGCTCATATTAATGGTTCGTTTGATATCAATTATCATTAAATAAATGGTTTGAGCCAAAGTGACCGATATAGCCCTCCGAATCGCTAAACTTAAGTGGCAGTGGGCGGGGCACATAGCACTTAGAACCGATGGCCGTTGGGGCGGAAAGGTTCTCGAGTGGCGACCACGTACCGGAAGGCGTAGCGTGGGCAGGCCCCCCACACGGTGGACTGATGACCTGGTGAAGGTCGCGGGTGTCCGCTGGATGCGGGTGGCGCAGGACCGGTCATTGTGGAAGTCTTTGGGGGAGGCCTATGTCCAGCAGTGGACGTCTTTCGGCTGACATGATGAAATGGTTTGAGAATTTAATAAAAAATACTGAACTTAGCTTTATTTAATGATTTAAGTCGTAAACCTTAAAATTCTATAAGTAACATTTTTTTTATAATGACTGAGTATAATTGTAAACGCACAAGTTGAGTCGATGCAATTTCAAAACGCATCCTCAGAAATGTCATCTTGTCAATGTCAACTAAAATATACACAACTTGTCACCGACTCCGACTCGCGTAAATATTATTGTATTATACACAACTTTCAGCGTTTTACGTTTTGTTATCTGTCAAAAGCTACTCAAACACGCTCCAAGGTCAAATTACTTTCCCCACTTGTGGATAAAATGCGTTTTTACCCGCTTGTTTCAAAGGATAAAAGACGGCTTTCCGAGCTAGTGAGGGGAAAATTTCTTTAAAAAGTTTTAGAGCATTCGGACCCCACGGGCCAAGGGTCTCGACCCCGAATGGCATAAAAATATACTCGGGGCCGAGACCCCTGTACTTCTGGACTTTAAGCTTTTCAGCCGCTTTAGCCGCCTTTAGTTTTTTTTTCTTATTAATTGAATTATGTGAATTCCATTGTAAGCCTTAATATTACTTTTAGATAATTAAAAAAAACTCGTTTTTCAGAAAATTTCAAGTCTCATACCTATTTTATTATTATTATGGTTTTATTTTGTAATATTCTTTTTATCTTGTTAATTTGATGATATACATACTATCCATTTAACGGCAATACGTTATAAAGTTTATCATGAGGATGCCAAAGGGGCCAAATTTTTTAGATTTATTTTAATTTTATTTAGTATTAGTTTTAATTTAGTTTTATTTTAGGTCTAGTTTAGGTTGTTTATCTATGGTTATTATTATTAATATGAGTTTCATTACCTTTTCCTTGAATAAACATTTAATGCTTAAAAAAAAAAGAAATAATACAATTACTATGTAATCATTTTTTTTTGTATTCTATACAATGTTAGTATGTACGGGGCTCGTGCGTTGTGACGTCATAATTTTCTGTCAATTAGTATGGAGCGCTTTTGATGTCCGGGATGTGACATCTTTGACCCTTATGTGCGGCTTTTATAATGCTTTAATCGTAGTTAGTCCCATACAAACATTTAATCCCCTTTGAAACTTGTTCGAATATTTTTTTGAAAACTAGCTTATTGTCTTTTGAAATGACTGACTGAAACTGCTTTACATTATAATCAAGCTGTTGTCAATTAGGTACTGCTAAATAAATAATATGTCAAAAGACTCACGTTTTGCAGGTTAACAATAAAATCATGTGCATAAGCCATTGTCGCAGCTTTAATCACTTCCTCTCTGGTTGCTTCTTGGTAGCCAATGGCTATGTTATCGTGGATAGTTCCTCGGAACAAGACCGGTTCCTGACCTACCACACCTGTAAAGCGTTGGTTAGTAACAGTAGCACCTCCAAGTAGAATAAATAATATCACATCCCATATAAATTATTTTACAGTACATATGGTGCTACTTTACCGCACGAGTGCGGTAATCAGCAGATTACGTGCATATGTCGAAACTTAAAAGAGCCATATGTACTGTAAAAACGTTGTACGATACACGTGCGAATAGGTAATACTCAACTCGTGTCGATTTAAAACACTCCCTTCGGTCGTGTTTTAATTTATCACCACTCGTTGCGAATTTCCTGTTTTCTGCACTTGTATCGTAATGTACTGTTAGGGTAATTGATTACCACTACATATCTCGGAAAACTATTTCATGTTATTATTACTATTTTTAGACTTAACGTTATTTTATTTTATTGCTGAGGTATACCTCATACTCGTAATTGTGACTTTGCATACCCTGAAAACGATTAGTAGGGTATCCGCTTACCTAAACTGCTTCGAAGCCAACCTATATTCAGAGTTCTTAAGTCCCTGCCATCGATTTTAACCGAGCCAGAGTGTACGTCGTACATTCTTTGCAGCAACTGTAGTATAGTGGACTTGCCACAGCCAGATGACCCGACTAGTGCCACACATTCTCCCGCTTTGATGTGTAGGGAGAACTCTTTCAATACCTGTTTGAAGGCAGAGAGTCGTTACAATAAGAGACCTTGCAGTTACGATATTTCCATTACTGGATTTTGAAACATCGTTACATCATTAGCGATGCTGGGGATAATACCCGTACATTATAGTTCTTTCTGTTCTGATGGAAGTTATTGATTGTAAAGTAGAATGCATTATTAATATGGATAATCTATCGAATACTGAAATATATGTAGGTATTTTTTCATGGATGGAGTGAAAATACTTACAGTAACGTCAGGGCGCGAAGGGTAGTTGAAGCAAACATCCTCAAAAGAGATATCACCAATCACTCTCCTTGGCTGCGCACCCTCTTTGCTCATGCTATTTATTTTCGGTTTTCTCTCTATCATTTCAAACACGCTGGCAGCCGCGGCGCGCGCCCCTGAGAATGATTCTGCGTGGGGTACGCAGAAGGTTATTGACTGCGTGGCCATGTACATACTGAAGAGGATCTAAAAAAGTAGGCCGGGTAAAGAGGATATACGCAATTAGAAGAAAATATGGCACTAGAGAAGAAGTTTTGCTAGACTGTAAGATTGTAACTTCACATATACATCTCTAGTTGACCAGGAGGTACTTCCGGGGATCGTATTTGGCATTTTACATTTATAATTTACCAGTGTTTATAAAGTTCTGTGCTAGTTTCTTAACTTTTAGTGCCTGCAATCCCTCTTTCACTTTCTCAGCCTGATCGTTGTTAGTTCCTTACACTGAATATTTCTCCGACTGCATATCGACGATCATCGGGATTCGGAATAAGGAAGTCATGGAGCACGAGGCGGGTGCCATAGGAGAGGCCGATGGCGTTGAGCGAGTAGGTGAGCACCCAGTTGAAGCCGGTGCCCAGCCCCGTGTACAGCCCGCGCTTGCGTCCGTAACGCTCTGCGGGCTCTAACAGCTTCTTGTACCTATAAAGACTCAACATCAGGACAACCATGATGCACACACGTGGCCATGCTACACTAATGCATTTGATGTCAAAGCGGGTAAATTTCCGAGGAGCTACTGGTTTAAGAGCTGGCTACGGAACTTTCTATTATTTGCAATGATAGTTACGTTTCGACTATCAACACATACTATATCTTTGTTATTTTCAACTAGTTCTCTTGAATCGGCTGAGATATTACCTTCTGACGGAAAGACATATTATAGTAATAGGGCCCCATGAAACACGGAAAGATTTGACTCAGTAAATGAGATGATGTGGGCACTTTTTCGCCGATCTTAAGACATCCTTTGGTTTCTTAGGTATTACATTGGACTCAAAATTGCAGTGGGGTTCCCATATAACAGCGATAGGAAGTAGGTTGAGCTCTGCTGCATTTGCAGTCAGGAGAATAAGGCAGCTTACCAATGTGGCAACGGCACGGTTAGTTTACTTTGCTTATTTTAATAGTATCATTACTTATGGTCTTATCTTATGGGGATCAGCTGCAGATATTGAAACTGTTTTTATTTTGCAAAAAAGGGCTATCCGAGCAATTTATAACTTGGGGTCGCGTGATTCATTAAGAGATTTTTTCAAAGAAATAGATATTCTAACCCTGCCGTCCCTATATACATATTTGAAATAATAATGTATGTTAGGAAGAATTTGGGCAATTTTCCAACGAACGCTGATAAAGCAATAGCCACGAGAAATACTGGGAAACTCAAAATAACCTTCTATAGACTAGTAAAGGCGAAAAAGTCGTTCTTGGGAAATTGTATCAAATTCTACAATAAAATTCCTAAACACATTACTGAACTTAGCAATTCTAAATTCAAATCTGTAGTAAAACAAACACTTATTTTAAGAGCATATTATAAGATAAACGATTACATCATGGATAGGGATGTGTGGCAGTGATAGCGTCCTGCACGGGTAATCTATCGCGAAAATATATTTTCTACTGTAGCATTGTTATTTAAGTTATTTTGTAGTAATGTAATTTTATATTTAACTATATAATGTATATTGTTTTGAAAAAATGACACCTCGCCGAGTTTCTTACGCCGGTTCTTCTCGTGGCAGAGGTATATTTTTCCGAACCGGTGGTAGTTTATTGACGTTCATAGGTGCATGTAATATGCCTAATTTGAAGAATAAACTACTTTTACTTTTTTACTTTTACTTCTGGCATTACTTTTCCACCATCAATCAAAACGCCTGACAATATTATGTTCGAATTAAGTACATAATTAGCTATAATACTTACCACACCAAACGCAGAGCTTTAAAAATTGCACACCTTTAAATTGCTTTTACAACCCCTTTCCGCAAACACTGGACAGCTGCAAGGCGCCCGAATCAATTAATAACAGTAGTATGGCACACTAACTAGACGGATGTCTTTTCTCTATAAATTGCAACAGTATTTTGATGCACCTCCTTCGACGTCACCTGGCACTACTTTTTCCCAACGAAAACCCCTGGCAACTATACGTAATTAGCTATAATACCACACCAAATCCAGAGCTCTATAAATATAATATATATATAATATATAATGCATATCTTCAATTGCTTTTACAACCCATTTGCTGTTCAACCACTCTCACCCTCACCGCTGAAAAGCTGCCATGCACCGGGATCAATTATTAATAGTATGACTAACTACTCTAACTAGACGGATTTTGTGTGTCTATAAATTGCAAAGGTATTTCCATAGCCTTAAGTTGTTGTATAAAACTTCTCCTCGGTCTTCCTCTTCTCCTTACTAATTCAACCTTGCCTTACGGAATAGTTGTAAGAAGATGTCGTGTGACCACAAGTAACCCATCATTTTGCCTCGTCTATTTTAGATAGTCTTCATAAGTGTCTGTTGTTTCTTTCACAATTTGCAGCACTTTTACGTTTGTTTTCTTATCGGTCCAGCTTATCTTAGACGAGGACCCAGTGAAATCGCGCCTACTTCACCGACAAGAGCTAAATAGGTCTTAAATGACGATGATAATTTCCGTAGCCGGCTCTCTGACGGGAAATATTGATTTGCAAAAACCTCGCCTTTGCAAAATAAGTGGAAATGAAGAAAAACTATGCAATGAACATAACCCTAACGCTGTATTATTAGATTAGGGATAGTTGTGGCGTCTATTTAAAAATAAAAGTACTTCCCTTTAGGGTAAACATAAAGTTAATCTGGTCACCACTGAGGTTTTTGAGTCAATTAACAATCTAGGCTGGAAAGTACTACACAGACGAGATAATTTCAATTAAGGACTTAAAGAGCATTAAAAATAAGTACAGTTTGTTTGGAGGTATAAATAGTAAGCGGAATGAGATCTAACCTCTCGACTTCTCTATTTTCACCTCCGAAGGCCACAATAGTCCTCACTGATTTCAATACTTCTTCAGCTTGTTTTCCAGCCTGGCTATATGCATTCAGTTCACGAATTGACGACTTTGTTTGATACTGTAAAATAAAAGTACCGTCATTCTATCTTGGACAACCAGATATTACGCTTATTGTAAGCTAAGGTTGACGGATTTATACTTATATAAAACACATCTTTGGTGGATAGGTTCGCAGTTTAAATGTATTCTGCCTCCCCCACCCCTCGCATCTTCAACCAGGATCTGATAGGGAAATTGATTGACAGTACTGAGTTGTATTGGGTAAATCGTGATATGCTGTATGGCTGTTCTTACGTTAGATAAAATGACGGATGCGGCGATTGAAAAGGGCACTACAGACAGACAGGCAAGCGCCAGCTCCCAGCCGAGTGGGAACGTTTGGCATATGCAAATAATGGCTGTACCAAGAAGGTTAGAAACCACGGCCAGCTTTTCTCCCATTCCATCTTTTATTTTCATCATGTTCCTGAAAAATTCAAATTGTCAATGATTAACAAGTTATTTTACAAAACAGCGTTATTTGTTTCAATTTTAACATCATGACATAGTTACCATCGAGGCTTTGATATATAGTTGTCCAGCGACTAATTACGAGGATAACGAGTCATAAAGGCTGCTCACGGCTTTGGATGACGTTAGAATAAACTTTATCTTACGTAAGCCAAAAATATATATCTATAACTTACTCTGACATTTTGGTAGCCAAGTTGAATTCTGTGTCAGTGTCGAACCATGTCATATCCTGTCTCATAACTGCCTCCAAGAAAAGCTTACGAATTCGCGTGATCTGAAAAATCATAATAATGATTGGCGTATTAAAATGTCACTGGGCCATGCACAGCACAGCCTTAGGATCTAATTTGATTAATTTACGGATAAAATTTTGGATAAAGCAGATCCTAAGGCTTTCTTAAACTATTAAGTTTAGGTCATTTGCTAAAAATATAAGATAATTATTCATAAAATTTAAATTGTTTGATGATTTGATGACACTATTAAATCCTGTTTAGAGTCAATACTCAATGTGAGCTTAGACGACAAACAGAGGTGTCAGGCGGCCCTGCCAGTTCGTTACGGTGGCTTAGGTGTGCGTCGGGTCCAGGACATAGGTCTGGTAGCCTTTTTAGCGTCGGCTCATGGTTCGTCGAGTCTTGCTGCTCGTATTTTATCAATTGATGGCAGCAACTTTCGAGTTCCATTCGTCACCGAGGCCCTGGCTAAATGGGCGTCACTATGTCCGTCTAACGATCACCCGGATAGCTTGACGGTCCAAAGACGATGGGACGATATCCTCTATAAGCAAACATATGCTCATTTGCTGAGTGATGCCTCAGGGACCGACCTAGCACAAAGCTCTCACAAAGCCCGAATCCGGTACTTGGCTGCACGCCTTGCCCTCCCCTCATCTCGGCACTCTGCTCGACAACGACTCCCTGAGGATAGCAGTTGCTTTAAGGCTGGGGAGCAAGGTATGCGAAGAGCACCGATGTGTCTGTGGGGCAATGGTAGAGGAGAATGGTCACCATGGGCTAAGCTGCAACAGATGTGCGGGTCGGTTCCCTAGACACCATTCAATTAATGAGATCGTGCGTCGGGCTATGGTGTCGGCCAACGTACCCTGTATCCTGGAGCCCCCGGGTCTGTCTCGGACTGACGGGAAGAGACCGGATGGATTGACGTTGGTTCCTTGGCAGAGAGCACGTTGTCTTTTATGGGATGCCACTTGTGTTAGCACATTTGCAGCGTCCCACCTAAGATTCACTATAAAATCAGCTGGTTCGGCGGCTGAAAATGCTGCTAAGGTCAAACACACCAA
Organism: Notocelia uddmanniana; assembly: GCA_905163555.1. Taxonomy (NCBI): domain Eukaryota; kingdom Metazoa; phylum Arthropoda; class Insecta; order Lepidoptera; family Tortricidae; genus Notocelia; species Notocelia uddmanniana. Next base: position 50,105,644 of record LR991052.1, read on the forward strand.
ATACTCTGCCTTGGAACCAACTTACGATTTCGTTCCGGTTGCTGTGGAGACAGCTGGGCCCTGGGGCAGTGAGGCTCTCGGGCTTTTCAAACAGTTAGGCAGACGTTTGAGGGAGAGGGGCCTTGACCCCCGCTCTGGGTCATGGCTCGTCCAACAGGTCTCAATTGCTGTTCAGCGAGGCAATGCCGCAAGCATTTTGGGGACCTTTGGTTCGAGCATGACGCAGAGCGGGGCGCAGTTTTAATTTATACTTTTTCCTTTCTTTTATGTTAGTTACCTAGTTAGTTTAGCGTTTTATAATGTATATTGACCTGTTATTGTATTATAATATTAAAATGTATTATAATAATTCATAAAATATAAGAAAGAAAGAATGAAAATACATTTATTAACGTCGTAACACAACATATTAACATTTATTACATAATTTTTTGAATATACAACGCTAAAGACGACGCTAAAAGAGCCCCGCTCAGCATGTTGCCACAGCAAACCGCAACACTGGTTTTCAGCGGGGTCCTGCCTTAAAACTATCGAATGACAACACAAACGCAAACAACATAAAAATAAAAGAAAAAAATAATTCACATTTGTGCTTATAAACTTATAAGCTTTATCAAATGTTTACATTTAAAAACAGGTATGTGAAAAGCAAGTAAATGAAATGCCACTGTTACAAGGTAAGAAATTGAATAAAACTAACAATTGTGAAATGAGTTCAGCCACCATGTGCCACTAAACATTATACATATAAAATAAAATAAGAAAAGATTGCAGGATCTAAAACTATCTATTTGAGTTTTTAAAAGTAGTTACTGACTGTTTTTAGTGCGCGAATAGTAGGAGGCAAGTTGTTCCAGCATTTCGTGGCAGAGTATCTAAAACTGCCACGAAACGCAGCTAATTGTTGACGAGAACAGACAAGCTGCAGAAATAGGACTGACTATAGGACATGACTTCTTTAAACCTGGAGTTATGTGCCCAGGTCAGCTTATCATAGAGGTACGAGGGCAACTGGCTATAATGGTCATACTGGTACTACTTACTACTTCGAGACCCCTTTAACTATGAGTATTCGTAAGTTGTCCTGTATGTAAATCAAACAGTCAAATGACGAAAACAAAAAAGGATGGTAACTTTTTTAATTACTTAGTTTGGGTTGCACCAAACCGTCTGTAATCTTTAAAATTTGAATGTATGAAAAGTTTGACAAGTTTTTATGGGATGACAGCTGCCGGCGCCATATATAAAGTTGATTGGCATATGATCGTAAGTTGGTGCAACCCAGCCTTATAACCATCTTAGGAACTTAACGTACAGTTATTAGCCATAAATTAAAGCAATCAATTTTAAACCTAACAGCATAATTAAATGTCCAAAACGAGTACAGCGGGCGTTAATGATGAAGGTTGACGAGTTTGATAGAGTGACTGTAAACATAAAAGACTAAATTAGTATGTGTCTACTGTGATAAAAAGTTAAAAATCTAGTGACTACTTATGTCAAGTGGGGTGTGATACGAAAGAGATTGAATTACATATTCTATAACAGTTTTTCCTTTTTTTGCGGTGGTAAAGTTTCAATCAATTTATGATAACAATTGACCCGGATCCGGACCCGGATTGGACCCGGGTATGTCCTAAAACTGCGACCAAGACCACCGGGGGATGGGCAGCAGCATCCCTGGAGTGCGGTGGAGATACTGCGATCGCCAATTCCAGTGAATGAACAGTTGAAAACTTAAAACTAAATACCGGAAAAACTGGAAGGTAGGTATAAATAATTATTAAATTGGAGCAATTTGTACTCACGGCTAACTCTTAATATATTTTTGTTTCAGCTATATGGAATTAGATACTTAGGAGACTTAAAAAATACTGCTGTGATCTATAGTCATTCAGAATCTTGGCTCATAGGATATTCAAACAGTTGTTGGAACTTATCATAAACCTTTTGCGCTTACATCATTATCATCAGCCTGTGTCAGTCTACTGCTGGACGTAGGCCTCTCCCATGGCACGCCACTGAGCAGTCTGCCCCAACGGCCGCGACGATCGGTTCTGCGACATATTCGACCTGCCCACTGCCACTTCAGCTTGCTAGTTAATTCGCCGAGCTATATCTTTCCGGGTGTTGAAACTCTTCGAGTCTTCGTGCCAGACGGTTCGTGAAGATCCTCAAGAGTCATCACTCGGACGAAGAGGAAATCTGATTCATTGTAGTACGATTATCGAACTAACAGGAATAAAATTATCCAGATAGACCGACCAGTCGGATGAGGCAGATTTGCTATTCCTTATAGTTCTACTAGTCGGACCAACAGAAAAAAATGTCAACGTCGTCCAATCAGTCGGACAAAGCAGTCGAACCACGTAGCTACAGGGATAGATTTAACATTGACAGTAAATTATTTGTTAAAATAACGAATTCGTTCGTAATTTAATGTTATCTAACTAATTAACATACAATAACTGTGAACCATTTGTTATGAAATATGTAGGTACTTATTTTATTGTGATTACAAGTATAAATAAATGTGATTTGAAGTTAACATGCTAAACACGTTTTTATAATTACTTCTGATTTAATAAAACAATTCATTAAGGTAGTTCATTCACTGGTTTTATTTCGTTCATTTACTAGATAATTGAGTTCATTCACTGGGGTTTTTGGCTATTTTCCCATTTTTTCACCCAAAAGGTAAAATTTGGTGAAATTGTGTAAATGTACCACAAATCTTAAAGTGTGTATACCAAGCTTAATAGTTCCTTGAGTGATGCTGATAGTTATCACCTGTATTGAAAAATGTTTTCATAGTAAACTTATTTTTTTATATGAAATATGCTTAACCGTTCACTACCCTATGAGATTATGCTGAAAATATACCCTTTCGAATAAAAATTATAATAAAAAGGTTCAAGTGATAAGATTTATCTTTTTGAAAACAACTTAATTACTACATAGGTACTAGGTTACGTTATTCAGTCGCACAAATTAGTAACAAAATCCACCGATAGATGGCGCTATAACCATGGCGATTTTCACCCGAAATAATGGAGTTGGGACGAAACCCTCGGTGCGCGAGTCGGACTCGGACTTGACTGGTTTTTTAATGGGTTTCAAACATTCGCGATTTTAGCGCCGGGCACGCGATTTTAGCATCGCGATTCAGCGAGGAAATGGTGCTAGTATCTTGGGGACTATGCTGAGAGGCACTAATTTCTTAAACGCATTTTAATTATTGTCATACATGTAGTCATACATTTAGTTTTTTATTACAATTACATAAAGGTATTTAAAATATTACTATAGCCTGACCAGTATCTATTTAAACCTGAGATAATGTCGCTGCAAATAGGATGTTATACGGCAATAATATACATACGTCATGTATAGTCAAGACAGTCTGTCGTATGGGCTTTCTTAGAAATCTACTTTAAAAATAATTGTATTGGGTCTTTTTTTCATTAGCGGCAATGACGGTAACGTTATTTCCTTTATGTATATTATATTATATCCATTATAATACACGTGGGTTCACTGAGATTGGAAATTAATTTCTCCAAAACCTATTTCTTAAAATTGTTCCTGTTCATGGAGTCATGATAATCGGCTTTTTTTTCCTTATCATTATATTTTAGGAGTGCATTGAGAACAAATCCCGATGGTCCACCGGTATGAACAATAATATATCGTTTGCCGGTTGAAACGGATTTTGACACACCCGTTCATTTTCGCTTTGCCAACATTTTGCGTCGTTAAGAGAAGTATGGATGTAAGTCTTATTATCTAAATAAACGAGAGGTACATTTTTGTCCCTAGCTTCTTATATTTCGTCTACTTTCCCGCCAACCGCAATATCCGTCCGCTCCTTCAATATGGACCTTTGGTTTCTGCACTTTTTGTATTTGAATCCCACACTGCAATAGCAATCGCAAGTACTCCCTACTAACGGTGAAACGAATATCTTTTTTAAATTCGGTAAGCAGAGTTTTGTGAGTAGGTACTTGCTTTCGCACGGCATTGAATTCATGAATTTTGTGCCTTATGGCACATTTGTCGAACTCGTCTATTTGTTTTTTTTTTGGTAGTTTTTGATTTTGGTCGGTGGCAATGGGTAGCGAAACATTATTTTTATTTTTGATTGCAACACTACAGACGCCGAATCGACGTCCAAATAGATACTGGTCAGGCTACACATAACATAACTTTAGATTCATTATTAGCAAAGGTTAAAATCAATATTACGGAGGTTGCTGTTCAGGGTTCTGAAATATATTTTGTATATTACTTTTCAGCTTTACGGTCGCCTCACTTTCAATCAGCTTCTGAGGTTGACCTATTATCAGAGTATAAGAAATATAATAATAAAATCAACTATAATTGTTACCAACATATTACATAACAATTAGTATTTTTATATTATCATGCACTCGTGATTTTTTCTTATTTCAGAGTTGAACCTTAAAGATAAACATGACAAACCAAGGCAAGGCCATCAATTAAATCAATTGCTTTGGAAGCGCTTCAATTATGATACAACTGCTGGAATGATATGCCTACAATAATAAACACAGATTGTAGTTTCATTGTGACCGAGTTTACGACGGAAATCATTTCAATCAAATATAATGGTAGTCGATTTATGTCGTACCCAAAATGACAGTTTTCAATCTTATTTATTACAAATACATAGTAACATCGTAACATATCGTATCATATCTGGGATAACTCGGGGCACTTATACTAAAGTGTAAACCAGTTTAATTTAAATATTATATCGGATTTTAAATATATCGATGTTACTGTCAACATCTAAATGTTCTAAAAAATAAATATATATATTTATCTCTTCATTTTAAAATAAAAACAATAAACAAATTACGAGTAACGTTTGGGCTGTCTAGGGCACTATAAGTTTTTTTTATTTTAGTCTCGATAGGTTTGCGTATGACCACAAATCACCTGATGGTAAGCGATATTGCGGTCTAGGATGGAGCGCGCTTACCTAGTAAAAACAGGATCACTCTCGTCTTGAAGACCGTAAGGTTAGACCAACGCTTTATGTTTGACGTGTTTTTAATGATCAACAATATAACTGTGCAGACGTGAGATTACAAATTAACTTAATTCTAAACTTAAACTATTGATCGAGGTCAATCTCGACCTTACGCGACCGCGATGGAAGACATAAGGCACTGTTTTCACTAGTTTTCACATAATGTAACCTTGGTCCATGTATTGGCTGATTTTGTTTGAAATAACATCCGCATACATTTATTATCTGAAGAGACTTGATATCAGGGGTGATATCGAACCTTTTTATAGTAATCGAGAATTTTCAATGAGCACATGTAATTATATATCGACATCTTTTTTATCGATATCAAATCCATAGAATGTGCCCCGAGTTATCACAGGTATGATCGTAAATATAGTTAGGTACTGTCGATATGGCTGATTTACCTATTGTGTAAAAAGTAAACATTTATAGAGTTTTTATTGATTTCCGTTCCTTCGGGCATTTGACTTCGAACTAAGCAATAATTATAAGTAATTAGTCAAATGAAAAATGACGGCCTTTTTATACATATACGTGTTCGCCATACCTACTACTGCGCATGTGCAAAATGCTAAAGCGGCAAGCCACATATCTGCATTCTGCCAAGCATGTTTTGTTAATATTTACAATTTATTTATATGTAATAATTTAAATCTATAATTATTAATAATACGTTCAATAAAATATTTATGCACCCTTAAAAGAATGTAAATAAATTGACTAATTTGTAAAACTCTACCTACTTAACACTGAAAATTCCTTACGCCGAGCTGACGAATGAGTTAAAAAAATTGAATAGTAAAAAGCATTAGTGCGGAAAAGTGGTACTTTCCGCACAGTTTGACTATAAAGAAAACGCAATTTTCGAGGACATGCATTGCAATAGCTATTTACGCTAGAAAGGCCGATATCGCAGATGTTGAGGCCCGAGCCGCAGGCGAGGGTCATAAATATGGGACAGAGGGCTTTCTGTTTTACGACCCGTATTTTGTACACAAATTTACGTCACCACGGCCAAAAAGTGGGTTTTTCCGGACGCGCAGCAACGCGCTTTTTGGCAAGGTGTGGTGTAATAGTTATTTATTTGTTATACAAGGGTGCAAATATATATTTTACCCGCGAGTGTGGAATTGAAACACGAGCGAGCGAAAGGAGCGAGTTGGTTCTAAAATCCTGAGCGAAGCGAGTGTTTCAACACACGAGAAGTAAAATACAACTTTGCACCCGCGTGTAACACAAAGCTTTTCACCTCACTATAGCGAGGAAAGTGCAACATGCAAAAAAACACAGGTCCACAGGCATGATCTTCATCACTGGAATCACTGATTTTTTAACGATATTAAAACAGAAAACTCTGGAAGTTGTGTATATTAACGTGAGTCGGAGTCGGTGAGAAGTTTTAAAGTAAAATTTTATTTTAGTTGACATTGACCATGTTGACATTTCTGACGATGCGTTTTTTAAATGCATCGAGTCAACTTGTGCGTTCACAATAATATTCAATATCATTATAAAAAAAATAGTTATGAAATTTTAAGGTGTATGACTTAAAATCATTAAATAAAGCTAAATTTGGTATTTGTTATTAAATTCTCAAACCATTTATTTAATGATAATTGATATCAAACAAACCATTATTAGGAGCGTTTTACGTTTTGTTATCTGTCAAAAGCTACTCAAACAGGCTCCAAGGTCAAATTACTTTGCCCACTTGTGGATAAAATGCGTTTTTACCCGCTTGTTTCAAAGGATAAATGACGGCTTTCCGAGCTAGTGAGGAGAAAAGTTTTTTTATACTCTAGTATTGCAATGAAATTTGACAGATTACAATGCATTGTAATTTGTCAATTAAATGACTGATAGAAGTAATAAAACAATAAACTATATACCAATGCAAGTCTATAGGTACCATAGACAAATCATTATATGTGGGTGGGAGAATATATATATATATATTATAAAACCATTTGGTTTTACAGTTTCAAATTTTAATCAAATTATTTTGCTGTCGTAAAAAATATTGTATGCAACGTTACCTCTCGCTCTCGCTAAGCACTTTTGTTATAGCGACCCTGTTGCATAAAATACTAGTTCACAATGGTTCTATAATTAGCTTTTCATGTCTCGTGCCTTACTAAGACCACTTTGTCAATAAAAAAAGCATACATTTTATACCAATTGCATAAAATATTTTAATTATGTCTATGTTGTAAACTGATTCCAGTGATTCCATTCCCTACCTTTAAAAAAAGTTGTATTATGATGTATGGAAATCCATTATGATTCTCCCACCAGTTATATAATTATTTGTCTATGGCATACACTTGCATTGGTAAATACATAAAGTTTTTTGTTTTAATACTGCTATCAGTTATTTAATTGACAGATTGCAATGCTGCAATGCTGGAGTAGAAAACGTCCTTAACTACGAGTATGTACAGAAAGTTTGCAATTCATCCACAAACCTATTTTCTTCAATAATGGTTTTCTACACAGACTTCGGATTGCGCCTTACGGCTAGTTTTCTACTTTTTTTTAATAGGTTTTAGATTCAGCGTACGATTGAGCATACGATGATTATGGTCTATGCCGTTCAAATTCGAAGATTATACAGGGCTTTTTATTGAATTCCGTTAACTGCGAGGGCAAATTCTTGAGATGAAATAAAGTAATCTTCTCTAAGACACTAGTATCCCAATTCTTAGCAATTCGAAGTTATTCAAAAATTCATTTTCTTTAATTAACACCCCTAGTATAGTATAAAACATATTTAACAATGTGGTGTCATTTGAATTCCGAAGATTGTCATACTCATAGAATTAGGATGTACGGCGCAATCCGAAGTCTGTGATCATACTTGACATTAACTTTTGCTTAACTCCACGTTAACTCTTAAGGGCGTTTTTGATTCACCCTTGGTGATTTCATTAATTATTTTGTATGAAAAATAAACAAAAAAGATTTTTCCTTGAATTTTGAAAACTAAATATGCTACGTTGTTTCTGTGGCTATGCACCCTGTATATAGTAGACGATTTTGTTAATATATTATTTGGTAAAAGTTATACTTGTTGTGAAAATATGTATTTAATTTCCTGACTTTCTTTTTTTATTGCATAAAAGCAATCGAAGTTTCGTCAGCTACCTACGTTCAGCATTGATTGGACTACCTAAGAATGGTTGATGATAAGTGAAGTGAAAAACGAGACATTATAAATAATGGAAAGTTTCTCACTGCTGCACTAAATATATACCGGTTATAAAATTTACAGTAGATACACGCACCTGTTTTAAGGCACTCCAGTTGATCAGGGCTACAGAAGAGATGACAAGCAGAAGCGATATGATTACGCTGACGAACGTGCCAATGGCCATCGCCTTAGTGTCATCCATTAGCGCTGCCATTTGTTCTTCGTTACTTCCATTCCTCCTGTCGAAAGAAAAACATTATTGAAAAGTATAGGGCACCATATACAGTCGCAATGGGCGTTGAGAAAAACTTTCTTACAATCTGACTCCTCCTCCGAAAGCGATGGTGAGAGGCAGGTAGCTGGTGTACTGGGTCTGGTAACTAGTACGCTCAATGAAGGATGTGCTGAGCTCTCCAATTTGTATCAGGATGAAGCATATGCCGCCGCCACTCAGCAATCCCAGCAGCACTCCTGTTACTGTCGCCAGCCGTTCTGTCCATGTCGCGTACCGATACTACATGTGGAGAGTTGTATAAATAATTAAATCTTGTGTGTGTATGTTCTTAAGATAGGTTTTAACAATAATAATATAAGAAGTATAATATTCAAACCATAGTTACAAAACATTATATATTAATGAAAAAATTCTAAACTAGGGTGTCGCCGGCAGCGAGGCTTCCTAAGTTATCGGAGGTTAGGTCGAAAGAAAAGAAACGTACAATGATGATGAAATAAGGATGATTAAATTATTGGGTCATTACAACTGACATTATTGTTCCGTTGAGCCTGAATAAATGCGTTATGATTTAATTCATACATAATATTTAAGAAAAAAAAAACCGACTTCAATTGGGGAGGCCGGTGAAAGATTATTATACTTAGATGGTGCACTCTTAGATTCCATACAATAAAATAAAAATGGCTATAAGTATGTTTATAATGGTAGAAGACTAAGTACCCTCAATTCCTCATGGAATCATGGAAAAACCTTGTTTGCTTGACAAACAAAACGAAGAGAACAAATCGCCAAACGTGAACTACGCGTCGTTGAAGAGTTGCGTTCTGATCATCATCAGCAGTTCCACTTCATCAAATGTCACTTTTATGAATGAAAATGCTTGATTAGTTCATGAAAATACTAAAATCACTATTTGTGTGCCTTTCACATTTGAGGGATTCCCTCGATTCCTAATGGATCCCATCATCAGAACTCGAGCATTACAAAAATCAATCGTGAAAATACTTAGAATTTGCTTAACAAACACAACTAGAAGGACAAATCGCCAAACGTGAACTATTCGTCGTTGAAGAGTTCTGTTCTGATCATCATCAGCAGTAGTTCCACTTCATCCAATGTCACAGTTTTGGATGAAAATGCTCGATTTGTTGATAAAAACACAAAAATCACTATATGTTTGCCTTTAAGATTTGAGAAGTTCCCTTAATTTCTCATGGATCCCATCTTTAGACTGCGTTTTGACAAAAACGGGACCAACTTGGATATATATACTTACAATCAAAAAAAGGAATTTTCCAGATCGGTTAAGAAATGACGGAGTTATGAAGTAACAAACAGTAAAAAAAAAAAGAAAAGCAAAAAAAACATACAACCGAATTGATAACCTCCTCTTTTGAAATCTTGAAGTCGGTTAAAAACGGGTACGCATGTGAAAATATACATAATATTGTACTTGGTAATTTTCAAAGTCAAAAAGACAGGCGGGGACTAACCACTCTTAACATGGGTCCCTGAAAGCGACGCGACGTCGTAATGACGGCCAGCAACACCGGGGTGAGCGGCTCAGGAGTATCGACAGGTTTGCTGTGTCGAGCGAGAGAGCACTCTTTGCGATGTAATTCGCGGTTTTATGCTTTTAACACTTCGTACCCTGGATATACTCGTAGCTCTGAAGACTCCTCTCTGGACAGCCAATGAAGGCAAGCCAAAGCTGAGAGTACTGCGGGCGCCCTTGGGCTTCCACTCTGACCGACAAAGTCACGCCGGAGACGGGGCCCCGACCGACTCTCGAGAGAACTTGGGTTCGCTCGCCACAAGCTGCCCACGGAGCTTATTATCTCATTTATTTTTTTTACTTAGTTCTTAGTGGGTAAACCCTGGGTCTCATCAGCCTGTACGTCATCAGGCCCACATAACCACTCGTGTCACCCCCTGCGCCCGGGTGGTATGCGTAATGCATTTTGCCCCCCTCATCAAAAAAAGGGTCGAACGTTTATTATTATTATTATTACGATTTCATATTACTTACTATTTTAAAGTATGGTACTTTCGGTGGTTCCTTTTCTTTTTCTCTGAAAAAAACAAACTCTTGACAGTAAGTCTTGTTGTGTAAAAATATGTTCGTATGGCGAGCAGATTCTGTATGGCCCTATATGGACTTTACACCTTTTTATAATAGAGCCAATTGCGTAATTTCAAAATTTTGAGATTTATAACACGGTATCACAGCAAAAAATTGCATCAAAAAAAGTTTTGCTTAATCATAAAAAAATACTTCAAGTTTTCTAAAAACTATGTTTTTATGATTTTGTAGTCAACTAGGAACCCTTATAGTTTCGCCATATCCGTTTGTCTGTCTGTCCGTCTGTACATCCAAGGCTTTGCTCTGTGATTTTTAGTGCTAGAAAGCTGCAATGCATGAATATATAAATCTGACAAAATGGTAAAATAAAATCTAAAAATATTTTTTACTGGTACCTCCCAACAAGTAATTTCTGTTTTCAAAATTGATAGACGTCTATAACAAACATTTTTTGTTAAAGTGTATATTTTACAGAAATAATCACTCCAAAAGAAAAAAAATGTGTCCCCTCTCTAACTGTTCAACTACGGGTTCAAAAAATATGAAAAAAATCATGAAAATAAAGCGTAATAAAGAATTTCAACAAAAACTATAGCGGAAATGATTAGTTAAGCTGTTTTTGAGGTATCGTAAAACGTCTTCCCTTCTTAGTAAAAGACGTATGAAACGCTGCGAAGGTAGGTATTCTATTTTGCATGTTATTGTTTTTTTTAATTAAGTTCATTGGGCAACTACGGAACCCTACACTGAGCATGGCCCGACATGCTTTTGGCCGGTTTTTATACCGTCCAAGAGTAAATTTAAAGACACCAACAGAATCGTTATGTGAAAATAATGTATGTATGACCACTATGTACCTAATTGCAATATTTAACGACCAAAATAGCGATTTTTGTACTTATTTTCCCATATGGCAGGTTCGAGTATTTTATGTGACGTCGTAGTATAATGTGAAGGAGCCATTTCGTGGGCCGCTAGCGGTGAGCTATACTTGTCCACAAATGTTTGGCTTTACTCGTGCTTCAACTGCAGTTGTTCCCAATATTATACTCACACTTTTTATCCTATGTAAATACCTATTTTTCATTCTCAAAGCAGCTCATTTAGGCAATTTTACGTAATTATGATAAACACTAGGCTAGATTAATAGAGAAGGGTAATTTAACCAGTTAATACCTACTTGTAAAATTGTAACTTGTTTTGTCGTGTCACTGCCTAGCATTTTCGCTTTTATGTTTAACATATAGTATTCGTCGCTCTTGCATTTCCCTGGGTCTTAACCGTAACGCATAAATTATTACTAGCCTATTGTCACTTCGCATAACAGCTATATGCATATTCACTTTTGGCATAAATATCAATACCAATAAATTGCTTGGACTCAAATTTATTACGCAAAATCTGTTCTAATCTGGCGTGTTTGTACTATAAGTCGTATGTTATGTTATAATCTAAGAATGTTCAAATATCTAATAGATTCATAAACAACATTTATGTAGTCCTAAATAATAGATCCTAATAATCATGCTACGCAGTAGATTATATAACTAGTAATAGGTACTAATATACGATTTGTCTTTAATTTGTTTGTCTAATAAATAGAAATGTATAGCATGAGTATGTTCACAACGCCTACGAGTGTATAATACCTAACTCAATATAACTACCTACTTACTACTTACTAAAAAATTATATTTTAAATTGTGGCAGAACGTCTGATGCCTGTTAAAAACCTCTGTGTTGTGTCGCGTGTTAAACTTTGACAGAGTCCGCTTCGCGGGCTTCTGATTTCCGCTCTAAGGGACAGGAGATAACGAACAAACCTACTGCCTGGATATAAAACTGGACTTACGTTGTGAGCACCTCTTGTTGTGTTAGACCCTCCAGTAGGTCGACCTAACAGAGGAACAGACGAGACTTTTGTAATGCCTCTCTGGTTTTGCCTCGCAAGCTCTGTTGATTCCCGTGGCACATTTTTGCGACTTTGCGTTTTGTAGTCACCTTTTAGAGTCGTAGATACCTGGCCATTGTTATGCAACCCACAAATAGTACATATAATCTGTAAGAGTTCGCTCTTTAGCGATAAGACCGCCGATTGTCTACCGATAATTTACTTTTTTATTACCGTTGTTTTATTATTTTTTGGTAAACAATAAAGTAAGAAAAATAATGAATAAATAGTAGACATTTCTATGTTAGGATTATATACATTAGTACTGTTAGCAGGTATGCTCACTAGTGCGATGCAATGTATGTATTTATCATATTGAAATTAGAACAATTGACTTTTACAGAATACGGCGGATCATGGTTATTTGTGCAACAAGAGAGCAAAGTTGTTTTATGCTGCGAGTGCTGATTTAGAGTCCCGAGGAAGCGGAAGGATCTAACATTGAATCACGAGCGTAGCTAGTCACCTCAGCAGTGAGAACATACATACATATTAAAAATATCATAAGCTACTGTAAACTTAATTCAGCATTCAAGAGGTACTCCTCAGTGCGGCTATTAGGCGACCGCATGCACGGAGCGACATTAGTCGCAACACCAAGGCACATTTCTGCATTCAATGAGTGTTTCACGCGAGCAACATATATATCATATCCCATGCACACTAAAAACTAGCCCTACTGTTGTTAAAATACCGCATCACTGATTTCACTTTTTTGTCATATGTTCTAGTTATTTTAACAATATTTAACTCTTTAATCTGTAGCGCAAAACAAGACAGAGACGTTTTTGTTCGTGTGCACACTAAAATCTAAACGTACGTTGTTAAATTATAGCCTTCATCACTAATCACTAACATTTTTATAGTATTTTTAAGAATTCTTAACACATCCTTAAGTTCTATAACGCAAGAAAGAAGGCAGAATAAAACACTTTTATTGGTGTCTTGCGCGAGACAGCTTGCGTGCACATTAAAAACTAGATGCACTAGTTATTTTTATAATATTCAACAATAGTAATATCTCTAGCGCATGAAAGAAGTAAAGAAAAATGGAAAACAATTCATTTAGACGCGCAATTTTTTTCAAAAGGAGCGTTCTTAAACTGTACCGTTAGTATTCGTACACAAAGATAAAAATTGTTAAAAGTTTTCTTATTATTTGATAGTTGTATGATAAACTTGCTGTTTTTTCTGGAACAATGGTTTTATCTTAAAATATTTATTATAAATATATTGATATTTTATTTTATTTAAATAATCTGTTAAGTTAATTTAGCGCGTTTTTAGGGGTCTACTTTTCAATTCAATTCAATTCAAAATATTCTTTATTCAAATAGGTCTAGCAACAAGCACTTTCGAATCGTCAGTTATAACATGTATTAACATATATATTAATTAATTATTTAGAGTAATTTATTGATGCTATTAATATTCTTTACAATAAATATTGTATTGTTGTAGACATGTCAAAATAAGAAATAATTATGTAGTAAAATTCACAAGAGGATCGTCAAAACATAAATAATAATAATAATAAAAAAAAAACTTTAAAAATTGAATGTCAAAGTGATGTCGAACCACTGTCGAACTTTGAATCGACCTATATACCTGGCCACAGAATAAGTAATGGTACATAATTTGGCACTCTCCTTTTTCGTTACGAATCGGAAGGGACAGAGCGAATAAATTTCAAATATATCGAGTTTTGAATAGCCCCTAACTACAAAAGGGTTGTGCGTGGCATTCCAAATTAAAAGTTACTTTTCCCCTCACTAGCTCGGAAAGCCGTTTTTTATCCTTTGAAACAAGCGGGTAAAAACGCATTTTATTCACAAGTGGGGAAAGTAATTTGACCTTGGAGCGTGTTTGAGTAGCTTTTGACAGATAACAAAACGTAAAACGCTCATAATAATGGTTCGTTTGTTATCAGTTATCATTAAATAATTGGTTTGAGGATATAATGAAAAATACCAAATTTAGCTTTATTTAATGATTTAAGTCGTAAACCTTCAAATTCTATAAGTAACATATTTTTTATTATGATCATCATCCTCCTAGCGTTATTCCCAGTACAGTTGCATCCTGAAGGATGCCTGGGGTCCGCTACCTAATCCCAAGAATTGGCGTAGGCACTAGTTTTTACGGAAGCGACTGCCATCTGACCTTCCAACCCGACGGGGAAACTAGACCATATTGGGATTAGGCTTGTCGAGTGAGTGGGCAACTTGACTGTTAGAGGTTCTCAAGCCGCCCGGAGGCCTCTAACTTGGCTTAACGACTGCTATCATAGACAGCAACCGGGATCAACTGCTTAACGTGCCTTCCAAAGCACGGGAGCGCTCAGTTAGTAACCACTCAAAGCGGTCACCCATCCAAGGACTGACCTCGGCCGACATTGCTTAACCTCGCATACTGCACGCGGTACGCGGGCGCCGCTGGGCCACAAACGCTCCTTTTTTTCGAACATATTTTTTATTAAATATTTATTTATTTATTTATTTATTTATTTATTTATTTATTTATTCATACAATATATTATCACTAACAGCATACACTAGACATGACATATAGATAACATACTAAGTGATAGAGAATTACATTATTATAATAAATGTGAACACTGAATAATAATAAATAATACCAATACTTAAATAATGGTGCTTGAGGCCACAATAGTCTCCAGGTAGTGCCCGGCCGCGGCCACAAATCTAGGCTCAGGGGTCGCGAACAAGTCAAGAGTTCCGTCTTGGTCTAATATAATGTTAACGAGACCCATGGCTCGGTAGAGAGGTGAGTTAGACAGAGACCTAGTGTTAGAGCTTGGAATTCTAATCAGGGACAGCTTACGACGGCGCAGATTATGCCGTGTGACTGGCGGAATATTAAAGGATACCTGCGCTAGTAGATAGCTGTTCCTCGAGTTGCCTCTTATTAATCGGATGAGGAATCGTACCAGGGTGAGATTTCTCCGCATTTCCAACGCCCGGTAGCCCACCATTCCCAGGACATACTCGTACGCGGCGTTGGGTAGAGGTAGGGATAATAAAAGTATATTTTTTGAAATAGATACCTTGTAAACGATTTTTGAATTTTCTCTAGAATCAAAATATATTTGTCTTCATACGGGCCCCATACAATTGCATTGCTATCCAATTTACTTCTCACAAATTAGTGGTATAGCATGTCTAAAGTTCGCCTATTACTGAAGTGTTTGGTTTGCCTCATAATAAAACCCATGCGTTTTCGAGCAACTTTGCAAGTTTCGAAGACCTGGTGATGAAATGTTAATTGCGTGTCAAACCATGTGCCTAGGTCTTTCACCAACGTGGTTCGCTTAATTTTTTCACCCTCTATGAAATAATCTGTATGGATTGGATACTTCGACCGTGTATATGTAACTATCGAACATTTTGAGATGTTTAGCTCTAGACTATTGGTTGTCCCCCAGTCTTGTATCCTGTTTATGTCTGCTTGAAGCAAAGCGGTATCATGTAAACTGCTCACCGGATAAGCCAGTTTAACATCGTCAGCAAACATAAGACAAAAAGAATGTACAATCTGAGTCGGGAGGTCATTTATTAAGATTAGAAATAATAAGGGTCCGAGACTACTTCCCTGACCTATACCGGAAGTAACCTGGTAAGGTATAGATTTATATCCTTTGTATTGTACAAACTGCACTCTGTTAGACAAGTAGTCTGCCATGAAATTAAGAAGCTTTACCGAAAGACCAATTAGTGCCAGCTTGTACAATAACGTCTCATTATTCACACGATCGAATGCCTTTTGAAAGTCGAAATATGCTACGTCTACCTGTTTGTGGGTTTCCAGACTATTCGCTATAAAAGTAGTGACATTCATTAGGTTCGTCGTAGTCGACTTTTGTGGTAAAAACCCGTGCTGCTCGTCGTATTATGATATTGAGTATAATTGTAAACGCACAAGTTGAGTCGATGCAATTTCAAAACGCATCGTCAGAAATGTCATCATTGTCAATGTCAACTAAAATATACACAACTTGTCACCGACTCCTGCTCACGTAAATATTATACACAACTTCCAGAGTTTTCTGTTATAATATCGTAAAAAAAACAGTGATTCCAGTGATGAAAATCATGCCTGTGGAACTGTGTTTTTTTGCATGTTGCACTTTCCTCGCTATAGTTAGGAGAAAAGATTAGTGTTACACACGGGTGCAAAGTTGTATTTTACTTCTCGTGTGTTGAAACACTCGCTACGCTCAGGATTCTATTTTAGAACCACTCGCTTCGCTCGTGGTTCAACTATAGAATCCTTACACTGGCTCGTGTTTCAATTCCACACTCGCGGGTAAAATACAACTTTGCACCCTTGTATAACAAATAACTATTTTCTCACGGAGTCGTTCTTTTCACTGATTTTTCGCAGCAAAATAACCTTGATCGAGCTGCTGAGGTGGGAAATAGTACTTTGTACGACTAGGTCGGTATGCGATTTATTATGAACGAGAGACTCTTCGAGGTCTACTCTCGTCGAGAGCTTATGATGGTTACACACACAATATTTCTCATCACAATTGCGAGGAAACAAATAAATACAAACTGCAATCATAGTTACAAAATTTCGGTCGTTCATTTTCTTGAAATACACTTGAGGGACAAAGTATTTAGTAGCGTGTAACTTTTTCAACTTGTCATCTCATCAATAGAAGTGATATATATATTTAGTGTGGTGTGAGTCTTGATCATTACACCCTCGGTTAATTCCACTTTTTATATTACCACGTCGGTGGCAAACTAGCGTACGGTCCGCCTGATGTTAAGCGGTCGCCGCAGCCTAAGGACGCCCGCAACTCCAGGGGTGTCACATGTGCGTTGTTGACCGAAGACCCTACTTCTAGAGTATTGATCATTGATCAAAATCCCCCATTTGTCACATAATGTAACTACTATTGCATATAGGTAGAAAAAGAGAAACTCTTTTATTAAAATTAAATAGTAAAATAAACAACAGTGTGTTTTTCAGAATGCCTAAATCCATCAGATTAAATGTCCATTAAACGATATATTAATGCTTAGTTGGTAAAAAATGACCATGCACGTTTAACCATCGAAAAATAAACATACAAGGAAAGAAATATAAAATCGCAAACATTGAAAATCGCGTGGCAAATTCTTCATCCTACTTACTTTTTATCTTTTTTGGTTCCCATGTCGGAAGAATATTAACTACGAGGTTATTATGTTCATCTGCTTCAGGCTGGATTCACGATGAGGCACGAGCCGCGCGTAGGCGCCTTAGATGGGAAATGAGACAATGTACAACATAGCCTGTGGTTTACTACACTGATTGGGAACAAGTGGTTTATATTTAATTTACAAGACACTGAAGACACTTCGGACATGCTAACAAAAGTAACAAGACATGTTATTGGTTGCGAATGTGTATGGGTCCTTAGGTAACTGATATGTAGGTAATGTAGATGACAGTTTCCGATTTGTAACTTAAAGTATCTACAATTCAATTTAAATAGGTACTTATGTTGTATTTACAACAGCAGATAAGAGTGGTTATAGGTACTACATAGCTCTGAGGTGTTGAAATAGTTTTATTTCTAAAATGTTAATATCCTTACAAATAACTTCAGATGATTTTTTAGGGTAGCATAAATTAAGTCGGTATATTTTACCAAGCGGTATATAACTAAGTATATGTATTGTATAGCATTCTTACTTTAAATTTAGAACCCTACAGACCTTTTAGTTCAAAGAATGATTTATATTAGTGCTCTATACTTGTGAATATACTAACTGAACAACTAACGAGGATAAATAGATTCCTTAAAGGGACAAGTTCGCCTTTACGCAGGTACTGGATTTGTGCAATATTTGTTGTATATACTTAAAACTTTTTAGTGTACTACTATTTTTTTGCCCTAGCGAGAACCTTGTTTGTGAAGTTACCAAACAGTGAGACTAAGTACAGATACTTGTTTTTGTTTCAGTAATAAGATATTATTAATACTTACAAAGAAATGTAGCATGATATTCTTGATAAAAAAACACTGTGATATCTGCGTTGCACCTACGCAGTACGTAAGGGTGGATTTTACATTGCATACACCGGCAACAATTTAGGGGTTAAAATCTGTTTTAACCCAGGTTAGGTTTACATATTTGTGCTGTGTTACTTACTCACTGAAGTTTGGAACTGAAGTGGGATTACCTCGATGTTATCGCAGGCTGTTGAACAATGCCTATTGTTTACTTTGCGTGAGTATTGGCCCTTTATGTTGTGTTTACGGTTTCCTCTTTAGCATTATGTTATATTTAACAGTTTTATTGCGAGCTACACTTTGAAATGAAGGAAAAGACACTCGTTACAAATAACTTTATTAAATTTGATTTTAGGTTTTCCCCTTTATTCAAATATCTCTGAAAACATTTAACATTGGCTCGTAGTAGTAGTACTATGCTTTAATCGAATGTCTCTCAACCTTAACCTTCTTTCCCTTTCGAATTCCTTCATCCTAATGACATAATCGCGCTGTTCACAGTTAAGGTAATTGTGTTTCTCGTGATGGCATTTAAACACTAAGGGAAACTTCGCATGTCGGCAGACTTGGTAGTCCAGCAGATAGTCCGCGCAGTAGTCTCGGTACTTCGGCGGGATGCGCGCT
Organism: Notocelia uddmanniana; assembly: GCA_905163555.1. Lineage (NCBI taxonomy): Eukaryota > Metazoa > Arthropoda > Insecta > Lepidoptera > Tortricidae > Notocelia > Notocelia uddmanniana. Next base: position 50,124,826 of record LR991052.1, read on the forward strand.
GACACCAAGTGCTCCTCCTTGACTTCTCTGTCCATCTTACGAGGCGTCCTTTTGTAGGTAAACCCGGCATCATATTTGTACGTTGGCTTACAGTCCGGTTCGAGGCCTAGGTGTCTACTAGTAAATGATCCCAATATCTGGCCCATTCCTCAGGCAACTATTGATGTATGTTATATTTGCAAAGATAACAATTTGAATTCTCAATAAATTACAAAGAGTAATTAATTATTGATGAATTATACTGTACGTGACAATCAGTTGTGCAATCAGTGGCTGACATTAAATTGTCAACGAAACAGCAAGCACCCCGCAGAGGCTGCATGCATTTTTAGGGTTCCGTAGTCAGTTAGGAGTTTCGCCACGTACGTCTGTCTGTCCAAGGCTTTGCTCTGTGATTTTTAGTGCTAGAAAGCTGCAATGCATGGATAAATCAATAAATCTGACAAAATGATGATATAAAATCGAAAAAAAAAATTTTTTTATGGTTTCTCCTCTACACGTAAAGTGGGGATGTTTTTTTTTGCTTCAATCCAATGGTGTGGTTGGGGTGTTGTTGGATAGTTAGGTCTTTCAAAATGAATAGAGGTCCTCATCAAACACTTTTTGATAGTGATGAATATTTACGGAAATATCCACTCCAAAAGAAAAGAAAAATGTGTCCCCCCTCTAACTTTTGAAATATAGATTAAAAATATGAAAAAAGTCATGAAAGTAAAGTTTAATAAAGACTTTCAACGAAAACTATAGCAGTCATGATCAGTTGAGCTGTTTTGAGTTATCGTACAAGTCTTCCCTTCTTAGTAAAGGACACTTATTTCAAGTAAGTTCATTGGGCAAGTATGGAATCCTACCCTTAGCATGGCCTGACATGCTCTTGGCCGATTTTTGTTACCTGTGATTGTTATTTATTTATTCGTATGGCAAGAAAATTACATTTGATGAAATGAATTATATCTGATCACATTTTTTTAAATTATGAACATTATCCATATTCCACGTGACACTGCGCAGCCATTTTCCAGCAGCTACGTTCGATCTGGTTCGATCTTGCATTTCGTTCCATGAACATCTATCCAGAAGCATAAACAGTAATTGTGTTTTATTTTTAAACACAATTACCTATCTGCAATATTTCGTAATTTTCTAGACTTCTAGTAATTTCGTTCTACAGTTCTAGTATTTTTTTGTGCAGTGCAGTTTACGTATATACAGTTATTATTATCCGTACACCTTTTCATATATCCTGCCAAGGCACATTGATTGTGCCTTATCTTTTATATTCATAAATACCCTCTGCCCTGGTGTCCTGTTTTTCTTTACCATTCGAACCCTTTCTGCTGAGGGCCGTCTGAACCCTCACAATTATATCAATTCGGCGCCGATAGGAGAAACGAAATCTTCAAGACTCCGATGGATACGGCACATAGTCCGAATGGGTGACGACCGTGCAGTCTGGAGAGCGTACTCGGGCTGTCCAGCTTATACCGATGGGGTGGACGAAGTGAAGACGAACCTAACAGAACTCCAAACCGTCGTCGACTGGACGGAAACAGCCATGGACAGGGAAGCCTAAACGTCTTTGGTGTCGGAGGCAGAGATCCCTTTCGGGTCGTTGCACAACAGCAGTAAGTAAGTGTGTACCTACGAGTAGGAATTGTGAATATCAGACACGTGCTCGGCTATATGTGGCTCCGCTCAGCGATCTCCGCCAAAAGAGGGGTTACCCGGTTTTACAGAGCCATTTTTGGGTTCTGTGGTAAACAAGAAACTCAGTAACCTTTGTGCTACAGGTGCAACAAACTGTCAAAACTCAAACGTACTTGTCTTCTCGAAGATTTCATGGTTCGAAAATAAATGCCATACGATTATTATTATTATTTTATTACTAGAAAGCTGAAATTTGGCATGGGTATACATATCAATCACGCCGGCAAAACGGTTGAATAAAATCTTGAGTGTTTTACTCAATTTTAGGCTACACGAAAAAGAGGAGATGCTATTGTTTTTTTGCAAAACATCACTCGCTATTTCAATATTCGTCACTTGTCAAACCTTTACGGCATTGAAATAAAGTTGAAAAGAAACGAACGTTTTCATTCCACGACAGTACATGAAAAAGCAAAATTTCGTACAATTTCCATTAATTACTTAGATATAATTGTTAGTTGTGTTAAACACATAATAAATATTTGTTTGTGAACTTTCTATTCCTACTTTGCCAATTTTTACGATGTACCTAATTGGGTTCTATCCAGACTCACGACAGTATGTCAGCCAAGTTCACGAAGAAAACAAGCCGACACACTGTCCGTGGGTTATATGTATTACCTTCACGATCCATATCGGGCCACTTTTGACCACCCAATAACTTGACCTACAAGTCCTACAATACACCTGCAATTTAGCAAGTCGTCTATTTACCGAATCTTGGATTAAAATATAATAAAAAAAACTCTAACCGTTCACACCATTTATACTTCCGAAAATGACTTTTTTAACCACTGACTTACTCAGTCACTAGATGAGTGAGTCAGTGCTAAAGGAACGTTTGACTACTACCAGATGACCTAGAAAGTTATAATTTGGCATCTAACTGGATAAAATTTCAAAATTCTACCACTAAATTTAAGGAGCTTTAAAAAACTGGATTCCTTTGGATCTTTCTTTTCATAATAGCGAAACCGTATTTGAACTAGATATTTTTTACATTTTGTTTTTATGTGTCAACATGACAGCATTGACAACGTAAGAAGTATCTACTTAAAGGACTCCCCCCCCCGCACGCTCTACTGAACTCGATTCGCCATACAAATGAAGTTACGTTCTCAGTTTAAAACGCCGTGCTAAAATAACATGAAACGTAAAAATATAGCGATATTTAAATTTTCATACAAGACCTAAAAATAAAAAAATCTCTCTGTGTTTTTTTTTATATTACAATTTCTTGCAATTGAAATTAATTTTCGGCCGAGATATGGTGAATCCCATTCTGAATACAAAGTTTCATGTTATTTCAGCACGGCGTTTTAAAATGAGAACGAAACTTTTTTCTATTTAGAACCGAGTTACCTGGGGACTCTTAATATAATTTAAGATTGTATCTCCGATAAACCCGCTGCTTCTTTTTTCTATGCAGTTTACATTCAGTACAGATGCGTAGAAAATTCGGCACATTGGGCAATTGGGCATAACTATCTAGTTTTGCATGAGCGGTATTCGGCCGAATTATTTATTTCTTACAATTTTTAGTGGCCGATTTACTAGATTTATTGTAATAATTTAAAGAGGTTTTGGTCTACAAATTAACTTCAAGAGTGCTATATTATCTGAGAGGACGGTAGTCCCCCCGCCAAAACAGGCTAAGCGAAGCGCAAGAGGTAACTAACATTTTCTCGAAGCGCTTCGTCGTTTTTTTGAACCCCCATAACTTGGGTTTTGAAATATACCAGATGAACAAAATTCTCGGGATATGATGTGTTGACATCATAAGTCAAGTAGACTTATTATTCACACAATCTGTAACGATACCCCTGTCTAAGTTACGTTTTTAAGTCATAAATCCTCGATAATGTACAGGGTGTCCCAAGAAGTAGTGATATACTGAAGCTGGGAGGTAGAGGACCTAGAGGGCTATCTGAATCACCCCCATGTATGTTCCGCGATGTTTAGTATTTTCGGAGTTATGAATTTTTCTTTAATTTTTCACCGATCGCCGCGTACGATGAGATTTTTATTTATGGTGACGTGAATTATTACGGTAGATGATTGATTTTTTTTGTGTGCTAAGCTGATAGATAGGCCAATTCAGTATGGTAACATTTACTATCGTTAGATCTTTGAATGGCATAAAAAAAAATTAAATGCCAAGAAAGATAAAATTACCCAGTATGTTCACAACTTCAAGGGCCCTTAAAAAAATAAAATCACATAAAAAATAATCACCGATTGGCTTTTAAAAACTTGCTCTATCTATCAGGTAGCTACCCTGAAAATTTCAATTTATAATTAATAAGGCTTCAATCAAAAAATTGAAATCTAAATGTGGTAAGTGCACAATTTTAATTTACATAATGATTAATGCAAGCAAAGCAGAACCTTTCTAAATAAATTTCGATCTAAATCACGCACTGGCCATCAATAGAAAAAGAACAAAAAACAAAAGACGGTTGACGCATGAGAAAATTTTCACGTTGTTTGGTCATCGTTGTTATTTTTCAATACTTTAAAAATTGTGTTTTAATACTGCTAATTGTTCGTTTCCCTAATCATTTTGGCTATTCATATGGACTTTGACTTGCATTACGATTTGGATTAGTGTTATTACTCGTACTTGGAATCGACGAGTTGGCATCATTTAACTGGACTTGAGTTTGCGTGTAAGTGATCATGTTTACTTCACGTGATTACGCAGAAATGCATTACTATTACGGTTATGGTAGGGGAAATGCGGCGGAAGCTTCAAGGCTGTACCGGGAACATGTGGAACGAAGAGGCGGGCCTCAACCTGAAACGTTTCCTGACTATCGCATGATCTTAAGAGTACATAATGCGTATTTGGAAGGTCACATACCGGGTACGAAATCAGGCCGTATGGCCACTATGCCGGATCCTGATGTAATAGATGCAGTTGTTGAAGAAATAGAAAGAGACCCGTCGACTAGTGTGAGAGTTATGGAACGTCGTACCGGACTTTCTAAATCTCAGGTACACCGTACACTACAGAGCGTAGGATATCATCCGTTTCACATTAGAAAAGTGCAACAGTTGAAACCGGAAGATTACAATCGGCGAATTGATTTCTGTCAGGAAATGCTGAGGAGACAAGCTGAAAACGAATTTTTTTTAACCAAATTTTGTGGACGGATGAATCCCACTTTAGACGCAAGGGGATTTTAAATATGCACAATTCTCACTCATGGGCAATTGAAAATCCGAATTTAAAAAGGGAATCGACATTCCAAGAACACTTTAGTGTTAACCTTTGGTCTGGCATACTTAACGGTAAGTTAATCGGGCCCTTTCAGCTGCCAGACCGCTTGGGCGGCAATCACTTTTTAAATTTTCTACGCGTCGATCTGCCCCTGCTGTTAGAAGATGTGGATTTGGAGACACGCAGAAACATAGTACTGCAGTGTGATGGTGCACCATGCCATTTTGCCTTGGACGTGAGAAACTATTTAAATCAAAGATACCCTGAAAGATGGATTGGTCGTTGCGGCCGGGGTGACGCCTGCCTTATAGCCTGGCCTCCACGTTCCCCCGACCTAAACCCCATTGATTTTTTTCTATGGGGATATTACAAAGAATGCCGCAATTTGGACGAGTTAACCCGGAAATTGAGAGTAGCAGAAGCAGAACCATGAAAAATAATAGAAGTGCATTCAGACGTTTAAAAGACAACTTTTTCCGGCGATGTCGCACTTGAATTGAGCAACAGGGGGGCCATTTTGAAAGTTTATTGTAATTAAACACCTTGTAATTGGTTTTACTTTGCTCGCATTAATCATTATGTAAATAAAAATTTTGCACTTACCGCAGTTACATTTCAATTTTTTGATTGAAGCCTTATTAATAATAAAATGAAATTTTCAGGGTAGCTATCTGATAGATAGAGCAAGTTTTTAAAAGCCAATCGGTAATTATTATTTATGTGATTTTATTTTTTTAAGGGCCCTTGAAGTTGTGAACATACTGGGTAATTTTATCTTTCTTGGCATTTAATTTTTTTTATGCCATTCAAAGATCTAACGATAGTAAATGTTACCATACTGAATTGGCCTATCTATCAGCTTAGCACACAAAAAAAATCAAGCATCTACCGCAATAATTCACGTCACCATAAATAAAAATCTCATCGTACGCGGCGATAGGTGAAAAATTAAAAAAAAATTCATAACGCCGAAAATACTAAAAATCGCGTAACATACATGGGGGTGATTCAGATAGCCCTCTAGGTCCTCTACCTCCCAGCTTCAGTATATCACTACTTCTTGGGACACCCTGTATAAGCAAAGTTTTTACGGAACCCTCGATGTACGTAACAGTACTCATACTTAGTTCTTACTACTAATCTTCGTAAATACTATAAATCCCGTTGATCAAGAGTCATTAAATTTGGCATTATATCATTAATAGGTAATTAGGTACATTATTCATAAATTTCATAATAAGTTTCATTAAAAATTCTCTAATGTCATAAAATATATTTTATAGAAGCCACTTTTCACTTATCATATCATGCTAGATTTGAATCCACCGATGGGAGCTGCATTTCTGATGGTGTCAGGCCAGGCAAGTGATTGTATACTGTAGACGGCCTGGCTGAGGCTGTAGAGTCTACTACTAAGCCAGGTCTGTGTCGCTCAGCCACCAGCATGGTCTCCATCCTTGTTGCTCCGTAAGGGATATCTGGAGTAAGTGTCCCTGCATTTGAACTGTCCAAGATTTTCGTGATGAGTGAATATTACACACTACACCTACTTAGTTTATCAGTAATATCAGTATGCATGGTAGGGGCAAAACTCCGGAAAGAGCTCCCGTGCCAGAGCATCAGCCGGTTTGCCAGCTATACTTTAGATTGCGTAATTTTACAAAGTTGTGTTTTATTATAACTCTATTATAATAAGTATTTGAGACTAGGTAATATTAACTTCCTCCACGCATTTTCTAGAAAAGGGGTCTTGACAGTAACGGACAACATTTTCCTTTCAAGATACGTAACCCTTAAATCGATCTTCTCCTTTAACCGAATATCATGCATGACCAGGACCTAACTTTGCCCGTTTTTATAGCATTAAATTGCAACAACGGAAAACTGTATAGATATTTAATTAACTTTAGAAATAAATCAATGGTACCTGAGCTAATACACGCCAAGGTATTTTTTGACAGTTATACTAATAGTTAAAGCAAATTTTGCTGACAACAATAAATCTGTGTATAAGAGAGGTGCCTTTTAAATTTCGGGATTAGTAATAAATAACTTGAGCTTGTTAACAAAAATGCATTTCTTGCTTTTCAAAGTATTCTACATAAAGATGAACACATTTTCTGAGGCGTTGGTGAGATGGTCAGCCACTGTCCCTGACAATGAGCGGCCGGAAAATCCTGGGGTCCAAAAACAGTGGGATGATATTTGCTGCAAGCGGGTGTATGACTCTTTGTTGTCTGGTGCCTCGGGAGTTGATGTGGCGCGATTTAAGGCCCTTGCACAGCCGGAATCAGGGGCTTGGCTACATGCACTACCATCACCTCAACTGGGTACGTTGCTGGACAACGACACGGTTAGAATAGCAGTGGCTCTCCGGTTGGGTACTAAAGTGTGTGAGCCCCATCGCTGTAGTTGCGGGATCATAGTTGCGGAAAATGGGCACCATGGTTTGAGTTCCCAGAGGTGCGCCGGGCGGTTCCCGAGGCACCACTCTATAAACGAGATCATACGGCGGGCCTTGGTGTCGGCAAACGTGCCATGCGTATTGGAGCCACTTGGGTTGAGTCGGTCTGACGGTAAGAGACCGGACGGGCTCACGTTGATTCCATGGCAGAGGGGACGCTGCCTTTTATGGGACGCCACGTGCGTTAGCACCTTTGCTGCGTCCCACTTGAGGCAAACCACACAAGGTGCAGGCTTGGCGGCAGAGTCAGCCGCCAAGCTAAAGCACACAAAATACTCTGCCCTGGAATCAAGATACGACTTTGTGCCAGAGCAGTGGAGACGGGAGGACCATGGGGCTCAGAGGCCCGCCGCCTGTTTAAAGAGTTAGGTCGACGGTTGCGGGAAAGGGACAAGGATCCCCGCTGTGGGTCGTATCTGGTGCAACACGTCTTAATAGCAGTACAGCGAGGGAATGCGGCGGGCATTATGGGTACCTTTGCACCACGTACGATGCAGGGTGGGCTATTTTAGGATGTTTTTATGTATTTTATATTTGTTTTGTTAATTAGTTTAGACCTTAGTTTAGTTATATTTAATTTTATGTTTTGTATTTCTCTTAAGTTTTAATAAATTAATTCACACATAAAAAAAAACACATTTTCTATTTGGTTGTACTAAGTTTTAAAATTGTTCAACCACTCCGGGAAACTACACTAAAAACATTCATTTTAACCGATGGATCGCTGCTTTAGGGATCAAAAAATCGGCCAAGACCATGTCGGGCCATGCTCAGTGTTAGGGTTCCGTAGTTGCCCAATGAACTTATTAAAAAAATTACAATAACAAGCAAAAATACCTTCGCAGCGTTTCATACATCTTTTACTAAGAAGGGAATACTTTTTACGATAACTCAAAAACAGCTTATACCCATAGTTATAGACAGACATGTGACAGACAGACAGACGGATATGGCGAAACTATAAAGGTTCCTAGTTGTCTACGGAACCCTAAAAACGTTACCCTCGCAGTTTAGTTTTTATATGCGGGAATAAAACAAATCGTTGGGAGGCAAATCGTGTGAACCATCAAATCGATATTTTGAGTGTTCTAATAGTCGGATGTTTGTGGTGACTGGTGAAGGATCGCCATATTGTGGTGAAGGTGACTTCCGATTTGACTTTTTTAATGACCTTCGGGGGAACCAGGAATGCAAGACCAAATAATGTCCGGCCCGAGATTGCGCATCCACTATTTTAGGCGCGGATTCACGGGCCGAGCATTATCAACCCGAACAAAAGTGGCCTCCGATTGTGGCCCCGGACCAAGATTGCTCAGACCTATAATGCACGGCCCAGTAATGTCCAGCCCAGTAATTGGCGTCCACTTTCCACAGGATGAATCTAACACTAAGTTAAAAAGTAGGTAGGTTAGGTTCATTAGGTAGCTTCAGATGCCCGAAGGGCAAACCGCCCAGAACTTCGCGGGGCTCCGTGGTCTCGCTTAGTTTCTAACTACCCCTTTAAGTTTATATTGTCTATGAATGGACGCGAACTACAGGGTCGGGCATTATCGGCCCGAACAAAAGTAGCTTCCAATTCTTGCCCCGGACCAAATTTGTTCAGAATGATATTGCGCGGCCCAGGAATGTACACGTACAGCCCAGTAATTGGCGTCCACTTTTTTGGACGCGGATTACTGGGCCGAGCATTATCGGCCCGAACAAAAGTGGCTTCCAAATATTGCCCCGAACTAAGTTTGCTCAGAGCGATAATGCTCGGCCAAATAATGCACAGCCCAGTAATCCATGTACATTGGACGCGGATTACTGGGCCGGACATTCTTGTGGCCGGGCATTATCATGGCCGTACAATATATATTTTCTTTACGTTATGTAAAAGTCATATAAACTACGATTATTGTATACCAATGTTTAATCTTAAAGTAAAAAAAAACGAAATAGAACATAGAACTTCCTCCGTTTTTAAAGTCGGTACCTGCCCGATTTGATCTAAACCCAAATTAAAATATTACATTTTTTACATTAATTGGGTGAATTCGTCAGGATAATTAACCAAATGGATGTCTTTAATGAAATTTATCTTTAGGGTATCACTTTTATCTCTCTCGACGATGTGTTCAGGCGAGCTGTTGTCCTTTTTCCATTCGGTAGTAGAAGCCTTTCATATCCATGAGTTCAGTGTGAGAGCCTTTTTCGATGATTTTACCTAACAAACAAATGTTCATGTTTAGAATTGGTGAAACCGAAGGCAAGGTAAAGCTTTCAAAGCAGTTTAAAAATGTTTCTTCATTGAAGCCCCAGGAATCACTGATAAAAGCAGTTAAAAGGAAAGCAAATAGTTACTACGAGTACATATGATATTTTTGATCAATTGGCCTCCTTTGATGTTACCTTTGTCTAATACACAGATGAGGTCGGCATCCTTAATAGTGGAGAGGCGATGAGCGATGGTTATACATGTTCGTCCTTTCGCCGCTTTTTCTAAAGCTTCGGTTACAGCCTAAAAAATAAAATTTAAAGAGAATATGTCTTGAGCTACTCGTATGTATATTGTGATTTGAGAATGTACTCGTATAATTCGAATTTGATATCGATTGTGTAAGGCAGAAGAAACAGATTGTGTGAGAAATGACAGGTAGAAATAAGAAGAAACGTAAGTTTCGTACACGGAGGTGGCGTCATCGAGCGGTGGCAATAGCAGACGTACGCTCCGCGCTTGAGTAAATACCACCCGATGGTTCTACCCGTCCGACAGCATCAGGCCGGCACCTCGGCTTGTGCCGTTACCCGTTCGCTGTTGGCGTCGAGCGCGGAGGTTGCCTCGTCGAGCAGCAGCGGGCGCGGGGAGCGGATGAGCGCTCGTGCAATGAACACCCGCTGCTTCTGCTCGCCCGACAGCTGAAGGCCCGCATCTTCGGCTGGTGCCGTTGCCCTGATAGTTACCCGTTCGCTGTTGGCGTCGAGCGCGGAGGTGGCCTCGCCGAGCAGTAGCAGGCGGGGGAGCGAATGAGCGCTCGCGCGATGCACACGCGCTACTTCTGCCCGCCCGACAGCTGCAGGCCCGCATCTTCGGCTCGTGCCGTTGCCCTGATAGTTACCCGTTCGCTGTTGGCGTCGAGCGCGGAGGTGGCCTCGTCGAGCAGCAGCAGGCGCGGGGAGCGGATGAGCGCTCGCGCGATGCACACGCGCTGCTTCTGTCCGCCAGAGAGCTGCGCGCCGCTCGAACCCAGGTTCGTATCGTAGCCCTGATTCAAACAATCAATAGATGCCAATCATTCAATTGTGACATCTTGTTTAAATATTGCACACATGCGCTGTTGATTCGTTTAAATTATATTAATTGTATACAATTATCAACCACTTTCGTTGCTAAATATTCGCGTAGTAAGTTGGGATATAAATTTAACCTAATCACGTTACAGACAGGATACCTAGTCAATATATACCTGACTGGTGATAACGTGGGTCATTGACCGAGTGAAACGAAGGTCTCCGCTTCAGCTTCGACACAACTGATTTCGTATATCCGGATGTCCAAATGATCGGATTTCCGGCTTTTCTCCGCTACAGGTCGCATTTCTCTCAACAGATTCTCGTGAAATTTTGCGGGCAGGTGCGATAATTAAATAGAACTGTTTGATACAGCCATAGCCCTTAGCTCGCTAGTAGTAGTAATCGTATGGCATTTATTTTTCGAACCGTGACATCTTCAAGAATACAGTATCGGTTGCCAGTAAACTAGTAAAGGAGTTGTACTATCCAATTAATATGAATATCAATTGAAATCACATTTAATAACAAAGAAGCTTTTTAAATATTACAGCCTAATGTAATATCACAGCTGTTGGATCTCCAAATAAATAAATAAATATATATAGATGCATGAAAAAGAAGTTGTCGAAATTCATATCATACTCGTATACACGGTGAATTTCAGTAACCCGACAGATTTTAACCATCGCTTCTAAAGCCTAAATAGAGTAAAAAGTGTTAAAGGTAACTAATAGTACAAAACGACTTAATTTTCGAGATATTCGTTAGGTATTTTAAGAAATTTACAAGTTAAAAAAATTCAAGATAACACACCCTAAGGACGTGACGTAGCTTCCACTTCCACTTGACATTTATCACAAGAGTGAAGTTTTCTCTTTTACTCCTACCACAGCAGATATAATAGCCTATAGCAGTAAAACAAATCCATACAAATGTCCGATTTGACGCACCCACACAGACACAAGAAGAGGTAGAGGTTAAAGAGGTTCGTAGTTGACAGCATCTCAGTAACAGAGGCTAATCTAAACATATAATAAAGTTGAAGAAGGTCGAAAGTCTCTACATGGATGATATTCAAAAAAAGTTGGCTGGGGTTACTTAGAATCGATAACAGAACACGTTCCATAAGTTTTTAGAATTTTTGTCTGTTTGTCAGTTTATCTGTTTGTCTGTTTATATGAACGCGCATCACGTGAAAAAGACTGAACGGATTTTGATGAAAACTTTACTAATCTGTCGAGTAAATACCCGGTCAGGTTTTAGGTTATAAAAATTGTACAGATTTGGGTTAAAAGGGGGTAAAAAGAGGGGTTGAATTTTGTATGGGAACTCCTATAACACATGATTTACAGGTATGAAAATTGGTAAGCATATACTTGACGACAAAGGAAAAACATCCATATTCAAAATTTGTGAAATCTTAAGATAGAAACTGAAAAAAAAGTAAACGCAAGCGCTGCGCCACGGCGCTGCCCAGTGTGCGCGCCAGCCACCACGGTCTCTTCAAATTTTGAACACTATTATGGTTTATTCCATTCCATTAAGTAACTGTGACTCTAAACCCAAATTTCTGTCCTGTTTTCTAGATTCAAAAACTACATATATAACTTTGTAATCCTATATAAAAACATGCAATTATAATGTTACTTTTGCCGTTCACATCATGTGCACTCACTTTAGACCATAATCCCACTACTTAATATTATAAATGCGAAAGTTTAGATGTTTGTCACTGAATCACGCAAAAACGGCTGAACAGATTAAGACGATTTGTATGCTAATAGTATATAATCTGGATTCACTTATATATATTATATATGTACTTTTTGTCCCGATGATCTTCCATCATAGGGGTATTTAATTGGGGATGCAAGTAAGGTCTATGAAACGGGGTGGTTTAATCCTCATACGCCATTCTACGATTTGTGTTTCAGCCAATTGGGAGTATAACAGCGTGTCAAGAAATTTAACTTAAAGCATAGCAGAATTGTAAACAAGTTGACGATTCATTATGTCAAAACCGAAGTATCATAATTACTTCTGATTGTTGACGCTATTTTTGAGCACAACCTTTTCGCAATTAGTTCTACTTTGCGTGTACATCAAAATGTATTTGCGATACTTTGGCATTGTTTTTATTCATATGCTTAAATACAAAAACAGTTGTTTCAATGCACACTTTGTATCGTCTTTTAATTGTATTATTTTATTATTTTGCAATTAGGTAAAACCATCGTGAGTTTTTCAAAATTTTTAATTGTTCTTTATTTTATTATTTTTATAGAATAATGTATATACATTCCTCCCTAACACGCTTCAGTTGTGGAATGAGTGTATACATTTTTAAAGAGTCGGCAACACGCATTAACACCCGTGGAATTACAAGATGGACGCTTACTGTATTCCATTGGGAAAACCTCGGCAGGGAACTCATTCCACAACTGGAGGTTGCGGTAACCGCTTATACCACCAAGCGGACCGTAGGTACACTTGTATATCACCGATGTGGTATAAAAAACTATAGTTGTTTCTCACCTAAAGCTATATATTCCGGCGAAAGGGGCATAGTAGACCGAAAGTCGAGCTCAGCGTAGGGCCAAAGTCCCGAAATGTTCCATCGGAGAGCACTCTCTACGTGAGCCCGAGGGCCGGAGGTCCTAAGGGCGAGCCCACGTGTAAAGAATGATTCGCATTAGACCGTTCCGTTTCCGGGCTAGGCCCAGACCGAGCTGCTTCTGAGGACCTACTCCGAACTTCAAAAATCGAACTTCGTATCTTACCGTCACTTTCCGTCATATACTGTATGAAACGAGAGTGAAAGGGACGGCACGACACGAAGTTCGATTTTTGAAGTTCGGAGTAGGCCCTCTGAGCCTCGGCCGTAGCTAGGTCGGCCGTCAAACGTTTGGGTTGAACAAAGGCGGCCGGGTCGGACCGCTTCCGAGTATCACCGGGCCCGGCCACGCAACGGCCGTCGGTTTGTTATCATAGAAAACGGGCCGGCCTGGACACGGAGCGGCCTACTGTGAATCATCATTAATCTTCCTACCCCCGAGTGACTACAAAGAGAACCTGGGGCCGAAGGCTCGAAGCTTCCTTTGAGAGAGTTCAATACGCGAGCCCGAGGGCCGAAGGTCAAAAGGGCGCGCCCACATGGACACTCACTATCTATGAGTTCTTACATATAGAATTTGAGAGCCGAAAGGTAAGTGGCGAGTCACGTCAAACCAAAGGCAGAGCCTGACCAAAGGCAGAGGTCAGAAGGCCAGAAGTGCCTAAAAGCCCGAACGTCTCCACGTTCCTGTGCCTGCCTCCGGTCACGCTCTCTGCGCGAGCCTACGTGGATTCTCACTATCGCGGAGTGTTCAAAGGGGAGCGTCGAGGCTAGTGGAACTGAAAGACCGAAGTGTCTCACCAGGGCGCTTTCTACAAACAGCCGGCGAGCTAAAGGTTTGAAGGTTGAGCCCACGCGTGAGCAGCAAGGCACGTAAGGGTAAGTACTGCGACTACCGCGAGGCCCAAAGTGTCCCAGTATCCCTACAGTACGCGCTTACTATACGAGCCATAGCTATAAGACCGAAGGCCTGAAGGGCGTGCCCACATGGATACTTTCTATCCCAAAATGTCTTAAAAGAGAACCTGAGGACCGCAGGCCCAAAGGTGTGTGAGGAGGCACACGAAGGCGGAGGCCGAGTTCTGCGTAGGGCCGAAGGTCCGAAACTTTTCCCTTCAGAAAGCGCACTGCGAGTAAATGCGAGCCTACTATAAATGCGAACCCACTAGAAGCTCGTACTCATATGCCTCTTTCACAATAACAAGAAATTTTAGGTATATTAGTTAATTGGATCATTCATTTTAAACTTCAACTAGTGGCAAAGTGGAAATAATTAAGTATGCCGTACATCTAAATTAGTGAAGCCGTTTGATCCTGAAATTATTTTATACAGCATAACACGATGGTTTACTAGGGCCGCGTGGCATATTTACGTCATGTATCGCCGATAAATCACTAACCCCATAATAATATTGAAACCAAAAACATAATATGATTATATGTTTAAATCGGCCGATGTGTTTGGGGGACATACAGCTTACAACCTTCCGTTACGGGTATAAAGAGCAAAAATTCTACTTTTAGCAGTCCTTGTAGAGAAGCTGCTCACTAAACACCTTTAAAAGAGCCGTATTACGGTATTCTATCTATGAGCCTTCACAAAGTTCCTTACTACATTATTCTATTTCATCATACCTGAAGCCCTCAGCAGTTCGTGCACAGAAGCTACCGAGAAAACATTATCAAAATAATCACAACACAACACGGTAATACACATGTGTATTCGCAAAGTTCCCTAGGGTGCTGTTCTGCTCCATTATCAGGCCTTCAGCATTTCAGGAGAAGAGGCTTCTCAATGAATACTATCAAAAGAGTCAAAACACGGTTTACTGAATAATTACCTGGTCAAGATGCAATATTGTTCTGATCCATCATCAGACGCTCAGCAGATCATGTACCTACAGAAGCTACTCAGCAAACATCTTGAAATGAGCCCAAACACGGTCAAGTAGCTATATGCCTTCGAAAGGTTCTGTGTGATATTGTTCTACTCCATCATCAGACCCTCAGAAGTTCGTTTACAACGGCTGCTAAGCAAACATAAACAAAAGCGCCCAAAAACAGACATAAAGTTATCTAACCCCTTAACAGTTCCCTATCATGTTTTTCTGCTCCATCATGATCCTCAGAGTTCAATTACATGTACTCCTCACCAAGCGCTATCGAAATCTTCTATGCTGATCAAGCAGAGTTCCGGAGAAAATTCGCTTAAACGTTCTTTCAAGAGGAAAATGTTAACTGCAGCGCCCCCTGGCGAGTTATGGTCGTAAAATTTTTTGGGGGTTCGTCCCGAATAAACCACAAACCCATTGCAGAAAACCGTATTCAAATCGGTCAAGCCGTTTTGGAGATATTGAGGTGCACACACAAACAAACAAACAAACAAACAACCTCTCACCCTAAACGCATATACTTTCTCCGATCCGTCGTGGGTAAAAATATCTTAGTGCTGATGGTTCCAAAAGACAAACTACAATGACAGATATCTTCAAGTGATTCACTTCTATATACAAAAACACGAACTTGATGATTATTTTTGTTGATATACATATGTATTACCTTTTTGTGATTACCTATATCTAAAGATTACAACTGCATGTTTCATATTTTCAGATAACGGTTGTTTTATGTAATAATCTCACCTCTATAACTGAACTAACCTGTATTCTGAACTCTATTACTGAGACCCTCTTTAAATGAGAAACATATTTTTTTCAACCACGATATCTGAGAAAACTGTGTAAGTGGAATGTGGAATACCTGTTTAAGTGAGACTGATTAACAGGACCCTTGAGATCTCAGTTATCCAGGTTTCACTGTATAAAAAAAAGATATTTTGTATATACGACCCACGAGCCCGAATCATTGAGACATTTCCTTTAAGCCCATATGGTGAAATGATTTGAATGTTGTTAATTGTGCACAGTCCACTAAAAAGAGATCCATCAACGCAATTTGTACCTAGTCTTACCTACTCTCAAGCCAAACTAACCTGAGGTAAAGAAATGATGAAGCTATGAATGTTGGCGGCCTTGGCAGCGTCGACGATTTCTTCCATGGCCACCTGGCGCGAGTTGTCTCCGTAGGCGATGTTCTCGCGCAGCGTGCGGTCGAAGAGCACCGGCTCCTGCTGGACCACGCCCAGCTGCCGGCGCAGCCGCGGCAGCGACAGCGTCCATCGTATGTCTCGCCCGTCGAGCTCCTGACCAAAATATAGTGATATTAAAAGTTCCGTAGTAAACCAGTTGCCCTTATAGAGCCTTTCTAGTTTCGCCGTGTCCGTCCGTGTGTCCGCGGCTTAGTTTAGTAATCGTTATTATCAGAAAGCTGTAATTTGGCAAACCTAAACATATTATATCAATCAAAGACTTCGGGTCGGGCCATGGTTTCAATCATGCCGACAAAACAGGCGGGATAAATTGTAAAAAAAAATTGAGGTTTCACGGAAGGATGCATTTATGGAGCGCAAAACCCATCGTGTGTACCATTGGATAGCTCGTTTAAAAGTAATATTTTGGTGTGCGTGATATTAAACTTTAAAGTGCAAATATTTAAATCGCAGCCCGATGCACTGATTAGCACCACCATCTTGTGAAGGTTTAAGTACGTACGATATCCCTGGAGTCGGGATCGTAGAAGCGCCGAAGCAGTAGGATCACGGTGGACTTACCGCAGCCCGAGGGGCCGACCAGCGCCACCGTCTTGTGAAGGTTTATGTACGATAGTCCCGAAGTCGGGGTCGTAAAAGCGCTGCAGCAGTTGGAGCTCGATGGACCGCAGCCCGAGGCGCCGACCAGCGCCACCACCTTGTGAAGGTCTACGTACGATAGCCCCGGAGTCGGGGTCGTAGAAGCGCTGCAGCAGTTGGAGCACGGTGGACTTGCCGCAGCCCGAGGCGCCAACCAGCGCCACCGTCTTGCCCGCCTCCACTTTGAGGTTCAGGCCCCGCAGCACGCGTAGGTGCGGCCGTGTAGGATAGCTGAACTCTGCTTCTTTGATACTAAAGTTGCCGGTAGCATTCTATTAAAAACAAAGACAGACAATTGAGCTAAGCTACTCTGCTCCAATTCTACTAAGTCGAATCGGTCAGTCATAGTCATCGTTCGCCTTGTTTTTAACCGACTTCAATAAAAGGAAGGAGGTTCTCCAGTTCGTCTGCATGTTTGATTTTTGTTTTTTTTCCATGTATCTATGTTCCCTGACAACTCTTGACCAAGGTCTTGGGGGTTTTTGTATACCCCCAAGTTAGTTTCCTAAAGAAAATACCGAAATCGGCATATGCGCACCTATTAAATTCGAGGAGTTCCCTCGTTTCCTCCTAGAGATCCGACCTTCACCAAATTTATATGGGATCAAATTTGCTGAAGGTCTGATGATGGGATCTAGAAGGAAATGAGGTCACCCCTCGAATTTAATAGGCACGCATATACCAGTTTCGGTATTTTCTGTAGGTAACCAAGCATTGGCTACCGGAAACCACAAATTTGGTGAAGTGAAACTGGTGATGATGACCACAGTTGCCATATGGAACTCCTCATTACAATGATGTTGGCACTTCACATATTCCGATGAAATTTCGTTGACGTAACAACTATTCCTTGTAAAAATACACATTTTGAAGTTTATGATGAGTTTGATGAGGAACTGAAGATCAGTATGGGTTCCCTGAGGAATCGACGGAACTCCTCAAATACCATCGGCACATATATACATTGGTTGGAATCTGTAGTAACCACCTCATTTGCAAAGCAGTGCAGGTGGTGAAGAGGAATATGTATAAATTTCACGTGTGTGGCATAACGAAGTACAAAATTGGAGTCGGTTTTTTTTTGGTATAAATTATTACTAACCCATCCCGGCGAGTCTGTGACACCGGGCTCCGTGACGACTGCAGGCTGCCGATGTATGACGGATAGGATGCGCGCCCCGCAGTCTTTTGCAGCATTGAAGCTAGGTGCGTATACCAGCGACTGTCCCAGCATGTATGCTCCGTACATTACTGATTCTGTCACCCTGTCATCATATTAGATATTGAGACGTGTCATTGAGACTTTTGCTGAAAAAACTTACTGTAGTTCCAGGCAGATAAAGGATTGACTTGTGATATGTAGCTGTGATATACCCATTATATTATAAAATCCTAAAAAAGAATTAGCTGTTAATTAGTATGGAACTTGTTTAGTATGTGGTACGATTGATTTTGGCTGACTTTTTGTTGTTGTTCTCTAAGGCTGGGTTGCACCAAACCGTCTGTAATCGTAAGCTGTGTTCGTTAAAATTTCAATGTATAAAAAGTTTGTCAAGTTTCTATGGGATGACAGCTGCCGGCGCCATATTTAACGTTGATCAAACCGCCTGTAATCGTAAGCTGTGTTCGTTAAAATCGGAATGTATGGAAAGTTTGACAAGTTTCTATGGCATGACAGCTGTCGGCGCCATATTTAACGCTGATCAGTCTGTGATCGTAAGTTGGTGCAACCCAGCCTAAGGCTGGGTTGCACCAAACCGTCTGTAATCGTAAGCTGTGTTCGTTAAAATTTCAGTGTATGGAAAGTTTGACAAGTTTCTATAGGATGACAGCTGCCGGCGCCATATTTAACGTTGATCAGTCTGTGATCGTAAGTCGGTGCAACCCAGCCTAAGTCTGGGTTGCACCAAACCGTCTGTAATCGTAAGCTGTGTTCGTTAAAATCGGATTGTATGAAAAGTTTGACAAGTTTCTATGGGATGACAGCTGACGACGCCATATTTAACAATGATCGGTCTGTGATCGTATGTCGGTGCAATTCACCCTTAGGCTGGGTTGCACCGACTTACGATCACAGACTGGTCAACGTTAAATATGGCGCCGGCAGCTGTCATCCCATAGAAACTTGTCAAACATTCCATACATTCAAATTTGAACGAACACAGCTTACGATTACAGACGGTTTGGTGCAACCCAGGCTTAGGCTGGGTTGCACCAACTTACGAACACAGACCGATCAACGTTAAATATGGCGCCGACAGCTGTCATCCCATAGAAACTTGTCAAACTTTCCATACATTCAGATTTTAACGAACACCGCTTACGATTACAGGCGGTTTGGTGCAACCCAGCCTTAATCTAGTAAAGTAATTGTAATTGGTAACATGCAAACAATTGATTATCTAAACCTACAGGTAATTACTAATATTATTTAGTATGTTTTTTTCCGGTGTGAGTCGTGAAATTTTCTCTAGCTTATGTATTGTTAACACTTACAGACGTACTTTGACGTCCGTTACTAATTGACAATGTCACACTCTTAAAAGGCGTAGATCTACGGCACGCAATAGACCGTTAATTTCCATATCGTTTCCGCCATACTCTGAACGCAATTATCTTGTACGTAATTGTACAAAATGTTTGAATATTAGTAGGCCAAATAAACTATTGTTAACTTGTGATATTCATATATGTAGGTACATAGTACAAGTGATAAGCGACAAGACAAAGGATCCGCGTTTTATCAAACGCTGTAAAAAGAGCCGAATCTTTCGTGTTGTCATCGGCACGCGAATAAACGCATAAAAATTGTCTCACCAGAAGACGTGATCAATGTATATTACGAGAAGATGATAGAATTGGCAGCCTCGTAGATAGCGACGATGCAGATCGCTAGCAACGGCACGTATGAGTAGCGGCCCATGCCGAGAGAAATATAAGTTTCATGTTCCTATGCATGAAGATACATTCAGTGGCCCGTGCTTCTGAATGTATTCTGGCGGTGACTGCGATTAAGCATGAAATCTTTAGCGAGCCGTCGAATTTGTCGAAACTGATTTTAACTTGTGTATAATCATAAAAATGTCTTACAGGAAGACAATGGAGTAGGCGATCCCCTCTTTGGCGACTAGCGTGGCGCCGTAGACCGTGACGCTGCAGAACGCAATGAAGGGTACGTAGACGCCTATGCCCAGCACAAGCCCGCGCCATCGACTCTTCTTCCTGACCGCTGCGCATGAGATCTTCAGCGCTTCCTCGAATTTCTCTATGAAATTCTGTTCTACGCCTGTTGTACATAAAAATCATGTTGTTATTATAATGTACGTACTCAAATAGCATACTACTTGTATAGACTTTCAGTTCAGCAATAATCGATGAATTTCATATGCGTAATTAGTATAGAAAATGATTATTTTAAGTACTACCAGGTAAGGCAGACTTTCAATTTTTAAATCTGGCTAGACGATCGTCTGTCACGATGTTTTGTGAAAGCAACATATTCGAGAACAACAACATGAAATTGCTTTAAATATATCGCGAAAAATATGTTACGCATGTAAGATGATCCATATTTAGGTACCGTTCTCATCGGTCTCGAGTCTACAGTTAATCACAAGAAATAATTATTTCAGTCAGCGATGCTTTTTCGTCAGTTTCGTCACACTTATTCGTTAACAAGGGCAAACGCAGGTCATGCGCGCGTGCGCTCTAAATGCCGTCCACGGCCTTTTCACTTACTGGACAGTGCACGCCAGCGGTGTCGGGATGTCTTGATGTTTGTTTCGTCCATTTGGGACCTATAATAATTATAATAGCATACATGCTGGGACAGTCGCTGGTATACGCCCCTAGCTTCAATGCGGCATAAGACTGCGGGCCGCGCATCCTCTGTGATCCATCGGCTCGGTCTACACCTTGCATTTCAATTAAGCCCCAAATTTTTACCCTATGTAGCATATATGTACCATAAAAATATTACCCTATGTAGTAGGGCAGCGCGTGTATGTGGCTTAGGCAGGCTGTGTACCTATGTGGTAGGCAGGCATATTGTTGACAAACTTGTGAAACTTAAGAAACCGTCCTCGGGAGTAAACGTATGTGGATTGACGAATAGATAAGGAAACCGACCAGTGATGCGATAACTCGTCCTTGGGGATTAAATAATAGATTGTTAACCTAGGGTTGAAGGCCGCCCATCTCACACCAGATTTTGACGAGGGTGGTTTTACGCGTGTAAACAGTCTGCTTATTTCGAATGCGAGGGAACTAAAACATGCCCAGCATTTTCTGATTTCTGAACCATTTAAATCCTATCGAATCCATTTTAATATCGATAGCGAATATGGAACAAAATACTGCTATATTTAAATGAAAAGGATTGATACAATGTTCACTTACCTATTTATAATACAAAAAATTGTAATCTGTTATAATTATCACTAAGCAGCAATTTAATGCTGCAATTTATTGGCATTGCGGTTAATAAGTAGGGGCCAGATCGTTGGTGGCAATTTAAACACAAAGAGCAGTGGAGTCGATACAAAGTTACTTCTTATGATTGAACGTATAAATCCTAATAATATTATTAACGTGAAAGTTAGGATGTATGGATGGTTGTACGTTCCACTTAATCTCAAAAACTGCTGGACGACTATTTATGAGTTCTCCAGTTATGTGCCTTAATATGTGGGACAATTATCTTTAGTTTTCAATGTATCTATAAATATAATAAAGCTGAAGAGGGTCGAAAGTCTGTACATGGAAGATATTCAATAAAAGTTGCCTGGGGATACTTAGAATCGATAACAGTTCTGTTCGTTCCAACAGTTTTTAGAATTTTGTCTGTTTATATGAACGCGCATCACGTGAAAACGGCTAAACGGATTTTGATGAAAACTTTACTAATCTGTCGAGTAAATACCCGGTCAGGTTTTAGGTTATAAAAATTGTGCAGATTTGGGTTAAAAGGGGGTAAAAAGAGGGGTTGAATTTTGTATGGGAACTCCTATGACACATGATTTACAGGTATGAAAATTGGTAAGCATATACTTGACGACAAAGGAAAAACATCCATATTCAAAATTTGTGAAATCTTAAGATAGGAACTGAAAAAAAAAGTAAGCGCAAGCGCTGCGCCGCGGCGCTGCCCAGTGTGCGCGCCAGCCACCACGGTCTCTTCAAATTTTGAACACTATTATGGTTTATTCCATTAAGTAACTGTGACTATAACCCCAAATTTCTGTCCCGTTTTCTAGATTCAAAAACTACATATATAACTTTGTAATCCTATATAAAAACATGCAATTATAATGTTACTTTTGCCGCTCACTTCATGTGCACTCACTTTAGACCATAATCCCACTACTTAATATTATAAATGCGAAAGTTTAGATGTTTGGATGTTTGTCACTGAATCACGCAAAAACGGCTGAACAGATTAAGACGATTGGTATGCTAATAGTATATAATCTGGATTCACTTATATATATTATATATGTACTTTTTGTCCCGATGATCTTCCATCAAAGGGATATTAAATTGGGGATGCAAGTAAGGTCTATGAAACCTACGATTTAAGTTTCAGCCAATTAGGAGTATAACAGCGTGTCAAGAAATTTAACTTAAAGCATAGCAGAATTGTAAACAAGTTGACGATTCATTATGTCAAAACTGAAGTATCATAATTACTTCTGATTGTTGACGCTATTTTTGAGCACAACCTTTTCGCAATTAGTTCTACTTTGCGTGTACATCAAAATGCATTTGCGATACTTTGGCATTGTTTTTATTCATATGCTTAAACACAAAAACAGTTATTTCAATGCACACTTTGTATCGTTGGTGTACCATTTAGTTTTGTCATGCGTTATTTTTTACGTAATTGTTGACCCTTCACACCTTAAAAACTGTTTGACATAAGAGATCACTTGAGCTGAGCAGCCCAATCGTCAGCATAGACAGTTGGACCATCTTAGATGTACACTTAGAAGAGGGTCGAAAGTCTGTACATGGAAGATATTCGAAAAAAAGTTGGCTGGGGATACTTAGAATCGAGAACAGAACAGTTTTAAGAATTTGTGTCTGTTTGTCTGTCTGTTTATATGTCTAGGCATCACTTGAAAACGAACGAATGGAGTATAATTTAACCTCATTAATATGGCAACTGGATCTTCGGCGATGACATGGTTCGGCCTTCGGCCTCGCATGCCTTGCCATTCTCCTTCGGCTTTTCAGTCGTCAACCTTACATGAAGAATCTACTCTGTTGGGAGACTCGGCCGTCAGCCTCGTGTGTCTCGCCTCTCTGCTTCAGGCCTTCGGCTCTCAGCCTTACATGAGAAGCCCGCTCTGTGTGATTATTCTCGCATGCCTTGCCGCTCTGCTTCCGGCCTTCGGTCATCATACTTACATGAAGAACTCGCTCTGTTGGGATAACGTTATAGGGCAGAACTGCGTAGCGAGACTTTTACCATTGTACAATGTACTCGTACATGTAGTGTTTTTGACGAGATTCATTCGTCTAGAATCGGTACATTTGATATTCCGAAATAAGCACTTAATCATTCGTTTTGACAATAGGATTTCTAGGGAATGTCATATTGACTGATGTAATCATTTCTTAAGGGGGTGTAAAGAAGGGTGAAACATTGTATCATCATCATCATCTGAGGCGTTATAGCTTGAGAAAGATTGTATAGGAAAACAAATCATTCTAAAGCGAGAACAAATTATACGCGGACGAAGTCGCGGGCAAAAGCTAGTAAGCAAATATATATTTACGACAAGTATAAAAAAGAACTAACTAACTGTGCAGCATAGGCTATAATTTATGTCAGATTTCATCCCGTTCGTCATTTTAGGGACTAAAAAGGGGATAAAACTTTGTAAAAGGCCACAACATTGACGTATTTTATATATTTTTATATTGTTAACCTTTGTTTTATTCTTTTTTGCTCTTTCTGCCTATCTAAATTTTAAGTAACTGTTTTATGTTATTATTATTATTATATCTTTTTCTTCTTTTTTTTGTGCAAAACCAACCTGTTGCCCACCGGGATTTCACTCTACGGTCCCATCAGAAGACCCGTGCTGGCAGCAATGCCCGCACTTTGCTGAGATGGGACCGTTTCGTGACAATACGAGTACATGTAAGTTGTAGGTACTATAATGTTACGTTGTTTTGGTCACGAATAAACGGTTTATTATTATTATTATTAATATTTGGTCTATAAATGACGTTAAAGCCATTCTTACGTTATATTTGTAACCCCCGACGCAACGCAAAAGAGGGGTCCTGTGTATCTGTGCATATGTGTGTTAGTCTGTGGCACCGTAGCTCTTTAATGGGGGAACCGAATTGAGTGCGCCTTTTCCTATTTGAAAGCAGGTTTGCTACTTAGCGAGGGTTTTTAGACTTGTTTTATCAAAATCAGTTTAGCGGTTTTTGAGATATTGAACTTTGAAATCAAAAATGTCGGCGGTTTTCAACTTTTCTCGGAATGTGCGATTTCCAACTACGTTTATATTTCATTTCTGAATATAATAGGCTCCTGTGTTTTTAGGGTTCCGTACCTCGAAAAGAAAAAAAACGGAACCCTTATAGGATCACTTTGTTGTCCGTCCGTCCGTCTGTCTGTCAGGACCCTTTTTCTCAGGAACGCGAGGAGGTATCAAGCTGGAATTTATATCAAATACCTACTGTCCCTTGGAGCTGTGAAAAAATAAAACTTCTAAGCCAAGGCAATCAAAACATACAGCCGTTTATGCCGCAAATTTCCGCAAATATTTGACACTCGCAAGGGAATCAAAACCTACATGGTACTTCCCGTGAACTCAGAATCTTGAAATTTGGTACGGACAACGTCTTATAGCACAGATAAAATCGTAAATTTTTAGATACATCATATAATAAAAATATTTTTTACGGAATCCTCGGTACGCGAGTCCGACTCGCACTTTGCCAGTTTTTTTTTACACTTTTTTAAATCATCATAACAAGAAAAGATAGCAGTCACACAAAAGAAATCTGAATCTTGGCACAGTCAAATAGACGGAGCTTCACGATTCATCAGCCTCACCCACAAAGGTACCTAAACGTGTCAAAGAATATATGAGAACACATGAACCTACTCACCTAAACTCTGAACAGTCCTGATGCTGACCACGGCCTCCGTGGCGATGGAGGTGGCCGACTCCATCGCGTCGCGCTCCTGTTGCTGCGACTTCTGAGACACGAAGCCCTCCAGCCAAATACTGCCTACCATCTGTAAAGTACAGCAAGGTTGGGTTCACATCTTCTTTATCATCATCATACGTGCATACTTTTCTTTATAATCATGTGAAACCATATTTGTCTGATAAGCAGCATCGCTTTGTTAGCAATTGGTCCACTGTTTCCAATCTACTCGAATACAAGCACTATCTATGCAATGTCTTCGCCTCACAGGGTCAAGTTGATGCCGTGTACACTGATTTCTCTAAGGCGTTCGATAAGGTTGACCATTTTATCCTTTGCCACAAAATTAAAGTCCAATATGGAATACACGGTAACCTCTTTCGCTGGGTTCAATCCTACCTTCTTAATAGAAGTCAACTAGTGGCCATCAATGGATACACTTCTCCGGAACTTATTATAACGTAAGGCGTTCCTCAGGGATCCCACCTCGGCCCACTGTTGTTTGTGCTGTTTATTAACGATCTAGTTGACCGTTTATCTTGTCCCTGTTTGCTTTACGCTGATGATCTTAAGGTTTTGAACACTGTAACCAATATTAATGATTGCTTATTGTTGCAGAATGATCCGAGACATATATCTGAATGGTGTTCCCTCAACCATATGTATCTTAATGTTGCCAAATGCCACGTTATATCTGTCTCAAATAAAAAGAATAAACTCGTATATAATTATGATTTACAGGGTAGGGCTCTTGATAGGAAATCTGTTGTTAGGGACCTTGGGATCCTCTTTGATGATCAGCTTAGCTTTCGTCATCACTACGAATACTTGGTTGGCAGAGGCAGACAATTATTGGGCTTTATCTTTCGAACTACCAAGGGTTTTAAAAAACCTAATAGTTTACTGACACTATTCTTTAGTTTAGTCAGAAGTGTCCTTGAGTATGGTTCCCCGATCTGGACTCCACACTATTCTGTACACACCAATAATATAGAGGGTGTACAGAAATATTTTTAAAGGTTCTTGCTTACAGGTTCAACCTTGGTCGCACGTATAAGTCATACCTTAGTAGACTTAAAAAATATTCAGCTGCTCTGTTGTCAACTCTTAACTTTTAACACGCCTCGTTTTAGTGGTCGTACATGTAATTTTTTTTCTATGAAGGTGTACAAAAACAATACTTCCTTCTATAACCCAATCACCAGAATGTGCAGACAATATAATGACTTGGCTGTGGTCAATGTTCGTGTCGACATATTTGATCCACGCATTACTAAATTCAGGAGGATCTTGGCGGTCATCCTCCTTTCTGCTCACCATCACCATCGTCCTAATTGTTTGCAAACCCACTAGTGAATTACAAAGTTGCTAGAATATCTGACTAGGATATCCAACTGGTCTAAAGAATGGCTTATATTATTAAATACTTCAAAGTGTACAGTATTACATATAGGCAAACGAAACCCCCGGATATCATATCATGCAACCTGGAAAATATTTCTAATCCCCACAGACATTTTCTGAGCAACAGAGTACGTAGCTTGGAAAAAATTCCCAGAGGATGTCACTTCGGCGCTCAATATCAATCAGTTCAAAATCAAACTAGGCAAGCACATTTAAAATTTCAACTGTACAATGACACCAAATTACAAATCACTGGATACAGGCATCATCAGTTGTTCAACTGCTTGCCTGATTCATCAGTAATAATAATATTCCCGCCTGGAAACATTTCCCAAATCATATCGGGATTTTTCACAATAACGGCACATTTATCTCCGGCGCATCGCTGCTCAACTTTTGCTTTCGCCGCTCGAAGTGCCATACGGTAGGGTGAGCTACGTTGCCGAATCGCGAATTTTTCTGCAGCGCGGCGCCTCGTATTTGCACGACGCGGCAACGTGTGAATTCGCGGCGCAGCGCTGCCGTGATGGGAGCAGCCTCTTACGTCTACTACTAACGTACGATGGGCAGGAAGGCTGTTCCGACAAGGGTAAGCTTCCAGTTGAAGCAGATGGCCAGGATGAAGCCGATGACGACGGAGCTGACGCCCTGCAGGACGAGGCCGATGCGCAGCCCTGTGGCGCCCTGCACCTCTGCGGCGTCACCGCTCAGCCGCGCGCACAGCGCGCCCACCGTGTTGGTCGTGCGATCGAAGTATCCTACTTCCTACACGAAAATTGTTACGTTATGCAATCGAAACACAAGCGGAACGCAAAAAAGGGGTGTTATCAGTTTAACATGTTTATCTGTTTGTGTGTCTGTCTGAGGCATCTAGTCAAATTGTTAGCGCCATCAAGCGTCAGTAACAGAAATAAAATTGATAACTTTAAGTGACGCATACAAGTTGCCAACAAAGAAGTATCCACTTCAAAGCAGCTTCTTCACTCGTACTATAATATTATTGGTCAATGGTACTAAAACAACATGTATCTCTAGTACCATTAATTGAACTAGGGATACATAAGTGTATCACTAATTCCATTAATGGTACAATACAATTGTACAAGAGCACCCCGATATTTTAATTTCATTTGAATATCTCAAAAATAGCTGAACCGTATACAAATCGGTTCATCCGGTAAAGAGCTGCGGTGCCACAGACAGACACATATAAACACAGATACACATGTTAAACTACTTCTTTTCTTTTACAAAATATTATTTCTTTAGAAAAAAAGGTGGTTGAGAATTATCGGTCTATTCGAAACTATAAATGAGGAGTGTCTTTTCAAAAGGGTTTATTTTTTGTGTAACTCTACTTCTGAATTGGACCTTAAGTTTTCATTAGCAAGGTACACTTTAGAAGTACCGCCAAGACAAAAATAAGCCCTTTTGAAAAGACACTCCTCAAATGCAAACATTATATAATAGAATGATAAAAGGTGAAGTTGCGACCTGATATAGTAAACTGGAGAAGTACTGCTGGCGTAGCCGTGTGGTCATCCTCAAGCCTGCGTTGGTGAAGGTAACGCCCTGCAGACACATCGACACTCCCGCTATGGCCGCCACAACTACAAACAGGCCAGAGAACATGTCTGCACTGTTGACGATGCGGGTCGGGTCAGTATATGAGAATATCTGAAAGGAGAAGTGTACCAAAAATCACATTAGAATAGTTGATATGTATTTATTCATTACGAGGATCTCGGAAACGGCTCTGATTATTTCGATGAAATTTACCACTAAGGGGTTTATGAGGGCGATAAATCGATCTACCTAGGTCTCATGCTTGAGAAAACTCGTATTCGCCAGAAAAAAACGAAATATAGGTATGCCGAGCAAAGCTCGGTCATCCGGGTACTAAAATAATGCTCATAAGTACCTACCGCGCTAGTGAATCCGAAAAGCACAGCAAAGATTGGGAAGCAAGCTCCCTGGATCGTGGCAGCAATGGCTCCGATGGTGATGAGCGGCCACTCAGGCGCATTCAGCCGCAGCAGGTCCCAATCACTCACGGGCGTCACCTCCTGTCTCAACACGAGAGTGACGTCATCATTCTGGAGTCTTTACAGAAAAATTAAGGTATACTAATATGAGACGATAATATATAAATACGTAATCAAGGCTAATATTAAAAATTACACACTTCAACCACTGAACATGATGGTGATAGTTTGAAACCTTGGAAAAGCCGTCGGATAGTTTTGATTTCAGAAATCATTCCTTGAGGGAGGGTATAATTATTTATGTATGGGAGAGGGATAATAAACCAAGCGCAGTGCGCCTAAACTATTAAATAGCAATTATTTATCTAAGGCGACTGCGAGTTCTACTCGGTCGAAGTTACGGGCAAAAGCTCAATTATGATTATTGATTACAATATGATTCTGCATGTGGTTGTGGTGAGGTGTCGGATTAGAATAGGAATAGCACTGCCGCTTACGTTCCCGTGGCTGTCGGATTGCAATATACTATTTAAAAAGTACATTTTATTTTCATGTGCTCTGCCCACCCTTTTTGCGAATACAGACGTAAGGTTGTGTGTATGACATTCTTGGAAATGAAATCATGAAAAAAAGTTTGTCTGGAAGAGATCGCTTTTTAGAAGCATTTTAGCAATTTGTCCGCCTGTTGTTACCTACTTACCTGAGTCCCGTTTATGATTTACCATAGTAAACATTTCCATGTAGTGTACATAGCATTTTATTATTATTTGTACATGCCCAGATTATTAAAAGGTAGGTTTATTGGTTTATTGCTCTTTCATCTATAGTATGTATAGATGAAAGAGCGTATTATAAAACTCTAGCGTTACTTAGATAACGATTAACGAAAACCGCACATCCACAGCAAAAATATAGCTTATTGGCTATGTGCGAAGTAGGTGGTGGGGCAGGGTAAGCTAAGCGATCGCAGCCCACGCCACAGCAGAAATGTGTAGCCGGGGACATCTGTCAAATTTACTTTGACGATTCCTATGATTCGTTTGTATTTTGAAAAGGGGCACAAAAGGGTCACGTTTGGTTGTTGTGCTGTAATTTACAAAAATACAGGCAAACATAGTCTATGTAAATTTTATTATAGGTATATGTCGTATCGATAAGCTCATTAAGTACTTAGTAACAATATACCATCTACTAAAAAAACCAACCAAGAGCATGCTGGGCCATGCTCAGTATAGGGATCCGTAGTTTCCCAATTAACTTACTCTAAAAAATCAATAATAAGCGAAAGGGAGTACATTCGCAGCGTTTCATACGTCTTTTACTAAGAAGGGAAGACTTTTTACGATAACTCAAAAACAGCTCTATTCAAAAGACCTCTATTCATTTTGAAACAGCTATTCAACAACACCCCAATCACCGGGTTGAAGCAAAAAAAAATCATCCCCACTTTACGTGTAGGGGAGGTACCCTTTAAAAAAAATTATCGGTTTTATTTTCCGACTGTCCGTTTTATAGATTCTATACCAAATTGCAGCTTTCTACCATTAACAACCACAGAACAAAGCCTCGGACAGACAGAAGGACAGGCAGACAGACAGACGGACATGGCGAAACTAAAAGGGTTCCTAGTTGACTACGGAACCCTAAAAAGGTATTTTATGTACATGTCTTCACCATTCCTACGTAAACAAATGAATACTACTCTACCTCTTCATCTTCTTCAATTTCTTCTACTTCTCCACGTCGAAGTGAAACGGTAGAAACTACGGAGCCAATGGAACTCCTGGGTGTCAACCAGTTGCAATGGTCTGCAAACGTTATATTTTTATATTATTAAAAAAATTGCATCTACAAAATTAAATTAGAATACCTATTTTAAGTATTCATCGACGATTTTAATTTTTCTTGATGGTATTTTGTGGCAGGGGCTTGCCGCTCGGAGATCAGAATGGTGAACTGCATCTGTTTGCATCATGCACACAAGCCGGTCCTACTTATTGTATATTTCATTTTCGCGCTGCTTCAGGCAGGCCATTCAACCAGTTGCTGGCTGTCTTTTGGTAAGTATGCG
Source organism: Notocelia uddmanniana (assembly GCA_905163555.1). Taxonomy (NCBI): domain Eukaryota; kingdom Metazoa; phylum Arthropoda; class Insecta; order Lepidoptera; family Tortricidae; genus Notocelia; species Notocelia uddmanniana. Next base: position 50,155,490 of record LR991052.1, read on the forward strand.
AAACTTGATAGATAACTCTATTTTATATTGCTAGAGAGAAATAAATTGTAATGTAGTAAATTTGATCTATCCATCAATTTCTTTGGTTTTTTTTGCCTGTGTAGAGCATGAAATGCCTTGCACCACCTTACGAGTATAACCAATACAGCCATTCCCATTTGACGAAGCCGTATAGACAGGAAAATCGTGCCGGGGTGTTATTCACAAGCAGACTCGTCTTCACCTCACACCTCACCCGTTTCTGTGCCCGTTTTTTATGGGAACTGTAAAACATTGACAAATGAGATTTGACAATTTCCTTACCTAACCTTATTTATAATTTAATTGAAAACAAAAACTCGTGGTGTCTTAACAGATAAAGCCCCTTTTGCCCTTCCCCCCTCCCGCCTAGCCCGCATACACCCTCGGTACATGTACACACACTACATCCTCTGTAGACTCACAGAGCCATTAGACTGTATTAGTGGCTCTGTGAGCTAAAGACCGCGCAATTTTTGTTTCAAATTTCAAATAAATAAATAAATAAATGTCATAAAGGTGACTTGACATAATATTCTATCCACCACCGCCAAACCGGCTCTCAAAATTTCACGAGCGTCTGTTGAGAAATGCGACGTATACAGGAGAACAGCTGAAATTCGGACATACGAAAGCATTCAGCTTCAGCAAGAATTTTTCAACTAGAGGCTTCGGCTTTTCCTTCCTGAAACCGTGTCACACGGTCAATCATCTATACCTAGCACGTTTATGGTTAGAAAACTGACGGACCTTTCATGTTAGAAAACTGACGGACTATCCTCACGGTGGATCGCCTTTTCGTGTCATGACGGACGACAGGTGCCTCCATTTCGGTGTGGTCATTTATTTCCTCGGGCAAAGTTTCTGGTACCACGTCTTTGACGTCTTTACCAGCCGTTACCAGCTTGTGATAAAATCCTGATGGAAAACAAAATATTTCACTTCAATGTGCGTCAAATGATGATTTAACGATAAATATTGGCTTGCCTATTGGAGTCAATAAGTGTGTAGTGAACAAAAACTCCTATCTTTCGATCCATTGTGGTTGATGGTTCGTACATACATACCATGGCTTTTATTTCCTTAACACAATCTATACAGAGTGATTCAGGAGACGTGAGCAGGACCAACACTACATAAACAGTAAACGGCAAAGAATCGTTCACCATTGGATTTAAGTGAAACACCCATACCTTTTTCCTGTATTTTATTTTTTGTTATGGTCACCCTACAACAACTGGTTTATAAAGTTTAAACTTCTAACTGTTATGACAGCACTTTGATTACGAACAAAGTAAATTGTCACATTGGGTGAGATACGATATTTGAAAAGTAATCGGACTCAGATGACATTCAACGTATCACTTGACTGAAGTATTCTGATTGTAGAGTGACCATGAATTTCCAAAAAAAATTTCAAACATTTTGTTTTCAACACCAAAGATAAATGAACGTTAATTTCACTAATAGTGGCACGAAGCAGTAGCTTATGATTTACTGAATCAGTAGTGTTGAGCTTGATCACGTCTGCCGAATCAGCCTGTATAAATACGAGTAAATCAATGTCGTGTTAGTTCACCAACTGTAACTTAAGAACGGCTGGGCCGATTATTAGGTGTTTTAATTTTATGAATTTGTTTTTGCTTTGAATAACATATAACTCGCTCTGAATAGCAAAATATTACAGGTAACAAACTTAAGAAGATGGTCTGTTGTACGTTAATAGTTGTGACGTGTTCGAGTAGACATTACATATTTAAAATGTGCAACACAAATAAAACAAACGCCTATTCGAACACGCCACAACTACATACAAGAGGTCATCTTCACAAGTTTTTTAGCTATAAAATATCAGTGAAATATATAAAGAAATAGTTTTTCTAACATTCTATACGGAACGAGTCGGGGTGGAACGAAGTTTTCGCTCTGAGACAGTAGCATTACCATGTAGTTCAACGGTAGTACAAATGATGCACCCAATGGTCATTAGTACTATCAGTACTACTAGTGACCATAATGGAGGACCGGTAGTATAACTGTCCTGTAGTCTCTATGTGACAAGTTACGTACAAGTTTTATCTAGTATAATACACTTAATACTGCACAGTCCGTTCGGTTCTCCATACAAACGTATTTATGCTCTCATTTTAAAACGCCAGGCTAGAATAACATGAACCTTTGTATACACAATGGGATCCGGCATATCTAGGTCGGATCATAGTTTCTGTTGCTTGAAATTATAATGGAGAAAAAATACAGCGATTATTAAGGTTTTCATACAAGCCGTAAAAAACTCAAAAAGCAGCTGTATTTTTTTTCTTTTACAATCTTTAGCAACAGAAACTATGATCAGACCTAGATATGCCGCATCCCATTGTGTATACAAATTTTCATGTTATTCTAGCATGGCGTTTTAAAATGAGAGCATAAATACGTTTGTATGGAGAACCGATCCACACCGATCGTACTGCGCCCTCTTTAGTTGACATACCTTTAGCTTTCATAAGTTCCGCGTGCGTACCCGACTCCACTATAGAACCTTGGTCCATGCAAATTATGCGGTCAGCATTAACAATTGTTGATAATCTGTGGGATTTAAGTTAATGAGAGCTAATGTACGTGTGGACTCGTGTATATTTGTCAGTCAGCAGCATACTTGTAATTAGCTGAAGAAGGCATTAGAACTTCCATGCTTTGGACTCTTCGCCCGCTTCTTCTATTTCACGAGTCTAATACCAATTATAATTACATTATTATTATTCATTTAATGAAGAGGGTGACGAAAAGAGTGAAACCTGTGGGAGACAGTGAGCGTGGTCCTGCCCACGCTAGCATGGTCCAGAGCCACCTGCACCTGCCGCTCCGACTGCGGGTCCAGCGCTGACGTAGCCTCGTCCAGCAACAGGATGCTGGGCTCGCGGAGCATTGACCGCGCGATCGCGACCCGCTGCTTCTGTCCGCCCGACAGGGAAGCACCGCGTTCGCCGATCACTGTATCATACCCCTGAAAAAACATTTTGAAACTAACTGTCCGTGAATTACATGTAATGAACCGTCAAACCACAGAATAGGTAATAGTACATAGTCAAACTAGCTCGTCACGTCAGAAATGGATGGCTCTGTACATTTGTGCATTACCTGTAATGCATGGACGTACCAGCCCATGTCAGGAGTGAAAGCGAGGGACAGTTATAGTGTTAATACCTACAATGATTTCAATTAATGACTTCCATCCCACCATATCACCCCTACGACGTCCACTGCTGGACATAGGACTCCCCCAATTTCATGGGGGGTAAATGCCATAATCACCACGCTTGGCATGCGGGTTGGCGATCGCAGTATCTCCACCGCACTCTAGGAATGCTGCTGCCCATTCCCCGGTGGTCTTGGTCGTAGTTTTAGGACATACCCGGGTCCATAAAGTTTATCTGGCAGGAATATTTCACTTGATGAAGATGTTATCCTATCCTACTTATACTATTAAACGAGCAACATTTATATATATATTTATTTGTTTGTAATTGAAATCTCGAAAACCGCTCTAACGATTTTAATAAAATTTTCAATATAGGGGTTTTCGGGAACTAATAAAATATCTAGTTTGGTCGTATCTTCGGGAAAATTCTTATTTCCCGGGAAAACAGGAGCGTAGCTCGGTCGCCCAGGTACTAATATAAAACATCAGTTGAATTGAGCACCGCAGTCTCTCAGTCGCAGTAATTATTATATACAGCATCTCAAAATATTATTATTATTCAGCTCTTTTATTTAATTTTTTTATTTTATTTTCTTAGGAACCCTCACCCATGCCAAAGTGGCCATCTTGTTTAAGATTCATTTATATACGTTACACATCAGTCTTTGGGTCACCGACTCAGATACTTGTATAACTGTGTACTTTTGAGGTATTACGGAAGCCTAATAACACACTGTCCTTGTAATATTATAAACGTGAAAGTTTGTGCCGATGTTTGGACGGATGTATATTCCTCAGAATCTTTAAAAACTACTGGATAAATTTCAATTAAACTCTCTAGTATTGTAGGTTGGACATCAGAATAACACAGGCTATAATTTATAATTCATCCTTAGGGACATAGACATTTAGTAGAGAGTGGTGGTAAAAAAAAAAACAAGAATACAATATATATCTTACTCTGCAGCTGCCTGTTAAATCTTATTAAACTACCTATGTTTCCGTGAAAATTTCCAGCAATATAAAGTTTACTCGTACTACGTAAAAACGTAATTTTTTACAATTTATATTCTGCTTACTAACATAGTTTTAAGTATATTATTAATTAATAAATTATTTGAATTTGAAAGGTCTTGATGGTCGTCTTTAACTTAAAATTTGCTATTACGTTTGAACCGCAAGAGATACGAGGGGTGATCCATAAGTTTTGATAATCAGTATTAAATATGGGTGATAAGTAAATCGTTATATTTTAATTACAGTATGCACACTTTCTATATTTTCAAATACGTATTAACGTCATTCAACCGTTTTATTTTACCCCTATAAAAATATTATTACTTTTTGAGGTCAAATTTCATACCTTCACTAAGTCATCACCAGCTCTTGATTTTCATGTAGTTGGTTTTGAACATATTTGAATGAGAAGTAGTAGTCGGAAGTTAGGGCTAAATAACAATGGGAACGGTCATCAGTTCTGATCTTTACTCGAAGAGCAGCACCCTTGTCAATTAGAAGGCTCTGAAGTACAATTCCTGACGAAAATTCGTGATTTTTTTTTATAGCTTATTTATAATATTGTTTCAAGTCTAGTAGAATAATGTTATACAACTCTCGAATAATATTTGAGCTTAATTGGTGAAAGCTAATTTCGCAGTTTTTATTGGTCCAGGAATATGTCGAAAAATACACCCTAATTTTGGTGATAGAGCTGGAGATAAAAAAAAACCACTGCAAAGATAACTTGCTCATCCTTTAAATCATAATGATAAACCAAGGTTTTATTTTCAAATCTTTTTTTTAATTTCACACCGCTCCAAATAATTAGAAAACCAACTCTTATTTTTGCTATGTTGTTATTTTTCCATTCAGATGTTTTTTGTTCAGCAATTACAGAAAAACAAATGAATAATATTTATATATTTTTACTATAATTTAATGTTGATTAGTGTCATGGTATAGCCCACATTAAAAGAATATCATTAACAGGGTGTTCATACCGATTATCAAAACTTATGGATCAGCCCTAGTATACATATTAAAAAAAAATTGGTAATAAAGATTGGTTATGCATTTATCTAAAATCTGTACGTTGGATATTCCGAAATAGGCAAGGTAAACATTAGTCAGTGCGCGGGCTAGAGCATGGCGTATTGAATGTAATCATTGCAATGTTGATGGGTGAGCAATAATTATGCCAAAAAAAGCCTTGAAAATGCATTGCAATTATTTCTCTAAGGCGACACGCGAACTTGTTCTACGCGGACGAAGTCGCGGGCAAAAGCTAGAAAGTATGTACTTTATTTAAACATGAGTATATAGATTCATTCATTCAAATATTGTTTTTTAGATCTTTCCGGATTTGAGCTTCTAACAAAGTTAATTTAATTCTACTTACAGAAACCCCTGTTAAAATAATGAATGAATCGATTTTTTATATCTCAGGGGCGCGGTACACTCAAATGAATTGAGAGTAGGAAAATACGAGTAGTTGTAGTGACAATTGACAATGAAGTCTGCTTGTAAAAGACTAAATGATTTGATTTTGTTAGAATCTAATTATAAATGTAAAATGTACTCTTAATTACGTACGTACATCAGGTAGTCGAGTTATGAAGTCGTGAGCATAGGCCATTTTTGCGACTTTGCTGATTTCCTTATCAGTTGCGTCTGGGCGTCCCACGGCTATATTATCGCGAATCGTACCCCGAAACAGCACAGGCTCCTGGCCTACCACTCCTTGAAATATAATAAAATGAAATTAAAAAGAGCCTTTATTTAACCATAATTTTGGTCTACAATATTCCCTTGTATGCTTAATAATATTGTAAATCGCGCAACTCATTTTTTTATCGGGACCCACAGAAATCCAGCGTCGGGACAACTTTTGTGACCCGACACATGCTGAGTGGGCTCCATTTTTGCAACTGTTTTAGTTTAAAATTACTTAATTTTAATCTGTATAATTATAATTTCAGCATGTTGTCGAAATAAAGTTTATTCTATTCTATTCTATTTCATCATCATCATCATCATGTCAGCCGAATGACGTCCACTGTTGGAAATAGGCCTCCCCAAAAGCCTTCCACAAAATAAACTATGTATGTACATTATAATACTTCCATAAATTATAATATACACGTAATAAGAAAATGCTTTATTATTTTACGAAACTATAGAGTCGGTATTATGCCACTTTTACGTTTCATTCTAGTTATGTCTTTCAAATATACTGACCCAATGAAGACCTCAAAAATTCAACATTCAAGGACTTCAGGTCGTAGCCATCAATCTTTACCAAACCAGAGCCAGGGTCATACAATCTCTGCAAAAGTTGAAGTATTGTAGATTTACCGCATCCAGATGACCCAACCAAAGCCACGTTTTCCCCAGGATTTATGTGAAGAGAAAATCCTTTTAAAACCTGCAAGTGAAATTATGATTTCTCTCAAAACAATTTTATTAATTCAATCAAAACCTATACCTGTTTGTTTCATACAAATAGATAAAGGAATAACTTATGGACAAGGTACTTAATTTTAATAACCGAGTTCAAGTCTTGAATTTTTAAAAACGGTGTATTATATAGGAATAATATAAGTTTAAACACCCGATGTCTTTTATCTACTTTTCTGATAAAATACAATATCAGTACAATACTCACTTTAATTTCGGGTCTCGATGGGTAACTGAAAGTAACATTCTCGAAGGCTATTTTGCCAGTAAATTTACCGGGTTTTTGGCCTTTGACGTTCAAGCTATCTATTTTAGGCTTTTGGTCCAAGATACTGAACAGACTTGCAGCTGCGGCACGTGCCGCTGCAAATGATTCCATGTGGGGAACGATAAATGTTATAGACTGAGTTGCCATGTACATGCCGAACATTATCTGGAAAAAAAAGTATCAAATGTCAGCAAGGCAGATTTGTATACATATAGGAGCACACACAGGGATACAGACGTGCTCGGAATGAAACCTAAGGATTTTACATTACATGATCATGAGGTTTGAGGAAGTAAAACGTAAGGGATGTTTATATAATACAAATTAGATAGCTTAAAATTATTGTAGGTACAGTCACGAATTTTAATTTGGGACCCACTTAAGGTTGACAGTCTTCAACAACAACAACAACAAATGAAAGAGCGTGACGATACCTAGAACACGAACTCGAATTATAAACATTTACCTAAGTATTTAATAATGGTGAAGTAATGTCTGTATATATGTATTTATAATAAACTTGAATTATGTTTTATGAAAGTAGAATAACTTATTCAATGAAAAACAGATCAATTGTAAAAAAACATAAGATATCTACTTCCGTACACAATAAACAAGCGATATCTAGACACGCGGCAGCGTGTCCAGCCAAGTTCACCCCAGGAACTGGCGGACAGCAGCCGTGTGTTATTTATTTTACACGAACCGTTTGGCTCCAAACGCTTCGCTTTTGAGCCCCCAATAACTCATAATCTATCTAACATAAAAAAATGAACTTTAGTACATGTATTATGATCCTTTAGAACAACTAGATCCCCAAATTTCATAAATATAGGTTTAATAATTATTGAGATATTAAATTCCAAAAAACGGCATTTTTACCACTGACTGACTAACTGAGTAACTGACTGACTGACTAGTAATCAAAAACCTAACCCACTTCCAGGTGGCCTAGAAACATCCTAGAAAGGTGTAATTTTGCATACAGCTTGGTAATTGTGTACACATATAAAAAAATCTAAAAACATTGATTTTATTATTATTATTGTTTATTCTTGTTACCTCAGAACTCCGTCATTTATTAACCGATTTGGAAAAATCTTTTTTTGTTTGAAACGGTATACTTCAGGGGTGGTCCCATAGTTATCAGGTAAGAATCTGATCACAGGGTCCTGAAGAAATTTGAGGGACCTCTTCAAATATAGGTCAACCTATGGCAATTTGGGTCGTTTGGTATAGTAACTCTTGCATTCGCTCTTAAAAAAGCATCATTTGGCGAACATTGACAAAAAGTAATGATATCCCATCAAAAACATAAATGTGAAAAAGGGAGCCAAGTTCAATATTACGAATATGCGATGCTTGGTTGTCGTCTTCACCAACTAAAGAATTGAGATCTGAATGGGTGCCAAGTTCCGTAGATTCTCTGAAATGGTGCCAAGTCCGGCACTACATTGTTTACAGTAAAACTAATTTACTGCGGCTTAATGCATTTTGAGCCTTAACTTGGCAGTTTTCTATGCTGTATGTTATAATACCATAAAAGCTGTTGGATATTTAAGAAAACTGAACTTGGCACCCATTCAGATCTCAATTCTTTTGTTGGTGAAGACGACAACCAAGCATCGCATATTCGTAATATTGAACTTGGCTCTCTTATTCACATTTATGTTTTTGATGGATACATATGAACTCCACCACATATTATCTAAACAGCTTGGGGTCGATACCAGCCAACAAAATATTTCTAACGTTAATTAAACTTGATGAGTATATTGTAATGTAAGTAAATGTACCGTAGCGATTCTCTAAGGTTGCCGGTGGTGAATGGGCGAGGACCAAATATTTGGACCATTGTAAAGGCAAAATTCGTCGGTCTACAATTTAATTGATTCCGCTGTGCTTCGTCAGCCCTTTGTCTCGCAGGCACACTCGGGACCTCCTTCGCGAGCTCTTGAAGGCCTACCGCGAACCTTAAACGAAATGTCTCCCTCTCTCGAATATGCAAGTGTGACATAGAGGCAGATATTTCGTTTCCTGATCGTGGCAGTGCTCCTGGCTCCGCAGGCTTATATGTGTGCACTGTAGGACAGACAAGCAAGACCACGTGAAAGAGGCATGCTCTGATTTGGTTTTTGTCACTTATTGACTTACTAGTCACAGTTAATGCACCATCTATCAGACACTATTTTAGGGTGTGATGAAACTGGGTGTAGTATATTTATTAAACATATTAGTAATCATTAGGTACATTTCATTAAACATTAGGCTTAGTAATCATTAGGAAAAATCATTAATTAGTTTCTAATTTACAGGCACACTTGATGAGAAAAGATAATGGGCTATGAAATTATAGGCATACAAAAACTTGTGTGCCTAACAGATAGATGGGGATGGTGGGACGGGGTGGATAACTAAACAGTTATCTCAACATTAGGACTAATGAAAATGATAGCGAACGTCGGTACTTGGTGGGTGTTATGAAATTAGTACTAACGATATTAGTTGTATTTAGACCCTTTGTTTGTTTCCTATTTACAACGGAACCTTAAAAATGAGGCCGAAAAGATTCTGACCCGGCTGTCTGTACCTAGGAGTAATTACCGAGAAAATTTCGCCTACGACGTACCGCCTCGCGTCTTGGTCTGTATTGGCCATACCCTCGAGCACGAGGCGGGTGCCGTAGGAGAGGCCGATGGCGTTGAGTGAGTAGGTGAGTACCCAGTTGAAGCCGGTGCCCAGCCCCGTGTACAGCCCGCGCTTGCGCCCGTACCGCTCCGCGGGCTCCAGCAGCTTTCCGTACCTACCGGAAAATGTACCGAATATAAAACAAGAGGAAATGGCATGCTACCATAGGGGATACGAAATACTACATATATAAATTGAAATACTACTCTGGCCGAAAACGCTGAAAGAGACTGTGTGAACTATGAAACGCAATTTCCAGAAACGCATAGCAATAAAAAGGTATGTTTTATCGAATGAAGACTTTTCTATTGTCCATTGTGATCGACTTTGCGTACTTTTTAGTTCAATTTGTTAAGCAAAGTCTAAAGTCCGTAGCACCGTAGTTTTGCATATACGAGCAGCAATAACGCAAAATATAAAAAAGCTCCCCATAAATCAAAATGACTGGATAAATTTCAAATTAAACGCAAGCCTTGAAAAAGGTGGTGCTCCAAGCAGGATTTGAACCTTCTACATCCTAGCTTACGTGGCCAATTGCTCTAGCCAACTGGGCTATTGGAACAATCATGCTCGAAAAGAAATGCTTCGCTAGTTCAAAGTCAAATTCATAGTTATTTATTATGAAATTTAGACACATTACTACAATAAACTACCACTAGCAAAAAAGTCGGCGAGGTATCATTTCCTCAAAACAATATACGTTGCTGAATGCAGGACCCGTGCATGACGCTATTATTACTGCCAACCATCCCTTATCCATGTTCGTCGAGATGAGTCGTTTACCTACCATAAAATATGCTTCTGAAATAAGTGTTTATTTTCCTACTAATTTGAATTCCCTCATATAAAGCATTAGGGAGGCGTGCAGCTCCATCTACTTTGAAGACTCGAGTGTTCTTTTAACGGCACCAATGCCTCAAATTATTTTTAAAAGACATGGCATTAGCCTGTAACTAAAATCCTTGAGTAAATAGTTAGTTACTCACCCCATATTTGCTTACTGTCTGGAATAAAAAATGAATCACGAAACTCGTGATAAGAATACTAGTTAATAATAATTCAAATCGTCATCTTGAATAGGTAAATGTTATTAAGATATAAGCGCCGCATATAGAATGTATACTTTTTAAATTGATTAGATTACTTTTATTATATGAGCCCAAACAATGAACGGGTAGGCACGTAGTTTTATATATATTCAGTCAGGTGTTTATCTATTTTACAGTACACATGGTGCTACTTTACCGCACGAGTGCGGTAATCAGCAGATTACGTGCATATGTCGAAACTTTAAAGAGCCATATGTACTGTAAAACGTTGTACGATACACGTGCGAATAGGTAATTCGCAACTCTTGTCGATTTAAAACACTCCCTTCGGTCGTGTTTTAATTTATCACCACTCGTTGCGAATTTCCTGTTTTCTGCACTTGTATCGTAATGTACTATTACGTTAGTATTCAATGACGACAATGTATAGTCAGCTGTAGAGAAACCTGACCCCCCGCATACAAACTTCTATGCAGAGGCGGTCACGTTTCTCTGCAGCTGACTGTATATCCGTATTATGCTTGCCTGCTAGTTATAAGATAAAATTTATGATTACAGTCTGCTTCTTGTTCATGTGCCTCTCCATTTCTGAAGGTCCACTTTCCCATCTCTTTACTCAAATTTTCTGTTTTTACCCACGACGGAACGGAGAAGGTTCGAGTATATGCGTTTAGGGTGAGAGGTTGTTTGTTTGTTTGTTTGTTTGTTTGTGTGTGCACCTCAATATCTCCGAAACCGCTTGACCGATTTGAATACGGTTTTCTGCAATGGGTTTGTAGTTTATTCGGGACGAACTCCCAAAAAAATTTACGACCATAACTCACCACGGGGCGCTGTAGTTAACATTTTACTCTTGAAAGTACGTTTGAACGAATTTTCCCCGGAACTCTGCTTGACCAGCGTAGAAGATTTCGATAGCGCTTGATGAGGAGTCCATATAATTGAACTCTGAGGATCATGATGGAGCAGAAAAACATGGTAGGGTTAAGGGGTTAGATACCTTGATGTCTATTTTTGGGCGCTTTTGTTTATGTTTGCTCAGCAGCCGTTGTAAACGAATTTCTGAGGGTCTGATGATGGAGTAGATCAACATTACACAGAATCTTTCGAAGGCATATAGCTACTTGACCGTGTTTGGGCTCATTTCATCGTGTTTACTGAGTAGCTTCTGTACATGATCTGCTGAGCGTCTGATGATGGATCAGAACAATATTGCAGGGAATCTTGTTCAGGTAATTATTTAGTAAACCGTGTTTTGACTCTTTTGATAGTATTTATTGAGAAGCCTCTTCTCCTGAAATGCTGAAGGCCTGATGATCGAGCAGAACAGCACCCTAGGGAACTTTGTGAATACACATATGTGTATTACCGTGTTGTGATTATTTTGATAGTGTTTTCTCGGTAGCTTCTGTTCACGAACTGCTGAGGGCTTCAGGTATGATGAAACAGAATAATGTAGTAAGGAACTTTGTGAAGGCTCATAGATAGAATACCGTAATACGGCTCTTTTAAAGGTGTTAAATGAGTAGCTTCTCTACAAGGACTGCTAAAAGTAGAATTTTTGCTTTTTATACCCGCAACCGAAGGGTACGTGAAAGCTGTATGTCCTCCAAACACATCTGCCGATTTAAATATATAATCATATTATGATTTTGGTTTCAATATTATTATGGGGTTTGTGATTTATCGGCGATACATGACGTAAATATGCCGCGGGGCACTAGTAAACCATTGTGTTATGCTGTAACACACGGCTGCTGTCCGCCAGTTCCTGGGGTGAATTTGGCTGGACACGCTGTCGCGTATCTAGATGAAGATACGACCTTATAAACTCACAGTAGGTATAAGATAGTAGTTTTTTTTAAATAGGACTAGTATAGTAGTAGGTACGAAACCAATCATTGTGCGTAGTCCGACACGCACTTTACCGCATATATTTTAGGTGCAACCTGTTGTTAGGTATAAGACGTCTGTGTTGTAATTTGTACATTGAAGTTTATATTATGATAATTTTTAAGAAAAAAAAACCGACTTCAATGGGGGAGGCCGGTGAAAGATTATTATACTTATATGGTCCACTTTTAGATTCCATACAATAAAATAAAAATGGCTATAAGTATGTTTATAATGGTAGAAGACTAAGTACCCTCAATTCCTCATGGAATCATGGAAAAACCTTGTTTGCTTGACAAACAAAACGAAGAGAACAAATCGCCAAACGTGAACTACGCGTCGTTGAAGAGTTCCGTTCTGATCATCATCAGCACTTCGTTTTCATCAAATGTCACTTTTATAAATGAAAATGCTTGATTAGTTCATGTAAATACTAACATCACTATTTGTGTGCCTTTCACATTTGAGTAGTTTCCTCGATTCCTAATGGATCCCATCATCAGAACTCGAGCATGACAAAAATCAATCGTGAAAATAGAACTTGCTTAACAAACACAGCTAGGAGGATAAATCGCCAAATGTGATATTTTCGTCGTTGAAGAGTTCTGTTCTGATCATCATCAGCAGTTCTACTTCATCCAATGTCACATTTTTGGATGAAAATGCTTGACTTGTTGATAAAAACACAAAAATCACTATATGTTTGCCTTAAAGATTTAAGGAGTTCCCTCAATTCCTCATGGATCCCATCATCAGAACTGCTTTTGACAAAAACGGGACCAACTTGGATATATATACTTACTATCAAAAAAATAATTTTCCAAATCGGTTAAGAAATGACGGAGTTATGGAGTAACAAACATTAAAAAAAAAGCATACAACCGAATTGATAACCTCCTCTTTAGAAAACTTGAAGTCGGTTAAAAATAAAGATATGTCACTCGCTCAAAAGTCGTTTCAGGTCAAGGGCCTACCGCGACATAAAAATAAAGAAAATAATTAGAAAACGTCAGTTTCTTGAATAATTAGATTTAGTGAAACATAAAACTTAAGAAGGAGCTAGTTTCGTAAGAAACTTAAAATAAAAATTAATATTACGTTCATATATAAGTATACGTAAATAAAAATGACGGATACAGGTCTAAATATCCAGATTCTAAATGACAGTGAATCATTCCAAATATGGAAATTCCGAATTGACATCCTGTTCGGCGCAAAAGGCTTAAACCAAATTATTAGTGGAAATATTACGAAAAATACAGAAAATGAAGAAAAAGTTAACGAAAAAGATGCGCAAGCTAAACATTATATCGTCAGAACCATTCATCGAAAATATATAACGCAACTCTTTGACTGCGGTACATCCAAGGAAATGTATGAGAAAATATGCAACATCTTCGAAGGTTCAGAAGAAAGGAAAAAGATGGCTGCAAGAATTTTACAACGTCAGAATTACCAAGGAAATAAGCATGGAAGAAAATTTGGCCAACATTGAAAATTTGACATACCGTTTAAAACAATTGAAAGTCAACTAAGAAGATGCAATGGTGGAGTCAAAAATCTTAATCAGTCTTGACGAAACCTACCAAAACTTCGTTACAGCGTGGGAGTCAACACCAACACAAGAAAGAAATTTGTTTTTTTTTTTTATTCGGCTTATCAAAGAAGAAGAAAGGAAAGGCCAATCAGCAGGTTCCTCTAACCAGGTAGCTTTGAAAGCTTATACCTCTTCCAAACAAAAAGCGACTATTGAGTGTTTTATTTGCAAAAAACCAGGGCACTTTGCCAAAGATTGTAGGAGTCATTGTAGAATCTGTAAAAAGACTAATCATAAAGAAAATAACTGTTTCTTTAAAAGGAAAGACAATTTGGCACTTGCTGCCAATAAAAATAAGACTGATGATAGGAATTTAGATAGTTTTGTAGTAGACTCAGGATGCACTGTACATCTGATAAAAGATAACAAGGTTCTAAAATCTATAAAAAAGTTAGATTCTAGAACTAAAAAATATATGATAGTTGGTTATACTAACAATGGATATCGGTTGTGCGATGAAACAAGAAGGAAGATAATCGTAGCGGGCAATGTAATATTCAGTGGCAATGTCGCAAATAAAAAGCTTAAACAGATCAGCGACTCTATCGAATCTGTCATAATTGAAGAAGAAAATGTAGAACAAGAAAACTTGGAGGGACAGACTAGTACTGATGGTACGATTGAAAATCAAACTGGCGACACTATAGAAGAAGAAGAAAATATTGATAGCCAAACACTTGAAAACATGGACGAGAACCAAAACACAAAAATAATCGATTCAGAACCAGAAAGTAATTATGAGAGTCCCTTTACTGATTCTGAAGACAATCAGTCTATGGCAGTTCAACCAAGCTTAGTAACAAGAAACGGAAGAAATATAAAAAAGACAGCAAGATACAATGATTATGTTCTACTGACTTTCAATGAAGTTATGAAAGCCTAAGATGAAAATAAATGGAAGAAAGTGATTGAAGATGAACTAAAATCATTAAAAGACAATGGAGTCTGGAAATTGGTAGATAAAGAAGAAGCTGCTACTAAAACCCTACTGTCGAATAGATGGGTATTTATTTAGTGCCAAAGAAAATGGAACATATAAAGCAAGATTGGTAGTAAAGTAATATTTCCACCAAACGGCCCGCAACGGATCGGAACGAAAAGAATTTTATAGTCTTTAAACGATACTGAATCATATGTGTACTGGTTTTAAGTCTACATTAGCAAGTTGCGCACAACAGCTTGACCGCGGGCGTCTTCCGCGACATGTGAACGTCACCGAAAGTATGCTGCGACACGTGATCGGCTCCGTTCGCTTGCGATCGGCCCCGTTCGATTGCGATCGGCCCCGTCCGCTTGTCGTCGTGTGCGATCGGAATATTTCGGTTGTCGATGCCGTCGAAACTTTTCATTGTCCATTCTGTAATAATCTTTGAGTTTTTTCACATCCAATTTCAAATCATTGTGAAGTGTATGGAATTCGCCAACTTTACACCGCTTTTGCCACAAATTATTAACCCAAACTTTTCTTTTCCCCTTTTGTGTATTATGATGATATTCCTCATCTTCTAATGCAATAGCCAATAATACTACGTCAACTTCAACCATTTTAACCGACTTCAAAAAAGGAAGAGGTTCTCAATTCGTCGGTTTTTTTTTTCATAAATTACAACACGTCAACGTGGTAGGAACGAAACTATTTTACTGGGTGCGGATACGTTCGCAAGCAACCGTACGGTGCCGTTCGTGTGCGTCGACATCCTGTCGGCCGCGAACGGCTGTTACCGCCCGGTCGTACGCGTCGACATGCCGCCGGACACGATCGGTTGTCGCCGCATCCGTTCGTATTCTTTCCGATCCGATCCGATGCGGGCCGTTTGGTTGAAATATTACTTAAGAGGCAACGAACAAGGAAAAACAGACTAAGACAAAATATTTAGTCCTGTTGCCTCGCAGTCTGCCATTAGATCTCTGTTTGCGATCGCAGCAGCAAAGAACTACAATTTCGTGACGTTTGACGTTAAAACAGCTTTTCTTAGCGGTGATCTAAGAGAACATGAAGAGATCTTTATGAAAATACCCCTTGGTGTTACTCAAGAAAGCGCAAAATTTGTCAACTTGTAAAGTCATTGTTTGGGCTTAGACAATCTCCGAACAGATGGAACGAGAAATTCCTTAAAAGTATGTCTAAAGTTGGGTTTACACAAGCGAAGAATGAACCCTGCACTTTGAAGAACAAGGACTCGTCAATCATTATTGGGATATACGTTGATGACGGAATAATAATAGGTCCCAATAAAGAAGAAATAGAACGAACCCTAAAACAAATAAGTTCGAAATTTGAATTTAAAATATGCGAAAGGCCAACATCGTTTTTGGGAATGGAAATCACCCAAAATAGTTTGGGCATAAGGCTGACCCAAACAGCATATGTATGCAAAACAAATTCTAAAAAAGTACAATATGGAAGATTGCAAACATGTAGCTACACCTTGTAGAAAACATGAAGATTCTCAAGATACGGCAGAACAACAAGAACAGAAATTTCCCTATCGAGAAGCAGTTGGCAGTCTCCTTTATTTATCCACTAAAACGCGGCCAGATCTGGCATATGCAGTGGGAATGGCCAGTGGATACATGGAAAACCCTGATCTTAAAGATATAATTGCTGTAAAAAGAGTGTTAAGGTACCTGGCAGGCACCTTAGGAGAGGGTGTATACTATAAAAATAATACGGAACCAGAATTATCCGTCTTCTGTGATTCTGACTATGCCGGCGACGTTAAAACAAGACGCAGCACTACTGGATACATTATCATGTTGGGTGGCAGACCAGTAGCATGGTGTTCACGCAGACAGCCCATCGTAGCACTGTCATCAACAGAATCTGAATTTATTGCAGCAGCAGAATGCCGTAAGGAGTCTATATTCCTTAAGTCCTTGCTAATTGACCTCAACCTTAATATCCCCGTCACTTTCAAAATTGACAATCAGAGCGCTATTCATCTCATTAAAACTGGTATATTTAAAAAACGGTCGAAGCACATTGATATGCGTTATCATTACATTCATGAGGTGTATGCTAATAACGGTTTCAAAATAGAATATTGCTGCACTGTAAATCAAACTGCAGATATTTTTACAAAACTAAGTTTTTGAGGCATAAAAGTAGTATAATATGTTAAGACTTTTGGTGAGGTAAAAGCCTTTAATTCGTTCTGGTTACAGGAACCAAATAATTGTTGCGTTGTATATCTGTGATAAATACTTGTTTGGTTAAAAATGTTTTTAAAATGACGTGTCTTATCTTTTAGCCAAAGAATAAACAACCACAGTTGACCAACTTTGGCACTGCCATGTTGTCAATAAAATAAAGATTAAGATTCACCAGACGCGACAATGACAAGTGTTAAGTAAAAAAAAATGTTGTTGTGTTATAATAATTACGTAATTTTATATTTTTATTTCATTTATAAACATAAAATTAGGAGAGGGTGTTAGGTATAAGACCTCTGTGTTGTAATTTGTACATTGAAGTTTATATTATTAAAATAAAGATGTCTCTCGCTCAAAAGTCGTTTCACAATTCAGCCTTGTGACGTCATATAGTCGATGGTAGGCTTACTTCACATTTTCGTGAATATCTTGAAAACGAATAACTATAAAAATATTTAAAAAAAAACATATTTTTGGGTTTCTTGTTGACAAGTTGATGAAATGATTTAATATTTCATGCTACTTGAAATTTTGAAAAATCTTTATTTAGCGCGTGCAGGTGAGGTTGACGATTGGGTATGATAAGATCTTTTGTCCGTTCTTTCCCCCCTTACTACAGTAGAATTATTACAATACAAACCTTCCAATCTCCTTGTGTTCGCCAGCAAATGCCACAATCGTTTTAAAGGATTTAAAAATTTCTTCGGCGTGCTTGCCGGCCTTGCTGTAAGCCATCATCTCCCGTACAGAAGATTTGGATTGGTACTGAAATTGAAAAGACAGACGTATTGATCAAACAATTTTTTATCAGTATTTGATCTAGCAGGATTTTCTGATATTCCGAGTCAATCAATCACTCTCACAAGGGATCCCGTCACTTGACCGATGGGTAAAAAACTTAAGAAAATGACCTGTTGTATGTACAACAGGTCATTTTCTTAAGTTTTTTAAGTTTATTAGTTTTTAGTTGAAGCATGTTCGAAAAGACATTATATATTTAAAATGTGCAACACAAACAAAACAAACGCCTATTCGTACACGTCACAACTACATATACAACAGGTAATTTTCTTAAGTTTTTCACCTATACTAACTTTTGGCCTAATGTATCATCAGTCTTAATGTTTCACTAGACCTAATGATTTTTCGGGTTTTACTTTAAGTACGTATCATCAAATAGAAGTCTAAAGGTTTTTTTTTATTAGGTTAGGTTAGGTCTATAATGGAATATTCCTTCCGGATGTGTGTAATAGCGTTCCCGGGGCTCTGCCCAAAGGGGGACCGTGAAACTACCAGGGGTTTAAGTCCGTGCGTTTCGGACATATCCATCCGGCTTCTCTCGGGCCGGGTGGGATACATAACGGATTTCCTCTGGGTCAAAAAAAGGTATAATGAAATAGTAGGTCAAATGAAGCATTTAGGGCTCAAGTAGTCTAACAAGGCAGAACCCTCTCAACCTGCTGGATTATCGGGACCAATGAACTTTAATTTTAAACGTAAACGTCCCAGTGCTCCCCACTGACCCAATACTAGACACGATCAATCTTATTCTTAACTAGCATTTGCCCGCGGCTTCTCCCGCGTACTAAGCGTAATTTTTAACAGTCTACAAAAAAGAGCTTCTCTGTTTGACCCGTATGTATGTATTTACGTATGTAGGTATGTTTGTCCACGATTATCTCGCGTTTGGCTGAACCGATTTTGATGCGGTTTCCAGAAAAGCAGTTGTTACATTCTGGGGGTTTCGGTATATGAAGTTTGGTGATTGTGATTAATTAACAGATGAACAGATGAAAAGTCAGTATACATTCTGAGAACCGGCAAACTGTTGAATTTCATTTGATTTTGGCAAAAATAAGAATCGAAAACTATTATCATACATTTCCGAGAGGCCGAAGGGGAAAGGGCCGATGAAATAAAAGCATGTCTTAAATGGCCCTTAGTAAAAGTATCTGTGTACTACAGTAACACCAATAGGTCTGATAACGACCAAGCAGCGCGCAGCGGTCATAAACTCTGTTTCTTTGAAGTACAGAAATACGGCTAATTCAATATCACGTGTAAAGGATGATTCACAGTAGGCCGTTCCGTGTCCGGGCCGGCCCGTTTTCTTCCAGAGAAATACGCCGGCCGTTGCGTTTGCTGTCATCCTTAACCCTTATTTTTCCTAAGATTAAATTTATTAGGTAGGTTTTGCCAGTTCCCATTGGAGCATCCAAAAAGAAAATTTGGCCTCACTTCCATTCGCACTCCTTACTGTCAGTCCGTCTGTTACAACAGAGTTGCTTTTACTGGACCGATTAAATTGCAATTTGGCACAAACTATCAAAAATTTAGAGCGCTCGTGGCCCAGCGGCACTCGCCTACCGCGTGCGGTATGCGGTGTTAAGCAATGTGGGCGCAGGTCATTTCTTGGATGGGTGACCGCTTTGAGTGGTTACTAACTGAGCGCTCTCGTGCTTTGAAAGGCACGTTAAGCCGTTGATCCCGGCTGCTGTCTACGACAGCAGTCGTTAAGCTAAGTTAGAGGCCTTCGGGCGGCTTGAAAACTTCTAACAGTCAAGTTGCCCACTCACTTGACAAAGGGGGTCGAAGTTGCACCACGTCCGTAGGGAGTATCCACCGTTACCCTACACGTGACCCCTGGGTGGTGCTAAGAGTGCAACAAAAACTGGCAACCGTACTTGTCTTCTCGAAGATCTCACTGTTCGTAAATAAATGCCAAACGATTAAAAAAATTCTAAAGGTTGATTTAAATGGACAAAATATCGAAACCTCTATGTCGTTTTTAAAAGCAATCCAAAGATACCTCACACGCCTATATAGTAACAATAAACTTTTTATGGCATGTATGGAGTGCCAAATTTTACCTCAGAATCGTATTAAGAGACCTCTCAGATGCTCAGATATCGATTTTGAACGAAATCGGGACGAAAAAAAAGAAAATCAACATGGCTGCCACTTTTACAAATTTTACCTCGGATTCGTATTAAGAGACCTCTCGGACACTCAGATATCGATTTTGAACAAAATCGAGACGGAAATGAAGAAAATCAATATGCACGCCAATTTTTCCAAATTATACCTCACATTCGTAGGGACCTCTCGGACGCTCAGATATCGATTTTGAACGAAATCGGGTTGGAAATGAAGAAAATTAACATGGCTGCCACTTTTTACAAATTTAATCTCGGATTCGTATTAAGAATTCTCTCAGACGCTCAGATATCGATTTTGAACGAAATCGGGACGGAAATGAAGAAAAGCAATATGGCCGCCACTTTTTCCAAATTTTAACTCGGAGTCGTATTAGGGGACCTCTTGGACGCTCAGATATCGATTTTGAACGAAATTGGGACGGAAATGAAGAAAATCAATATGGCCGTTACTTTATTTATAGTTTAGGTACCTCTGATTCCTATTAAGAGTCCTCACGGACGCTCAAATATCGATTAATGTCGAAATCGTATATAATCAAAAAAGGTCGCATCTTCATAGGGAACTCACGGCACTTTATGCAACTTTAGACCTTATAAGGAACCTACATGCCAAATTTGGTATCTCTCAAGCCAGCAGTTTGGGCTGTGCGTTGATATGTCACTCACTCAGTCAGTCAGTTTCTTCTTGCAATTTGGCACTTTTAAAAGTTTTCATGTCCGCAATATTAAATTTCAAAATCAATGCCATTTCCGAAATTAACGACCCAAAAAATCATAAAAATGACACCCGTATTAATATTTAGACATTCCAACCCCCTCGGACCCCAACAGAGGGAATCACATTTCACGTCCTCCACGTGGGATTTTAAAATCATTGGTGGTTTCGTAATCAGCGACCCGATAAACCATAAAAACAACACCCATATCGATTTTCAGAATTTGTCACCACCTTTCCCCCTTTTAGGGGTTGATTTCTCAAAAAAACCTGAAACACGTATTTACTCATTTATGGTCAGAAATATTCCTGTGAAGTTTCGAATAAAATAGTCCAACTAATCATGTTTCCCCATACAAACTTCGGACCCCCATTTCACCGCCTTAGGGGTTGAATTTTGAAAAATCCTTTCTTAGTGCACCCCTACACCGAATAAGGAACCTACGTGCCAAATTTGGAATCTCTAGGACCAGCGGTTTGGGCTGTGCGTTGATATGTCAGTCAGTCAGTCAGTCAGTCAGTTTCTTCTTTTATATATTCTTAATAATTGACGTGAACAATAATAGAGTCAACTACGTATTGCTTAAGTATTACTATGTCAAACATTAGGACATTGTTATTGGTGAAAAACTTAAGAAGATGACCAGTTGTATGTAGTTGTGACGTGTTCGTATAGACATTACAATATTTAAAATGTGCAACCCAAACAAAACAAACGCCCATCCGAACACGCTACAACTACATACAACAGGTCATCTTCTTAAGTTTTTTACCTATAGCAGTCTAAGAATATATAAACTAAGCAATATTTACATTTGACAATTTTATAGATGCTGCTAACGAAAACGGAAGCACCGTCAGACATGCCAAAGTAAGTTCCCAGCCGAGAGGGAAGGACTGCCCGATGCTGATGATCGCGGTGCCCAGCAAGTTGGATACCACCGCCAGCTTCTCGCCCATGCCCTCTTTTAACTTCATCATGTCTCTGTAAGTAAATATACGCTACAGAAATTTCCCTATATAATATTTCCACTAATTAGCCAATAAATTACCACTTTCAGGATATTATAACTTTAAATAAAATTTTCAAATAAAGCCGTTATTCACAAGTGTTTAATTATAAATAACTTGCAGTAAGTAAAGTTCGTTAGATTTCTAAACTCAGTTCGAAATTTTGTAAACTTGTGTAAGTCAGATAATGATGCAATATCATGGTAGCGTCTCTCTGTCTCACTCTGAGTCGGTCCCGGATGTCTGACGATCGTAGTGAGCATTAGGCTTGCATCTGCACCGAATCATCTGCTTCCACAGAAGTCTATCTAGCTTATATCAATCAAACAGTGTACGAAATAAGATTATGCTTACTAAAAATTAAGTTGCTTAAAATTAGGATACCTAAAATTTTGTGAAGTACCGTAAAATGGGGTGAGTAGGGTTCGCGCGGAGAGTTGGGTTATGAATAGGGAGAGAAGGGATGAAAGGGAGGTGAGATGGGATTTTAAGGCTACTACTACAAAAAGAATGTTTCCAATTTAAAATAGAGCTATAGTAGTACCCATAATTAAAAAAACGATCCAACAATCTTCCAAAATCACCTTTGTATGAAATTTCATCTCACTCCAATTACGAGGGACTACGGGATGAGGTGGGATTTCCTGTTTATCGTCAAAGTTATGAGATGGAACTACTCAAAATAAAATAAAAACTAAAATACAAACGTCCGGAACACTTATTATATACACCATTCAGTTTGTATGTGTAAAAATAAAATGTTATCGAGGTTTGAATGTCAGTTTTGTCCCTACTCACCCCTTTTTACGGTAAGTAATATACACAATGATTTTCGCTGATATAAAAATTAGATTACGTGAGGAATTTGCCAAATAATTTCAGGTTAACTATAATTAGGCAAACCGAAGTTAGGCAAACAGTTGTTAGGCTAAACAATGGTAAACCAATTATAATACCATGATTCATGTCTCTTCATACATGGCTTGATAGATAAGGTGTCTGTCTGCCACAACACCGCTGAAAACTCTTATCAAATTTACAAGGATTACGTGTCACTTAACATTGTGAAATTATAAATAATAATAAATAAGATAAAATTTAATAGTACATTATTGCAGAGGCCGGAACGAAAAGGGTTGCTAGCCGAAGACATAGACGGCTGAGCGAAGCGAGGCCGGATAGGTATCGAGGCGGGCAACCCCATATTTCCCGCCGAGGTATTTATAGTGCTTTAATTCTCAAACATGCAATGAAATAAACGACAAAAAATCTAAGTTTTATTTTTAATACGCATAGTGGCAGAATGTCATAATGCCTGTGCCACAAATTTATTTACAATGCAAATTAAAAAAGAGGACTTTGCCGGCCTTATTCCATTAACGACCTCTTGTCCTAGGCGCACCTGAAACGTCATACTTCGCAGCCTATTATAAGGAACATAACATACATATTTCATTGCATGTTTGAGAAAAGTTACTTACTCTGACATTTTCGAAGCAAGATTGAATTGGGTATCTGTGTCGAACCATTCCATATCCTGACTCAATACGGCTTTAAGAAATTTTTTTCTAATTCTTGTTATCTGGAAAGGAAAAAATAGAACCATAGAACATAATAGTTAAAACGTACTTTGTACGAACAATGAAATCACGAAATGCGAAAACGACTGGTAGAGAATGGTTTATGGCATTAAGTCCGCCTTTTGTACTATAAGTTTTACTTTTGTGCAATAAAGATTAAATAAATAAATAAATAAAATAAATAAATGCAACACGAGTATTCCGAAAATTTATGTAGGTAATGTACAGTGAAATTTCTACTTCTTTTCATAGGTGAAAAGTGTTAATTGTGTGATATTCATTCATAATTCAAATTCAATCATATTATTGCCATTAACTACAATACAAGCAGTCTTTCATTGCATGCTTATCAATTGATAACCATAACTATCATACATTCATAATCATAATCCGTCGGCCTACCCATCGTACCCGGCGTCGTCTAGTACACATAAGCCATAACACAAGCCTTATTGAGCTTTCTATGGGCCTAGTTCGATATGTGTTAAAAATGACCCCTAATATTAAAAAAAATCGATGCTCAGTGTAAGGTTCCGTAGTTGCCCAATGAACTTACTTAAAAAAAAAACAATAACAAGCATAAGAGGATACTTTCGCAGCGTACACCCCACAGAATAGCATTGAATAAAAAACATCCCCATTTTACGTGTAGGGGAGGTACTCTTTAAATATTTTTTAAAAATTTTTTTTCCAACTTTGTCAATTTTATTGATTTATATATCCATACCTCCATACCAAATTGCAGCTTTCTAGCACTAACAATTACAGAGCAAAGCCTCGGACAGACAGACGGACAGACAGACAGACAGACGGACATAGCGAAAGTATAAAAAAGGAAAAAGTAAAAGCTAGAAATTCAAAGTATACCTAATGGGGGAAATTCAGTTTTGAAAATGGGATCTTTCGAAGTACGCTCTGAGCTAGGACTCGTTATTAGCATTCGTATTACAAAAATATATACAAGTACAATCAACTGCAAAGAGATGTAAACAGTTTTCTCCTTATTTTATTGTAATTAGGTCCAAAAGTGGGAACATCATCAATACAGTGGTAATACCATTATTTGTACAACGTGTAGAGACGTCATAAACCACTGAGTCGCATCGATCGGTTCATTTATGACTATTTTATTACCTACAGTAATGTATGTATATTTGAAGAAAAAGTGTCGACGACTTATGTATATGAAAAATGAGAGTGAACATATCTCTTGTGGTGTACCCAGTAAAAGAGAAGTGAAGTAAGTGGAACCAAGAAAGTAACAAGTCACAGAATACACTGAAAAATAATTATGTGGCTTATGAAACTTTTGAATTACTAAATAGACAAGGTTGTCTATGACTGAGTGCGAAGTAGGCTTTGGATCCCACTTGGTTTTTAATCTCAAAACAGCCGGCGTATGAAATCCTCCATTCTTTATCTTTATGACCTACTTATTAGGGTTACCTACAACAGTCTACACAAGGCACTTCAGTAATATTTGTACTCGAGCATTTATTACTATTTATTTAAACGTATACGTCTCTAATCGTGGCAGGTGAAACGACTTTTGAGCGAGTGACATATCTTTATTTTCATAATGTAAACTTCAATGTACATATTACAACACAGAGGTCTTACTAACACCCTCTCCTAATTTTATGTTTATAAATGAAATATAAATATAAAATTACATAATTATTATAACACAACAACAATTTTTTTTAACTTAACACTTGTCGTTGTCGCGTCTGGTGAAACTTAATCTTTATTTTATTGACAACATGACAATATCAAAGTTGGTCAATCTGTGGCTGTTTATTCTTTGGCTAAAAGATAAGACACGTCATTTAAAAAAAAACATCTTTTACCAAACAAGTATTTAGCAGAGATATAACGCAACAATTATATGGTTCCTGTAACCAGAACGAATTAAAGGCTTTTACCTCACCAAAAGTCTTAACATATTATACTACTTTTAACCTCAAAAACTCAGTTTTATCTAGAGCTTTTGTTAAAATATCTGTAGTTTGATTTACAGTGCAGCAATATTCTATTTTGAAACCGTTATTAGCATACACCTCATGAATGTAATGATAACGCACGTCAATGTGCTTCGACCGTTTGTTAAATATACTCTTTTGCGTTTTTATTGCGCTCTGATTGACAATTTTGAAAGTGACGGGGATATTAAGGTTGAGGTCAATTAGCAAGGACTTAAGGAACATAGACTCCTTACAGCATTCTGCTGCTGCAATAAATTCAGATTCTGTCGATGACAGTGCTACTATGAGCTGTCTGCGTGAACACCATGCTACTGGTCCTCCATCCAACATGATAATGTATCCCGTAGTGCTGCGTCTTGTTTTAACGTCGCCGGCATAGTCAGAATCACAGAAGACGGATAATTCTGGTTCTGTATTATTTTTATAGTATACACCCTCTCCTAAGGTGCGTGCCAGGTACCTTAACACTCTTTTTACAGCAATTATATACTTTTTAGAATTTGTTTTGCATATCGTCACTACTTTAAAAAAATCTCGTATCTGATTTTTTCCTTTTTTTCGATTATTTTCGCATTAAACTAATAAAAATACACTTCGTATGATGCACAAACTCCAACGAAGATAAATCATCATTATAGTAGTAAGTATTCGTTAGTTAAAAAATATCGTATCTAAACTAATTACTTATATAGTCACTACTTTGAAAAAACTCGTATCTGATTAATTTTTCCTTTTTCCTTTCTTTGCCGCAAAAAACTATGCCGCACTTAAGCACTACACATCTATAAGACCTGGAAAGAGAGCAGGTGACCCATATGTGGTAAATTTGAGGGCTTTAAAATATACACCTCACAGTCCTATTGAGCTTAAACTTCGCTTTGAGTTTGATGACATCTGGACTGTTCTACCTCAAAGATTCCATGATATTTCCGAAGATCAAGCGATTCCTCAGCTATATTCTGGACCCGACCCCATTAAAAAACGAAAGTATGATGATTTGCAATCTCTAAAGCCGCTTTTGCCAAAAGACTTTCATGCATCTTACGATAGTTTATTGCATGTATAGTAGAGAAAAAATAATTCGACCCGATCTTTTTTTACGTAGGCACGTTGTTATTCAAGTTCGTCTATTGTTACTCGAAGAGAGTTTACTTAGTTCATTTAATAAACATAAAAACATACATTTCGTTTCATTTTGTAGCATAAAATTCAAAGCAAAATTATCGTAACTTAACGACTTTCAGTCAATACTAAAACAAAAATCTTGTATCTTACGAATAACTGTAAATTTTATAAAAAATGTTTGAGTGATTTATTCGAATATTTGTGAAATTAATGACTGGCTAACAAAGTATTTCATGAAACTAACAAGAACTTTTTTGATCAATCGCAATAATTTACAGAATGTTTATTGTTCCTCCTAGAAACTTGATGATTTTCAGATACGAGTTTTTTTTAAGTAGTGACGATATGCTGTTTGGGTCAGCCTTATGCCCATACTATTTTGGGTAATTTCCATTCCCGAAAACGATGTTGACCTTTCGCATATTTTAATTTAAAATTTCGAACTTATTTGTTTTAGGGTTCGTTCTATTTCTTCTTTTTTGGGACCTATTATTATTCCGTCATCAACGTATATCCCAATAATGATTGACGAGTCCTTGTTCTTCAAAGTGCAGGGTTCATTCTTCGCTTGTGTAAACCCAACTTTAGACATACTTTTAAGGAATTTCTCGTTCCATCTTTTTGGAGATTGTCTAAGCCCAAACAATGACTTTACAAGTTGACAAATTTTGCGCTTTCTTGAGTAACACCAAGGGGTATTTTCATAAAGATCTCTTCATGTTCTCTTATCTTAGGTATATATATAGTTTATTTATCTATAAACAAGAAGTGACAAGACAGCTCAGCAGGTATGTCCCATCTAACAATATTGACGAAGAGTGGCAGAGTATAAAAACAGCAGTGACAAGTTCAGCTAAGAGCACTATCGGAGAAGCAAAACGTTCAATAAATATGGAATGGTTTGATAAGGAATACGAGGAAGCCCTCAATAAAAAGAATGAAATGCGGCTTAAATATCTCCAAAACGATGCCTTAGAAAACAAAGAACTTTATAAGAACGAGAGAAACAAATGCAGAAAAATGGCAAGACGCAAAAAGAGAAATATGGAGAGGGAGAGGTTTAGGAGAATGGAGGATTTGAGGGTGCGTCATTTCGCACGACCTTTTTACAAGGAAATAAACAGCCTACGTAGTGGATACCAGCCTAAAACCAATGCATGCCAAAATACCTCTGGAACTCTTCTCACGGAAAAGGCAGATGTGCTTAGGAGATGGAGAGAACACTTTAGCGATCTCCTGAACATACCGCAAACAGCCACGGAAAAAGTGCCCATTTACTTTGACGTTGCAGAACGATTACAACCACCTACTCGGTTGGAAGTCCAGCGGGCCATGCGTTGCCTGAAGAATAACAAGGCGCCGGGGCTTGATACTATTACCTCAGAGTTACTCAAAAAAGGAGGCAGCGATCTCGAGGAGCGAATGTTTAGACTCGTATCTATGATATGGGAAGAGGAAAAGATGCCAGAAGATTGGAATTTAGGTATTATTGTGCCTATCTTCAAAAAAGGTAATAAGAGCATCTGTAGCAATTACCGAGGTATATCGGTTTTGTCTGCGGCTTATAAAGTTTTATCAGGAGTCGTTTATAGGCGCCTATGCGGCTATGCTGAAGAGATATTAGGAGAATACCAATGCGGATTCAGGCCTAACCGCTCTACTGTAGACCAGATTCACCTACTGCGGCAAACACTGGAAAAGGCATACGAATACAACATCGACCTACATCACATGTTTGTGGACTTCAAGCAGGCATTTGACAGTGTTAACCGTGCACAAATACTCTCTAGCATGCTATGTTTGGGTGTGCCAAGCAAGTTGGTTAGACTTGTGGATGCCACTTTAAAACACTCCAAATCCGTTGTGGCGATACAAAACGATTTATCTGAGCCTTTTGAGATTCGTTCGGGAGTGAAGCAAGGAGATGCGCTTTCCTCCATAGTTTTCAACCTGGTACTTGAGGCTGCAACACGTAAATTAAACATAAATGGGCTGATCGACTACAACACAACTCAGCTTGCTGCGTATGCCGATGACATTGTCATTACCAGTAGGTCGAGAAACAGAATGGCCGATCACTGCCTAAACCTACAGACAGAAGCCGCTACGCTTGGATTACGTGTAAACGTATCCAAGACTGAGTACCTAGCGACATCAAGGCAGACTGGACGGCCAACAAACATCTCTGTCGGCAATCAGGACATCAAAGGTGTGAGCAGCTTCAAGTATCTAGGAGCGACGGTTAACTCTCAGAACAGAACCGACGAAGAGATAAGGGCGCGCATAGCTGCTGGGCACAAATGTTTCTACGCGTGTAGCAAACTTTTGAGCTCTAAACTGCTTAGCTTTAGATCCAAAATTATTATCTATCGCACCATCATCAGGCCTGTCGTGACTTACGCCTGCGAAACTTGGACCCTAACTCAGAGAGACGAACTAAAACTTGCAGTGTTCGAAAGAAAAGTGCTCAGAAAGATTTATGGTCCTGTAAGGGAACACGATACCTATCGTCAACGCATGAACCATGAGTTGGATGTACTCATAGAGCACGAGAGCATCGTCAGGTTCTGTAAGTCACAACGGCTGAGATGGGCGGGTCACCTTGAAAGGATGCCGGACAAGAGGGCAGCAAAAGTCATGACAAGGTGGACGCCGCAACAAAAAAGACCGAAAGGCAGGCCTAAGAAGCGTTGGATAGACTGTGTAGAAGAAGATCTTAGGAAGATGGGAAAGTTTACCAACTGGAAGAAGGTCGCCAGGCACCGCGACAACTGGAGGAAGATTGTGGAGGAGGCCAAGACCCACAAGGGGTTGTAGCGCCAACGGAATCGAATCGAATCATGTTCTCTTAGATCACCGCTAAGAAAAGCTGTTTTAACGTCAAACGTCACGAAATTGTAGTTCTTTGCTGCTGCGATCGCAAACAGAGATGTAATGGCAGACTGCGAGGCAACAGGACTAAATATTTCGTCGTAGTCTATTTCTCTATGTTCGTTGCCTCGTACTACCAATCTTGCTTTATAATATGTTCCATTTTATTTGACTCTTAATATACCCATCTATTCGACAGTAGGGTTTTATTAGCAGTTTTTTCTTTAGCTACCAATTTCCAGACTCCATTGTCTTTTAATGACTTTAGTTCATCTTCAATTGCTTTCTTCCATTTATCTTTATCTGGGGCTTTCATAACTTCATTAAAAGTCAGTAGAACATAATCATTGTATCTTGCTGGCTTTTTAATATTTCTTCTGTTTCTTGTTACTAAGCTTGGTTGAACTTCTATAGACTGATTATCTTCAGAATCAGTAAAGGGACTCTCATAATTACTTTCTGGTTCTGAATCGAATATTTCTGTATCTTGGTTCTCGTCCATGTTTTCAAGTGTTTGGCTATCAACATTTTCTTCTTCTGCTTTTAGAGTAGTGTCGCCAGTTTGATTTTCAATCGTACCATCACTACTAGTCTGCGCTCCAAGTTTTCTTGTTCTACATTTTCTTCTTCAATTATGACAGATTCGATAGAGTCACTGATCTGTTTAAGCTTTTTATTTGCGACATTGTCACTGAATATAACATAGCGCGCTACGATTATCTTCCTTCTTGTTTCATCCCACAACCGATATCCATTGTTAGTATAACCAACCATCATATATTTTTTTAGTTCTAGAATCTCTTTTTTATAGGTGTCAGTACCTTGGCATATGATTCTGTTTTAAACTCTCTTACATTAGCCAGGTT
The DNA here is from genome assembly GCA_905163555.1 of Notocelia uddmanniana. NCBI lineage: Eukaryota > Metazoa > Arthropoda > Insecta > Lepidoptera > Tortricidae > Notocelia > Notocelia uddmanniana. Next base: position 50,185,903 of record LR991052.1, read on the forward strand.
TGGTTTCTGTTTATTCCACAGTTCAAAGGGAGTTAGATTGTTGATGGATTCACTTGGTAATCGGTTTAATAGATGAACTCCACAATATAGGGCTTCTCCCCACATTTCTTTGGCAACGTCTGTATTATACAGGAGATATCTTACCTTTTCGATCAATGAAAGGTTAAAACGTTCCGATTTTCCATTTAACTGGGGTGAGTAAGATACAGTATAGTCTAATTTTATACCCTTTTCTTTACACCAGTTCTGAAAAGCTTTAGGAGAATACTCTCCTCCGTTGTCGCATCTGATTGTGGACACTTGTTCATTATTTTCCGTTTCAGATTCTTCTATATAATGTTTTATGTGATGAGAAACTTCACTTTTGTATCTCATGCGATAAACTTTTGTGTAGTTGCTGAAGTCATCGATCACTGTAAGAAAATATCGTTTCTTATCCCACGTTCCCACTTCTAATGACCCACACACATCTGTATGGAGTATTTTCAGAACTCTCTGTGCTCTTTTTCTCTGAGTATTAAACGGAAATCTTGTTTGCTTTGCTTTTATGCACACCTCACAAGTTGCCGGTATTATTTCTTCTTCTTCCGTGGTATTTTTAATTTTTATGCCATCAGCTGCTTTAACGAGGTTTCGCAATGCACCTTGACCAGGATGGCCCATTTTTTTATGCCATGAAATAGCCGAGTTGTCCTAATTTTTTTTTACTGAAAAGAGCTTCTTTAGTAATATTTTTAGGTAGCTGCAGTGTAAACAATCCCGATGATTCTTGATTTACTCTTATGGTTTGTCCTTTTTGATCTCAACCTTATTACCGTCAAAAATTACTTGACCGCCAACTTTAGTTATTTCTGAAACTGAAAGCAAATTACGGGAGAGGTCGGAAACACACAGAACTTTTTTTATGCTACAATTTCTACTAATATAATCGCCTTCACAGACCGCTTTAAGATTACAGTCTTTTTGAGCTGTACCAATTAGTATTATTTGCCCTGACATTGGACAATAAGTCTTTATCTTTTATCACAAGTACAATGCATCCTGATTCTACTACAAAACTATCTGAATTCCTATCATCAGTTTTATTTTTTTTGGGTGCAAGTGCCACATTTTAAAGAACCAGTTATTTTCTTTATGATTAGTCTTTTTACAGATTCTACAATGACTCCTACAATCTTTGGCAAAATGCCCTGGTTTTTTGCAAATAAAACATTCAATACTTGCTTTTTGTTTGGAAAAGGTATGAGCCTTCAAAGCAACCTGGTTAGAGGAACATGCTGATTGGCATTTCCTTTCTTCTTCTTTGATGAGACGAATTTTCGAATTTATCAAATGTCTTTCTTGTGGTGGTGTTGACTCCCACGCTGTAACGTAGTTTTGGTAGGTTTCCTGTTTCGTCAAGATTGGTCAAGATTTTTGACTCCACCATAGCATCTTCTAAGTTGACTTTCAATTGTTTTAAACGGTATGTCAAATTTTCAATGTTCGCCAAATTTTCTTCCATGCTTAATTCCTTCGTAATTCTGATGTTGTAAAATTCTTGCAGAAGGGTCATCTTTTTCCTTTCTTCTGAACCTTCGAAGATGTTGCATATTTTCGCATACATTTCCTTGGATGTTCCGCAGTCAAAAAGTTGCGTTATATATTTGCGATGAATGGTTCTGACGATATAATGTTTAGCTAGCGCATCTTTTTCGGTGAATTTTTCTTCATTTTCTGTATTTTTCGTAATATTTCCACTAATAATTTGGTTTAAGCCTTTTGCGCCGAACACGATGTCAATTTGGAATTTCCATATTTGGAATGATTCACTGTCATTAAGAATCGGGATGTTTAGACTTGTATCCGTCATTTTTATTTACGTATATATACACAATTCAATGAAAATACCGATTCATATTTATAATGTCGCCAAACATGTTTCATCTATGGATGTAAATGATTACATTAAAGAAAAATTAGGTATGCATCTTGAAATAAAGAAAATATCCATGAAGTCAAAAAAGCCCTACAACTCCTTCAAAATCATGATCCCGAAACACAGCATGGATATAGTTATGAGAGATGAGTTTTGGCCTGCCGGAATATATTACAGAAAATTTTTAAATTATTATCTATCCGATAAAAATTGCAGAGAAGGACAGCACTATCGATAGCAGATGTAGACAAGGGCAAGATAACTGCAACTGAGACCCCAGTAAAATTAATCACTTTTAACTGCAAAAATGTGCACAGGTCAATTGATTGTATTAGGCGACTGTGTGTATCGGGCCATCTTATAGCGTTGCAAGAAACATGGCTTTTACCGGATGAGATTGGTTTCCTAGGCCAAATTGATGTCAATTTTGCATTCACTGGTGTTTCAGCGGTGGACACTTCTGCTGGCGTGCTGCGTGGTAGACCTCACGGTGGTGTCGCACTTCTTTGGAGAAAAGATATGTTTACGTCGGTCAATGTAATTAAGTGTAATAGTGCGCGTTTGGTAGCAATTAAACTGATGTTACAACGACGTTCTGCGTTAGTGTTTTCTGTCTATATGCCTACTGACTGTACAGACAATTTAGTAGAGTTTACAGATTGCCTGAGTGAAATTAATGCAATAATTGAAACTAATAATGTAGAATCTGTTTTTATTTTGGGGGATTTTAATGCCCACCCAGGTGAACTTTTTAACATGGAACTAATTCGTTTCTGTGACGAGCAGTCGTGGAGTTGTATAGACCAGGAGCTGTTGCCGCCGGACTCGTACACGTTCGTAAGCGACGCGCACGGCTGCCGGCGCTGGCTGGATCACTGCGCGGTGTCGGCGGCCGCGCGCGCCGCTGTGTCGCGCGCAGCCGTAATCTACGACACCTACTGGTCTGACCACCTACCGCTGCTTATTGAATGCAACATGCAATTACTAAAGCCAAAGATTATTGTAACTGAAAAGGGTTGTAGTGTTAGTGAAGTATTGTGGGGAGAAAGAAATGAAAACCAAATTAAAAAATATAATGATTTTTGCAATTCAAAATTAAAAAATATTAATTTCCCTTCCGAGTTTCATAGCTGTAGTGATAGAGTATGCTTAGATAACAATCATAAAATTCTTCTTAATAATATATATAATCAAGTTGTGTACACGCTATCAGCGGCTGCGGTGGAGAGTTCCCACCAGATTAGTAATAAAAAGAAAAATATTGTAACAGGCTGGAATAAGCACGTGAAAGCCGCTCACAGCAGGGCTCGGCTTGCGTTTCAGATGTGGAATAATTTTGGTAAACCTACATCGGGATATTATCATAATAAAATGACGGAAACGAGAAGAGAATTTAAAAGCAAGTTAAAATGGTGCCAAAATAACCAAAGTCAAATTAAGATGGATATAATTGCCAAAAATCACTCGCTTAAAGATTTTGGGAAATTTTGGAAAAACACCAACAAACTGAGTCCCAGGCCGACTCTGCCTGTCAGCGTAGCAGGGGAAGAAGAGCCTGCTGCCATAGCCAACCGGTTCATCGACCAGTTCAGGGTATCATCGTCCGGAAGCCGTGCCGTTCGGGTGCTCGATGCGGAGGGGGCTGCCAAGGAGTTGACTGTTAGATTCTCAACCAAAGATGTGGCATCCGTCATCAACAATATGGTTCGAGGTAAGTCCCCAGGGCATGATCACCTTAGCATCGAGCACCTACAGCACGCTGGAGTTCACCTGCCTAGAGTATTGTCAATGTTTTTCACACTGTGTATTGGCCATTGTCATCTTCCAGAAACGCTTATTAAAACTATAGTGGTGCCAATAGTAAAAAATAAAACAGGTGATACTTCTGATATCTGTAACTACAGGCCCATTTCCCTGGCGACTGTAATCGCAAAGGTGTTGGACGGTCTGCTTGACAAACACATGGAAAGTCGTATTAATATACATGACGCGCAGTTTGGTTTTAGGTCAGGACTATCCACCGAAAGTGCGATCCTGGCCCTCAAGCATACCGTCCAATATTATGCAAGCAGGCGCACACCTGTAGTAGCGTGTTTCCTTGACTTATCCAAAGCATTCGATCTGGTCAATTATGACATACTTTGGAATAAGTTGAGGAACAACACGAGGGTTTCTGACGAGGTTATTAAGCTGCTCAATTTCTGGTACAGTGAGCAGTCAAATAGTGTACGGTGGGCAGGCTCTTTTTCAAGAGAGTATAGGTTGGAATGCGGAGTGAGGCAGGGGGGTCTATCGTCTCCACGCCTCTTCAACCTATACATCAATGGGCTAATCGAGGAGCTCAGTAACACCGGCATCGGTTGCCATGTAGAAGGCGTATGTGTCAATAATATCAGCTACGCAGACGATATGGTGTTACTGAGTCCCTCGATAGCAGCGATGAGAAGATTGCTACGCATCTGTGAGAGCTACGCGGAGGCTCATGGGCTCAGATATAACTCGACCAAGAGTGAAATGATGGTTTTTAAGGCAGGTAAAAAGACGTTCTCCACACTGCCATCACTCTACCTGACGGGAACACAACTCGCCAGAGTACAGAAATTTAAATATCTGGGCCACTGGGTCACCGAGGACCTCAACGATGACAGTGACATCGAGCGGGAGCGCAGGGCGCTGTCCGTCCGTTGCAATATGTTGGCTCGCAGGTTTTCGCGGTGTACTAGGGAGGTAAAAACCACATTGTTTAAAGCATTTTGCCAATCCTTTTATACCTGCAGCCTGTGGGTCAGTTATACGAGGCGGGCGTACAGCGCCCTAAGGGTGCAATACAATAATGCGTTTAGGGTGCTGATGGGGCTGGGGCGCCGCTGCAGCGCGTCCGGCATGTTCGCGGCGGCGCGAGTAGACGGGTTCCACGCCATCATGCGGAAGCGCTGCGCCGCGACGATGCAGCGCGCGCGCGCCAGCCCCAACTGCATTCTAAATACGGTCGCACACCGATGGGACAGTCCAGTCCTGAGACACTGGCTTAGCCTTCACGAGCCATAGATATATTTTTTACTAACCTTAGTCTATAAGAACTGACAATGTATGTACTAACAATATATGGATGAAAGTCCGAAATAAACATTATTATTATTATATTATTATTATTATTATACGTGAACGTAATATGAATTTTTATTTTATGTTTCTTACGAAACTAGCTCGTTCTTAAGTTCGTTCTCGTTTTATATTTCACTTAATCTAATTATTCAAGAAACTGACGTTTTCTAATTATTTACTTTATGTTTATGTCGCGGTAGGCCCATGACCTGAAACGACTTTTGAGCGAGAGATATCTTTATTTTCATAATATAAACTTCAATGTACAAATTACAACACAGACGTCTTATACCTAACTACAGGTTGCACCTAAAATATATGCGGTAAAGTGCGTGTCGGACTACGCACAATGATTGGTTTCGTACCTACTACTATACTAGTCCTATTTAAAAAACTACTATCCTATACCTACTGTGAGTTTATAAGGTCGTATCTTCATCTAGATACGCGACAGCGTGTCCAGCCAAATTCACCCCAGGAACTGGCAGACAGCAGCCGTGTGTTATTTTACACGAACCTTTTATTTTACACGAACCGTTTGGAGCCACTTTTGACCCCTCAATAACTCCACATCAATTTAACATAAAAAAATGAAATTTTGTACATGTATTAAGATCCTTTAGGACAAATAGAACCCCAAATTTCATAAATACCTATAGGTGAAATTGTTATTGAGATATGAAAGTTCAAAAAACGGCATTTATATACCACTGACTGACTGACTAGTAATAAAAAACCTAACCCTCTTCCAAGTGACCTAGAAAGCTGAAATTTGGCATGCAGCTTGGTAATTTTGTGTGTACACAAAACAAAACAGAACAGAGCGATTTTGTTAGTTTTATTATTATTATTATTTATGATAGGTAGGTTATTTAAGATACCTTAGAACTCCGTCATTTATTAACCGGTTTGGAAAATTCTTTTTTTGTTTGAAACAGTATATTGCAGGGGTGGTCTCTTAGTTATCAGGAAAGAATCTGATCATAGGATCTTGGAGAAATTTAGGGAACTCTTCAAATATTTGAGGTGCACCTATAGCGATTTAGATTTTTTGTATAGTAACTCGTGCATTCGCTCTTAAAAAGCACCATTTGGCGAAGATTGACATAAAGTAATGATATCCCATCAAAAACAGAAATGTAAAAATGGGAGCCAAGTTCAATATTAAGAATATGCGATGTCGTCGTGTTCACCGACACAACAAGAATTGAGATCTAAATGGGTGCCAGTGCCAAGTTCCGTAGATTCTCTGAAAAAAGTCCGGCACTACATTGTTTACTTACACTAAAACTATTTTACTGCGGCTTAATGCATTTTGAGTATTAACTTGGCAGTTTTCTATGCAGTATGATATAATACCATGAAAGCTGTTGGATATTTAAAAAAACTGCCAAGTTTAAGCTCAAAGTACATTAAGCCGCAGATTTTACAGATGATGTATTTATATTATTTATATTTCTGTTCGGTACAGCGGTCTGTAACAACAGAACCGTATTACCTTACAAAACACTTTAAAAAAGTTGCTGGGTCCCAAAATGTATGGAAAAACTGAAATCTTACTACTTGACATTAATTAACGTCATTATTACTGTTAAAAAATTAATAAAAAAGTTTCTAATGTTGTATACTCTTAGTGCGCGAGTCTGACTCGCACTTGGCCGGTTTTTTCTTTAACGCCGTCACATTGAAAGCCTATACAGCTAAGAACATTCCTTTGTACGATCCTAGCTCTTATCATCATCATCATCATGACCCCTCTTAGTAACTAACCTGTCTTAATGCACTCCAGTTTATGAAAGCCACGGACAGTACACAGACCACTATCGAGATGGCTATACTTATGAACATTCCTATGCACATGGCATGAGCATCTTCAATTAGAGCTTGCATATTTTCTTCGTATGACGCATTTACTCTGGAAAGAAGCATAATACAAAATAAGTTATATTTCGTCCATGATATACCTAATCAATAAATATGTACATGATTTGTATATTAATAAATATCCGTCCAATCGACATAACAACTAGACTCTCCTATTTGCTAGCGTGATGACGTTGTTTTCGAGAAATGAATGTTTACAAGAGTAAACATTCATTACGAAATGCCAGTTACAACCACGATCGATGGTATAGATCGTTCATCCAACCAGAAAAAGCAGGACTTCCTCTAATTGCTTTCTGATTTGCATCTTGAAATTAGCGTAGATAGTTTCATGGGTCTTCACCTTTACCTGGGTCGAATGGTCTACCACTACTGATGGTGACAATTAACAGAACTTACAGTCGTCTACCTCCACCGCAAAGGGTTGTCAGCGGTAGGTAGCTGGACAGGCGATGGGTTTGCGAGGTCCGCTCCACGAAAGAGGTGCTGAGTTCTCCGAACTGCACCAGGTTGTAGCAGACACCACCGCCGCTGAGCAGTCCCAGCAGCACGCCCACCAACGTGATGCTGACCTCAAGCCAGGACCCGTATCGATACTGCCCAACATACCAACTCAGCTGTAATAGTGGCTTTTTAATAATCTCATAAATATATGTAAGTAATAATATACAGGACATAACACACTGAGCAAACATCCAGGGTAGGCATCACAGACAACAGCAATTTCATTTCATATGTAGAGCATGCATGAAGGCAGAGGAGACATCCAGACATATTCTAGTGAACTGTAACCTAACTAAGCAGTAAATAAAAATAAAGTATTGGTAATCTTCGTACAGGAATTAAGATGGTTAGAGTAGCGATACCCGATTTATCACGTAAAATAGGCACCCTGGATGTCGACTTGCGGAAAACGCCTAGTAGAAGTAAAGTAACTAACCAAAAAATATATACTCCTTACTCATTGGCAAAATTTTGGCGCATAATAATAGCAAAAATGTATCAAATCTGAACCAAATTTTGGGATTTTTTTTAATTTGAGTGTATACTAAATATGTATGTGTGTTTAACTTATCTAGAGTGTACCTAGAGTAGTGACTCGTACCTAAACATCGGCTACGCTTATTTCGTCACGTATTCAAAATGTCAAGTAATCGATTGTTAATATATTAATGTATCGATTGCTATTATTTTATTATTGTAATGTGAAATAGCAATACAAGAAAAATAGATAGTACCCTAACTATGAGTATTAACGAACACAATTGCTTTCTCGCATGAAATTATCTGTCGATTGATAACAATTCATTCGTTTAAGAGGGCTAGTTTTGAGACAAATAAAAATAACTAATCCACCATTCAAAACAATATTTAGAAAACTTAACAAGAGCAATAACAATAATAACCCAGTAGAAATCAATATTCCAAAATATATCGACTTCACTGATTCCGATGAGATTTCGGTAACAGCGTCTACCTAACCAAAACCATAGGTGTGAAGATAGCTTATTGGAATTCATAATGCAGTTTAATCTAATTACAAATTTAGTGGTTCCAGAATATAAACTACATAACGACACTATGAGATAGTTTCGGATTTTCCCTCTTTAACCTAATTGTATTATTCATTCCGTAATTAAGTATGTACTATGAATATGTAATTGAATGTTATACTTACAATTTGGAAGTACGAAACTTTTGCAGGCAAGTCAGCTTCTCTGAAACACATATACAACTTGAATATATAAAAGTCCTTCCCAAACGAGTCAAGCCACCCTCAAACAAAATTCGTCGATCCGCCGTCATACATTGTGTTTAAACGAAGAACTGGCTGCATATACGTAGTGATATAAATCTATCTATAACCACTTTTCATATCTTCTATCATGAATCATGACCATATAGTTTGGGTTTAAATTAATTTATAAGTAATACCAATGATTTAAGACAAGTGGCTTAATGACAGTGGATTCAGTTATGTAAATTGTGGACAGAATCGAAAAGAAAAACTTATCTAAAAGAAGCCCTTAAATACATAGAAAACATCCAAGACTCAGGAACAATTATTCGAGTTCGTCACAGAAATAAATGCCCTGACCGGGATTCGAACCCAGGACCACTAGCTTTATACGCAGGGTCAATACCAATTATTATAACTAGGCTAAATTGATCGTCTGTCTATACTCATATGCAATCGCTTAAAGTGGCTCGTATGACTTTGCTTTCGCACCGCTTTCTACCCAGTGGCTTATGCAAGTTTCACTTCCACCCTGCGAGCATATAGCTCTGACGACTCCTCTCTGGACGGCCAATGAAGGCAAGCCAGAGCCGAGAGTCCTGCGGGTCCCCTTGGGGTTCCACTCCGACCGACGAAGACACGCCGGAGACGGAGACCCTGACCGACTCTCTGGAGCACTCGGGTCCGTGGGGTCGTCACTCCCCAACAGCTCGCCACAAGCTGCCCTGCGGGCTTATTATTATTATTATTATCAGCTAACACCGGTACTTTCATCGACCCGGATACACTTCGCCTAGCCGTTGGTCTCCGTCTCGGAGTTGAAGTTTGTGTGGACCACAACTGTGCATCCTGTGGGGCCCCTGTCGATCGTCTGGGCCATCATGGGCTTGCCTGTTCATTCGGCGCCGGCCGCCTGTCCCGCTGAAGTGTATGTCGTTGAGGGTTGTAATTAACAACTCAAAAGTCGGGTGAATACTAACTCTTTATTCAAAGGTTACTTCGTCTTATATAGGCTGTTACAGTTGTCCTTAGGTATTATAGGTAAAACTTAATACATTATCTTTATGGCAATTAATTGGTATCGAGTATTATGTTACAAGGTTTTATTGGTAATAAAATGTGAAATGAAATATGATATTAATCAGGTGTTCTATTCTAATACATGCTCATGTAAACGCACACAAATGCGTGTGTTCATTTTTGTTTGTGGAAGTCTCTTTGGGGGAGGCCTATGTCCAGCAGTGGACGTCTTTCGGCTGACATGATGATGATGATGAGGTTAGTTTTAATTATTTTTAAGTTAGAGTAATTTCTATTTGGTATTTCATATGTTTTTCTGAATTAACTAATGTATTCGGATCTCATAGGATTGCTACAGATTCAGAGGCAAACCGACAAGCAAATGGCGGGACGAACTTGATGAGTTTTAGGTAGGCAGGTATACCGATTGGCAGGCACTAACACAGGACCGAGACGAGTGCCAGAAAAGAAGGGAAGCCTTTGCCCAACAGTGGGAGACAATAAAAATGTTGTAAAGAAAACGAATGTAGGGTAAATAACTAATGAATATACATTTTTATTAAACGACTTTTATTGTTAAAGATCTTGAATTTGAGGTTACGAGTATCTTTTTATTACTTTATAATGATATTTCAAATTTGGGGCGGTATTTGACGAACTAAAGGAATGTAACAAAACTCAAAGGTGTAAAACAATTTAAAATAAAATATTTTTATATTACAAAACTTCTTTTGGCGTAGAGGTGGCTGGTTTTTGGTTGGTGGTTGGTTCTGGTGTGGTTTGGTAGGTGTTGGTTTTGTCAGCCTGTTTAGCCTAGTTGTTAGTGACATTTCCTACAAAGCTAAGCTAGGGGTCCCGGTTTTAAATCCCGCTAAAACCATTTATTAACGTGGTGAGCAGAAACATTTGTTCCTGAGACTTGGATTTATGTATTGAGTCTAGTATCCATTACACAAGCCTTACTGAGCTTACGTTAGGACTGGCTCGATTTATGTAAAAAACTGTCTCCTAATATTTATTTATTTATTTAGAGGTATACAGATTTATCACCAATAGAAACAATATCCGGAGATCGGAATATTCGAAGCAAATCACTGCATTAGATCAGGTGGTCTACTCCGAAATACGAAATCCGAACTTCGTATGGTGCCATCCCTTTCGCTCATATAGTGCATAACAGAACAGTGAAAGGGACGGCACTATACGAAGTTCGTATTTCGAACTTCGGAGTAGACCCCCAGCTCCCACCCTGTCCTTATTAACAACCTTGTCTGGGAAAGATTGAGACTATTCGTACGATTTTTAATTTGGACGTCATGGCAGAATAAATTCTACTAAATAGTCCATTTATTGGGCATTATTAAAGACCCAGCTAAAAATCCAGAAAAATGGAAACAGGATCGCTCAGTGTATATTTATATATATAGAATGAAAAAAATATAAAAACACGTATGAATATTTAAATAATCATAGGTATTTTATTCATACGATATGAGTATATTGGCAACTTTTACTCTTCATGCAAATATCACTACCTACAAATAAGTGCACTTGATAAATTACTACAAGATAGCAAAAAAGTACGTATATTAAATTATAACATTGATCAAAGGAAACCATCAGCAGTCTTACTGCAAGCCGTCTATCCTTATGCATATATGAGCACCACACAAATATGAATGCATGCGCGCCTGAGGAACCCTTGTAGATTCGTCATGTAATGTCCGTTTGTCTGTCTCTTCGTCTGTCTGTATGTCTGTATGTGTTGTTTTTTACTTAAAAACTATAAGGAACCTTTAATTGTGCGTGTTCTGATCCGAAATGCTTTTGACCAGTTTTTTTAACTAAGATATGAAATCGAGGACGAATGGTACTAATCCCCTTTTCCCTTCAATTCCTTAATCAAAATATTTAATTTGGTTAAATTAACTGTACATTATGTATTGTGATACGACCTTTACAACTATAACACGCATTTAATATTTTTCTTTCAATATAGGACAAATAAGAATAATATATTTTCACTAATCTACTCATTTCCCCGGAGTGAATGTAAATTTCGACTACATAACCTTCTCATTTAAACTTACTGTACACGTGTTGTAAATGTCATGTGTTTTTACAATTATTTTATTAAAGTCACAAAATAATACTTTCGAATGTACACCTGAGCAAATGGCCACCTTTTGAACGTCTGGTAAAAGCTTTATGAACTCGTGTTACCTACTGCTTTTTATATAGGAATTTCAAAGTAATTAATAGTGGTTGATTTAACTACCTAATTCCGTCGCAATGCAGATAAGAGAGTATTATTTTTAGCAGATCAATTGTCGTACTTACTTTTCTACTCCGTTCTCATTTTTTAGACCCATTTTTAAGGAGTCAAGTCAGGATTCCGCTGGACTTCTAGCAGTACTGGTCGTGTGGGCACGCGAAAGCGGGACGCTCGGTGTGGCGCCCGAGGCAGCTCGCTAGCACTACTCGTCGAGTGTCTCGCGTCGGTTCATTTATACACTTCCGACTCTGATACTCACGTGTAAACTAAACACTGCACAAATCTTGTTAGATTTACTAAATACGAGTTTCGCCTACTAATAGATAGAAGGAACTACACGGTATTCATTAAAAATAAATTACCACTTTGAACTTGCAAAATTTGCTATTTTTAGGGTTTTGTACCTTAAAAGGAAAAAAAATAGGATCACTTTGTTGTCCGTTTGTCTGTTTGTCTCTCATGATGACCCTTTATCTTGGGTATGCGTGGAGGTATCGAGTTGAAAATAAAATGATATAATCAGGTCTACAGTCCCTTGAAGCTGTGAAAAATCCTAACTCCTATGGTAACAAACATAATTTTTAAGAAAAAAAAACCGACTTCAATGGGGGAGTCCGGTGAAAGATTATTAATCTTAGATGGTGCACTCTTAGATTCCATACAATAAAATACAAAAATGGCTATAAGTATGTTTATAATGGTAGAAGACTAAGTACCCTCAATTCCTCATGAAATCATGGAAAAACCTTGCTTGCTTGACAAACAAAACGAAGAGAGCAAATCGCCAAACGTGCACTACGCGTCGTTGAAGAGTTCCGTTCTGATCATCATCAGCAGTTCCACTTCATCAAATGTCACTTTTATGAATGAAAATGCTTGATTAGTTCATGAAAATACTAAAATCACTACTTGTGTGCCTTTCACATTTCAGGAGTTTCCTCAATTCCTAATGGATCCCATCATCAGAACTCGAGCATGACAAAAATCAATCGTGAAAATAGAACTTGCTTAACAAACACCGCTAGAAGGACAAATCGCCAAACGTGAACTTTTCGTCGTTGAAGAGTTCTGTTCTGATCATCATCAGCAGTTCCACTTCATCAAATGTCACATTTTTGTATGATAATGCTCGATTTGTTGATAAAAACACAAAAATCACTATATGTTTGCCTTTAAGATTTGAGGAGTTCCCTCAACTCCTCATGGATCCCATCATCAGAACTCGAGCATTACAAAAATTAATCGTGAAAATAGAACTTGCTTAACAAACACAGCTAGGAGGACAAATCGCCAAACGTGAACTTTTCGTCGTTGAAGAGTTCTGTTCTGATCATCATCAGCAGTTCCACTTCATCCAATGTCACATTTTTGGATGCAAATGCTTGACTTGTTGATAAAAACACAAAAATCACTATATGTTTGCCTTAAAGATTTGAGGAGTTCCCTCAATTCCTCATGGATCCCATCATCAGAACTGCCTTTTGACAAAAACGGGACCAACTTAGATATATATACATACAATCAAAAAAAGAATTTTTCAAATCGGTTAAGAAATGACGGAGTTATGGAGTAACAAACATAAAAAAAAAAAAAAACAAAAAAAAACATACAACCGAATTGATAACCTCCTCTTTTGAAATCTTGAAGTCGGTTAAAAACGTAAACAAACATACGTCCGTTTATGCCGTCTATCCCACTAGTCCCATTGAGTAGTCCCATCATGGGACAACTGAGACGATTACGTCCCAGTAGTCCCATGGGACAAGTGGAACTAATATTATTATCCCAAAAGTCCTATTGCCGATATCAGACAGTGTTGTTCGAAAAGTTGGTAGCCGTTATCCGTAGTAACAGAAACATTACGAAATTAAAATCCTTTTGGCGACTTAGGCCTATCAGGAAAAATGACTAGGTATAAAAATGTCTAAATACGTATACGCTTTTATATGGAAAAATAATAAAGTATTATAGGGTATAGTAAGAATAAAAATGTCGAAATAGAATTTAGTTGAAGTATTGAAATGACTAATTTAACTCTGCCTTTGTTGGTGTTTATTTTAGCCTCAGACTAGTAAAAAAAGATAGACGGTAGTGTAACGAACAAGGAACAATCTAGTGAAGTAACTTTTTTAAAGTTGTGTGTGTGCTACATGAATTTGAAGGAAAAATTCCCTGTGGTTGGGTTAATTTGTTTAATTTCTCTTGTGTTTTTTTATAATGCCGTTTTCAATACTAAATAATTGAGATTATTAACCTGGGCGATGAAAGAGGGCACAATCAAATCTAGGTAGGCCACAGACCACTTATCCCTTAAGTGCTCTGTGAGATTAATGATGACAGTGAAAACTAGTACTTAAATATCAATTATCCCATCAAAAACATAAATGAAAAAATGGCAGCCAAGTTCAATATGCGAAGCGTGGTGGTCGTCTTCACCGACAAAAGAATTGAGATCTAAATGGGTGCCAAGTTCTGTAGATTTTCTGAAATGGTGCCAAGTCTGGCACTAGATTGTTTACAGTAAAACTAATTTATTGTGGCTTAATGCATTTTGAGCTTTAACTTGGCAGTTTTCTTAAATATCTAACAGTTTTCTTGGTATTATAACATTCTGCATAGAAAACGGCCAAGATAAGGCTCAAAATGCATTAAGCCGGAATAAATTAGTTTTACTGTAAACAATCTTGGCACCATTTCAGAAAGTCTACGGAACTTGGCACCCATTTAGATCTCAAATTGACGGTGCCCCGCTCCACGGGGCTCCTATTTCTGCGCAGTTTGCCCTTCGGGCATCTAATGATACCTAACGAACCTAACCTACCTACCTGATGACGGCAATGGGACTTTTGGGACAATAATATGATAAAAATATTAGTCCCATGGGACTACTGGGACGTAATCGTCTCAGTTGTCCCATGACGTCGGTTATGCCGCAAATAATGCTTTCTACACTCTCATGCTGATTGCATTTTTAGGGTAGTAGGTACTTTCCGTTGACCTAGAATTATGAAATTTGTTAATTAGGTATATTACTTATGTCTTATAACTACAAATACAGGGAAAAATTTGAAAACTATGCATTTGTAATACGTAAAGTATGTACCTAAACCTTACAAATTTGTTCGGTGGACATGTTCGACTCGCACTGTCCGGTTTTGTATTTTTCTCGAGGGCGAGGTTAGGCATAAATTGTACATAGTTCGTTGCAGCCATGATGCGAAACATAAGTTACATATGTGTCCAAACTGCGTCGTGGGGTACTACGACCCGAATTCGCAACGAAGCGGACTTTAAAAATGTAACACCACAGGCTATGTTTTTTTTTAATATAAAACTACCGACTACGTAGGTACCTACTTAATTTTGTCTCGATCGGGTGATTGTGGCAGCGGATTTTTTTATATAACCCTAAACTCTTCACCATAAATATAGTACAAAAAAAGTTATTTAAAATATATCTGGTTCCTTATCATTCTCATTACAGTCATTAAGTACTGGATGTAGTTATATTTATTCGCCTAGTAACTAAAAAGTAAATCACAAGATAAAATAATAAGAATTACAACTATAGCTAAATATTATAAAACGAATACCCCCTCTAACAACTCCGCCTGCGGCATGGTTCCCATTAGGTTGGCTGCGTTACCCCTCTGTATTGCCAGGGCAACGCGTTAAAAGAGGTACATACCAGCTCTGGGGTCCCCCGAACTGCGGATCAGCCGTGACGACATGAATATTTTTATGTCCGCTGACCAGGGTCCCAAGGTCTCTACCGCAACCGCCGCAAATTCGTAGTCTTTTACTAGCCACGAATATTTGCGGCGCTTAAGGATTTGGGCCTGATCAGCTGCAATGCCAGCTTGTGAACGGGTCGCCTGGATGTGGGACTGGGCGAACGTATCGAATCGACGCACGTCATGTCCCACACCAAGGCTCTACCTAGTTTTCACAGCACCAATGTGGCCCCATCTGGACGCCTGCCATCGTCCCTTGCCATGCCCACTGGTTCTAAAATCGCGGGCACAGAGGCAGTAGCAAGTGAACGGCGGACGAAATCATTATCATTACTTATGGAAAACCCCTCATACTTCTTTAAATATAACATAGCTGTCTAGCCGTGATATTATGCGGATTTAAAATGTCACAAACTTATATTTACTATACACGGTGCCCACGAGGGAAGGGAAAAAATTTAACCACGTATTCCTGAGATCATAAGGAGTACATAATATAATATTTTATGCAACTGTTGTATGAGAAGGCTCTTAAAAAGCGAGCGGCGTGGGTCGCCAAAATTCGCATCGCAAGTAAATACGCAACGAGCGTTTTTAAACCACTTTTACAACGTGGCATACAATACTTTTTCTACGACTCATTTCAAATCAAAAGTGCGAGTATTTGTTTGACTAGTTATTGTGCAACTTACGAAATCTCTTCTGGAGTTTATTTTTCTACTTTGTGCATATTTAGTTAACAGAATCAATTTAAACATGCATAAAGAAGAAACAGCAATAAATTGTTATAAACGTAGTTCAAACTATTGAAGAGTTTCGTTATCATAGGTGCTCCTTAGATTAACGACTGGGCACTTAGAAATTTCCTACTTCATTCCAACTCAATTCTAAATTCACGACACGACTTTCATAAGCTAGCGTTATCGATTTTGTTTGTGTTTATTTTAGCCTCAGACTAGTTAAAAAAGATAGACGGTAGTGTAAAAACCTAGTGAAGTCACTTTTTTAAAGATGTGTGTGTGCTACATGAATTTGAAGGAAAAAGTCCCTGTGGTTGGGTTGACCTGTTTAATTTCTCTTGTATGTTTTTTTTTATGATGCCGTCTTTAATACTAAATCGAATAATAACTGAGATTATTAACCTGGGCGATGAAAGAGGGCACAATCAAATCTAGGTAGGCCACAGACCACTTATCCCTTAAAGTGGTCTGTGAGATTAATGATGACAGTAAAAACTAGTAAATATCAATTATATAATGGAATACACGGCATCGCATTTTGAACCCCTGAATGGTAAAAAGCATACGAGTTACCCGAAATTTGCTACAAAGGCATTATTTTTATACTTAGCATGGGGAATCAAATCAATCAAAAAAACATGTCTAAGGACCATCGCTATAAAATCTGCTTCCAAATAACAAAGCCCCACTCAAATTCATCCGTTAAAGTTAAAGAGCTACGGTCCCACGTATAGACACACATATACAAAGATATACATGTTAAATTTATAACACCCTCTTTTGCGTGGGGAAAAATTGGTACCTAAAGTTTAAAAGATCTCTCCTGTTCTGAAAGATTATTGTTTTTTTATCTGCCAAGTTAAGGCTCAAAATGCATTGAGCCGCAATAAATTCGTTTTACTGTAAACAATCTAGACTTTTCAGATAATCTACGTAACTTAGCACCCATTTAGATCTTGATTCTTTTGTCGATGAAGACGACAACCACGCATCGCATATTGAACTTGGCTGCCATTTTCATATTTATGTTGTTGATGGGATATCATTTCTTTTTGTCAAACTTCACCAAATGGTGCTTTTCAAGAGCGAATGCACGAGTTACTTTACAAAATACCCAAATCGTTATAGGTGCACCTAAAATATTTGAAGAGTTCCCTCGATTTCTCCAGGACCCTTTGATCAAATTCTGATCTGATGATAATGGGACCACCCCTAAAGTATACCGATTCAAACAAACAAAAGATTTTTTCAAATCGGTTAATAAATGACGAAGTTCTGAGGTAACAAGCATAAACAATAATAATAATAAAACTAATAAAAAATCAATGTTTTCAGATTTTTTTATGTGTACACAATTGTGTTGGTAATTACCAAGCTGTATGCCAAATCCAAATTTCACCTTTCTAGGCCACCTGGAAGTGGGTTAGGTTTTTTATTACTAGTCAGTCAGTCAGTTAGTCAGTCAGTGGTAAAAATGCTGTTTTTTGGACTTTAATATCTCAATAACTATTTCACCTATATCTTCTATATATATATTACGCGAAGCCTATCTTTATAATGCCCATCAGATCTACAGTTATGGACCGATTTTGATAAATTATATAGCATAGGATTCGTCCCGTCCTGCAGATGTGCAATAAGGTCTTAGTTTTTAGGGTTCCGTAGTCAACTAGGAACCCTTATAGTTTCGCCATGTCTGTCCGTCCGTCTGTCCGTCCGTCCGTCCGCGGATAATCTCAGTGACCGTTAGCACTAGAAAGCTGAAATTTGGTACTAATATGTATATCAATTACGCCGACAAAGTGGTAAAATAAAAAGTGGAAAAAAATATTTTATTAGGGTACCTCCCCTATACGTAAAGTGCGGAGTGTTTTTTTTTTTCATTTTAACCCTAACGTGTGATATATTGTTAGATAGGTATTTAAAAATAAATAGGGGTTTACTAAAATCATTTTTTGATAATGTTAATATTTTCGGAAATAATCGCTCCAGAAGTAAAAAAAAATGTGTCCCCCCCCCTCTAACTTTTGAACCATAAGTTTTAAAAATATGTAAAAAATCTCAAAAGTAGAACTTTATAAAAACTTAGTAGGAAAATTATTTTGAACTTGATAGGTTGAATAGTTTTTGAAAAAATTACAAAAATAATTTCTGAACTAAGTTTGTAATTTAACCGTATAAACAGGTGTTTATTGTACCTGTCATTTCTACAAAATCACAATGAAATGACGTGCTTTTTAGGGTTTTGTGTTTCTGTACTTAATATGTCAACTTAATGTGACGGACGGAAAACTACGGAACCCTACACTGAGCGTGGCCCGACACGCTCTTGGCCGGTTTTTAATTTTTATTTTTCTCCTGGCAAATTAATAAAATGATATTTACGAAAAATCCTGGATGCCCCGACAAATATAAGCCTCAAAACAGTGTTCGATGACGCCGCATACAAGCGAGGGGTCAGCTTACCTTGGTAGAATTGTACGAGGTGTCAAAATTTAGCTTGGTTAACACGTGACCTCCACGTGACTTGGGAACTGGCTATGGTATGATTCCGGATGACATAAAATTAAATATAAACTAAAATGTTCCTGTAAGAACTATCTGGTACAGCATTACAATATAAAACTTTAGAGTCGAGAGATACTCAATATTATTAACAATAAACGAAAGTAAAATCACTAATTTGTTTACAAGACAATACATAATATTCGGTCTAAGTATTTACAGTTTACATAAATGACAGACGTATTGTGTTAACTTTTTTTTATTGTGCTCTAATTATGTCAATATTAAATTGTCATGGTTTATACTTCAAAGAAGTTGATATACAAAACAATGACGTTTCAAATATACGTTCCGTATATCTTGACTGATATTGATATCTGCCAAAACAATGACAAACCAAATTAAACTTTACGTTGTAAGTTACAGAACTGTTTTTGAGTTAATCATAGATAAACTGCAAAATATTTTGAAAGAGAAGAGGCTAGCTTTGTCTAAGTGTGTCTCTCTTCCACCTATTGCCATACCAGTAGGGTGATCATAAGCAAAGAAGTTCAATCAGTAGACGTTACTTATTGGTGGATTCAGATCAAACCGACGAGAAAACAATGTTGCACTAATTAACCTTTACGACCCCAATAACGTATTCGACGTATATGCGCACCATTGATTCGACAAAACGACGAATATATCCGTCATGGTGACGGCGTCCAATGCGATATCAACCTAGATGCATTTCTATTGATAGTGCGCTTAAAAGGTTAAATACTTTAACAAAATTAAGACGTCAGAAAAATAATTAATCCCTTTAATTGTCGACAACATGGGTACGTACGTTGTCAAAATCACCTTCGTTCTTTAGTTGACGTGTAAGTGTCACTGCCGTTTATAAAGTATAGCGTTCAAGGGGTTAATTTGCTATTCATCAATGTTTGTCTGAGGATGTCAAACGCCTTTGCCTTTGAACCCTATAGAAATGCATGTAGGTTGATATCTCATTAGAGACCATGACGGATATATACGTCGCTGGCTTCGGACCGTTGGTGCGCAGTATAGGTACGTTGTTAGCGTCGAAAAGGTTAATAATACTCGAAAAGTTAGAGGACATGTATATTTCTCTTTGTTACGTTTCAGTAAACATGACCAAAATAAGGGGGATAATGGTCACGTTAAACTGCCACGTTCTAAAAGGGCGTAGGTACATTGAAAGGATGAATAAGATTACCACTATTGGTAACATGTTCAATTAAAAATTAAAATTATACTGTATCAGTGTCACCTGCAACAGTGACAGTGCCGGTTTTCAGGGGGTGTACCCGAAACACCCGAAGATCGAAGTTCATTATATTTCCTTCTCTATCACACCAATAAGCAAGTGTTATGGAGATAGATATAACGAAAGATTTTAACCCAGTTACTTCACTTGACAAAATAGACCTCACAACTGTCATGCCAAAATCACACGATGGGCCATGATGGGCCACGTACAAGACGCAGTTATGCGGTGGAACGAGATGCAAATATGTTTTTTTATGATTGACTGACTGGCGATTGGCCTTAGTCTCACCTGATGGAAAGCGATGGGCTTTAATGCATAACAGCGACCTATACGTTGGCCCATAATGGCCCATTGCGTGGTTCCGGCATCAAATGTTAATACCAATATTGCCAATGTCGCATGCATTGTTTTTTTTCTAGATTAGATAGAATAGGTTATGAGGATACTTAGAGTATTTCTAAAGAGATCCTATACGAGTACGAGTTCCAACAAGAGGGACGGAAAAGCTCTTACCCACCTAAATTGAGAATTTGTCTTAAACGGCTGGCGCCTTATCATAAACAACCTCTTTAATTTGGGCGTATGACGTGGACATGATAATGAGCCAAATAAAAAAGTGGAACTATGACAAAGACTACAAATGATGTATCTCTCTCTGTCGCTCTTATTCCATTTAGTACATGATCTCGGTAGTGGTAATATTATTTGAAAATTTCTCAGGGGTACTCTAAGGGAGGGTAGGATAAGAGTCATATCACAGAACATTCTTAATTGCGGAACTATGACAAAGACAACTAATGATATATCCCTCACAGTCGCTCTTATTCAATTTAGTAAGTATATGATATGATCATATCGCTCGCTAACGGTATTATTATTAGACGTCTTCTCTGGGGTACTCTGAGTTTGCGTACCTTATTAGAGCCTTATTTAGACAAGAGACGCCATCAGCGCACATTACCGAACAAAATATTTTGTAAATTGGGGGAGGTAACACACACATACAAAATATTTTCCTATTCCATTACGAGCGATATCTTCTCATCTTATCACCTTTATGCCGACGATCTCCAAATTTACTCTCAGGGTGCATTAAGCGATCTACCTCAGTTGATTCTCTCCACTAATAATGATCTGGCACGCATTTCGGACTGGAGTAGGCGCTACGGTCTCAAAGTCAACCCGAGTAAAACTCAAGCTATAATTATAGGTAGTCCTAAGCTCATGCCTCGGGTCGTTGTTGGTACTCTACCGCCCATCATGTTTGACGGTGTTGTAATTCCCTTTTCTCACCAAGTGAAAAATCTTGGCATTATCTTGGACCGCACTTTATCTTGGATACCTCAGGTGAGCGAGGTCAGCAGGAACATGTTTGCTTCTGTGGGATCACTCCGTAGACTTCGTAACTTCTTACCGCTCGCCACTAAAACTGCGCTTGCTCAATCTCTTCTTCTCCCTATCCTAGATTACGCCGACATTTCCTATCTTGATCTTTCTGAGGAACAGCTAAATAAACTTGAGAGGCTTCAAAATCTTTGCATCAGGTTCATATTTGGCTTGCGCAAGTATGACCACGTCTCCAGCTTTCGTTCTCAACTCAAGTGGCTTCCTATTCGTCTTCGTCGTGATTCGCATATCCTAGCTCTTCTGTATAGTGTACTATTCAACCCAACCACCCCTGCGTATCTCAAAGAGCGTTTTAAGTACCTCTCGTCCGTGAGATCTACTCAAAACAGACTTCTTGCTCCACCATCTTCTTCTTCAAAATTTTACAACAAATCTTTCACTTTTCAAGCTGTTCGGTTATGGAATGCTCTGCCGTTAGATATTAGATGTGCCAAGTCTCTGCCCATTTTCAAAAATCTCCTGAGACAACATTACTTGTCACTCTCTTAGCTTGTATTATCTTTGTAGCTATATATTTATGTAGTTATGTATGTATATATTTATGTAGTTATGTATGTATATATTTATGTAGTTATGTATGTATATATTTATGTAGTTATGTATATATATATATTTATTAATGTATTGTATTAATAGCTCTATATATTAGCCTAGATGTATGTGTCATTCTACCTCTCTTGCTTTATCTTAGCACTACCTGTTGTTATTTTTTCTTTTTGTTTTCATCTCCTGCTACCCAAAGGTTGTCTGGAAGAGATCGCTCTATAGCGATAAGACCGCCTGTTGTTACCTATTAGTTTTTAAGGATTATCTTGTAAGAATTTCTGTTTGTGGTGCAATAAAGAATATATTATTATTATTATTATTATTACTACGCACCATTACACTGAAACAATCAACGCACACACATTCCGAACACTAAAATTATCTGATTATTATCAGATGACCAAATTGACTGAAGTTGCTAAGATGCATATTTTTCATAGAAATTCTCATAGTTAGTAGGTAGATCTTATTTCTTGAAATAAGGCTGACATTTACTGTAAATTTGACGACTAGCCGTGATGATTAAGCACGAATGTTTTTAAATAGACTTTGTAGTCGACCTTCCGAATACGCATATTCTATCCCGTGGCTTCGCTTGCATTCTTCGTAGTACGGCGACGCGGCGAAGCCGCGCGGCTAACTAGTTTATGAAATTTGTGATTCTAGTTGTTCTAAAGGATCTTAATACATGTACCAAATTTATTTTTTTCATGTTAGATAGATTTGGAGTTATTAACTTCTAATATCATATTGTCGGCCTGTTTAGCCTAGTTGGTAGTGCCACTGCCTCCGAAGCTAGAGGTCCCGGGTTCGATTCCCGGTAAGGGCATTTGTTTCTGTGGTGAGCAGAGACATTTGTTCCTGAGACTTGGATGTTTTTCTATGTATTTATGTATTTATCTATTAAATATGTCGTCGTCTGGTACCCATAACACAAGCCTTATTGAGCTTACTGTGGGACTAGTTCGATTTGTGTAAAAAATTGACCCAATATATTTATTTATTTATTTATTTAATATTTAAAAAAGATTACGTAGCTAAAAGTGTAGCTACTTATCTCTTTTATACGAAATATTCTAAAGAAACTCCATTATTTCACTGCGTATTTGAAACTTCAAAACAGTAAGAAAGAATTGTTTATGATTGTTATAAAAAAAAAGAACAGATATACATAATTTGCTTCATGCTTGGTTTTATTATTTATTTATTTAAATTTATTGCACAAGAAGAAATCTTAACGTACAAAAGGTGGACTTAATGCCATGAGGCATTCTCTACCAGACAACCATGGTTTGTAATTTACACAGCTTTCATGTGACACCTCATTTGTCGGATTCGGTTGAGTAATTATTGAGTTATTTCACAAAATTTAATACTATATACCGCCATCTTTGAGACGTCAGAGTTATCCTCTCCGCCACTTTAGAGAGTGACAACGGGGCTTTTCATACTCTACTGTACGGGAGAGCATGAGAATTTCGAGAAAACGTAGCAGAACGGATTTTTTATGGTGAGAAGATTTAAGGGTTTATATGGACTGGGAATATACAGGCACCAAGTTCCCGGTACAGGGCAGTATGGAAGTAGAGTATTAAAGTGAGAGTTGTAATGTGAGAACCAAGACGAACCGTGGATTGTGAAGTGATTGTGCAATGCAAGTATCAATGATGTTGTCAGTACTATTAGGCGCGGATTTAGTAAACTGTGAGTGGAGTGTTAAAATGATTGTCCAGCAGATTGACGATGAAGTCAACGAGGAAACAAATCATAATACAGAAATTATAAGGGTTACTTGTTTACTACGGAACCCTAAAAATTTATACTGGTCGTAAATGTGAATCCATTAGAGAACGCAATTATTACGTCGATTTGATAAGAACTGCAAACAAAACAGGCGGAAGTGCTATTTATCTACTATACTTGGCACAAATGAAGGGTTTTGTAGTACATTCATTGTATATACTTTCTGTACCAACGCACGCCACATGCGTACATTTGCCTCTTGTACAAGACAAGTCTGCCCTCCACCCTCCCCAGGTAAAAAAATATAAGCTGGACGTCGACTGTTGTCCCGCAAGACACTGAGCAATTGTTTAAAATGCTATTTACTGCAATATATTTCCCAGCTTGTATGCACGTACTTACCTATATGTGGCATAGTTACATTTATTCAACAATCTTATATAGAGAAAACCCCCGTGAGTTTGACATTAAAATATAGACGGGTCGGAGCGGGGGTGCGGAGGTGAGAATCTACCCTCTTTTTCTTCACAATTGTCGAATGCCGAGTTACACACAACACTCACGACGTCACCGCCGCCGCATGAGGTCCTCATGATTAAGGCCCACGAATCGGTCAGAAACATGTCGAGTGATATTCGACCTTAAAGACGGATCACTCATCCGTTTCATCTATCTTCTATATATATATTACGCGAAGCCGATCCTTACAACGCCCATCAGATCTACAGTTATGGACCGATTTTGATAAATTATATACCATAGGATTCGTCCCATGCTGCAGATTTGCAATAAGGTCTTAGTTTTTTGATTTTTATCCTGGAAAATGTATTAAATTGATATTTACGAAAAATCCTGGATGCCCCGACAAATATAAGCCTCAAAATCGTGTTCGATGACGCCGCATACAAGCGACGGGTCAGCTTACCTTGGTAGAATTGTACGAGGTGTCAAAATTTAGCTTGGTTAACACGTGACTTGGGAACTGGCTATTGTATGATTCCGGATGACATAAAATCAAATATGAATTAAAATGTTCCTGTAAGAAATATCTGGTACAGCATTACAAAATAAAATCTTTTGAGTCGAGAAATACTCAATATTATTAACTATAAACGAAAGTAAAATTACTAATTTGTTTACAAGACAATACATAATATTCGGTGTATTCGGTCTAAGTATTTACAGTTTACATGAATGCCAGACGTTCAAAGAATATAATACTCACTAACAGACGTTTTGTGTCAACATTTAACTTATTTTTTATTGTGGCCCTTTACACGATTTTTATTTTCACAATACGGAGGTGTCAATATTATTGCGGTCTATAAAGAAAATACAAATTTTAGTGATCCGTTAATTTGATGGGGCCTTTTACACGGTGATTATTATCCCGTGATACACTCATATCACCATACGATTTACGTGAATATTGATGCATATTGAACCAAAACACGAACTATTTGGAAAAACGCGATAATATTGACATCTCAGTTTTGTCATTATATTAATCGTGTAAAGGGCCCCATTCATTTCCCAACTTAAGACCCTGTTCACATTATCCGATTTGATGAAGGTTTCGGCTCCGACAAATGTATGAAAATGTGACCGATATCGTGTCGAGCAATGTGAACAGTGACCAGTTTTCGTAATTAATAATACTAACAGATCCGCAGTGTTAAGCAAGACGATTTTTCTTATAGTTGTCTCTTTGGATCCTTATGGTTAAGCAAGATGAATTAGACCGGGACAGATAAAACGATCATTTTCGGCTGCTAACGAATTGTCTCCACTTAAAAGCATACCAAAATTTCAAATCCCATATAATCCAAAACGTCACAAACATCAGTTCAGTACAATTTGCATATAAACAAATATATTTGAAAGCAGATGCACTGACAGGTGAACACCTGTCAAATATAACTTATCTGTCTCTCTCAAACTTACTGATTTGTGCATTAGAGAGAAGAGATCAGATGTTCAGAAATTGTTCAACTTAAATGAGCGGATTCGATATCTGTGGCAGTTTTCTATACAGGGATAAGCTAGCCTTTTTACTTCCACTTTTTGTCTGTTTGTCATTTTGCCGTGTTTTATGTACAATAAAGCCATACATACATACATACATAACCGTGTCAGCTCCAACGCCGATATCGGATCGGATAATGTGAACCGGGCCTGTTCAGTTCTGTCGAATAGAGCAGAAAATAAATGAAATGTTTACATAAATGACATACGTATTGTGTCACTTTTTTTATTGTGCTCTATTATGTCAATATTATATTGTCATGGTTTAAACAAAGAAGTTGGTATACAAACCAATGACGCTTCAAATATACGTTCCGTATATCTTGACTGATATGATACCTGCCAAAACAATGACAAACCAAATTAAACTTTACGTTGTGAGTTACAGAACTGTTTCTGAGTTAATCATAGATATGCTGCAAAACATTTTGAAAGAGAAGAGATTCGCTCTGTCTAAGTGTGTCTCTCTTCCACCTATTGCCATACCAGTAGGGTGATCAAGAGATCATAAGCAAAGAAGTTCTCATTGGAGTAGACGTTACTTATTGGTGGATTTAGATCAAACGAACGAGAAAACAATGTTGCACTAATTAACCTTTACGACGCCAACAACGCATTTGAAGTATATGCGCACCATCGATTCAATACAACGACGAATATATCCGTCATGGCGACGGCATCCAATGCGATATTAACCTACATGCATTTCTATAGATAATGCGCTTAAAAGGTTAAAAAAATAATTACAACCTTTAATTGCCGAGAACATAGGTGTTATGATATATGAAATTTACCTTCGTACTTCATACTATGTACTATTACTTATTCTGTGATACTATGGTTTATATTCTATCTCTTATGAAAAATGAGTTGGCGTGTAAGTGTCACTGGTTCATAAAGTATGGCGTTCAAAAGGTTAAAATGATTTTTTTTTTTTCAATATTTGTCTGAGGATGTCAAGCCCTACAAAGTTGAACCCTACAGAAATGCATGTAGGTTGATATCTCATTAGCCCCTCATGGCCCACGTACAAGGCCCAGTTATGCGGTGGATCGGGGTGCAAATATGTTTTTTTATGATTGACTGTGACACAAATGTTTTTAAATCAACGTTGTAATCGAGAGCGAACCCACGGGATAGAATATAGATAGGCTATATTCTATCCCGCGGCTTCGCTTGCATTCTTCGTAGTACGTCGACGCGGCGGAGCCGCGCGGGTAACTAGTTTTATATATTCAACAATCTTCCAGTTGATTCGCATAAATGACAAAAATAAATCAAGCGTGGGATTAAAAACTTTGTTGCCATGGTCAAAACAGCCAAAACAAAAACTATTTTTTTAGAGATTTACTTTCATATGATAGGTAGTTTAATCAATAAGCCTAAACAGGCCTAAGCTACATAAATTGATTACGTAATTCCGTAGCTTATCTTCTGGCTTCAGCTTCAATCATCAGAGCAGATTCATGGTAACATTACACACGATGGCGATGACAGTTAAAATTGACATCGTCGTAGTCGCTATTAACTATCCTGATGAACATAAATAAGTTAACGCCACCAATGAGATACTTGGAGATTTGAACGACGATCCGTGGTCTTCTTCATCAGTTCCAGTTCTGAAGGCATATGCTATATGTTTTTCGTACATTTTCGAGGAGTTGTCTCGATGCCTCATGGCTCCCATTATCAGAACCGGACGTGGTAACAATGGGAGCAGTCGGGAAGCAAATGCTTTAAAAAAAAAGAAAGATCCCATCAAAAACATAAATGTCAAAATGGGAGCCAAGTTCAATATTAAGAATGTGCGATCCGTGGTTGTCGGCATCACCTACAAAAGAATTGATATCTAAATGGGTGCCAAGTTCTGTAGATTTTCTGAAATGGTGCCAAGTCTGGTACTAGATTGTTTACAGAAAAACTAATTTATTGCGGCTTAATGCATTTTGAGCTTTAACTTGGCAGTTTTCTTAAATAACCTTTTTGGTACATGGTATTATACTATGACTTACATAATATTATAACATACTGCATAGAAATGACAATGGGACCACCCCGGAAATATATATCTGTATAATTATACAGTTTTCAAACAAAAAAATAATTTTCCAAATCGGTTAGTAAATGACGCTTCCATCCTATGGGCTTCCCGAGAAATTATGTGAATGGGTCAGCATCTTTCTAGCAGACAGAAGCATAAAGGTCGTAGTTGACGGTGTATGCTCTGACGCCATATCTGTGAATGCTGGTGTCCCTCAAGGTTGTGTGCTATCACCCACGCTATTCCTTCTGCATATCAATGACATGCTGCAAATCAGCGGCATTCACTGTTATGCGGATGATAGTACGTGTGATGCCTCTTACACCGGTCGCGCCAATATTTCTCGGGAAAACGTCACTGTGAGCCGAAACAAACTTGTGTCTCAGATTGAGACTTCCCTGGATGAAGTCTCAGAATGGGGTCGACTTAATCTGGTCCGCTTTAACCCTACAAAGACGCAGGTTTGCGCGTTTACTGCGAAAAAGCTTGCGTTTGTCGCATCACCTCGTTTTGAGAGCACTCCCCTAACTGCCACAGCCGATATCGAGATCCTAGGCGTCGACATCTCGAGTGAAGTCCAGTTCCGAAGTCATTTAGAGGGTAAGGCCAAATTAGCCTCGAAAAAGCTCGGTGTGCTAAACAGATCGAGACAGTATTTCACGCCGGCCCATCGCCTACAGCTTTATAAGGCACAGGTCCGCCTACATATGGAATACTGTTCTCATCTTTGGGCAGGGGCACCACAGTACCAGCTTCTCCCTCTGGACCGCATCCAACGGAGAGCGACTCGAATTGTCGGCTGCCAGCGGGTTTCGGAACGGCTTGACTCCTTGGCGCTGCGTAGAAATGTAGCCTCGCTCTGCATTTTCTACCGCATGTATTACGGGGAGTGCTCCGAGGAATTGTTCGGATTAATCCCTGCCGCTTCCTTCCGCCATCGCCCAACGCGACAAAATTTCCATCCTCACCACTTAGATGGTTGGCAGTCCTCAACTGTGCGTTTCTCCAGAAATTTCTTGCCTCGCACAGCTAAACTGTGGAATGAACTGTCGCCTGCGGTATTTCCGGACCGATTCGACCTTCAAACCTTCAAGAAAAGAGCGTACTCCCATCTTAAAGGCCGGCAACGCACTTACAACCCCTCTGGTGTTGAGAGTGTCCATGGGCGGCGCTAATCGCTTACCATCAGGCGATTCGTCTGCTCGTTTGCCACCTATGTCATAAAAAAAAAAAGACGGAGTTCTGAGGTAACCAGCATAAGTAATAATAATATTAGTATAACTATTATTATTTAAGGCGTAGGGATGTGACGACCCCATCGCCCACTGGGTTTCCAAAAGTATTGGGCGGGTTGGTTGTATAAACTTGGCTTGCCTTAACCGGCTGTCCAGAGTGGAGTCGCTGCTGGAGCTGTTGCTCGAAGGTGGATGATGATGATGTGTAGGGACGCCCGGCCGGAAAACGGGCGGGCTGTCGATCGCTTGTTGGGATCATTCAGCCCAAGGTGGATGTGGTCACCTAATTGGCGAGTTGGCTATATGTTTAATATAGCCCATGGCCATGGTACCATACTCACTTGGGTAATTCTCATACGGCGCGTCCTTGTCGCGGGCGTGGGCACCCCTCATCTCAGTAGGCTGGGAAGAGGGGGTGGCGGAGTTCGGACGGGGACCCAGCGCTGCGGGGTATATCTCAGACTCCTGCCCAGAGTTACGGGTGAAGACCTCAACGGCTGCAAAGGCGGAGATGAAGAACATCGCATCGGCGGAGCAGGCGGAAGGGCAAAACCCAGTGGCAAGCTGCCCTTGCATATTAAGGACACAGGATGCACTGAAGCTATAATGCCAGGCAGGGCATTATAGTAGGGATGGCGGCGGATGAGATTTCGATCCAACGGTGGCTCCCAAGCTCTCCAGGAGAGCCGCAGCCGGCTGTAAAACAAATAGCCAATACATCTTTCTCCTCACATGAAAAGTACAACGAAAAAAGTACGACGCGAATGCGAAGAATGCGACGTGCAAGAATAATACTAGGGCGTACCCACCAAGCGACGATCACATTGACAAGAACAAGTATTCGCATTTGCATCTCGACAGAATAAGACTCGCAACATGGAACTTGGGGTCTCTTACGGGAAGAAGCCAAGAATTAAGAAACATCCTAAAAAAAAACGTATAAATAATTTGCTGCCTTCAAGAAACAAAGTGGAAGGGCTCAAAATCTAAAGACATCGGGAAAGATTACCAGGTCATATATTACGGCACAGATAATAAAAGAAATAGAGTGGCAATAGTTTTAGACAATAACTTTGAATTTCGAATAATAACTATCACACGAAAGAGCGACCGTCTTATTGCTGTCAAACTGGCTATGGATAAATAACAAATTACTAACATCATATCGGCCTATGCCCCTCACTCCGGCTGTACAGAATTTGAAAAGGCCACCTTCTGGGAGGACTTTGATGACCTGATCAATGATATACCCTCAAACGAATTCAAAATCATTGGAGGCGATCTAAATGGCCACGTAGGCGCCAAGAGAACTGCATATTGTGATGCGCATGGCGGATTTGGTATGGGTGACAAAAATAAGCAAGGCGAAGAAATCCTAGATATTGTAACAAGACGTTCCTTGACTCTGATAAATACAAACTTTCAGAAGAAACTAGAGCTCCTAATCACCTATAAGTGAGCGGGTAGAGCCTCCCAAATTTTATCATCTCGGATATTGCCATAAAATAAAAGTTCAAAGATTGCGAAGTAATCCTCGGTGAGGCTTTAACAGCACAGCATCGCATCCTTGTTACAGTCTACGATTTACCCAAACTGTGGTAGATAAAACCCCGAGGACTAAGTGGAAGGAGCTGGAAGGGCCTAAGGGAGAATCGCTAATAGATCTTATAAAAGAATACCTACAAACTGACATTGGAGCAGACTATGAGCTCGCAGATCATATGTGGTCTAAATTCGAAGAAAAGTGCAGAGGCGTCTCCAAATGACCTCTTGGCACCGGAAAGGATCCAAATTGGTGGAATGATAAGGTGAAAGGTACTTTGGCAAACAAAAAAAAGATGTTTTAAGAGTGGCAACGCTCGCAACTAGACGAGGATAAAGAAGCGAAGAAACAAGCAAAGAGTTGCGTAGCACAGGAAAGGGAAAAGTCAAACCAGAACTTTTACAATAATCTGGAAAACGCTAAAACTGAGCATGAAGTGGTCAAGATTGCCAAATGTAGACTTAGGACTACGGTTGACATAAAAGTTAACAAATACATAAAAAGTATAGATCATAAATTGTTAACAGACAATGCCCAAATCAAAGATAGGTGCCATCAATACTACAGTCAACTTCTCAACGAAGAATTCCCTAGTGAATAACTTTCACCCGTAGAACCCATACACGGATCCATACTGGAGATTGACCCCGAGGAAGTTAAAAGCGCGGTTGGTAAAATGAAAACCGAAAAGCCCCTGGCTCAGATGAGATTCCGGCAGACCTGTAGAAACGTCTCGGCTCGGTAGGAGTAATATGGCTCACGAAATTATTCAACATCATTATAACTACGGAACGGGTACCAGAGTCATGACGAGAAAGCTTTTATTACCGTTTTATAAGAACAAGGGAGTGTGGCACTGTGTGAAAACTACAGGGGAATAAAGTTGACATCGCATTCTCTTAAGATTTGGGAACGAATCATAAACAAAAGTCTCACCAGTCTATTCGAAATATATCCAAATTAGTTTGGATTTACAGCATAACCACCGCGGGGACCGGGGACAGTGCGGTGGTTATCCTCGCTGCTAACACCGCACAAGACCTGCAGGAACTATTAAATAAGTGTCCACTTATCCGCTTTAGAAAAATACGGCCTCAGAGAGAGTAGGAGTAAGACCGAGTACCTGAAATGCCCCTACAGCGGAGTCACGACGCCGGAAACAATGTCCATTGGGTCGACACCTATGCTCACAGTAGAAAAAATTAAATACATAGGTTCAATTCTCACGATGGATGCCAACATAGACGCAGACGTGGCCCATAGGACTAGCGTCGCCTGGCAGAAGTGGAGATCGCTCACAGGGGTGCTATGTGATTCTCGAGTTCCCGTGAAGCTCAAAGGGAAAGTTTATAAGACGGCAGCTAGGCTGGACGAATACAGCCTTATTATATGGATCCGAATGCTGGACCGTGAAAAAGCTGCATGAGCAAAAGGTCCATGTTAACGAGATGAAGATGCTGCGGTGGGCGGGAGGTATGACAAGGCTAGATAAAGTTCGTAATAAATTTATCCGCGATAGCTTTTAAGTCGCACCAACAGCCGAGAAAATCACGGAAAACCGCCTAAGATGGACTGGACACGTAAAGCGTCGCAGCGAAGACCATGTGGTGCATATTGCATTGAACCTACCGGAGCAAAAGAGAGGTAGAGTCCGCCCGCCATTGACCTGGTGGTCCAAGATAAAAAGAGACCTCAAGCAAGCCCAATTGCCGGAACCGACCACCCTAGACAGACTGTCTTGGCGCAGTAAAGTGAGGAGCCCCGACCCCAAATAACGGACGGAAGAAGAAGATAGCGATATTATATAAATAATAACGTTGTAACGAATACCGCTATAAATGCGCGCCGAATATCGTTTTTAGTAAAGCGTTTCATTGACAAGTAGCGTTTTGATTATGATATTATGAATCATAACGATATGTATGCGAAAATAGCGCTATTTCAAAGCCTGCCTGGAAGTGGGTTAGGTTTTTGATTACTAGTCAGTGGTAAAATAGCCGTTTTTTTGGACTTTAATATCTCAGTAACTGTTTCAACTATATTTATAAAATTTCGGGTGCTAGTTGTCCTAAAGGGTCTTAATACGTATACCAAATTTATTTATTTTTATGTTAAATAGATTTGGAGTTATTGAGTGGTCAAAAGTGGCTCCAAACGGTTTGTGTAAAATAACACACGGCTGCCTGCTCGCCAGTTCCTGGGGTGAACAAACACAAAAACATACAGAAGTATTGAGAACCTCCTCCTTTTTTGAAGTCGGTTAGATAGATTTTGAATCTTCTTGCTTGAACATTAAAGTCGCTTTTTGAACTGGCTAATTTAATGCAATGCGGTCAATTCAAATGATTAAAAGGTAAAAGGACGTACATATCTCTTCATAATCTGAAAAGTTGACTATGAATTTTGATTTTGACGGTAATTTCAGCTATTGTAATATTTAGTAGGGATAATATAATGTTGCAAGTAAGGATGATACCTAAGTATGGATTACCGGCCGTAAAGTTGGTATGTGCGTAGACGCTTCATATATTTTCTTATCATCATTATAACCCTGCGCAATAAACGCAATTATGTTTGCTTTTAGATGTGACACTTCGTCATTAGCGAAACGTGAACACTCCAGCTACCTATGCTGGAGCCTGATCACATGAGCATGGTGACTTATGTTGAACATATAACATTTCATGGGGCGTAAATGCCATAATCGCCACGCTTGGCATGCGGGTTGGCTATCGCAGTATCTCCACCGCACTCCAGGGATGCGGCTGCCCATCCCCCGGTGGTCTTGGTCGTAGTTTTAGGACATACCAAACAATCATTTTGTATTGTTTATAAGATAATATGATAACAGTAAAACTTTGGTAATTAATAATTTATGAAATAAATAGTTTTTAGCTCTACTGAAAATATCGGTTTTTGCAGATACGAGTTTGAGTAAGTATAGCGACGATTTAGCCTTGCAAACTTGTACGTTTTATTCCCGAAAATATGAAAGTAACATACACGTACACTTACTGCACTTACTTACCTACCTAATATAGGTACACCTAAAAATAAAACATTAGGAAATATCACGTAACTATGTTTATTTAGAATTAAACTTACGACATAGAGAAAATAAGTAAGAATAGAGAGCTAACTCCATACATCATTTTTCACTTATTATCGACATCTAGCGTCAAATAGCGGAATTATCAGTACTGCTATAAAGATACTCGATGTCACGTATGTCGCTACTGACGAAAAGTGTATTTCTCAACAATTTACTACTAATATTTAAAGCAGAATGAGTTCAAATCAGAGTTCCGGTTAATCCGGTTATAATATTAGCTAAAAATGGTTAAGCATTCGATTGTTCGTTCGTCACGGCGTCTATTGTCGAGTAGCAGTACTGATAATTCCGCTATTTGACGCTAGATGTCGACTACGAAATAATAAGTAAAAAGTGATGTATGGAGTCATATGAAGTTAGCTCTCTATTCTTACTTATTTTCTCTATGAAGCCTACCATATTTGCCCAAGTCAGAATTGTAAGTACCCTATTAGTTACATATTAATACATGAGTAAAATAACGATGACCTAATTATAATTAACATGATCAATAAGTAAATGCAGATTAAGCTGGGCAGGGCATTACTGTATTCTTGGATAATTCAATTACTGTTGTTTTATTTCTTAGCATGCTTCTTATTTTAACTCTAAACGCCTGCAGAAAGTCTCTCACAATCTCGTTAAACACAAAATAATGTGACAATGCAGTAGCAGGCGTCACACGTATAATCATAGGGCTTCTGATTAGTTTGAAGTGGATAGTTACTTCTTTGTTGGCAGTTCGTGTGAGTTGATAGCTTCTCCACGTCTACAATTAACGTTTTTATTTTAGTTTCATTACTAACGCTAGATGGCGAGAAAATAAAAATAATGGTAACGGTGATTAGATTATTCACAAAAATCCTTCAAATACTAAAGTACAATATGTTTGAGATACCTAAATGGTTATTATATTCAGTGACGAAAATTAATAGGTACGCAACATAAGAAGTATCCATTTTATAAAATTTACGGTTGTATCCCCAATAGCCTGGTGCTTTTTGAGCCGCACTTTCTTTCAAATAAACTTTTAACCCTTGGGGTGCGACTTCATAAATAATTTATATTTTAAAAACTTCCATAAGCTTAACAAATTGAGAAACATTGACGATTGATATGTCAACAGAAAGATACATTTCAATTCTATACAAAATTAAATATATGTATTGAAAAAATAATAATACAAATAACCTACTCTCAGCTCTGGCTTCCTTTCGTTGCCTGTCCAGAGAGAAGTCGCTAAAACTATATGCTCCAGAGGTGGAAGGAAGGTTAAAGGGAATAACGAGTAATTACGGAGAAAGCGCAGCACACCTCTTGACACATAGTATAAGGTGTACGCAAAAATAAACCACAAATCGATGTGCAGTTGAGCCGTTTGGCAAACGCATACTGGAGGTAAAAACAAAATTTTTGACCCGCAGTTCAATAAAAATAAATCCCTTATGAGTGCTGAATCATTACTTATTTGTATGTGAATCAAAATATTTTTTTTTTCGAATCCTATCGTGTGTAGTATTTTATATGAAAGGGCTTTTTGAGGCGATTCTAAAAACATACCACATCATTACATTTCATCTTTTTTTAGGGTTCCGTAGCCGAAATGGCTAAAACGGAACCCTTATAGATTCGTCGTGTCTTTCCGTCCATCCGTCCGTATGTCACAGCCCATTTACTCAGAGAATAAGCACTACAATTACGAAATTTGGTAGGAAGGTGTATGCTATGAACCGCTACAGAAATAAGATGTGAAATTAAGAAAAAAATATTTAACTGGGGGGGGGGGGCACCCCATACATGTAACAGGGGGGTAAAATAGTACATTACTACAGAGGTCGGGACAAAAGGGGTTGCCGGCCGAAGACATATATACGGCCGAGCAAAGCGAGGCTGGATAGTCCTGAGGCGGGCAACCCCCGCTGAGGTATGTATAGTGCTTTTCTCAAACATGCAATGAAATAAACAACAAAAAAATCAAAGTTTTATTTTTAATACGCATAATGGCAGAATGTCATGCATGATGCCTGTGCCACAAATTTATGTGAAATGGAAATTAAAAAAGAAGACTTGGCCGGCCTAGGCCTGCAAGATTTGTATTAAATTCCATTAACGACCTCTTGTCCTAGCCGCACCAGAAACGTCATACTTCGCAGCCTATTATAAGGAACATAACATCAATATTTCATTGCATGTTTGAGAAAAAAATATTTTCAATGCACCCACGCGTGTGGGGTATCAATGGATAGGCCTTCAAAAATGACATAGACTTCTCAAAAAAAAATTTTTTTGAAACGTCTATGTCTTTTCGTTTGAAAACTAACGAATATTTAAATAGGATTACCCAGCGATTGTCCAACTCTTAGGCTGGGTTGCACCGACTTACGATCACAGACCGATCAACGTTAAATATGGCGCCGGCAGCTGTCATCCCATAGAAACTTGTCAAACTCTCCATACATTGAAATTTTAACGAACACAGCTTACGATTACAGACGGTTTGGTGCAACCCAGCCTTAGGCTGGGTTGCACCGACTTACGATCACAGACTGATCAACGTTAAATATGGCGCCGGCAGCTGTCATCCCATAGAAACGTGTCAAACTTTCCATACATTAAAATTTTAACGAACACAGCTTACGATTACAGACGGTTTGGTGCAACCCAGCCTTAACCCTTAAATGCATGATTTTTTGTATAACTTTTTAATAAATTGAAATAGATGTGTCATGTTGTATAAAAGTAATAAATGTGATTTTGGATAGCTGCATTTTGAGCCACGGACCATCAAATATGATGCATATATACATCATTATGCATTTAAGAGTTAATCTTTATTGTGTGATCACCGTCAATTGGACATCTCCTTTATTGAAAATATTCATCGTCTCCCGTCTGAGTGTCTTGTAGAAGTGGTCGAGGGTACCTCTTAAATAATTTTTGTCTGTACAGAGTTATTATTAATATCTTAATTGGAAATAAAAAACGTTCAATCAAAACTATTAATACGGAAACACATTCTGTGACCTAAGTATAAATGTAAATGATGTGACATGATCATGTCACATATTAACCATCACTTAATTACAATAAAAGAATCGTTTGATAACAAACTAAAAGTACTTTTCTTATACGTGTATAAGATGATTATGTGCGAAACATAATCATCGAACATATTACTTTAATGAGTTTAATCAACCCGAAATAAAAAATGAATAAATTTTAGTTTAAAGTGAGTATTAAATCCAAATTTAACTGGTTCGGGAGGTGAACTTCAAAATACCATAAAATTACTTTTGATATATTTTGATA
Organism: Notocelia uddmanniana; assembly: GCA_905163555.1. Taxonomy (NCBI): domain Eukaryota; kingdom Metazoa; phylum Arthropoda; class Insecta; order Lepidoptera; family Tortricidae; genus Notocelia; species Notocelia uddmanniana. Next base: position 50,223,038 of record LR991052.1, read on the forward strand.
CGAAATCCTTGTACTAATACTCGAACCTACGTACTTTAAAAATAATACATTCTCCATAGAAAATTTCAAGCTCTATTTTTAAATCCCCTTAGAGGATGAATTTCCAATAATGCTGAAATAAGTTTTCTAGCTTCTTCATGAGGAATGTGTATAATGAATATTAGACTTCTTATTCAAAGAATTACGTTTTCCATGCAAACTTTCAACCGCAATTTTACGCATTTAGAGAGTGAATTTCGAAATACCGCGAAAGCACTTTCCATGTCTATAGATGGAGCGTCTTTTTACAAAATCTTACACTTTTACATTTCAAAAATTACATGATCTACATACAAAATTTGAACGCCAAAGTTACCCCCTTCGGATTTGAATTTCTAAAAATCCCTTCTTAGTGATTACTTACGTCATACAAACAGCCTACTGTTAAAAATTCAGCTTTGCAGGTCAAACGGTTACGGCTGGGCATTGAAAGTTAGTCAGTCAGGAATTTGCGCCCCTACTTAACCCGCTTAGGGGTGCGTTTTTCAAAACCCTAAAATTACTTTTTCTCAAACATGCGCCTAAATGTATGCATTAATATCACGAAAAGAGAACACGAAGTTACCTGTTTATGGCTCCCTACTTTACTTCTTGGCTGGCGGCTTGTATTTTGGCTTATAATTATTTTTGTACTTTACGTCAGTTTTTTTGTTTTTTCGTTTTTTGGTATTTTTTATTATTTACGTGTTTTTTGGTATTGTTTTAGTTTTCTCGTGTTTTTTTTAATCGTGCTTTTATTTTGTAGCATTTATCGTGTTTTTAGTTGTTTTTTCGATGTTTTTGTGAATTTTGGTATTTTTTTATTTTTTACTTGTTATTTTGTAGCGTTTTTGTGTTTTTTGATGTTCTTGGACTATTTAAAAGTTATTCGTATTTTTTTGTACTTTTCGTCAGTATTTTTTTTGTTTTTTGGTTTTTTTAAGTTTTTACGTGTTTTTTGGTATTTTTGTAATTCTTTCGTGTTTTTTTTAAGTCGTGCTTGTATTTTTGTAGCATTTTTTGTTGTTTCTTTCGAATTTTTCGTGAATTTTGGTATTTAATTTTTTATATTTACTTGTTATTGTGTACCATTTTTAGTTTATTGATTTTTCTGGATTTTTTAGTTTTTTTGGTTTTTCATGTTTTTTGGTATTTTTTATTATTTACGTTTTTTTTGGTATAGTTTTAGTTTTCTCGTGTTTATTTTTAAATAGTGCTTTTATTTTGTAGCATTTATCGTGTTTTTAGTTGTTTTTTCGATGTTTTTGTGAATTTTGGTATTTTTTTATTTTTTACTTGTTATTTTGTAGCGTTTTTGTGTTTTTTGATGTTCTTGAACTATTTAAAAGTTTTTTCGTATTTTTCTGTACTTTTCGTTAGTATTTTTTTGGCTTTTTGGCTTTTTTAAGTTTTTACGTGTTTTTTGGTATTTTTGTAATTCTTTCGTGTTTTTTTTAAGTCGTGCTTGTATTTTTGTAGCATTTTTTGTTGTTTCTTTCGAATTTTTCGTGAATTTTGGTATTTAATTTTTTATATTTACTTGTTATTGTGTACCATTTTTTGTTTATTGATTTTTCTGGATTTTTTAAAGTTTTTTCGTGTTTTTTTTGTACTTTTCATCAGTTTTTTTGGTTTTTCATGTTTTTTGGTATTTTTTATTATTTACGTGTTTTTTGGTATTGTTTTAGTTTTCTCGTGTTTATTTTTAAATCGTGCTTTTATTTTGTAGCATTTATCGTGTTTTTAGTTGTTTTTTCGATGTTTTTGTGAATTTTGGTATTTTTTTATTTTTTACTTGTTATTTTGTAGCGTTTTTGTGTTTTTTGATGTTCTTGAACTATTTAAAAGTTTTTTCGTATTTTTTTGTACTTTTCGTTAGTATTTTTTTGGCTTTTTGGCTTTTTTAAGTTTTTACGTGTTTTTTGGTATTTTTGTAATTCTTTCGTGTTTTTTTTAAGTCGTGCTTGTATTTTTGTAGCTTTTTTGTTGTTTCTTTCGAATTTTTCGTGAATTTTGGTATTTAATTTTTTATATTTACTTGTTATTGTGTACCATTTTTTGTTTATTGAATTTTTCTGGATTTTTTAAAGTTTTTTCGTGTTTTTTTTGTACTTTACATCAGTTTTCTTGGTTTTTCATGTTTTTTGGTATTTTTGTAGCATTATTCGTGTTCTTTTCCTTTTTATGTTTAATTATTTTGTAAATTTAGGTTTATTTAGATTTTTTGGATTTTTTTGTAGCTTTTTTCGTGGTTTTATTTAATTTCCGTTATTTTTTGTATTTGTTACTTTTCGTGATGCTTTGGTATTTTTTGGACGTTTTGTATTTTTTAGTTTTTAGTTTTATTTTACATTGTAGTTTTTTATTGTTTTTTTTTTCTAACATGTTTGAGAAAAGTACTTTACAATCCTCGGCCGGAACTGAGATTGCAGGACTCGTTTTATCTCAAACTCGTCCAGCAATCCCTTACTTCACGGCCTCTGTAGTAATGTACTATTCTTGTATTGTAATAAGGAGTCTATACACAAAGTTTCAAGTCTCTCAATTAAAATTTTACTCCATCCCCATATAAATTTTGCACCCCTATTTAACCCGTTTAGGGGTGAATTTTTCCATAACGCTAAAATTACTTCTCTTGTATTGTAATAAGGAGTCAATACACAAAGTTTCAAGTCTCTCACCTAAAATTTTACTCCATCCCCATACAAACTTTGCACCCCTATTTAACCCGCTTAGAGGTGAATTTTCCAAAACGCTATAATTACTTTTTTTATTGTAATAAGGAGTCCATACGCAAAGTTATATAATAATAATCATTTATTTTTTGTACTTAACTTACAAACAATAAATATACATAGCAAAAATTCTTCTAGTTTGTACAACAACGCCAAAAGGTAGTTTAAAGTCTCTCACATAAAATTTTACTTCATCCCCATACAAACTTTCAACCCCCATTTCACCCCCTTAGGAGCAGAATTTTTAAAAACCCCTTCTTATTAGTTGTCTACGCCATTAACTTGAATTACAGTGAACATTTTAACTCTCTAACCCTAGTAGTTTCGGCTGTGCGTTGATGAGTGAGTGAATGAGTCAGTCAGAACACAGGCATTTATATGTATAGATTTAGATGTTTTGGATGATAGTTCTGTGTGTATCGGTTTCGAGATTTATCTTACCAGCGTCTGTGTTTGTTATTTTGTGCCTGCTTTTTCTTTTCATGCGAACAATCAATAAACAGGGTCTTCTTGTATTGTTGGATACACAACCACTAATATAATCGACTTGTGAGTATTTATTTGCATTTAATTTAGTTAAACGGGCGTACAGTGTTTACATGGCTAGTGTTGCCATATGTATCATTATTAGGATGATTAGGAGGTGACGGTACGGAACCCTTCTCTGTGCGTGACCCGACACGCACTTGGCCGGTTTTTTACCAGTAATAATTTTCAATAAATATCTAGTTTGGGCTGGCTGGACTCCTCCAGATATGATATCGCTGATTTTTAGGGTTCTGTACCCTAAGGGTTAAACGGGACCCTATTACTAAGACTCCGCTGTCCGTCCGTCTGTCTGTCTGTCTGTCCATCTGTCACCAGGCTGTATCTCATGAACCGTGATGGTTAGACAGTTGAAATTTTCACAGATGATGTATTTCTGTTGCCGCTATAACAACAAATACTAAAAAACAGAAGAAAAAATATATTTAAGGGGGCTCCCATACAAGTAACGTGATTTTTTGCCGTTTTATAGATAACGGTACGGAACCCTTCGCGCGCGAGTCAGACTCGCACTTGGCCGGTTTTTTATTCTACACAATATACCACAAGTGTTACGTGATATCCTCATATCTCACCCCAGGAAAGAAATATTGAAAATAATTTCAATACGTCTTTTAGGGTTCCGTACCCAAAGGGTAAAAACGGGACCCTATTACTAAGACTTCGCTGTCTGTCCGTTAGTCTGTCTGTCACCAGGCTGTATCTCAAGAACCGCGATAGTTAGACAGTTGAAATTTTCACAGATGATGTATTTCTGTTGCCGCTATAACAACAAATATTGTAAACCGGCCAAATGCGAGTCGGACTCTTTGCCGTTTATTTAAATAAATAATTATATAAATAAATATATATTTAAGGGGTTCCCATACAATAACGTGATTTATTTGCCGTTTTATAGATATTGGTACGGAACCCTTCGTGCGCGAATCCGACTTGCACTTGGCCAGATTAATATTTTTGTTTAATATTACAAAATGTCATAGTTCTACTTCAGTACCTATTTTACGAGACTTACAGAACTGTACTGCCGATACGGTACATATTAATCATATAATAATGCTTAATATCTATATATCCAATCCAACATACCTCTTTAACCTTTTAACTGTGCCTTTTCATCAGTTGGCATATGTAGTTTGTTTAGTTCTTCACACATAATATCAAGATCAAAGTAAAGTGTCAACTATACCAGCTGATGAAAAGGCGCAGTTAAATTATTAAAGAGTTATTCCCCGTTGGATATATGGAAAATAAGTATTATTTTATTATTAATATGTACCGTATCTACAGTACAGTTCCTTAAGTCTCGTAAAATAGGTACTGAAGTAGAACTGTGTCACTTTGTAATATTGAGAAATTAAAAAACAACGAATTGAAATTATTGTCAAAATTGCTTTCTAGGGGTTAGATATGAGGATGTCACGTTACATTTGTGGTCCACCGGGGGATGGGCAGCAGCATCCCTGGAGTGCGGTGGAGATACTGCGATCGCCAACCCGCATGCCAAGCGTGGCGATTATGGCATTTACCCCCCATAAAATTGGGGAGGCCTATGTCCAGCAGTGGACGTCCATCGGCTGATATGGTGGTGGTGGTGGTGTGGGGGGCCGCCCACGCTACACGAGAACTTTTCCGCTTTAAATTTGTTAATGTAGACTTACCTATACATTAAATAACAAAAAAGTGTACTTGTTAAATTCAATCAATCTTACCAATTCAATCAATCCATACTATAATATGAAATGTCAGCACTACCGGGTTATGTCAAGAACCAATTTCAAAACATTATGTATTGGAATATTAGTCAATCCTTCGTCCTTTTAATGTTTTAAGTAATTAATAATATCCACAATAAACTTTCTGACAACGTGACGTTTTGGATGATTTTCGTCTTCATGTAAGTTTGTTTACATCGAACACATTCGATGACTTTTAATGGTTGTTGTCAAAGAGTATGTCTTGCCATTAAAATAAATTAGTACCACTCCTATGTGTATTAGTACTCCTCCTAAAATCCGCAATATAGCCAGGTCCAAATAGATACTTGTCAGGCTATACTCTACTTATACGATTTGCTTTTAAAAAAATTGGTTGATTGATTCATAGATAAGTATGTGTAATAACTAACAAAGAATGTGAATGTGAATGTGTAATACTCACTAATGAGAAGAACGATAACTCCATACAAAAAATATTGCACCCTCCCGAAACGTCAAAAAGTCGTTTATACTACTAGCGACATCGCTTTTGAGCAGTGAACTAAAAGGTGGCTTGTTGGTAGGCAGGTTGCCTCCGGAGATTGGGGCCCGGGTTCGAATCCTGGTAAAGAAATATATTTTTTATTTTTTTTTACTTCGGTTTCGTAGCATTGTATTTATCTATATAGATTTAAATAAAATGCAGCTGTGTATGTGTGAAAAAATATTTATTTTGTAATATTGTTGGTTTTCTCTATAAAAAGAGATATTTTGTTCGCCTCTTCCGGCAAATAGATCCCGATTGTTAGGCTAAGGGATATAATGCAATCGAACTTATTCTTGATCTTGGGGAGCAGCTCCACATTTAGCACACATCGTGTATTCATTTGTGGATTTAAGTACATCTTCCATCTAACAACCACTGGAGAAAAACTGAAGGTGGAATAATCCACAAACGTGACGCAAGTGGGTATTATCTTCCAAGGCCCAACTAAAGTCCAGTATAACACACAAACTATAATTCTCTTCTTTGCTTTGATTTTATACTGAACACTGAATATAATGCAATGCATTTGCATGCGTTGTCGCTGTCGGGCAAGACAACGCGACAAGAAGAATATATTAGCCAAAACTGAATTTAATACACAATTTCCACAAATAGAATATTGTTCGTGTTCGGTCTTCAATCGTTCAACTTTATTACCGAGAAGAAAAGTAGCTGTAATGTTCCATCGATGTTAACTTATGCTTGTGGATTTCTATTACCAACAGCATGCCACAAGAAAAGCAAAAAGAACGTTTGTAAATATAATTGTTTGTTTTCTAGAAATACGTTTTGACAATATTTATGATATGGTAGTTTGACACAAGTGTTATTTCAATATATGAAGTTTCCATGGTAACCGAACCATAGAGTTCACTTGCTATACTTCACAGTAGCGCTACTATTGGCTATGTGCACGTCTGAAACGTCAAACGTCAAAGGTCCCGAGACAATGTCAAAACTCAGAGATGTCAAATAATGACACATGAATATTTTATTTACTTTAGTAAACGAGAAAGACCCCGTATTGGAAATTTTACTGAAATAAATAAGAGAATAAATAATTACATACAAACGAAACGAATCGTAAGAAACCAATAGAAAACGTGAAAGTAAATTTGACAGTGGTCCCCGGTAAGTGCACATTTCTGCCATGGTGTGCGCTACGATCGCCTAGCTTACCCCCACTACCTACTTCGCACATAGCCAATAACAATACTTAAACAATACAAAATTTAACACAGAATACACAGAATTAATCATGAAATAATATATCTCGCGCGACTAATATGCAAGAGCAAATTTTTCATAAATTTAAACGATTTTTCAGATGCATGGCACCATTGATAAATCAAATTAAGCCCCACCCAGACGTTCCAGCATTGCAGTTGTGGGATCTATAAGATAGAACGAGACAACCAAGGTCTATAATCTTCCTATTTTGCTCTATCTTATAGGTTGCTTCCCACAGCAGACTGCAAGGTGGACTGCTATGTTGCACTGTCTGGATGCCCTTAAAGTATTACTGGTAACAATTTAATTCACTACAACTCACACATACGCAATAACGAAGCACCCTACATGGCTTAGCGTAGTTAATAGGCCTTGATAACTAATAACTGAAAGATTGATTGTGTTTGACACCACAAAGTACAATATATAGACTATTACACATACTTATCTATGATATAGACTCTTTGACACCAATGTGACACATCATGGAGCCACCGTGAAGCCGGTAAATATACAAAAATATATTTTTCTATTACATTAACTGTATTAGCTGAAGCAAATATGTTCGTGATTTTACTATGTAGGTAAAACACATTAGATATCAGATTAAATATGCATTTATCTAACTAAAAATATATACCATAAGAATGCGTGATAGAAATTGGCTGTAAAAAATTGTCTTTACGTTCAACTTTCAGCAAAAAGGCTAAGAAACACTACCAAAAGGTGATATTATAATAAATATAAAGATAAGAAAATGCGTTCTTAAAGTAGGTGACTACGGCACCTAAATCGATTTCTATTTAACGCTTGCTATGAGTATTTAACTAAGTAGGATATAAAATGTGCTCATAACTATGTATATATAGGTATGTGATCTATACAGGCCTAGTAAATGGATGTTCTATTATACGATACAAACACTTTTTATTGCACTCCTCAGTAAAAAACACAGTATATAATAACTATACCTAGTCACAATTAGTCTTGTGAGTCGTATTATATAATGAGAAAGAATATAGGTAGAGATTCCCCGAGAAAAAATCTCCCTTGGAGTGACCACAAAGTACAATATATTATACGATTATGACTACCTATTTACCAATAACTATTGTTTATTACAGCTTTCATTACGTGTACTTTAAGCTTGAAACGCACAGAACGCGCCGCAGCGTCGTTGCTGGGCGGAGGCAGTTTTTCGGTAAAGCGAACGCGGTCCAGGGGACGTCGCACCAATAAACCACACGGGATAACGGAGCGGAGGCTGCGTGTGTGATATATGAAGCAGTAATCGACACTATCAACAGTCGACAGTTTCGGAAAGATGTAAAATTCAAAACCGCCTCCGCCTCACACCGCGCCGCGCCCGCTCTGTGCGCTTCGAGCTTTAGAGTTTTGGAATACGGAAACTATTGAGTATGTTATTTGTAGCGTATAAACAAGAATCATTTGAAAACTCTTGGCAGTAATAGAAAAATATCCCTTAGCTAGTTAACCCGATAAATCATTTTCACTTAAAACTGTACCTTACAATTTATTTCTCTGAATTTTGTTAAATATTCACTATATCAATCATTAAAAATATACGACTTCGTTCAAGAAAATGACCATCTCGTTGCACGATGACTCATTTTAGACCCTAGATTATCAATTCCAGATTCTTACGAATTCAGTTATTTGAAAACGGAGTAATCTATATATATAAATGCGTATGTCCTGACTGACTCATTCACTCACTCATCAAAGCACAGCCGAAACTACTGGGGCTAGAGAGTTGAAATTTTCACTGTAATTCAGGTTAATGGTGTAGACAACCAATAAGAAAGGGTTTTTAAAAATTCAAGTCCTAAAGGAGTGAAATGGGGGTTGAAAGTTTGTATGGGGATAGTAACATTTTGGGTGAGAGACTTAAAACTTTGTGTATGGATTCCTTATTACAATACAAGAAAAATAATTTTAGCGTTTTGGAAAAATCCACCCCTAAACGGGTTAAAACAGGGGTGCAAAGTTTGTATGGGAATGGAGTAATGTTTTAGGTGAGAGACGTGAAACTTTGTGTATAGACTCCTTATTACAATACAAGAAAAGTAATTTTAGGGTTTTGGAAAAACCAACCCCTAAGCGTGTTAAATAGTCGAGCAAATTTTTTACGGGGATGGAGTAAAATTTCAAGTGAGAGACTTGAAACTTTGTGTATAGACTCCTTATTGCAATACAAGAAAAGTAATTTCAGGGTTTTGGAAAAACCCACCCCTAAGCGAGTTAAATTCGAATTCCTGACTGACTGACTTAATCAACGCCCAGCCCTAACCGTTTGACCTGGAAAGCTGAATTTTTCACAGTAAGCTGTTTGTATGACGTAAGTAACCGCTAAGAAGGGATTTTTAGAAATTCAACTCCTAAGGGGTAAAATTTTGCGTTGAAAGTTTGTATGCAAAACATGTAATCCTAATCCTAATATATATTTTTAATATTATAATCGTGAAAGTTTGGATGTATGTACGTTCTTCTTAATCTCAAAAACTACTGGACGAATTTTTATGAAACTCTCCAGTTATGAACTTTATATATCATAATAAGACATAGACTATAATTTATACACCTAGATATTTTTCTAGCACGAACGACTTGATGTAAGTGATTGACAAAATAAAAACATCGACAGTCCTGTTATCGATAAGTACCACTTCAACGTCATAGATAAAGTTGTGTGTTTCAGGTTTTCTGAGAAATCAACCCCTAAAAGGGAGAAATGTGGTGACAAATTCTGAAAATCGATATGGGTATTGTTTCTATGGTTTATCGGGTCGCTGATTACGAAACCACCAATGATTTTAAAATCACACGTGGAGGACGTGAAATACCATCCCCTCTGTTGGGGTGCAAGGGGATCGGAATATTAATGTGGATGTCGTTTTTATGGTTTTTTGGGTCGTTAATTTCGAAAATGGCATTTGATATTGAAATATAATATTGCGGGCATGAAAACTTAAAAGTAGGTGCCAAATTGCAAGAAGAAACTGACTGACTGAGTGAGTGACATATCAACGCACAGCCCAAACTGCTGGTTCGAGAGATAACAAATTTGGCATGTAAGTTCCTTATAAGGTCTAAAGGTGCATGAAGTGCCGTGAGTTCCCTATGAAGATACGACCTTTTTTGATTCAATGTATTGTAAGTGGTTTTATTAATCAGTGCCGTCTGATACGATTTCGACATAAATCTATATTTGAGCGTCCGAGAGGACTCTTAATAGGAATCCGAGGTACCTAAACTTTGAATAAAGTAACGGCCATATTGATTTTTTTCATTTCCGTCCCGATTTCGTTCAAAATCGATATCTGAGCGACCGAGAGGTCCCCCAGAGGTAAAATTTGGAAAAAGTGGCGGCCATATTGCTTTTCTTCATTTCCGTCCCGATTTCATTCAAAATCGATATCTGAGCGTCCGAGAGCTCCCCTAATACGACTCCGAGGTAAAATTTGGAAAAAGTCGCAGTCATATTGATTTTCTTTTTTTTTTCGTCCCGATTTCGTTCAAAATCGATATCTGAGCGTCCGAGAGGTCTCGTAATACGAATCCGAGGTAAAATTTAGAATAAGTGGCGGCCATATTCATTTTTATCATTTCCGTCCCGATTTCATTCAAAATCGATATCTAAGCGTCCGAGAGAATTCTTAATATGAATCCGAGGTAAAATTTGGAAAAAGTGGCAGCCATATTGATTTTCTTCATTTCAACCCGATTTCGTTCAAAATCGATATCCGAGCTTCCGAGAGGTCCCCTAATACGAATCCGAGGTAAAATTTGGAAAAAGTGGCAGCCACATTGATTTTCTTCATTTCCGACCCGATTTCGTTCAAATCGATATCTGAGCGTCTGAGAGGTCCCCTAATACGAATTTGAGGTAAAATTTGAAAAAAGTGGCGGCCATATTGATTTTCTTCATTTTCGTCCCGATTTCGTTCAAAATCGATATCTGAGTGCCCGAGAGGTCTCTTAATACGAATCCGAGATAAAATTTGTGAAAGTGGCGGCCATATTGATTTTCTTATTTTTCGTCCCGATTTCGTTCAAAATCGATATCTGAGCGTCCGAGAGGTCTCTTAATACGAATCTGAGGTAAATTTGGCACTCCATGCATGCCTGTATGCAAAAAAGTTTAATGTATATAGGCGTGTGGGGTATCTATGGATTTGGTTTTAAAAACGACATAGAGGTTTAGACATTTTTTTCCATTTAAATCAACCTTTAGATTTTTTTAAATCGTATGGCATTTATTTACGAACCGTGAGATTTTCGGGAAGACAAGTACGGTTGCCAGTTTTTGTTGCACGTTTAGCACCACCCGGGGGTCACGTGTAGGGTAACAGTGGGTACTCCCTACGGATGTGGTGCAACTTCGACCCCCCTTTGTCAAGGGAGTGGGCAACTTGCCTGTTAGAAGTTCGCAAGCCGCTCGAAGGCCTCTAACTTGGCTTAACAATTGCAGCCGGGATCAACGGCTTAGCGTGCCTTACAAAGCACGAGAGTCAGTTAGTAACCACTCAAAGCGGTCATCCATCCAAGAACTAACCTGCGCCCACATTGCTTAACCTCGCACACCGCACGCGGTAGGTGGGTGCCGCTGGGCCACGAGCGCTCTAAATTCTTGATAGTTTATGCCAAATTACAATTCAATCGGTCCAGTAAAAGCAACTTAGTTGTAACAGACGGACTGACAGTAAGGAGTGTGAATGGAAGTGAGGTCAATATTTCTTTTTGGATGCTCCAATGGGAACTGGCAAAACCTACCTAATAAATTTAATTTTAGGAAAAATAAATGTTACACGTGATATTGAATTAGCCGTATTTCTGTACTTCAAAGGACCAGAGTTTATGACCGCTGCGCGCTGCTTGGTCGTTATCAGACCTATTGGTGTTACTGTAGTACACATATACTTTTACTAAGGGCCATTTAAGACATGCTTTTATTTCATCGGCCCTTTCCCCTTCGGCTTGTCGGAAATGTATAATAATAGTTTTCATTATTTTTGCCAAAATCAAATTAAATTCAACAGTTTGCCGGTTCTCAGAATGTATACTGACTTTTCATCTGTTCATCTGTTACTGAATCACAATCACCAAACTTCGTATACCGAAACCCCCAGAATGTAACAACTACTTTTCTGGAGACCGCATCTAAATCGGTTCAGCCAAACGCGAGATAATCGTGGACAAACATACGAACCTGTTTTTTGTAGACGGTTAAAAGTTTCGCTTAGTACGCGGGCGAAGCCGCGGGCAAATGCTAGTGGAACAATATAGTAGGTACTAAAGTGAGGTCAGTACCTAACGGTGCAATGATTGCGGCCGGCCACGCCACGTACACAAAGAACCAACTGGAAAGCAGCGTTTCGCAGCGCTAGCCCTCGTTATCAGTCGCGCAAGAACCTAATCACTTTCATTGCAACCCCGCGAAGGAGGTCGCCGCGGCTATCACCTATCGCACGCAGTGTGTCCCGCGCAGCAGCCGCGCGCACGCGTGCGCCACGGCCCGCGTGACAGTCGCGCCCCGACCCGCGACGCGACGCCCGGCCCGCCGGGAATGGAGGCCTGCTGCGCGATCAGAGCTGCCGAGGACCTTGTGGGCGACCAGGTACGAGGAGCCCTCATATTCTGGACCTGTGATCCGCATACCACGTAATAGTCTGTGCGAATTTGCTCGAGTGCAGTTTGGACCGCTGAGCCCACTTCGAATTGGGCCACCGGCTTGCGCCGGCGCTACATGCGATCGATCTCTTCCCGGTGCAGCCCTTGGCTCTGTGCTGCCGAGGTCCGTGCTGCCGACGTGCTCAGGGGTTTTTCAAGTGCAGGTGTAAAGGTTTAAGTGTATTAGTACAAATTGATAGTGCTGAAGCTGAAACGGATTATTGGGTGCACAATACTGCCATTTCGACCCGAGGAGAATCTGAACAAATATGTGGAATCCAGGGCTACTATTTGTTGGATACGTAACGCTTTGCTCGCGATAAGTAGGGTACCTAATTAACGTCTAGGATGGCTAATTTTTTTAATGAGATGATTGGGTAGATACTCATACATAAATTCGTACTAATTGATGTTCCGCTCTCGGCGAATTATTTTAGTTATACGTACATTGTAATAAAAAAGAATCTTTTTTTATGTTATACTTATTAGGTAATATTACTTAATAATCGTAATATTTTACTTAAATGTTTTCTGATTTCCTCATTTAAAACTTTCTTATTAGGTAATTGTGGGTCTAACCATATTTTACGAGTATTACCATAAAAAAATCAAATTGTTTATTGGTATGGCCATATGATTACGATATTAATAATCACGATGGATCAAATATAGATTCAAAATATTCGTTGAATAAGTCACATAATCCATTATTTTGTTCACTAACAAACAACGCAACCAACGCAGTATAATAAAATAAAAATATTTAACAATAGTATAATTAATTATACTGCAGCTGCTGCTGTTATAGTTATACGTAATTTTACTATATTATACTGCGTCCACTAAAAGCTAACAAAAATGTCAACAAACCAATATATAAGTACCTACATATATGTTTACCTACTGCTTAATTATTAAAGATCAAATGTGCACATACTATAATCAAGTTATACACGTATTTCTTATTTTACGTTATAAGAATTAATAAATTAATATCTTACCTATTGAATGAAGATCAATTGTGTGAAATGTGGCTAATTTTCTAATAATAATAATAATACAAATAGGTTTACATTATTGTTTGCCACTTCTATTGAACAAATTGAAACACTATCATGTGAATCATGTCGCTCGCGCGCGAAATTAGATTTAAAGTTAGGTTAAAGCTTAAAGATAGTGTCATAAAATAATTAGCTTAAACTTCCAGTTATTACATAGACTTATCATTAGGTATCAGTTGCGACCGCGTTTGAATATAAAACGCCATGCAAATACATGTTTATGCGCTGTACTACTCAATAAATCGGAACATATAACGCAGTGGCGATTTAGGGTGAATTTCCACCAGTTTTATGGTCGATATTCACCCTAAGACATGGGTTTGATGGATTACTGCGGGTTGCAGGCGGCAAGCGCTCTCGTAGAAAAGACATCAACGCCGACGGCTAGCGGCTGTGATCTCTACTAGCATGTAGACCTCTTCTGTACTGCTCGCTTCAGTCGCTACACTCGCTACAGTACCTGTTACACACACACATACACACCAGATCTCGAGCTCCGAAACTAATAAGCTGATGTTGCCGGGATTAACGCTGGGAGACACAAATAAACACTCATGCTCCCCGTATGTAACTAAGCTCAAGACTTAATATTTTATAAGTTGGATCTCTTTGGGATGCATTGGGGGATAGGCCTCCCAAGTTCAGCAGTGGACGTCCTTCGGCTGATATGAGTATGATGTTTCGAATCGGAAATACTCCTGGTGACGCACGTCACTAATTACAACATTTCAGAAATTGTTTACACCTGCTATTCAGAAAAGAGTTGTTGTTGCCCTCGAATGTGAGATCAAAGTCGTACTTTTCTTCCCTCATTTGTGGGTAACAATTACTCTTTGCCTCATAGAAGGAGTGAGAAGCGGTATGTGCCACTCTAGCAAAATTATTTGTTTGACGTATCATGTTTATAGCAGCGGGCCTCATGGGCGGTGCGAAAAGCAGTACGTATATACACGGTAGCAAAATTATTTCCGTCTTGATTCAATATACCGCCTTCACTGTAAATATACCATTTCGCTCCCTTGAGACAGAACCCTAACCTCTTGCGTTCATTCCTAACCTATTGATTTTCACTAAACATAAACTGTTTATTTATTATTTATTACCACTACCATACTGATCTGGCACTTCTTCAGACAGTTCTTTAGGTGTTACAAGAATTGCAAGTACCTATAGGTGTAACCACAGATAGGTATTTCAACCTTACTAATAATAGTTATTTCAAGTAGTTTTATAAATAGAGATAAATTAGTATTGGGCATTTTTTTAATGATTATATATATATATATTTATATTGGCATTAGTTAAATCAAGTGTAGGTATAGGTATTCTGATTGTACAGTTAATTCAAATAAGAATGTTTTCCTACTACATACTTACCCGTCCGATTCGGTTTCCTGTTTTGAAAAAAGTACTGCGTGACGATAACGCACTATTATGTACTGACAGTTAGGGCAATTAAAATGAAAGTTCTAAAGAACATCCCTTCTCCAAACACTTTGTATGTTTATTGTGTGAGTTTCTGTGTTCAAATAAATAAATAAAATTAATAAATATTAGGGGACAGTTTTTTACACAAATCTTACTAGTTCCATCGTAAGCTCAATAAGGCTTGTGGGTACTAGATGACGATATATTTAATAGATATGTACTTAAATACACAGAAAACATCCAAGTTCCAGGTACAATCGTTTTTGCTCACCACAGAAACAAATGCGCTTACCAGAATTTGAACCCGGGACCTCTAGCTTTGGAGGAAGTGTCACTGTGTCAGTAAATTTTATTTTGTGAAACAATGACTTAAATTCGATCGGGAACGTTTTTTTTGTTAGAACCTGGTTTGCGAAGACATGCGAATGTTACTTTGAAGTCTGTCAATCAGTATGTCTAGACTCAACCACATAATAACAACATCGTACGCACAAACGCACTCTGCGCTGAGTTACGAATAAAATATGTTTTCTGAAAAAATGGTAATATCTCTGAAACTAGCCTGAATTCAGTGAACTTCACACGACGTTTTAGTCTCTAAATATGATCAGGAATACTCTGGTAAAGTTATGTGGGTTCCTCAGGAGCACGTTGATAACATTGTAACTAGCTGATTCTCGTAAATAAATATACACATTGATTTCCGATAATTTCGGCATGTTGCTTCGTACATTTACAATAACGTATTTGCAGTTATGCACATTGCATTTTTCAAAAAGTTAACAATGGTTACTTATTCGTACATATAGTCATCTTTGCCCCCTGCCTAGATGCTGGCCAAGAGCAATCCCATTTTTAATAATAATAAAATAATAATATTACAGCTGTTGATAAACCTAAATTAGTACATTACGATACAAGTGCAGAGAACAGGAAATTCGCAACGAGTGATAAATTGAAACACGACCGACGGGAGTGTTTTAAATCGACACGAGTTGCGAATTACCTGTTCGCTCGTGTATCGTACAACGTTTTACAGTACATATGGCTCTTTAAAGTTTCGATATATGCACGTAATCTGCTGATTACCGCACTCGTGCGGTAATGTAGCACCATATGTACTGTAATAGTACATTACGATACAAGTGCGGAGAACAGGAAATTCGCAACGAGTGGTGATAAATTGAAATACGACCGAAGGGAGTGTTTTAAATCGACACGAGTTGCGAACTACCTGTTCGCAGGTGTATCGTACGACGGTTTACAGTACATATGGCTCTTTAAAGTTTCGACATATGCACGTAATTTGCTGATTACCGCACTCGTGCGGTAAAGTAGCACCATATGTACTGTAAAGTATTTTATGCAACTGTCGTATTATACTCGTAGTATTCTGTGCTGTTGTATGAGAAGTGTCTTAGTAAGTACCGTTTGGTAAGTACCTAAAGACCAGAGTTTTAGACGTGTTACTCTCCGTTACATACATTACTTTTTCTACGACTAATCTATACTAATATTATAAAGCTGAAGAGTTTGTTTGTTTGTTTGAAAGCGCTAATCTCAGGAACTACTGGTTCGTATTGAAAAATTATTTTTGTGTTGGATAGTCCATTTATCGAGGAAGGCTTTAGGCTATATAACATCACGCTGCGACCAATAGGAGCTAAGAAGCGGACGAAGTCGCGGGCAACAGCTAGTTTCAAATAAATAGAAGGTATTTTATGTGCACCATATTTTCCTTTAGTTATTATGCAACTTACGCAATTTCTTCAGGGGTGCAGTTATTTCCTTCTACATCTATTTTTTAAACATTTAACGTACTCTTTTTGTCTTTACAAACACATATCATTATATATAAGGAATGTGAAAGTTTATTTTTATGATTTTTTCCAATAATTGATAAAAGCTGTTACTAACACACAATAAATAATCATAATAATCATCATTTATTTCAGGCATAGGCCCATATTACAAATACCTTATAGACCAAAATACATATTATATTTCTTAAAATTAAATTATATCACGATGAGAAGAAAATGATGTGATAATGAAAGTATGTACTAGTATACAGGGTGTTTTTATTGATTATTGGGTATTTAATGATTATAAATTTATTCGAGCCATTTCGAAGATATCCATGAATTCATTTTAGTTCATTATCATCCCTAGTATAGTATAAAATACCCTTAATAATAGAACAATGTTGACGTGCGTGTCATTCGAATTCCGAATTGTCATACTTGACATTAACTTTTGCTGAACGGTTTTCATTCACCTTTGGTAAAAACATATATTTTTCTTGACTTTTGAAAAACTAAATATGCTACGTTGTTTCTATGGCTAATTGGATATACAAGAGCAATCCCATTATTAAATAAAAATAAACACGGTTATATGCTTGAAAGAACGGAAATCAATGTAAGCATCCTGTATATAATTCACTCATAAAAACCATTTAAAATTCTGAAGTACCCATAATATACTTACAATCAAGGAAGAATTGCACTAAAAAAGCAGACATGATGGTTGTCATTTTATCAATTATCGTCGTGGATAAAACATTCGTCACGTTCTGACAAGTATGCAAGTGCGAAAGTGACGGGCGTCTTATCCTCGACGATAAGTGATAAAAATGGCAACCATCATACGCCCGATACAACACACTTCATTTATCTCACCTCACATTCATACAAGAGCTGCCAAGACGATATTTAAACTGGGTTAAAAATTACGTATATTAATACGACACCGTTGAATAAAATTTTAAATGATATATTTAAAATATATAGATATATTAAATGCATTAATTATGACCGACTCGGATCTGCTCCAAAGGTGCCAAAAATGCTGGTTGTGTATGGTGACAGATACTCGTTGGCCCCTTCATTCATTCTTACTACAGCTTAATCTAAAATATCTAACTGAAATTATGGATGTTATACACTCTTGCCATGAATTTATTAGATTAAAAACATATATCGAACACCTTCTAAATGGAGTGATTTATAGTACCAGATTAACTTTATTAATATATCCACGAAAATTTATTAAAATATACCTATATCCACGAATTTATCGGAAATGTATATATTAAATATTACGATAATCATATAAATTATTTTCTAACTGACCGATTAAGAAAATGAGCACGTCTAGTGCGAGTTCAGCAAAAAATATATACTAACTATAAATTGGTACATATTGCGTTGTATAATTATTATGATTCGTTTTATGATATAGTTTCGGTTAACAAACTCACGATCGCTTTCATGCAATATCTCGCAAGACCTGGGGGCCAATTCTCGGTCCGATCGAGATGCATGTCTCTCGTGAGATTGTATAGAATGCTAGAGTCACTTGTATGGAATCTCTAATAGAGATCATCTCGATCAAACCCGAGAATTGGCCTCCTGATGTTCAACATTTCTGGACTCAAATACTAAAATACATAAGGAAAAAAGTTAAAATTATCATAAAATGTTGATGTTGGAGACCATCACTTGGGCTGTCCACTGATTGATGTCGGTTGTTGTTTGTTAAAAAGTTATCAAACGTTAATTCTTTGTCTCCACATAGAAGCGTTTGCCTCCCAGTACGGTTACTTATGAATAATACGAATCGTTTGTTGCCCACAATACAGTGCCGAGTGGTTTCCAATCTGTTGATTTGCATAATAAGCTGATAGTTTTGAATAAATGGCTTTGAAGTCAACTTTTTATTATTAGCCCAAAAGCAGTAAGAATGGATGTCAATCCGAGAAAGGTATGAATTATTAAATAAATCTACTTAAATACATGGTTTCGACTTTTTTGCACGGAACAACGGAAAGACCTTAGTGGTAATTATTGAAAGCCGGGTGGATGAAGGCAGGATATGTTCTATATGTTACTAACTTTTGCCCGCGACTTCTGTGATAAAGACTATTCTATTTCCTTTCTCGGGACTCAAACTACCTCTATAGCAAATATCATCTAAATCGGTTCAGCGGTTTAAGTATGAAGCGGTAACAGACACACTTTCGTACAGTCAACAGCGAACAGTATGACTGTCAGAACATGCGTTCGGACAGTCATACTTTCGTATTTATAATATTAGTAAGGATACAAATAAAATCTATGTTTTAGTATAAATGATTCTAGCAATAAACGCGTCTCTTAAAAATAAAAAAATCCTTAGATTACTTTGTAACCTACTTAAGTAATATAGCCTAATATAAGTACCTATGTACAAAATATTATTGTTGCCCTACAGGGATCCTAACTTTATGACTATGTATGTATGTACAATCGACTTCATAAATATATGTTCCTTCAACAATAAAGTCGTGTTTAGATTTTTGATCACTTTGTCCGTGCACATATTTTCTGTGTCTCGACTGTAAAACTAGTCAGCCAGTCATATAAAGAGTTTTCTAGACATATACCAATTTTCAAAATTAATGGGTACGTGTTCATCCAGCTATTAATTTAAAATAACTGACAAGTTAGAAAAGATGAAAAACCACCGACATTTTAATTTCAAAGTTCAAAAACGGTTGAATCGATTATGATCAATCATTTCTTAGAACCATTGCTGGAATACCTGCTTTCAAATAAAATAAATCGCATTCAAATCGGTTCACCCGTTTATGAGCTACGATGCCACAGATAGACGCACAGACACATACGTTAAACTTATAACACCCCTCTTTTGCGTTCCGCGTCGGGGGATAACAAGGATGATGTCAATGAGGATGTGACGTAATTGGTTGGTTTCCAGATTGTCCCTGGCGGCAGCCGCTGGGCCGCTCCGCACGCGCCCGGGCTCCTCGACTCATGGTTTCAGATGCAGATGCAGGTCAGTACTATATATTTCTTCACATTGCGCTCTTTCCTTCTTTATCATACGTGATCCTGATCACTTTAGGATTTCGTAATTCAGGAGTATGTCACCGTTATAGCCTCGATTCATTAAATATTGACTTGTTTTATTAACTCCCGGAGCCTATGTGCCGTTTCAAAATCATTATACCCAATATATTTTTACATTATACTTTTGTTTCATATGGATTAGGCATAAGTACTAAAACATTATAAAAATACACTCGAAATACGGCCTATCAATCTTTAAATAGCCATAACATAATAATAAAACTGTACAAACACAGCTGCCTACCTATAGGTAGGCGTTTTAATTGCATACTTATAAATGTCTAATAACCGATTTTAGTTCGTTTCTTCCGGATCATTAGAAGATAAGGCAACGCGATACTAAATATGTAGTAGCCAACCTCATAATTCAGGTATGTAAGTTTGTGATTATAAAACTTTTCGTAATATATTAACATGAAGCAACAGGCTAGATAGAGGGTAACCTACCTGCGGGGCCTACCGCGAACTTCGAAAATCGAACTTTGTGTCGTGCCGTCCTATTCACTCTCGTGTTATACACTATATGACGAAAAGGGACGGTACGATACGAAGTTCGATTTTCGCGGTAGGCCCTCTGATGTCCCACATTTTTCAACGTTCATATTTATTTGGTCATGGCCAAAATCAGTGAACCCATTTCGGGCTTTTCGCGGGGGCATTTTCCCGAATTTTGACCAATCCGTTCCGGAAATTGAAATAATTGCCTTTTGCGCACTCGGAATATACTTATTCGTAAAAATACGTAAATAAAATAGTCCGATTGTTATTGTGTTTAATGTTTAAGTAAGTTTTATTGGTTTTAAAGAGTAAGGAAACGTTAATTTTATAACATTAAAACAATAATTAATGACTTGTACCTGATTTTAAGGTTAAGTCCGAAAATTGTTATGCTGTTGGTCTGAAACTTGGGAAATCGGATCTGGTAAGTGGTAACCCTAGCTAAGACCGCAACAAAAAACGATCCTTATTCATATCATTATTTTCTAATTGGACTTAAAGGAATTGCGAACTTAAATAAAAGAATGCACTTGAGTTTTAATTAAAGTAGCAAATTGTTCATAATTAATGTAGCTAGTACGAAATCGTCTGTTTTAAAACTTGATAAGGAGGTGGTATAGGCAATAACTCGGTTCGATGTTTTTAATGGTAATGCAAGCGCAAGCGATGTGAAAATTACAAATGAGGCACCTTTTTTAAATATGCAGAATAATCGGGATAATATTCAGTGTCGGTTACTTAGACATTTTTTTTAAATATATATACAGTTATTGTATACCATCATATACAAGAAAGGCCAGTAAAAGAGTAAGTATGTATTAGAAAAAAAAGCAAAAAAAGTTCCGGTTAAAGCGTGCTGGTATAAATTGCAATAGCGCTAATAGGCGAGTTAATTGCTCCGCTGGTTCTGATTGGTGGTTTTTACGCGCCCTGTCGGAATTATTGTGCAGGAAACCGAGCAGCGTTCTAACATGTATTTTAAATCCATACCGTATGGCGTTAAATCCATACCAAATCAAACATATCAATAGAAAGGAAAGCCATTTTAAATCGATCTTCTTCCTGGGATAGGATATAAGTAGAAAATTAAACCTGATGTTATACTCTAACTCCCTTATTCATTAAAATTAACAAACCACTGCTAACTAAACTTTGTTTTGTCCCTTTCTCACAAACATAAATGTCAAAGTGACAGATAAGGACAAACCAACTTTAGCGGCTTGTTAACTAATATGGGCTTGATGGACGTTTATGAATAAGGGAGTAAAAAATTTGATTGGTCAGATCGAAACTTACTTAGGTATACGAGAATGTATATTCGGGTCATCATTATTTCCCTAATTTTGTCATAGTGATAATATAATTAATAGCTACTAGAAATGGCAATAAAATTTAAATATCATGTGCTCTTCTCAGGTACCCCTTTTAAGCCCTCAGGTAACCCTCTTCTGCCTAGTTTCTTACGCCGGTTCTTCTCGTGGCAGAGGTATATTTTTCCGAACCGGTGGTAGTTTATTGACGTTCATAGGTGCATGTAATATGCCTAATTTGAAGAATAAACTACTTTTACTTTTACTTTTAAGAAATTTATGTATGACGATAAGAATTTGTCTTCTTTTATGTAATTCAAATACTGAACTTCGTAGATGGCTGATGACCAACACAAAAAGGTATATCTAATGGACATTAATTGGTAGGTAGGGGTAGGTTTCATAGTTTAGTTTGTGGTATCAGCAAGCCAGCATACATAGTTATATGGTTATTAATTGTTTTTTTAGTAAACATACCTAAGCCCTAGTCAAAGAGTGCTGGCCTGTCTGTGCCAAGCTTTGGAACGTATATACTAAACGTTTTTATTGAATTCCGTTAATTGCGAGGGTACAATCGTGAGATGAAATAAAGTAATCTTTAAGACACTAGTACCCCAATTCGTACCATTTCGAAGATACCCAAGAATTTATTTTCGTTAATGAAAACCCCTGGTAAAGTATTAAAGATCCTTAACAAGTAAACAATCTTGACGTGCGTGTCATTTGCATTCCGAATTGTCATACTTAACATTAACATTTGCTTCTCTATTTCTACCTTAACTCTTAAGGCCGTTTTTCATTCATCTTTGGTGATATAATTAATAACATATTATAAAATGTGATAAAAACAAAAAAGAATGTCTTTTTTGTAACTATATATGCCATGGCGTTTTAATGGCTATATGTGTCTATATGCTTGAAAGAACGGAAATCAATAAAAACACCCTGTATAGGCTGATGATGATGGAGTTATTATTAAAATCGGTTTTCCTAATTGTAAATAACATAACAATGCGTACAAAAATCATTGAGGTGTGCGAAGGAAGCCACAGTTTTGATCGTTATTAGGTTGTGTGCCGTGACGCGCAACTCCTCGGTCTGCACACGGCGGGTCTAATTCAAATGATCAATCACGCTTTAACCCCCCCTTATTTTAAGGGTTCCGTACCATAAAGATAAAGAAATCGGCCAAGAGCATGTCGGGCCATGCTCAGTTTAGGGTTCCGTAGTTGCCCAATGATATTAATAAAAACAAAAAAAATAACAATAACAAGCAAAAGGGAATACCTTCGCAGCATTTAATACTCCTTTTTTAATACTCCTTGTACTAAGAAGGGAAGAGTTTTTACGATAACTTAAAAACAGCTTGACTGATCATGTCCGCTATAGTTTTCGTTCGACGTCTTAATTCAGCTTTACTTTTATGATTTGTTTCATATTTTTTGGACCCATAGTTCAAAAGTTAGAGGGGGGTGGACTTATTTTTTTTTCTTTTGAAGTGATTATTTTTAAAATTATTAACTTTATCAAAAAATGATTGATGAAGACCTCTATTCATTTTGAAAGACCTATCCAACAACATCCTACACCATAGGGTTGAAGGAGAAAAATATATCCCCACTTTAGGTGTACCTACCCTTAATTTTTATTTTTATTTTATTTTACGACTTTGTCAGGTTTATAGCTTTATAAATATGTCCATGCCAAATTTCAGCTTTCTAGCACTAACAATCACGGAGCAAAGCCTCGGACAGACAAACGGACCTGGCGAAACTGTTCCTAGTTGACTACGAAACCCTAAAAAGGGACCCTTATGATGTGATTCTGTCCATCTGTCCGTCTGTCACATCGCGTATTATCTCACTCTTCTTACGCTATCAATTTGGAATACATAGTTATAAAAATTAGGCTAACCGAAACTTATTGAAAATTATATTGAGTATTTTGTTTTATTTCATGTGATAAACTACCTAAATAAGGAGGCGCAAAGTTCAAGATGAAAGCGGTCAAGTAAGTGTCAGGCCACGCGCAATATAGGGTTATGTAGCTCTCCATCCGTGAAATCGAACGGATTTAAAATGTCACTAACTTACATTCACTATATTATTTGACATACTAACTAACAACCTATCTAAGTTATCAATGGAAATTGTGCTAAAATTTCCTAAACCAAGTACATTTTTTAATTTCGGCTAATACTAATTAATTAATAATGTCTACTTAGCAGAGATGGTTTTCCTTTTATATCATTATATGTACTACTAGCATGTTTTTTTTTTACATAACCAGCAGCGGGGACACATGACTCCAGCAAACATTAATACTTTAAAAATTAAGTAGTATCACGCAAACGGATAGATTAATCAAAAAATTGCTTGAAAAAAGCTTACATTATTTTTAAACGAGCTGTAACGACATCCCTCACGATGGATTCTGCAAGGAAAAAGCATTGAATCCCCACTTTACGTTAAGCTTTATGTTTTCTTTTCTTCATTATGAGGTCGCGCAACTCATTTTTTGTCGGGACCCCACAGAAAACTAGCGTCGGGACACCTTTTGTGACCCGACACATGCTGAGTGGGCCCCATTTTCGCTACTGTAGTATTAAGTAATTTTAAATTGTATTGTATATTATATATTTTTAGCATGGTTGTCGAAATAAAGTTTTTTCTATTTAAAATTAAGCGTTTTGTCGACGTGATTGATATACTTATGCCAAATTACAGCTTTCTAGTAGTAACGGTTACTGAAGCTGCGGACACAGACAGACTGGCGAAACTATAAAAGACCCTTGTTTACTACTGTACCCTAAAAAAAGATTTTAAATTAGCAAAATAGGGTAGAGATCCTTTATAAAAGTAGGTTTAATCGGTCACACATATAAATGGGTGCGCAACTACAACACCCTACACAATGCATGGCCCAACTCGCACTAGGCCGGTTTTTAAGACTGGCCCTTATTTGGCTACCCTTATGTAAAATTTATTTGAAAGTAAGTCGTATTGAATACACCTAAATATGACTTTCAATAAACTACTAAGCAAGGAGACTGTATATATTGATAACTATTGAGTTAATCAAAAGCACTACCTACTAGTGGGATTCGTAAATGTAACGAGGAGGAATGTTTTCCCGTGCGTAGCGCGTGTAAAATAATATTAAACGCACCATTAGAGCCGCGCGCACTGTGACATCGGCTATTGTTCGCTTCCTCCACACATCCACGTTACATCACGGCAGCCACTAGTGACTAGCCGGTGACCGAGGGCGACATGATAACAAAACTTAATACCAATTATTGAGAAAATCTCACGAGGTTTCTACAACACGGCGGCAGAAAAAATGGTCTAAATTTGATCGGTTCTCATATATGTTACTACGGTTTTGGCCTTTTTCCGCTGAGTATATTATATTTTTATCTTATTCTGTGACACGGATGTCTAACATATATCTATAGATGTCGCTCTTCTTCATAGTTGCATATGTTTATATCTACTCACAGAATATAATTTAAAAAAAAACTAACTATTTCGGCGCAGTGGTCCAAAGAGGATCTTGGCCTCTGTAATTAGAGCACGCCACCCTTCCCGATCCTGCGCTGCTTCCTGCCAGTTGTTGACCTGGGCACCTACCACCAGCTCTTCGTTCCAGGCAATTTACAGCGTAAACTGAACTGCATGGCTTGAGTCGCCTGGAATTAAGAGATGGTGGTATATGCCCTGAAGATGACGCAGATCCGCGGAATATAGGGAAGATTAAATAACAAGCATTCATTGCTTCAATTTAAATATAAGTTGGTAAGTGCTCTCTCGGCTCTATACTTCTAGCAATACAAAATATAGCTAGCATTATGTCCAAGTACTATTTATATCCAAGTATTGTTACAAACAGTACAGGTCTTACCATATCATGTACGCTGAAACAGAAAGGTTGGATAGCTGCTAGACAATTTAAAGTATTGAACACTCTGCCGGATTGATATATTGGGGTTTCGCCCTTAGTTTCAATTAGCATTATACACTTCGGTGACTTTACTCAGTTGCGTAAGCACAAACGTAAATGAGATTCATAATATGACCGGGGAGGAAGGGAGCGAGGGGCGGGAGTATAGTGACAGGATTCACGGTCCAACTGACGAACACAATGATCGCACTCAATACCAATCGATTATGCCTTTATATGTATCTACACAGCATGTGTGCAGCGTAGGTACCATTACCTATTATTAGAGAAGTGAGTAGGTATAGGTACCTATCACCGTGAAGCATTCCTACTTAATAAGCGAGCAACGCGCGAATTATGTTGTCAAATTAATAATTAGGTAAGTATGTATTTCTAAATGGCGGATGGCATCGATATAATATAATAATAATATTGGGGGACAATCTTACACAAATCGACCTAGTCCCAAACTAAGCAAAGCTTGTACTATGGCTACTAGATGACGATATACATAATTATATAGACAAATACATTACTTAAATACATAGAAAACTCACTCGCTACCAACTAGGCTAAACAGGTCGCCAAACATAACTTACCTATTTTCTCGAGGGGTAATTTGGCTTTTAGACCAGAGATTAATACACTCTACTTTTCACTTCGTTTGCGACATAATGAATAAACAAGGATTATCCCCTCAATTTAAAAAATAATTTTCACGGTCATCTCATTGTTTAATTTGGCGGCAAGCTGTACTCAATTTTTACAATTGCTCAATTTTTAAATCACAGTTCAACCCTAGGGGCGACATGCATCACTTTCAACCCGCTTCTGAGGTCAAATAAAACCAAATTTCAGAGCATGAAGTATGAAAAAATATATATATTTACGGCGAGGGCCGCATAATGAATCTGAAGCGTAGCGAGGGATTCAAATGTTTACGTCCAAGACGGAAATAGTTTTGCTACCGTGCGACACATACTGTTTTTGACACAACCTATGAGGTTCGCTGGTATAAATATGTTATGACAAACAAATAGATACTACCGAGTGGCATATACTGCTGTTCGCACCTTCTATTGGAAAAAAATCATGGTTGCCTTCAAATGAGGGTATAAAAGCCCTACTTGAGAGCAACAATGACTCTTCTAAACACTTTCCACTACAGACCTAGTCTTCACATCTCAATTTAAAAACTAAAATAAAATACAGCTTAAATAAATTCCTAAAATATATAGATAAAGTTTCTTTGACACTGGTTTTTAAACGTATATTAAACAGTACTAAACTACTTAGTCCTACTCATTTTAACTTGAAAATAAAAATCAATGGGTCAATTGTTTAACAATAAACCGCAAAACATTACTGGTAATATGTATTTAGACGCAATTTACTCCAGTATAGATATGTGCCCTCGTAACGTACTACTATCACAAAGTAAATCTAACTTTTAAACATTAAAGACTGTGATAAAGTTAAAATCCGCGAATGTGGTTTTAGATACCATGTTCAAACAGCGTTGAGGACTAATATTACCCCGTAACTTTATCAGCTTGTCAATAAGTAAACCCAACGAGTCTGTTCGCTCACAATATGGAGTTTACTATCGCACTGCCCTCGTACCTACGATTGGTAACGTGCATGTCTGAGTCACATTACTACGCTTAACTTTTTGCAGGTATGAACTCGCCTACATATACTTGGTTATTGTAAGTTCGAAAAAATATCTATTTAATTAGCAAGTAAAATACTCAAACTTTACTTATTATACTCAATAGTTAACGTCCATGGGTACATCACTAGGTATCTGATACAAGGGAAAATGTTTTTTTTAGGGTTCCGTAGTAAACCAGGAACACTTACAGATTCGTCATGTCCGACGTCCGTCCGTCTGTCCGCGGCTTAGCTACAGTTACTACTAGAAACTCTAGAAAGCTGTAATTTGGCTTGAATAAGTATATGTGACAAAACGGTAGAATAAAATTTTGAATAAATAGATTTTTAAGGTGGGTACCTCCCCTATACGTAAAATAAAGATTTAATTTTGTGTGTGTGGTGGGATATCATTTGATGATGTAAATTAATAATGTGGGTTAACCATTTCTTCTTCAGGAATACATTTGCGTGATAAGAAGCCTGCTCAACGGTTGCTACGGGTATGGGAAAAAATAATGGTAGTAGTATAAGTATGCAATGGATGTGGATGTGTGTAATGCATTTAAAACTCTCACATTTTAGTAGACACTACACTAGGCGAACTTAGGAAAAGTATACTCGTATACACTCCCGGTCGGTAAAATACCGTCATATATTCCTAAAATAGTACAAGGTTGTACAGTTTTTTTTAAATCCGGTCTTAATATTTATTTAATTTTTCATTTAAACTGTAAAAATAACAGTAAAAAAATTACGTTACCAGGTTTAAATTGGGCTCGTAAAAACCCATGAAAAAAACAACGTTAACGGAACGAGATATAGCAAAAAACGTCATTTTTGGTTATTGATATTTTTATGATACGATCCCGGAAATTATTTATATAGTTGGATTGGGTGGTGGTTGGTATAGTATATTAAGTAACTATAAAAAAAAACCTTATTGCATTTATTAAATTCGGGGTGACCCGAAATTATTGACCACGAATGTACCTGGACAAGCCAACTTTCTTACAATTTCCATTGATTACTTAGATAACGTTATTACGTAGTTGTGTCATATATATATATATATATATATATAGTAAATTTACGTACTTTTGTGAGCTTCTAAGTCCTCGTAATGTAACTTGTGGCTAGCTGCGGAACCCTACATTGCGAGTAGACCAACACACACTTTGCCGTTTTTTAACATCACATAAAATTAAATAAATAAATATTAAGGGACAATTTTTTACACAATTCAGACTTAGGCCTGGCGCACATTATCGGCACGGCATGGCACGGCGCGGCAGCCTCGGCATGCCTAATTAGCAGTCCTTGGGCAGCGTAAGGCGTACCTAAATACGCCGAGGCAGTCTTCGAGGAGCTTCGGCATGTTTCGGTAGTCTTCGGGAAGCCGAGGCAAGACTGGGAATCGTCGCGCTGCCATTTGCTTGAAGCCAAAACTACAACTACATTGCGCTCAACTGCCACAAAGTACAATATATACACTCGTACTGATATAGAGATATCAGTGTAACATAGATCGTAGCGCCGCTGTGGTATTTAGTAAGAACTAACCGCACGATCACTTTAATATGCAAGTGCGATAGAGATAGCTCCCAGTGATATCTGGTACAAACAAGTTAAACTAACATCTCCTTAGAAAAAATCGTACTTCGAGCTGAAGGGCCTCTGTCAACTATCTAAGGATGCTTTGCTGCTCTAAGAACGCCTCGGCATGTCTAAGACTCCTTGATGTGCCTGAGAACACCTGAAGGATGCCTCAGCATTCCCAAGCACACCTCGGCACGCCTGAAGGTGAAGACGCATCGGCAGTAATTGCCGCTAGTGTGCGCGCCTTGGCGTCGGCATGCCGAAGGATCTCTTGCCGTGCCGTGCCGATAATGTGCGCCGGCCCTTAGTCCCAATAGTAAGTTCAATGAGGCTTGTGCTTGTCTTATGGGTAGGTACTAGACGACGGTATATTTAATAGATATATCATCACCATCGTCATGCCAGCCGAAAGACGTCCACTGCTGGACATAGGCCTTCCCTAAAGACTTCCACAATGACCGGTCCTGCGCCACCCGCATCCAGATATATATTATTACTTAAATAAATAGAAAACAAACAAATGCGTTTACCGGGATTCGAACGCGGGATCTCTAGCTTCGTACGCAGTAAATATTCGACTCGAACGGATTTCATGTACATTTACGTATCGCTAAATCGATTCCAGGCGATCTTAGAGCTATAACACGGGCCGAGTGCAGACAATCTAGGTTAGGGCGACGCGACCCTAAATCGAACTTGTAATCTCCGTCTGACGGCGTACGAGCGAGCGAGACGGGGCGACGCGAGCCTGACCTAGAGTAGCAGGTTGGGAATCCGGAAGGTATGAAGGAACCGGCTCCGCAGCGCATTTTTCCATTCAATGGAAAGCGCGCTTAGAGTTCGCGACGATGAGCCTTTAGATTTTCATTATTTTTCGTGTCTTTTATGTATATAACTTACTGAAAACCTAATCTAAAAGTTGAAAGTGTTCATCAGTAAAATCATTCTTAAAAAATTACACACATCGTTTTCGGTAGAATGTATAGTTAACAGCATATTCTAAAGTAGGTACATTTATGTAGATCAGTTTTTTTTTAATAATTTTTAAATTTTAATCTTCAAGTTAACAGAGTCTAAAGTATTTACTTTCATAGACGTCTGTACTCATATATCTTGTCGAAGTTGACATCATCTCAAAGACTACTATGAATATATGCATCATCTGTCGCATCGTCAAAAAGAACAAAAGAGAGTGTCTTACTGTTAAGACGTTTAAAAAAATACCTCCTTTTAAAACTAGGAGCAATAATAATGGGTTTTAACTTTATTAGATATTTATTTAAATTAGTACATTACACAACTAGGGTGGTAAAGCAAAGAAAGGCTGAGATCGCCGATTTTGCGGCCCGAGCTGTAGGCGAGGGACGTATATACATGCGATCAAGGGCTTTATTTATTACCTCCCGTGTTGTGTACAGCATTTTATTACTGCACTTTTACGACTTAAATAGTCAATATTTTTCTCCACAACTGTTGATTTAAATGATTTTTTTAAAACCTCTATATCATTTTTAAAGGCCTATCAATAGATACTCCACGTGCTTTGTGCATTGAATTTTTTTTTCATCCGCCGGTTCGTTATTTTAAGTTGGCGGTTCATACGAGTAGAATGCACCTTGTTACCAAATTTCATAATTGTAGTGCTTATAGTATCCGAGTAAATCGGCCGTGACATACGGACGGACGGACGGACGGA
The DNA here is from genome assembly GCA_905163555.1 of Notocelia uddmanniana. Lineage (NCBI taxonomy): Eukaryota > Metazoa > Arthropoda > Insecta > Lepidoptera > Tortricidae > Notocelia > Notocelia uddmanniana. Next base: position 50,253,602 of record LR991052.1, read on the forward strand.
CGGACGGACAGACCTGAAGAATCTATAAGGGTTCTGTTTTAGCCATTTTGGTTACGGAACCCTAAAAACCGATGCTTCTTCTTACCCCAATTTACAAAACGTAGATTGCGCATGGTTTCTGAGAGTTTTAATCAGGAAAGTAGGTTAGAACCGCATCTTCAACAGTAATTAATAAAATGGCAGCTGAAAAGCAGAACTGAAATCTCAACAAAAATGATTTGTAGCTAGTAAATATGACTGACTGTCCGTTACTTTTGAAGTAGCAAAGTGTTTGGAAATTGATAACAACTGACGCTAGAAGGATATACTCCTACATATAAAAACTCACGCCCTTATTCCCAAAAGGGAGTCCCAGAACCACTTTTAGCAATTGTAGTATGGGTGGAAACAATGTGATATTCATATTGCAGTGACAGGTGCTAGCCTATCGCCCACAACGCTTTGAAGAATATGTCAACTCGTGAATATAAAAATATGTAGTATAAAATTTGGTGTTCGAAATTTGGTACTGATTTAGTATTGTATTTTAACATGTTTGTGGTGCGATTTAACAATTAACAGTACTCGTAACAAAATAAGTAAACTAGCTGCAACTATTGGAAAAATAGGCACCTAGTGTAATTATAACATTTTTGGTATGAGTAGGGAAACGAATTTGGTGATTTCAATAGTTATTTTGGTGGCAGTGACATTTGTTCCCATTAGGCAATAAACTTATAATTTTAGTTTTTACTTACCTGATAACACACAAGTTATCCTGCATTTGATGCTTTAAAATATGTGATAGGTGATTTAATAACATGTTACTGGTTGTATACCGTCGTTGCATGTGCAACGTGCAGGTATAGAAGATTTTTTGGCAAAAATTACAATTGTCGACCACTTTGGCTTAGTTAGTAGTGACCCCGCCTATGAAGCCGGAGGTCCCGTGTTCAAATCCCGGTCAGGGCATTATTTGTGCATTTAGCACGAATATTTGTTCCTGAGTCTTGGATGTGTTCTATGTATTTAAGAATGTATTTATCTATATATATAAGTATGTTTATCGTCATATATAGTACCCATAGTACAAGCTTTACTCAGTTTAGGATTAGGTCGATTTGTGTAAGTTTGTCCCCAATATTTTTTTTTATTAACAAGGCACGTCATTCCATCATTAAATTAATTCATTTATTTAAATATAATTGCACAAAAGAAATCAGTACAAATGATGGACTTAATTCCTCAATGCATTCTCCACCACTAACTATAGATTAGTTATTTATCGATAACTGTTTGGAATAGTTAGTTATTTAGAAGTGACGTCATAAAGTTGATATTGTGTTCACCGGGTCAGGTAACCTGTATGCTTATCACTACTATCGATTTTATATACTGATAATATAATAATATGTATTATACAATACATAATAATAATAATAATCTTTATTTCACTAAGGATTACGAAAATATAGTACTTTACATTTCAGTGGCTTGCAGAAGGTAACTAATGAAATGAATCCCTGAACCCTAAGCTAGGAATAGACCTGTATTTTAGGGTGCAGTGAGTCCGGAAGGTTGGCAAATACCATCTATTTAACAAACCAAATAAGGACAATTTATTAAAAGGCAATTACAATTTAAAATAACAGAATATTCTATGAGAATAACATTTTTAAGTTAAACAGTTAAGTGTGTGTGTGTGTGTGTGTGCGTGCGCGCGCGCGCGCGTGCGTGCGTGCGTGCGTGCGTGCGAGAACCCGAAAAATGATACAAATGTTGTTGCTGAACCGTTTTTGAGATCAAGATCGAGGTCGGAGAGCGCGCGGTCACCTGTGAATCTCATTGAATAGGATCGAATAGGTAATAAATATCACAGAATAAGTAATTGGTAAATAATATATATATATATTTTTTAAGGTATAATCATTAAAATATCTTACCATATCAGCCAAAGGACGTCCACTGCTGGACATGGGCCTCCCCCAAATTCACAGGGGGTATATGCCATAATCGCCACGCTTGGCATGCGGTTATCTCCACCGCACTCCAGGGATGCTGCTGCCCATCCCCCGGTGGTCTTGGTCGTAGTTTTAGGACATACCCGGATCCATAAAATATCTTAACACTTAATAATTAGAACAAAATTTGTAGTAAATTTACTGCTTTACAATTTATTTATGGATGTTAACTTCATTAGAGCTACATATAGAAACCGAGATTTAGAATAACTTGCGACCCAGACACGAGATTCGGCCGAGAGCTTATTATCTCTCAATCCGAGATCGACCCCTTTCAACTGCTTAGGCAAGGTAGGTACGGTACGAGTAAGGTATTTTCAGAAGCAAAATTCCATTTCAATATTTCGCTATTTTTTTTAATCTGTTAATAATATAATTTTAAACAGTCTGCGCTATGGGCTTATGGTAAGCTGCAAAATAATATGGACGATTTTTGTTGTTCAAGAAATGTGATAAATACCCAAGAAATGTAAATGAGACGACAATTATGAAATGCTAATTATAGCTGCATCTAGTAAAGGTTTAATCCGACGAAGTCCCTGTATGCTCTCGATCTCGGAGTGCAACAAATTTCAAAGGGCATGTGGCCCAATTACCGGCGTGTCTGCGCGACGCGCGGCTTTCTACCCCGCGGCCACGCGGCGCAAGCGCGCATTCCGCGCTCGCGCAGGTTCACCAGGCTGCGTCTGCGCACCGCTTGCGCACCGACACCCTCATTTTGTCGTCAACTGTATCTAGACTGAAAGAAGTAAATACGAAATGTATGGGAACCTGCTTCCATGGCGTCCTATCCAGAGATGATAAGTTTTGAGTGTCCTTTTTGAAGACACTTTCTCGTATACGTTTTACGTATGCTAATAAACTAGTGGCTCTGTAAGCTGTAGACCGCGCATATATTTTTTTATATTTTTATCAAATTTTATAAATTTCAAACAATTGACTCGACAAAAAATTCTATATAATTATCGAACCTGCTCACAAAATTTTACGAGAATCGGTTGATAAATGCGACCTATAGAGGAGAACATCCATCAGACATGATATACGAAACTATTTTTTTGAAAAAGCTGAATGGGAGACTCTTTACTCATTCGGTCAGTTACAAAAAAATGTGGTGCAGTGTCATTTTTGTCAATGCCTCCTGTATCAGGTCGCATTATTCAAAAACTTGGTTCATTCAACTTTTGGAAAAATAAAACAGGCAATACTTCAGCATTGAATTCATCAACAACAGTATATATGTCTTCTCAGTTTATCAGGGATTAGGCCCTTAAGGTTGTTCGGAGGTAATTGGTATGTCTACCTTCTGGGGCAGATAATCCAGCTTCGAGGAAGAAGCCGATGGGTGGATTCAATTGGACAGGGCAGCATTTGGGAAACCTTATCAAATCTTCGCGTCATCCGTACTACAATCCTTTAAAACTGGGTCCTACACAGTGAACGAAAACATTTTGTTCATTCGCTGGTACTAGCGTACCTACGCTACGAAAACGTGGACGTCTACCAGGGGACTAGTCCATAAGTTCAAAGTAGCTCAGCGTTCTATGAAAAGAGCCATGCTTGGTATCTCCTTAAATATAGGGTACGTAACGAGCTTACCCGTCAAAGGACAAAAGTGGCCGACTTGGCTTAAAGAATTAGCACACTGCAGTGGCAGTGGGCTGGTCACGTTTGCCGTAAAAACGACAACCGTTGGATCAGACGAGTTCTGGAGTGCAGGGCACGGTTGGGTAATCGTAGTAACGTCCTAGTCCAGCAACTCTTTAGACTGATGACGTTGAGAGGATTGCTGGCAGTGGCCGGATGGAGAAAATACATATAATGAGAGAGGCTTACGTTCAGCGGTGGACGGGCTTTGGCTGATTGTGACGAGTTATTTCGTCTCACGGTTGTAAAGTTGTAGTTTTACAGTTGTTTAATTGATATAATTAATGTACTCTTCCCTTGCTTTATTCTAATCAACGCATTTTTTAAAGGTAACCATGGAAAGCATCCAATAATAAGAAGCCCTTATCTGCCAATCAACAGAAATATCGAACCTAACAAGGGAAACATTATGTTACACATTTATAATCGCCCTTATTATGAAGTATAATGCGAGTTCATAAAAAGCTTAACAGTTTCTTCATCAATGAAAAAATCCGTTTTTATAGGTACTGCACGTTTTCCGTTTGCGTGATATTTTATAATGAATGCTTTTACTTTGTTAAATTAAGCATCTGGATGTCGGGTTTTTGTACCGAGTCGCAACGAGCGTGTCGAAGCGGAGGAGCCGGGCCGGACTGCGCTGTAATCGCGACATGGCTTACGAAAGCGTTACGTTCCATACCATTTGCTGAGCTGAAGAGCTAAGTTAAACGGTTCAGTGTTCGAAGCTGAGACAGTGTCGCTGACCATGACATCATATACGATGATGTGAACACAAGGGTGTCAGTATTTTAAATCGCTCTAGCCCCTAACTACTTGAAAGTTAGAGAATACGAGTAGTAACACATAGATAATATTTAAGATTAGTCCGTGCTCAACGGTCTCATCACACTGATAAATGCATGGGGTAAAATAGGACACGCATGGGTTACTTGAGACACCCATTTTCACCAGCAACTAGTACGTGTCACTCTGTACCTTTAATTCAACACAGAAGCAAAATGTCGAAATTATTCGTACAGGCAAACCCAGTAGTTCCTAGAGAAAAGTTAAGCAACTCTTAATACGTATATATAGGTATGTCGCATTTTGTCGGCCTGTTTAGCTTAGTTGGTAGTGTCACAGCCTCCAAAGCTAAAGATCCCGGTTCGAATCCCGGTAAGGGCATTTCCCCCGTAAGGGTTTTCTATGTATTTAATTATATACCTATTAAATATATCGTCATCTAGTACCCATAACACAAGCCTTATTGAGCTCAATATGGGACTAGTTCGATTTGCGTAAAAAAAATTGTCCCTCTAATATATTTTAAATGATTTTACAGTACATATGGTGCTATATTACCGCACGAGTGCGGTAAGCAGCACATTACGTGCATATGTCGAAACTTTAAAGAGTCATATGTATTAATGTAAAACGTTGTACGATACACGTGCGAACAGGTAATTCGCAACTCGTGTCGATTTAAAACACTCCCTTCGGTCGTGTTTCAATTTATCACCGCTCGTTGCGAATTTCCTGTTCTCTGCACTTGTATCGTAATGTACTTTTTAATACAGTTGCTCAAAAAGTGCTACTTTACGTAGCTGTTTAGCGTGCGTCCTTATTGCTGGGTGTTAAATATTAGTTTCCTTTAAACGTCGTAATCAACATAAAAACCTACTGTTAATATCAGAATACGAAAAATATATATTTTATTACTTACCTCTTCATCATTATAACACGTTTATTTTTTAATATTGAATATTGAAAAACCGTTCTTAATAAGTTGTCTGAGTGGAACGGAATAGCTGCCGAAACGCCTGTCAAAGAAGAGGCGTTTTTACTTACTGCAAGCATGTTTTAAGTTTCTAAAGGCAACATTCGATATTGTTTTTATAAATATTACTTGTTGTTTTTCATATTTTTTCGCAACTGTATTAAAAAACGTCGTTCAATACACGTGCGGAAATGTCATTCTTCACTCGTCCCGAGTCTTGCCACTCGCCTGCGGCTCGTGGCATCCCTCGGTACTCGTGAAGAAATGACATACTTTCCGCACTAGCATCGAAATGTACTATTAACTCATTCGCGGCGAGTTGCGGGGCGGAGGCGGTTTTGCATTTTTGATCTTTCCAAACCTGTCGATTACTGCTTCATACATATCGGCTCGAGAACCTCTAACAGTCAAGTTGCCCACTCACTTGACAAGCCTAATCCCAATAAGGTCTAGTTTCCCCCTCGGGTTGGAAGGTCAGATGGCAGTCGCTTTCGTAAAAATTAGTGCCTACGCCAATTCTTGGGATTAGGTAGCGGACCCCAGGCATCCTTCAGGATGCTACTGTACTGGGAATAACGCTAGGAGGATGATGAGGATGATGACATATGTCACACACGGCGCCTCCGCTCTACCGCGTGGTTTTTTGGTGTGACGTGCCCCGGACTGCATTTGCTTTACCGAAAAAGCCACCTCCGCACCGCAACGACGCTGCGCCGCGCTCTATATGTTTCAAGCTTTACCGGAATTCCAAACATGGATAGTAGACTTAGTAGGCAGGCTCACTACTAGTGCATACCTACTATGCAATTCCGATCCAGGTTTATATCCAGGGTTTTCAGGGCACTGCCACCGCACCGCACCGCACGGCATCGCTCGCCGTCGGCGTCATCCTCACACTTTAAAACCTTTCAGAGGAATTTCCACCCTCGGACGCTGCGGTTGTGGAATGATGGTGATGAGGGATGCCGAGGTTTTCCCGAGGAACTACAGTATGGGGTTCTTCAAAAAAGGAGTGTATACATTTTTAAGGGTCGGCAACGCGCATGTGATATCCCTGGAGTTGCAGGCGTCCATAGGCTGCGGTGACCGCTTACCATTAGGTGGACCGTACGCTTTTTTGCCACCGATATAGTATAAAAAAACTAATAGGCCAGAGCTGTCGTCTATTTTATTGACATAAAACAGCGACTCGCGGGTCGACGCATTCCTATACAGTTCCGCGTCGAAACTCGCTTCGTACGTATTATGTACTGTATAGCGAATGTAAGTCTGATTAACTATTGTGGGCATTGTATCATTAATCGCCTGTCACACCTTAATCATCAGACAAGGTGCCAGATCAATACGACTATCTCTCTCTTTCTATACAGAAGTTACATTTAATATTTCAACGGCAGTGGTCGCGAGCAGCCGGCTGGCTGATGCTTACTACTGCTCCTCCATTTAACCCTTATGAAGACAGAGCCGACTTAGCCACCACATAGGCGTCAATAGAATTTCAATCTTAATTCTGCAATTTAAGGATTAAATTAGATTACATTTCCATAAAAAAGAGTTCTGTTTAAATGAATTACTAAAACGCAACGATTGGCCTTCTAACACCGAGTTGTATGTATATATATAAACAGTGATATGACCGTTATTACCTAAAGTTTCTCAAAGTGGCACCTCACAGATGTGCACCAATTCACCCCGCATATTATTCTTATCGAGCGTTTTTGTAGAATCAATACGAGCACACACAGCATTTCCCCAAATAGTAATCGCATAAGTTAGTACACTTTAAACATAGGCATAGTACATAGTTGTAAAAGATTTTAGTTTAACTTTTAAAACTGTGTACTATGCCTATGTACCTAGGCTTTAGTTTTAACAATGCCTAATTGGCTGATGCTAATGCAACTGCAAGAATTTTGATTGGGAAATGGTCACTACCATGTGTTGATTCTAGAGTGTACCACGTAAATAAAGGTGTAATTTGAGGTGAACAAATAGATAAGGGTGGTATTCCACTCGTCCAATATCTTTGTCCGATTTCTTTGTCCAATCTTTGATCAAATTTCTTTGACTGCATTCCACTCATCCAATATAATAATAATAATGAGAACCTCGTGAAGGCCGAGAAGGACAAGGCTAGCAAGTACCTAGACCTGGCACACGAGATAACCGCCATGTGGGATGTTTATTCGATGATCATTGTCCCGATAGTCGTCTCTGCGAACGGTCTAATTGCGAAGAGTCTCGACCAACATCTCAAGAGACTCTCGCTAGATGGTTGGGTCAAGGGTCAGATACAGAAGGCGGTACTCCTGGACACGGCGCGGATAGTCCGGAGGTTCCTCTCTCTGTCGCCCTAACCACCGGTAGCTTAGGCCCCGCCTCGCTGCCGGCGGCACTCTAGGTTAGGTTTTTTATGATGCTTTTATATTTTGTACGTGTATTATTATATTTTACTTTTATAAATGTTTTGTATAAAACCTAACTTAAGTTTTAAGAAGAATAAAGAGAATAATAATAATAATAAATATTAGGGGACATTTTTCACACAAATCGAACTAGTCCCACGGTAAGCTCAATAAAGCTTGTGCTATGGGTACTAGACGACGATATATTTAACAGATATATACTTAAATACATAGAAAACATAAGTCTCAGTAACAAATGTCTCTGCTCACCACAGAAACAAATGCCCTTACCGGGAATCGAACCCGGGACCTCTAGCTTCGGAGGCAATGACACTACCAACTAGGCTAAACAGGCCGATCGGAATCTTTGATCAAATATCGGGGTCCCATCCAAGTATGATGAAATCATCCAATTTCTTTGTCAAATATTTAATCAAAGTTCTTTGACGGAGGCCCATTCCAGTCCCATCTTGGACCAAGTTTCTTTTTTTCATGCGTAGCCATATTGATTTAACTGTCATCAGAATTTTTGATCAAATGTTGGGGTCCCAACCAAGTTGGATGAAATCATCCAATTTCTTTGATCAAATGTATATTGGACAAAGATATTGGATGAGTGGAATACCTCCCTAAGTCAACAACACTAACTGATTCTGAAGGTGCTGTTCGTTTGGTAAGAGAACGAGAGTTTAAGACACAAAGGTTATTGTTGTCAAGGATCTCTATTATACGCTCCCCATTATTATTAGAAGTCGAGCTACCCCATTACCATTACTGATGTTGCGAGTTAAAGCCACCCAATATTAATTTGGACATTGGAAGTAAAAATATACATGGATCAATACATGGAAAAATATATGAAGTTTAATGGAGAATGGTTGTACCTTGTTCCGGAGACAGAAGTTTCATAGATGTATTGATTCGCAGAATTATTAATGTCATAGAAAGTTTTTTTTCAAAAAGGTATAAAATATTTCTATGTCTATGTATCTGTTCTAACCGAACCTAGCCTACTTTTATAGTATACCTAAATGAGTTCTACACAATTATCTAAAAAGCCTACCTATTAGAAAGTTGACGGTTTCGAAAAAAAAAGCTTTCTATGAAATGAATAATTTTGCGAATCAATACATCTATGAAACTTTTGTCTGCGAAACAAGGTGACACGATGGTGATGGAGAATACATACATACAAATATGTCACATATGTTATTTACAATGGTAGCAACGACTGACAAATCGTCATCGTCACTGTGAGATGGGAGATGAACTGGTGTAAATGAAATTGAATTCTTGATGAGTAAGGTACTCCACCGTACCCATCAAGATGATCCTCTCTGAGACATGAATACCCAGGACTCTAAGAAAAGCTCCATAAATACTTCTTTTCTAATCAATATTTTCCAATAAGTTAATAATTAAAATTAAGAGAAACGACAAACTTGACCGCCGCGTTCCAGGTTTCCCGCGCTTTCAATTCAGATCTTCATTACGACATAAAGCATAAAACTTCGGTCCAGATTTATAGGGATACCATTGTGCAATGGTATGACTTTTTTATATTATTTAAATCTTATCAAAAATTAAAAGGATATGTAGGATGGAATCGAAATACGATACGCGTTACGTCTACGGTGAAGATTGTCATACCTAATTGAATGTAAAATGACTGATGTCAACACCGAGGTACCTAGACATACATTCATTTCTGAAAAGAGAACATTCAGGTTGCATTATGTTATACGTAAGAGCTGTATTTCGTCCAAATTACCTTAAAGGTATGTCATCGACTCCATGCTCACTCGACTATTTACGTATGTTATCTCTTATTGACACGTCCAAACGACTTATCGGTCGCTTCGGCCTGGATGTTCTTATCCGTGCCGCGCGAGGTCCAAATTGTGTTTTTAAGCAATGTGGTATTTCAATAAGGAAACATTACACGAGGGTGGGAATGAGTTTCGGCCAAACGCATGGGGCTGTGAGGCTTCCGAAGGTACTAAAATTACTGAATGCTAAGCTAAAGTAACTCTTTGTTAGTCTGTTGCTTTACACGACGAAGTTAATCTCTAGAGATGGGCATGGAGGCTAAATTATTTATTGAAATCTCGTCCTAGGAATAAACAAATTAAACAGTAAAATTCCTTAGTGACAGAGCTGCGGCATAAATAGTTTACCATAAGTTGATTTACTTACGACAAGAAATCTTAACAACTCATGCTAGTATTTGCTTGCTTGGTCTAAACGGCAGAGGCCATTAAAATAATGACTACCGTGTCCAACAAACACGAGAGCCAATAAAATTTGTTTTGAGGATAATGTTCAGTCATGGCTATTATCTATTTGGGAAGAAATAGGAGGTCAAAGAAGACCTTAAATTAATTGGATCAATCTACGTAAAAACTATTCAGTGTTATCAATTCAGACTTAATCACTAGGTACTCTTGTCAAGTATACATATACAATGAAAACTAAAAAGAAAAGCCAAATTGACTATTTTAAATTAAAGTTACACGATTTAGTTAGCATAACCGTTAACCAGCGATTTATTCTTCTACCTCAACGGGTCGATTACGAAACGCGCTATAAGAAAAACTAATCACTACCTTTATTCGCGTCGTAAGTGTTGATTGAAAAACGCTGCTGCATAGGTTTAACTGATTATTGAGTGATTTATTAAGCGAAGTGCCCGTTTAGAATAGTACAATGTATGTGTTGACTTTTCTTAACAAAACCAACCGTTAGCCGAAGGCGGAGTGCGGGGGGCGCCGGGACACCTGCGCGAGCGCCGACGAAAGTGATCGGCGGCAGATCGCACACCATGTAGATACGCCACTCCACTGGTCCCGAGATTTACAAAAAAGTACAATACTCCAGTTATCGTCGAACAAATATTTTGCCATCTCATAATCACGCAGAACTTCACTTGCTTTTTAAATAAATACTTAACGTTGTCCAAACATCGCTTTCGAGGCTCCCTCGACCCTTGGGATCGTATAAAATTCACAGTAAGTAGCGCGTCTGCGTGCGGCTGCATATTCGCGCAAATGTTGGTCACCGCGACCGCACACGGCAGGTTACGTGCCCGATAAACGCCAAGATCGTAATGTCATTCAAGCCTTAACAGCCTTTTTGAAACCGCCGTCCGACCAATAACTCAGGCATCCGATAGGGGGCCCTTTTTCGTAAAGCACCTAACCAGTTGCCCAACTGCAAAATAATTACTCCGAGTGGGTGTTGCCAAGATAGCGATAGACTTATAGTGATGCGTTTCGGAGTGTCACTCAGTTGACATGGCGACGATTAAGTGTTGGTGAGTTTTAAGCGGGAAGAAAATTAGACATTCTAAAAGAAACAACTGTCGTCTATTTTCTCATATTATCGTTAAAAGTAAATTTATAGAAGTTGTAGTATTGGTGTTGTTTTGTTGTTTCATTTTTTATTTAGCTGACTGCCAGAGACCTCCCTTTTAAAATGGTACTTTTCTTTTTGCAATGACTTAAATAACTACTAATTGCTGGATCATACAAACACACTACCTTTTGTATGAACCAGCAATTAGTAGTTATTTAAGTCATTGCAAAAAGAAAAGTATCATTTTAAAAGGGGGTCTTGGCACCAATTTAAGACTCAATAATTCAGCTAAATAAAAAATGCAAAATGCACGCAAAACTGTCAAGGAACTCTGACTTGGCAGAGTATTTCTGAAAGTCATTTTTGTATAGGCACAGATGTATGGAAAAAGGTATGGGTGCCTAAATAATTATGAGCGGTAGTGTAGGTAGCAATGTACAGTACCGGCCAATAATATATCACCTTTAGGTATTTAGGGCGAAACTTTTTTTATATATTCCTAAAGTTTATTGACAGAAACGGTTCGTAAAAATACCACCATACCATCATACGTAAAAAATAATAAAAATAATAACTTAAACCTGATTACATAAGTACAGAATGAAGATTATCAAATCGAAAAGCCCGCCCCGTATCATTCCCGGTGCTAAAGTACCAAACTCGCTCGCCGCGTTGCCGCGTTGTATCGCGATGGACAGCCTCTGCACCAAGAAAGACTCGGAACGGGTGTCGTGTCCCCTCTCCCGCAACCGACGACCAATCTCCCTCAGGAACTTCTTCGCCTCTGTACCCCAACAACCGGTCGTTTCCACCGCGAGTGGGAAAAATAAATAATTAGTGAGAGCGGAATATTTCTCTCGCTTTCTATTTGCCACCAACTCCGCTGCTGCGCCAGCTGACCTAATGGTATGACCAAGGTGCGAAGCTGCAAAAGTGCTGACGCACGTAGCGTCCCACAGTAGGCACTTACCTTTTTGCCAAGGCACCAAGGTCATACCATCTGGCCTTTTCCCATCTGACCGACTAAGGCCTAAGGGCTCCAGCACGCATGGAACATTAGCAGAAATTAGGGCTCTTCGCACAATGTCGTTGAGGGCATAATGGCGAGGGAATCTTCCGGCACACCGACAACAACTCAAGGTGTGGTGACCGTTGCTCTCCACCATGGTGCCGCAGATGCATATATGAGGTTCACAAACATCGCAGCCCAAGCGGAAAGCCACGGCCACCCGCAACGAATCGTTGTCGAGGAGGGTACCCAGATGAGGTGAGGGAAGTGCGTGAAGCCATGCTCCTGATTCTGGCCTTGACACCGCGTTGAGTCTTGCTCTATCTACCCCCAAGGCATCTTCCATGAGAGCATCAAACACTCGCTTCACCCCTATTTCATCCCACGAACGTTGACGATCCGGTTTCTCGGGCACCTGCGCACTTTGATTGAGAGCTGACCATGTTATGACCGCATCAGAAGCATAGGGTATGATTACTCTGTCACCATCCAAAGAGAAAATGTCAGTGACAAGGTCCACAACCGCGTATGTCGATGCTAAAAAGGCCGGGAGACTCACATCACGCGCACGACGTAAACCTAGTCCACCGTTTCGGATGGGAAGGACCGCCAGCTCCCATTGGTTGGCGTTGAAAGACACATTCAGCAAACACTCAGTCGTCTCCTTCAACACACTATCAAACGAGTTAAGATGAATGGGGTGCAACCAAACCGGTACAGTGCGCAGAAAATAAGTAACTTTCGGAACTGCGAAACAAAACCGGAGCAAAATTAAGGCAACGTGAGCAGAAAGATTTTTAAGCCTGTCCTTAGCATTCAGAAGAACTTGCCTTCTTAGCATCAGGAATCGCATCTAAAAAAAAATCCTAAATGTTTTTACCTTACCTCATCATGCAATAGGTAGTACTTAGACTCTTTGGACGAGCGATAAGAAAACCTGGCCACATATAAAGGTTTTTATTTAGTTTTTTTTCCGCAAAAACACTACAGGACAGTTTTCTTACAGTTGTATGTAAATGTGAAATTATTACCTAAATAGCTTAAAAATGATAGGTTGTTAATGAGGTGAAGATGACGAAGACTCGTGGGGCAAAAAATTTGAATCCCTGTCAACAACAAGCTATCTTTGCCGGCTACAAGCAAGGGCGTACCCACAAACAGCTTTCGCAGCAGTTTAGTGTATCAAGAACCACGATTACTAAGTTGCTGAAGCGATTAAAGTCACCAAGAAGTTCCATTGGCAATAAAACACGTGGCAGACCACGTTGTACTACACATGTTACCGACCGTAACATTTTGCGAGTCTCACGTGAGAATTCTCTGTTAACGGCGACGGATATAGTCAAAGAAATACCAACCCCAGGACAGCGTACTCCATCTTTACGGACTGTCCGACGTCGTTTGCAGAACGCCGGATTAAACGGAAGACGCCCTGTAAAGAAACCGCTTATACGTATCTGAGAAGAACCGAAAGATAAGAGTAGCTTGGTGTAAAGCACGCGAACACTGGACACCGCGACAATGGTCTGATATACTCTGGAGCGATGAGAGCAAGTTTCTTTTATTTGGAAGCGATGGTATAAAGTGGGTACGAGTACGTCGCGCTACTGGTACCCGAAATAAGCCCAAGTACCAACTTCCCACGGTAAAACACGGAGGAGGCTCTGTAATGGTGTGGGGTGCCTTTTCGCTAAAGGCATGGGCCCCTTCATAAAATTGAAGGTATTATGGACCAAAATGTGTACTTAGATATTCTGGACAATGTGATGTTACCATATGCACGACGATTTCTGGGCCGCGGGTTTGTGTTTAAGCAGGACAACGATCCAAAGCATCGTGCAAAACGTGTCACAGAATGGTTCAAACGGCGACGCGTTACTCTAATGGACTGGCCAAGTCAATCCCTGACTTAAATATAATAGAGCCGCTATGGGTTCAACTAGTAAGACGATTGAAAAGTAAAAGAGCCACTAATGCGAGCCAAAAGTTCTGTCAGCTACAGGAGGAATGGCATAAAATCCCTCAATCAACTATTGACGCTCTTGTGGACTCTATACCTAGACGCTGTAAAGCAGTTATTGAATCAAAAGGCTTTGCTACAAAGTATTAACGTTGTTACAATTTAATAATTATATAAAATGTTAATCTTTTGATTTATAATAGGTTCATAAAGACCGAGTGCACTTTGTTATGTTGTGCAGGTTTTACTCGTAAGTATATAATGAGTATAACTGTGCTTTCACATTATTTTATTGAAATATGCATTCTATTTTTTTGTAAAGCTCTGGGTAATATTTACACTTTATAATCTTAACAATATATATCACTATATACCACCATATCAGCCAAAGGACGTCCACTGATGGACATAGGCCTCCCCCCAATTCACGGGGGGTATATGCCATAATCGCCACGCTTGGCATGCGGGTTGGCGATCGCAGTATCTCCACCGCACTCCAGGGATGCTGCTGCCCATCCCCCGGTGGTCTTGGTCGTAGTTTTAACACATACATAAAAAAACACAAAGGTGATATATTATTGGCCGGTACTGTATGTGTAACACTAATAACTAACCCTCTTATTCACTCACCTGTAAACTAAAATGTATTATCTTCGTGTCTCACAAACCTCAAGGTAACAGATAATGCCAAACCATCGACAAACGAATTATGACGGCATTTTAGCTAAAATAGGTTTAAAGAACGTTTATGAATAAGATCATAAGTATACCTATACATATTTTGGTTATGCTACCAATAGGATGTGAGAACAAATGACATGAGAGAAGAGAGTCCTACGAAGGTTTAGTTAAGAACTGGAAGGAGTTCATTGTTATACCTAAAGTAGGCGGCGTTCGCATGTTGCCTATCGAGTTTGTAATCAAATAACCAGTAGGTAAGAGTAAATGTAAGCTCTGGGACTGCGGGCTCGGGCACAGGCATGTATAGGTATTGTCGTGACAATTGTTGGAATTCACGCGGAGTCGTCGGTGGCGCACTGCGGATACTGGGCGGTCTTGACGCCGGGTCAAACATTCTAAATGTTCCATTTGTATGACGCAATGTGCCTCGAACTGGATTTGCACTCGTCTCACAGACACTCGACCTATGCATGTGTGCTGTATGGAACTATGACTTCAACCAAAACTTATTCCAACAATTTACTATTCAAACGAGCACGTAGTGTTTTAATTCTGCTTGACTGGACAAAATAGGTATATCGAAGTTAACTAATGATTCAATAACGTGCAATCAGTACCTATATGTTATTGTGGGCGTATGTTGAATATTTTTCTGCCGACCTCATCCATCGCTGCACCGATGCGCGTGGTACGACGGCTCTATCCTTCTATGCGATTAACGTAAACACGCCACTGTAAAAGTTGTTATATCTGATGCGTCTCGTCTGGCGCGGTGCAGCCACCTCACTTGTAGCAGACAGCTTGGCGCGCCACTTCTTTTAACTATAATTCTTTTAACATACAAAAGTCGGACGTTCAAACTGGTGGGGATAGCGGCGGTAACCGCTTTCTTTTTTACAGCATCTAAGGTCCGTGGGTACCTACTAAATAAGATGTGATCTAATACGCTAGGTTTGTCGTGAAGTTATATTTATAATATTAACCTGGGACTATGGCCCCCGTTACTCTAGTGACTAAGTGACGTATATATAGGTACGTAAAAATGAATAAATATTGTTTCTCATGACATAAAAAATGCCCTTATCAGGATTCGAAACTGGGACATCCAGCTTCGCAGGCACTACCCACTAGGCTAAACAGGCCGACAACACCACACAGGTACTATATATTACAGGGTAGATTTTTATAATGCGTCCTGGAGGGAAAGTACTCCATAGCAAAAAACAACGAATGTTAACGAAAACAATCCTTTAATTTGTAAAGAAACAAAACTGCATTCAAAGATTTTCAATAACATGCTTAACAGGAATTGAACCGGCTAAAATTCTAAAAAACAACATCATGTACTTTTATGGCATCAGTTGATAGGATAAATCATCATAAGGATCAAATCTCTCTGACGAATATGGTAAATTAAACCACCGACACCAACACCAGAGAAGAGGAAATATGTATATAGACATTCGCGTCCAGAAAACCTTGCGATGCAGTGCCGCGCTTCATAAAGTGTTAGTGTCCAAGTTTCTAAGCAGATACACCAAACTTCGCATCTACAAAACAATTTGGCCAATACTCATGTATGGGATGTGAAGCTTGGACGCTAACTCTTAAAGAGGAGGAAAGGAAAATCCTCCGGAAATTACTAGGTCTTGCGAGAAGAGACGATGGAAGCTTCCAAGTCTGAAAGAAAGTCGAAATCGAGGATCTTGTGGCTGCACTCAATATTATCGGAGAGTCGAGAGCGTACCGTCTCCGCTGGCTCAATCATATGGAAAGGATGGGAGAAGATCGGGGCGCCTAACTGGCCTATATATGAGGCAACCAGTCGGCCGTCCCAGGTATAGGTGGAACGATGCCGTTGAGTCTGACCTGCAGTCTCCAAACCGCGAACTGGCAGAAAGTGGTGCGGGATCAGGTTAGGTGGCGACGACTCGTGTCGAATGCTTAAGACTCACTTTTGGTCGGCGAGCCATTGTACGAGTAGACAAGATAATTGGAATACATAACTATCTATCGGACAATATCATCTGTATTTCAAATTTAATTTCAATACACACTACAGTTTTTGTGTAAAGTCAGACAAACGGGCATTGTGAAACTATAAATAAGGGTTCCTTTTTTTATATACTACGACAGTGGCAAACAAGCTTACGGCCTGTCTGATAGTAAGCAGACACCGTAGCCTAATATGCATGATTTCTTTTGGCTCCGGAACCTTAAAAAGCAATGACAGAAACCTATTGGCTATGTGCGAAGTAGGTGGTGGGGGTAAGCTAGGCGATCGTAGCGCACACCATGGCAGAAATGTGCACTTACCGGGGACCACTGTCAAATTTACTTTCACGTTTTCTATTGGTTTCTTAACGGTTTCCTACGATTCGTTTCGTTTGTATGTATTTTATATTCTCTTATTTATTTCAGTAAAATTTCCAATACGGGGTCTTTCTCGTTTACTAAAGTAAATAAAATATTCATGTGTCATTATTTGACATCTCTAAGTTTTGACATTGTCTCGGGACCTTTGACGTTTGACGTTTCAGACGTGCAGATAGCCAATACAACTACCTTCGTAAAATTGTATTGATCATAAATTCATAAACATTGCTAAATGCTTATGAGTTAATATTTTAAATTATAGCGATAAAGACTAGTAAAACAATGACGTAGACTTCTTAAAAATTAAATTTACAGATACTCATCAGTCACATTACCATTAATAAATTGTAGTAATATTTGGAGCTATAAATATATTTAATGGATTAAAACTTTAAAATTATGGAATTAAATAACAGTATTTAATACAACATTTACATTATAAGGGTTCATAAAATTCGAGGGTCCTAGTATTTTAAGACCTAATTATGTAACGTTCCATACAATATTTTGTCTACGACGGCAAAATAATTTTATTTAAATTAAAAATCAATATGGTGGCAGAATACATTGAATCTAAAAAAAACTGTTGTATAATAATGTACGGAAATCCATTTTGATTCTCCCACCAGTCATATGATAATATGTCTATATGGTATAGACTTGCATTTGTGTAAAAAATATTGTTTTAATACTGCTGTCAGTCATTTAATTACCTGATAATAATGCTAAAGTAGAAAAAAATATCGGTACTTTTCAATGTTTCTTAAGTTATACGCATTCTTTCGTTTAATATAAACTAGCCGCCCCTGCGATTTTTCCACCCCCAACCTTTTCCGTACAAAATGTTTTGTATTTTTTTATGTGCCGATATTTTCATTACTCGGTATTCTGCTATTCGGAGCTAGGACAAATCCAAAAACTCAAATATCATAAAAATTGGTCCAGCCGTGTGTGTTCTAGAGTTATAAATGGTGTAACTAACACGACTTTGTATATATACATATAGAAGATTATTTATATACACTCTTCAGATCCGCTCCCACGATATGGTCCATCCATATACACAAACACTATTAACGTCAGCCAACAGTTCCCGCCAAAATGGTTCATACACAAACAATATTAGAATGTAATCGATAGGATTTGACTGATACAGAATATGCTTTTGCATATTTGGCATTTTTTTTAGTTTCCTCGGTAAAGAAATGAAAAGCAGAGTGTTTAACTCTGATGAAACCACCCATAACAGCCTAGATTTTTGCCGCTTGAACATGGTGAGAGATTGTTCTTCTGTGTACTCAACGGTCCAACAGCTGTAAACGAGTTTAAAAACTGAGGGTGAGGGTCACAGTTATTGACAGATACCAAACTGAGTTCCTTAAAAAATCTTTTTATTTCAACAATTAATTTTTAAGAAAAAAACCGACTTCAATGGGGGAAGGTCGGTGAAGGATTATTATACTTAGATGGTGCACTCTTAGATTCCATACAATAAAAAAAATGGCTATAAGTATGTTTATAATAGTAGAAGACTAAGTACCCTCAATTCCTCATGGAATCATGGAAAAACCATGTTTGCTTGACAAACAAAACGAAGAGAACAAATCGCCAAACTTGAATTACGCTTCGTTGAAGAGTTCCTTTCTGATCATCAATCAAATGTCACTTTTATGAATGAAAATGCTTGATTAGTTCATGAAAATACTAAAATTACTATTTGTGTGCCGTTCACATCTGAGGAGTTCCCTCGATTCCTAATGGATCCCATCATCAGAACTCGAGCATGACAAAAATCAATCGTGAAAATAGAACTTGCTTAACAAACACAGCTAGAAGGACAAATCGCCAAATGTGAACTTTTCGTCGTTGAAGAGTTCTGTTCTGATCATCATCAGCAGTTCCACTGCATCAAATGTCACATTTTTGGATGAAAATGCTCGATTTGTTGATAAAAACACAAAAATCACTATATGTTTGCCTTTAAGATTTGAGGAGTTCCCTTAATTTCTCATGGATTCCATCATCAGAACTGCGTTTTGACAAAAACGGGACCAACTTGGATATATATACTTACAATCAAAAAAAGAATTTTCCAAATCGGTTAAGAAATGACGGAGTTATGGAGTAACAAACATTAAAAAAAAAGCACTCGAATTGCTAACCTCCTCTTTTGAAATCTTGAAGTCGGTTAAAAAGGAGCTCTTTCTAACAACTAATTATTTACTCAGCTTTCTCGTTTCTTTTCCGTTCAGTTAAAATAAGTTTAGACTTCAAGGTTTGTCTTTCATTTAATTTCCCATTTTCATTAGAGAAATTCGACCCTTATGATTGATGCTATCGATTGATGCCAGCATACTTAATAAGAGAGCACTCTTGTTTTATTTTTCAATTTTAGCCTGTTCTACTCCTGGATATGACAAACATATTTTTAAAATTCTTCGAATGAAGTTTTGTTTCGTTGGCGTTATAAAAAATCAAGTCTGTACATATTTGACAGGTATCTTTGAACACAATATCTAATTATTAATATGAATTTGCCTTTTTTTTAGTCGAGCTAACTTAATAAAAATGTTACTAGGTACACAAAAACCATTATCATTGGTATTCAGCATATACGAAAACGTAAATAAATTGTCTATAAACTTTATTTCCCTAATCATATACGAAGAGGTTATTATTCTCGTGAGCATATATTAACCTTGAGATGATTCACAAAGTCTTATAGTGATTATTAAAAAATAAATATAATTTGCAATATATTATAATTGTGCTCGTATTACAATATTTCGGATGATGAGTCATTTGACTCCTAGTAGGTATTACGCAATGCCCATTACTAGTTTGTCTTAATAGCCTCGGGCAATAATATACTGTGACTCATCTATCAACACACGTGGCACTACAAAAACCTTCCTATATGTTAATAAGGTAATATACATATTTCGTAAATATAATAGCGGCAAAAAGTGTAATCAAAGTCCTATGAAAGCAAGACTCATACAAACGTTTATTCGCTTTTATCTGGTTTGTTAGCCAGCAGAGATCGTTTTTTTCAATTCAGCTTTCATCATATCAACATTGTTAACCTGTACCCGGCCTCTCCTCGACTATGCCACTTGTGTCAGTCCTTTGCTAATCTAATTAAGACTTATATTTCTTTAATGAGCGTATTTATAATTATTTATAACGGAAAAAAAACCACTACATATTTGTACTTCGTCATATTTACTTTTCCTTTTCCCTTCACGATATTAAACTGCTTCCGAAGGTTTGTAAATGCATTGGTGTCTATAGTCTATAGTAAATTGTGCACCGAGTATCTACAATTCTACATGTGCCTATAATAAGGAAGACGAAAAAAAATTGCTATAATTGACCCAGAGCCGAGTTCCATAGTTAAATGTACCGGGCCAAGTGCGTGTCGGATCACGCACAAAGAAGGGTTCCGTACCGACATCTGCTAGTCCGCATTTAAAAACCACTATACAATATATTAAATCCAAAAAGGTCGTATCTTCATAGGGAACCAACGGCACTTAAGTTCTTTTGTTTGGGCAAGAGAGTTTTTCAGCGATTTCTCAATAACCGTTAGACCTATCTTGTTGAAACTAAAAATCATTGAAATTTGGTAAATTAATGTTCATCACCTCAATTTTTATCAGAATTTTACACTTACACTTCACATTAGAGGGGGGGGGGGGGAACAGGGGACAGATATCACGAAACTATAAAGGTTCCGTTTTCGCCATTTTGGCTATGGAACCCTAAAAGGATACTGATTTTTTAATACAGTTGCTCAAAAAGTGCTACTTTACGTAGCTGTTTAGCGTGCGGAAAGTTGGTTTTCGCGCACTAGTGCTTTTCACTTTTCCAATTTTTTTAAATTTATGCTTGTTCCAATGCATGACTCCTTATTGCTGGGTGTTAAATATTAGTTTCCTTTAAACGTCGTAATCAACATAAAAACCTACTGTTAATATCAGAATACGAAAAATATATAAGTACACATTTCATATTTTATTACTTACTACTTCATCATTATAACACGTTTATTTTTTAACATTGAATATTGAAAAACCGTTATTAATAAGTGGTCTGAGTGGAACAGAATAGCTGCCGAAACGCCTGTCAAAGAAGAGGCGTTTTTACTTACTGCAAGCATGTTTTAAGTTATTATAAATATTACTTGTTGTTTTTCTTATTTTTTCGCAACTGTATTAAAAAACGTCGTTCAATACACGTGCGGAAATGTCATTCTTCACTCGTCCCGAGTGTTGCCACTCGCCTGCGGCTCGTGGCATCCCTCGGTACTCGTGAAGAAATGACATACTTTCCGCACTAGCATCGAAATGTACTATTGCCCATGAACGGAATTATTCAAAATCAGCACGGCTAGCACAAGACAGCGCGCGAACTATATCGCGCGCGAGATAACTATCCGCCTCTATCTAATCGGTACACACAGAACGAGATGGATTGTCTACGAGTATCTCGCGCGCGATATAGCTCGCGCGCCGTCATGTGCTGGCCGTGCAGTAACCGGAGCGCACCTAAAACTGCAATTGCCCACAATTAGTAACACTAAAATTTGAGAAGCGTAAGAGGCGCTAACTATACGTGTGTCGATGAGACAACTGATTTTAATGTAGGTATTTGATTTTAATGTAGGTATTTGATTTTAATGTAGGTATTTGATTTTTCGCTAGAAGTGGAACATTTAATGGTGAACCTATCTATACTGACTGAGCGAATAAACAAGAGAGAACATTTCAAACACACGCATAAAAGTGATGTTGGTGATAATATACTTAGTTATTTATGCAACAAGTCACTTGTATCATACACCGTTTTACTACTCGTATATGCATTGTGTGAGGTGCGAGGATATGAAAAAAAGCGATTATATGGTTGAAAAATACCTAGACACGTTATATTCTTGCTTATTAAGAACGTTTTCGATACATCTTGTTATCAAGATTTTTAACTTACGAGTAAAACCATCTTTTTACCGCTTTAGAAAGTCTAATAATTTTCAGTACCTAACTTTTGAGATTCCACCGCAAAAAGTCGTCGCAAGTATGTTTTTATTTTGATTTAATCAGCAATAAGCTATTGTTGGCATTTTTGCCTCTTAAATAACATGCGGGCTTTTCTTTAAATGGGTTATGTAACACATCATGACCTTAATTTTATTATAAAACGAAAGATTCGACTTCATTTATTTTCTAACACAATTTTAAATTCCTTCAATATGTAGTATAGTAAATTGACAAGACAGTACAAATGACAGCCGTTAGGCCCGGCGTAAACCTAAAGATGCCGAGGCAGTCTTCGGGAAGCTTCGGCAGGATTTCGGTTGCTTGGGCAGCGTTGCCATTTGCTTGAAGGTTCCATCATTGATCACACGCGCATGAATTGCAGTTTGCAACGATGGAAGACGAGAAGTTAATTAATCTAGTTCAATCATTAAAACACATACACACTTCTCTTCGCTTGCTGTTTCTGCTCAACTACTCGGTTTGGGTCAGGCTTCGGTTATTGCCTAGCGTGCCCAAAGACGCCTAGGCATGCCTAAGGACGCCTCGGCACGCCTAAGGATGTTTTGACATACCTAAAGACGCCCAGGCATGCCTAAGAACGCCTCGGCATGTCTAAGACTCCTTGATGTACCTGAGATTCCTGAGAACGCCTGAGGGATCCTCAGCATTCCCAAGCACACCTCGGCACGCCTGAGGACGCATTGGCAGTAATTGCCGTTAGTGTGCGCATTGGCGTCGGCATGCCGAAGGATCCCTTGCCGTGCCGTGCCTATAATGGGCGCCGGGCTTTAATTTTCTCTTTACTACTACGGCATCTTAAGCAGTGCACCTAGTACATTGATGGTGCGGATTTAAGAAATTTAATTGTACTGTTTGTTCAAATAATTATGATTTGCTTAATACAATGCAACATACTATTATCCGTCTTAATAAAAGCCCGCATACCGGTAACGCACTGTATTCATTCATTACATCTACTATACAACCAATTAGTGCCATCAACTTAACTGTCTCGGCTCAGGGACCGAATATGAATCTTGCCTCCGACACGAGAGTGTGCCACTTTTGTGGGCTCTGCGCTAAACGCGAGCTTCACCCATCCTTACAAGGTGGCCTAGTCAGCGAAGCGTGTGAGCCTTTGTCTCTCCGATATGATACTGGGTTTTGCCACCAGGTCTTCTACACATTTCAAGATATTTCGGTATTTGTTTCAAGCTAAGAATTTTACAAATAATCTCTCTTTTGGCTGCTGCAGGCCGTGTTTTCGTTCATCATTAGAATCTAAATTGCATTTTTTTATAATGTTCACATTGAATAGCAATTGGAGAACGCGTACCTATTTAAAATCAACTTGTCCACGAATTAATTTTTCGCGGCACTAAGTATTATTG
This sequence comes from Notocelia uddmanniana, assembly GCA_905163555.1. Taxonomy (NCBI): domain Eukaryota; kingdom Metazoa; phylum Arthropoda; class Insecta; order Lepidoptera; family Tortricidae; genus Notocelia; species Notocelia uddmanniana. The sequence continues at coordinate 50,277,223 of LR991052.1, forward strand.
TCATGACTCTAAACTCGGTTTTTGTCCCAACAGGGAATGGAATGTAGGTATCCTGGTTTTACCTAAGGCGTTGTGGTATTACGACTAGGCATGCACTATCACTATCAATCATTGATTATAATATAATTTATATATGTAGATGTAATTAAGTAACCTAGGATTTGGTTACCTACGTTACAATATTTGCATACGTTGAGTAAAAGCTAATCCTCCGATCTCGCCAAAGTGTAAATGCAGTAAATAAACCGATAGGTCCACTAGGCAGGTGTCTGCTAGATAATGAAATTGCAATTGATAAGCGGCTCACTGCAGTTTCACTTTATATGCTCCGATACGAGACTGAGACCCGTTCTACTTGTAATGTCCCCACAAGGCTTTCTTGTATCATAATCGTGTATAATGTAACCATAATACAAGATGTTAGGTAGTATCCGAGGTACTTGATTCGAGGTATTCATACGATTACTTAATATACTATCTGGCCAAATGAGAATCTCCCCGGAAGTTCCATTTTCCATAATGAGACAAAATGTCATTGATTTGCCACCCCCGTAAATGCACCTAATTTGTAACCAATAGTGATTACATTCCTTGACCAGCAAAGTCGATTCGTTCCTGAACTTCATTTATGCTATCTATAAAACCGAATGCACTGAAACAACCGGCTTTCGTAGTCGTAGGTTTTTGTATTTTTTGGGTAACATTGGTAGACCAAAAGGGGGATTGACATTCGAGCGTAATACTTTATTGAAGGAATGCCTATCCCACTCTGCTATGTTGAATCTAGTCGTATTTTGTACTAAAATCGATTGCTTTGGCCCCTTTAGATACTTTTCCTGTAGTACTATTATGATTTATTCTCTGCTTTTACTGCGACTGGATATAATTATCATTTCGTACTCTGTGGGAGGCTCAATAAACAAAAGCGGATACAGTATTTTTTTCGATCCAGGTTATATATTTTTCGTTTCGGCAAGATTATAACATGTCCCAGTTTTAGGTGAAGCTCGGCTGGCCCGTAGTCACAGAACGGTACATATTCTGCGTTTATTTTCAACTTGCTATTTAATCATACATTTGTACCCGCTATTATCTCACTAAGAATTGAACCATTGATACAGTAAAACAATGACGGACTAGATCATTAACCTGGTAATAATGTATGCGCTCCGGTTATTCTTAACTAAATCCATACCATAGTCAAATAAGGGCCAACCAACCAACCAGGTCAGGCCAGGGGCTGACCAACTCATAGAAATACGTACAAATGTGCATTTTATATTTGCACAAAATATTTTATCTGACTACAACTTATCTTATCAATATTTCTGCAATGTTACCTACTAAAAGAAGATAAAGTCGAAAACATAGTATTTCGCGAGCCCCACCTTTGTTTGGTGACCTATATTCGTTTAAGACTTCAAGTTATGTTTGACTAGTGTGTAATTTAAAAGTTTTAAAAAGAATAACACGACTGCTATTTAGGGTTCCACATCAATAAACTACCAGCAATTACTCAGCGTATGTAAGTTTTTTTCTATGATTTGTCACTCCAAACCATATATTTGCGACCATATAAAAAGTAATTAAATTTCTTAAGTTCGGCTATTACTCGTTAACTATTAGTAATGTCTAATTGTAGTCAAGAACAAATATATGGGTAGCTGGAATATATTCCGAAATAATTGAAACTAATAGGTTATTTGGGGCAACACTAGGAAGACTATCCCAAGTTTGTGACCTCTAGGATCCTGTGCTAAGTTGAGGGCGGGGGGAGGGGGTGAAATATGTCCTTTTTCAGTTTTTGACTTATATCTCTGAAACTAAGGACTTATAACTCGGTTCGTGCGAGTTGTAATTTGAAAGCTTATTAAATATCCTAGAATTGTTTCTTTTGAAGCCTATGACGTGACGTACTCGTACCTATAAGGGTTTAAAATCTTTTAACAAAGTGTAGCCGCCATTTTTTTGCAAGTGTGCCTATAGACTACAACTTTGACCGGCTGTATCTGCCTAAAAATCTGGTTTACCAACTAACGTGTAGGAAATTTAATGTTATTTTACTTTGTCGTACAATAAGGTACATTAAAGTCCTAAGTATCAAAGATATACGAGAAAAACTACTAATGACAGGTATTTCCCCCTTCCGCACCCTCGAGTTCAGGGTCCCAAACTTGGGATAGTCTTGGGGAACTAGGACGCATCATAAGTGGCGGCGACACGGGAGAGGAGATAGTGAATAACCCCGGATTCGCCCCGTCAAGTTCTCTTGTAATTTGTATATGAGGTTTTCTCCATCGCAGCCACCCCGGCTTGACTGTAACGGCCCCCGCTCCCGACTATAACAGCCCTCTCTATCACGCAAATAGAGTTTTGCAGGGTAAATACGCAACCTTTTCGAGTTAGCGTAAGGCGACTGCCTGACTTAGCGGGGCGGGAGCGATATATCATACGTATTTTGCTTCTTGACGTGAGCTTACTGATATGAGATTTCCTCACTTGACGAAATACTCTCAGTATTATGTACGTTTGCGCAGTAATAAAACCATGTGCAGAAGAGGGGCAGTAATGCACTATAGGTAAAAAACTTAAGAAGGTGACCTGTTGTATGTAGTTGTGAATAGACATTACATATTTAAAATGTGCAACACAAACAAAACAAACGCCTATTCGAACACGCTACAACTGCATACAGGTCATCTTAAGTTTTTTACGTATAGTATCGGTTGACACTGACGGCTGACAGTTTCTCATATCGTACAGCCTCCACATCGACAAATCAGGAAGGCGCCTAAAGTAGATCTAAATGTCATTTTCCATACTAAAAATGACAGGTAGATTTACCTATCGTACCTCCGACAAGTAACCGCCGTTCAGCTATAGCTGAATATTATAATTAAATCTATATTATCTCCGCTAAATATTATAATTAAATAAAGACTGCCTCTTTACATAGTAGATAGACAAAATACAAAAGCGGAAGTAAAGCCGGGCGTACATTATACAACTTTATGTTATAAAGGTGCACATACATTATCCTTAACAATACTACTATTTATTGGCTCCCAGAGCATGTTATTAAAAAGTTATTTTTTGTTTCACAACTATCATTTGTCATCCCTAGGTCTCAAACTTATTATCGATTATAATACTACACATATACATAAAAAGTTAGAAGTACTTACAAAAAAGTTTTATGCATCTAATAAACAAATGTAGTCCATTACGAGTATTTGCGTAACACCTCTTTGTATATGATATTAGTGGTAGTTTTATTTGGCGATAAAATAACCAGGCTACTCTTACAGCTTACTCTGGAACATACAACGTAAAATTGCCCGTGAGAGAAACAGTTCTCTCTCAAGTCAATGCCTGCTATTTTTAATGACTGCCCTTGAGATTTGTTAATTGTCATGGCAAAGCACAGTTTAAGAGGAAACTGAATTCTTTTAAACTCAAACGGGTAGTCTGATGGAATATTGGGTATCCTCGGAATAAAAACTATTTCGCCTTGTGCACAACCTGTAATTACTATTGCTTCTACTATATTTTTATGGAGAGCTTTTATTTTTAATCTGGTACCATTACATAGCTTAGGCGGCCTGAGATTTCGAATCAACATGACAGGTGCTCCAACTTTAAGTGTGAGAAAGTGGGGTGGAAGCCCGGTAGGGTTTAAACCAGGGGTCCATCCCAAATTGGTCCAGGTGGACTTCCAGGGGTCCACAGGAGACTCGACGGGGGTCTACGTTGGCGTGATAAAAAAATGGGGGTTTTGGGAATATGGTAGAAATGTGGTGTTGGGGGTCTACCAGAACCAGTTAACTTTTGAAAGTAGTCTATGAGAAAAAAAGGTTTGGGAATACCTGATTTAAATCATTTAAAAACTCTATAGGATAGTTGACTGCATCATCAGTTTGTTTTACAGTAATTAATTAATTAATGCTGCGTGATCATTTTTAGGGGTTAAAATAGCGCGCACGCATAACTATTCGTTTGATTTATTTAGTATGTTTTTTATGTCGGGATATATTATTTATGTCAGTTCGTGTAAGGTAGTTACTATCGTACATAAATTAGATTGAATGGTTATTGTGCCGTCCATGGACGAGTACCTAGTCCCCATCGCCTATTTTAAGTAACAGATCTGCATAAGGCCCAGCTGTCTCTCATGTTTTTGTGTAATGAAAGTTTTTGAATTAACGGCCACAAAAAAGATGATTTAATGCAAGCTTTCACTTCATCCTGCCCTTGTGCCTAGAGTTAGAACAGGCAATGTTTGCCTAAAATCTCCAGATAACGAAACAGTGACTCCACCCATCAGACTATTATTTTCTCTTATATCTTTTAATGTTCGTTTAAGAGCTTCTAGTCCACCCTTATGCGCCATTGTACATTCATCCCAAATTATAAGTTTACACTCTTTTAAAACTTTCGCAAAATTACTTTGTTTGGTGATGTTACATGTTGGTGTTTTGTTGGGCCAAGTTTAGAGGCAGTTTCAAAGCAGAGTGAGCTGTTTTGCCTCCTTCCAGTAAAGTAGCAGCGATACCTGAAGAGGGAACCGCTAAAGCTGTTCCACGATCCTTGCGTATTCGGGCTAACAAAAGATTCAAAACAAATGTTTTACCGGTGCCTCCGGGTGCACCGAGGAAAAATATTTGACCTGCGCCTTCTTTAATAATGTTTAATATTTTGTCATAAACTTGAGATTGTTCGTCGTTCAATAAAATTTCATTATCTATTACAAACTCTGCCAAAATATTTGTATCATAACTGATGTGGCGAAGATAATCCCTATTATTAACTATAGTTGTGTTGTCATCTGATGGCAGAGGCAAACCGTATTCTAACAAACATTGGCCTCCTAATGAGAGCACCATGTCTTGTAAATAAATTAGGCACTTATTATAAATGGTATTCAGAATTACGCTAACATTACCATTTACTATCCCTTCTGACATTTGTCGCCGAAAGTCCTACGAAAGATTATCTTTATATTTTTCCCAGAGACCTAGAGTATCGGACGAAGTTTAAAATCACTAACACAAAATAAAAATTTCTCCAATACGAACTTTGCACCCCTATTTCACCCCCTTAGGTTTAGAATTTTGCAAAACGCTGAAAACACTTTCTTTGGATTCAAGTACGTAACCTTTTTTAAAAAGTTTCCCACTTACAATTTTGCACCCCTATTTTACCCCTTTAAAGTTAAATTTTATCAAAACGCTGAAAGTACTTTTTTATATACTAATAAATAACCATTTTACAAAGTTTTAAGTCTCGAACTCTAAAACAGAAGTTTCTCCCATACAAACTTTGCACCCCTATTTTACCCTCTTAGGGTTAGAATTTTGTAAAACGCTGAAAACGTTTTCTTTGGATTTAAGTTCGTAACCTTTTTACGAATTATTAAGACTTCAGCTCAAGAAAAAAATTGTCCCATACAAGCTTTGCACCCCTATTTGATCCCTTTAGGGGTGGAATTTCCAAAAATCCCGCTTATCCCTTGCATACGTCATAAAAGTAAGCTCTTGACTATATTTTAAGTTTCTAGTTCCAGTAGTTTCGGCTGTGCGTTGATGGTAGATCAGGAATTCTTCTTTTATATGTATAGATTTTGTTGTCGGCGTGATTGATATTGATATGTTTACCTTTGCCAAATTACAGGTTTCTAGCATAGTAACGGTTACAAAGCTAGAGGCTGGCTAGTAAAAGCTAAGACTAGAAAATGTGCGGCAAATTAAAATAAAAATCGGCCAAGAGCATGTCGGGCCATACTCAGTGTAGGGTTCCGTAGTTACCCAATGAAAATAATTAATAAAAATCAATAACAAGCAAAAAGGAATACCTTTCGCAGCGTTTTCATACGTCATTTACTAAGGTAAGACTTTTACGATAACTCAAAAACAGCTTCTTTCAATTGATCATGTCCGTTATAGTTTTCGTTGAAAGTTATTATTAAGCTTTACTTTCTTAATTTTATTCATAGTTTTTTCAACCATAGTTAAAGTTAAAGACACATTTTTTTTTTAATTTGAAGTGATGATTTCAGAAAATATACACTATCAAAAAATGTTTGATGAAGACCTCTATTCATTTTGAGAGACCTGGCATTTACAAGATTGACTGCAGTTGTGGAAGTTCCTACATTGGTGAGACTAAACTAAGCGAACCATTGCGGAAAAGGTCAAGGAGCACATCACAGCTGCCAGGAATCGTCAAATTAATATGTCTGCTGTAGCCGAGCATTCACTGTAATCAGGACTAAACCACTGGATTCAGCTTCATAAAAATCATAAACCGAGACAATTAGGATTGATATTCAAATATTTGATTTTTGACGAAGTATTTCATTGTTTCTCTAATTATAGCTGATATTTAATTAATTATGAACACCAAATTAATGATTCCTTTATTTTTCCGTATAGTATTTTTGTTTTATTTGAGTCTTTATTATCCCTTTATCTTATTATCTAAATCATGAGTAAAGATGAATAAAACTTCGCTAAATCTGATATTTATCGAAAGTTGACTAAAAAAAGTCATTCCCGAAGAGTGCTGAATCTCTTTTTCTCGTGCTGCGCGGATGACAAGCGTGTCTCTTTCGTAGGGGGCGTGGTTTATAGAAACGAATAATCCCCTTAATTTATTATAATGATAGATCGTTTCATGAATTGGGGAAAAGTTAGACCTCTTTTTGTAATTTTTAATCGAGTTTTGAATTACATATCTACCTCAATCCGACAACTGTTTTTCCTAAAATGTATTTAGAGGTAAATTCATCTAAAAACATACAAGTTGACGTCAAACTGGTGTGCTAAAAAAATAAGTATATGACGGGTAGTAATTAGAAAAATAAATGTAAATGAAATATATATATATGTATATATAATATAAATACTTTAAACAGTTTTTACAGATACAGAAAACACTAAAAAATATCATTAAACATGTTCGTGTCAGACCACGCTCAATGATGGGTTCCGTTCCTACACCTACTACTAATCCTAATTTAAAATCATCATTCTATACTGCGAGATAAAAAAAAGGTCGTATCTCCATAGGCTGCGGTGATCGCGTACCATCAGGCGGGCCGTACGCTTGTTTGCCACCGACATGGTATTAAAAAAAGGAAACTTACGGCTCTTACGTCTTTTAGCTTGGGCGAGACAGTTTTACAGCGATAAACTATTCGATTTACCTTATTAAAATGAAAATCGTTGAAAGTATTTATTAAGTGAAATATTTTATCTATCCCTCCCCGTCCCTAGTTAAATATTTTTTCATAACTTCACATCACTTTCATGTTTATAGAATACGTGCACCTTCCTATCTAATTTTATATTTGTAATGCGTATGGTCTCCGAGTAAATCGACTGTGACATAAGGACGGATGGACAGACATGACGAAACTATAAGGTTTCCGTTTTCGCCATTTGGGTACGGAACCCTAAACAGTGAAATGCATTTACGCATCCCGTCCTGTCGGGAAGGACGGGTATGACGGCCTAACGGCGGCTATAGATCCTTGTACTTCCCTAAAACCACCAACGAAGTCCGGCACCGCCTTGTATCGGGTGGGGCTCTCGTCCGCAGGATCTCTAGTGTTCAACCGCGTAACATCCCAGCGGGCGGCCTATCGGCTAGCAGGCCGCAGACATTATGAGGCAGCAGCTAAGCGAGCGCCTCCAGTGGCTACAGTCTTGTGGAGCATTGCATGGTTTGCTGCGACTCTCTTTATTTACTACGGCGTAGGCATCAGATGCGCATAGCGCCTGGCTCTACCTGCAATCCGTCGCTGACGGAGCGGATACGCGAGAGGTTAGATTTTGACGACCCTGGCCAGAGGTTTGCGCCTATTACCACCCACCTGCACACTCTTCCGCGTGTGAAGCGCTGTGTCAACAGGTGCAACACACTCGTGGCAGCAGGTGGTTGCCTATGTTCATATGCAGTACAGATGCTTATCATTCATAAACCAAATTGACATAATGTAAACCTAGATTTAAGACGTATTCTAGTGCATATTATATGTCAATGGAATAAATGATATTGACTATTCTTACCCACGTATCCATGCCCAGTAAGCACGCTGCATGGCGCCTGTCAATCCATTGCTCTAGATGTGACAATATTGCGCCTACCATTAAAAGGCCGACTTCTGCTGACCTCTACTCCCCCTTCCAACGGCGTAGCGATTCGGCCAATGCCGAAGTTCGGGCGCACCCTATCTCAGCTCAGTTAAGAAACTCTCCTCTCGCTCTTTTTCCAGCCTTATATTGGTGGACCCCACTGAGCACCTATTTTAAGCGCTGGCGCCACCAGGCCCCATAGGAGGTTGGCAGTCAACGTCATAGCAGCTGAAAAAGACAGCGGGTGGCCTACGGAGTAAGGTCTTGTTAGCCGCTGAGAGGGCGTCGACCCTTATAAGGCCATGCTGCGTATGACGCTGCAATACATTGAATTACACATGGCACTGGGTTTTCCGATGTAGGGAAGTAACCGACTAAGACCGCTGGCTGTAAACATCAGCTTCGGAGCGAGGTTGGTGAAAGGAAATAAAAATTTCGTGCAAAGTAGCCAAATGCCTCCCTAAGCGTTTTACATGGCAGGCTGTTGAATGCATTCTTGACGTCCAAGGAGACCGCAAGAATTACTTCACTCACATTCGTTGCCTGCCTGGAAAGAGTCCTTAGGTGGTCTATGGCGTTTACTGTGAACCCGCTTACCCGTAAACCGAATTGGGCACCAGAGGTCTGGCCCCATTCCCTCGAGATGTCGGTCGAGGCACTTTGCGAGTATTTTCTGTAACAGTTTTACGACCTCGTCCAGCAACACTATCGGTCGATACCCCGATGCATGCCCTGGTATTCGACCGCCCTGTGGAATGTGCGAAGGCCAGTTAAACAGTTCCCGGATCCAGTGCACCCAGGACTCAGTGGCTACAAATATGTAGTAGCCGACCTGGCACATCATCCGGCCCTAGGCTAGTCCGTCTCTTTTGTAGTCGATTCAGTGCTTTGTTCCCTCTCTGATCGGGGAGAAATTCGTCCTTCCCTTTGAACGGGGTACCCCATGACTGTATCTAACACCACCCTGTGAAGGGTCTCGGTAACGGGCACACCATGCACACGAGTTTTTTCCGGGCCATTTTGTAAGATCACCCCCAGGTGTACCCTTGTAACACATCAAGGGAACTTTTTCAAGATTAAGGGAAGGCCCTAAATATTAAGAAAAAATTAGCAAAATCGCGAACTGTCGTATCCGAACTCAAAGTCGAAGGAAAATGATAAGAAGTAAGATTTTATACAATCCCTAATACATTAATGTGTCGCAGGGGTATAATCAAAACTATGATTTGATCAAATATCTAAGGGGTATGATCAATTCACGCAGGATATTAAAATGACTACTTACTAGTACTCCGTTTCATTATTTCCCTAGAAACATCCAGTGATTTGATTAAATCCATTGCGCAATAAATAGTCAATATAAATATGAACTGTATATGTATATGTAATATACGCGTACGCGACGTAGTCAGCATCGTACCTATAACTTCATTAGTGAGGCAGGTGGTTCACGGCATTGGCTTGATCTTTGGCATCTGAGCCACCTGAGATACCTACTATTGAAAACCACCATCCACCCATCTGAAATATGATTGATCCGAAGTCTTTGTTTGTTTCTGTCTCGCAAACACAAATGTCAAAGTGACAAATAGATACAAACGAATTTCAACGGCATTTAAGCTAAATAAGTTTCGTTGAACATTTATGGATAAGGCCTAATATTGAAATACATAAAATAGTAATAAAAAACTATGTAAAATAACTATGTGTTAATCTGGTTTCAGAATCGAATACCCATTACTCATTAGAAACTGTATAATAGACAATGACATTAATGACTTAGTGCCATGGCAAGTTATGTGACTACGATGGCGATAATGAAAGAGAATCCTGCCTAACGAAATTAGATTTTAAGAATTACATGCATGTATATTTACTACCAATAATCTGTGTATCACAGTTTCTATATTTGTGAATGCAATTTGTTATCTCACTTATCGACCACGCGAGTGTGACGATACTTTATTAGATTACGACCAAATACTATTAATAAGAATTAAGATTGCTTTAGGAAGACGTATGTATACCTAAAATACACATGTTAGTTGATAATCACATTACCAGAACATTTTAATGTCAGAGATTCCTAAACCTTGGAAATGTTTCCTTAGGGATGATACTTCTTTTTCTTCCAGTCCAGTCTTCTTTCAGTTATATGTATATCATTATTCCTTTTCTACCTTTATTCATTATTTAGCACTATTATGCACATCCTATTTTACTAAAATGTCTTCGCTCACTTCTGTAGGTCTTAGTTTATGTGCCTATTGATGGTCTTATTTCTAGTTATATACTACATATATCTACTTACCTTGAATCAGAGCCTATGTCTTATTAGTCTTGATAGCCCAAAACCACCTGTCTTAAATGGATAGAAGTAATGTGCGTAAGATAAATATCGCTTTTATTTCTACCATGTCATCCCCCGTATGGTGCTCTATGCTGGTGTATTAGGTACTTACCTAAATGGAAACTTTGTGAATTATATACAGTCAAGGCAGTAGTGACCCACGATCCCGACAGTTAAGAGTCCGCAGTAAGCTCGGTTCTCCATACAAACGTAGTTACGCTCTCATTTTACAGCGATTATTAAGGTTTTCATACAAGACGTAAAAAACTCGAAAACTCACTGTATTTTTTCTGTAACAATTTCTAGTTACAGATACTAATTTCCGACCTAGATATGGCGGCTCCCATTGTGTATACAAAGTTTCATGTTATTTAAGCAAGGCGTTTTAAAATGAGAACGAAACTACGTTTGTATGGAGAATCGAGTTCAGCCGAGCGTACTGGGGACTCTTAAGACCTAATTACGTAATCTAGTTCATGCAACAAATCTATTCTACTTATATATGTAATGTACGTAATTTGTGAGTCAATGAAACCGGCATCCAATTATCACGTTATTTTACCGAATCACAGCAAACTCACCTTTTATTACATTTATTTACAAAGAAAGTTCATATATTCATTTGACAGAAAAGTGTCGTTAGACCCTATCGGGTTTGTATCGACACCGAAATCGTCGACAATAAAGTTTAAACTTACTTAAGAGCTAATTAAATTGTACGACACAATAGAAAAAATAAAACTAAATTATACTGATACAATGGAAGCACTAACAATTGCATTAGTATTAAATAGATAAATACCTATGCGATTTTATTATCTACCAAATCGCGATGACCGCAGCACAGTGGTGGTAGGTACGAATAGGTATACGTATAGGGGTCAGTTTGCGAAATACGGATTTATTATTCTAATGATTTCTTCACTAAACATAATTACAGAATTGTAAAATCCCAGGATCGAATTTAGGTACAAATGTTTATACAGGATTGAACAGAACAAAGGACATTACTTAAAGTACAACGTTATCGAACTGACCTACAATCGACTTATTATCATTGTAAAGCTGGATTCAATAATTAGAAATATGCTGTAAAGCTGTAACGCTGTAAAGTTGTTAAAATGACACATGTCATTAACTCCACTTATAACTAGTTATAACATAGCAAGTATCGAATTTATTTTCTAGGGTTAAAATATGCAGATTTTTGCACTAATTTTTAATAAGCTGTACCTTTCTTGGGAACGGTTATAGCTACCTCAATATGAACATGTTTAATTGTGAAAAATAAAGTAGTTCCTACAGTAATAATTGCCTATATTGTATATATGTAATGTTTGTCTAATATGTTTTGGTGAACAATAAAGAATATTTGTATTGTAATGTACTAAGCCTGAAATTCTCCATTTGCGTTAAAGTCGCTCGTTCTGTTCCATCCTGAAGTAAGTAGATAGTGTATATGTGTGTTAGTAAGTATTTATTGAATCGTTATATCATCAGTTGATTGCACCCAGAACACTAACTTAATTTTAGAGTTTGCTGTGGGGGGCTACTTTGGCTGATAATGTCTACGTAATAGATAATAATAAATAAATAAATATTGGGGGACAATCTTACACAAATGGACCTAGTCCCAAACTAAGGAAAAAGCTTGTACTATGGGTACTAGACGACGATATACATACTTATATAGATAAATACATACTTATATACATAGAAAACATCCAAGACCCAAGAACAAAATCCGTGCTAAATGGACAAATAATGCCCTGGCCGGGATTCGAACCCGGGACCTCTAGCTTCGGAGGCAGTGTCACTACCAACTAGGCTAAACAGGCCGTCAAAATAGATGTTGTTTAAGTGATCATAATTGAATACTTAATCGTAATAGTTTAATAAATATATTACTTGTACGATATTACGTGTCTGTCTGTTACGTCGATTGTACAGTTACAGTAGAAATATTGTTTATTGTCACGAATAATGTTTTATTCTATTCTAAAATAATTATATTTAATTATTTTGCTGCTGCTGGTCATAATATAAGCCCTTAGGTCGCATGGTCCGATTGACTAGTCCGATCAATCGGAATACGAATATTTTTTTTCCTGTTGGCTCGATCGATCGGACTATAAGGACTTCTCAAATCCTGACAGTCCTACTATCGGACTAATGGGATTTTAAAAGTTCGTCTAGTTCGATCGATCGAACCCCGAGAGCTTGAAAAATCCTCTTGATCCGATCACACAATTTTTATTTTTCCTGTTTGTCCGACCGGTAGTATTATGATTAATTTTGTAATCTACCAACATTTCAAAAGTGTTTTCTCACTTTCGGCGCGGAATTTTACTACCACGAAATAGTTATTTCGAGGGAAAGATCTAACAAATAGTCTTAACAGCCCTTATTCTCTAAAAACCGCTCATGGATTTAGCCTGTTTTTGGTGTGAATTAGAATTAGTAAATTTTATATATTGAAATAATACGCATATTCTTTGATAATAGTTTATATTTACTCTTAGGCAGACGCTACAGTGATCTGTGCTTTATGGTATTGATGCGCTTTATTCAGTAGTACGCAACCACCTTTGCGGGCGTAAGAATATAATTTTGTTGTGATCTATTATTTCCTCCATCTTCCGTCCGTCCGGTTCAATAAATTGACATAGATCAAATGTTGACATTATGAACTGACATCGCATAAAATAAAATATAGAAAAGTTTATCAAAAGCCAGTGTCCAGTAATGAGTTAAGATTAGATAACCTTTATGTGTCATCCGGACTTAGCAAAATATCAAGTCTACGGTTATGTCCGATCAGTCGATCCAACAGGAAGAAAAAACGACCTTGTGGTTCGATCGATCGAACTAGACGAACTTTTAAAATCCCATTACTCCGATAGTAGGACTGGCAGGATTTGAGAAGTCTTTATAGTCCGATCAATCGAACCAACAGGAAAAAAAAATTTTCGTATTCCGATTGATCGGACTAGTCAATCGGACCATGCGACCTAAGGGAATATAAGCTGCCACAAAGCTTAAATTAAACATTATAAAGTAACAGCAAAATAACAAACTAATAAAATCACCAGCTGTGAGTTTCGAAAACAATTTTAATAGTAATATAATTCTCCGAATGTGTATATAACTATAGGTACACGTAAAAGTATAGGTACCTCCTGCCTGCGAGATTATCGAGATCAGAGACGTTAACTTTACGAATTACTTTAAGTCTTAAATGGAATCGAAAAGAGTCTTGTTTGCATTGTTGATTTAAGTAACTAGCATTTCGCTATCGATAACTCTATCTCTGTCTGATGTTGGAGGCGTGATTCGCCATTTTGAGTGGAATGACGCAGCGTAACAGTGAAATGTATACCTGTCCTATTCTTGCTTGTAGGCAACCTTTGACCTAAAGAATCGATTTAAGTGAATGCGGCCGGCGCCGTTTGTAAGTCGATTAATTAGCCAAAGTAGCGAGACTGAATTGCTAATCGCGATACTGCCATTCAGATTGCGTTATGTCCGATGATTTTCACGATTTCCCCAATTTATTACACTATTCGTTTAGAGGCTCGTTTGTTTTAACCGTCTCGGTCCTTTACTGCATTAGGTACGCATAAAAATACCCACCTGCCCGGCTAGTATGATAGCTTATACCGTCACGTTTTATGTGACGTTTCAGTACATTTCGGCCATATAACGTGACGGTATAAGCTATCATACTAGCCGGGCAGAAACTAGAACCAATGGCGTAGAGTATGAGCGCATGGTCGAGCTCATAAATTTAACTCTATTCATACAATACATACTTACGTATTGATTCTCTCCCGGTAAAGTAAAAATGCTATTTACTCTAACTCTGTGTTTCACCTACTACAACTTCTTGAATAATAATTTGTAATTATTGCTACTCTGCCAGTAGAATATAAACGGCCCAAGTGTGTGTCGGGACACACTAGAGTAGAGATCCGTAGTTGCCCATCCTGACTTGAAAGGGAGCATTTTGTTCATTAGAAACTACGGACATATCATCATCATCATCATCATAATATAATAAACTTTACTAAATATATAAGTACATATATATTAAACATTATTAAATTTTGTCTTGACTATTTTCTCGGCGTGATCGATTTGTGTACCCATTCTAAATTATAACCTTCAAGTAATAAAATAAGCGTCACTGATGTAGGTTTACAGGGTGATTCAGGAGACGTGAGCAGGACCAACACTACATAAATAGTAAACGGCAATTAATCGTTCACCATTGTATTTAATGGATAGAAGTAATGTGCGTAAGATAAATATCTCCATACCCATACCTTTTTCCTGCTGTATTTTATTTTTTGTTAATAATTCTCTACAATCATGGTCACCCTATAACAACTGGTTTATAAAGATTAAACCTCTAACTGATATGACAGCACTTTAATTACGAACAAAGTAAATTGTCACATTGAGTGAGATACTATATTTCAAAAGTAATCGGACTCTGATTTCATTCAATTTGAAACGTATCACTTGACTGAAGTATTTTGAAACGTATCAACTAGGAACCCTTATAGTTTCGCCATGTCCGTCTGTCTGTCTGTCTGTCTGTCTGTCCGTCTGTCTGTCCGAGGCTTTGCTCTGTGATTGTTAGTGCTAAACACAGCAATTTGGTATGGATATGTAAATCAATAAAACAGAAAAAGTCGTAAAATATAATTTTTTTATTTTATTTTTATAAAGTTTTTAAGGGTAAGTACCTCCCCTACACGTAAAGTGGGATGTTTTTTATTGCTTTAATCCTATTTTGTGGGGTGTTTTTGGATAGGTCTTTCAAAATGAATACAGGTGTTCATCAAACACTTTTTGATAAAGTGAATATTTTCGGAAATATTCACTCCAAAAGAATAAAATGGTGTCCCCCCTCCCTCTAACTTTTGAACTATGGGTCCAAAACATATAAGAAAAATCATGAAAGCAAAGCTTAGTAAAACTTTCAACAAAAACTATAGCGGAACTATATATAAAGTAAGTTCATTAGGCAACTACGAAACTCTACACTGAGCATGGCCCGACATGTTCTTGGCCCATTTTATTTCATTAAGAATTAAAACGGGCTTGAATGACTGTAGTGTGGTTCTCTTAAGGTTGGATGTAAGCACATTAAAATATTCCGATACTTTTAAGTACTTATTTATTATAGACAGCAGTGCAAGGAAACTCAATGACAATTGACAACACAAAGGCTTACTTTACATTCTGCTATAATGTTTATAAATAGTTCATTTTATATTCTGGATAACCTAACTAACAAGAAGAAAATATTACCCATTGTCGATTCGACGAACATTGACTATTATCTTTCCGATGACAAATGAGCTCAAAACTCTGTGCACATAGCATTGAGCAACTCCGAAGCCAGTTCGTAAGGCACTTTGCTGTTACACGTCGTACATTACCGTGGTTACATGCCTTTTAAGGTCATTAAACGACAGCTACTCCGCAGTGTATGTCGTCGTTTAGTCTACTCCATCAAGCTTGCGTCATCGGTGTATAGGGGTAAGCCGATTTAGATCGGACCAGATAGAAGGCGCGTGATGCTAATTCTAAATTTAAATTTGTGTTCGTTGAGGTACCTACACTACACACAATCAGAATTCCATAAGAATGGAATCTCTACGCTGACAATGTGCATTGTCATGTGACAGGTGACGTATGAGCGAGTTATCAAAACATCGAGCTGGCGGCCGGTTAGTTGAGGTCTACTTTTAAGACTACAGATTGGCTTGCTCATTAGGCAATTACATGGGCATATTAAGCTGCTCATCGCAAGGCGATCTGTATAGCCCGAACTAAAACATCTTTCGGTGTACAGTCACCAGCATTAATATCTGCCAAAACAAAGGCAGCGAAAATATCTGACACGTCCTAACGGCCTTAGCAATAGAGGCGTGTCAGATATTTATGCGCGCTTTGTTGTGGCAGATATTGGTGCTGGTGACTGTACATACGTTAGTAGTACTACTTATTGCATTTAATCCTAATCCTAATAATATTATAAACGTGAAAGTTTGGATGTATATATGTGCGTTCCACTGAATCTCAAAAACTACTGGACGAATTTTTATGAAACTCTCCAGTCATGTAAGTACCTTATACAGTGGGTTTCTATTGAATTCCGTTAATTGCGAGGGCACATTCCTGTGATGAAATTAAATAATCTTCTCTAAGACACTTCCAGAATTCATTTCCGTTAACTCCCCTAGTAATAGTATAAAAGATCCTTAACAATAAAACAATGTTGACGCGTATGTCATTCAAATTCCGAATTGTCATACTTGACATTAACTTTTGCTTAACTCCACGTTAACTCTTAAGGCCGGTTTTCATTCACCCTTGGTGATATAATTAATTATTATGTATGAAAATGAAAAAATATTTTTTCTCGAATTTTGTAAAACTAAATATGGGACGTCTTTTCTAGGGCTATACACGGCTATATGCTTGAAGGAAGGGAAATCAATAAAAACACCCTGTATATCAGAATAGGACATAGGTTATAATTTATTTCAAATTTCATCCCTTTTAAGGTCAAAAAGGGGATGAAACTTTATATAATAATAATATAATAATATTGGGGGACAATCTTACACAAATCGACCTTGTCCCAAACTAAGCAAAGCTTGTACTATGGGTACTAGATGACGATATACATACTTATATAGATAAATACTTAGAAAACATCCAAGACCCAAGAACAAATATCCGTGAAAAATGCACAAATAAATGCCCTGGCCGGGATTCGAACCCGGGACCTCTAGCTACGGAGGCAGAGTCACTACCAACTAGGCTAAGCAGGTCGTCATATGGAGAGAAAATATGATGTGACGGAGTATATAACAGTTAATTAATATTTATGTAGAAATAAAACCCACCAAAAAACTTTAATGCACAAAAAAAATGGGCTACGTCGGGCCGGTGGTACAGTGCAAATTTTGTACCTACATATTATAAAACGAGCGAGCTCATCGCCAACAAACTGCTCCGCAGTTTGGCGAAATTATGTAGTACTTAGTAAGAAATTCGCCATGTGCTTACAACTCATCCGTGGCTCGGTAGTACTTTTTGTATTTTTTTTAAATCTTTGTGATAACATTTTCATTACTCGGAGTAAAACTATTTTTAGGGCTTGCTTTTTTAAAACTTGTAACCTTAACATTTAGGTTAGTAAAAAAAACAATTTAACGATTCAGAGTCGGTCGGTTAGAAACTGACGTAGAAGGTATGATTGTATTAGGAGGACCTCCGGGTGACAGACACGGGGACGTTCGCCACCCGATGGAATAAGGTCCTTTTTTCGGGAGAGGGCCGATTCCCTCTCCGTGATGGTTCCAAACAATGATGGACAGCTGCTGGTAGAGCCACGCAAGTGTCGTGCAAAAGAGTTCCCGTGGCTCCACCATAAACGGCGAGAAGAACACCGTGGGGTTTTAGACGGTAGTCCGGGCGGTTCCACATTTGCGTATACATATATTAAGTACATCGTCATCTCCCTAGGGACTCATCTCGCCTCAACCACCCTTCACTAATAGGTATACGTATTGTTTTAATAGTTAACTTATTAATATAACTTTCTTATTTAATAATAATAACATAATATATATGATAGGATTATATTGACTATCGGATGGGCTTGTTCAATTTCATCTATACATTACATAAATTGAAAAATATATTTTAATTTTGCTTTAAAACCGAACGCACTAATTGAATTAAATAATTTAATTATCGCAGTTAGTTAACGATGGCCACAGATATGGCTCGTGTCTCCGACAGAATTGTACATGTGTAGCTTTAAACACCTAACCTAATGGATATTGAAGGGTCTTGTAAAAGACCACACAGGTTTTTTGCGCACGCGGTGTAATAAGTGAAATTATCTGGGCACATCGATTGTGGTCAGACCGCATAGAAAGTGGCGCGGCGGCTCGCCGCGGGCGACGCGGCCCGGGCCCGCGGCCCCGCGCCGCCGCCGCAGGCTCGGACGCACTGCCGAGCTGCCTGGACCATGACAAGTACCTTACCCACTAGCCTATTGTGTGACCCATTAACAATCAAGGCCAACGCAACCAGGTATGTTTATAGCGTACCTAAGTTTGCTCGTCACGTAATCAACTGTCTAAGCTGATCTTGTAGCAATCAATCCCGATTGCTTATTTCTTTGGCTGGAGGTCAGCGGATGCTGCAAACTGGTAAATTAAGGGTACAATATTTTCTGTCACCTAAGTTTAGATGTGTTACTAATCTGCAATACCCTAATTATAATATATATCCCCAAGAAATAGATTAGTCATCATATTAATTAAAACATTCTCTAAATATGAATATTTGGATTAATTTAAAAATGTATTTTAAATTATAGTTTGATTACTTTTTTCTATTGCCTGAATATAAGATCAGTCCTCTAAAACTTATCGTGGCGGATCCGACTACTCGGATGGCGGATAGGTTAGAAGACGGTGTCTACGTGGTTATTTTTTTTTTATACAAGAGCGAAAATAAATCTAAGTCGTAAAAATGGGCCAGCTATTGCTATACTCTGACCAATGTTTGATTTAATAAAGTACATATTATAAAACCTATGGTAATTTTATTTTTACTTATTGTGTATTGTCTAATATTAGTTGAATTATTTGATAATTAATATAATTTTCCAGTGATTGAAAATAAATTTTTAGGTAAACATTTTTATATTGTTTGGTGATTCAATTTTAGTGACACTTTTATTATTTTTCTTCCAAGTAATTCTTAATTAATACTTAGGTAAGCGTTTTAATATTATTTGATGATTCAATTTAGGTGACAGATCTCCTATTTTAGGATCTAATATTATTTATTATATCGCTGAAAATGCATTTATTACGTAATTGATAAAATCATACCCGTAAATTAACTTACATGTACATACTTTAGCATTATATTTCATAAATGGGCCACATAACGAGTTGCCTAATTTCATTGCAGTGGTCTTCCTCATATTTATACGTTTGACGTATAAGTAACCAGTTGAATAATAAGTATATAACAAAACAACGATTCGCACTATTGGTGAAATGCGAGCACAGCGGACAGGTGTCCCGCCGCGCCGCGCGTCGCCCCGGGCCACGGAGCTCGGGCCACGGAGCTCGGGGCCCGGGGCCAACGTGGCCCCGTACTTCGATGCAGTTTTCTAACACTAGGCATTTCGCAAAAAGCCACATTTAGAAGATATCCTTATTAAACTTTATAGTTCTAGTATAGATAGATAGATACAACACACAACAAACAGCTATCTCGACAGACAAGAAATTCGATTTATAAACACCACATTCAAAACGGTTATCTCTGAGGAAGATACGATGCCACACATCCTACTCGTTCACCTGTTAAACTTATGACACCCCTCATTTCTGTCGGAGATTAAAAAGACGCTTCCCTATTACTCAATGCTAAATTTCAATAATAAAATAAGACTTCTCATTCTTAAAAGTTAATGTAAAGATTCCACCTCATTGGAGCTTTATAATAATTTATTTTTAATATTTAAAAAATAATTTTAAGAGCAGTCGACAACAAAACTAGAAAGGCAGCTTCTTTGTCTATCTATTCATGAATGGAAATGTCTTTGCTAGTGTGACTCATCCATGCTTGAAATTTATTCACGACTGGAACTGGAAATTTTAGCACGGGCCGGCCGTTATACTTAAAGCAATTTTAATTCTAATCATTAGTCGTATATGTTCGATTTGCTAATTTTAGCAAAGGTCGCTAATCGTCGTTCGTAGTTTAATAAATGACTATTAGTTTTTGACTGAAACATTATTACATTAATATAGATACGATGTTGTGAACATCTGCGTATATACAGACACACAACATGGAACACAAACAGTTCAAAAAATGCTTAACTAAATACCGAACACCATAGAAACAATATTAAGATAATTTTTAAGAAAAAAAACCGACTTCAATGGGGGAGTCCGGTGAAAGATTATTAATCTTAGATGGTGCACTCTTAGATTCCATACAATAAAATACAAAAATGGCTATAAGTATGTTTATAATGGTAGAAGACTAAGTACCCTCAATTCCTCATGAAATCATGGAAAAACCTTGCTTGCTTGACAAACAAAACGAAGAGAACAAATCGCCAAACGTGAACTACGCGTCGTTGAAGAGTTCCGTTCTGATCATCATCAGCAGTTCCACTTCATCAAATGTCACTTTTATGGATGAAAATGCTTGATTAGTTCATGAAAATACTGAAATCACTATTTGTGTGCCTTTCACATTTGAGGAGTTCCCTCGATTCCTAATGGACCCCATCATCATAACTCGAGCATGACAAAAATCAATCGTGAAAATAGAACTTGCTATAGAAACACAGCTAGAAGGACAAATCGCCAAACGTGAACTTTTCGTCGTTGAAGAGTTCTGTTCTGATCATCATCAGCAGTTCTACTTCATCAAATGTCACATTTTTGTATGATAATGCTCGATTTGTTGATAAAAACACAAAACTCACTATATGTTTGCCTTTAAGATTTGAGGAGTTCCCTCAATTCCTCATGGATCCCATCATCAGAAATCAAGCATGACAAAAATTAATCGTGAAAATAGAAATTGCTTAACAAACACAACTAGGAGGACAAATCGCCAAACGTGAACTTTTCGTCGTTGAAGAGTTCTGTTCTGATCATCATCAGCAGTTCCACTTCATCAAATGTCACATTTTTGGATGCAAATGCTTGACTTGTTGATAAAAACATAAAAATCACTATATGTTTGCCTTAAAGATTTGAGGAGTTCCTTCAATTCCTCATGGATTCCATCATCAGAACTGCCTTTTGACAAAAACGGGACCAACTTGGATATATATACATACAATCAAAAAAAGAATTTTTCAAATCGGTTAAGAAATGACGGAGTTATGGAGTAACAAATATTAAAAAAAAAAAAAAAAAAAACATAACTGAATTGATAACCTCCTCTTTTGAAATCTTGAAGTCGGTTAAAAAACAAAAACCTACACCCTATTCTGCGAAGTCCCCGGCACGAATGTCCCCAAAATGCTCGCGGCATTTCCACGCTAGACAGCAATGGTGACCTGTTTGGCCAAACGTGGATATATCTATGTAATTAGTGAAAAGTAATAAAAATATATATATTTAGGAACCGCGTTTACCAATTACAGATGAATTTTAAAAAAATACCCTTTTAAATGCACTTTAGCAATACAAAACCAATAAACGATCGTAAATCTATACTTATATATTTTTGTTTGTTTTTTTTAACGCGCTAATTTCAGGAACTACTGGTTCGAATTGAAAACTTCTTTTTGAGTTGAATAGTCCATTTATCGAGGAAGGCTTTAAGCTATATAACATCACGCTGCGACCAATAGGACCAAAGACGCGGACGAAGTCGCGGGCCACAGCTAGTAATAATACATAAAATCAGTTACGAGGAAACATGATCTAGAGTTTATTCAAGTATGCTTTGAGAACGTGAGAGGGCCATAGCTATTTAGCTCACGGTAAATATATTTAGTGGAGAAACCCTAAAAACAAGAGAGTTGATAAAATGGAGTTGATCTAGACACCTAATTACAACGTTTCTAATAATCATTGTTAAAAACTTGTTAAGCATGAGAAATCGTCATTTTGATTCTTCGCGTTTGAACCGTCTGTCTCAACAAAGTAAACCAGTCCGTTTATCGACATAACTGCTTTATCTCCCGATCAATCTCGCCACCTGTTCAGTTCAGTCGTAAATCTTCATTATTGTCCGTTTTTTACAATTTTACTGTTACACAGACTACTCACACCGCAGCGCGGGCCGTTCGACCGGACGTTTATGGCGATTTTTGAGGTTCCACATCCACACACATAGTGAATAAATCATACTTCAAAATCTTTTTTCTTCGAAATCATACTTCAATTAATCGAATGATTAAAATAGAGTAGGGAATTGTTATATCGTAGTCTAGTACCCACAAAACTATTCTTCACTTACTACGCAGTTGGATTTGTATAAGGTTGGCTCCTAATTTAATATGTTAACTCGCGATACAGTCGACATTGTAAAACCGCCAAAACACCGGGAGTTTATTGAAATCTGGTACAAATGTTTATTGATTGTCATTTTTTTCATATCCTAAATGTATATTGAGGCTAGCGGTTCCTTCCCGACGGCAAGCGTGCAGGGCGACACCACACACTTGCTTACCATAGGACCTCCACGCTAGGAGAGTGAAAAACCCCGGATTCACTCCCTCAAGTCCCCTTGTAACTTTTAATAGAGGTTTTCTCCCTCGCAGCCACCACCCAGCCCCGGCCTTACGGTGTCAGCCTCCGCTCCCGACTATAGCGGCCCTCTGCCGAAGTCAGGTTTACGGGTCCGTAGTTATTTTTATAGGCATACGCCACACCGGATGCGGAACCCCCCATCCCCCCGTTAGTCGCATCTGGAGTGTCCTCCGCTAAAACAGAGGAACACCCAGAGTGACCCCGTCTCCGGGTTATTAGTAGCACCGTAAGCGATTCCTCCGAAGATGAATCACTTACCGTTGCCTCCAGGGTGCACCGGCCAGAAGCCTTCCCCTTTCCCCAGACCCGCGAGGGTCCACAGAAACTGGAAGAGCCCAGACACTCGTGGAGGTTAACCGACTAGCGCCCCGCCAAATTCGAACCTCTGAAATGGGTCATTTTCAAACAATTGCATTCCTTACATTAAAAGTAGGTCATATTTGACCTCAGAAGCGGGTTGAAAGCAATGCATGTTGTCAATAGGGTTGAAAAGTAATAAAAAAAATAGTAATGACAGGGACATAGACACTTAAGATATGACAATTATTATGAGTTAAAATTGTAAATTATGGTACAAAAAACTAAAAAAACAAGGAAAACTGTCTAATATGTTAATTGCTATTTTTTAATGCTGTTTAAATACATTTTAAGCAATAGTTATTCAATACAAGCGCGCTCTTAAACTCATAAAAAATCATATTGGCTGATACTTATATACATATAGCCTCCCCTACCATTGTAATATTTGAAGCTTATGAATGATAAGATAATAGATCATTTGATATTATGTAGGAAACAAAACTGTTATCGATACTTTTCAATAAATTATAATCATTCTTTTCACAACCCCTTCATATCCGTTTCCTTAAAATGATCCATACACAAACACTAATAATAACAGTAATAACGTTAGTCAACAGTTCTCGCGAAAATATAGGTAGTCCCTACGCTAACAATTTTAAAATGGACTCGATAGGATTTGACCGATTCAGAAAATGTTTTTCCATATAAGTATGTCATTTTTTTAATCTTCTCGTATTCGAAATGAAAAGCAGAGTCTTTAAGTCGAGTGAAACCACCTATTTCAGAACTACTATCAACAATCTACTAAATATTATTAACCACGTGAAAGCTGCAGATCAGATTACTATTTAATGGCACAGACTACGCGTAGGGCACTACAACTACATAATGCTCAAAAATAGCTGACTCGCTCTTCTTTGCTAATATAAATAGAGAAGGGAATAGAGACGTTCGCGCCATTCTGTATAATGATGTTACTTTTGCTGATGTTTTGATTCCGGTCCAGCGCGGGGCCTGATTTCTGTCCTACTACTTTAAATCAGGCATTAACTAATAGTCAGATCCTCAGTTTTCTCGTCCAAGTGATTAGTTCTCAAGCTATCTACTGCACAAAACATCAAGTTACTTCCATCAAACTGACTATATGGTAAGACAGAGTCGGTACGTCATTAAATGTGACCGAAAAGGATTTACTTGGGTCTTAATAAGGAATGGTTTGACCAACAGCGGTAAAAGTACCACCGGTGACGTTTGCGCTACTATGTAGTGGTCGCAGTATTGCTGTGTTGTTGCCGGCGTCACCGCGATAGTTTTATAAACTTGTTACCGTGTTGCAAGCCGACAAACGATACTGACTTGATCGTTCATTAAACGATCGAAATGTATATAACTACGTAAGACAACGATTCCCGCATTCCAATTAGTGTAGATTACTTAAATACTCAGGTACATACACTTCATAAAGAACATTATAAAACTTTACTGACAATTTGCATAATTTTATTGTTCATAGTGGAAAAGCAATTCGGTTGGATGTTTCAATTAACTACTCTTTCTAACGTTACTTAGGTATCTATCAGATTCAGCAGTACCTGATTTGACCAAAACGATGAATATTTTCTATAGAAAAACCTTAATCAATCAAGAGTGTCAATTAGATCAAACAAGAATAAGATTATTCCGATATTAATCATACGTGCAGAGCTTATTCCAGTTCGGTCAAGTTACATATTCTCAAGTCGGCTACGTAATTGATTGACTTGCTGGAGGCCAAATGAGCTAAATAGTTAGTGCTTATTCTATACTAGTACAAATTGTGCCCATTCTACTTTCTAGTCAACAATTTTGGAAATTTCTACGCGACATGTGAACCGCGGCAGCAGACGTGATGTTCAGCGCGGGGTGCCGCGGTGCCGCTGCGCCGACGAGCGCCGCGTGGGCGGGCTGCGCTGCCGATTCCCATGTCCCGTGCGCGAACGACAGTTATGTCAATATGCGATTTACCACTTACATATATTAATTTTATCCTCATGTATGCATGTGACCACACTGTTTTAAAGCGCCAACGAAGCTCTACTTGAACACCCATAAGCGTTTTTACGATCGTGTAAACATCAACTGGTGCAGCGTAAAAAATACTCTGCATTGACATTACGTTGAAGAGACATATATGGCTTTATTTTAGGGCCATCTATTGTTTGATGTATGAAGTAAGTTGTCAGATTTTGAAATCATTTAGGTTTGGTTGGAAATCACGTATGAGTCGACTGCGTAGTTTGCGATTGGTGTCGTAGATGGCGCCGCATCAAGATATAACCTTTTTTTGTAAGGATGTAAGTTTTGAATACCGGCTGGATTCCCTTGCATTTCTTCTTTATGTTCAGTTTGTTAATTTCAAAATTTAAAATCTAGAATATTCTCTAAGCCATCATGACATTGGATTATTGATTTTCATTTTAATTTGAGACACGTCCCAGCAAACGTCCTTTTTTTCCGTGCCAAATTAATTGGAATTCTATTGGGTATTTTCCCTGAGGAAATTCGTGTGAACCGTAATACGGATTAAATCGTAGTTAACTACTACCAATCTCAAGAGTGTTTCCGTTAATAAGGAATTTCCACTATTCTGCCAATGTGAAGCAGTGGTTTTTTTATAAGGGCCAGTTAAACTGGGTGAGTTTTGTGCGTTATTTCGTCTAATTTGGTGATAACTTTATCGGGTTGGTTTTCAGTGTGTAATTCCATATTATTTATTCAATAGCTGTCAGGTGCGGGCGTTAAAGAACGAAACCATCCTCTCCAAGGTGCCGTGAGGATTTATACGACCGCGGCTTGAGAGGCGGAGCAAGTCCAAATTTTTGACTGTGCAGCGTGTGTACATCTGTATACCGCTTTAATACGGATATTCGATCCAGAAACTATTCCCAGAAACTCGAACAACGGACGATTACAGCTAAGTGTGGTGTATTGTGCGGACTAGGGAAATTTACCATAATATTCGGTTGTTTTGATTAATACCCGTGTTGTTTCTGACGATATTACTGTAGCCATTTTTTAGCATATAAAAGTTTGCTCACGATCGCTGGGTGATTTACAGTGGTTCTATCACCTGATTTTCTACGTTATTTCATTTCTCTAAATTCCAAAAGGCTTTAGTTTCGCCATCGTGCATTCTATATATTTCGATTTCTTATTTTGGCCGTCAACGAAACCATTAATTAAACTCACCTTCATCTCATTTCATTCGCAAAACATCTACCTACCATATTAACTTACCCTCGATATATACGCTGTCTAACGCTACTACTAGACCCCTTAAGTGGTTAAGATTTTACCTAATATTCCTGGTACTGAAATCCCGTCAGTAGATACATTCACGTGGTACAATTCTAATTTCGGCTTATGCGTTCTTTTTGGACTATAACTTATCGTAATATGTCTGTATTTTGCTACCTTTGACTGTAAAATCTGTGCTCGGTTATTTCTATTAAAGGGCGGTGTTATGAATAATATAAAAAGAGTCTGGCATAATTTTAGTGAATAAATTATACGTGTCATTGTAAATGAAATAAGTGGTTTTAATTCCTTTCTAAACACCTAATTTCATTACACTGGATACGTAAAACCTTCACGTTAAACCATCGTCTCTGCCGTCATCACTTGATTGAAAGTTTTCACTGCTATCAATCGGTCAAAAGATATTACAGAGGAATCAATATGTGTACTTGTGTAAATGTACAGAATAAGTGATCCTTTAAGAACCTATATTATATCTGAATGTACTGTTAGCATATTTCCGTGTCAACTCAAATGTAAATGACTGTAATACTTGAATAAGAAGTTCGACTCGGTTTACAACTCAATTAATTTAGGGTGGATTGTTAGGTAGCATGATGTTACTTAATGAAACTCAGTCGCCATTGAGAAAAGTTCCTAAGTACGAGTATTCACAGCTGCGCCAATCTGACTTCGCTCACAAAATGAAGTGACCGTAAAGCTGGCTGCGAATAGAAAACGCCGTATTGTCCGTTAACTCACACGGTGACATCATCGCGAAGCAATCTTAATTTCTGAACCCGATACCAGACGCATAGGCATACTAAATACAATACATTATCATAGAACCACCATTACGATCATATAGAGGACCTCGCGTTCTGGTGCCTGGTGGGGTATTTTGCCCTATGTTCTGATGATGCTCAGCTTGCGCCAAGCTCATTTCAAAATTAAACTGAATATTTAGTTACGTACTCAAATAGTGCCAACATAGGGTTTATTTATACTACTTATAAGCATTATATACAAAGTTTCATGTTATTCTAGCATGGCGTTTTAAAATGAGGGCGTAAATACGTTTGTATGGAGAACCGAGCGTTCTGCGCCCTCTTAATAGGTAGACAGTTGAATTTTGTACATCATTTGAATTACAGTAGCCACTTTAATAAGTAAGTACGTAATACTAAAAATAAAAAATTAAAGTTAAAAATTAATACCTTATATAAGTAATGTATCTTCTTCGGTGCGTACTTGTACTACGGTATACGGAACCCTTCGTGTGCGACTCGCCGTTTTTTTTACGGAACTCATGAATGTACAGTCAATAGCAGAACTAGATGATCATTTTAGTCCTTTGTCGCACTAACATAACAATACTGGGACAGTTGTGATGCGTCAAAGTAGTGGAAGTGACAAGGTACTATAATGATCATCTACTTCTGCTGTTGACTGTACCATAACAACGTAAAGCATAAGTGTCGGATTTAAGGCGCGGATATGCCCTAAACTATAGACTTTGAAACGCTAAGGCTCTGAAACTGCCCAGTGAAAAATTCTGGAAAAAATATATAATATGTTTTGATCCTTTGTTAACAATCTAAACGTTTGAATTTTTTGTATGACTTTAAATACTATGTCAAAATCAATCTTTAAAAAAGGCTGTTTTCAACATAAAATTCACTACTCCTTCTAAACTACAAGTCATATTTAAACGCTTCTTACGGAAAAAGATTGGTAATTGATTTAACTACAATGTGAACGTTTGAAATTTCGATACGATCATTCGTTTTGATAATATGAATTTTTATTCAAAATGTCGCGAAAAGGTACATGTCTAGCGCCGACCTTCGAGCGTGGAGGCTGTGTCGCTTGCTGTCAGGATCTGTTTATTTACAATAAAGTGAAATAGTGTAAGATACGACTGGATTTCTAACTATCTTTGCCGCCACCATCTTCTTCATAGCGCGAAGTAACAATACTGCCTCGGATCGATCTAATTAATTTACTAGAACAAATCTTCGGAATGGACATATTGGACACATGCTATATATTATTCCGCGGTGTTAAGTTGCGTTTTAGTACTGGCCAAGTGCGTGTGAGGCCACGCGTAATGTAGGGTTCCGTAGTTGGCCATCCGTTACATTATGCGGACTTAAAGGTTCACAAAGTTATGTTTAGGTATATAGTATATTAGTTACAACTAACCTCATACTTCAGCAGGTAATCAATGGAAATTGTACGAAAAATTGTTTTTCAAGTTTTTTTACTAATTTCGGCTATTACTCGGTAACTAGTAATTAATCACTACTTAGCTGTTACTTTTAAATCCACTATATTTACTACCATGAAATCCTCTTAATGTTTCAAATAGTTCTCTACGACATACCCAAACACTGGATCACACGAAAAATTATACTTGTTTTAAAATCATTACTGCCGAGTCGTTATAATATTCAATAATTAACTAGGTACTCGTACATGGTGATAGGGAAAATCTTAATCACAGTAGATATTTGCCCACAAGTCGGTATAATAATTCAATGCTAGTCATCTTAATCCACCATGAAGAAGACGGCTTCTATAAAGCCTCCGAATTTAGAAGCTCGGAACGTATTTATGATCTGATGCTAATGGGGTATCAATAGCAAATGTTCCGTTACAATATGAACGGCTGACATCGATTCTACTCCATTCATTAAACTTCTCTGCATTCAAAATAGGAGGTGTAACTCAACTACAACACTCAAACACGAAAACGTGTATAATAGTATTTAAATAATTATTTATTAAGATTAATTGTGTTTACAAACTTAAAACCTATCGACTTATGTACTTAACTTTCCACCCTTTGTAACTCGCATTTTACTTTATTCTGGTGATGTATTGTATAGTCGAATACAAAGAGGTGTGTACACTTCTGGGCTTTAAACACAATGCAATTTGGGTGTAAAAGTGAATACATATCTTTATAGTGGACTGTACAACTAAATCGATTTAGTGACAAGATATATTTAGATCTGGCAAAATTTGCTTTGTGTAGGTACACTTGTTAGTCTTAAGAAATGTTTGAATAGCAAACAAACTTGAGAACACACAGCTCCCAACTCGTCTGCTTCCTTCGTTCAATTCATCGAGCCCAAACTAAACACAGGTTTGGGGGTAGGTACACCTAAGCACTATTTCTTCCTAACTTTCATTAAGAAAAGGAATGGAAATTGGTACCGAATATTCATAATGAGGTTTAAATTATAATTTTTAAATTATAAAGAATTTCGAAAGATCTGCCTAGGTTGGTGTTATGTTGGTGTTCGTGTTATACGGAGCTCGGTCAACTTTAATGGTTTTACATTATTTTATAATAAACATTAATATGAAAAAAGTATGAAAGCGAGAATTTTAATGTTCATTGAACATTTATGTACCGCATGAATAATCGATAGATGAAAAAAAAAACAAATAAGAAAAACGCTCGTGGAAAACCGCCTACGGAATATTCACAAATATGACCAAATTCTTAATACACAAGGATTCAAAAATATAATTCTAATCTAACTGGTCTATTAACTACGTAAAACAAGGAAGCTACTCGTACAATATTTAATTATTAACTGACATACCGATAGCTGCTCGTGATAAAGCGATTTGACGATGAAGTAACAGACAGGCGAACATGCACGCCCTGTTTCTCCTGACAGGTTTTAATTTTATGTAAATTTTATTTCTGTACACTATTCTCAGAATGAAGGCTATTGTTTAAATTAAGATGAATAGGAAGTCGATCCTGGAACAGCACTGAAGTTAATATACTTGATCTCGCCAACGTTACGAAAATATTTATGTAGAAAAGGACGTACCTGCAATTAATTCAATTAAAAAGAATATAAGTCATCGCGTATATAATGTAATTAATACATTTCAATGTTCAAACACTGTACAAATAGTCTTATTATTTTAATTAGTAATAATTCTGGATGCCGAAACAAATATTTCAAAATTCAATGTTTTAATTTTTTTGAAATGTATATGTACTCACCTCTATTACCCACGTTTCGACACGGGTTGCACCGGTCATGTTGCTAGATGTCAACGAAGATATGGACACAACATTTAATTACCCGACAAGAGTTTATAAAAATGTGAAGGGTAGACTCGAAAAAGTTTTTATACGTCCATTATGTTTATTTGAGTTATTTGTCTACACACACCACTCACAGTATCCAGACATAGATCGTGTTAGACCGTATTAACAAATCTTGTACGTGTACAAAGCGCGAGACTTTCTTTTTAATACTTAACTAATTAGTTACCCAGGATATCACAAACGCGGGTTTTATTCACTTGTTTGCACCTCGTAGCAAGGTCTACGAGTATTAACAAGGTGCATTCTTAAATTAACCTGGTTAGACAGTTTTTTTTTAATTCGGAAATTGGATACTTATCTGTCTAAAATTATTTTAAAGATATATTTTTATTATGTAGTGACTGTTAAATGTTTAGTGATTTCATCGCCCCGCTGTACCTCTGCGCGCGCACTAGCGCAAGGCGCAGCACACGTAAAAAGTTATAATACACAAATATTTATAATGATTGTCATTGTCGATGGTGTTTGATTATCAATAAAATGTTGAAATAGTGGAAAAAAGAAAAGTGATAAATTGTAGTGTTTACGTCATTGGAAAAACTTTTTGTGAGTGTTAGTGCCTAATAAGTAATTATTTATTTATGGCAATCATTTCAAACCGCGAGATCTGAGAAATAACATGTTGTCACTAACAACATATAGATGGTTTTATTCCTCGCAAATGTGTCGAAAAACCCTGTTACTCGTGAGGCATGATCATTATCATTATTCATTACACTCAGGGCTCCATTTCGCCTCTTAATGTCAACTTACTCGTATCTCACTTGTACTTGTATCAAAATGTAAGAACTACTACTTGTACTATATTCCATAAATCAACACTGCGCAGTCAAGCTATACGTACTTGAGAGATCACAATAACATCCTACTTAATATTACTAGTGGGTCTGTGAGCTGTAGTCCCCGCGAAATAGTATATTGTTTAACGAGGGGCGTCAGTGGAAAATTGCGAACGAGAGTCTATAGAAGGCTATTCAGTTTGGTTCAGATGTCAAGTGCAGGAAATTAAAAACATAACAAACCATAAACAAGTAGTGTCATATTTTTTTTTTCCACCAAAATTCAAATTGAAAGCGAATACTGAAAGCTGATAAACGAATAGATTAGTTATATAAAAAGATTTTACAGTACATATGGTGCCACCGACGCACATGTGCGTTCACTTCTATGCAAGTTTGTTCCTGGGGAGCGTGGCCGGCAGTGAATGTATTAAAAATGCTCGAAGAAGAAAAATACAGCACACCCGAAGAACTTGCGTAGGTACCTAAGTACAATAACTAAGAAAAAAGCATGTTGCGTGGAAAGTCTAACAAACGACAATACTGATCGAAAATTAGTCGTAGAAAAAGTATTGTATGCAACGGTGTACAAGTGGTCTAACAACGCTCGTGGTGTCTTTACTTGCGCCCAACGCCAACGCCAACCCACGCCACTGGCGTTTTAAGACTCTTCTTATACAACAGTTGAATAAAATACTAATTTATTATTTTTAAATTTCTAATAGCTGCAAATTTTTCTTATAAAGTTATCGAACCTGCTCACAAAATTTCACGAGAATCGGTTAAGAAATGTAACATGTATAGGATAACAACCGGATCCGGACATCTGGACATACGAAAACATTTTTGTCGAAGCTGAAACGAAGACCTTCGTTTCACTCGGTCACACGGTCTTCGTTTCGATAAATGCGAAAGTTTTTATTGTTGGATGTTTGTTGCTTAATCACGCAAAAACGGCTCAACTTATTATGATAAAACTTCGTATAGAAATAATCTGTAGCCTGGATTAACATTGGGATAGGGAGTAGTAGATTATACGCGGACGAAATGGCGGGCAAAAGCTAGTATTCAATATATTTACGATACCTAGCGAATTCGCAAATAAGTTAGGTTTAGTCGATGTCAAACAAAGTGTGTATAAGTATGTGTATACATGTAAGCACTTTATCCCAAAGTAATACGTGTGCTACTCTGCAGCGGCGCCACCACAATGAATATCAATGAATTATATGCTGAAATGAGTACCTGAAACGTACATCATGTACCTATAACGTTTATGGCTGTACCTGTTCTAGGGATCGAAATAATGGGCATTGAAAGTGACGCCGCTGGGGAGCATGCTCTGCAGCGGAGCCACTTACTCGTAGTACTCATAGATAGAAATGATATTAACTACTTTTTTCTTATATAAATTGATGTACTGATGCCGTTTATGACGTATCTATTGAAAAAAACCTTGTTTTTTTCATTCATTAGTGATTTTATTTCCTTTTTCTTTCCGCGTTCCGCCGTTATTTCTCGTAGCGTATATGGTCAGCATAAGATGTAACATAACACAGCTCGCTGGTCATGTCACTTTCATATTAAAATAATTTCCCAAGGGACAGCTGATTACATTCATATTTTTTCTTAAAAATCATTATTAAGTTATAAGGCATAATTGAGAGACTTGGCGAGGACACTGCCGTGTCCCATATATAAGGTCGATCTATATATCTAAATAAAGTTTACCTAAAGTAAAAGCATTAGCGTTAAAAAACATTTGTAAACAGAATTCATACGAAATAAATGGTTAACATTACGTCCGAATACCTTTATTTATACCAGCTTAATCTATAACATAATATAAATACCACACTAGAAATAAATCTTTTACCTAATATTACGTTATTACTTACTTCGCATCAAGCTAAGACAAAACACTCGGTAAACGAATTTCAACTTTATCCTTAAAGGCCTAAGACCTATTTCTTTCTTTATTACTTGCCTCCCTTCAAGTAAAGATAAAGAACTTGTCAGGTGTCATATGATTTTCAACCTTATTAGTATGGGCATAAGGTGCATCTACTCGTAAGAATAGGGCGATTACAATCTCTAATGACGGAAGGAGTGGGCGTGGCACAATCCACCAATAAGAAAGTGTCCAAGATGTCCACAATGTCCAAAGTGTCCAAGATGTCCACAGTGTCCAAGATGTCCACAGTGTCCAAGATGTCCACAGTGTCCAAGGTGTCCACAGTGTCCAGGGTCGGATAGTATAAAAGGCGGAATTAGGGCGGGATGGAAGTCAGTTGAGTTTGGTCGGTCGGGCTGTCAGTATCTCTGGCATTGCATTATCAGTGTATTTTCGTGTTACTTACGGGAGTGTTCCTATTCATTAAGGTCGAAATTCCCGTGCGGTGCGGAAGCTCTGCTCGGTGGGGAATTTCTCCTCGTTTTAATTTATTTACTTACTCTTTCTTTTATGTGGTTGTGATTATTTATATAAGCCGGGCAGATCGCTGTCCATGTTTGCGGTATACTTGCGCGGGGGTGCACGGTGTCGAGCCCTGTTTTGCCCTGGAGTAACAGAGGAGTACCAGATTGGAGGTATCGTCTGGCGTCATCACTTTGCCAGCGTGGATGACGCGTCTGGGCCCCTCCATGCCCGATGCTGAGTGGAGGTGAGAGCGGCCATGGTTTGGGTTGGCGCGAGGGTGTGTGATCTGCTCGCAGAGGTTCGCAATATTCGAGGTATGGTCTTGAAGTATTTATGTATCGATTACTTTTATATACATCTATAAATGCCCTTTGGTTGTGCGAGGGAAGGCATTTATACAGGCTGATGGTTTTTGCAATCCTCAGTTTAGCAGACTGAACTTTTATAGTTTAGAGTAGGGAAAACACATACTTATTTGAAGCTAAAATCCAGAATTGGTATTAATTTCAAATAAGCAGATTAGGGCAATATTTAAGGTAGAGATTTAGGATTAATTTCACACACTAAAGCTTGGGTAATAGGTTTCTAGTAGGTTAATTTAGAACTTATATTCTAGGGCTATTTAGGTGACCTAAATATGGGAAACAAGGTTATAGGTTGATTTAGGGAACAAATAGGTATGTGTGTAGTAACGGTAGGGTACATGTGTGTAGTATTCCTCCGATTTGGTATTCTAGGTTACAGTTGTGAAGACTTAGGTCTTAGGCATTTAGGTAGTCTAAATATAGGTATCAGAATAAGACTACCAGTTGTAGGGTGTTTTAGGGATAGATAGTTACAATATCAGCTAAGATCTTAGGTATTAGAGGTCTAGGTTTCTGGTATCAAGGGTGGGAAGTGCTGAGTCTTCTTTTATTTATAACTAAAGGCATTCATAATAAATTATAGATAGGAAACCAATTTATTCTGGAATATGGAATAAATTGATTTAGTACCTAATGGTGAGGCGGAGCAATCCATTAGTTGTTAGTTACTGTGAGTAGATGAAAGCTCGGATCAGTAACTAACCAGTAACAGTTCGCTTCTTCACGATCAGACTCAGAACTCCTGACCTTCATATATCAGAATTGGTAGTGTTAGAGCTTACTGGCTGTTAGGGACCCCTAGGGTTCAGAGGTTTTAGCACCTCCAAGTGAAATGGTTAGTTAGAGATGATTCGCAATCATCTATAAGACTTGACTAATGAGCTTATTCTCATTAGGGAGTCTAGATCGTTTTAGCTTAGCATAGAGGTCATGCCCCATCCTACCGGTCCAGTAGCACGGTATGGAAGCCAGAGGTCGCTCCATACCACAATAAGCAATCAAAATTATTCTTAGCTAGCTAGGATATCAAGTACCAGAGTTCTATGTATTAGGGAAAAATTAGGAAATAATTTTGATTTTAGGGAAACTGAGTGGCTTTTAAGGAAAATTTTGCCTTTCTTTAAAAACCCAATGGCTACTGACACCGGCAAGAGACCAGGATAGGTTAAGGTTGGGGTTAAATTACCACAAACAATAATTATTAATCCTATTTTGAACTCTATGAACTTCGGAATAGCCAAAGTTCAATAATTAGTTTTCCCTGTAGCAAATAAAGTTCTATATGTAGGAAGGTTAGCATTGGTAACGATTATGAGTAGCAAGGTTAAATAGGCTTCATTTTAGGTAGGTCTAGGTAAGCTAAGTAGTTGAGGAGTCCAAGGGTTTGACAAGTAATCACATTAAAGATCATGGGTTCTTACGGTTCACAACACTACGGGGTCCTACCACAGACGATCACATTGGCCAAATCTTCGTTAAACCTTAGCTTATCTAAGGTTAGGAAATAAAGACACCAAACGTTCATTTATTAGGTGTAGGGTACTAGAACTAGACCTAAGGGGGTTTTGAGACATATATTACAGCTAGGCGCGCTCCATGGGGTTAGTTGGGAGGTAGTACATTTTAGCGACGAAGACGAGATGGTGGGAAATGCGTTAGTTCCCGTGACCGTGGATATTAGGTTAGGAGTCTTGTCTTATTACAATTTGGTGCCGTTCGCCAGAATGAAGAGTTAGAAGCTCCCGTTTCAAGTTGGTGACGTGACTGTGGATGTAGTCTTTTCCATAACGATTTCATGCTGTAGTCGACCAGGATGGGTGCAGCAGTCTCCGGAGCACTCCTGGGTCTTCGGTTGCGCGTATGGTGTCTAGAATAGGTTCAGTGGCTTCTGGCCACAATTTGTTGCAGCGTGAAACGGAGTGTGATCTTGTCGGATGCTTGGACTCTTCATCTATTCTTCAAACTTTTGCTAAAATCTTCATCTGAAGAAAAAAAAAAGCATTAAGTTTTATTTTAAATAATCATTAAAATATAAAGCGTTAGAAAAAAAAAACGTAGGAAGGAATGCAAGGCTTGTGTAATGAAAATCCGGAACGTAAAATAAAACTCTGGGGGTAGTGTTAAAATGCCAGTAAAATAAAAAGAAAACCCGGTATTCAATTTAAAACCCTGGGGGTAGACATTTTTAAGAAAGCAATCATAACCGAGATCGATGAAAATGACGAATATACGAAAGAGTAACGTGCGTCCATAGGCTACGACATTATTTCATCATCAAATAGACAGGGTGTTTGTTTGTCACCACTGTGAATCGCTGAATTCATTGTAATTTAACTCTTAAATAAGAAGCGTCTATAGGCTACGACACTATATCATCATCATACAGGATGTGTGCTTGTTTGTCACCACTGTAGATTACTGGAGCGCATTAGAATTAAAATTATAGATGATAAGCGTCCATAGGCTATAGCAATAGATCATGAACATCATCATCAAATAGGCTGTGTACTTGTTTGCCACCACTGTAGATTCATAACTTGAACGCATTAGAATTACACTCATAAACGATAAGCGTCCATAGGCTATGGCAGAACATGAATATCATCATCAAATGGGCTGTGTGATTGTTAACCACCGCTGTAGATCACTTGAATGTATGATAATTAAACTTATAAATGATAAGCGTCCATAGGCTACAGCAGTAGATCAGAAATATCATCATCAATTAGGCCGTGTGCTTGTTTGCCGTCATTATGGATCACTTGAATTGTAATTAAATGTAAATAATAAAAATTAAAAAAGGTTCATAAATTTCAAAAATAGATCATCAGGTAGACCATGTGCTTATTTACCACCATCAGGCAACACCATTAAAACATCGGAATTAAATTCAGAAACATTAAGCGTCCATAGGCTAAGGCAACTTCAAATGAACAGTGTCCTTGTTTGCCACCGTCATAGATATCGAAATTTATTAAAATTCATGATCATGAAGCATCCATAGGCTACGACGTGAGAAAACCATTGATCGTTTCATACACTTACATCGCTTCATTAGCATCACAATTACAATCAGAAAATAATTAATATATTACAAGTTATTTTAGGCATGTGGCATTTAAAGGATTCATGAGCATGAGAGGGTTAAGCGAACCATAAAAACGATCCTATTCTTCAATATCAATTTAGATGACCGTACCTAGCAGGATATTTTATACATCAATGATGATTAAATGCATAAATGTGTGTCCACATTCCAAGTGTCTATAGACAGATCACATACAAATTGATTTCGGGAGAACTTTTAACAAAAGTAGGCATTTCATAAATTTGATACAGGTACAGGTGTTCTCAACACTAATAATAGCATATAGTGGCCTAAACTTCATAGTCATCATCATATCAGTCGATGGATGTCCACCGCTGGACATGGACCTTTCCTTGGGGATGCCACAATCACTCCTACGGTCTTTGCTAAATCATCAGTCGACCTTAGTAAATTTTATGTTAAGAAAAATAATTACTAGCTAAGTGCTCATAAATTTCAAGAACTACAAAACAAAATTTGACAGTAAAGGAGGACACCGCATTCTTAATATTATAATATTAGTAGATTTAGCCATCATCAAAATCATCATACTAGTGTTGTTCTAGTGGATTTGCATCTGGAACAATATCTGGGGTCCGCTACCTGATTTCGAGAAATTGGCGTGGGCACTAGTTTTTGCGGAAGTGACTGCTATTTAACTTCATTAGAACATTTAGTCTCACACATAAATAAATAATTAGTTACCTTGAAAGAATAGAAGCAGATACTGGAGAACTGGAAATTGTAGGACTCCGCAAGTCAACAGTCCGGACCCTGAAAATCGAAAATTAGCCAAATGTAACTAAAATCAGGAGATTTGTGTCCTATCTAATGATTTAGGATTATTTTATCTAACTATTTTGTTATGACAGAAAAATGAAAGGGAAATAATTGAACTTTATCAAAATTGGAATTTCTCCGAGTGAGAACGATGAATTCTTTTTTCATTTTTATATTAATTTCTGATTGTGGGTCAGTTAAACTTTAATATCACTCTAGAACAAAATAAACATTATGGTTACTTACTTGGATATTAGGAGACAGCAACGCCTTTTCATGGGAGAATCAAGGAAATTGTAATTTCTGTTTGATGACATGCATAGTTCTTCGGTTTGAATTGAGATACATGTGCAGATGGTCTAGAATGTTGTTGCAACTAGCATTACGTTTCATAATTCGGGAAGAGCTGGAAAATAGATACAGAGAATCATTGAGAATAAAGAAATTTTAGAGCTCGAACAGGACGGAAGGAGAAATTGTACAGTTTTATCGTGAGGGAACATAATTGGAAGTAAAGTGGCATTGTATTTATCACTACGAATGTTAGGAAAATCATGAAGGATAATGGGTTCGGAAAATGATTTTACTATGAAAGAAGATGGTACATCTTGGGTAAAACATGGATATTAACTTCAAAATGTCTCTCATTAACATACAAGGATCTTTTAGCGAATCCTCAATAATATGTTTTCATGAAGTTTTTAATCACGCATCATTCCATACATGGTAAATTATTATTGAAGTGAACACTATTGCGTCATGTTTTATTGCGGCAGGGCAAGTGCAAGTGGAAAATATGAATAGAAGACAATGTGTGTATAACTATAGTAATTCAATAAAAACTCACCAATTCTTGCTGGAGGCGGATTTGAGTTGGAAGTTCATGGGATGTCGCGGATGGCGGGAAACAGTATTATTACTATTATTTATGGGACGTTTGTAGTTTTATCCAGGATTTGTTGTGATGTACGCTTAGCTACTTCACGGAGGGTACTCATGGGCGTGCCTTTGCTGAATAACACATTATTTCGAGAGTTTGCAAATACGCAGTTTTTCATCACTATGTAGAAGATCACAATAGAAGTTAATGCTAGGAACAAGATTCACATAACATGGTCCTAAACTATAAGTAATTGTGTGCTTTAGACTATAATCAATCTTTAAAATAACCCCAGAAACAGAAATTAAGTAACTAATTAATAAAATGAATGCACGAATACCATTGACGACCATTGCGAAAGACGCGCCGAGAAAAGATAAAAAAAAAACCATAGATCATATCTTCTTAGTAGTCTTTGGAACAGATCATAAGACTCTTTCACACCAGCCTGGCTGCCCGGCTAGTGTGATGGCTTATGCCGTCGCGTTTTATGTGACATTTCAGTACATTTTGGCCATATAGCGTAGCGGTATGAGCTGTCGCTATCATGCTAGCCAGACAGGAATACCTTGTTCACACGTTTAATTTTGTGATATAGCATGGATATCAATACTACAGCGGTTTTCAAAATTATTTTAAAAGAAATTAATAAAATAAAAGCATTTATTTTTATGAAACTACTATACAATATCTATGTTTATTTCGGATAAAGTAATCTATAGAGTGTTACTATTACAAATTAATTTATTACATTTTATTTTGCTTAAATTATTGTCAATATCGTGACATGAGGTATCGCAATAAAATAATTATCGTGTAAAAGGCCCTATTATTATTGTAACAATACCGGGATGTCAATATTATTTATTATCACATTATTCGGGATTGTTTGGATTTCGCTTCAATATTTATCAATAAACGCGTAAAACGTATCGTGATATGGATGTACAATGGCTTTAGGGGTAACAATGCGCTTGCACAGTCGCGATTCGCGCCAATGTGTAAATGTTACCGCGTTTTTCAATTAGAAAAAATATCCGTGAAATTTAATAACATAAGTAATGTCATTAATTGCACACATAATTAATTAAATATAATGTTATTTTTAAATTTACACAGAATAAAGAAATTAATAAACGTTTCGAATGAATGCGATACTAGTGATCTCTTGTGGTGATTAGAATCAAAGATCGAATGTTGAAGTTTGTTGTCGAGAAAACCGTTAGGCTATATTGTCGTTAGATGGCGCCTGAAGTTTATCATAAATTATTTCAATAAGTCATTACTAGGATTCAAAAATGAGAAGAATAAGATATTACTAACCCTATAATGGCTTCGAGCACGTTTAAGAAGTTGCATTATTGTATTTCTAAGACAATTTAGTTTGTAACTTTAGCAGTGACGTTTAAGTAAACATTTTATTAACTGCTCTACGTTAGATAGCATGCTAATCAATAAATCATCATCAGTTTAAATTATGATAAAAGGATAAATAAGTAAGTTTATTTTTACATGATTGATTACATAAAAAAATGATATGTAAATTCAATTGAAAGATTATACAAATGTCATTTTAATGTAAGTTTAGGCATGAAATAGAACTTAGATGAACTACTCACCGGTAGAAGACACTATAGGGAAC
The DNA here is from genome assembly GCA_905163555.1 of Notocelia uddmanniana. Classification (NCBI taxonomy): domain Eukaryota; kingdom Metazoa; phylum Arthropoda; class Insecta; order Lepidoptera; family Tortricidae; genus Notocelia; species Notocelia uddmanniana. Next base: position 50,317,719 of record LR991052.1, read on the forward strand.
CTTAGTGCTTTGTGTATTAATTAGTTATTTGTACCAAATTGCCAAAGATTGTCGTAAAATGTTATTTTCTACCTTATACTATACCTTTTGTATGAACAATTTGGCAGATCGAAGTGCTTAAAGGTTAAATTATGGATTATTCATTACTCAGATAAAAATATTGGGATCTTACTTACTATAAATGGCCCAAAATTATTAGTCTTGCCAAGACACTAGTGTGTACTTGTTTTTGCATTTGATTGAGTTGGGTTACCTTCATACAAGCTGTGGGTGGAAAAGGATGTTAGGATGATATAGCTACAATGATTGAGTGAACATAAATGGGTGGGTAAAAGCTTTCAGTTATTAATTATTTGGTCATATATTATTTTTGCACTGAATTATGGTAATTCATTTAGCTATAGGTATATGCAATACCAAACCTTATTTCAAGACAAGCTAGTATGAATAGTAGGTATCTTTCATTATAATAGGGAGTTCATAAAGAAGGTTCATATGTCAGGCTGCATTCCTATTCTTTATTAGAGCTTATGTAAGAAATAAAAGATGCGGCAGATTTATATTTAATGAGTGCAATAATAAAACACAGTGAAAAATGAATGTTTAATGAAAATGTAGCATAGGTCACATAAATATATAGCATACTAAGAAACAAGCAGTCAAGTTCATGAAATCATACCGAAGAATTAAAGATAAAATGCAAACACAACACATTCTATGTTTTACAATGGCTTGTATGCTACACATTTTTATTGTGAATAGTTCATAGTACAATATGTAGAATGAGATTAAAGGTTTTCTGAGAAAGCAGGATTACAGTCAGGAGTAGGGAAGTTTGTTTCCGGGATCAGGGTTTCTGTAACACAAAATATCAATGATTAGTTAGCGGAATAAGTATGTAAGTAAAAGGGGGACAAAGCTTTGCTCGTGTGTACGCGGAAATTAGAGCTAGCTAGATAGATTTTTCATCCTTTGGAATCCTTTATATTGTTAAATTTATTGGAATAGTATATATTATTTTAATAAATTAATACAAGATATTAATTACAAACAAATAATTATACAACTGTTGTTTATGTACTAATAAAGGGATAATGTGAATAGTCAGGACATAGCTAAAAAAACAGTATTTTTGAAAAAATAAAATAAAAACTTATGATGAAGCGACAGCTTTGAAAAGGATATATTGATGATCTGACAATTATATTTGATATAAAAATAAATTGAAGCTTATATTATATATAATTAATCTTTACATTTTTATTATATAGTTAATAGGTATATGGGGATGTAAGTATGTATGTACAGATAACAATTGATGTGTTGGGCTAAATGGGTTCGGAGACTATTTTCACTGTTTGAAAAATTTATGAAGTTTGGTCATATGTTTGGTTTGCTAATCAAAATCATAGTAAAATAAGGGATAAAATGAAAAATATTTGGTAATTATAATCAAAGTAGATGATACTCACAGTTCAGAAAGCGTGAAGCCGGAGCCTACACATTGCTAAGCGATTTAGATTCTTTGTTTGACTACAAATATTATTTTCTTCGGCTGGGTATTTGACTGCAATTAGAAATATGATTATTAGTTCAAGACAGTATGATCAATATGTAGGTATGTATCTAAATTTATTTTATTGAACACATCAACAAAACAATAATTACAATTTAACTTTGAGTCTGTTAGTTGACATAATTTAGTAATAACTTAGTGATATGTTTCAGCGTATGATCAAATTTTCATTTAATGTATGGTTAAGGAAATGTGCGCATGAGCATTGGAAACTTACATAGATTTTTCAGTATATAGAGATCATAGGGACGGGTCGTTGAAATTTGTAGCCTTAGATTGACTCATAGCTTCATTTAGGGCATAATTGCTTGAATTTTCACATGATAGTAGATGATTTTCGACATGTTTAGCATAAGTTTACAGCGAAAACAAAAGGGAATTAGGTTATTATTATGGTAGGTGAGTGACAGATTTGATTATTCACACAGTTTTATACTTACATTTACGACAAGGAACAGGATGGTGAGGCTTAATTGCATCCATGTAAGCGTAAATAATCCATAAGCGATGCTGAAAACAAGATTTGAAATAATGTTAAATAAAATTTGCGATATAATATAGAAATATAAAATAGTTATGCAGATATGGTTTAAAATAGTACTCACCAGTAATATATATTTGTTTTTCTCTCATGTAAACTTAACTTTGTTTAAATATTGTTTGTATTTCCACAGGAAGACATTTTGTTAGTATCAATGGCGGTGACCGGCGTATGCGTTGACGGACGGTTGTCAACTTGTCAATGACGTTGACACATGATGGAATAAGAGTGACAGTGACACTTGGCATGAGCTGTTTCGGACACTAGTTTAATCGTCATAAGCAAACGATCAATTTTTCGGGCACGAGTTTAGAATGTTGGCAGTTATATTAGATGCAATGGTTAAATCTGAACTATCCATTAGTATAGGAAATATTTCGCACTTTTTTTTTCATAAGGATTTTGCGACAGTAACAGTAGAATCAAGTCATGTATCCCTTTCTCTCGGTCGATTTGGTATATGACCGTCTCGCTCAGTAGTGGTTTGGCTTCTTCTTTGGGGTACTGAGAAAAATGCTATTTCGGGTTTGTGAGGAGTTTGAGATATTGGAATTTTACACGGATTCTTTCACAAAACAATTGCCGTTTATATTGAAAAAAAAAAATGTGTCTTAGGTACATTGTTGAGAGGAAAAGGTCGATGTTTGGGGATATTTGATCGATATGGCGAATAGGGATAAATGGTAGAGCTGGTATATATATAGGTTGAGGGCCTCAGTAACACATTTCTTACATATCTAGGTATATCATTTTTTAATCAGTAGGTAATAATAATAATAAAGTCTAGTTCCGTTTTATATTTTAATAGTAGGTGGTACTAGAATCTAAGGGATATTCAATCGGGGGGGTAGAGGATTTGATTAGTTGTCCTATGGGAATTAATTCTATGTTAGTTTATTATTATTATTATTTTAAGAAATAATTGGGTACGTATTAAATTATTGTTGGGTTTCATTATTATTAACGTTGCATCAAGAATCATGTAGCATTAAAGTTTAATTGCTTATAACTTGAAAAGAGCAATATATATATTGTGGTTGTGCTTATGGAATTTTGTTTGATTGATAGAAGCTGGGCGTTAAAGACAAGACTGAAAGCTTGACTAGTATGTGTTGGTATGATTGTGAAGGATGAATGGTCACAAAAGGTAGAGAGTTAGGTAGACTATGAATGTGCTATGTGAGGTATGAATGAGTTTCTTCCAATTGGACGAGATTTAGAGTACAATCTAGATTTGTTGGTAACTGGTCCCTCCAAATAAATACACGATGTGTTACCACAGTAATAGGAGCTAGGTTAAAGTCATAATATGACAAGGTCTTTTTGAGACTTACTGTGTTGACACAGACTCCACTCGAGCTAATTATAGCTATCTTAATGGGTATACACACTTCACATTGGATAAAATAACCGATATATATATTTATGAACACTTGTCGTCGACCAATTCTGAGTACTATGAATACAACACGAATTGGGTGGTACGTTATTATTACAATTTTGTTTTATTTTAAAATAAGTTCTGTGGACATGTATAAGTACACATATGTGCACAACAGTAATAGATAAATGATATTCAATTTTAATTCATAAAGTAATAATGATTTTTCTTACTTAGTCATCATTACATATTATTATGGTTACATTCAAATTATTAGATCACATGTATAAAATCATGGGTCATGATTTTAATACCTACAGAAGGAAACTATCGGTATTTTATTAATTATTACCTACTTACCTTATTAAAATTTAAAAGGAGTCAGTCAGTTGGTTATTTTGTTCAAGTGAAACATACGCCAATGGGATAGGCTGGGGTATTTCGGTGATGGGGGGGGTGGATTGAGCCTTGATTCTGGCGATTGAACGCTTTAAGTACTTATCAAACACTTTTCTGTCTTGTGTGGGGAGCCTATGCGGGATTTGCTTATAGGAAGGACAATGTTTCCTAGAGGCGCCGTCTGGACAATGTAGACACAGTCTCGGGGTAAATCTCCTTAGTCGAGGTCATTAGGACTTACCAGTCTCACAAACTTGGTACCTCTGACGAGACAGGAAAACTTGAGGAAAAAGTTATCAATGGTCATTGTTGAGGTTTAATGGTTCGTTCACCCTTGCTGGAGCACCGCGTCCTCTCACTATTGGTCTAAACACTCACCACACTAAAATCACTTTTCTGGAGGGATTGAGATATCAATAAGTTGAAACTTTTCAAGTATATAGTTAAGTAATTTGTTATCGTAGAATGTTTTACATTCCATTTATTAAGATTTTTATAACTTTCGTTAATTGGATGAGGTTAACGATGACTTTTACAGACAAGATCTGAGAGATCTCATCTTTCAAACTCACCGGGGGGTAGGCTGTAACATAACACAGCTCGCTGGTCATGTCACTTTCATATTAAAATAATTTCCCAAGGGACAGCTGATTACATTCATATTTTTTCTTAAAAATCATTATTAAGTTATAAGGCATAATTGAGAGACTTGGCGAGGACACTGCCGTGTCCCATATATAAGGTCGATCTATATATCTAAATAAAGTTTACCTAAAGTAAAAGCATTAGCGTTAAAAAACATTTGTAAACAGAATTCATACGAAATAAATGGTTAACATTACGTCCGAATACCTTTATTTATACCAGCTTAATCTATAACATAATATAAATACCACACTAGAAATAAATCTTTTACCTAATATTACGTTATTACTTACTTCGCATCAAGCTAAGACAAAACACTCGGTAAACGAATTTCAACTTTATCCTTAAAGGCCTAAGACCTATTTCTTTCTTTATTACTTGCCTCCCTTCAAGTAAAGATAAAGAACTTGTCAGGTGTCATATGATTTTCAACCTTATTAGTATGGGCATAAGGTGCATCTACTCGTAAGAATAGGGCGATTACAATCTCTAATGACGGAAGGAGTGGGCGTGGCACAATCCACCAATAAGAAAGTGTCCAAGGTGTCCACAGTGTCCAAGATGTCCACAATGTCCAAAGTGTCCAAGATGTCCACAGTGTCCAAGATGTCCACAGTGTCCAAGATGTCCACAGTGTCCAAGGTGTCCACAGTGTCCAGGGTCGGATAGTATAAAAGGCGGAATTAGGGCGGGATGGAAGTCAGTTGAGTTTGGTCGGTCGGGCTGTCAGTATCTCTGGCATTGCATTATCAGTGTATTTTCGTGTTACTTACGGGAGTGTTCCTATTCATTAAGGTCGAAATTCCCGTGCGGTGCGGAAGCTCTGCTCGGTGGGGAATTTCTCCTCGTTTTAATTTATTTACTTACTCTTTCTTTTATGTGGTTGTGATTATTTATATAAGCCGGGCGGATCGCTGTCCATGTTTGCGGTATACTTGCGCGGGGGTGCACGGTGTCGAGCCCTGTTTTGCCCTGGAGTAACAGAGGAGTACCAGATTGGAGGTATCGTCTGGCGTCATCACTTTGCCAGCGTGGATGACGCGTCTGGGCCCCTCCATGCCCGATGCTGAGTGGAGGTGAGAGCGGCCATGGTTTGGGTTGGCGCGAGGGTGTGTGATCTGCTCGCAGAGGTTCGCAATATTCGAGGTATGGTCTTGAAGTATTTATGTATCGATTACTTTTATATACATCTATAAATGCCCTTTGGTTGTGCGAGGGAAGGCATTTATACAGGCTGATGGTTTTTGCAATCCTCAGTTTAGCAGACTGAACTTTTATAGTTTAGAGTAGGGAAAACACATACTTATTTGAAGCTAAAATCCAGAATTGGTATTAATTTCAAATAAGCAGATTAGGGCAATATTTAAGGTAGAGATTTAGGATTAATTTCACACACTAAAGCTTGGGTAATAGGTTTCTAGTAGGTTAATTTAGAACTTATATTCTAGGGCTATTTAGGTGACCTAAATATGGGAAACAAGGTTATAGGTTGATTTAGGGAACAAATAGGTATGTGTGTAGTAACGGTAGGGTACATGTGTGTAGTATTCCTCCGATTTGGTATTCTAGGTTACAGTTGTGAAGACTTAGGTCTTAGGCATTTAGGTAGTCTAAATATAGGTATCAGAATAAGACTACCAGTTGTAGGGTGTTTTAGGGATAGATAGTTACAATATCAGCTAAGATCTTAGGTATTAGAGGTCTAGGTTTCTGGTATCAAGGGTGGGAAGTGCTGAGTCTTCTTTTATTTATAACTAAAGGCATTCATAATAAATTATAGATAGGAAACCAATTTATTCTGGAATATGGAATAAATTGATTTAGTACCTAATGGTGAGGCGGAGCAATCCATTAGTTGTTAGTTACTGTGAGTAGATGAAAGCTCGGATCAGTAACTAACCAGTAACAGTTCGCTTCTTCACGATCAGACTCAGAACTCCTGACCTTCATATATCAGAATTGGTAGTGTTAGAGCTTACTGGCTGTTAGGGACCCCTAGGGTTCAGAGGTTTTAGCACCTCCAAGTGAAATGGTTAGTTAGAGATGATTCGCAATCATCTATAAGACTTGACTAATGAGCTTATTCTCATTAGGGAGTCTAGATCGTTTTAGCTTAGCATAGAGGTCATGCCCCATCCTACCGGTCCAGTAGCACGGTATGGAAGCCAGAGGTCGCTCCATACCACAATAAGCAATCAAAATTATTCTTAGCTAGCTAGGATATCAAGTACCAGAGTTCTATGTATTAGGGAAAAATTAGGAAATAATTTTGATTTTAGGGAAACTGAGTGGCTTTTAAGGAAAATTTTGCCTTTCTTTAAAAACCCAATGGCTACTGACACCGGCAAGAGACCAGGATAGGTTAAGGTTGGGGTTAAATTACCACAAACAATAATTATTAATCCTATTTTGAACTCTATGAACTTCGGAATAGCCAAAGTTCAATAATTAGTTTTCCCTGTAGCAAATAAAGTTCTATATGTAGGAAGGTTAGCATTGGTAACGATTATGAGTAGCAAGGTTAAATAGGCTTCATTTTAGGTAGGTCTAGGTAAGCTAAGTAGTTGAGGAGTCCAAGGGTTTGACAAGTAATCACATTAAAGATCATGGGTTCTTACGGTTCACAACACTACGGGGTCCTACCACAGACGATCACATTGGCCAAATCTTCGTTAAACCTTAGCTTATCTAAGGTTAGGAAATAAAGACACCAAACGTTCATTTATTAGGTGTAGGGTACTAGGACTAGACCTAAGGGGGTTTTGAGACATATATTACAGCTAGGCGCGCTCCATGGGGTTAGTTGGGAGGTAGTACATTTTAGCGACGAAGACGAGATGGTGGGAAATGCGTTAGTTCCCGTGACCGTGGATATTAGGTTAGGAGTCTTGTCTTATTACAAAGAGAGCCGCACGGCCCGCGCGGCCGGAGCGAGCCGCGGCCCGCGGGAGCACTGGAAGAATTTCTATCTTCTTCTCGCTCACCCGCGCGCTTCTCTTACAGCTCATACCGTTTAGGCGAAAGAAAAAAGGAAATATATTCACTAATGAATGAAACATTTTTTTAATAGGTACGTCATAAACAGCATTAGTACATCAATTTATATAAGAATAAAATAGCTAATATCATTTCTATCTATGAGTACTAAGTGGCGCCGCTGCAGAGTATGCTCCCCAGCGGCGCCACTTTCAATGCCCATTATTTCGATCCCTAGAACAGGTACAGCCATAAACGTTATAGGTACATGATATACGTTTCAGGTACATAATTTTAGCATATAATTCATTGATATTCATTGTGGTGGCGCCGCTGCAGAGTAGCACACAGTAATACCTACCTACTCCCAAGGAGTAAAGTAATTCCGCTGTAAAAGATAGCCCGCATCGACTGGTTTAAAACATTTACCAGGTTGGTAAATGTCTTGTTTGTTTAGACCTTATCATAATTCAACTTCCTTTCTTGAAATCCAAAAAATGCGCAATCCTTACTAATGACGAAATCGTGAGTTGTATACCTACTCCGCGACGATAGGATCGTGAGTGACGCGCGTATATATCCGGCAGCGCGTGGGCGGCGCGAGTTTGTTTCCCGGTTTTAAACGGTTTCAAACATAACTTCGCACACTCTCAACCACCTCACTTCCTCTTGACATGGGGTCACAATCTTTAATCTATAAACATGACGCGATTCATTATTTTTGAATTTCAACCCAGTGTCTCACGAAAATAAGTACATTTTTGTACAACACGATTTAAGTTTAAGGCTTTTGGGCATAATTGAAAGAGGCACCATTCATTGAGAGAAGTAACGGGCAAATAGTATACCCGCGCCTCGACGACACCGTTCAAGCGAGCGCGTACAGTCAAATACTGAAGTCATTCTGATAATAAATTCAATGGATACACAATTAAATACATAACTTTCTACAAGGTGGGCCCTGTAACTGGAGCAAATATTTAAATGGACGCTTCCTTAGAGCATCTGCAGTAACTTCTTGTGTCCAAAAAATTTTCAAAATTCTTCAATTCGGAGAAGTTGTGATCTAATGTTATGACCTCTGAGTAATAGATCTTGACACCACGAGATTATAGCGCATCAGTCAATGCATTGTTTGAGGTAGTATCATGTAATCAGTCACAATTGTTTTTGCATTATTTGTTTTCATGAATATTTTTGGTATGTTTTTTCTAAGTTATTTAGTTTTAAACGCGTTTTATTTTATTGCGTCACTTGTACTTGTGATATTAGTGTACTTTGCTGCAATGAGTATTCTTAAATTAACCAGGGTAATACAGATTTTATTTCATTGCGGCAAATGGTTTCTACCTGTATACACAGTCAAAAAATAAACCTTCGTGAATAAATAAATGTGAATTAATATGAACGTGAATTCGTATTTAATACGAAAATATTTATGTCTTTTATTATGTAGTATCTGTCTGGGGATTTATTTTAAGCGCTAAGACATAATACTTATGGCGATGGTACAAGGTACAATATATGTATGGTACAATACATATCGAAAATTATTTACGACATATACATGTTTATCTTATATGATTGATTTTGCTTGCATTAGCGAGGAACATATATTATTAGTGCTGAAAACGACAAATGAAACGAAATCGTTAGGCTGATTATTACACTCATGGCACCTTTAACGCGATTGACCTAGGACTCGTGCGTAATCTTTCACTCCGCAACGTTAGAGTTCAAACTATACCTAGCCGACTCTAACTATACATATGGGATAAGGGCTCAAACAATGATAATGATGAATTCCGAGCTTCTACAATCACACATTTCCCTCGAATATAAATTGGACTGGATCGCATTTAGTGAAAAATCATGAGCTCGAACATAAATCTCAATGTATTATGTCGCATACGAGACTTGGAGAATCACCATAAACCCTTCTTAACAGATACTCGTCTCAGATGACTGAGAGTACGAGTACATTAAAAGACTATCTGCTTGTGCCTGAGACTTTAGTTACCTACTTAAGTTAGCGATAGTACCGAAAATTGTATGTGTGTGTATAAAAGCCTACTTAGAGTACTATTGTGGCTGTATGTGTGGTCAAAATAACTTGTTTGGCTGTCAATGTCCGCGTCGATCTGCGTGCGCGCACGACACGTGTGTGCGGGGCGCGTGCGCCGCATTCCAGCGCGTACTCATTCATACCCATACATACACATACTCGCACGCATAAGCGACGCTCTTTCAAATTTTAACATTTGTCTTTATTAAGTTAATTGCAGTAATAATTTTGCTCGTACGTTTTCAGGAGCAAAGCTAACCTTCTAAAAATATACTTACTTAATAAATTTTTTATTGTTCATATAATGACATAAAATAAAATTTTATATTTTTGTTTTGTGTATATGCTTTATAATTATTTAGGCATCAAAACGACTAAACGCAAACTTAACGTTTTAGATACGATTTAAGTTATATGTATTTATATTTGATAAGTAACCTGCTATAGATTTCATATTATTGTCACTGTGCCAAGCTACGAAGTGGCGTAGAAATCAAATTGGTTAATTGTACATACTTCTACGTTATGTTACTTATGTTAGTCGGCTGCAAAGCGCAACGATTTCTGTCACGTTTTGTTTGATACTTTTGATAGTCGCGGTAAGGAGATAAACAATACAGATTAGTTAAGGATAAAAAGTTAGTTTTTTTTTCAATAAATGAAAATTAAAGTAAAGTAACTACATATATTAATTATGCAACTGTTCAATAGTATTGACGACCACTTTGGCTTAGTTGGTAGTGATCTGCCGACGAAGCCGGAGGTCCCGAGTTCGGATAGTTTGGTGTAGCGCGAATAAAATTGGAGAATAATCTTTATACACAAATCGTCCTAGTCCCAAACTAAGCAAAGCTTGTACATGGGTACTAGACGACGATATACATACTTATATACATAAATACATACTTAAATACAAAACATCCAAGACCCAGGAACGAATATCTGTGCTAAATGCACAAATAATGCCCTGGCCGGGATTCGAACCCGGGACCTCTAGCTTAGGAGGCAGTGTCACTACCTACTAGGCTAAACAGGCCGGCGAATACTTGTTCCTAAATTCTTAGTTGGTAGTGACTCTGTCTACGAAGCCGGAGGTCCCAGGTTTAAATCCCGGTCAGGGCATTAATTGTGTATATTTAGCACGAATATTTGTTCCTGAGTATTGGATGTTTTCTATGTATTTATCTAGTATGTATCTCGTCGTCTAGTACCCATAGTACAAGCTTTGCTTAGTTTGGGACTAGGTCGATTTGTGTAAGATTGTCCCCAATATTTATTTTATTACAATATTTTCTGAATATTAGTGCATTGCTCATATTGCAAGCTACCCGTTTAATAACTTATCATAAAAAAAAACACTATCCAAGCACATATTTCACATGCCTAAATACGTTTTCCCGACGGACTACAGTATGGAGTTCTTCAAGAAAGGAGTGTATAAATTCTTAAAGGGTCGGTAACGCGCATGTGACACCCCTAAGAGTGGCAGGCGTCCATAGGTTGCTGTGGCCGCTTACCATCAGGCGGGCAAAAAATTGGGTTCGATATAGTTTTTTTTTAAACCGTTACCCGTAGGACTTCTAACGATGACTTTCTGAGGACTTCTAGTCCTAGAAATTATAAAAGAAAATGTGTTATTTCAAATGAAACGTTACTGCCCGTGTGTAACGAAGGTCTCCGTTTCAGCTTCGGCACAAATGATTCAGTATGTACGGCTGGCAGATTTCCGGATTCTCCACTGTTCTCCTCTACATGGTCGCATTTCTCAACCGATTCTCGTAAAAAAATTGTGAGATGGATTTTTTTTGCCAAGACTGTTTTAAAAAATAATGATTATATTGATTAAATGTTTTTTTCGCGAGGTCTTCAGCTCACAGAGCCACTAGTAAATAAAATTCCGAGAAAAGTTTAACCAGAAATTACAAATCAGTTTATAGTACTTAAATAAGGCTAGCTTGAATACAAAAGCTCCTTTGTGGTTTTAGTTGAGAGCACAAGTCTTCTATCTATTGCAATCTCCATAATTAACAGATTCATTTATTTATTTTCTGATGGAAATGGGTGAAATACATCAGAAAAGATTATTAGAAAAGTTTCATATTTAGTTACCGTTGAAGATAAATAATATAAGTTAGGCTTTTAAAAATATTCAACCTTTTCAAAGTACGTTAGGTACATTTAAATATCAAATGGAAGTTTTACGTAAACGATCTGAACTCTCATAAAGCTAATGCAAACTAAAACTGCCTCGGGGGCTACAATATATAAGTTCGGTAATATACATCGTTATGTAGGTGCTGTGCGGGTAAATTTGTTACAAGCGCATTCATTTTTCACCATTTCCCTGACTTGGTCCAATCAGTGCGAGGGGCGGGCGCGCTCGATACCTGCGCGCGCATTCTGACCATTCCGCTGCCTTCGGGAAAACACCATATTTTCCCGACAATCATACTCCACGCTCAAAACTATTTTTGTCAAAGCTTGCTATTTATGAACGTAATAATATTAATCATACACTTTGGGTATATGAAAGTGAATTACTGAGTTGATAGTTGTTGTCATATTTATAAATATATATGCCCTAAGTTTCGATGAAAATAGTGTTGTTCGGTATTAGGTACGCACTTAAATATTGAGGCCTGCATTTGTATGTGCCCACGATTATTGTTTAATTGATTCCCTGGTATAACTAACTTATGCAGATACATCAGTCACCTTAAATTTCAGTTTCAGTTTATTTGCAACCATCTATTACATACAATAAAGACATGCAACTTACTCGTAATGGTATACTAATATGTACAATAAGTACAGGGACCCGTTGTTAGGGCGTAGCAAGGAATCATAATTTTAATTTAATTTAAATAACATTCATATTTTTTTTTGGTTTTTGTCTTTTTGTTTTATTTAATTTTGGCTTTTAATATCATAGTCATTAACATAGATATAAGTTTTGTTTTACTAACCCCATATGTATACTCGAATTTATCCGAAATAAAGTATTTTTGATTTGATTTGATAAAATATACGCTAAGATAAAGAAACACACCTTGTATGTGATATCGGCTTAAATTCCTGGAGTGCCAAACTTGCACGTGACCGGCTTTGTTTTTGAACAACTGGACGATATTTCCACAACTTGGAATATGTCGCTTAAAATTAACAATGACAGTTACTAGATCACTTGATCTTGTGGCAAAGAAGCTCACTTGTCCAGTAATAACCTCACTTTTACATTGGCAATACAGACTACGAGAGGAGCTAATTCTATCCTTTGGATAAGATAAAATAACCACCACCATATCAGCCCAAGGACGTCCACTGCTGGACATAGGCCTCCCCCAATTTAATGGGGGGCAAATGCCATAATCGCCACGCTTGGCATGCGGGTTGGCGATCGCAGTATCTCCACCGCAATCCAGGGATGCTGCTGGCCATCCCACGGTGGTCAGATAAAATAAGATATAATGTATTGTCAAAACTGTCTTAGCAGAAATAAAGCTGAAAATCGCTTCATGCTAATAATCGGTAGTTTAATTAACAAAGTAAGGATGGTACCTACCGCTTTCCACGCCCTGGGAAGTCCAATAATGGAACTGAGAAGGCAAATTTCTAAGTCTGTAATTCCATACGGTCAGACTCTCCAAAATGTATCTATCTCATTTGTAAAAGACTCTGCCTTTCTTACATATGGTGGATTACTTTACTGATTCCAACAAACTATTTTTCTAACGCGTAAGTCAGGATTCGACGCACCACGCTCGGTGTAATGCAATATTGTATTTCGGCCCTGTTTATAGTGTTAATAGGGCGCATTGTTACTCTACGCATTTACTACAAGCACTCACGCGAAATACATACATAGTTGATAGTCTTCAGTGGCAAATTAACAATTATCCATATAGGTGTAGGGTGGATATTCAGGTTCCATTCGTAAATAATTTAATTGTTTATTTCAAGCCGCCATAGGCGTGCTTGTATTAACATGGCTGAGTATTCTATTTGCGTATACCTACACAGTAACTAGCATTTCGCTCGTAATCAGGGCAGATATTGAATATTTCGATCATATATATTTTTTTTTTTATTAAAAATGGGTTTGCTCTTGGCCAGCATCTAGCCAGGGGGCAAAGATGAGGCCGACGATGAAGCGAGCTCACCCAGAAGATGCCTATTCACTCCTATGCCTTAAAAAGATCATAAAGAAATAAAACAAAATCAAAGCACTTGCGATAGATAAAAGACTTTCGTAGATCAATACAAATTACAATAGTCGTAAACTTCCGAGAAACAGCATAGGATAAGGTTTAACAGCTCATTCTGTAGTTCTTCTCAATTTACGACGGTCATAAAAATGTCCATAAAGAGTTCATATCAATAATATCAAACCATAATAAACCCAATTCATATGAACCAAGGTGTTTGGAGCAGGATTATAATTCTTTTCATTCAAATCAAGCAGCTGGATAAGTATGTATGCAGTTACCAGATATAGAGTATATCCACCCACACTCTTTAAACTCAGCAATACTGTATGACTTTGAACACAACAGTGCTTCTGCAGGTGCACTCATTTAAAAAGATATCGCTATTTATTTTCGTTAGTTTACAAAAGCAGGAAATCGATCTACAAGTTGAATACCATTACAGCGGCGCAACAATCGCCTCCACTTCCTAGCTACACTACAACTATTCTACTACCCCATACTGTTCCGCGGATACATTCCTGCAGCTAAACAAAAGTCAACCCTCTGCGGTTCGGTTATGGTTCAATAATGCCACGATAGGCAGTGTCTACCATTTTCCCTTCCCGGTTCCATTCAATTTGCGACCGGCGAGAAGTTATGCGTTTTTTATTATAGTCAACTATAAAAGTGAAGGCTGGATCCCGATAAACAATCACATATTTTGGATGATATTAATCCACCAAACTCGAATAAGTTTCAAACAATACTTCCTACTTATGAGGAGGAAAATTCTAAAAGTTTCAATTCTCTCAGTCAAATAAATTAATTGAAAAAAACCACTTTTTTAATACAAGTTTTTTAACCGACTTCAAGATTTCAAAAGAGGAGGTTATTAATTCGGTTGTACGACTATGTTTTTTTTTAATGTTTGTTACTCCAAAAGAAACTCTGCGAAAGTAGGTATATTTGTTATTGATTTTTTTTAAGTAAATTCGTTGGGCAGCTACAGAACCCTGCACTGAGCATGACCCGACATGCTCTTGGGCGATTTTTTCTATTAACTTGGACCATCTTTTATTTCCAAATCAGTATCTGTACTTTTTTGATATTTTCTTTTACACGTATACAATTAGAATTACCCACCTGGACGCCAAATTTCAACTTTAGGTCGGTTTTCAAACGTTAATATATCAATAACTGTTAAGTTACATATATATTTTTTTATGTCATAATATACCTAGGTTTAATAGGTTTTGAGTTGAGAAGGGTCAAAAGTAGCTCGAAGTAGATCGCGTAAGGCTGTTGCGTCGCCAGTTCCTATTTCTTTGAACCTTGCTGAACGAACACGCTGCCGTGTGTTCAGATATTATTTCCTGAATCTTTCTAGTTTCAGTAGCTTAGCTAGATGGGTTCGGTTCTTCATCGGTTACTGTTGCTATTACAATATAATATTTACCCAAAGATTTATTAGTAAACCGATTAATAAAGCGAAGCAATGCGTTTAATTGACCATATTACGACAATACAAGTGAATGATGGCATAGCCACCGTAAAATTGACGATTATTGTTCCCCGTATAGCTAACTAATCACTTTTATTACAGGGAAATGTTCAGCCAAGCTTAAGTTTAAACCTGCATTCGACAACACACTATTTGTAATGCAATCGAAAAGAGGATGGTGTAGAAGACTGAAGGCGTGTGAATATCAGAGCGTTTCAATTGCTTAGCCATTATTTTTAACAGTTTCAGTACGCAGTCTTTGAAAGAATTTCCTGCCTTCTACCAAATAACCGGAAGTATAGACCATGCCGAAGAAATTAAGACGATTGAGACGCTCTGATATTCACACAGGTCATGCTAACAGACAGGAGATCTTATTATTGGTCCTGCTCGTGCGTCCATTTTGAGACCTTGAAGTCTACCGCATGCGAGCCGCATACGTACTTCCTGGCTTTCGACCGGATGTTTCATGAATAGACCTACCCCATTTCCAAAGGATCCCCAAATGGCTGAGTACCTAGGACCCAACTTGGCATCCAAAATTATGACGTATGACATACCTATAAATAATATAATGTATTTGTTATTCAGAAATCAGAATGCCATAAACTGGAGAGAAAATCGATATCCTTCCACCATTAGAATAAATGGCTTGTTTCGTAGGTATAGGGTATTGAGTTCCTAGTGGTGCGAAAGTTCGCCAGAGCTACCAACTATGTATGCACTGTGTTGAGATTACACAACGTTTTCTAGCGTGCGTAAGGTAGACCTAATGTTATTTTCCATTGTAAAATTGACAGTTACATTTACCTATCGTACGTCAGAACAGTTACATGATTACCCTGCAGTATTTGACACAACTTATCTAAGTAATATAAATTATAATAAATTATGCGAGTTTGCTTTCCGAAGCAGGTACATTTGATAATTTCGGCTATTACATGTTAACGAGTCATGATGTTTACCTCTACATACCTGTTCTAATTTTCCTTTCAAATTAATTATACACATATTTAATGTGTTGTATTATATGAAAGGGCTTTATAAGGCGTTTTTTTAATCAACGTAGGTGGCAAACAAGCGCACGGCCCGCCTGATGGCTGAACTGACTTTTGAACTTTTGACATTTTTTAAAATACCTGTAATGAATTTTTATAAATTATAAAAAATTGTTCGTTATGCTGTAGTTCCTTGGAAAAACCTCGGCATATTTAGCTCATTCCATAACCGGAGCGTCCGAGAGAGAAAGTTCCTGCAAAGTAGCTGTTGACTAGTGTAAGTTGCGATTCTAAAAATATATCACAACATAGTAACACGTCAGCCATTTTTTTATTAAAACAGATTTTTTTTTAAAGAAGTAGTACTGTGTCACTTTGTAACATTGAAAAATTAAAAATAGGTACTAAATGAAATTATTTTCTAAATAACTTTCTTGGGGTTAGACATGAGGATATCACATATCATTTGTGGTATATTATACAAAACAAAATCAGCCATATCGTATCTGGAGTGGAGGAGCCCAACTTGGTATGTTCTGAAAATTATTTTTGTTTTAATCAAAAAAATGGCTGAAATGTAACTTACTGATGTGGTATATTTTTAGAATCGCCTCAAAAATCCCTTTTATATAATACACACAATAGCTTTATGATTTTATCTTTCCAAAACAAAAAAATAATAATGGTTTTAAAGGGATTTTTTTTTGAGAACTGCGGGTCAAAAAAAATATTTTCACCTCTAGTATGCGTGTGCCAAACGGCTAGTCTGTACATATTTTTGCGGTTTTTCTTTGGAGTTGGGCTCGTACGCCATCCACTCGTTGGACTTAGTGGTGGTTGGTAATAGTATATTATGTAACTACAAAAAACCTTATTGCGGTAATTAAATTCAGGATGACGCGAAATTTTTGACCGCGAGTGTACGTGTTACTACCATGATTTTTTTCACATACCGTAGCAACTGTTTAGGTTTGAAAATTAGTACAGTTATTCATTGAGGTGTTCAGTTGAAAATACTAAAAATCCCCGTGAGAGGGAGAATTTTTTTCAGTTTTTTGCTTGTATCTCGAAAACTATTCAAAGTATCTATTTTGTTACTTATGCATGAATTATCTACATACAATTTCCTACAAAATATTTTTTATACTCTACCGTTTCCTACATATATACTAGTAACGGTTAATGAGACAAGCTGCAGATGCAGAACGGACGGACATGGCGAAGCTATAAGGGTTCCTTGTTTACTAAGAAACCCTATAAACTGGATCGCGGCTCTGATTTGCAGGTTTTCTCCACGAAAAAAGGTAATGGTTGGATCGGTAGCGAAATCCGAGATGTGGCCCGCGCGTGCCACAATCCATTACCAGCCGCGGCGCCGGCGGGGGCTTCCATTAGCTAATTACCAGTCGCCACCGACCCCTTTCTTGGCCAGATTGTTGCCGAGCTGTCTTTGCTTGCTAATTGATATCGATAATGATTTAGACCAGGTGGTTTACTGAGCTAATTGCTTCATAAGTTCATAACATAACTTCAAAACACTAGAAGTAGGGTATGTCCATCTGACTCGACGTATTGGATTCATATTCAATTTATACTAGAGACATGCAGTAATTCAGGTATCAAACTACGTAATACGTTTAGTCAGGCTGATAATCCAAAGTAAAAATTAACAAATTAAATTATCAAAAGAAAAAAAAGGTAATTGCACCTCATGATTAGGTATTTTTGAACTGCTCAGGTATGAGTTCGACATAAGTGAAAGGTAGTTGTTACTGTTGTTTCAAATGTCATCAATTAACAGTTGAAGTTAGTACACCCGCGTCAGTTAATTCCCACTTACCGTGCTGGTTTAAAATTTCCTGCAGGAGTAAAAAATATCCTTCGAATCCATACATAAGTACAAAGAATAAAAACCGAGGCTGAGATCATGTATGTTTATTCAATTAGACCTTAAATTTCGTATGCATTCCTCATTAAAACTGTCAAATCACACCCCTCCTATTCGTCGCGGCCGTCAAATTAAAAAGTTAAACTCTCCCTCCAGCCGATGGTCATCTAATGGGGTAATAGCGTCGCGTGCGGCGCACGCGACCCGGCGCGTCGTGTACCTATGCGGTAATTTCATTATAATAAAGTGGAGTCAAACGTGTAAACGATGGCCCCGGCCCGTGCCGTGTCAATTCGACCCCTATCAGACTTCGTTTAGCTTTATTAACTAACAGTGACGAGTCTTATTATTTTTTCATTTAGAGCAGAACTTACTGGTAGAAATCAGCTAAAACAGCGATAAACATTTATTTTGCGCGGGCCGTTAACTCTGTGTGCTAAGTAAATTAGAAACGCTTCCTCGTGATAGGCTTGATGAATTAATACCGGCAAAATTAAATATCATCTTAAGTAAAATCCAATATCGAAGCCCCAAAATCGTAAAACAGATAATCGTTCATGGCAGTTAATTTATAAAATGATGAGTTATAGAAGCATTACCTAAAAAGTGCTCAGCGGGCACAATAAACATTATGGGCGCATTCATTAATAGCTGACCGCTGACAAACGGTGCCTTTGCCCCCCGCGGCTCCTCTTTACTCTGTTATCCCCATAAAGCCCCGAGGTCTCCCCCTCATCCTCCTGCCCCCTATCTCCCCATCTGCCAGGTGTAAAACTGCCCGGTCACGGAAAGACAGACATGCGATGCGGCTAATATGTTTTTATTATTAAAACTATACGTATTGCTCATCCCCTCGTGTCAGGGGGATGACCCATGAATATGCATGCGGTGATTTGTTTATAGCACTAAATATTGTGGCGCGGGGAGCCCATCGGTTTCTACGCGGACTTTTTACTCTTTTGGCAGTGCTTGTAGCCTGGTTTCTACCTATAATTCCTAATATTGTTATGTGGATAAATTCTATATGTAGGTAAAATAGTGAAGACAAATAAGTATTAGGCACAAATTATATTTATTGACTTATTCATGTTTTTCTTTCATTGAATCTACGTGTTAATATATGTGTTATTTATAGATTTAAATTTATAAGCAATTATAATTGATATTGTATAAGAAAATTAAAAGTATAGTCAGTGTTGCGGTTTCAAAGTTTTTCTTTTTCAAATAGGTACGTTATTTCAGAAAAATCTGGTACGTCCTTTTACGAATAAAATAGAAGATCTATCCACAAGCTGAACGAAATGTGTGTCGCAAACCTCGAATACATTACGAGTCGGCACTGTGACTAAGTGCACATTACTTCCGTTTCTTTATACGAGTGTGAGTGAGCCTTCACGTATCACGTAATTTCTTGAAAGCTCCTAACGTGAGTAATGTGGAGGAAAAGACGTGCGCCACCGGTAATGTCAACTCTACGGCGGAGCTAATGTGTTGAGTTATCTCTAGCTGCTATCGTGACTCCGTTCCTGCCTACTTCAATACGGGAAACGATCGCTAAAACGATAGCGCCGCCATCAACTTATAAGTGGCCATCTGGTGTTTTAAACGTACCTACTTATTAATTTCGAAGTACATTCTGAAAGAAAATAGTAATTGCATTTACTGTTTACTAAAAAGTGCATATTGATAATTTGATAACAAATACATTACGATTAAATTATCAATCATGTTTAATTTAGTGCGAATGAATAGACACACACCACTTTATTAATCATGTATTCATCCATAAATTGTAGACTGAGTCGTAGTTCCTCCCCACTTCGCCCCTCGACCTCGGCTCGGCATTTACGGGAAATTATGGGAAACGCAAACAGAACTCGAATTACAATGTCTTTATTTTTTCATTTTAGCTGCCGTGGGACTAGTGCCGTAACTACCTCGCTGTGTACACATTTAACCATGTGGCTATATGGGGA
Source organism: Notocelia uddmanniana (assembly GCA_905163555.1). Classification (NCBI taxonomy): domain Eukaryota; kingdom Metazoa; phylum Arthropoda; class Insecta; order Lepidoptera; family Tortricidae; genus Notocelia; species Notocelia uddmanniana. The sequence continues at coordinate 50,337,852 of LR991052.1, forward strand.
AGTCGGTATTACACATACCTACTACTACTCAATGTGAAATATTTACGTATGAATAGTATATCGTTATGTGCACAGTTATTTAAACAGGTTAAAAATAAATAGGTTATATACTCTGTCCGTGGGGTTTTAAATGCAAGGTTACGTTCTTCTTCTCAAACTGAATTATTTTTAGCACATGAATGATTTACAATTACAAATGATGTGTTTACCTGTAAAATTGTGTTTAAGCCCAAGTAATTACAAGCTTTTCAATGAAAACTGTTAACCATTATATACTCTGCTGGTGGTGGCTCGTGTATAGACGAGTAAAAAATATGTTTATCTTTGTAAAATACTTTTTTGTTGCAAGCTCGTGTCTTCATTAGAATTCTTCGTGCCCATAAATTGACGATCACCATGCGAAATATCTGATGGTGATAGTAGCTGCTTATTAATTAGAGTATTTTTTCAATACCTATTTAAAAATCTGTTGTGTCAAATTAAAAAAAATGTGGCCATGCAAGTCGCTCACCCTCCGCCCCCGAGCGTGGGCGGCGTCCCGTTATCGACCCGGCGGCCGCCCGCCCAGTGCCGCCCCCCGCACTTGTCATATCTAACACAACGATACCAATGTGAGTTCACTGCCTATAAAATGTTATTGCTATTGGTCATTGCTGCCAATGTTTGAAAGTGGCAGTAATATCTCATTTGCCGCCGATTGTATATAACGACCAAACAAAATGTAAAATAATTTCGAAAGACATGTTATTTACCAAATGACTGGGACGGTTTTTAATAATCCCACTATCCCACTAATATTGTAAATGCGGAAGTTTAGATGTTTGGATTGTTCGGCTGAACAGCTCAAGATGATTTTTGATATACTAACAGTATATAATCTGGATTCACTTATAGGATACTTTTTATCTCGATAATCACCCTCAAAGGAATGAAATCGGGGGTGCAAATATGGTCTATGAAACAGGGTGATTTAAATGCTCATACGCCATTCTAGGCTTGAAGTATCAGCCAATTGGGACTATAACGGCCTGTCAAGAAATTTAATTTAATGCATAGCAGAATTTGACGTATTGTAAACAAGCTGACATTCCGATATGTCAAATCCGAAGTATTTGACATATCGAAATGTTATTCCTTCTGATTGTTGACGCTATTTTTGAGCATAACCATTTAGCAATAACGTCTATTATTGAGTGTAAATCAAAATAAATTTGCGATTATTTGGAATTGTTTTTATTCACATACTTTAATACAAAAACAGCTGTTTCAATGCACACTTCGTATAGTCAGTGTACCATTTAATTTTGTCGTGTATTATTTTTTACGTAATTGTTGACCTTTTAGACCATAATAACTGTTTGATATAAGAGATCACTTGGACTGGGCAGCCCAATCGTCAACATTGACAGTTGAAGCACCTTATTTATAATATCTATCCGTATTTATAATAAAGATGTAGAGGGTCGAAAATCTGTACATTGAAGATATTGGATAAATCAATGGAGGGATTGGAGGGCCCTTGGCATCGAAACAGAGTTTTAAGAATTCGTGTCTTTTTGTCTCTGTTCTGTTTATATGTCCAGGCATTGTGACTCTCGGCCTTCAGCCTCACGTGCATTGCCACTCTGCTTCAGACCTTCGGCCCTCAACCTTACATGAGGGGCCCGCTGTGTTGGCTACCTTGCCACTCTGTATGAATGATCGGCCTTCGGCCTCGCATGCTTTGCCCCTCTGCTTCAGGCCTTCGGGCCTACATAAGGAGCCCACTCTGTTAGGACTCTCGGCCTTCGGCCTGCGTGCATTACCACTCTGCTTCGGGGCTTCGGCCTTCAGCCTTATATTAGATGCCCGCTCTGATGTGACTTGTCACATGGCTCCGAACCTTCGGCGCTCAGCCTTATATAAGGATCCCGCTCTATGTGAATGCTCGGCTTTCGTTCTCGCATGCCTTGCCACTCTGTTTCGGCAGTCATCAACCTTACATGAAGAATCCACTCTGCTAGGAAGCTCGGCCTTCGGCCTCGCGTGTCTCGCCTCTCTGCCACAGGCCTTCGGCCCTCAGCCTTACCACGCCTTACATAAGAAACCCGCTCTGTGTGAATACTCGGCCTTCCGCCTTGCATGCTTTGCCGCTCTGCTTCCGGCCTTCGGCCATCATACTTAACTACATGAAGAACCCGCTCTGTTGTTTTACGGAAGAACTGCGTAGCGAGACTTTTATCATTGTACATGTAATATTTTAGACGGGATTCATTCGTCTAGAATCAGTACATTTGATATTCTGAAATAAGCTTAATCATTCGTTTTGAAAGCATGAGCACTAACTCCCGTTACAATCGGACACTTTATACTCGAAGTTGTAGACGATTATTTATACCTAGGACAGACTGTCCAGTTAGATAGGTCCAACTTCGAGAAAGTGGTTAATCGTCGAATCTGACTCGGCTGGGTAGCGTTCGGGAAGCTACGGCACATATTTTCGTCCAATATTCCGCAGTGTCTCAAGACGAGAATCTTTGAACAGTGTGTGTTGCCAGTGATGACTTATGGCGCTGAAACGTGGTCACTTACTATGGGCCTCAAAAGAAGGCTCAAAGTCACCCAAAGAACAAAGGAGAGGGCAATGCTTGGAGTATCTCTGCGTAATCGCATCAGAAATGAGGCCATCCGCAGTAGAACCAAAGTAACCGACATAGTACCGTTGGTCGTTGTTCTCGAGTGGTGACCACGTACCAGAAGACGCGGCGTGGGTAGGCCTCCGCAAGGTGGGCTGATGACCTGGTAGTCGTCGGCCCTCATCATCATCATCATCATCATCATGTCAGCCGAAAGACGTCCACTGCTGGACATAGGCCTCCCCCAAAGACTTCCACAATGACCGGTCCTGCGCCACCCGCATCCAGCACACACCCGCGACCTTCACCAGGTCATCGGTCCACCGTGAGGGGGGCCTGCCCACGCTAGCCTTCCGGTACGTGGTCGCCACTCAAGAACCTTTCCACCTCAACGGCCATCGGTTCTACGTGCTATGTGCCCCGCCCACTGCCACTTAAGTTTAGCAATTCGGAGGGCTATATCGGTCACTTTGGTTCTGCTGCGGATGGCCTCATTCCTGATGCGATCACGCAGAGAAACTCCTAACATAGCTCTCTCCATTGCTCTTTGGGTGACTTTGAGCCTTCTTATGAGGCCCATAGTAAGCGACCACGTTTCAGTACCATACTCGTATGTCATCACTGGCAACACACACTGGTCAAAGACTTTCGTCTTGAGACACTGCGGAATATTGGACGAAAATATGTGCCGTAGCTTCCCGAACGCTGCCCAGCCGAGTCGGATTCGACGATTAACCTCTTTCTCGAAGTTGGACCTACCTAACTGGACAGTCTGTCCTAGGTATATGTAATCGTCTACAACTTCGAGCGTAACGTGTCCGATTGTTAAAGGAGTTGGTGCGACATGGACATTTGACATGATCTTCGTCTTGTCCATGTTCATCCTTAGACCAACTCGCTTGGAGGCTTTACTGAGGTCATTGAGCATTGTACTTAAATCTTCCATGGTCTCAGCCAAGACTACTATATCGTCAGCATACCGAAGGTGAGTGAGGTACTCTCCATTTATGTTGATGCCTAGCCTTCTCCAGTCCAGAGTCTTAAAAACATCCTCCAGTGCAGCGGAGAACAGTTTAGGAGAAATAACATCTCCTTGCCTGACTCCCCGCTCCAATGGGATAGGCTTCGAGCTCTGGTCCTGGAGTCGGACTGACATAGTGGCGTTCTCGTACAAACACTTCAGCACTTCGATATAGCGGTAGTCCACTTGGCACCGCTGGAGAGATTGTAGTACAGCCCAGGTTTCGATCGAATCGAAGGCTTTCTCGTAGTCCACGAACGCTAAACAGAGGGGCAGGATATACTCCTCAGTCTTCTGTATAACCTGACGGAGCGTATGGATGTGGTCTACGGTGCTAAAGCCTGTTCGGAAACCGGCTTGTTCGGGAGGCTGGAAGTCATCTAGCCTGCGTGCGAGGCGGTTCGTAATGACCCTTGAAAACAGCTTATAGACATGGCTCAGAAGTGAGATGGGTCGGTAGTTCTTCAGTAAGGAGTTGTCACCCTTTTTGAAGAACAGGACCACCACACCTCTGTTCCATGCTTTTGGAGTTTTCCCTTCCAGTAAGACGGAATTGAACAACTTCTGAAGGGCCCTAAGGACCGGTTTTCCACCCGCCTTCAGGAGTTCCGCTGTAATTCCGTCTTCACCGGGTGCCTTATTGTTCTTAAGCTGTTTAAGAGCCATTCTAATCTCGTACAGGCTGATGTCCGGGATATCTTCGGTATAGTGCCGGGTTAATCTAGCTCTTCGGTCTTCCGCCAGTCCAACTTCGGGTCTGCTAGTTGACGTGTATAGCTGTCCATAAAAACACTCTATCTCGTCGGCCCTATTAAGTCCTGATCATGAGTCCGCTGAATGCGGATGGCGAAGGATCGGTCATTTTGTTACTCTTTGGGGGAGCCCTATATCCAGCAGTGGACGTCTTTCGGCTGATATGATGATGATGATTCGTTTTGAAAATAGGATTTCTTTTAAAATTTTGTCCGTGCGCGGTAAAGAGCATGTCATATTGAATGTAATCATTTCTTAAGGTGGTGGAAAGGGTGAAAGATGTATGGGAAAACAAATAATTCTAAAGCGAGGATGAGTTCTACGCAGACGAAGTCGCGGGCAAAAGCTAGTAATAATAATAAATCTTTATTGTTCTCATAAAAAGTAGTACAGCAGTGGTGGAAACCCTGGAGACTGTGTTAGTTACTAATTACAGTTTACATTAAAATCAAAAGAATAAAAAAAGATATGTGCGAGTGCGCTTGTATGTATGTGCGTGCGTATGTATGTGGGTGTGTGTTTGTGTGTAGGTGTTAATCTGTGAGCGTAGTATAGTGTATGTATGCTCAGCTACTCTATAACAGTCATTTTAAAGTTGTAGTTCGAGAGTAGTTTTACGGACTTATGTTTCAATTTTAATTTATTGTATAGAGTGGGAGCAATACAACAGTAGTTCCTCTTATCAAAACGAAACTTTATCTTGGGCACAGGACAGTGATCGACTCTTTTCATAGATATTGGCAGAGAGGGGACCATTTTACCATGTCTGCGCAAACACTAAGTGACGTACAATTTACGGACTGAGGGAACCAAGGAGACGTTGTAGAGGTCGGTGGTGGAATAACGGAAAGGTAGCCTCAATATTACCTTGTGAAGGGCCCGTTGACCTCTCGCCAACTCAATCATATATGTCTTGGCAGCGCTACCCCACGAGCTAATGCAATTTTTTGCATCAATTCCACTACCCAAAGGTTTTCTGAAAACAGATCACACTTTAGCGATTATATTATAATAGTAGAACAATTAATTCCTCAGGGGAGTGTCCTAGACTGCATCCTGTTTTTAACCGCGCCGCGTTAGGACGCAGAACGCTAAAGAAGTGTATTATAAGCATAACATGTGTATCTGTGCATGTGTATGTCTGTCTGTGGAATCGTAACCCATAACGGGGTGCATTTTGAAAAAAAAATGCCCAATAGCCATCGCTGGAAAACCTGCTTGCAAATGAAAAAAACCGCATTCAAATCGGTTCATCCTCTTTAGCGTTCCACGTCGGGGTTTAAAAATAGTCAAATTTAACTTTGACAATACAAGGTAGGTATGTAGGTTAGGTAATGGTTCATCTTTTGTTTCCTTGGCCCTATGCATAAAACACGACCTACAATGTCAGGAATAATTATTTTTAAATGTATGTTCCTAATTTTACAATGCAGTCATGCTTATACATTTTCATATATTTATGTGCTAATGATAAAAAAATGTTTTAATCCCGTTTAATTTTTACTCATTTTAAAAACATATTTATTATTAACAAAAAACTTAAGTAACGATAAAATAATCTATATCCTAAAAACTAATTAATATTAGAAAAATCAAATACTAAAAAGAATAACTAAAACCTACTTTTTTTACATTATACCTATTTTTTTACATAATACATAAAAATCTATTTTCATAATAAAGATTGTCTAATCAAAAAGCCCGCCCCGAATCTTTCCCGGTGCAAACGTGGCCAACATGCTTGCCGCGTTGCCGCGTTGTAGTACCTATCACAATAGACAGCCTCTGCACCAAGAAAGACTCGGAACGGGTGTCAAAATGATAAAATGAAATTGTTTATGTTTGTTGATGATTATTTGTGCAAATTCAATATATTATCAAACTGGTGACTATTTGCGTTTTTTTTGTATTCATCAAACTAAAAAAAATACTTAACAGTATAATTGTACATAGTTCTATATCTAATCTGCTCACAAAATTTCAAGAGAATCGGTTAAGAAATGCGATCTGTAGGAGCGAAATACGGAAATCCGGACATATGAAAACAATTTTCCGACACCGAAACGGAGACCTTCGTTTTACTCTGCCAAAAAACTAATTTTAAAGTTACAAATACTGCAATGTATATAATTGCTGTTCCCTTACAGGGTTGATGTTGAACTATAATCTTTAATTGAAGAAATCTCTACCTACGAGTACACGAGTGCAATAAATGATTTTATTTTGAAATACATATCGTACTGCGATATACACATATATTTTTGTTGCTATGGAATTAATGATATTAAGTAACTAACTATTCCTATGATGCTGACTCTACATCAGGCTAGTTTAATGTCACATACTTTTTAGTAATCTTTCAAATAGCAAAAATAAGTTGATGTGTAATATTCTCATGTTCCGAGTATTTCCACAAGTTTTATTTCTTGGTAATGCAAGAATTTTATCATCTTAATGACAATGTAAAGCATTATTAAATTTTACTGAACTATGCTCCCCCGAAAATAGCTCTTTTTGAACTAAACATTCAGTAATACAATATAAGTAAATTCAGTAATACAATATAAGTAAATTAAGTCTTAAGTTATTTTATTATTTGTGTCCTGTGACTGACCTCTTATTATATAAAAGAAAACCTGGGCCAAACGCCGGTCTCTGGGTAATATTCTGCATTATGATGTATAGACACACCTCCCCTTAAAACCTAATTAGTACAGTCCCTCGGGCAGTGTATCTACACACAAACATGAACTGTGACCCCGTTTGACTCTAGCTAGCTTTCATAGCTAGGTGCGGTTGCCCATTATTGTTTTCAAAACGTTAATACATATGGCCCACTTATATACAGGGTGTTTTATTGATTTCCGTTCTTTCAAGCATACAGCCGTGCATGGATATGGAAACGACGTAACATATTTAGTTTATCAAAATTAAAAAATATATATTTTTCTCATTTTCATACAAAATAATTAATTAAATCACTAAGGGTGAATGCAAAACGCCCTTAAGAGTTAACGTGGAGTTAAGCAAAAGTTAATGTCAAGTATGACAATATTCGGAATTCGAATGACACCGCACGTGACGCACGTGAACATTGTTTATTTGTTAAGGATGTTTTATACTATACTAGGGGTGTTAATTAACAAAAATGAATTTTTGAATAACTTCGAAATGGTACAAATTGGGATACTAGTGTCTTAGAGAAGATTACTTTATTTCTTCTCAGGGATGTACCCTCGCAATTAACGGAATTCAATAAAAACACCCTGTATGATTATAAAATGGTGCTTGAACATTGCATGAAATGATCCTTCTACGATAATTGCGAATGCTCGGTTACCCAAACTTCATTCAACGATTTCAAAGCGACCGCAGACGATTCGTCATTGGTCGATAGTGAGACTAATTAGACTTCTCCGGATTCAACGACGTCAAATGATAGGTACATACATCGATATGCCTCAGATATAGATGTAGATATCCGTATAAATAATATATAAATAGGTACATTATCTTTGGCAGATCCAATCATAACTTTTGTGTTGCCTTTAAGCGACATGCACGTGATTAAACAACTGATTACATTATTGTATTTGAGTGATAATACCTACGAATAAAAACGGCGCATCTCATTGGTTGTATATTATCATGTTTATTATTTCATTATTGAGTAGGAAGACGATCGGGGAGCAAAGCAAACTGTAATCAATTTATCACGGTATAATCATTGGCCTCCTCACGTGGTGGTGACCTAAAGCGAGGACGTAACGCTACAAAGGGCAGCGATTAAAAAACTAACTACCTAACTAAATAAAAGATTAAGTTCATAATACCCTCTACAATGAACTTAAATACTAGTACGGCGAGTCAAACAAAGGATATTCTCAAATTACATAATTACATACACTACCGCTCATAAGTATTTAGGCATAGGCACCCATACCTTTTTCATACATCTGTATACAAAAATTACTTTCAGCAATACACTCCCAAAGCAGAGTCCCTTGACAGTTTTGCGTGCATTTTGCATTTTTTATTTAGCTGACTTATTAAGCCTACTTAACTACTCATTGCTGGTTCAAAGAAAAGTGTAGTGTGTTTGTATGAGCCAGCAATTAGTAGTTATTTAAGTCATAGCAAAAAGAAAACTACCATTTTAAAAGGGGGGTCTCTGGCACCGATTTAAGGCTCAATTAGTCAGCTAAATAAAAAATGCAAAATGCACGCAAAACTGTTAACGGACTCTGACGTGGCAGTTTATTTCTGAAAGTCATTTTTGTATACAAATGTATAGAAAAAGGTACGGGTGCCTAAATACCTATGAGCGGTAGTGTGTGAAGCATAAACTTACAAAACAAGTACCTTCTCACTTACAATAGGCACAGTCAAGGAATTTAATTCCCTACCCATTTCGCAGACTCTTTGTCTTTTGTTTTGTTTCACAGTTTGACAGGACGGACAACCTTAAGTGGGTCACAAATTAATTTCCTTCATCATCATGTCAACCTAACGACTACTGCTGGACCTATACCCGTGGATGAAATTAATATGTCTCCCCCAAATTAATTTCCTTGACTGTACTGAAATAATTGTTTCACTAAAGACAGTCCTTAAGATGTTTTATCTCACGAAGGGATTGATCATACTAGTGTGAGGCTAGCTGCAGCTTCTATCCAGCACGGCGCATACGGAAACGGTGTGTCTTGGGTACAGTCGTGAAATAAAATAGTTCGTCACTGTTCAACCTTGGAAGTAAAATCTATGACGAAGATTTCCTGCTTTTTGTACAGGAATCTTCCCAAGTTTTCGGAGACGTTGCATGGAGTACGTGACGGGAAATAAACAATCCTAGGGGATAATAGTTGCATTGCAGCCATTGCAACTAACTTTTGCACTGCGACATTCGAAATGTTCACCAGTTACTCATAGTTACATATTCTACGAATAAGTACCTATAAAAGGCTCCAATACTTAAGATTGAATATCGCATTTGCTTCATTCACTACCTAAACAAAACAAAATATAGCAACAACTACTAACCGACTTACCTTTGCTTAGAGCGAGCGGTGTAATAACTTACCTACTTTAAATTTAAGATAAAATCTATAAGTGCAAGTCCGTCTTTCTTCACTCGCAGGTACAAATCTGCGGGAGGTTCTACATTTCACAATAGCTGTCGGTCTGTATAAGCCGACTGATTTAGCTGGCTCGTGAATGAGCCAAGCTGAAGCGAAATAAAGCACCTAACAGGTCGCGCGCGTCATAGACTACCAGTACCATCACATAGCTACTTGCCGCCTAGCGTTTGCGCGTCAAACAGGTGTCTCTCGTGTGCTTAAACTGACCATCGAATGGCAAGTTAATACCAAAGGTTTTTGCTTAGGTATGCACACACTTATCATTTCACATTGCTCTTTATGACAATACTATTGTTTAAGAGTCCCCATTAATGGATAAACGTACGAGTAAAACGCGCACAGATACATACTTATTTAACGCCGCGCGTCGCGTACCCGCACGCTTTGCAAGTCGATACACAAGACCTAAAGTTTATTAATGGCTAAGTCATAGTCTAATACAATCAAAGACGAAAATGATTATCTAGTGCTTCATTATTTTAGATGTTGGATAGCAATATCGATTTTCAACGAATGCACCCAGCATGGCCGATCTACGGCGGTGTAATCTGTGCGCTAGTTGCTTAAGCTCGTCTAGCCACGCCGGAGGAGCCGCTTGCGCAATCGTTCGATCCGCAAAGGTCATGGAAGGAATTCGCGCGGTCCGGCGCTCTTGCGACACGGCACACTGTTCCACAGTTTCCACTCGTTGCAGCGAGCAGAGCATATAATGGCGAAACAATTTCATGAAGGGTCGCTGCGCTGGCTGTGTTCGCCTTCGGAATCGATTGTCTGTGACACCAGGCGACTTTAATTACTCATTAGAGTCATTTCAAAACAATATCTACTTGGGGTTTTAATTTAGTAGGAGTAAACTCAGGGCAGATCTTACACTATGTAGTAATATTACCACTCGCCACCCGTAGGCGTTGGAAGGGACCATCGCGTGTGCTTTTTTCTTGCCGAAGTCACGTGTGTTGTTTCGGCGGTTTCGGGGCAACCTACCGAGTCCTATACCGGAGATGACGACGCAACGGAGTCAAGCTGTTACGTCGCCTAAATAATGTGGTTTAGTTTTTAAGAATGTTATGTATTGATATTTATGTTAGTCTGTAAGGTATATGTTTTATGGGCCTTTTGTTGCCTGAAGCAAGTAAATAAATAAAGAATAGTTACTATTTTTACCAGTTAGTCACCATTCCTTGTCTAGACCATTGATAGATAGACCATACCTGGAAAGTGATAATATCCGTTGGGCCGGTACCGACGAAACACGGCTATTTGGCTAGAAATGAATCAGCACACGCGATGGTCCCTTGCAGAGTCCGCGCCACGCGTACAACAAACGAGCAGGAGTGCGCGTAGTGGTACAAACGCAACTGGAATACCCTCAAAGCGTAGCCAGTCTTCTGTCGACCATACTCCAGCACTTCATCAGCCGTGACGGTGTAATGCAGGCGATACACGCAGAGCGCCTTACTCGGTGTGGCAATCCGCAGAGCAGAATCAACCGGCTCCGCCGTACCGCACTGGCTCTTACGCGGCTCGCGTTTTCTTGATACCGGTGTTAATTCCTTCTTTTTATTACCACGTAGGTGGTAAACAAGCGTACGGGCCGCCTGATGGTAAGCGGTCACAGCAGCGTATAGACGCCTGAAACTCCAGGGGTGTCACTTCCACACAGTGGTGCCTGGGGGCTTCTCGTTAGGTGGAGCCCGATCTTTACGCAGTCTCGTAGAATCGTGTTTCCAGTTTTCCAGACAAAATATGATTATATGTTTATTTATATTCATACATTTAATAGCTGGTCCGCTATCTCGCATTCATCTTCATTCTTTTGTGTCGCTTCTTAAAAGCTTTTGACCAGTTTATTATCTATTATTATTATTATTTGTATGTCTTTTCCTTATCTCGGGACCATGGGGTCCCGGACCTTTGGAAGGCGAGCGTAGGGCCTAGGCCAACAGCGCAGAGGCCCTTTTAGAAAATTTAATCTAAAAGCAAAGAGAGACACATGGCGGATATACCATCCCCGAACGCACAATATGATACATCCAGAGATGGTCCCCGCCAGGTGCAAAGACTATTGCAGTGCATCACTGTGCTGCGATGGAAACTCAGGTCATGTGCTATTGTGTTGAATGTTGGATGGGCTGGATAATGGGCTGTTGGACAGGTTTGACTAGCGGACACCTGCCGGGACAATCAGTCTCAATATTGTAAAAGGCAGGCGGTGACTCGCCAGCTCGCTGAGTGGGCCCCACATTACAGACGCACGCACAGTGCGACAGTGGGGCAACATCCCTTTGAGCGGCTGTAAGGTTGTCGAGAGGTGGGTCTGCGGTAGCCAGATCCCGGTAATCCGATCAACAGGCCGCCGGCGTTATGACATTTTACACTTCCAACCTGGACCATAGGTCTCGCTCTTGCGACTCCACTGTGGCCGGCCAATATTATTATCTGGTTTTGATGAAAAAAGGTGGATACTCTCCCATAAATCTTCTTAGAGTCCCCAGTACGCTCGGCTGAACTCGATTCTCCATACAAACGTAGTTTCGTTCTCATTTTAAAACGCCTTGCTGAAATAACATGAAACTTTGTATACACCATGGGAGCCGCCATATCTAGGTCGGAAATTAGTTTTTGAGGCTAGAAATTGTAATAGAAAAGAAATACAGCGTGTTTTTGTGTTTTTTACGTCTTGTATGAAAACCTTAATAATCACAGTATTTTTTCTCTGTTATAAGTTCAAGCAACAGAGACTAACTTCCAACTTAGATATGCCGGACCCCATTATGTATACAAAATTTCATGTTATTCTAGCATGGCATTTTAAAATGAGAGCGAAACTAAGTTTGTATGGAGAACCGAGCTTACTGTTATGTAAGTTACCACACTTGACCTAATAACAAGACTTTGAAACTGATTCCCATATAGGTCATATTCCTAAAAATAAATTAAATGTTTTGGTTTCCTATTGTCAATACACTAGGGTAGCCTTATTTTCTAATCGATACATTACGTTTTTCTTGAGATACATAGTTGTGACGGATAGACCGAGTCCTACCGGAGTTCCTTTTTGGTACACTGGATAGTTTCAGTGACATCCAGTTGCCAAATAATCCGCGCAAAGTCCGTACATAGTTGTGACGGATAGACCGAGTCCCACCGGAGTGCCTTTGTTACCCTTTTCGGTACGAAATACAAACTACTGGATAGTTTCAGTGACATCCAGTTGCCAAGCAATCCGCGTAAAGTTCGTATACATACATATGTATTTAATTTGATGGGTCAAATGTCATCCAATCTAAACGTATTCGATGACATTACGCAGTTAAACTGTAGGCTTACCTCAGGTGCAGGTAGGTATTTAAATGAGCACCAATAGGTACCTTTATTGGTTTACTTACTAACGTATTTCGATAAGGAAACTGTGTTAGCAGCCCCACCCACTTACTTCTGATAAACAATAGAAAAGTAAATAGCCATTAAGCATGGAACTAATAGATTAGTAACAGATATAATATAATACATACATACATTTATTTACATATAATTAACATTAGTGCGTACGTAAAGCATACAGGTGAGCCTTATCAATAGGTACTTAGGTATGTTTATGCTATGGCATATCTGTGTTACTGTAGGTTAATATATACGCCGCGTATTTAATACTTGATCCTGTATCACTCATTATCATTATCATATCAGCCGATGGACGTCCACTGTTGGATATAGGCCTCCCCTAAGGAGTGCCACAATGACCGCGTTCCTGCGCCACCCGCATCCAGCACCCGACCTTTACCAGGTCATCAGTCCACCTTGTGGGGGGCCTACCCTGGGGACTCTATTCTGATCTCACTGTAACTTGCGTAACGAATACATATCAGATATAAATACTTTCTAAAATACTAGCTTTAAGTGTTATGTAATTGCCGTAATTGGATGTACTTAATAAATACAATAAGCAAGTAATATTTGGGCGAGAAGCAAATTTTTGGACCATCGTTTTTGCATTTAATTCATCGACAATTTAATTGTTTCCGTTGTGACACGAAAATTTGGCATACTATTTATATAACTTTCGTCATACTAACACTGGATTATCCCAGTAGACTGGAAGATCTTCGCTCGCACGTCCAATAAATGGTGTCACATATGGCATACACGTAAGGTCTATTTTAGTTTAGATGATTCGCCACCGCGCCCTTCAAGCTTACGTGCCAGAACGAGTGTGCAAAGCACATGAAAATGCGAATGCAACGAGTAAGAAACCAACCCAATTGATACTTTGGTCACCTTTGGTCTGGTAATATACTTATATACCTGGAAGGTTAAACTAAACAACTGAACCACATCAAGTTTCAACTCTATAATATATCGTTTCGACGATGATTGATAAGTTTGACGGCTAAAAAACACAACTAGGGTGGGAAAGCAAAGAAAGGCTGAGATCGCAGATTTTGCGGCCCGAGCTGTAGGCGAAGGACGTATATACATGCGATCGAGGGCTTTATTTATTATCTCGCGTGTTGTGTACATCGTTTTATTACTACGCTACGCGTACGGAAAAAGCCGCTTTCTGGCCAGGTGTGGCATAAATATATATACATTTTTGGATCTTATTTTGTGACTGACCTCATACTTATCCACTTGCCTGAACCTACAGGTTCTCAAAATTAAGTTTTGACAAAAACTTGATAATATCACGTCCATATATATGTCGTAAATGGAGCTGTAAGCGTACTGGTGGGTAGGGATTTGTTATTGGGCTAATTTGAAGCGCGGGTAAATCTGTTCCTGGAGGCTTTTTACATACTCGTACGTCTATCGAGAGCGCCCGCGCCGTCACCTGCGCGACGTGGCGCGTGGGCGCCATTGTATGCTAATCCAACACACTGAGCAAAAAGGACGCAAGTGTGGCTATAGTTTTAATTCGTATACGCCCTAATGTAGGAAACTGAGCAGAGCATGTCTACGCGTGTCTAGTCGGGATAGTTGTTCCTACAACTAAGCTATAAAAATTTCGCACTGCACATAAATGGAATGTATTCAGTGAAGTCATGAATTCATAAATTATGGAATCAAGTCTGCGTCAGAAGTATCTACGCATGCGAAGAGTTTAAAAGTAGGTGTAATTATTTTTACAAGCGGAATCGTACGCTTAGTACGTAATTATAATTTCCAACCGGAGTGGAAACTTGGAAAATCCATCACCCCGGGCGGGATTTGAACCCACGAGAAAATTTGAGGCCAGCATTGGCAAAGTGACCATCTTCTGTTTTCATTTAGGCCAGGCGGTAGTCTCCGGCTGCTGCAGCACGTGTTTTTATTACTGAATCCTTCGAATTTAATTTGAATTTTCTTTGATATATATGCCTTGGCTAGAATGACTATTCGTAGACGCGTATCTACTCGTATTGACTCATCGTCCTTCATCATGATCAACTTGCCCTTTTGAGTATATATTTTGTTTTTTGTAAAGCCTTCTAGATTGGCGCGGCCTGGAAAAGGGTTAAAGTAAAGGAAAAGTTTAGCTGATTGAAAAGCGCTCTTTTCGATCTCATGCTTCGAGTACTTTAAAAATATATAATATAACTAGCATTTGCCGGCGATTTCGTACGCGTAGAACTCGTTAATTGCCTTGACTTGACAATAAAAAAAACAATTAGACTTCCACATAGGTATTCAATAATCGTATGGAATCGTAATGTTCCAGGCTATATGGTGAAAGTGATGGACTAAATGCAAAACACCGAGGGAGAACTAATTATTTCATCTTTTTGGACCTATCCGAGGCTACGTCCAATTCGATTCAGTAAGTTATGCTCAGAAATGGCTCGAGATGGTGACGGTCGATAATCAACCGACGAAGAAAGTATGGTTCTATTCATCAATTTTGTCATTGTAATGAAATCCGGAAATAATACTATTACAATTTTTAAAAAAAAATTAACAACAAATTTTATTGAAGTATACTTTTTTTATTATAGCCTTTTGTTGTCCATCCCGATTTTTCCGCTTTTTGTTAGTTTTCCTTACTATTTGTCCTGGATGTCCCCTTGCCAATCGGCAAAGGCCTCCTCCAGCCTTCTCCACTCGTGCCTGTCTCTGGCGACCCTGCTCCATGTGACTCCCGCAACAGGCCTTATGTCGTCGTCCCACCTTATGTGCTGCCTTCCTCTTTTCCTCTTACAGCCCCTTGGGTACCACTGGGTCACCTTTTTGCTCCATTTGTCACTGCCTCTTATAGTGTAGCCAGACCACTTCCATTTGAGTCTCCTGATTTTTGTGACTATGTCTTGTACATTGGTCTGGTTCCCCAACACACTGCGCTCCATTGACACTTGGCAGATACGTAGTTTATTCAGTTGGTTCTTTGTGAGGGCCCAAGTTTGGCTTCCGTACATAAGAATTGGTAGGATGCATGAGTTAAATACCTTGCTCTTGGTGCTGATGTGAAGATGTTGGTCTTTCATTATTTCCTTCATGCTCCAGAATCTCTCCCAGCCATTGCCAATCCTTTGTTCGATTTCTCTATTGGTGATGTCCTTGGGTGAAATGATTTGTCCTAAGTATGTATATTTTTTCACATATTCGATTTCGTTTTTATCTACTCATACTTTTTCCTCCAAGCCATTTGTGAGCAGTTTGGTTTTCTCTAGGTTCATGAGCAGGCCCATTTTCTTACTTTCTTTTGCTAGCTCGTTTACCATTTTGCTCAAGTCATGGTGGTTGCTGGCAAAAAGGACAATATCATCTGCAAACCTTAAGTTTGTGAGAGTACAGCCATCAATGTTTATACCGTAGTTTTCCCAGTTCAGTGTCCTAAAAACTTGTTCCAGCATTGCTGAGAAGAGCTTTGGTGATAATGGGTCACCTTGACGGATTCCTTTTTCCATTGTGAATGAGTCGCTTTTCCTTTCTAGTTGGATGCATGCTGTACTACTCTTGGAGACATTCCTTATTATCCTTATATATTTTTCCTCTATCCCCTGACTTTTGAGTGTTTCCCATATCTTGCTGTGAAGTAGGCTGTCAAATGCTTTGCTGTAGTCGATGAATGCTAGATAATAAGTTAAGTTATATTCATTATACTTTTCTATGACTTGTTTCAGCACATGGATGTGGTCCAGCACAGAGTAACCTCTTCTGAATCCTGCCTGTTCTATAGGTTGCTGCTCGTCATGTTTTATTTCAAGTCGCTTGAGTTTAACTTTAGCAAAGATTATATAGATATTTGACATTAGGCTGATAGGACGGTAATTGCCTATATTGTGGGGGATCCCCTTTCTTGTATAGAAGTATTATATTCGATTATGTCCATTGTTCTGGAATGGCATCTTCCCTCAGAATATCATTGAAGATTTGGGATAGCAGAGGGGCTACTTCATTTTTGGCGTATATCAGGATCTCGTTATTTATTCCGTCTGGGCCAGGTGCTTTATCTTTTTTCTGGGATTCTAAAGCAGCTTCAATTTCGCTTAATATGAAGGGAGGCACTATTGTATCGTGTTCCAGCTTTATATCTGGCTCGCTTGGGTTGCTGTCATTTTTATACAGTTCCTTGTAATAGTTTGTGGCTATATTTTTTATATCATGCCTTCGGTTCTTATCCTTTCCCTAATCATCTTTTATTATTATTTCATGTAAGCTTTTTTAATGCCACCTGTTGTACGTATATGTCTTTCTAGCGTTTCCATTCTGTTCCTTTTCCTATATTTTCTTAATTTTATATTTATTTCTTTGCTGCTTAGATTGTTTCTTTTTTCCATTAAAGTTCGGGTTTTTGTCGACATCCAGTTTTTCTTGCCTTTCTCGGTTTTGTCTGTACTGGAGTTCAATGCCGCTTTAACAGTGTTTTCAACCCAGTCATATTTTTTTTGAATGTCTAAGGTTGTAGGCAGTAATTTGTAATCCAGGTGTTTGTCTTGAAGTTCCTTTGTAATTTTTAGCAACTGATCCCTGGTCCAAGTTCTGTTCTCCAGCCTTTGTCTTGGCTTTGGTTTCTTTTGTTGGTGGACATCTATCTAGTATACTTATATAAACTACCTATATATTAAATTATGTTTTTCGGTCAGCAAAAACATGCAAATGTGTGATTTTGAAATACGTAAGCAAGCCACATACACCCGTCTATGAGAAAAACAGGGCGTGCCCAAATGTATTCCTGCTACTTTTAACGTTTGCCCCTGTGATTTATTAATAGTCATAGAAAATGCAACTTTTAATGGAAAATGTAGACGTTTAAAATTTAATGGTATATTATTCGGTATAATGGAATAGGTGGTATCAGTACACTTTTCTCCCTTGGCTTCTCCCGTTAAAATCGTACCCTTCACAATCATCATCATCATATCAGCCGAAGGACGTCCATTGCTGGACATAGACCGGTAGGTCTACTCTTTGGGGGACCAAAGAGTGCCACAATGATCGATCCTGCGCCATCCGCATCCAGCGGACTCCTGCGCCTTCCGGTACGTGGTCGCCACTCGAGAACCTTTCCGCCCTGACGGCCATCGGTTCTACGTGCACACTTAAGTTTAGCGATTCGGAGGGCTATGTCGGTTACTTTGGTTCTACTGCTGATGGCTTCATTTCTTATGGGATCACGCAGAAATACTCCCAGCATAGCCCTCTCCATTGCTCTTTGTGTGACTTTGAGCCTTCTCATCCTCATGAGAAGGCTCAAAGTCACACAAAGAGCAACGGAAAAACCAAAAAAACTGACAAAGCCCTTCACAATGTCACAATTCGTTGATTCTCAATCTACTTAGTGCCGTTGCATAATTTGGGTGAGTCTAAGTTGCACATTTACAAAACTGGTACAGTACACCTTCAGCTCTCAAGCGTGTGGGGTGGCACCCCGGAATCCCCGGATAGCTCCAAAGAGTTCAAAAATTAAACGGTAGGTAGTGGTGTCATCAGCGGACATGTCAGTGTCGACGGAAATATATATATTTTTTTGCGTATAAGTTATTTTGTTCAAGATATTTTTGTCGATTTTAAAAACAATATCATTTTATGGTACCAAAATGTTTCTTTCACACAGCCAATTTTTGTCATTAATATTTAATTCTCAATCAAGAAAAACCTGAGCTATCTTCTGATTTCAAAATATGTCAAAATTCTTAGCCAGAAATTATCAGTAATAATGACAGTTTTTAGGGTTCCGTACCTCAAAAGGAAAAAAACGGAACCCTTATAGGATGACTTTGTTGTCCGTCCGTCCGTCCGTCTGTCTGCATGTCAAGACCCTTTTTCTAAGTAACGCGTGGAGGTATCAAGCTGGAATTTATATCAAATACTCAAGTCTACTGTCCCTTGGAGCTGTGAAAAAATCTAACTTCTAAGTCAACGCAATCAAAAGATACAGCCGTTTATGCCGCAAATTTCCGCAAATATTCGACACTCGCAAGGGAATCAAAACCTACAGGGTACTTACTTCCCGTGAACTCAGAATCTTGAAATTTGGTACGAAGCAACGTCTTATAGCACAGATAAAGGAAAAATTGCGAGAACCGTAATTTTTTAGTTACATCATATAATAAAAATATTTT
Source organism: Notocelia uddmanniana (assembly GCA_905163555.1). Lineage (NCBI taxonomy): Eukaryota > Metazoa > Arthropoda > Insecta > Lepidoptera > Tortricidae > Notocelia > Notocelia uddmanniana. The sequence continues at coordinate 50,356,918 of LR991052.1, forward strand.
CTACGGAACCCTCGGTGCGCGAGTCCAACTCGCACTTGGCCGGTTTTTTTCGCTACCTATCCCTTTCTATTATACGAAATGAAAGTAAGACAGCTAGATAACAGTGTCTTAGAAAATAGTGTCTGGCGGGCTATTAGTGAATGGAATCATACCTTTGGCCGGGGGAGCCAGGACGGGTATGACGGACTCCCGGGAACCGCCCGGACTACCGTCTAAAGTTTGAAGCGCACACAGCGCGGCGCAGTGTCGTTGTAGGGCGGAGGCGGTGTTTCGGTAAAGCGAACGCGATCCCGGGGTCGTCGCACCAAAAAACCGACCGTGATAGTGGAGCGGAGGCGGCTTGTGTGACATATGAAGCAGTAATCGACACTATCGACAGTCGACAGTTTTGAAAAGATCAAAAATGAAAAACCACCTCCGCCCCGCACCGCACCGCACCGCGCCCGCTCTGTGCATTTCTAGCTTTAAAAAAAACAACCTCTCACCCTAAACGCATATACCTTCTCCGTTCCGTCGTGGGTAATAAAACCCCACGGTGTTCTTCTCGCTGTTTATGGTGGAGCCACGTGAACGCTTACACACGACACTTCCGCGACTCTCTCACCAGTTGTCTATCATTGTTTGGAACCATTACGAAGAGGGAATCGGTCCTTTCCCTAAATAAGGACCTTATTCCATCGAGTGACGAACGTCCCCGTGTCTGTCACCCGGAGGCTCTCCTAATACAATCATACCTATTTCGTCAGTTTCTAACCGACCGTTACCGATTCGAGCAGTTACTGAGCATACGCACCGGACTCTACATCGTTAAATAGTTTTTTTTTACTGAATTAAATGTTAAGGTTTCAAGTTCCTAGGCTTATAAAAATAGTTTTACTCCGCGCAATGAAAATAAGATTTAAAAACATCAAAATTATTGTTTTAAGTAGTACTGCTAACGAAAATTCAAAATTTCAAATAAAGAGAAAAATTAAAAAATTAGTGCTCCAAGCAGGATTCGAGCCTGCGATATATGGCATAATACGCGGCCAATCACCCACAAAGTTTTTGATTTATGTTCCTTTTAATTTCAATTTTTAAAACATCATAAAGTGCCGGTTTCGAACCCAAGTGCGTCGTCTTTGCAGACCATATGCCAAACCACCGAGCCACGGATAAGTTGTAAACACATGACGAATTTTTGACTTAGTACCTTGATGACGTATCTCTATGGCAACAAAATTGTTATACAAAGACTACTATGAATATATATAGAGATTGTTATATCCCCCGTCACATCAATATTTTCTCTCCATATAAAGTTTCATCTCCTTTTTTGCCCCTAAAAGGGATGAAATTTGACATTCTGATATATAAGGTACATTACTGGAGAGTTTCATAAAGATTCGTGAAGTAGTTTTTGAGATTATGAGGAACGTACATACATCCAAACTTTCACGTTTATAATATTATTAGGATTAGGATTATTAGGATATTAGGATTATTAGGATTAGGACTATCCGTATTAAAGTCGTTCCGATTTAATTTCAGACATCCGAACTCGAATCGCTGCTTTGCAAGCAGGAGGGCGCCTCACTAGCGCCCGCCCACATGGATCTTTTCGATGGGGGCACATCTTCTCGCGACGATGCGTTCCTGCGGCCCGCTCTCTGGGAGGACATTGCCTCCTCAATCAGGAACATCGATCCCGAAAACGCGAACATGCTCGCTCCGCTCGGAGCAACACACGTCAAGCTGGAAGCGGATGATCCACTGCTTGAAGAATGCGCTACACCACTACTTAGTCCTCTCGAGATCAAGACGGAAAGGCTGTGCGGGCCACCGACGTACGCGCTGCCACAGCCACCGCATCACACTCCGCAGGCGCTGCCGCAGCCGGCCAGCTCCTTCGCAAAGTACCCGCAGTCTCGCCTGGTGTACATGTCCCCGTTGACACCTCCCGGCTCCGACCAGGGCAGTCCAGGCAACTCGATGCAGGTAAACACACACTTCAAATAATCACCCATCTTAGAACGCTCACAGAAAGTACCCTCATTTAAAAATCTACGCATTATTTTCCATGACTTGTATGTCATTATCCTCAGTATTCATGAATTCCAACCTTAATGCATTACTTCGCATACTTTCTTGGCGTTGTGAGATGTAAGTGCTTTCTTGACACCATATATCTGAAATAAGATGTGCTTTGCGATTGCTTGCCACGCGACGGTTGATGATATCATCTACTCGTGCTGCTGCGATCGTATTGTTAATTCTGCTCCGCATTAATTAGGTTACCTTTACCAATTTATTGGACATCAACTCAGATCAGTGCGGCCTGCCCAAAAGGCAATGTTTAAGCATTAGACGAATATCAATGTATGTTTGTATAAAGCAGAAGCAAGAAACGTTGGTGTTGTTGCAGGGCGGGCCGCGCCGCACGCCGCCGCCGCCGTACCACCCGCCGCCGCCGCCGCCGCCGCTGCTGCGCGCGCCGCACGCGCCACCACACCAGCACCATCACCAACATCATCACCAACAGGTACCTAAGCACCGTACGAGGTGCACCCAAGCAGACAACATAATTGACTCACAGTTATTAGGAAATTTCATTTAGTTAAGAAACATGAAATTGTGTCGATATTAGTTAGTAGGTATGCTATTTTTATTTCTTTACCAATTTCGTAGTGTGGCAGGTCATGTAGTGAAGATGAAGTATAGCTACTTAAATATCAAATTGACCCGTTAGGAAACTAGGCTATTTATTATGAACCGACTTCAATAGAAGGAAGGAGGTTCGTCTGCAAGTTTGTTTTTCTTTTTTTTATGTTTCTCGATAACTCTTGACCACGTCAGCCGATTTTGATAATTCTTTTTTTTTGTTTCAAAGCAGGTACCCCCAAATTGGTCATATAAATATGGTGAAGGTCTGATTATGGAATCTAGGAGGAATCGAGGGAACTCCTCGAATTGGATAGGCACGCATATGCAGTTACCCGCGGGTATGGACCCGGCCCGGGTATGTCCTAAAACTACGACCGAACCACCGGGGGATGGGCAGCAGCATCCCTGGAGTGCGGTGGAGATACTGCGATCGCCAACCCGCATGCCAAGCGTGGCGATTATGGCATATACCCCCCGTGAATTTGGGGGAGGCCTATGTCCAGCAGTGGACGTCCTTTGGCTGATATAGTGGTGGTGGTGGCATATGCCGATTTCCGTATTTTCTGTAGGTAACCAAGCATTAGCTCACGGAAACCATGAATTGCGGCGTAGCGAAGTACAAAATTGAGGTTTTTTTTGATATAAATTATTTATACTCGACGTTGGCAAACAAGCATACGGCCTGCCTGATGGTTAGCAAACTCGGTCGCCTATGGATGATTGTGACTCCAGAAAACTCACAAGCGCGCAAGCAAATTGTAACAATATTTGACAAACTCGCCTTTTGTGGACCTACCCATTAATTGCAAAAGTTGCAGTGTATCACAATTCGTGAGATGTTTCCAATAATTGTACTAAGCGATATTGAAATTTAGAGACTGCAGAAATCAAGATTCTTCTTCCGAATTTAGAAATAATAGTACATATACAAGTAGATATAGACGGCCGAACGTAGCGAGGCCGGATAGGGATACGGGGCCTGCAGCCCAACGTTTCTCGCCGAGAGTTGTATAGTGCTTTTCTCAAACATGCAATGAAATAAAAAATACGCCTTTAAAAAAACAAATTTAACAGACGTCATGTCTGACATAAAAATTAAAAAAAAACTTGCCGGCCTATGCCTTCAATTTTGTATTGAAGTATTTCTAAAAGACTATCTATGTTAATGGCCACAAACCAAAAAAAACATGTCTTGTATATGCAGAGAATAAGGACACTTTTTTAAAGGATGTGCCTGATCATACAGTTGATGTATCTTGTCCGTAGCAGGGAATGGTGCAAGGGCCGCCGATGCCTGCGCAGTTGCCGGCCGCGCCGCAGCCGCAGCACGCGCCGCAGCACGCGCCGCACCACGCGCCGCATCACGCGCCCCATCACGCGCCCATGCCACACTCGAGGCTGGGCCCTGCCTCTGTCAAGTACAATCGGCGGAACAACCCTGAACTAGAAAAAAGAAGGGTACATCACTGCGACTTCATGGGTAACTCACTAAATTTGCTTTTAATAAGTGTCCTACAAGCTTTCATTTAACTTGCCCTGGGGACATGGGACACATGGAACATGGGACACATATTGCAACTGAATTTTTGACCAGACCATCCTCAACCGATCGAGCTGAAATTTGTCATTTTTGCAGCGTTAATTTTTTTGGTGTCTTTAAAAGAGTATGATAACTAGAGATAACTTGGTAAAAATATTAAACCAATTTTGGCTCTGAGTCTTTTGATATAAAATTCACGCGGTATGTCCTCCGTGCCGATAAACGTGTACCTGGCAATAACGTTACAACCGAGCGTTGCAATCGCCGGAAATTCGCCCCCGTTATGCAAGTTCAGTGACAGATCTGATGAAGGAGACAGAAGGAGGAACTCCTAAACAACACAATATAAACTACACTTTCGGTCAAAGAATCCGGATCGGTGAAATACCGTCATATATTCCTAAAATAGTGCTTGTACTATTTTGTAATTTGTAATCATACAGTTTTATTAATCCCGCCATGATCTTTTTTTTTTTAATTACGTTTAAGCTGCAAAAATAACAATAAAAAAATAACGTTACCAGTGTTAAATCGGGCTCGTAAAGACCCATGAAAAAAACAACGTTAACGAAGCGAGATATCGCAAAAAACGTTATTTTTGGACATTGATATTTTTATAATAGGATCCTGAAAATTACTTATATCGTTGGGGATAGTTGGGTTGGGTGGTGGTTGATAATTGTATATTATGTAACTATAAAAAAAACCTTATTGCGGTTACTAAATTCAGCGTGACCCGAAATTATTGACCGCGTGTTTACGTTAGTATACATATATCTTCTTTGCCGCGAGTATAGTCGTATTTGGAACGCTCTCAACGAGCAGGGTGACGACTATCCAAAAAGTATAGTAGACAAACGTAAAAGCATATACACAAAAATGAAAATTTTGACAGAACCTTATTCTGTAGAAGACTGGCCGGTGATTAGCGTATTTTTTGTAAGGGAATAGAGACGATGGAAGTGAATGCATGACTCAAAAACCCAGTTCAAAGGACTACGACTAATTAAATTTGAAAAGCTGAATCGATCCAGTATTGACGTAAAGATTCTAATGCTGTGACGTCCTGAATAGTCGAATGAAATAAGGAAATGTCGGTAGTTGGAGTTTGAAGATTTTTCCTCTAATTGTTTTTGTTTCAGGTTGCACTAAGGTATACACGAAAAGTTCTCACCTGAAAGCGCATCAGAGGATACATACAGGTATATTTTATTCTACTTTTTTATTATGAGTTTGCGTCGGCGAATAAAGTGTTTTGCGAAAGTATAATATATTCTGCATGCAGTTCAAGGTTAGGTTATCACAGGAATGTATACTTATAAAAGCATTATTAAGTAAGTTAACATGTAGCTACTTATTAACGCACACTACTTTCTGAATAGGAAAGTTATGTCGTTTTTGTGACCATGTGTTCAGTCACCGTTAATATTTGGTTGACAATATTTACACGGCGTTGTAGATCACCACCAAATAAAAACCGAAGTAAATTGGAGACGACTTACCAACAAGATAAAGGCTTTTAATAAAACACAAATCGACAAATCATAATATGCTCGTACGTTTACCAGTATAGTCAGCCAACAAAGCGGTGTACTATTTCGACTCTATGCTATGAAAATGAAGGTTCAAGCGTGGTAGACCACTTTCTTGGCTAACTATACAGTACTAGAATACAAATGAATAGATGCAAGACAATGACCCATAGACAAATATATATTTGCAATAAATATTAAGCTTTTAATTTAGGATGCCTTAACGCCAGAGCTAATCTAATTGTAGGTCCCATACAAATAATAAATAGATTCGTAATTCAACTTAGCCCATTTGCGTGATAATGCAGCTTAAGCTTAGCTTAGCTCTGGTCTAAAGCTACTGCTCATACTCTGCATACAATTTCCGGTCCCGTCTCGCCGGTGGAGACACCTCTTAGTCTATTAGCAAAGCGAATTTCCACATATTTGTTACGTTTATGCATTCTCGTTTTGTGCTACTTAACAACAATAGTTGAGACCACATTTTGAATGTGTTGATTTAGGAGAGAAACCTTACACCTGCCAATGGCCCGAGTGCGAGTGGCGGTTCGCGCGGTCGGATGAGCTGACGCGGCACTACCGCAAGCACACGGGCGCAAAGCCGTTCAAGTGCGCCGTCTGCGAGCGCTCCTTCGCCCGCTCGGACCACCTCGCGCTGCACATGAAGCGCCACCTGCCCAAGACCTCCAAATGACACGCGCGGAGGGGCGGGGACCACACTCCCGCGCCCCAGCCTACACCGGTAACTGTTAAACATATAACTTCCTTAACATGATACCTATTCCTAGAATTCAACATATCATCATTACCAGAGACTGCCACAACGACCCGTCATGGGCTTTCGGCATCCAGGGGACTACCGCGTGACCTTAACCAGGTCATCAGCTTACCTCAGACCTGCCTCCCCACCAGCTCCTCAGACTTATTTAATACTTATCCAAAATCATGACTCTTAATAGGCCACTTAATAGGCACAACTTTATTTTACGCCGACAACTCGCTGAACCGATTCCGTTGCATTCCTCGCGGTCTGAACTATATTTAACTGGCGATACTAACAAGCGATATTCGACCTTAAAGACGTGAGTGACCCGTTTCATTATATTTAATATGTCTCAAACTCACGGGAGTTTTCTATATAAAATATATTTAACTGCTTGGCTTGGATTTTCTCGCGGAAAATGTTTGTTAGACTTTGGAGTTATGCTGATTCAAAACACAGTTACATTAATTAGACCTTTCTCTCCTTGGCGAATTCAAAATGATAACTGGAATGATGTTGTTAAATATAGGAGGACTGCAGTGACACCATCTTCTTGGAGTGCGATCTCGACACTAGCCTGATGGACACGTTCTACGGCGCCCTGTGACGCGGCCGCCCCGCCGCGCGGCGCGTGCACACGCGACACATACGCCACTGCTCTTCTGGATGGTTCTCTAACTTGTAGTTTCAATAAGAGATTGACAAAATACGTACGCAGTTGTATTTCGATACCTTAAAGTTATATTTAGGTGCCACTTAATTCTAATGTAAGATACTGGGTTTACCTAAATTGAAGACAATTAGCTATCAAGGTTTTCGGAGAAAACCATGTTACAGTTATACTAAATCTCGTAACAAAGACATAATTTAAATGCGACCTCAAACATCTGACTCGTTTTGTATACTTAATTTATGTTGTAAACCCAAATATTAAATTATATAAATGGAACAAAAAGTGAAGCGATTGGTGACACCCTCTTTGATACATTAAGGGTTCACAAAATACATAGGTGAGAGTTTCGAATTTGGCACGTCAATGAGATCTCTGAAATAATATTGTTTTCTTACTTCACATGATATTATGATAGGTATTTATACCTACGAAATGACTTTATAAATTAGGATCATTTACAGAATGTGACATCATAAAAAGGTAACCGCTGGCTCAAGATAGGTAGTTAGGTACCTATTTATTTACATTAGTAATCAGGAGATCCTTTTTGGTCGATTAATTTCCAGCACTCTAGAACATATTCAAAAGATGCTAATATATTTGTATTATACATATATTTACTTTCTCGTTAATTTACGTAATATGACACCTACGAGTACCTAGTGGGGACGTACTTGTTTGTATATGTGGAAGAGTTGCTCACTGCAATAGCAATGAAAGTCGCTGTTGAAGCTTCGAAACTTAAAAGCTCTAAGTATTCTTTAGATATTATAATTTAACTAATGGATAATAATAATAAGTTATTATCTAAGAGAGCAAGGAATATCCAAGATATTACAGTTATCTTTATATTAAATAAGCATCGGTTAGTTTGTAGTTACTAGTTATAGTTGTAGAATACATAGTCGCGTTTCTGGCTCTAACGACCTGCGTTGTAGTTACGACTGGACAATAGCGAAGTGAATGCTGTGAAAGTACTGAAATATAAAATCGGTAAATACTATAATAAGGGTCTTAAGGCGCACACTTATCTTTTCATTTCTCCTATTTAAACAACAATAATTTATTCTAGCACGTTTAGATGGAGCAATACAAGTTTTTCGTCCCTGTATTTTTTTATTATTATTAATTTCTGCCGCGCCAGGTATAGGAATAATAAAATAGAATAATCAAAAGCAAAAGAGGACTTTTTCTTTGATTGATGTCAAGTCGGTAAAGCCACATAGACAAAAGACTTAACATATGTCACAATCATAAGCGTTCTAAACACCACATACACCTATCAATTTGTCACAACAACCGCCTTGAATGTGAATGAATCATAGCGGTAGGAGATACTACGTATTCATGGCGAACCGAAAGAGACACTTTGTCGTAGTGTGTCCCTTCCTAATATGGGGAATAACTACCTAAATACAAGTACATATGTACACAAGGTGGCCCATTCAAATCGGTCAGTATGGGAAAGTCTGAAACTATAAGACATACGAAGATTTGTTCTTAGGAACCATGTCACCGATTTTGATAAAAAGAAAAACTGCATTCATACATTTGAAAAAAAAACACTGTACCCAGCTAGGGAATCGAACCCGGTTGTTTTGAAAAAATAAACTTACACTATTTCTATTCAGATATCGTTTATGTAGGTCTTAAGCAGTAAATGTCTCTAAAAAACATAATGTCTAAAATGAATAAAATGCATTTTTTTCTCATACTTTAATTTATCATAGTAGGTGTTCAAAGTGACCACCGTTACAATATTCAACAAGTTCAGGCATGTAAAATTGTCTCTATGGTTGTTTGTACCTCTCTACTTGTAAAATCGGTGACATGGTTCCTAAGAACAAATCTTCGTATGTCTTATAGTTTTAGACTTTCCCATACTGACCGATTTGAATGGGCCACCCTGTATATTGTGTAATATGTTGACATAGGAAGTATGTGTGTGGTCTTTTACTTACTGATTGTTTTTTTTTTCTCTAGGAGAAGTGAAAAGAAGAGTGTATATTAGACGGTAGCGAAATTAATTCTAACTCGAGCGTGGCGCTTTGAACTCCTCACTACGCTGGATTGCATGTTAGAATTCTGGAATCCTTTGTTTTGTTCGGGATTCAACGCGCTAACCGTCGCTGAAGTACCTATTGCATTTTACTCCCCTGTATTTCTATTTATATATAATCTTATCATTTTATTTATATAATGTGTCTAAATAAAACTTGCATAACTATACTTGCAACATTAATGGTCCAAAAACCGTAGATCGTTTACCATAATTATACTTTGGAAAGCATTTTCGCCATTATTTCGATCGCGTGCGACAGATCAAGTCAAGTCAGGTCTAAAATAATGGAAAATTTATATACCGCTTTCTATCATGCAGGTCGTTATATCCTGATACGCAGTTTTACACTTTCTAGTCTCAATTTAATAAAGACAATTTTATCAAAAGTACACCACAGTAAACATCCCGCTAGGCCTGAGGAAACACTTCACGTCTTTTTCCGTAACATGCTTGTGATGGTTACAGACACATACGCACCTAAAGCCATAATGCACGATTTTTTGTAAAATTTATTATTAAAAGTTATATATTGGTAATTACTAATTATTATGGAGCGATATGTAACGCTATGAACTAAGGTCCAATAATGTAGAAAACAATGTAAATTATGAGCCTTATTGCCTCCGTCCAATTAAATATCTTAAACATTAATTACCTACATCATATATGTGTTTAGAGGTATACTGCCAGAGCTCATTACATTATATTCTGTAAACAACATTAAATTTGTTTTAACTCGCGAGATAGACGCAAAGATGCGAGCTTGTGGGAGCTGCCCCCGAATAATTCAATTGCCATCTTTTATAGTCACTAGTTTCTTTATCGTCTAGGTAATATTCACCTTTTGTTTTTTAGTGTACCGCTATACGTATAGGTATACTAATTCTATGACACCTCCACGCATTAAAACTAACTGAAAGTAATGTATGAACATTTATTAACCATGCATTGGTCGTGGCTGAAAGAAAACTTAGTGTCCCGGAATGCTTGGTATCTAAGCTGTCATTAACCACAGCCGTGTTATTCATTATTAAAAGGTATGCATTCACGTCTTGCCTTAGAGGTTTGTAGGAGTATATGTTCTCCTCTATCTCATTATAATAAAAATACAAACCTTCGGAGTGAAGAATTGAATAATCATTTATTACATTTTGTTTGATTGGTAAATGTATAAAATATAAAAGAAGAGAAGGGAGGCAGAGAAGTAATTATTAAATTACTTAAAAATATGACGGCGTCTCACTCTTCTTTTATATTTTAATAATTGCAAACTAATTATATTTTAATTGTTTTTATTTTTTAATATTTACAATTAAAAAATTGTATGATTCAGTGAACTAGGCAATCCTCCAATCCCCTGCCAATCTTGCCAACCGCGATTACGAAAATATAACTGCTTCTTTGTCATTATATTTACGTTTAACTGTGTATTTGACCGCTTTCCATAAATACTTGTAATGATTTTTTGACTTTGAAGGTAATACGCATATTTACCAAAAAAACATTGGTGGTAAAAAAAGAACATTGAAATCCCCGATTAAACTGGCTGCGACATACTTGTACGATGTACGCACGGACATGGCGTTATTATTATATTAGGACTCTCTTTTGTAATGGAACCCTGGCCCTGAGATGAACCGTAACATCAAACTGCAGCCGAGATATTTTTTCATACCTAATAGCATATTTTTTAGAAACCTACAACACAAAAAAAATCATTCGTTCCTTTTAACCTTTTGCTTGGTTCACCGTTGAATAGCCTCGTCCATAAAGTTTCCAACAAAAAAGTCAGTAAGTACTCGTAAATATTTATGCCGGGATATAGTACCTATTACTGTGATCTCGATCTCGGCTCACCCCTTCGGGAAAGAAGTGTGATTGTTTTTATATACGTAAGAGATAGAATATCTCTTCATACATTTTTTATATTGATTTTTGAACGTATGAATATCGAATATCGATATCCTCCTTTTATCACATAAAGAATTTCAGGCTAAGTACCTACCCAGTTCTCAATTGGTTTTGTAGTTTCAGTCCTATGGCTTGCAGAACCAGTAAAATTATAGCAGGTAGCGTGCATTTAGGTACTCCAGATTTGCTTCTTTAGAACAATTGGAAGCTAAATTTGTCTTGCTGCCCGACAAAGCAAGAATCGTGTAGCGTGAAGTCAAGTCATGAAAATGAACAAAGACGTAGCTGTTGTGTGTCTAGTATAATATATTGATTTATTGCCATACACGTGTCTATAGATGCCATATTATATTGAAAACTTTAAGTATAAAATTAGGTAGCATATATGAAAAAAATGTTAGCCCAATAAGTTTTTGTTTCTCTTAAACCAATATTGTACCTCACTTTTTTCATTTCCAACTTGTTTCTTATAAGTATCTTTGCCTTTGTTTAATTTATGCTGGTTTCGTTATACTTCCCTTATGATAAATAATTGTATTTTTAATTATATTGAGTAGATACTTAAGTATATCGACTAAGTCACAAGATAATTTATTACCAATGACATGTTTTTGAACTCTTTTTTTATATTTTAAATGTTAAGTGTAAAAAGTTGATATATATATATTTTGATGAGATATAGGATTTGATGTATTTTTTGGTATAATTGTATAAAGTTGCCAGAAGTGTGATTGATTAACGATTATTTGTTTTTGTTTTATTTACTGATGGCCGTGTAGGTATTTAATTATTATATAAGGCTGAATACAGGCGCTCCTGATTTCTTAATTGTTGTCTAAAATAAGATGCGCTTCGTGCATTTTCAGTAGAACAGCTAAATCGGACATTACAATTATCTGATCCACATGCCACCGACAAAGAGTAAATTTTATATGATGATGATAAATCAGAAATAACAGGTGCCCAAATGTCCCCTATACTATGTACCTAAACAGTTAATGATCTACCGCACCAACATATTTTATGTAAACAGTAAATGATCTGCCGCTTAACATATTTTACATTTACAGTCTCCGATTTAAATAAAATGGGTGAAAAAAAAACTTTTAAGATCAATAAATGTAAAGAAATGCCTGCCATTTAACAAGTACGCTTGCTAATAAGTCACTGTGCCATAAAACTTCTTATTGGATGTTACCCTACGTTAGTTACAAAATCAATATTATCATATAATAATATCGTATAATGATTATCGCCATTGCAAATTAATAGAATACTGATTTTGTGAGCCTATCTCTCACAATAAGAAGTCCTGTACTTTGGCGATGTCACAGAAGAGACGCCAAGCTGAGCTGCGCCTAATAAATAAAAAGTAAATACATACATAACTTGCAAACATTGCAAAAGAAATATACAGGACCTATGAAATATTGCAATAAACAGTGATCGTAACTTTTGCAGCACTTTCGGTGCAGCATAGTGGTGCTAACGGAATTTAAAAAATTGGAATAAATGATTTAAATTCTTATGATTCATTAGCGTTAATAACGTTAATATTAACCTTTATTAACCGTTTAAATTGTATTTGTCCATACCAACTCCGTTAACACCACTACGCTGCACCGAAAATGCTACTATTTACAATTCCTGGTAATAAAACAGGGTACCACAATGCAAAATTTGATTAAAGCCATAGAAAACATTAAAAGAAATTACAAAATAGTTATTTAAAAGCAACAAGAGAGCAAAGTTGTTTTTTGCTGTGAGAGCTGCGAGTGTAGCGAGCGACTAAAGCACGAATAGGAAATAACTTTGCTCTCGTGCGACACATACAACTTTTCACTTCAGTGAGAACATGTGAAACTTAATATCATACCACCCCGAGTTTTTGTACATGCCTCCACTATTAGTGAATGCCTCAATACTTATCTATCCAACAAAATGAGAATTAAGTAATATAGATCTTTATAAATATTATAGAAATTATTCGTCAGTCGTCTACCAGCTCAGTGGGTACGAGTAGATGATACTAGGAAGATCTCAGGTTACTTACTCGAAGAAACCCCTATGCTCAGCATTCTCAGCAATGAGCGATTACAGGCTGAAAATGATGATTAGGGGACTTCCTTCTCGTAGTTTTTAGGGTTCGGTACCAAATAGGCTAAACTGGAACTCTCCGGTGTCCATCTGTCACAATCACAACTTCTCAGAAACGATTAATGCTATCGATTTAACATCTGGACTACGTATAGTTGTAAACAAGGCCAACCCAAGAGAATTGAAAATTCGTCTATACAAATCCTAAAACCGAAACCGTTTTTATAGAGTGGTTAAATTACGTTGTATGCAGGAAATGTGATAAATTACACCATTTCACCATGCGAATAAATAATTATTATTATTAGGGGACAATTTTTACACAAATCGAACTAGTCCCATAGTAAGCTCAATAAGGCTTATATCTATACACAGAAAAAATATAACCATAGAATATATATAAAGAAGGGCTTTTTTATTTATCAGAAATATTTTACAAACGAAATTTGTAGGTACGGAACCCTAGGCGCGCGATACAGATTCGCACTTGACGGATTTATCATTTGATTCGTATAAAATTTGTAACCCTCACGTTTGAATTTCGTTCAAAAATAAGTACGTTTTACTACTCTATATCTTTTTTAGATCACAATATTATTTGTTCAAATTATTTTAATCGCCCCCTATTATTTCTTGATGTTACCTACTTAATTATTATTTTAAGGAAAATGTATGAAGCCACTCCAACTCCCTCTCTTTTGTATTATGCCCTTTCTTTGATCACGATTAGAGAAGATGTAGAGTCTAGAGTAAGTTTGATATTAATTATAACAAATTCTGTACTAAGAACTGCCTTATAAAAATATACCTACGTGAAAACCTTGCCTTAAAGAGTGTCTTAAATTTACTCGTGAAAATATGTACCTAAGATTTATAATATTTTTATCCTTAGTTGACGGTGTAAGTAAGTGCTATGTCTGCATATTACATGTCCTAAGGTGATTTTTGAAATGTATTTCATCATAAAAATAAACCTTACATCCTCGTATAGACACCTAAGTTATCCAAACAGCGTGTCCGCACCGTCCCCTCAGACGGTTCAAACGTAGATACATACAAGTGCCTTCATACTAGGATGAAATTCAGGAACATCATGAAATAGGCTAGCCCTTACAGTTGTTTAATTCATAAATTTGACTGAAAAATAATTGCCCCCAGCTATCGCTAACTTGGCTAGAATATTCATACAACAATAGCTTATATATGATTGGAGACGAAAAGCCTCGAACCTAACAAAACAAAGTATTGCAACCAATAGATGTTAATAAGTATATAATTGTAATTCACATTTCAAAACAAATTAAATTTAGTCACATTTAATTTGGTTTTAATATTTTCATCTTTCACCCCTTATTCCTTGTTCCTAAGTAGCATTACAATCACCCCATTTTAATTGAATTATATTTCAAGGCGAGAATATGCCAAATATTGGGGGTTTCCTTAAAATTACGGGACAGCAACGTACTCGTAATATGACGGCACGAAAAATGCTTAAGTGCCGACATTTTGACGAACCGGTAACCACTTTTTGCATTTTTGCCGGTTTTGCATTTTTGATCTTTCCTAAACTGTCGACTATCGATTACTGCTTCATAATTATGTCACATACGCCGCCTCCGCTTTACCGCGCGACGTGCCCCGGACCGCGTTTGCTTTACCACTAAACCGCTTCCGTCCCGCAACGACGCTACGCGCCGCGCTGTGCTTTTCAAGCATAAATATATGTGTTCGTCTTTGTCCGCATACATATTACGATATTTTATGACCTTGACTGCCTAAATAACATGTGTGACATACCTTTCCTAGCTAGTAGCCATCGTGAGTAGTTCTCCAGGTCGGCAGGCGCTAACCGAAGAACGGTATCATCCCTAACTGTTTGCACAAACATGGCACCGTTATTACCCACATTATATATGGATGATTGACAACTCCTTTACCATTTCGCGACGATGCGCATCGGGTTTTACACTCCTCAAAACGAAACAAATTAGTGTCATACTTGGATTCACCAAAGGATAAGCTTAATTAAATTCGTAATCCCGATTATTTCATTAAGTAGTGTACCGAATTGTTAGCATAATTCAATCATGGATTGCAAATTTTTGTTAGTGATACTAGGGTCTTTTTTCATTGCTGTTTTTGCCATTTCCCTAAATTACGACAAAGATGTGGAGATCGATGGCGGCAACAGGAACTGGGATTTTACTGAAGAGAATTTTGACATTGACGAAGAAGACGACGAGGGTGAACACCGAAAAGGAAAACTTTGTAAGTAAAATGCGTAAATGTATAGTCAAGGAAATTATTGTGATCCACTTAAGAGTGTACGCTCAACCGAACTCGATTCTCCATACAAACGTAGTTTCGTTCTCATTTTAAAACGCTATGCTGAAATAACATGAAACTCATTCTACACAATGGGATCCGCCATATATATGTCGGAAATTAGTTTCTGGTGCTAGAGATTGGAATGGTAAAAAATAACAGCGAGATTTGGAATTTTTAGGTCTTGTGTGATAACCTTAATAACGTCAATATATACGGGTAATTAGTAGTTACATATATATCTACCGCATTTTGCTTAGGTTTTCATTTGCTTCTGCATGCGCATGTCATTACTGTGTAGAAAGGGGTTTTAAAAAACGTTCTTCGACGGTTAGCCATAGTTGCCATTCCAGTTAGAACTTTACTACTTACAGGCACTAAAAAGGCTAAAACTTCAAAGCATTAAGCTTTAGTTCTGCTTTTTAAGTTTGTTGTACGGATCCGAAATATCAAAAAACTTGAGTTCGCTGCGCTCCACGCGCATAACTGCCTAATTTTAGAACTATTTTGCCTAATGTTCTAAAAGTCATACTTCGTAAACTTAAGCCTTTAACGCAAACAAAATGTAATAAGTATGTATGTTTCCAAGGTTCCGTACCTCAAAAAGAAAAAACGGAACCCTCATGGGATCACTCGAGTGACTGTAAATTCTTTCTGCTCTGCAAATAACCCACCTAAACAAAGATTAACTCAGCCTAACTCTTTCTTATTCCTAGTGTTCCCATTCGTGAGCATCGTCCGTTTTGCGAACACGGAGTGCGCCAGCACAAGCACGATGACCGGCACGTGTCTAGCGCGGCGGGAGTGTAACAACCTCAATGGGACCATCACTGGCACGTGCGCTTCGAGGAGGGGACGATGTTGCGTAGGTAAGTATCCAACAAAGCACAAGGTCAGTTCCGCAAATCTCAGTCAAATACATTCCTTTCCTTCCTACAATTGTCTTACAATTCAAATGCAGAACTTTACTGTCTCTCAGTCTGTTAAACTTTCAAAACATATTCCTATTTGCCTCCTACTAAAGACTTATTGATTGTGTTAAAATCATTTGTAAGGAAGGCGCCATTAACGGGTAGCGACGTTTGGAAGCCCGCATTACGACTAAACAAGACAAACAATACCGAACCTGTTGATCGAACCTAACCTTCAAGCCTAGCTTCATAAACATTGTATTTTTTTTGGAGAAGGTTGAGGTAGGAAGACTAGAAGATACATTATGTTGTGTGATCCCAGTGTCCCGTGGATGTGGGTCCACGACCAACGTGAACAACACTTACTTCACGAGCCCGGGATACCCGGCTGCCTACGCCGGTGGCGCGGCCTGCAGCATCATTGTCAACCGCTGCAACAGCAACATCTGTCAGGTAAAAGGGTGATAAAACGACCAAGAACTTTTATGTTCATTTGAGAGTGATTCTACGATGATTCCACTCCTACACTTCGACTATTTTGTCGATTTGTGCATTTTATAAGTATTGGGGATATATATTATGTTCCTTCGAACCGGATTTTATTAGTGAAGATACCTGCCATAACGTTTTTAACAAGCTATTATTTAACTGTCAATGTTTTTATGTAACAACGGAACTAGCTTACTTATAGCTTTATCCTGAACCGGTTAATCTGAAATTTGGCATACTTTGGTAAAGTTCGGTGCCAATGTAATACTATGTGATTTTAAAAACATCAACAAAATAACTAATAACATTATTACGAATAGGATCAGCGGTTTGTGCTGGGCGTTGATTTAAGTGAGTGAGTCAGTCAGGACTAGACTAGTTAATGAGTTATAAAGGTATTTCAAAAAGTAGGGCATCTATCCTGGACTTACCCTAAGAATGGTAGGTGATGTAAAGATACACCGTTCTATATTACTCGTGCATCGTATTTCCTCGAGCATTGCGGACAGACTGAGGGACGAACGTACGTGGTCGCTTACTATGGGTCTCATAAGAAGGATCTAAGTCACCCAAAAAGCAATGGAGAGGGCTATGCTGGGAATTTTTCTGCTTGATCGCATCAGGAATGAGGCCATCCGCAGCAGAACCAAAGTAATGTAGCCCTCCAAATCGCTAAACTGAAGTGGCAGTGGGCGGTGCACATAGCAGGTAAAACCGATGTCCGTTGGGGCAGAAGGGTTCTTGAGTGCCGACCACATACCGGAAGGCGTAGCGTGGGCAGGCTTCCACACGGTGGACTGATGACCTGGTAAGGGTTGCGGGTGTCCGCTGGATGCGGGTGGTGCAAGACAGGTCATTGTGGAATTCTTTGGGGGAGGCCCCAAGCCGAAAGACGTGTCCACACACACACACACACATCCACACATACATACTACACACACCCAGCATATCCACCAGTGGACGTTTTTCTGCTGACATGATGATGATGATGATGATGAAAAACTGAATTCCTGAACTACGCAAGATAAACCAGTCGTGTTTGCCCATTTTAACAGTCTTTGATGAATATAGGCACAGTCGGCAATAAAAGCCTGTACGAAAAATTTTATATTTGACAGAAACTTATTTCACATTCTTTTCAGCCTACCCCTACTACTCTCATCATTATTATTCCAGCTCCGAATCGACTTCATAGACATGGTGCTGGCGCAGCCAGATGGCGACGGTAACTGCGTGACTGACTCCGTCACGGTGTCAGGTGGCAACACCATCGTGCCCACCATCTGCGGCGACAACACCGGACAGACCATCTTCGTTGACTTCAATGGCGACGCGGCCATCACCATCATCGTCACGGCCACCTCCAGCACCACCTTCAGTAGGCGATGGAACATCAAGCTCACACAACTCGGCTGCGATTGCCCTGGAATAGGTAGGTCGCAGTCACGCACAATTACAACCATGTCATGGTTACCTGATGTCCCGCATTTTTGGGACGTCCCAATTTTCAGCTTTGATAATTTGACCATGTCCCACAATTCAGTGAACCCTAATCGGGGAACCAGGTTGAAGTGTGTTCTGGGCGATGGACTAGCAACCTATCACTGCAATATCACATTTTCCCCATCTATAAACCTGCGTTTAGCACGTGGCACTGAAAATTAAAATGTGTAATTTTCATTTGCTCTGCCTACCCCTTTTGGGAATATAGGCGTCAGTTTATGTACATGTATGAATGTAGGTACTTACTGCATCAAACTTCTTCTCCAAAAGGCATCTACGTGTTGGATTTATATCCCCACGCACGCCCACCAAATGACCGGGTTTCACCCCGCGAATTTAAAACATATTAGGTAGGTACGGATAAGGAGCGTTCGTGGCCCAGCGGCGCCAGCGTACCGCGTGCGGTATGCAAGGATAAGCAATGTCGAGCGGTGTCAGTCCTTGGATGGGTGACCGCTTTGCATTGTTACTAACTGAGCGCTCCCGTGCTTTGGAAGGCACGTTAAGCCGTTGATCCCGGCTGCTGTATGGTATGATAGCAGTCGTTAAGCCAAGTTAGAGGCCTGCGGGCGGCTTGAGAACTTCTAACGTTCAAGTTGCCCACTCACTTGACAAGCCTAATCCCAATAAGGTCTAGTTTCCCTCTTGGGTTGGAAGGTCAGATGACAGTCGCTTCCGTAAAAACTAGTGCCTACGCCAATTCTTGGGATTAGGCGCCAATCCTTCAGGATGCAATTGTACTGGGGATAACGCTAGGATGATGATAATAGGTACCTACTCATGTAAATAATATTAAAAGCAAAAACCGGCCAAGAGCGTGTCGGGCCACGCTCAGTGTAGGGTTCCGTAGTTTTCCGTCCGTCACATTAAGTTGACATATTAAGTACAGAAACACAAAACCCTAAAAAGCACGTCATTTCATTGTGATTTTGTAGAAATGACAGGTACAATAAACACCTGTTTATACGGTTAAATTACAAACTTAGTTCAGAAATTATTTTTGTAATTTTTTCAAAAACTATTCAACCTATCAAGTTCAAAATAATTTTCCTACAAAGTTTTTATAAAGTTCTACTTTTGAGATTTTTTTCATATTTTAAAAACTTATGGTTCAAAAGTTAGAGGGGGGGGACACATTTTTTTT
Organism: Notocelia uddmanniana; assembly: GCA_905163555.1. Classification (NCBI taxonomy): domain Eukaryota; kingdom Metazoa; phylum Arthropoda; class Insecta; order Lepidoptera; family Tortricidae; genus Notocelia; species Notocelia uddmanniana. Next base: position 50,376,511 of record LR991052.1, read on the forward strand.
TACTTCTGGAGCGATTATTTCCGAAAATATTAACATTATCAAAAAATGATTTTAGTAAACCCCTATTTATTTTTAAATACCTATCTAACAATTTATCACACGTTAGGGTTAAAATGAAAAAAAAATCACTCCCCACTTTACGTATAGGGGAGGTACCCTAATAAAATATTTTTTTCCACTTTTTATTTTACCACTTTGTCGGCGTAATTGATATACATATTAGTACCAAATTTCAGCTTTCTAGTGCTAACGGTCACTGAGATTATCCGCGGACGGACGGACAGACGGACGGAGAGACATGGCGAAACTATAAGGGTTCCTAGTTGACTACGGAACCCTAAAAATGAGCCACATATCATGTAAAGTAAGATTTATAAAAGATTTTTCACGACGCCATCGTTTTAAAAGTACTCAATTATTCAAAAAATATCGGGTCATGGATGAAACTGTCATACAGTATAGATTATCGTTTGTTTCACAACTTATTGACTATATATTGATTTAAACTTGTACGATTTTTACACATTATTATTGGTAAACGGGACTTAATCGCGTACAAAAATTAATCACCTGAGGTGTGCCCGACGTTTGGAATGTATCGCAACATCCGTGGTCACGAGCTGACTGGCTTCAGCGGGTATCAACATCTTCTAGCCGCACGGGTTTTCCGTACTACCCGCACTTGGTCTTTATTATTCACATTTACACAAGGGTTGTCACTCGCCCGACACACAACACTAACAACATCCTTTAATGTAATGGAAGAAGTATTTTGACGCATGCGCTTACTAATAACTGGATTCCACGAAGATGAAATCTTAAAACCCTCATCCCGGATAAAATTACGATGTCTTTTATTTCAACGGCTTCACGTACCTTTCTACTGTAAAAATGACGTTCTGTAGAAAGGACTTCCGGTTTATGAATTTTTGACTATATTCAGGACCAATTGAAAGGACTGTGAAGTATTAATATTTTTGAGTCATTTAAAGTGGCCAACTCGGTTAAGTGGTCGCTAACCGACCTAGCGACTAAGTACCTATACCAGGGTTATTGCTCATAAACCAAGAAGTAACTCCGACGCTTTGATTAGCTTATTATAGTATCTACCCGTGACAAGATTTTCGCCGCCATCATGGATCAAATCACAATGCAGCCAGCCCTTTTATTTCGGCATACCTTTGGCTGTAACACCACATTCCAGCTCCCAACGGCTGCTTGCAGTACTACACGGGTACCACTGGCACTATCACCAGCTTCAATTACGGTACCGCCGCCAACACGGCGCTCAGCGCCTCGCTTGTCACCGGCACCCGCCAGATCGCCAACTTGAACTACGGGATATGCATCAGGATGGAAGCCGGCTACTGCGCCATACAGTATTCTCAGGTACCTAACTTACAATCGAATACCAATTTTCTTTTTCGTATGTAGTTTGCAGTACATTAACACAACACTAAATGGTGCTCAAGCATCAGTCACGTCATAAGAAGAAAAGAACACTTTTAATAGATTTAATGCTAAATTACGAAAATATTGCTTATTTAAAATATTTGACTTCCGTCGAAGCCTCAAAAATTCACCATCAGATCGCAGGATTAAAATAATTGGGATACCCAAATTGATCTTCATTATAATTTTGTTATATAAATAAGGATCCACATAATGTCAGCGTCGGGTCATCCATTGTGGCCCGACATTGTGCTAAGTGGACTCCTTTTTCGCACTTCAAAAACATTACCTATGTATCGTACCTAGGTAGATTAAGATTTGCAAAAATAAATTTCTTCCATTCATTCATTTAAATATTATTAAAAGAAAACAATAATTGTGTGTTCACCAGAGCGCTGACGTGTATTCGTTCACGGTAACCGGCGACGTGGAGGGTGCCGACAACACGGTGCTCGGTACCGCGGTGGGAGCGGTCAACGACGGCCAGTGCACCACGGACTTTGTTGTCGTGCCCAACCCCACGGTCGTTGCCACCGGAGTCGCGGCAGGCACCGACCGCTTCTGCGGTATCGGTTTCGTTACCATTCAAAGTGAGTGCCTTGGGTAGACTGATCTCTCAATATTTCATAGTTAAGAATATAGTTAATAATGTTGTTTCCTATTCGTAGTCGTCGTTATACGAGAGAATAAGAGTTTTTTCCGAAGATGAGACCAAGCTAGATTTATTTTTCGCCCTCGTAAATACCTATATTGTAAATTTCATTAGAATCGTTAGAGTGGTTTTCGAGATTTCAATTATAAACAAATAGATATACAAATCTTGCTCGTTTAATAGTATAGGATAAAACATATAATATAAAAAAAATTAATAAAATATACAGGCTGACATCGGAGACGTGATCAGAAGTTAATTTTTCAGACTCTACACATGATCGCCTTTTCATTGCAATAGTTGTTACATCGAATAAAACTATTTTATTTTTCAACTTTTTACCAAAAAAATAATAACGGCATACTTAAATCATGGTCACCCTATCACTTTTGACACACGTTGTATGAGGGATGACACGACGTCGTGTGGTGTAGGGTGACCAAGCAGTATTAAACATTATTTTTTGTGTTAATTAATTTGAGGAATAATAGTCAATATTACAGGTAGTAACTGTGATATCTTTATTGAGTTTGTCTTCCAATACTTCATCGATTCAAATAATTTCTGATCACGTCTCCGATGTCACCCGTATAATATATAGGACAGGATAGGATAGGATATATTAAATGAAGGTGTATGTGCATGTTGCTGTAAGGCCTAATTGACTTGGGCTGGGTTGCACCGACTTACGATCACACACTGATCAACGTTAAATATGGCGCCGGCAGCTGTCATCCCATAGAAACTTGTCAAACTTTCCATACATTCAAATTTTTACGAACACAGCTTACGATTACAGACGGTTTGGTGCAACACAGCCTTAGTCTTAGAAATAGTTTAAGAATACATTTATTTATGCACAAAAGCATAAAAAGCCATTTTATGTAGGCTTCTCTCGACAATATTTATTTATTTTATCCGTACTGTGTGCAGCGGGAGCAAAGCCGTTCGTCCTGTACGTGGTGACAGACGCGAACGAGGGCGCCACCGCCACCACCCCGCCCGACGTTGCCAACCGCGGGTTCGCGCTCACCTACTCGCAGGTGGCCTGCTGAGCGCCACACTACTGCACCTCCAACTACCAGATCGCGATACTTCTTCAGCCGTCCTTTTATTGTCCTGGACATTTTGATCGGTCCAGCCAGAGCCGGCGTAAAGGGCCTCGCGCCTCACAGCCGAAATTTTATTTTTCCCTTTTTCTTACACCATCAGAGGGCCTCGCGAAATGTACCTTGCCCTTGCCCAAATTAAGTTTAAGTCTTACGCCGCCACTGGGGCCAGGCAATGGCAATTTAATAAGGGTCACACACGAAGACTTTGCAGGGATGCAGTTGCGAGTTCGAAAACGCGTTTGTATCTCCGCAAACAGTCAAATGTGTATGTGGTTACACATACCTAGCACGCAATTATACCGCTAAATTTCAGATCAATCGGTTAAGGATAATTGCTTTAAAATTCAGTTGCAAGATTTGACCAGAACATACAAACATTGCAAATTAAATAAGAACTTGTAAAAAATGCGAAATAAATTAAGTACTTAGTTATGAACTTATGAAATACATCATTATAGGGCATGAAATATTATATTAAGTAGCAATATGTTGTTAGGATTTGAAAGGAAGACTTTAAAAATAAGAGATTATAGTTTTCTTTTCGAAATAATATTCCATTGTTAACTAAAAATAACAAAACAGTCAAATTATCATTTATTTACGCTGTTTCCCCATTAACTGTATTTTTGTCGACATCTATGTTATTATTAGCTATAGCCGTTGCCCGCGACTTCGTCCGCGTCTTCGCTCCTATTGGTCGCAGCGTGATGTTATATAGCCTAAACCCTTCCTCAATAAATGGACTATCCAACACAAAAATATTTTTTCAATTCGACCAGTAGAGTTCCTGAGATTAGTGCGTTCAAACAAACAAACAAACAAACTATTCAGCTTTATAATATTAGTATAGATTTAAAAAAATACTATTTTTTCTGTAATGCTCATGATGCACCAAAATAAATAAGTTAATAAAATAAATAAAAAAAAACATTTTATAAAACGGTTACGTTTATTATTAAGCAACACCATAAAATACTCTACCATAAACTACTCGTTATAATAACAGCGTGTCTACTTTCTTTCCTATCCTATCTATATGTTATACAAGCGTTCAATGTTGTATCTTAACCGCGAGTGTAGAATTGAAACACGAGCTAGCAAATGGAATCTAGGGTGGAACTACGAGCTAGCGAACAGATTCTATAGTTGAACCACAAGTGAAGCGAGTGGTTCGAAAATAGAATCCAGGGCGAACCGAGGGTTCATGCAAATACAAATAGTTTATTGTCTGAAAGTGACTGGTCATAAAGATAATAAAAGTTCAGTTGTTCGTCAATATCTGCTATAAATGGTGTACAATAATATGATTCTATAGCATGTCATTGAATTTTATGGTTACTCGTATGTCACTAAAATTAGACATAAATGTCAACATAAAAATCAAATAACAAAAGGAAAAAAAATGACAATATGACCAGCTACGAAACCGAGAACGGATAATAAAGAAAAAATATAGAAAGAATGTAAATTGTTAGATAAAATATTAAAATTAATAGTTAAGTATAAACAATTCTCAGAAATTATCAAAAAACATAGTGCACAATGTCATGTTATACTCGTATTATTATTTCGAAAATATTCGTTAATGTCATAGTATAATTTATTCACACAACTTACTTTTAAATTCTATAAAATCTAAAGACTTTATAGTTCATTAGGTAAATGATTGAATATTTTTAGCGACATGTACAGTATACTTTTTTTCAAGTGAGCAGAGTGAGAGATAAGATTTGCATAGCAAAGATAAATATAATCCTGAGCGTAATGAGTATTGCAACACGCGAGACGTAAAATAACTTTGCAGCCGTACCTATGTAACACAAATATTTTCACCTCACTTAAGCTAGGAAAATACTACATAAGACGAACAACTGAAATATGTAAAATAAGCCTTCATCTTAACTAGTACACAAATAACACAACAGGCAGGAAATCTTATGTACATACTTTAAAATTGTGCGCACTGTATGTTCTTTGTGTTAAATTACATTCAGTCATCAAGGTGAATTACTGAGAGTCTATTTGACCGTCAGTAATGAATTGAAATTAGTTTGATGTTGATACCAGCTCGCTTCAAGTGTCCGATCAAGCGACGTCCATATTCTAAGTAAGTACGTCTAATCCAATAGACCCATTTGTCGTGTTTGCGGATGGCATTCTGCTTTATGGGAAAGAATCATGCAATACATAGCTTAACACGTTCCCTGTCGAGTGTATCCAAAAGAATGCATGATGTAATAAGCCCAATAATAATATAATAAACATAGAAGTGGATTTGAGGGATAAGTTTTGCACTTTGAATGGGGGGCAGGGAACGTGTTAATCAGAGTTGAGATAACCTCGGTGGGCTTTCAGAGGAGTAGCGATCCAAGACGCCCGAGCCAAAGAAAACCAAAACATAAAAAGTTTACATGAAAAGTTAAAAAGCCAATTACAAATTAAATAATCTAGGCTATTTACTTCGCCGTGGTGAACCGTAGGTACATAAAATGTTCCGGAATGTCATATCATATGTATGACATATATCGAGTAACTATTTCCAAAAACCTATTTCTAACATCCACCTACAAATGTACTAGTTTTTAAGCTTGATAAATAAACGATGGACCATCATATTAGTAGCCAAACATTATAAGTTGTCGGACTTTTATATACCGCTTCAACCAGTCGTTGAACTAGTGATGTACCCCACTTCTAAGCAGATATTTTCGAATCCGCACATGGGCCAGCGTGTGGAGCACGTGGGGACTAGTGTCCGTAATCCGTTCCTTCTTATCTATGAAAGGAGGCCTGTGCCCTGTAGCACTATTAACAACTAATTACATTTAGGTATAGTATAACCTAATGATAGTGATAATGTTTTTAGCCCTAGGTTTTTTTTTACCTACTTTTTCGGGCCATATGATCTGTCACAAGCATTTCTATAGATAAATAAAATAGCAATATTTCTGCAACTCAATACACAGCGTGTTTTTATTGATTTCCGTTCCCAAAAAGCATATAGCAGTGTATAGTTAGGTAGTTATAGAAACGACGTAGCATATTTAATTTTTCAAAATTCAAGAAACATTTTTTTTTTCATTTTCATACATAATAAATATAGTATTACCACCCCATATAATTCATCTAACTATATTGGTGTGTGCAATAAACACCATACGTAGTATCTTCTTAGTAGTTTGTGAACACCATTTGTTACCTTTGTTACAGCGACGTGAAATTGCTGACATTATATATTTCTTAAAAATTACAAACGGCAGCATTGACTATCCTGAGTGCCTACCGCGAACTTCGAAAATCGAACTTCGTTTCGTGCCGTCCCTTTTACTCTCGTGTTATACACTTTACGACGGAAAGGGAGGGTACGATACGAATTTCGATTTTCGAAGTTCGCGGTAGGCACTCTGAACTGCTTAGTTGTATTATGTTTAATACTCCTAATAGAGTTAAAAGGTATTATCCCCCTATTTCTGTTCCTTTTGCATCCTCGAATTACAGACGTAACTGTTTCCTTATTCGTGCGGGTAGATCACTTAACAATCTGTCAAGAGAGCACGATATTGATGTATTTAATACAAATACGCAGTCTATACGCCGTATTTTAACGCTTAAATTCTTTGAGTGAGTTTGACCTTTCTATTTTGTCTGTAATGATTTTTGTTTTCATTTCTTTCCATTTTTAACTTATGTATGTACTTGCCTAGTCTACGCAGATTTGTAAAGTATGTATATATACTTAGAGAAATTATTTCTATGTAATTTCTATCTGTGAGAACCTATAATTGGCCTCCGATTTTTATATATATTGACAATTTGTTTCATGTGCTGTTGGTTTTCCAATAAATAAATAATTATATCACCAAGGGTGAATGCAAAACGGCCTTAAGAGTTAACGTAGAGTTAAGTAAAAGTTAATGTCAAGTATGACAATATTCGGAATTCGAATGACACAATGACTAAGAAAATTCTATGGACCGGGCGTATTGTTCTATTTGTACCAAAGCTACTGAGGCTCAAAATCGTCATATTATGTTCCCCGGTACGTCAATCATACGTCATTTGAGCAGTCCACGATCTGTCAGTGAGTGGAATAAAAATTTAAAAGTTATAAAATAAACAGTGTTATTAAAATAAAAACCGCACAAGACTTTAAAGTAATGTGAAGGGAAATGCTGCGATCATGCCCAAGTGTAGCATAACAGGATGTGCCTTAAGACAAAGCCAGAAACAGAAAAGTTTGTCGTTGCATAGCTTTGTAATGTTTTTCTATTGAAATATTGGATGATTTGAACATTGTCGAGAACAAGGCACATGTATCATAGCTTCATAGCATAATTAGTGTACAGAATAAGATAATTTGTATTTGTAGTGGGATTTAGCTTTATTTTCAATATTTTCGTACTAAAAGTTACCCTGAAGCAGTAGCTAGGGTTGTTCCTGAATATATCGATAATGAATTGCGATGGCTTACTATACCTACTCATTGATTCCGTCATTTATATTTTTAAAGGTTGCCGAGAAGTGAATTTCAGAAGAAAAAATGGTTAGACGCTATTGGAACTGAGAATGAAACTAGTGGTCGTTGTTAGAATTGAAAAATAAAGACCTGTGTACATTATTAATATAAAAATATCCTGATCTCACGTTGTTTCAATAGTAACCTTATAATATACCTAATGTGTGGTTATCTCTTTGTTAATTCTCCCCTAATCTGTGGTGGTGGTAAAATGATAATACTTAGGTAGGTATTATTGGCAGGTACTGTATGCATGACTTCACCCCCCTATTATTCGACGTCCCATATCGAATATATGCATCCGACCCATAGTTAGTTTCGTCAAGATCCATTCAGTAGTCGTTTTTGCGATTAAGACGAAAGAACATCTATACAAAGTATATAATATTATGAGGATATTCCAAAACTAAACTAATGGGATACATCCAGCATACTTGAGGGTGTCTCGTAGGTTTTTTATTATTGGTGACGGGCAGATCTATTTATGCTACATGCCGTTATTGACTGCATGTAATTAATACACGATATTTAGCGAAATAGTAAAGAAGCTCTTTACTAGTAACTTTAATCTAAAGTAAATGCCTGTTTCAAAGAATCATTAAAGAAAACTGCAAAGAAAAAAGGTCACTTATACAAAATAAAAAATTATAATATACACATTTTAGTAAGTATCCCTATTTATTTATTTTTTGAAATATAATATAGCCGATGTCACCCGGAGATAATGTTGCTTTCCAACACGGAAAGAATTTTTGAAATCGGTCCAGGAGTTTCGGAGCCTATTCAATGCAAACAAATTTTTTTACACCTTGGGTTACATTATTGGAATTTTAGTCAGGATACCTATTTTTTTTTTTGGAAATATAATATCTCCTGTCACCCAGGGATAGTGTAGCTGCCCAAATTTCAAATCGGTTCAGTACTTTCGGAGCCTATTCAATGCAAACAAACAATTAAATCTTTCCTCTTTATTATTAGTGTAGATTTATTGGAAAATAGCCTATGTCACCCGAGGATAGTGTAGCTTCCCAACAGTGAAATAATTTTTCAAATCGGTTTAGTAGTTTTCGGATGGTATTCAATGCTAATAATTAATTTTTACAGCTTGTTACATTATTAAATTTATTAAAGAAGGATCTCTATTTCTTTGGAAATATTATATCATATTTCCAAAAAAAGAAAACCTATGTCACCCGGGGATAGTGTTAGCTTTCCAATTCCAACAGTGAAAGAATTTTTCGATGCCTATTCAATGAAAAAAAAACAAACAAACAATTAAATCTTTCCTCTTTATAATATTAGTATAGACTAGGGGTGTTAATTCACATAAATGAATTATTGAATATCTTCGAAATGCTACGAATTGGGATAGAGATAGTGTCTTAGAGAAGATATGTAACTTTATTTCATCTCAAGAATGTGCCCTCGCAATTAACATGTTTAAAAAAAATTGTAATCTATTAAGTTTTTAACGAGTTTTCAAATCATGTATTTCAGTTACGACAAAAAAAAACTGCGTTTTTCTTTTATGAACGGAAAACACTTGGAACAGAACTTATGGCCTGCCGGACTAAGTAAGTACATTAGGTAGTTGTTCGCATGAGCAGAATATGTGCTTTTCTGTCTTATATTTACGCCACCTGACCCAATCCGCCTGCTGCTTATGAAATGGTTATTAAATTTTCATATGGGAGAGGCCTATGTCCAGCAGTGGACGTCCTTCGGCTGACATGATGATAGTAGAAGTAAAAGTAAGGTGCATAGTAGTATATAGATGTTAATAAATAGTGTAACGAGTAACCACAAATCTTTAATTCGGTTAAAGTTACACTGTCTTGTTTTACTACAGGCATTTTCATAGACGAGACAAACAGAACTCGATAAGGGCTCCCAAGTAAAAGTTTATGCTGGGACGAAATATTCATTTTCGATTGTAAGATATGCATACGGTACAAAGACAACTCGAAAGCGGGCTCGGGCACGGTGGCAGGCTATGTAGATGAGCAATTGAGCAGTAGGTATTCAATGCTGAGGTATATGCTACAATTACCTGTGCTCGGAGGATAAAGACAGACTCTAGAGACATAAAATAATATTTTCAGTGACAGTTAGGCATGATACTGTGCTTTTCATACTTTGAATAAACTACCTTCTTAGCCTTAGAGCATGTAATACAGGAGATGCCATTAATACCACAGACCTTAATTAATACACTTCTCTGAGGTTATGATATAAAAATCTACCAAGTTATTAAAGACTACTTTATTAATCGATTCGACGTAAGTCTTGAAATCGTTCTCGGCGCGTGAAGAGCGGTCAAACTGCCTGTTAGGATCCAAAAAAAAAATACTTGCTCATATTTACTAAAAATTAATAAGTATTTAACATTTAAGATTATTATTGCTATATTTATAATTTTATGCAATTTTAAATCAAATCGTAAACCGCACTTCGATTACGAGTACAATTTTAAACATTCGTGCTTTTTCATCATGCCTGCCTTGCTAGCACGATGTTTATACCGTCACGTTTTATGTGACTCCCGTACCGTAACTGTAGTTGGAACTTGGGGCAAGCCGATTCATGAGTTTGGTAACAGGGTCCAGGTTGATTTTGGTTTTTGGGTCAGATTGAGACTATCAGACAATAGTCAAACGAGCAGAGCAATTACATGTGAATTACACAAAATAACCCTTTGCGTGATAAAATAACTATTATTGACCTGTTAAATGCTGTGGTTGGCTTAAAGATGCCTTTACTATTCTGATCCTCATCATTTAAAGCTAAGCCTCTGCTCCCGCCCTAGGTATACCGCCTCCGCAGCAAGTTTTTCATTGAGTAAGCAATACACCACCAACCAACCACGGCAGATGGCTCAACCCCTCAATCAAATCTTGCTATGCAGTTACAGAAAATACTTATTCGCGTCGCACTACTGCTGCTTACTGTTTTAAGACAGTGGCATTATTAAACTAATAATTATTGCTTATTTGCCTTCGTCGCTCCAGTGATTGAATGACGCAATGTAATATATTAAGTTTTCAAGTGCACATCAAACATGAGTCATACATATGAATTCGGACTAAAATATTAGCTAAAATATGCATGTGCTCAAAATCATAATATTACATTCATTGATGTACATTCACTCTGGACATCACCGAGAAATTAGCCCCACTCAGGGTCAATCAGGGTCATTATTACTATCTCAAAGCAATAATCAAAGCTGAAGAATAAAACAGAAAACAGAGTCTAAAATACTAAACTAACAAGCATTGCATTAAATTAAATTACTACACTTCAATTACTAAAAATTCGCTTTATTGCTTCAACTAAAGACTTGAGGGTAAATCTCATAAGCAGATATTTTTAAAGAAAGTTGAAGAGAGAATCTCCAAACATAACTACGATAGGTACCCGCTTAACCCAGACAGTTCTCAGGCGGTGCGTCAAAGGGCAGCGGACAGAGCAGGTCCCGGCCACTCCCTCCCCGTCCGCTAGCCTTTGGGCGCGGACATCTCCCCTCTCACAGGCCGGCCACGACTTCGAGCGGCGGCGGCAGCGGCTGCGGGTTTCCTAATACATTGGGTGTATTTCCAACTAGCCGCAGTGCTTTGCGCGTCTCGACCGTCGACAAAACGCTTGCCGGAATTTGCGCAAAGTCGTGGCCTGGCTTTTACGGGAACCGTCAGAGTTAAACAGTAAGTCTATTCATAATTATACAAGTCAAGCATCATCATAAAAATCTTCACGCTTGTGATTGTACAGCAGTAACCTTTCCTTGTCTTGGTTCTATTGAGTTCTTGATGTCATCGTACCAAACGCCTATTTCCGTATTGCTCCTTAAGTCCTGGAACGCCTGACATCCTTCAATGCTGCTCAGCACACCATACACGGCGATGTCAGCAAGGTTTGGTTGCCCACCACCAAGGAATTTGGTGCCCTTTTTTTTGATAGCCGCTACCCAATCATTAGCAGCATCATATAGTGACTGGCGAACGTCATCTTTGATTTGGTGTCTGTAAGTTTATTAATGAAAATAATAAAAAAATGAGTTCATTAAAAACAGGCATAGTACGGAAAGCATCATATTTCAACCACAATTGACTAATTATGTATAATCAATTAGTTACTCTTAATGGCGACGTGGTAGCCTCGGGGACGTTTGCCAAGAACTGTGTATAATCAACAATACATTAAAAATAAGTATTTGATCGCCTACTCGTAGGAAGCGTTTCAAAGCGCCCACACTACGATAAACCCGTCTTGTGTCGTTTAGGCGGGCCTAGCGCATCTTGCTGCCAAATCGCGTAATGCGCGACTCCTGTCTCACTCGCATTGTGCAAGAAATAGGATAGTAGATTTTTCTTGTCTCACGTGGCGTCGCAGCGGCAGTTAGGCTAGCAGCCACGTAGGAGTTGCTATTGCACCTTCTGTCTCCATCATCAGATCAGCTCGACATCTTAACATAATGTTGCATTGTCACCGATGCTAAATATTAGTACGCCAAAGTTTAGCTTTATCGGATACCGGCAAGAGGCCGAAAAATGGATTGCAAATTTTGAAGATCAATTTACATAGTTATATACAGTGCAATATACCTATTAAAGCTTGTAAAAATGTTTTTTCTTATTCTTCCTGATTATTACCTTGTTTTAAGCCGCTTCGCAATAACCCACATAGCGGCAGCTCCTCCATAGACCATCAGAACGCACTCCCAAGCAGGGAAGGATTCACGCCAACGTCCAGCCTCTTCGAACCACTTGAAGGTGTCAAGAGCTTCCCCGGCTGTCCGGTATACATTCGGAGACAGTGTGTGGACCAGCACACGGTCAGCCCACTGCCGCCATTCTCGCTCTTCCCTGTAAATAAATAGAGACGGTATTTTCATGCAACCACAAGGTTTAGTTCAGTCCTGACAAACCCTCATAAATTTTATCTGACAAGCGCTAGCATGCCCGCTGAGCCAACATGTCAGAGTGCACGAAATAATCATCATCTAAGTAATTGTGATGCACCCTCGGCAGTACTTAAATCAATCAACACTCAACCACCTCCGGTTTGCAGATGACTAATAATGATAAATAACTGGAGAAGATGGTTAAGGAGTACGAAAAGAGTGTAAAGTCAAGTCAGTGAACAATGGGAATTTCCTATTGGGAAAACAAAAATTATGACCTATAAAAAATTCAGGACAGAATTAAACAACAATTAAATTGAATACATGGAAGATTCCACATATCTTGGCCAGAATATTTCCCATGAACATTGCAGATGAAAAAAGTGGTAGTGAATAACAAACATTTAACACCAAATAACTGAAAGTGTGTAAACAAAACATGGAGAGCCAATGCTTGGTTACCTACAGAAAACACCGTAATCGGCATATGCGTGTCTATCAAATTCGAGGAGTTCCCTCGATTCCTCCTAGATCCCATCATCAGACCTTCACCAAATTTATATGGGACCAACCTGGGGGTACCTGCTTTGAAACAAAAAAAGAATTATCAAAATCGGCCGACGTGGTCAAGAGTTATAAGAAAACATGTATGTTCCCTGATAGCTCTTGACCATGTATTACATAAAAAACATCCAGACGAACTGAGCTTCCTTCTATTGAAGTTGGTTAAAAATAAATCATAAATTGCATTATATGTATGCAAACGAAGTGTAAAATCTAAATTAAGTATAATATAATCAAAATGAAATGAAATGCAAATAAATCTTATCTTATTTTATCTTATCTAATAGTGATGTGAAGTAAAAGTAGCTAGCTAAATACTTATTTAAACTTATTGGGTTAGGTAAATTTATAACATCATACCTGTAACATGAATAAGAAATGTATAAAAATGGGTACCTAATAGGATAGACGAACAGACTTGTAATATATCCTCTTTGGTAATAGTGTACTTACGCTTCAGCTGTCCTTTCATTTCGGTCAGAAACAACAGCATTATGCATAATAAAGTACTTATTAGTCACATCTGTAATTTCCTTGCCCTCATCATTGTGGAACCTTGTCACTGGGTAGAACTTCACAACATCCCTCAGCTCAGAACTCTTGTCTCTTATGTAGGTTTCCAGTATAGACACTATTGCTGAACTGTCCATTAGTTGCTGCAAAATAAAAATGCTTACACTTTAGGCTTATCACAAGAATATAAAGCTATACTTAATAAACAATTTAATTTTGAATAATCAATTGGGCTGTGGTGTGGGTAAAAAACATTTTACATATTTTTTCTTCTGTCTCTTAAACAAGAAATTACAAGGATAAAGCGCGTCAAAGTTCGGAAGAGGGCTCGTGTCGTCACGCCGTGTTAAAAATAGTAGCATGGCGTAACGTCACACAGAACTTTAACAAGCTAATATCTTCATAAATTTTGGGTTCAATTGATAAAGAAACTTTGTTTTTAAATGATTTTTGATATGAATATGATATTGATTTTCATTTTTTTGGACACTTTTTTCCGTTTATTATATCAGCCGAGAGACATCAAGGCCTCACAATCTTATATTTTACTGTTTTTTTTGTATAACAGTAACTTAAATATGAAGGAATTCTATGAACTTACAAGTTAAGCTAGTTAGTATTGGCCAGTAATGTGACATTTCGTGTGGTGGTCGTCCGCCATTTTGCACATTTCTGGTTAGCTGCCAGCCAAAAATACTACTGTATCTGACGGTCTCCCGCAACGCCAGGGGCAATGGTTAGGTACTTGGGTTTGATGTGAATTTGAGTGCTGGTTGAAACTGGTTCTTTACTGCTCTAACACATAACAATGAGATATCAGTGAACAAAGACTGGCAACAGTTGGGTCTCTCTCTGGACTAAACTTGTAACATAAGCTATTTTATATGATTGGTGTGGGGCCTCCCGTTAGGACTGGTTTTTGAACCTTCTACTGATAAAAAATACTCACTCTCCCGCAGCAGAATTGCCACACGAAGGGATATTCAGACCAATACTCGCTTTAAGATATCAACCAATCACATAATCAGGTTGTGTCACAATGCGGCTTGATAAATAATGATATTCATTAATTAAATACTAACCTGATATCCTCCATCCACTTTAGCTAACAGAATAGGTACTTTTTTATAGCCTGACCACTTGATAGCTTGTCGGAGTACAGCATCCACCTCCACAACTTCGTAGCTGATACCCCGCGCATCCAAGTAGGCCCGCACTTTGCAGCAGAAAGGACATGTTCGGTATTGAAACAGGACCAGATGTAAATTACTTGTGTCTAACTCATTGCTGACCTGAAATTGTAGATTTATTATTATTATCCTTATTTATTTTTTCGTCTTAAGTTAGATTTTTTACAATAAATTTATACAAGTACAATATAAAAATATACATACAAAATATAAAAGCATTATAAAAAACCGAACCTAGGGTGCCGCCGGCAGCGAGGCTAGCCTAAGCTACCGGTGGTTAGGGCGACAGAGAGAGGAACCTCCGGACTATCCGCGCCGTGTCCAGGAGTACCGCCTTCTGTATTTGACCCTTGACCCAGCCATCTAACGAGAGTCTCTTGAGATGTTGGTCGAGACTCTTCGCTATTAGACCGTTCACAGAGACGACTATCGGGACAATAATCGTTGAATCAACATCCCACATGGCGGTTACCTCACGTGCCAAGTCTAGGTACTTGCTGACTTTGTCCTTCTCAGCTTTCACGAGGTTCTCGTCATGGGGGATGGTGATGTCAACGAGCACTGCCTGGCGCTTCAATCGATCTGTCAGCACGATATCAGGCTTGTTGGCTACAATAGTCCTGTCCGTGATGACAGATCGATCCCAATAGAGCGTTGCACGACCATTTTCCAGAACTGGCGCAGGTGCGTACTTATAATACGGCACTTCGAAGTCTACAAGACCGTATAAAAGAGCAAGCTGCTGGTGAATAATCCTGGCCACCAAGTTATGTCTGTGCAAGTACTCGCCGTTAGCAAGATGACTACAACCAGAAATAATATGCCTGAGTGACTCTCCGGGACGGCGGCATGCCCGACAAATGTCGACCGTACCGTCCTTCAGGATATATTTCCGGTAGTTGTTCGTCATGATAACCTCGTCCGCAATTGCACAGACAAAACCTTCAGTTTCCCCAAAAAGATCCCCAAAACGTAGCCAGTTCACCGATGCGAGCAGGTCTACGTCGGGCCCCGTAAGGGCCTTGTAGAACCGCCCATGTAGCTCCTTACTCTTCCATACCGCCCTGCGGTCCTCGGTGCTTAGTACTTTAAATCTGCGCCAGTTCTCGTTTGCCATGGAGAGCGGGGTGAAAGATGCGTCTGCTGCCACTAAGTCACGATGCATCCCACACTCACTGTTTAGAATGTAATCCCTGAGACTGCACACCTCGCGGTTGTGAAGGTCTTTGGCATTTAAGAAGCCGCGACCTCCAAGCTTCCGCGGGATGTACAGTCTCATAACAGAAGATCGTGGGTGTAGCATACGGTGCGCAGTGAGCAGTACACGTACCCTTCGATCCAGGAAATCGAGCTCAGTCTGAGTCCACCTTAATATGCCAAAGGAGTATGTGAGCAACGGCATCACCCAGGCGTTGAAGGCGCGAACCTTATTGCCGCCCGACAAAAAACTATTGAGTACTTTTGTCAGGCGACAGTAAAAGCGCTCCCTCACCGCCCGTTTGATGTCTCCACCCTCGATACCCAAAGACTGTGACATACCAAGATACTTATAGGTTTCTGCTTCGGAGAGAGATCTGAGAGCGATTGTCTCAGAAATATGTAAATTTGTGGAATTTACAACTTTCCCCCGCTGTACATGCATGACCGCACACTTATCGACACCAAATTCCATTTTGATGGCACTACTGAAGACCTCTGTGGTTTTCAGTAGCTCCAACAGGTCATGTTTATTTGGTACAAATAGTTTAAGGTCGTCCATGTAGAGCAGATGAGAAATGACCTCACCCTCTCTCCGCAGCTGGCAACCTAGTCCTGAATCCTTCAGCAGGGTACTGAGCGGATTCAGCGCTAGGCAAAACCACAAGGGACTCAGACTATCACCCTGAAAAAGGACTGACGAAGGACTGTGGTCCACTGCCCCATGCAAGCAACTAAGAAGGATCTCAAAACTGCATCCACTTTATACAGTTCTAAGATCCTCCTCAGCCATGAATGAGGCACCAAATCATAGGCCTTCTTATAGTCAATCCAGGCGGCCGAGAGGGTCCCTCTGTCTCGCCGGACTCGTTGGCAAATGGTCATGTCTATGAGGAGGAGCTCTTTAGTACCACGTGACCTAACCCTACATCCATTTTGAGCGGGGGCCAGAATGTTGTTCGCAACAATGTGCGTGTTAATTTTTGCTCTCAAAATGGATGTAAGGAGCTTGTATAGCGTCGGCAAGCACGTGATGGGTCTGTAGTTCTTCGCTTCCGTGGTACTACCGGACTTGTAGAGCAAGGAGGTAACACCAGTTGTTAAGGGAGGCGGCAGGGAACCGAGCTCGAGGGCTTGCTGGAACTGTGCTGCCAAACGCGCGTGCGAGCATCGAAACCGTTTTAGCCAGAAGTTGTGCAATCCATACGGGCCCGGACTTTTCCAGTTCGGAGCCGTACGGATGGCACAACTTACGTCTTCGGGGCTGACGGTAACAGACCCCATGGGTTCAATGGACTCACACTCACGCTTGACAAGATCCATCCAGGCGCCCTCAGTGTGCTCGACAGGCACTGACCAAATACTACACCAAAAGTTAACCATGGCAGTAGCATCCGGCCGCTGTCCGTCAGACACACAATGGTCGGTTCCCTCCCATTATCATTATAATTATTATATTATTTTTGACAGGCAGCTCGCGCTGGTAAGTCTAAATCATAGTTCACAAAGCACTAATATAATTCACTGCTTTAGATAGTTTGTCAAGTCTATTTTTAAACTTATTAACACTGTTGGAGTTCACAACTTGGGAGGGTAATTTGTTCCAAGTATTAACAATTCCATTCGCAATAAAGTTTTTGCCGATATTTGTATTATGTCTTGTTGTTGTTAGTTTATAATTGTGCCCTCTTGTGCGCGTGTTTAGATGTCGAGTGAACAATTCGGTCAGTTCTGGACAGTTGTAATAACCGTTTAGAATTTTAAAAGTCTCAATCATGTCCCCACGTTGGCGCCTCGTTTGCAGTGTTGTTAGGCCTAGCTTTTTTAGTCTATCCTCATATGATAGCGTCTTTAGCTGTGCGGGAATCAATATATCATTTATCAAAACACGAAAAATTCAAAATATATTCACACATACATGTACAGGTTTTACAATTATCTAAACAATACCATGACAAATTAAATAATTACTTTGTACTGGGTCTGATATTTTGGCGCTTCCTTCAGGAATGGGTGTTCTTCATTTTCTATGGGTGCTACCTGCTTTTTGACGTTTATCTTATAGTGTGTATACCCTCCCCAGCCAGCTCCGACTAAAACTCCAACACTCGCGCCGATTAGGGTTATTTGTGCAGTGGACCTTGGGAGCCGGCCTTTGGTAGAGTAATATAATTTTTCTATTTTCGCATTCTCCACGAGAGATGGTATGATTATCTTACGAAATAAGGTAAAGGTTGGACGCCACATTTTAATTTTAATACTTAATTCTGCCACTCGTTACACAAACACGCACTTCCGCAATACGATTTATCTGTAAGATAATTAATTTTCACTGAATTATTGCTTGACGTTTGACATTGACATTTTGATTTGACAATGATAAACCTAATACCATAAACATAGTTTTATTACATTATGGCTTTATATATTATTCACTATGGATTTCTTTTTACGATTAACACCACATCACGAAAAGGTAGCAAAAAATGCTACAATAATTTAGTATATTGGTTAAGTCAGGTAATTTTAGTTAACATATATTACTAATTTTTCAATAGCTGCATTTTATAACTAAGAAGACTTTTTCTTGTCGCACATATTTAAAAAAAAACGAGTAAACCGGTAATAATATAGAGTCAACTAAATAGTGGGTCAACCTTAATAAAGCCATAGACAACATTGTATATAGACTTTCAAGTCAATCTTTCTTTTTCTTGCTTTGATTGTTCGATGTTCATGATAATTTGTTGAACTAAACCGAGCTAGTTGTATTTTTGTGTTATTATAAATATTCAGTTGAACACCTATTATGTTCGTATCGTTTTGAACCCTTTTTGAAGAACATTTATTATTACTATCGACGGAGTTTTCTTCGGCACCTGTTAGGTACCTATCGATGCTTATTTTGTTAATTGGCGGAGTTTTCGAATATTTTGTTATGATGGCTTGTGCTTCGTGGCATTATTTTTAGTGTATTGTGTGTAGGAGAGTGGTTATGCTGGAAGTATGCCGTCTTCGTCACGGACGCGGGGCTGCGGCCGCGGCCCCGATGGGGCGCTTCGGCCTCCGGTCATAGCTCCCATGTCGGAGCGCCAGCAGCTGGCTTTGGTCATGCAGATATCGTCACAAGATGCTCCACCAGGTTCGATCACGCTATAATACATATGCGCAGTTGTTTTGAGAGAATGTTGTCATGCGTCATTTCCCGCTCTTTTTGTATTCAGCCGCCCCATCCACTGCTGAAGAAAGAAGACGTACCAGACAGCAACGCAATGAGCGTGGCGAGACTCCGCTACACGTGGCTGCCATCAGAGGAGACCATGATCAAGTTAAAAAGCTGCTCGAGCAAGGACAAGATCCGAATGTCCCAGATTTTGCGGGTATGTTATTCACTTTACATGAAGCAAATGCATCTTTTCTAATGCAAACACAACATCTTCGTTGTGCCTTTCAGATCTGCTTAATTTAAATAAGAGGTTGGTACTGCTTACACCTTGAAAATTAAAGATGAGCTCTTGTGAAGTCCTAAATTTAAGGAATACAAGGAGCAATCATTTAAAATAAGAAGTTTCAGGGTACAAGCATAACTGATCCAGTTCTTTGCCTGGAAATGATGCAGCATTCTTAACACGTTCCCTGTCCAAAGGCCCACAATGTGGGGACATGAAGCTTTTTTTCAGGAGTCCGTGTCCCCACTGTGGGTCCACGGGTTGTTCACGTCTACGAACTACAACTGTCACTTGGACTTGTGACATTGAAGGATAATTTTGTATGGGGACAGGGAACGTGTTAAGCCTAGTTAAATGCAAAACAAATTTTACTTATAAATTTATCCTTAAGTCATGTATTTTGTGCTACTCTAACTATACCAGTCCCTCCCAAGGTTAGCAATGCCTCAAAATTGGTATCATTATCAACAACTTATAAAAGTAATTGTTGGATCTACTCGGATTATTCTACAAGCAAGCGAATCCTGGCTATGGAACACAAGACATCAAATGTTAAGATGTATTTTAACACATTCCATACATTATGATATTCATGATGCATGGTAAGACCTGCATCACTTTGCCCAGCTGTAATTCCGTGTGCAGGGTGCGAAAAGTGAACAATGCAATCACAATGTATAGACTAAAATGAACCTGCATTTTTTTTTTGTCAAAAAAAAAGGCATGGCCATCCAGGTCAGGTTTATTCTAGTCTATTCATTGTGATTGCCCTTCACAGTACTATGTAAATGAACAGAATGTGTTGAAATATTATCATCTGAATCATTTTGTATACATGAAGATTTGTATCATTTAGTACTGAATTTATAAACTAGACTGAAAGTAGAGGTTTAATTATTAATATCTTTGTATGCCTACTTTCTACGAGGCGGTCTGGTAGTATAGTTGTTGATAGCCCTAAAACCGATGATAGCAATGACTGCTACAAGCTACCCCACCACTGTTTTTTGGCTGTTTATAAGAAAAAAAAATCCTGTGCTGGGTCCAAATTACTATTTTAATGATCATGATAAACTGCTGTACATGGCTCCTATTATTTATGCACTATGGTTTAAGTCTCATTACTGAGAGGAGGCCTATGCCCAGCAGTGGGATGTGGATAGGCTGATGATGATGATGGTTTAGTTTAGAAAGTGTCTACTTTAAAAGTATGTGTTCACATTATATTTCGTCATACAGTCTGACAATATTTACATCATCTAATTACGTAATATGCTAAAACTGGACATAATCCCAAACCTGGATGTTATTCACTTTGTACGAATTAAAGTATAATTTACCAGTCCCTTATTTCAGTATATTTAATTAAAACTTAAAAACACATCAAGTTTTTTTTTATGTTATATATCATTGCTATATGATAAGATATTTTTTTTTATTAAATAGAGAAGCATTGAGAATAGTCTCGTATGTAGGCCTAATGGGGTGGGGGTCAGAATTAATGTTTAGTTCTGTAGTCTTTATAGAAATTATAAATGTATCATAAATGCCAAATGTTATCTTATCAATGATCCGAATCAAACTCTCCTTCTGTATTTTTCTGCCAAAGCCCACGTTTGAGCGGCATGTGAAAAGGTAGGTGAGAAAGTATCAAAATGTGTAAATCCTGTCATGATTAATTTGCTGTCACTCAATGTTATTGTCTATAATCTTGAAGGACTTTAGTTTTGTGGTATTTCGAACAGACCCCAAAACTGAAAGTTCTTCAAGATGTATGAAACTCGCTTGTTTGTAAATGATATTCCTTGGTATAATAAGGTTAAGATGATGTATAGTCATGCTATTGTGAATCGAAAGTATTTGAACGTTGCCGTGGATATGCTGTGTTGAGAATGAGGAACCTGCATTTGTATCTAGCTGTCAACACCTCAAATTATCAAGATAATGACGATGGGCAAAGCACGAGCCAATCGCAATCCTCTAGTGTCGCTAGCATCGACATTAGGATGCACTCTTTAGTATGCCAATGCATAAAAAAAAACAAATCAGCTCAGTTATTTTCGATTCAGATCTCATGATCTTTACCTTTATTGGCATACATTGTTTGTAAAATAAAAATATATTTTCAAGTAATACCAAACTTCTGAATACTTGCTGCTACCTTGACAGTACACCACACACTTTGTATAGAAAAAACTTGGGTTTATGTATATTTCTAATTATATAGGGGCAATAGCTTTCTGCCCTAAATTCTAAGGAAAAATATTTTGTATAGTTCAGTAAGTATTGGGTAAGGAAGGATTGTATCTATAGAGAGTTTCCGCAAACTTTGTATAGAAAAAAACTATTTGATCATAAAATTTGTTTTATGGATATTTCAAATTACATAGGGGCTTTTTTTATAGTACACCAAGTATTGGGCAAAGAAGGATTCTCTCTATAGAGAATAAAATGAAAGTGAAGTGACTAGTTTCAAATAAAAAAAATATGCGTAACTCTTATAATAATCCTGACATAATCTTCATTTTGGTCATTTGTCAGAAGCAACTGTCCAAACACGGGCATTTGTGTAAGATAATAAATAGAAAAAAAACTTCTTGCGAAAAATGCCATTTTCCTTTATTGCTGTAGTGTTAGCACTACATATGGCAAATTAAAGCATGAATGATAATTTGGCACATATTCTCATCTATAGGTAAATTA
Organism: Notocelia uddmanniana; assembly: GCA_905163555.1. NCBI lineage: Eukaryota > Metazoa > Arthropoda > Insecta > Lepidoptera > Tortricidae > Notocelia > Notocelia uddmanniana. The sequence continues at coordinate 50,398,759 of LR991052.1, forward strand.
ATGTGAGTTACATACCAAGGCCTCCTTTTCCTCGCAGTCATAATGCGCACATTTTTATTCAATATGTATGCTGTTTTTTCCTCATATAATTGGGAATGAAATAAATCACATCATACTTTCACCTATGGATGCAAATACTAAGTGAATTTGCGCAAATTCACGAACTTTTCTTATTCATACATACATGGTGTGCGTTGTACTTACTTATTTGAAATAATAAAAACATGTTTTTGTATGAAATTGATAAAGTATGATCTTAAGATTGTCTACATTTCATAGTAATCATATTCCACGAAATGTTTCTGAGGTTTGCAGCATTATTGGGTCATTAACTGTATCAAAATTTTCTTCTTGCTAAGGAGTATCCTTTATTCTTTCTATCTTGGTGTCCTCGCTGATTCTCCAGCATTATGCGGACAATCGCCCAAATGAGTAAGATGTCTTCGGGTAATTCCCGGTGTTCTCCCATTAATGTGGGAGAATTCCAAAAATTCCACATTTCTGTCAAACATGATTTTTTCTTTTGTGTAAGGACAACAAACACTAAAAAAAGTAACTATATTAAAATATCGTCAAAAAGAATGTCTAAATATTGTCTTGTTTGGTAGAAATTAGTAACTTTCATGCATTTTCCGACATTGGGAATGAGCCGAGTACACCTTAATTAAATTATGTTTTAGCAATACGTGTTGTATGAAAGACAGACTTGTTAAGCAAGTTAATTTATTTTTGCACTTTGTACGCATTATGTGGAGATCATCATGATCAATTGATCATACTTTTATCGTAACTAGATGCGCAAGACGTAGTAGGGGCGATGATATCCTTGATATTTGTCTAACTACACCTATACAAATCAGTTCATATTTCTTGTTTGGGATAGGAAAATAATAGTCTAATTAAAGCTTCGCATACACGGAGTACCTACACACATATACTCAATTGTTTTATGAAGTTACGGACTTCTTACATTACATTACAAAGTAAACTTCATTTTATTCATTTCCAATAAAGTATTGTAGTAATCATGAAAATATTTATCATAATTTATAATCTAATTTAATTAAGGTTTCATTACATGTCCACTAGCGCGCGTAATTGCGATTATTTCAATTAAACGATAGATATTGAAAATATAAGGCCACTATGTAATCTATGCGTTCAAAGTAAAAACGGCCGGTTTTTTTTGTAACTAGATTGACACTATCGTGTTCGCTATTCGCCTCGTTATTCGACGAAACATTCTTGTACGAGTGCCGTCGCGAACTACTGTTCACACATTCGTGGGTTTATTTATTCGCACACGAATATGGAGGACGTGAAAATAATAGCGGCATGCGCGCTACATCATTCAAATGAGCTCTTTCTGTTGATAAAAAGAACATTTATGTCTAAAATTCGCACTTCTATCCACTACATTTTGTCTACACGTCGTTTTGGGTCGGGCGATGGCGAATGTATGAACAGTAAGTTCGTGTTCGCTATTCGTGCCCTTTGATTCGCTTCTGAAAAACCCTCAGATCATAGAAAGAAAAGATCTTTCTATGATCTGAGGAAAAACCGCTCCCAACGCTAATGCACGAATCGCGAGGCGACTAGCGAATGTACTGTCTACACATGCGTATTCGTTATTCGCCTCGCTATTCGTTCGAATGTGTAAATGCAGCTTAAGAAGTTTGATGTATACAACTGTACTTAAATACAAAATACTTTACATAGAGACCTCCTTTTTATCAATATCTATCGTTAAATTTAAATCACAATTATTTACGAGTGGCGCTAGTGGACACGTGAAAGCGCCCTTAAGAACAATATCCCCAGATATCTTCGCCTTCATAAACTGTTGAAATTACACATTACTATATGGATGTAACAAAACAATCATCAAAAAATATGAAAAAGGCTTCTTGACGCGTCGTGTTAAGTTTGACTTATTCAACCTAGACTTTACTGCAAGTTTGATTTTCTGATCATATTCATTCAAAGAAATGTGATTGTTTATCTGGATGTGCTTGTAAAACTGTTTATTTCACATTGCATCATTCACTATTGTGTTAATGTATGTATGCCTTAACTTAATGTATATGGTTTGACCTGTGAACTATTTTCTTGACTTGTCGTTTTTTTGTTTAGGTTGGACCCCCCTTCACGAGGCGTGTATATATGGTTGGTACCAGGTTGTAACAGTACTTGTGAAAGGTGGAGCCGACGTTAACGCGAAGGGACTCGACGACGACACTCCTCTACATGACGCAACTACTTCGGGAAATCTGAAAATGGTTAAATTCCTTATAGAACATGGCGCTGATCCGTTGGTTAAGAACGCCAAGGCTAAAATGCCCATAGATTATGCAGCTCCTCATATTTACGAATTTTTGGAATCGTTGAAGGGTATGTAGTTCTTTTGTTTTGCATTTAATGATTTTTCCTATTTCTACAGCGAATTTTCATTGTATTTTGTTATTTGGGTGGCTTACATAGACAAAAGTGTATAAAATTTCATGTGGGTAGATTCGAAACATTTATTGAACTGGCATCTTTAATCTACCAACGGCAAAAACCATCGTAGAATGAGTTCAATTTTATGATTAAGTAATATATATATATATATATATATATTCGTGTGGTATTAAAACAAAGTGCTAAGCTCTATAAGATTGTTCCTTGACGTTAACTTTGCGGGCTACCTAGCCAAAGGCAATAAGGCTAATTTTTAATAGACGGCGTAGATCCGCGTGGCAGTGATCCCAGATAGAGCTTTAGAAGGTAAGGAACTTTTTTTTATCTAAGTACCGTGACACAGGAAATGGTGTCCTACGCTGCACTAAGGCGTGGCGTCCACGTGAGTCCAACTCATTTACAGGTATGTACGTTGTTGGTAAATATTATACAAAAATGGACGCAATAGGGCAAAAACTCGCGACATAGCAAGAAAATATAGCTGAGATATAAGCTAGGTTGTATATAAAATTATTCCTCATGGAATCGGTAAGTGGAAATAGGTTGCCATGCAGTTTTAATTTTATATGACAATAGCCACAGAAATCACAGTAGAATTGCCAGTAGCTTGGTTTATTTGGTATAAAACGCAAGCCGCCATCTTATCGAGTGAATTTAACAAGCATTTTGGGAATAATACATTTTACATTATACTACGCGGTCAGAATATCTATGCAGCTCCCAGCCCAAGCCAAGCCCCTCGCAGCCAGCGAGTTGCACGGATATTGTGACTGGTTGGTAAAATAATTTGCCAACATACTAGGTGTAAATGTTCACGGTATTATTTTATCACCTTAAACGATCAATATCAAACAAAATCGGACATGTGGTCGTCGAATCTGAAAATGTGCATTGTACAACGAAGGGTTCCGTATCAAAAGACAGTGTTTACAAAAAAAAATAAGCATATTACTTAGCATGTGTTCTTTTTTGGTTACGCATGCATTATTGTATCCTACTTAGAAACTCGCGTAAATTAATTGTATTTTTTTTTTAAGTTTATTATATTACCACCTGTTTCATCTGGGAACAAGGAAATTCTTCCCCACCTGTTACCACTGAAGGTAATACACACTTCGGCGGTAACAGCGAAAAATAAAACAGTAGTAGTACCACTGGTAGCAGATGGAGGAAAATTCTGAGTTCAAAACATTAACATGTCTGGTAGAACCCCCATCAAAAACATAAATGTGAAAAAAGCTGCCAAGTTCAATATTAAGAAAAAGCGATGCTTGATTGTGTACTTCACCAACATAAGATTTGAGATCTAAATGGGTGCCAAGTTCCGTAGATTCTCTGAAATGGTGCCAAGTCCGGCACTACATTGTTTACAGTAAAATTAATTTACTGCGGCTTAATGCATTTTGAGCTTTAACTTGGCAGTTTTCTTAAATATCCAACAGCTTTTATGGTATTATAACATACTGCATAGAAAACTGCCAAGTTAAGGCTCAAAATGCATTAAGCCGCAGTAAATTAATTTTAATGTAAACAATGTACTGCTGGACTTGCCACCATTTCAGAGAATCTACGGAACTTTGCACCCATTTAGATCTCAAATCAAGCAACAAGCAAGTTTTTAATGGGATAGCATTACTTTTTGTCAATCTTCGCCAAATGGTGCTTTTTAAGAGCCAATGCATGAGTTACTTTTACAAAATACCCAAATCGCTATAGCTGTACCTCAAATATTTGAAGTGTTCCCTCGATTTCTCCAGGACCCTATGATCAGATTGTTACCTGATAACTATGGGACTACCCCATTGAGCTCTTATAATACCTAGAGTCACAGTCCCGAACTAAATCTGTCACAATAATAGCTCATCATAATGTTGCATTCGAGTAGAAGCGAATTCACTCAATTCATAACCACGATCGTAAAACTAAAAAGTAAACCATGCGAAAACTTACTTTATTACAACTAAAATATGACTCAAATTAGGATAATGTGAAAAATCATCGTCATTAGCGACATTTGCAACAACTTCATGTCCTTCATACCCAATGTCAGCTGTCACAATGGGAACACAGTTCGAAATGGAGTCGCATTCATATTTTTAGGAACAATGTTTTTATGTAAGGATTCATATAGTTAGTCGTCGAACTATGTGACGTGGTCGAAATATGTTGATATCAATTCATAATAATGAAAATCAAGTTTTATCATTACTTTTCAAGTTACACATGTTAAAAATGTTTTCATTTTAGCTGCACACGAGCTTTTCCGTCCCTCGTAGTCGCACGGATATAGCGGCTCTACGTCATCCTTTAAGGTTCTTGGAGTATATTTTTAACCGACTTCAAAAAACGGAGGAGGTTCTCAATTCGTCGTATTTTTTATGTATGTTCACCGATTACTCGGAGACTAGTGGACCGATTTCAAAAATCTCAAATTGCCGATTGCAAAAAATAAGGAACTCCTCAAATTATATACCAAGAGGATGGGGTCTAGCAAAGTTTAAAGTCGGTGTCTTTTTGTAAAAAAATTACTTGTTTCTCTACATATACCTGTATAATTAAATCATCATCATCGTCTTCTTCCTCTTTTTACAAAAGATACAAAAGTTAATCACGATCCCTACTTTCAAATTTCAAAAACACGTCAGTCGTGTTGTCTCGCGGAACACTCAGAACCAACTGGAAGACGGCGCTGCCATCTGCTGCTGCCGTCTGCAGTTGGGTTCGAAATCACGACCGGAGCAACATGACGCCGCGACATGTCGACGTATACCTATCGTTTTAACTTTACTATCTTAACTTTAATTTAGGCATCCTTCAATCACTTTATTGGAATTACCAATAGGTACTTTAGTCATAATTTAAGTTAAAAACATTTAAAAATTTGCAAGACCTTATCACCAACAAACGTCATCCCAGTACAGTTGCATGCTGAAGAAACGTAATTTCACATAAATTTTTCATTTATTAACTAACTTTTCGGATTTTCTATAATTAGTAAGGGGGTAGCTATTCCACAGATATTTTATTCTGGAGATTGTCAAATTACGCTATGATAACATAACGAGTACTGACCCTTTTAAATACAAATTTTAATTCAATAACGGTTGGTACTTACTGAAAATAAGATAACCCACCATTTTATCTTTTCAGTTCTGCTTGAATTTCTGCATTTAAGCACTAAACATTATGCAAGCAACCCAATGACAAGTTGTCTTGTCAAATACTATGATATTCACAACCTGTTAAGACTCGCCTCAGCATATGTTCTTATTATATCTAGACCTTGAGATTCGTAACAACTATGCATAATCGGAGGTCAGGCTTATACTGGTTTTTGAGATAAAGTTTTCGTACGTCAGTTGGCATTGTGAATATCAACCACGCTCGGAAGTGTTCGGCTCCGCTCGATGATCCCCGTGTAAACTATGCACATGTACCTGCTTTTACAGAGCCATTTTTACGACGTGATTGTGATTCTATACATTCGGCTCCGTTCGATGATCCCCGCGGAAACTATGCACATGTACCTGCTTTTACAGAGCCATTTTTACGACGTGATTGTGATTCTATACATTATAGTATTTCTATGGACTACCCCTGAACTAACCCGTTTGAAACAAAAAAAAAGAATTATCCAAATCGGTTAATAAATTAATTTATTTATTTATTTATTTAACTAAAAATATATTTACACAGCATTACAGACCTAAATCTAATGCACTGTGAAAACTAAACATTGAGTACAGAAAAGAAAAAAGAAAAAACTAAAAGAAATAATAATAATAATACCAAATACAATCATCATATACGCACACTAGTAAGCCTATCATCCTTCATCTCACAAAACTTCAGACATTCCCTACACACAGCCGCCCATCGCCACGCAAGTAAATCACACTCAGGTGTTGACACCAGATGGGCATTTAGCAGTGTCAGTGCACGGAGGAGCGGTGAGTTCCTGTGCGATACAGTGCGAGCCTAAGGCACTGCTAACAGAGGGCGAGTACGAGGTCTCAGAACCATTCGTGGGACTTCTGGAACATGTATCCTCACTAATTGCGCCACCAGTTCCAGGCAGTCTGACTCTCCCCGTAAAACACGACACACAAAAGTAAGAAGGCTAAAATTGCGTCTCACTTCTAGAGAATAAATGACGGAGTTCTGAGGTAACAGCATGAATAATAATAAAACGAATAAAAAAATCACTGTTTTCGGATTTTTTCTGGTGTACACACACAATTATCAAGCTGCATGCCAAATTTCAGCTTTCTAGGTCACCTGGATGTGGGTTAGGTTTTTGATTACTAGTTAGTCAGTGGTAAAAATGCCGTTTTTTGGAAATTAATATCTCAATAACTATTAAACCTATATTTATCAAATTTGGGGTTCTAGTTGTTCTAAAGGATCTCAATACATGTACCAAATTTCATTTTTTTATGTTAGATAGATTTGGAGTTATTGGGGGGTCAAAAGTGGCTCCAAACGGTTCGTGTAATATAAGACACGGCTGCTGTCCGCCAGTTCCTGGGGTGAACTTGGCTGGACACGCTACCGCGTGTCTAGATTTGTTAATAAGGAACTTAATATTATAAGTAACTTTTCTTTTATTTCTGTGTTTTATTTAGTAAAGAAAAAATATTGATTTAACTTTTTACTCCGTAAATGAAACCTTTACTAAAACCTAAAACGTATTTTTTTTTATAGGAAAATATTCATATGATTATTGTACTTTACCGACGAACTGTTGTCTATGGCCAACTTTTTTTTAAACATGGTAACATTACGTTATCACGTCACTAGTAAAGATCGGGGTTCACTTGCCTTCCCTGTCGCCATTATCTGAATTGGAAAAAAACAGCCGTAGTCGTCTATAATATCGCTGTGATGGCCGCTTGCGTTACTAACTTCGTGACGGTATCGAGGACCGATTTAGCATAAAAATTAGTGTTAAAATTGTGGAGTGCAACAAGTAAAAACTATTAATAGTGCCCGAGGACGTGAAATGCAAAGAAAAACGCTCTCATATATCAAAGGCGAGTATTATTTTATAGTTGTCCTAGGTAATCGCGCACGCCGGCGCTGTTTGAGATGACTCTTAGCAATGTAATAAATCTTAATTTTGATATTGACTGACGTGACAAAGTGATAAAATCCTACTTTAGCTTTTTACCCCTTTATAATACTTTACGTGATTCGGAGAATGCCGTAGCGTGCTGCATAAATATTTCGTTTGATGTTAATGTCCTCTAGTCGGCGATCGATCATGGTAATTTTTCAGTATATGAAGAGTGAGGTGTGTATTGTGCAGGTATATGTAAAAGTTGCGAATACCTACACTTCTACTGTATTATAAGGCATGGAGGTTTTCTTTTATAAGTACTACTATGATACTGTGAACGGGAAAACTTCGATGTTAGTCTTCGTCGTCCAAATGTGATTCATAATATTTCACAGGATACAATATCCTCGATTATAATTTTAAAAACATTTAAATGATGCTTGTTGGGATGTTTGTAGTTCCATGAAATTCCAATTAGTGGGGGTACATAACCTAGCATATAGTAATTTATTGGTCACTGGTTTCAAAACTACTAACACTTGAAAAGTCAGTGTGTATTGGGATGTTATCAATGTGTTTACAGATAATAACGTGAGAGCCTCACACACGGGTCGGGCAAGGGATGACAGTAGCAAGAAAGTGTGCAATGCAAGTACTTCTGGTGAAAGCAGCAAACGCAACATGGACAGCCTAGCACAGGGGGAAAATTTCGAGAACAAGGACTCTGGATCTCAAGAGAAAGGCAGTGGAGAAAATAAAGATGGTGATGAAAGAAATGCATACTAGCAGAACTAGAACACTTGAATATTGTTGCAACTACACATCTCCTAAAAAATATTTACCTGTTCACTACTAGAATTAATTTTTAACATTACATTGTTACAGATGGCAGTCAACTTAGCAGTGGAGTTGTGTCGTCATCACAGGATGATATTGCTGTAGGCCCGAAAAGGCCTTACCATGATGAGGGTCATGAAGCAGAATCGGTTGAGGATGAAGTTACCAAACGCAAGAGAAGAAAAGAGAATGAAGACAAAGAGCCCATGGCAAAGCCAGCCCCTGTTGCACGCAGTGGGCCTGGACGGTAATCATTTATCTATAGATATTTGAATTATAACTATATTTGGTTTTATGTTTGTGATAATATGAATGTATCATTACTTACTTTAATTTATTGTTTTCAGCATACTAACAGGCACAAAGCCGCCTGGTCCAGCAAGCAAGACTGGTGCGACTCCACTAGGAAAAGGTGCAAATGTTCAAGGTGGCGGAAAAGGTAACGCAGCAGGCTCATCCACAGGAAAAGGTGGCCAACAAGCCCAGGGCAAGAGTGGCAATGTAGCAGGAAAATCAGGTGCTCAAAATCAGGTACAAACTACATTTGTCATACTAATAGTAATAAATAATGATGCTATCAAAATCATTAGCCATTTTGTCTGTCACATTTTTAAATATCTCGAACTACTTATGTTATCAATTTGAAATCTATACATATAATAAAGCTGAAGAGGGTCGAAAGTCTGTACATGGAAGATATTCGAAAAAAAAATGGCAGGGGATACTTAGAATTGATAACAACAACAGCTTTTAGAATTTTTGTCTGTTTGCCTGTTTATCTGTTTGTCTGTTTACTTGACTGCGCATCACATTAAAACGGCTGAACGGATTTTGATGCAAACTTTACTAACCTGTCAAGATATAGGCTATAATAATTGTGCAGATTTTTTGTATGGGAACTCCTATAATCCATGTGTTACAGGTTTGAAAATTGGTAAGCATCTACTTGACGACAAATAAAAAACATCCTCATTTTAAAATTTATGAACTCTTAGGTAAAAACTGAAAAAAAATGAAGTAAACGCAAGGTCTGAGGGCGGCACTGCGCAGAGTGCTCGCCAGCCACCATGGTCTCTTCAAATTTTATCGTTTAGTCAATTAAGTAACTGAGACAATAAACCCAAATTTCAGTCCCGTTTTCTAGACCCAAAAAATGCATAATATGTAACTTTGTAATCCTATATTGAAATGTGCAATTACAAAGTTACTTTTGTGCCGTTCATTTAATGAGCAGTTACATACATATACCATTACACATAAATACCACTATCCTACTCTAATATAAATGCAAAAGTTTAGTTAGATGTTTGGATGTTTGTTCAATCACGCAAAACCAGCTGTTTTTGTATACTAATAATTTATAATCTGGATTCACTTATATTAAAGTATACATTTTATCCCGTTGATCATCCCTCAAAGGGATTAAATGGGGGGAGCAAGTAAGGTGTATGAAACGGGGTGTTTAAATCCTCATACGCCATTCTAGGATTTATAGTTCAGCCGATTGGGCGGCGTGTAAACAAGTTGACGTTTCGGTATGTCAAAATCGAAGTATCATAATTCCCGCTGATTGTTGACGCTATTTTTGAGCATAATATAATATAATAATATAATAAAGCATTTATTGACAATCTGTAGTTTACATAACATAGTTGCGTATTGTATATTTGCTGTTTTTCCTAGACATTTTTATAATAAATCCACTATGGTTGATGACAATCCTTTCCAGCATAGGCCTCAGCATCAGGCCAAGAGTTTTCCATATCAGCCGATCTCTTGCTTTTCTTGTCCAGGTTGCCCCGGCAGTTCTCTTAATATCGTCTTCCCATCTTCGATATTGTCTTCCCTGTCTTCTCTTATATCTAGGACACCATTCCGTCACATCTCTGGCCCATTTATCGTTATTACTCCTTATTAGATGTCCTGCCCATTTCCATTTTAATTTTCTGACGCAATGCTTTACATCTGTTAATTTTGTTTCTTCTCTTATTGTATTAAGTCGTATCCAGTCTTTTATTTTGATGTTTAGCATGCTTCTTTCTATGCTGTGCTCTCAGGTTTGTAATGCCTTAATGTTTTGGTCGGTTAAGCTCCAAGTCTGGCATCCGTAAGTCATGCTCGGTGGTATGCATGTGTTGAATACTTTACTCTTAGCTTTTAATAAATTTAGAGCTTAACCTTTTAGCAACTAGTTCTATTATTGCGTGTACATCAAAATGAATTTGTGATACTTTGGCATTGTTTTTATTAGTTATTAATATGCTTAGGTAAATACAAAAACAGCGGCTTCAATGCAGTTTTTGTATCGTCAGTGTACCATTTAATTTTGTCATCTATTATTTTTTACGTAATTGTTGACCCTTCACAGCATAATAACTGTTTGATATAAGAGATCACTTGGGCTTGGCAGCTCAACCGTCAACACTGACAGTTGGAGCAACTTAGATGTATGCTTATGTAAGTTATGTATCTATAGAAATAATAAAGCTGAAGAGGGATACTTAGAATCAATAACAGAACATGTTTCAACAGTTTTAAGAATTTGCGTCTGTTTGTGTGTCTTCATTAATATGGCAACTGGATCTTCGGCGAGGACAAAGGCTATAAAAATTGTGCAGATTAGGGTTAAAAGGGGGTAAAACGAGGGGTTCGATTTTGTATGGGAACTCCTATAATCCATAAGTTACATGATGTCGTCCTAAATAACCTATACATATTGTGTATAACTACGCTCTGGCGTCAGCATGCCTTTCCGCCCTCCACCACGCCTTCGTTATCCCGTATAACACTCTTGGCTTGACTTCGCACGCCCGTCGGGCCTTTGACCCTCAGCCTTATATGAAAAGCCCGCTCTGTTGGGATGCTCGAACTTCGGCCTCGCGTGCCTAACCCCTCAGCTTCGGGCCTTCGGCCCTCAGCCTTATTAAAGAGCCCGCTCTGTTGAATGCTCAACCTACTGCCTTTGGTGCCATACTACTCGGTTTCGGGCCTTCAGTTACGTAAAGAGCCCGTTCTGTTGGTACGCTCAGCCTTCGGCCTCGCGTGCCTTGTCCTTGCTGCTTTCCTTGGGGCCTTCGGTCCTTATGGTCACCTATAAGACACTCGGGGATAGACAGTGTCCACTTTGGCTCGCCCATCGGGCCTTCGGCACTCAGCGATGCATTAAAGGTAGTGTCACGTTGGCACCGTTCGGGCCTTTGGCCCTCAGGCATACATAAGGAGGCCGCTGTGTGTGAATGATCGGCATTCGGACTCGCATTTCTTGCCGCTCTACTTCACATTTTCGGCCATCATCATTCATTACATAAAGAACCCGCTCTGTTGGAACAACGTTTTACGGCAGAGCTGCGTAGCGAGACTTCTACCATTATAAATGTTATTTTTTTACGGGATTCATTCGTCTAGAATCGGCACATTTGATTTTCCGAAATAAGCACTTAATCATTCGGTTTAACAATAGGAGTTCTAGAGAATACACCCCTAAGGTCCTGGTGTCCTTATCAACGCCCTCCAACCATCTCACTTTGAGAAAAATTGTATGGGAAAATAAATAATTCTAAGGCGAGAACGAGTTCTACGCGAACGAAGTCGCAGGCAAAAGCTAGTTTAGAATAATTACAAAGAAAGTTAATCCAATTTGCTTTGAACTTTTCTTTTAATACATTTCATATCTACTGTGAATAATTAATTATCTATACAACAGTCGAAAATTCATTCAAAGTCTAGAGATTACTGAACCAGTCCTTTTTATTTTTTTACCGTGGATAAATTTCAATGTATAAATGAAAATGGAGAAAAAATAGTGTAAGTTTCAATATAATATTTTACAGGAACTATATAAAAATACCTCTATCTAGATTATATATATATATACAAAAATATATGCATTTATAATATATATATATATATATATATATATATATATATATAATATATATATATATTTTATTATAAATGCATATATTTTTGTAATGTATACTTGCATGAGAGTATGCTGAAAATACCTTGTTTCAAATAAAAAAGATATTATTAAAGAATAGTGCTTGAAAAACCTTTCAAGCACTATTCTAAAAAATTAAAAACAGAATTAATGAGCGGGGATATTTGGGACAGATACACAATTGTTGAAGTTTTTATGATGGACTATTTTCATTTACACTGTCATCATGTTCCTAGCCCTTTACCAGTTTAATGGCGCCAGGAGTCCGCTTTAGCATTTAATCCCAAGACTTGGTGTAGGCTCTAGTTTATTGAAAGTGATACATAGTATTATATCAGCTAGCATAGTGTTAAAACAAACTGCTTTACTTTTAAGGGCAAATCATCTGGAGCCAAGGGGGCCACTAGCACAGCCCCAAATAAACAAGAACGCAAGAGCCCAGTGGCCAGTCCCAAACCAAATCAAGCCAAAGATGTTGGTGATGGTGACTCTGAAGATCAGAAGAACCAGGAATCTGCGGCACCTAAGGTGCCACCTTTGAAGATAGTCATACCTGGCGGTGCAGGCGGCTCGGGCAATAGGAACGAGCAAGAAGGTGAAGGTAAATAGATCTTAAAGTCGGCCCTCATTCCGGGCCCACAGGAAGATCTATTTAGTTAACAAAACCTACAACTGGCAGAGGAACTCCATTTTCCAAGGGCAAATGGTTTAATGGTGTTGTAGTATGTAGGGGTGTAACGTTAAATTACAAAGCTACGTCCATTTCAATGTTGATACTATGGGTGGGTTGCACCAAACCGTCTAATCCATACCATAATCGTAAATGGTGTTCCTTAAAATCTGGTTGTCTATAAAGTTTGACAAGTTTCTATGGGATGACAGCTGCTGGCACCATATTTAATGTTGATGGATCTGTAATCGTAAGGCTGGGTGAGTACAAATTGTCTAATTGTAAGCAGTGTTCGTTAAAATCTGATTATATGGAATGTTTGACTATTTTTTTTATGATTGATTGGCCAGTGATTGGCCCTAGTCTCACCTGATGGAAAGCAATGACAAGGCCAGGTTCAGTAATAGCCTATTCAGTCTTATCTTGAAGACAGCAGCAAATTCCAATCACTAAACTAAATTATTAGTAGGCTTGGGACTTTTAGGTGCATTCCATGGTTCTAGGTTCCATAGAGTCGTCAAAGTTAAAATAAAATGAATAGAGTCAAAGTAAATATTACACATTTAACATTGTCGACTCAGGTATCGCTGCGAAGACACAGTGGAGGCGGATCTGCGTCATCTGCAGGTCAAAGATTGGCAAGCAGTGGTGCATGATCGGGATAAGTGGCGTGCTCTCGTTTCGAAGGCCGGGACCCGTTTTGGGTCACTGAGCCAAGATAGTTAGTTAACATACGGTTAGTTAGTTAGTATACGGGCGTCCCACGGCTATGCCACATGGAGGGAAAGTACCTTGAATATTGTAGATGGAACATTTTATTGAAAGAAGACAACATTTTAATTTAAAACACAATTTAAACTGCATTCATAGATTTTTTATAATAACATAGTTGAACCGGGAATCGAACCCGCTACACGGAAAAAAAAATACCCTGTAGCCTTTATCATGCCGATCGAAAGGCTACATCATAAGGATTATTTTTTGCTAAATAACATAGTGTCAGAAATAAAAGGAAGACCATGAATTTTAACATTGAATACGGAAAGGTATTTAGAAATACTTGAGATTTCAGAAAATAAGATTGATAATATTCCGGTTGCAGAACTACGAAACCTTACTTTTTAGCAAGATGGAGCTCCGTATTATTCAGGGTTGATATGACGGTTAAAATCAATTGCTTTTTTTATAAAAATCAATGATTTAAATCAATACTTTTTTACTGCGAACAAACCAGCTGAAATAGGTGCGAGTATGACTTTGTATTCAACAGAATGGGACTCATATTGACCATTTGATAAATTAAATTGATTAACTTTGAATTAAAAATGTTAAAATGCATGTTCTTCCTTTTATTTCTGACAATATGTTATTTAGCAAAAAATAATCATTATGATGAAGCCTTTCGATCGGCATGATAAAGCTACAGGGTAATTCTTTTTCGTGTAGTGGGTTCATGTAATTATTTAAACATCTATGAATGCAGTTCAAATTGTTTTTTTTTTTAGATTAAAATGTTCCATCTACAATATTCAATGTACTTTTCCTCCATGTGCCATAGCGGTAGGACGCCCTGTATACAAAAAAATGCTACTAATAGTAAACAAAATAAAGTAAAACAAATACTTCAAGTGACAATAACAAAGTTTCTAATATTACTCGTTACTTCTAAATGTCTGATGAGATGAGGGTACTACACTGGCTTTTAGAATGTTTATATAAAGATAATCGACAATTTCTATGTCGTGTTCATCATTGAAATGGTAGGAAGAAAGATAGAGAAAATGTTTATTATTTTTTATTTAATTTGCGGGGTTAAACGAGTTCTATATTTAAAGATAGAAACCTATTGAAACAGACTTGTAAAGTCACTAATTGCGATATTTATCTTTTCTTTCTTATTACTTATACACTAGCAGCTATAAGCTGATGCGTGTATATCACTGCACTTGTTATTTAAAATAATACTTATGTTATGTTTTAAATATTTGTCCAGTCTATTTTTGAAGCTATTTACTGAAGGGGCACTTCATATACAGTGACACTGTCTATAGTAATTTATTCCACACACGCACTACGATTTGGTAAAAAGTATCCGACGTTAGTGTACATTTATGATTCCTACATTGATCTACTCTTGTTTGTTGAGAACGATTGCTCCACGTCCACTGATGTTGTATATAATGGGTATTCCATACTTACTTCCTGGAGGCTTCATGTAATTGTCCAAGATCCTTTTACTTTTGCAAGCTACATTTTGTAGACGTAATGGGAACGTACTTCATACTATTTTTGAGAAAAAGTTATAGTCATTCTCTGGAATGTTTGCCTCCCCCAATACGTCATCATCGTGGTATCACAGTATAACAATATATTCCCTACAGTAGTGAAACGCCTTTGATGTCGGGCGACGCCGCCGCTCGTGTAAGTACTTACGCCGTCACGCGCGGATGTGCCAGGGTTGTCACAAAATGGAAAATAAAACAAACGTTATTATTATGCCAATGATTTATTTACATGTGTTGCATAGCCAGATATTTACGTATTTTGTTTTTAGATGTTTATGATAAGTCTTCTATTATTAAAGTTAACTATGTAATTTATCCGCATGCGTATGAACAATTTGAGCATAAACTCACGCGGCGTTAGTTAGGCAACACTTGAACTTGAAACTACAAACTGCTTTATTCATCTCGCACGGCACTTCTGTTTACATTTAAGGGCTATGACGTCACACAGCTATCTTGAAACGCTACGTAGTATAAACACTAAAAATATATTTACAGTCGCGGAATGAAAAGGTTAATTACTTTTCAGCTCTATTTCAATGTCGTTAAGGTCGAAAAGTTACGAACCTTTTCATTCCGCGACTATACCCCAATTGTTTGTGAGAATTTTGAATTGTTGACGTCTTTTTAAAATAACGATAGCAACAAGTGGGTTACGACTTAGGCCCGTATATGAACAAACAACACTAAAGTTCCGAGATCGCGCTTAAGATGCTGTTTCATATGAAAATTCAATAGCAGGGTGTCCACTTACTGGAAAGTCAGGGAAAGTCAGGGAAAAGTCAGGGAAGCTCATGGTGGTCATGGAAAGTCAGGGAAGTTTTGGAGAGGTCAGGGAAAAATATTGGTCTAAAAAAACTCTTGAAGGGTAGAGTAGAAATTTCAGTGTCATGCATGACAACTTCTATAGTTTTGTTGAGTAACCATACCAGTATCCTGAATTGAAATGAAGTTGTTTTATGTACAAATACAATAATTGAGGATTCAAATTTTTTTTGAGGCACATTTTTAAAGTTTTGTCAGTTTTTGATAATATTTTGAAACCAGTGTAAACACTTTCGTTTCGATGTTTATGTTTATATAGAAACGTATTTTTCTGGGTTACGACCCAGAAAATAGGAGCGAGGAGGAGGAGAAGAAGCTATAGGATCCGTCCTGTAGCTCGTCTCGTCCTCCCGCTCGTACTTATTTATATATGAGAAGACTTATTCTAGCAATCATCATCCTCCTAGCGTTATTCCCAGTACAGTTGCATCCTGACGGATGCCTGGGATCCGCTACTTATTTCTATCAGTATCATATTATAAATGTTAGGATGACTACCAGTTTGGCATAGTTCTTAGTTAGACAGGGGCCTAGCCTGAGAAGCCCGTCGGAATTCGAATCCGGGATTGTTACAGCTTCGAATACCGGTAAAGAGTATGAACAGGAATATGAATTTCCGAGTCATGCATAGATGTTTTCTATATATTCTTTAAGTATTTATTTGTTTACGCCTTCTATACGAATTCATATTTTAACTGCTATCATTTAATTAAACGCTTATATAGTAAATAATTCCCATTTATTTCCCCCAAAAGTACTACAATCTTTTTAAAATAGCTTTTTAAGAGTGGTCATTTAGATTTCATCCCATACAGGGTGTTTGTTCCATCGTTTGCCAAATTGAATTGGCGGATAGGTGGGATGATTTGCTATCTCCTAAGGTCTAGAGCATACCTAACCCTAAGACCCCCCAAAAATTTCTCAAGCCCAGCACGCAATTTTTTATGATAAAAATTATCTTAAATGTTAACTCGTTAAACCTTAAATTAAAAAAGGGTAAGTGGTAGAGTCTGCAATTTTAATTTTTATTGAAATGTGTAATGATGTACGGCTCTATCAAAATGAAAATTACTTGTAAGTAACTTCTAGTTTTTTGTTAATGACCCGCAAAGATTTTTCAAAAGGTAAACATTAAGTCGCAGGTCAACTTTGAATTGCAATTTAATAAAAAAGATCATGTTCTTAAAATTCTTATAAAGAGTGCTTTGGTCTATTACATTATTATTGGTAAACGGGACTTAATCGCGTACAAAATTTATTCACCTGAGGTGTGCCCGACGTTTCGAATGTATCGCAACATCCGTGGTCACGAGCTGACTGGCTTGAGCGGGATGATACCGATGTGGGAAAACCCGTCCGGCTAGAAGATACCTAATTAGGCTAATATTCGATATGCAACTTTGCAAACTTTGGGGCTCAAATTCAGTATGAAGGTTTTTGCGTACGCCAAATTAGTGGGTAATAATCAAATTTCAATCATTTTAGTCAATAATTAAATCACAATCAGTCTGTTGTAAAAAATGTGAGAGGAAAAAGAGATTTCCCTTGTTAGAGGGATCGGAGAAAGAGATTTCCCTTGTTAGAGGGATCGGAGATATAAAAATCTGCTATGGGAAGCGAAGAGCGAGGGGGGAGATTTAGAGTCAGAGCTGCTACCGCGAAAAAAAACGAACAAAACCTGCGGTATTTCCGGACCGATTCGACCTTCAAACCTTCAACAAAAGAGCGTACTCCCATATTAAAGGCCGGCAACGCACTTACAACCCCTCTGGTGTTGCGAGTGTCCATGGGCGGCGCTAATCGCTTACCATCAGGCGATTCGTCTGCTCGTTTGCCACCTATGTCATAAAAACTCTGTCGCACTTGCAACTTCTAGCGACAGAGAGGGAAATACACGAACTTCGTTCGTTTTCGGGCGTTGTATCTCTTGCTTGTGTGTCCGCGTGGACTTTCCGCCCTCGGGCTCGCGTGGAGAGTGCGCTCTTATGGGACGCTTCGGGCCTTTGAGCCTACGCCAACTTCGGCCTTTGACCTAGCCTGCTTCTCCGCTCATCAGCCGCCGCAGTACGCGAGATTGAAGGCCGAAGACCCGAAACGTCTCTTAAGAGCGCGGACTCCAGGCGGACACTCGTATCCCCCTCATCCCTCTCTCACAGTACATGCCTCTCTCACAGCCTGACTCTAAATTGATCTCCCGCTTTCCGCTTCCCATAGCAGATTTCTAAATATCAGACTCAATTCACAACGGAGATCTCTTTCTCTTCTCATACTAGAACAACACCATCAATGTGATTTAATGATTGAAATTCGATTGTTAATTTGAGCCAAGATGCATATCGATTAGCCTAATTCGTCACAAAGTTGGCAAATTCATGAAGTTTGTGACAGGATTTTTAACATTATTGCAAATCATTAGAAATAAGATAGACCAGAGCACTTTTAAAATAATTTTAAGAACATGATCTTTTTACAAGCTTTTATTTAGTTTCACCTTTCCCGTTGTCTGTCTGTAATCAAATCTTGCAAGTTAAATTTGATCCACTTCCCGGTTTCAGATTGAGCTGATATTTTGCATGCATGTATAAATCGGATGACAATGCAATATTATTATGACATAGAGCTGATCTGATGATGGAGACAGGTGGTCATAGCAATTCCTAAACTACACAAGATAAACCCATTGTGTTTGGGCTTATTCGAACCGACTCAACAAGTAGTTTATGATTGTGGAAAAATGTTCAGTCGGCAATGAAAGCTTTTACCAATAATGAAATTTTTGACCACAAACTTATTTACTTTCTGTTATAGCCATTCAAAGGTGACCATCGACAGAATTTGTACATCTTGAAAAATCTTTTGGGGTCAATAAGAAAAAAGCTAGACGTTACTTGCAAGTAATTTTGATAGAGACGTACAACATTGCACATTTTCATAAAAATTGCAGACTCGACAACGTCCTTTTTTTAAATTTCAGGATTAACGAGTCAACCTTTATGAATCATCAAAAAACTTTAAAAATAAAAAATAAATGGATTTAAATTTGACTCTTTTTGGTCAGGGATAAGTCAGGGAATTATTTTCTGGGTTTGCAGTGGACACCCTGAATAGCTACTGATTAATAAGTCAATTTTTGTGAACAGATACGTAACTCGCTATAATTCTAATAACTCTATAGACCGTAGGTATAACATAAAAAAAAACAAATGGCGCCGAAGCGCGATCCAAACTATTAAAAAAATATGGTTTCCACGGCAATTCAACGCTATTCCATCGCTTACCGCTTAGTTAGGTACCTACGTAATTAACGAAATTAAGTATACAAACTTACCTGTCATCACGGGGTAATCTATGAAATCTTTATTTAATATTGTTGTTGAGGTTTAATAATAAAATCACAAGCACTCAATTCAAAAACATGTACGCGCCTGCCTTGAATGTTAGAGAACGCAGACTGAATGAGTGCGTCGGCGGCCCGCGCCGCCCGCTCACCCGCGCTTACCCCCTCAGTTGCTCTGCGCAAGTACATTCGTTGCCCAACTGTATGTTGTTAAACTGTGGTGGTGTATTGTGGTCAAATTCCGTATAACATCGAAATCGGGATTCCGATCTAACAATTTTATCTAATTTACGAGAAAGTTTTCAGTAGTTTGGCACAACACGAGTATCCAAGAGGAGGGCTTGAAATAACGTTATTTTCGCATATCGTTATGATCCATAATGCTACTAGAAACGATATTTTGCGGGCATTTATAGCGTTACGAGGGTAAAACTGAAAGTTCGATAGAAGAAAATATGCAGTATAAGTGAGTTTATTTATTTTTATTGTTTTTCAAAATATTCTCCTTTGTATTTCATGCACTTATGCATGCGTTCAAACCAGTCCATAAAGCACTTTTTGAACTCTGAAGTAGGGGTCGACAAAATGGCTATTTTATAGGCCTCCACTGCTTCTTCTGGCGTCTGAAACCGCTGACCACGCAGTTTGTCCTTGATTCTGGGGAATGTAAAAAAGTCGTTGGGACTTAAGTCAGGGCTATATGGAGGGTGGTCCAATATTTCGACTTTTTCACCGTCCAGGTACTCAGTTGTTGTCCGAGCGGTGTGTGGGCTGGC
Source organism: Notocelia uddmanniana (assembly GCA_905163555.1). Taxonomy (NCBI): domain Eukaryota; kingdom Metazoa; phylum Arthropoda; class Insecta; order Lepidoptera; family Tortricidae; genus Notocelia; species Notocelia uddmanniana. The sequence goes on from LR991052.1 coordinate 50,418,948, forward strand.
GTAGTCGTGGTGAAGGATGATGCGACGACTAGGGTTTGTTTTTCGAAGTTCAGCAAAGACGTTCGGCAAACAAATAGTGGTGTACCAATCAGCATTGACTGTTCTACGATCCTCAAGAGCCACAGTAGCTACGTGACCAGATTTAGAGATAAACGTAGCCACCATCTTCTTAGCCGTACTGCGAGAACGAACAACTTTTGTGGGTTTGAGCTCGTCTTGGAAGACCCATACTCGGGATTGGTTTTTAGTTTCAGGCTCATAAGCGTATATCCACGACTCGTCACCTGATACTATGCTAAAAACAGCATTTGAGCGTCCCTTGTTAAATCTTTTCAAAGTTTTGCGGCACCAATTGACACGGACTATTTTCTGCTCGTCAGACAATAGGTGAGGTATCCAACGGGAAAATAACTTTTTCACGCCTAATTCTTCTTTTAAAATAATTTGTATTTGACTCATTCCAATACCCAGGTGCTCTTGAATTTCCCGATATGTCTCATGTCGGTCTTCATTTATCAGACGACGCACAACATCGACGTTTTCTTGCGTGACTGCCGATTTTGGTCGACCTTCACGCACTTCGTCGGTGCGGGATACACGGCCACGTTGAAATTCTGAATACCACCTGTATATTGTAGTCTTTGAAGGAGCTTCAATATTAAAAGCAGCAACCATCCGCTCTTCACATTGTTTTTGTGTTAGTCCACTTTTAAAGTCATAATAAATCATAGCTCTGAAATTTTCACGGCACAATTCCATTTTAAGCAGTGACTCGACGACTTCAATAAACAATTGAAACCGAACCATACTTTTTTTTTTCTAAGTGGCCAGTGTGTTGAGATAAGGAAACTTCAGAGATTATAAAAAGGTATAATACATGTTAAAAATAAATTAATAAGTATTCGATTCCCGCCACTTTCAGTGCAAGCCTCGTATCATTAATAAAAGATAAAAATAGCGGTATCAATAGCGTTATAAATAAAAAGCAATATTAGGTAAAAGTACCAGTGCTTGTTGCTGACCCAATACTTGGCACATTCAATCTAATGTCATTACAATAGAGGTGACAGATCCGCTATAATAACGTTATGGGCTATCTCTGTCTCGCACACAGTCTTGCCGTTTCATCCGCTGCGACTTGTACATCAAACGCGAGCACTCCTTAAACGAACACCTATTAAAACGATATTATAGCATTATCATATAAGGTTCATATTTCATTTTGTTATGATAATTGATGCGAAATACCGTTATGAGGAATATTGATTATAATTATAACGAAATTTTAACACTAACGAAATATATCGTTATAATATCTCTTATTTTCATAAGATTTTAAAGGCCTATAGAGGATGCATAATTAGATAAATCATATATTGTCACCTGTGAAAGTGTGAACTGTGACTACTGAAGTCATAAATTATAGGTTTATGATAAAAGTAATTGCACTTTTACATAATGTGTTTATTAACTACGTAACAACATAAATCATGACATCTAATATAACGTTTCATTCATAAACTTTGACTTCGAAAATTTTATTTTAACACTATGATGACTCCATGGATTCTAGAACCGCGGTATGCATCTAAAAGTCCCATGCCTAATTATTAGACTAGGTTCTATGAGATGACAGCAGCCGCCATATTTACCGTTGATTTTAACAGTCTAATATATCGAAAGACGTTTTTATTAGTTTTATTACTAACATAGGAGTAAAGATGACATGTGTTACAATGTATTTGGCAATTTTGACTGTTACCAACCATTTTTGCTGACTGTACATGTTGCCATTTAGGTGGCATTGGACAACGTGGGAGCGGGAAGGGGCGCGGCAGCGTGGCCACACTGCCGTACGTGCTGCCGTGCACCAGCGCCGCCGACGCCGGACAGACTTCGGACAGCTCCGACGGGACCGAAGACAAACGGCCAGGAGAAGGGGGCAAGGTACAATTAAGCCCAAAGTCATGCAGACGCCGCGCGTCCTTCATCCCGATGTCCAGAAAACTAGTAATACGGTGATTTCCAACTGTTACCACAAATTTTTGTTAGCTCCGGTAAATGCTGGGATTTTATTCTTTAACTACTGGGAAATAATGTGACCGCTTAAGTGCATTCATAGTAAATAGATTTATTCACTTTAGTGGTGATAGCTGGAATATTTTTTCAGCAGTTAGGACTGAGAACAGGCGGGGGAAAACCCAGGTGTTACCAGCGGTAAAAAAATTGGTGGTAAGAGGTGGGAATTACCCAAGGCAGGCGGGCATCCATGACCCTCACCGCTCGTCTGACGCAGAATACGTCGCGTTAGTGTGGAGTTGGTCTTGAGTCTCGTGTTTGCTTAGGCTATCCCTCACAACCAAGTAAGTCTCCTTTGTTCAGTCTAAACTAATAATTAACGATGTCGACATTAAGCCAAAGAAGAAAGATTTGTGAAGTTAGCAGCTAGCGAAACCAGTTTACCTTTACAAGTTTACTCAAAAAATATTTTTCCTCCCAAGGCTGGGCAAAGAGTCCTCCGTTCGCACAGGACGAACGATGGAGAGAAAGAGAAGGACAAGGAGAGGACTTCCCCTCAGACCGGGAGCGAGAGTCGCTCCGGGGCGGGTTCCACTCAATCGACATTGAGTTCCAACAAGAGCCCCCCGCCCTCGGGCTCTGTAAGTTCTCGTATCATGTATTATGATTAGATAGAACATTTCTGTAGGGTAGTTCGTCCTCGGGTATAGCATGTCACTGTGTCATTATGCAAAAGCCAGCAGATGAAAATAGATCATAATGTATTAAACATAATTTTACATAGCATGAATGTGTATCTATTCCCATAATTTTTAAGAAATGTAGTTGTTGGTCTGGGTTCCAGAAGATTTGTATTGTTCCGCGATACTGAGCATGCGTCTCGTTGATCCTACCTATGTAATTAATGTATTGTTTAGTTTGTTTTTGTTAGATGTACAAATGACGTATTCACCTAGCTGTTTACTGTGATGCATGTGTAATATCCTCATTGTTACTATTCCCTATTGCTTGTTATAGGGGCAGGACAGTGAACACACTCCTTCCTCCACATCGGGCGGGGTGAGAGAGACAGGTATCACTTTTCAGTCTTATTTTGCTGAATAATGTAAAATGTATACAGGGTGTTTTTATTGAATTCCGTTAATTGCGAGGGCTCAATCCTGAGATGAAATAAAGCCATCTTCTCTAAGACGCTATAAGTTTCCCAATTCGTACCATTTCTAAGTTAATCAAGAATTCATTTTCTTTAATTAACACCCCTAGTAAAGTATAAACGATCCTTAACATTGACTTAAATAACTAAAAATGTGGCGCAAGATGACACTGACAGTTACATTCCAATAGCTGACAATAACGCTTCCTTATAGTCCGAGTTAAGATAAAAACTGCGTACAAAAAAGAACTTACAGGCATTATCGTCAAGTGTCAATTTTGCAAACATAACAAACAACATGGTTAAAACTTTTTAGTAAAATGGCACTATCGTATACTGGCTGGGTACCAATGTTTTCTTTATAAACGTCAAAAGTGAACCGTGAAAGTAATGGAGTCGCTTTGGTTATTTAATTTATTTTTAAACAAATAAAATACGAATAAGACATTCCACTTCAATATTAACACACATTCGCGCACCATTCTGTGATAGTTACTGTTCTTTTTCTGTGTTAGAGATAAAGATGTTTACTTTCATGAAACTCTTTAGCAAGTCTATAGGTAGTTATTTCAAAAGTACCGACTGCTGCCATTGGAGCAGCATTTGTACTTTTACAACTTTTGCCTTGCAAGTCATCGTCATCTATCTCTGACATCTATAAAACAAAGATACCGACTATGAACTTGAAAGATAAATTAATTAAACATATTAACATTAAATTGATTTTTATTACATCATTTTATGTAAGTATATGAATATGTTTTCCTCGGCATAATTTCACACGCTATAATTATATGTTAAAACAGAATTTGAATAATGTTGTTTGAGTCGGGAACGAACGGACATACGTTCAAGACAGGTTTAGCAGTTGCAGTTAGTCGATTTAAGCCTTTATTGGTCCTGTATATGTCGGAATTAGGGAAATGGACCGAATACACAACACTCGTGTGGCTTGGTTTATAGAGTGCATCACGTCTATTTTGCGCTATAATAGCGGTCCATTCTGAACGTCGCTGAGGATGTTGTGGAAACCTTGATCTGAAACATAAATTTATTTTTTACTAATTTCATTTTCAAAAAATATTGACCTAATAGCGACTCCTTACATTTTTGTTCTTGATAACCTTTAATTTGAACTAATAAAATTATTTATTAAAACCATGAAATTACCAGGACTTTACATAAATATTTTAACGTTATCGAATTAACTAACCTAAAGAAATATATTCTATCCTTTTCCACGATTTTTTGTATCTATTAAAGCAATTTTTCTCAGCACATTTCGTCATTGTTGGACAACTGTCACTGTCTGCGGTCCAAACACGACTACGAGGCTTGCACTGAAAGTGGCGGGAATCGAATACTTATTAATTTATTTTTAACATGTATTATACCTTTTTATAATCTCTGAAGTTTCCTTATCTCAACACACTGGCCACTTAGAAAAAAAAAAGTATGGTTCGGTTTCAATTGTTTATTGAAGTCGTCGAGTCACTGCTTAAAATGGAATTGTGCCGTGAAAATTTCAGAGCTATGATTTATTATGACTTTAAAAGTGGACTAACACAAAAACAATGTGAAGAGCGGATGGTTGCTGCTTTTAATATTGAAGCTCCTTCAAAGACTACAATATACAGGTGGTATTCAGAATTTCAACGTGGCCGTGTATCCCTCACCGACGAAGTGCGTGAAGGTCGACCAAAATCGGCAGTCACGCAAGAAAACGTCGATGTTGTGCGTCGTCTGATAAATGAAGACCGACATGTGACATATCGGGAAATTCAAGAGCACCTGGGTATTGGAATGAGTCAAATACAAATTATTTTAAAAGAAGAATTAGGCGTGAAAAAGTTATTTTCCCGTTGGATACCTCACCTATTGTCTGACGAGCAGAAAATAGTCCGTGTCAATTGGTGCCGCAAAACTTTGAAAAGATTTAACAAGGGACGCTCAAATGCTGTTTTTAGCATAGTATCAGGTGACGAGTCGTGGATATACGCTTATGAGCCTGAAACTAAAAACCAATCCCGAGTATGGGTCTTCGAAGACGAGCTCAAACCCACAAAAGTTGTTCGTTCTCGCAGTACGGCTAAGAAGATGGTGGCTACGTTTATCTCTAAATCTGGTCACGTAGCTACTGTGGCTCTTGAGGATCGTAGAACAGTCAATGCTGATTGGTACACCACTATTTGTTTGCCGAACGTCTTTGCTGAACTCCGAAAAACAAACCCTAGTCGTCGCATCATCCTTCACCACGACAACGCCAGCCCACACACCGCTCGGACAACAACTGAGTACCTGGACGGTGAAAAAGTCGAAATATTGGACCACCCTCCATATAGCCCTGACTTAAGTCCCAACGACTTTTTTACATTCCCCAGAATCAAGGACAAACTGCGTGGTCAGCGGTTTCAGACGCCAGAAGAAGCAGTGGAGGCCTATAAAATAGCCATTTTGTCGACCCCTACTTCAGAGTTCAAAAAGTGCTTTATGGACTGGTTTGAACGCATGCATAATTGCATGAAATACAAAGGAGAATATTTTGAAAAACAATAAAAATAAATAAACTCACTTATACTGCATATTTTCTTCTATTCCCGAAACTTTCAGTTTTACCCTCGTACAGGAATGTACCGCCCGAGTCGTGCGGGCGGTACTTTCACGGGGGCCATTTTTTGTGGGCTGATTGTGAATCTAGTTCTATAATAGTACATCAATGATCCTTAACAATTAAACAATGTTGACGTGCGTGTCATTCGAATTCCGAATTGTCATGTTTGACATTAACTTTTGCTTAACTTCACGTTAGCTCTTAAGGCCGTTTTTCATTCACCCTTGGTGATATAATTAATTATTTTGTATGAAAATAAAAATAAAATAAAAAATCTTGAATATTGAAGAACTAAATATGCTACGTCGTTTCTGTGGCTATACACGGAACGGAAATCAATAGAAACACCCTGTATACATTTTACTTAAACCTCACTACAATAAAGTTCATCACTTTCGACAATATCACTTGCATATAAATGGTAAAACTGATTCAAAAACGCGAAGCTTATTTGTAAAGTGTACACCATGACTGCTATTCGTAACTAATTTGTGACATTAGGTACATAGCACGCGTCAGTTTGCTTTTTAAACGGGTTAATTCGTATTAGTTCATAGAGTTCATTTAATACTTGACTGTTTTACGTCTGTGGAGTTGCAAGTGTCGATCCACTTACCATCCGACTGGCCGTAAGCTTATTTGGCACCATAAAAATGAACCCCGAAGTTGCTGAAGGAGATAATTATTTGTAGCTAACAACCCTGGCCCGTCAGTAGAGCTGCATCCTCGGAAGCGCAAGATCAAAGCATCCAAGGACAGCCACTCGCGCGAGCCCGCCAAGACGGAGCCGGCGGCCGACAGCACGCTGGCGCACAGCGTCTCCCACTCGAACCCCTACCAGATGTACATTCACATCCGCAAACAGGTACCATAACAATAAACGCACTTCGAAATTTTTGCATGCCATGTAGTTTATAAAATGTAGGTTTTTTTTGTTATGTATAGTGAGTACCTGCCAAAGTAGGAATGAGGAGTATGATTTATTAATTAGCCTTACTAACTATGCCTGTTACTGTCTACATTTTACATGTTATACATGCCGTTCAAACTTTTTAATAACATGTTGATATCTCCTGGCAGATTGAGCAACGTCAAAAAAGCTTGTTTCCTGTGAAGCCCAAACCTCCCAAAGACTTCAACAAGTACTTGATGAACCGTTGCACTTACACTCTGCAAAGCAACGTGAACCCTGATCCCCAAGTGGAGATACCGCACAACATGCCCCCACAGATGGTTAGCGAATTCACTGACCAGGAGAAAGAAAGGTAACAATCTTTGTTGTTATTAAATTATTGTGTATTTACCAGTATGTTCAAGTATGTTGATTCACTACGTAAAACAGCAGCGTGCCTGGCCGTCCATAGTAATATATCTCCGCATGTGTATGCTAGCTTATTTATTTACCCCCGTTTGTCACCTCTTAAAATTTCTTATATAAAAGAGCCAATATTAATGTAATGCATTAAATGTTATTTATTACATTCTAACTTTATAGGACGCGCATGAGAATCCAACATCTCGTTGAGAAAGAAAAGCTTGTACTGGCGGTGGAACAAGAAATTCTACGTGTGCACGGACGCGCCGAACGCGCAGTTATCAATCAGGTACATACGTTTCAGATTCAAATGTGAGCTCTGCATGCGTCTTGCGTATACATGTCCATATAATTTTGTCTCATTTCCAGGCATTACCTTATTCCGTGTGCACAATGCTGCGCGACAAAGAAGTGTACAACGTGTTGGCTCCGGAGCAAGAGGAGAAACGCAACGCGCAGCGTTCGCGGTGCAACAGCCGACAGATCAACTCTTGGCTGCAGGAAGTCGATGATAAGTGGGAGAAAATCAAGGTATGTTTATATTACTAGTCGCTACAACAACAATTCCTAATTATTATAAAAGCAATATCATATTCATTTATTAGTTATCTAATCATATATTTAAGAATAGATAATTTTTGTGGATTGTAATTTGATGAATGATCTAGGAGGGCATGCTTCGACGTCAGAACACGGAAGCTGAAACATTACACGCAGTTCAAAAGATGGGGTGGGAGTGGAAATTGAAGGAACTCGGCATCGTCGACCACAAGACCACCCCTAAAATCGACCCCACACATGTACCCCAAATATTTGTTTCTAATTTCGACTTGCGTGCTTAAATTGCATCTATTTATTCGTATAATATTAGCCTGGTATCCAGACTGATGTCTATAGATATTACTTTTCGAATAATACAAGAATTACGTTTCTTTGACCGTTTTGACTTTATTATTCAATTGGTGCTAAAGTTGAAATAAATATTTGTAATTTTGGCTTGACACGCAGAGATTTTCGCGTTCTGGAGTTTTTTTGTTATGTTTGAAGTATGTTTATTATCACTCTCCCTGGCTTTTTCTTGCCTCAAGCGACCTGTCAGTACACTCATGTGCATCAATTATACAATTACATTTCTTCTCAACTTTCGTTTCACCAACGCTAGTTGATAAAATGCGATTTGTCTGTTCATGTAAGTATTCGTGTCGTAAACGTTATCGATGCTTTGCTTTCATCAAATTAATATCAGGCTATTAATGTTAATATTAGTATGTCAGTAACAGTAGATAAACATTTGGTTCAATGTTTTAAATGTTACCGCGTAAATTAGGATACGTTCTTGTCCTAAGTTTTGGGTTGATATTGAGCTTCGTCTCTTCCAATAGCCTAACCATTAAGTTGTACAACCTATATTGTTTGATCAAGAATGCAACAGTGAACGCAAATAAAACACAAGCTGTTAAGTGTCCCCCGCACACACCTCGACTGAACTCGAGTCTCCATACAAACGTAGTTTCGTTCTCATTTCAAAACGCCGTGCTGAAATAACATATAACTTGTATGAACAATGGGAGCCGCCATATCTAGATCGGAAATTAGTTTCTATTGCTAGAAATTGTAATAGAAAAAAAATACAGTGAGTTTTTTACGTTTTGTATGAAAATCTTAATAATCACTGTATTTTTTCTCCATTATACTCTTATGCAACAGAAACTAATTTCCTAGCTACAAAATATCTAGGTCGGAAATGCAGCAAAAGTATACAAAGTTTCATGTTATTCCAGCATGGCGTTTTAAAATGGAAGCGAAACAGTGGTCGGCGTTTAAGTAGTCAATCCTGACACCTGTCATATCCATACAGTTTACAGTGACTTTTAGGTTATAAACTGTATGGAAATGACAGGTGTCAGGATTGATTGAGTGTATGGAGAACTGAGCGTCCTGTGGACTCTTAACTATGTCTCTGGCGATTTACACAATTGAGCGATTTTATTTGCTTTCATGAATTACATCAATTGACAAGAAGCGATGGCAACATTGCTCGCAATTGAGCCACTCACATGTTTGTAATGGCACTTAACTAATTATTATAATTTTGAGTTTCTTTTTGTTGCAAGAGGGACACTCCGACAAAGTGTATCGATGTTTAAATTAAAAACAGTCTTTTTTGATTTGACAAGGTTTTTATTTGCTTTCATGAATTACATCAATTGACAAGAAGCGATGGCAACATTGCTCGCAATTGAGCCACTTATAATCTCGATATTTTTTGTGTGCCCTCTTGCACACAAAAACACTAGACAAAGTGAGTCTCATTCGGATTCATTTTTTTTTAGTTAATGTTTAAATTAAAAACAGTCTTTTATTTATCAAAGTTTTGAGTTAATAGTTTATAAGATCTTTGGGCACAACTCATTGGTGCACCGGTGACAGCAAAATACAGTACTGACTTTATGAATGATGATGATTAAGTTGTACTACCTATATTGTAGTTACTTGATTAAGAATTCTACATTGAAAGCAAATAAAATAAAGCAAGCTGTTAACTATGTTCCTTGCGCTTTAACACAATTGAGCGATTTCGATTTTTGTAGTGATTTTTTGAAGATGCGACGAAATTTATTTGCTTTCATGAATTACATCAATTGACAAAATTGCTCGCCTTTGTCATGTTTTTTTTTCTATATCATTTCTAACCGTTTATATTAATACGAGTTCTTTTCCTAGGTTATACTAAGAATTTACAATATAGTGATCTCATTAAAATGATATTTGGTTCTAACGAGTATGATTATTAGATAATTATAGAATATAAGGTATACAATATTCGTTAAGATTAATTGGACATTAAAACTATGTATTGAATGGCAGCTTAAACCAGCACCAAGCATAATGACTTAATGACCAACAATTACCGTTCCAGTTGATCAGCATGTGTCAATGCGAGCTAATCTTGTTCAATATCGATTTTGAATCATGTCAGATTGTTTCTTAAGTAGATTGTTATTTTATTATTATCAGACTATTTTTTCCAAATTACCTCTACCTTACGCGTTGACACATTTGGGATCAAAGTGCATAATAATTTGCCATGCCACAATTTTCTCATAATAATTCGGATTCATGTTATAGATGGATGTTATGTGTGTAACCAATAGTATACCTGTATCAGTGTCTGTAATCAATTATGTGTACTTAACCACTCACCCGTGCAGTCGCCATCAAATATATCGTAACACGGAAGCGCATATTCAGAAGAGTGAGCTCATTGTTTGCTGAAGTAACAAGGTGTTCAGATGTCGATATGTTTGACGGCGACAACCGAGTGATGTGTACGTTTGCTGTATGTTACTCGATCCATGTTGTGCGAATTTGCATTGAGGATGTTACACGGGGAAGTTTGGATTGTGTTTAATGATTGGCTAATTGGCATGACCGTTTCTATGTTAGACTTTATGATCAATGTTGTTATCACTGGAATAGTTTAATGTTTTTTTTTTCTTGAATTGAGTATGTAACTGGACTAGCCAGATACTATTAAAGAATCGTAAGAATAATATCTTTCATTTCACGACGACGACAATCACCCGCTCAAATATAATAAATATGACGCGAGACGTGATATTAATTCAAAACTTTGAAATGAAGGTAAGTTGCGAAATAATATTTTTCTTAGATAAAAGAAGGTACATCACCGTCCCGCTGCCCCTAAATACCAAAAACCGGCCAAATGCGAGTCGGACTCGCGCACGAAGGGTTCCGTACCAACACCTAGGCTGGGTTGCACCGGCTTACGATCACAGACCGATCAACGTTAAACATGGCGCCGGCAGCTGTCATCCCATAGAAACTTGTCAAACTTTCCATACATTCAGATTTTAACGAACACAGCATACGATTACAGACGGATTGGTGCAACCCAGCCTTAATCTACATTTAAAACCACTATACAATACATAATCAAAAAAGGTCGTATCGTCATAGGAAACTTACGGCACTTCCTTTTGTTTGGGAAAGACAGTTTTTCAGCAATAACTCAAAAACCTATCTTGTTCAAACCAATTTTCGCTGAAAGAATTTATTAATTTTCATCATCTTGATTTTTTTCAATTTTTAAACTTCATAGTTTGGAAATTAGAGGGCGGACACACTTTTTTACCACTTATCTAGCCAACGGTTGACTTCAATGGAAAAGTATTCTAGGAACCTCTATGTCACTTTTGAAGGCCTCTCCATAGATACCCCACACGCCTATGTGCATTTAAAACAAATTTTTGACCCCCCTGTTACATGTACGGGGTGCCCCCCTGTTTAATTTTTTTTTCAGAATTCCACATATTGCACCTTTTTACGAAATTTCATAATTGTAGTGCTCATGGTCTCCGAGTAAATCGGCTGTGACATACGGACGGACAAACAGACAGACATGACGAATCCATAAGGGTTCCGTTTTTAGGGTTCCGTAGTCAACTAGGAACCCTTATAGTTTCGCCATGTCTGTCCGTCCGTCTGTCCGTCCGTCCGCGGATAATCTCAGTGACCGTTAGCACTAGAAAGCTGAAATTTGGTACTAATATGTATATCAATTACGCCGACAAAGTGGTAAAATAAAAATTGGAAAAAAATATTTTATTAGGGTACCTCCCCTATACGTAAAGTGGGGAGTGATTTTTTTTTTTCATTTTAACCCTAACGTGTGATATATTGTTAGATAGGTATTTAAAAATAAATAGGGGTTTACTAAAATCATTTTTTGATAATGTTAATATTTTCGGAAATAATCGCTCCAGAAGTAAAAAAAAATGTGTGTCCCCCCCCCCCCCTCTAACTTTTGAACCATGTTTTAAAAATATGAAAAAAATCTCAAAAGTAGAACTTTATAAAAACTTTGTAGGAAAATTATTTTGAACTTGATAGGTTGAATAGTTTTTAAAAAAATTACAAAAATAATTTCTGAACTAAGTTTGTAATTTAACCGTATAAACAGGTGTTTATTGTACCTGTCATTTCTACAAAATCACAATGAAATGACGTGCTTTTTAGGGTTTTGTGTTTCTGTACTTAATATGTCAACTTAATGTGACGGACGGAAATCTGCGGAACCCTACACTGAGCGTGGCCCGACACGCTCTTGGCCGGTTTTTGCCATTTGGCTACTGAACCCTAAAAACGGTAGCCTAATCAATCTAAGACTATACAGCCCTACTTATATGATTTTCTGTGCCGTTGCCATAATATATGTATGTAATCACTATGGCAAAAAACTTAAGAAGATTACCTGTTGTATGTAGTTGTAGCTTGTTCGAATAGACATTACACATTTAGAATGTGCAGCACAAACAAAACAAACGCCTATTCGTACACGTCACAACTACATACCACAGGTCATCTTAAGTTTTTCACCTATACCCTTGAACTTGTCACAGTGACAACAATATGAGATCTCTAGCAGTTTTCATATTGATTGATTTTCTTTGTGACATGGTATGAAGTGGTCCGAAAGTCAAATTGGTTGTCTATACATTTATTTGAGGAGCGAAATATATTTTAGGGTGGTCACAAATTGAAATAAATAAATTCACGAACTAGTCCCAAACTATGCAAAAGGTTGTACAAGATATATCGGTAGACAAGATATATCGTACTTATAAAAATGCCGCCAGCATCCTCGGTACAATGGTAAATGTTTTCTTTTTATTTCACTCAATGCACCCTCTTACAAGTTTCTGTTTGGCCCTATGGGGTTGACTGGTAGAGAATGCCTCTCATGGCATTAAGTCCGCCTTTTGTACTCGTATGATGCGTGCAATAAAGTTAAAATAAAGAAATACATTGCCTCAAGGGCCTGTTTTAGATTTAAGTTTTAATTTTATATAATTATTTTGGTTAAATAGTCGTATATATATTTTCTTTGTACATAGATAAAGTATATATTAATACTTAAAATACATAGAACATTTAAGTCTCTGGAACTAATATTCTCGTGTTCATCGCGCAAATAATTCCAGACCGAGATTTGAACCAACTAGCATAACTGTTGGAAAGGTTCATATTCGTATATTGGAACCCACCAACGGGAGGCCATCTTACTTCCACGGGGCTTCATAAATATCCGAGGGAAAAGAAGGTCTCCGCTTCAGCTTCAACAAAATGCTTTCGGATTTCCGGTTGTTGACGTTGATCTACAAGTCGCATTTCTCAACCGATACTCCTGAAATTTTGTGAGCACGTTCTATATATACAGGATGTTTTTATTGAATTCCGTTAATATCGAGGGCACATTCCTGAGATGAAATAAAGTAATCTTCTCTAAGACACTAGTATCCCAATTCGTACCATTTCGAAGTTATTCAAAAATTCTTTTTAGGTAATTAACACCCCTAGTATAGTATAAAACATCCAAAAAATAAACAATGTTGACGTGCGTCACGTGCGGTGTAATTCGAATTCCGAATATTGTCGTACTTGACATTAACTTTTGCTTAACTCGACGTTTGCATTCACTCTTGGTGATATAATTTGACGACCTGTTTAGCCTAGTTGGTAGTGACTCTGCCTCCGAAGCTAGAGGTTCCGGGTTCGAATCCCGGCCAGGGCATTTATTTGTGCATTTATCACGGATTTTTGTTCTTGGGTCTTGGATGTTTTCTATTATGTATATCGTCGTCTAGTACCCATAGTACAAGCTTTGCTTAGTTTGGGAGTAGGTCGATTTGTGTAAGATTGTCCCCCTATACATATATATATATATTATTTATTTTGTATGACACAGAAAAAAAATATTTTTTCTTGAATTCCGAAAAACTAAATATGCTACGTCGTTTATATGACTGGCTATATGCTTGTAGGAATGGAAATCAATAAAAACACCCTGTATACAGGGTTTTTTGTCAAGGCAGTTTTTCAAATTATCAAATAACTCTTAATTACTTCTTCTCTACAGGTCGTATTTCTCAACCGATTCTCGTGAGGTTGTGTGAGCGGATTAGCATTTATATAGATTTTTTATTGTCGGGTAAGTTTTTGGAAGAAAACATTTTATCTTCAAATGAATTTGTTGTTTCTGCGCAAGTATTTCGGTTTGTTCTCCGCTACAGGTCTCATTTCTCAATCGATTCTCGTGAAAATTTGTGAGCAGGTTCGATAATTAGTTTGTTTTCGTCGAGTCAGAGGGCTTACCGCGAACCGAAAATGAAGTATCTCCCTCTGTCGCCTCGAATCCGCAAGTGCGATAGAGAAGCAGATACTTCGTTTTTGGTTCGCGGTAGCGCCTATGTTCTTGAAAATCAACAAAAAAATTTTTTTTAATGAAATCGTATAAATCGCGGGTCGCATTTTTCAACCGATTGTCGTGAAATTTTGTGAGTCCGATATAATAATATTAATTATTTTTTTTGCCTACAACTCATTACTCACAGAGCCGCCACTAGTATAACCTCATTTCTTTTCTACTATTTATTGCCACACTACACGTACAACTTTCTTAAGCATCTTACAAGTTATCGCCCGAGATGAAATATAGACTATTTGCTTCCGCCTGTGTCCAGCAGTGGACGTCCTTCGGCTGATATGATGAAGATGATTGACTCCTGACCCGAGGACTACTTTTATAAAACAACTAAAAGTAATAATGCTCGTTAAATACTTTCAAGTGCTTCCAACGTTTGTTGTGAACAAGCAAGCTGGGTCAACAGTTTTCGAGTACCAATCGAAAAACTACCCTCCGAAAAATAAAAGAAGCAAATGACACGATTGTGCTTTTCTACGGAAACCCGTGTGGCGTGAATCGCATTTGGAAGGTTTTTACGGTTAAAATGGCTTGTCTGAGTATCGCCGAATATGATAACAATATTCCGCAATAAAATTATACCCCACCCCACCCACTGCTGGGCACCTTCTCTCATTGATGAGAGGGGAAAACACAAAAGACTATAGATATCTCATACAAAAACTCGGGTTTACTGTCACACGACTGGGTAAAACGAAAAACATGATCTACTTATGTATGTAACATAAGTAATTTTTATTATATTTAACTCTTATATTTTACAATAAAAGTTATAATTACAAGATCTAATACTTTCTATTTGATTTACAAAAAAACATGATGACTGAATTTTGATACTTAAAAATTTAAATCAATGGTAATTTACGTATAAAAAATCTATGCCACATTAGACCCGTAAAAGCGGACAGCATGTACCAAGTAACAACATACGACATGTGCTCGTTTCTCAAAGTGACTCGGGTCTGGTTGGGTATGGGCCAGCCCTCGAGGGGGTCTGGAATGCCTCGCGCGTCGAGCCATACCGGAGCACAGCCTAAATGCGCACTCATTGCATCTAAATCTCTGAAACAACAAAAACTATTGGTTACTTCACGAATTTTTAAGCAGTTGTGCTCACAGCGCCTTGAACAACGACGAACGATAGGTGTTAGGCATGGGGTAAGATATCAAAAGTAACCTTCATGCTCGCAAGTCAAAATTATTTTTCCATATTATTCATGTCAGTACAATTCCATGGTTGTAGCATAACTTACCTAGAAAACCAAGACCCTTTTTCAGGATTATTCTTGGGCATGAAAGGTGCTCTCTTCTCGGTGAGTCTCACTACTCCCGTCAACTCCACTTGGCCCTTTACCATGGATGGTTCACGTTTTTCTTTAGGTCGCATACTTTGATGTACCCAACCACGGTTAACTAGAATCACGTCACTGAAATAATGTTAAAAAATAATTACATGGCAATGTTGATTAATTTTAAGCAAAGCATTGTTTTTGTTCACAGACATTTAAAAAAAAGATAAGCTTTTTTATATATATATAAGAATTCCATTTAAGACAGCTGGCAAAACCTGGACTAGACTCGCACGGAACAGACAAGATTGTGAAGAAGTGTTAGAGGAGGCCTTTGCCAAAGGGAAAACAGAATCAAAAAATCAAATATAATTATATATATATATAAAACAAAAGAAATACAATTAAATGTATTCTGTAAAACGCTGTAAATAAATAAATAAAATATAAGTATTTCAAATTGATAGCATAAATAGTTCTTGAGATATTTACCAATGTGACAGACAGCCAAAGCGGCACCATAAGGGTTCCTTTGTACTTTTTTGGTCCAGAACCCTAAAATGAACTTACTACCAACTGACAAGGGATATGTAAAACTTACCCAGTGTCAGACAATTTAAATGGAGTAACCACAAGCCATCCTTGGTTTTTCTTTGGGTCTGACACCAATGACCCAAACCTATGGTGTTCATTTTCAATCAGTGCTCGGGGTCCTATTAGTATCTCTTTGTCATGAAGGAATTCACCTTTCACTATGACTGGCTTGTACTCCATGGTTTCCAGTTTTGAAAAGCTAAAACAGTTCAAGTTCAACATCATAAATTTATATTAGAACTAGCTTTTGCCCGCGAGCCCGTCCGTGTGCAACTCGTTATATTATAGAAATAATTGCTATTAACCCTTTGAACGCTTTCATATTTGAATGAAGTGATGACTCAGACGCCATGGTATCAAAAATTGATGTAACGTTTAAACCAATAAAAACAATTCATAATAGATTTTTTTCATGATCTAAGTACACCTTCACTCCGACCTTTTTAGTGGTTGTTGGCGTGGTGGGCACGTCGACACACGACCACTTCTTCTTCTACTCCTTTTTAGTGGCTCTTGGCGTTCAAAGGGTTAAATTGTAGGCGCAGGCTTAAATGTCCGGGCCCATACAAATTTCTACCCCCCTTTACACCCTCTAAGGAATGATGTACGGAATAAATACTATCCTATGTCCTTTTCCGGGACTCGAAACTAACTTTATACCAAATTTCATCTCAATCGGTTTAGCGGTTTAAGCGTGAGGAAGTATCAGACAGACAGTTACTTAAACACATAGTTAACACATTTATATAAACACATTTATATGTTACTTTCACATTTATAAGTTAGTTAGTTCTAACTAACTTATAAATGTGAAAGTAATAAAGTAACTCTAAGTGTGAGGAAGTAACAGACAGACAGAGTTACTTTCACATTTATAATATTATAGTGTGGATTACAGTATTTTTGGGAGGTGTGTGAAGACAACACATTGAGGCTCTTTCATCAATTTAATGAAATGCAAAGGTGTAAACCAAACTAATACTGGCCATGCCCAGTGCCCATGTCATAGGATGCCCACAGAGACAACATCCACCAAAGTTTTATTATTATTTATCTTATTCCTTCCTACTCACTCAGTCGGCATCGGAACGGGGGTGGAATTTGATTTTGCTTGAAGAATATCTATAAGTTCTAGTTTCCATTGAAGACGGTACACTTGCCAGCACCCCAGGCCAAATGAAGTTACTGGTATAACCTGCAATATCTTTTCTTTAAAAAAAGAAAACAATAAAATGCTTACATTTTTCCTTACCCTGCTTCAAATATGTAAATCGTTGTGTATTAATTAAATAATTTATAACAAAAAAATACCGATTCCAATTTTGTACTTCGCTATGCCACAATTTGTGGTTCCCGTGAGCCAATGCTTGGTTACCTACAGAAAATACCGAAAACGGCATTCGCGTGCCTATGCCTGAATTTAAATTCGAGGAATTCCCTCGATTCCTCCTAGATCTCATCGTCAGACCTTCACCAAATTTTTATGGGACCAACTTGGGGGTAAATGCTTTGAAACAAAACAAAAAAATATCAAAATCGGCAGACTTGGTCAAGAGTTATCGGGGAACTACATAAAAAAAGCATGCAGACAAACTAAGAACCTCCTTCCTTCTATTGAAGTCGGTTAAAAGCCATTGCATACGGTGGGTTTAGTCTTGCTTTTAACTAGGAACACACAACCACATTGGGTAACTTATGTAGAAAACTTCATAGAAATGGTCCTGGGCTCTGCTAGGTATTGCAATCTGGTATGATTTTCATGGATCTGGCTTAATTTGTCCAGTGGAATTGTTATTGTACTGCGTTTATCGAAGATTGTCAAGTTTGGAGGCATAAAAGGTGGTAAGGCATAAGTATGTATAAAGAATATTGTTTTGCATAAAGAAGATTAATGGCATTTTAAATAATTGTGTATATAACATATTATGTAAGGAGAATTTGAGGATTTGTTAGGATTGGGAGGAGCAGTAGGCTCGATCGTAGCGCGCCACAACACCCTGAACGCCATGTAGGCTTGAATCAGGGCATTATCTGTATGCCCTGCCTTCCCCCTGCTAGACACATTGTTGGATAACGATTGGTTTGATTGTTTTAGAATCTCAGTGGTTTATGGTACATCATAGTAGAGGAAGATAGAGTACACCTGGTCTTAGTTCCCAGGAATGGAAGGTCAGGGAGTATATTGCTTAGCTAAACTATGGAGAGTTCTCTGCCTTGAAACCAACTTACGATTTTACCTATGACTGAAAGATAGGGGATCTATACAATCGCAACAGATTTTACTAGATATTAACTGCAAGTCCCATGAGGACATTTAACCTAGCTGCAATCCTTTTTGTGATATGAACTATTTATTTTCATTAATTTAACACCAAGAATAAAGCATAGAACCTATCGCGCGCTAGCGAGTGAAGTTTGGAATTCCGCAGTAAAGTTTTTAAAGGAAAATTGTGATAAGTTTTAGTGACCTTTTTGGGCCTACCGGATTTGGTCCAGATCCAGTATGTATTAAATTACGTACTGAATTACGCAATGCCTATGGGCGCTAGCTACTGCAAATCAGAATGGATAGAACAAAATTAAAAAGGTTATTGTCCAATGCCTGAGAAAAAGATATGTATGAGCACATTAATTAATTTTTGTTTAATTGTTCAAATTCTCATAATTACTAGTTTCTTATGTATACTCAAATGGCGGTGGACAGGACACATAATAAGGAATAAGGAGAAGTGGAGCAAAAGAATAATATGGTGGTACCCCAGAGACAAAACAAGAAAAAGAGGTAAACAAAAAATAAGATGGGACAATGAAATAATAAAAGTTGCGGGAAGACAATGAACATATTTGTTGTAAAAAAGAATAGCTTCCTATCACAATCTAGTCCACAGTATTAGTTTTGATATAATCTGTGTAGTTTGGAGTCGTCCATCAGCTACTCTCATAATTGACCACAATTTAAACACATTACTTATACAGATAAGTCTGTATGTCGTCGTTAAGTACCCATGTAACAAGCTTTTAGTTTGGAACTATGTCAATTATCCCTCAATATTTATATTTATCTGAAGATTGTTTGTTACGGAGGCCTCTTATCGGCTCCATCATAAGAAGATATAATAGATAGATATGTAAAATTTAAGCTAAGTCGGACACCGAGAAATAAGTAGAGTGGGGTGGGTGCGGTTTTAAATCATCGAATATTAATAAAAAACTAATCGAATACGTCTCAAAGCAAATTTAAATGAATATTCGACTAAAGATCAGCTTCTAACGAGTATAATGTTAACCTCACCAATAAAACCCATTTCACAACTTCCACCGGTTCTTTCTTATGTGACTGTCTCTTTATTGTGTTTGCATATGTCGTATTACTTTTTATGAACAGATTTTTTGGATATTTACTCCTAAGATATGTAAAGTCCCGGGCTACTTTGCACAAAGTTCGGAACATTTTTATTATTTACGTAAAGTAATATAATAACATCCAATGGTGTCTGACACTTGGCAGTCTTGTCCATAGAGGAAATGTCTTGACCCACAGACCAATAAGAGAATCTTGACCGGTATGTAGTATCTCTTATTGGTCTGTGGTCTTGACACTTGGCAGGTCATAATTGTTGCCAGCTCATTTTTAACTTTGCCTACTTGTGCGTGTTTTTTCTATCGCTATCGCTTGTATAAAGCCGGGTCCACAGCGCCATGTTATTCGTGTTTGCAAACATCAAACATGTTTTGTTGGATTTTTGGTGCAGTGGACCAGCCTTAACATTGAGGCCACGTCTATTTTGTGTTCGAAAAACATGTTTGATGTTTGCAAATACGAAAAACATGGCGCTGAGGACCCGGTTTTATATGTTGTGCTCCGAAGAACTGTTCGACATGATGCCCACGGCCGCTTTCTACCATTGCACCGCTCGCCGTCGACAGGACATTCATCATCAAACCTTAGAACCTAAATGGCCACGTACGGTACAGTTCCAGAGGAATTTTCTTACTCGGATGCTCCGACTGTGGAATTAGCTCCCTGCCGAGGTTTTACCGAGTGTATAAGTTTTCAAAGGGTCGGCAACGCGCATGTGACTCCCCTAGAGTTGCAGGCGTCCATAGGCAACGGTGACCGCTTACCATGAGGCGGGCCGTAGGCTTGTTTGCCATCGCCGTGATATAATTCCTGGCCTCTATACATTACAGGAAACAAAGGGTTGCAGACCAAGTAGATATAGACCGGATAGGGATACGCGGCCTGCAGCCCAACGTTCGTGCCGAGTTTTGTATAATGCTTTTCTCAAACATATGCAATGGAATAAAAAACCACACCCCTCAAAAAACAAATGTAACAGACGACTGCTGGACATAGGCCTCCCCCAAAAAGTGCCACAATGGCCGATCCTGCGCCACCCGCATCCAGCGGAGTTCTGTGACCTTTACCAGGTCATCAGTCCACCTTGTGACAACTACAGACCAAACAACTACTTATAATTAAATTTTAAAAATACTTCCCGGCCTAGGCCTTCTATTTTGTTTTTGTTGTTCCGCCTCGTGATACTTTGAAGCCTGTTATAACGCACGTAATGACGAAATTTCATGGCATGTTTGAGAAAATTAATAAATCATCAATAATAAAGCAAAAGGAGAGGTGGCATTTATTGAGTTAGAAAGGCCTGATGAGATGAGTAAGGTCAGTAAGCAACCAACAAAATAACTACAGCAATCTTATCTCTGACTTTGGTTATGTTACGTATCAAGAGCCATAGGTTAATATGTATTCTGAGGCAACTACTCCATTTTAAATCTACGGCCTTACCACAGGTACCTATCTAAATAAATTCGATATATTCGAGATGTATGTGGCCTGTCCAGCGCCTCCAGCGTAATAACTCGATGGAATTCGTTACCGCGATTCTGGGGTTCTCCTTTTGGGATGTATTGTAATTACGATGTCCTAAATGTCGTATTCCACTCTGAATAATTACCAACATTCTTCCGGTTGTAGAATAAGCTGGACAGGCGGTATTCCCAAGGGACTATACTGTATGGCAGTGGTTCCCAAAATTGTCTGGGCTACGACTCATCTAATACAAGTTTACAAACTCGGGACCCACCACCACCACCATATCAGCCGAAGGATGTCCACAACTGAACATTGGCCCACTCGGCACCCACCTCTAGGAAATTTAATTTTATCAATTTGAATAAAGGGCTTTTAAGCGGTATACATTAAGTACATATTGGGTAGGGACTTTTTGTAAGTTGGTTTCCTACCTAGTCCAAACAAGGTTCTGAATCAAACTTTCTACTTCTGACCTTTCCGTCCACACCCCCTTATGAGCACCCATTTATCAAGCTATTGCCGCTATTTGTCTTTAGGATTCTGTCTGTGACAAAAATACAGATAATACAATTACTTAATAAATGTTTGCATTTTATTCTAATTAGGAGAAAAAATTAAAGAAATAGTAGGTAGATACTTTAATGATTGGGTCACATTTTGTGTAGATAGTAACTCTTGGGTAACAATGAATACCTACATGCTCAATAATATATATCATTATAGTCCCGTAGACAATGGGCGGCCAATATTTGCACAGCGGCTGTGTTTCGATAGCAATGTTGCATGTAACATGTGGCACTCGAGTTGGCATAAATTTGGAGACACGTAGCGGGTACATCAACAATAGATAAGATTGTAGAGTTGCGCAATGATTCATAAAAATAATATCGATAATATTACCTACATACTCATAATGATCAGGTTCAGGTCAAGGAGTAAATAAAACAATAATTTTTAAGAAAACAAAAACCGACTTCATTGGGGGAGGCCGGTGAAAGATTATTATACTTAGATGGTGCACCCTTAGATTCCATACAATAAAAAAAATGCTATAAGTATGTTTAATGGTAGAAGACTAAGTACCCTCAATTCCTCATGGAATCATGGAAAAACCTTGCTTGCTTGACAAACAAAACGAAGACAACAAATCGCCAAACGTGAACTACGCGTCGTTGAAGAGTTCCGTTCTGATCATCATCAGCAGTTCCACTTCATCAAATGTCACTTTTATGAATGAAAATGCTTGATTAGTTCATGAAAACACTAAAATCACTATTTGTGTGCTTTTCACATTTGAGGAGTTCCCTCGATTCCTAATGGATCCCGTCATCAGAACTCGAGCATGACAAAAATCAATCGAAAAATAGAACTTGCTTAACAAACACAGCTAGGAGGACAAATCACCAAACGTGAACTTTTCGTCGTTGAAGAGTTCTGTTCTGATCATCATCAGCAATTCCACTTCATCCAATGTCACATTTTTGGATGCAAATGCTTAACTTGTTGATAAAAACACAAAAATCACTATATGTTTGCCTTAAAGATTTGAGGAGCTCCCTCAATTCCTCATGGATCCCATCATCAGAACTGCGTTTTGACAAAAACGGGACCAACTTGGATATATATATACTTACAATCAAAAAAAGAATTTTCCAAATCGGTTAAGAAATGACGGAGTTATGGAGTAACAAACATTAAAAAAAAAACATACAACCGAACCTCCTCTTTTGAAATCTTGAAGTCGGTTAAAAAGAAGTTGAAGTTGTTTCAAGTGTCGCTTGTCATTCATCTGGGGTTGTCAAATTCAAATTCAAATTATTTATTAGCTTAACCACACAAATATACAACAGATATGTCTGGCGGACCCCAAACTAGGCTGAGCCTGTATCTTGGGGCCCTGGAGTGCAAATACGAGTATGTGAAACAGGCATGATAAGCAAAAACTCTACAAAACAAGAATTAACAAAAAACAATTCATATACGACACGACTACTGTGTGTGTGTGTGTGTGTGTGTGAGTGTGTGTGTGTGTGTGTTTGTGTGTGTGTGAGCGCGCGTGCGCGCGTGTGTGTGTGTGTGTGTGTGTGTGTGGGGGGGGGGGGTTATGTTGTATGTATGTGCAGATATCATGTTATACATGTTAGCAGGCAAGGAGAAGGGCCTCTGTGTCATGATATGATACTGCTACTAGCCACTTTTTAACCGACTTCAAAATTTCAAAAGAGGAGGTTATCAATACGGTTGTATTTTTTTTTTTTAATGTTTGTTACTCCATAACTCCGTCATTTCTTAACCGATTTGAAAATTTTTTTTTTTGATTGTGTGTATATATATCCAAGTTGGTCCCGTTTTTGTCACAAGGCAGTTCTGATGATGGAATCCATGAGGAATTGAGGGAACTCTTCAAATCTTTTAGGCAAACATATAGTGATTTTTGTGTTTTTAACAACAAGTCAAGCATTTGCATCCAAATATGTGACATTGGATGAAGTGGAACTGCTGATGATGATCAGAACAGAACTCTTCAACGACGAAAAGTTCACGTTTGGCGATTTGTCCTCCTAGCTGTGTTTGTTAAGCAAGTTCTATTTTCACGATTAATTTTTGTCATGCTCGAGTTCTGATGATGGGATCCATGAGGAGTTGAGGGAACTCCTCAAATCTTAAAGGCAAACATATAGTGATTTTTGTGTTTTTATCAACAAATCGAGCATTATTATACAAAAATGTGACATTTGATGAAGTGGAACTGCTGATGATGATCAGAACAGAACTCTTCAACGACGAAAAGTTCACGTTTGGCGATTTGTCCTTCTAGCGGTGTTTGTTAAGCAATTTCTATTTTCACGATTGATTTTTGTCATGCTCGAGTTCTGATGATGGGATCCATTAGGAATCGAGGAAACTCCTCAAATGTGAAAGGCACACAAATAGTGATTTTAGTATTTTTATGAACTAATTAAGCATTTTCATTCATAAAAGTGACATTTGATGAAGTGGAACTGCTGATGATGATCAGAACGGAACTCTTCAACGACGCGTAGTTCACGTTTGGCGATTTGTTCTCTTCGTTTTGTTTGTCAAGCAAGCAAGGTTTTTCCATGATTTCATGAGGAATTGAGGGTACTTAGTCTTCTACCATTATAAACATACTTATAGCCATTTTTGTATTTTAATGTATGGAATCTAAGAGTGCACCATCTAAGATTAATAATCTTTCACCGGACTCCCCCATTGAAGTCGGTTTTTTTTTCTTAAAAATTATTTATAAACGCCTTAACTTTACCTATTGTGTATTGTTGCAAGCTATGCATTTGACAGATTTAATTATAAATGCGTAAATGCATAAAGTCAGATGAGCGCTTGGCAAGAGCCGACCTGTAATTTGGAAGAGGGACTCTAAACTTGCGCCTGACCAGAAGCTGGCTATAATTTGGTAAGTTTTTTATTATCGCATGAGCTCTAGCCACTGCTTTTAGGATATATAGCCGTGTAACGCTTAGAAGTTTAGTCTCTGGATAAAGGTCATCCGTTGGAGAAAGAAAGGGTTTTCTAAACATTACTTTTATTACCGCGCGCTGCGCTCTCTCCAACTGCAGTAGAGTGGTTTTTGGAGCGCTTCCCCAAACCATCATGCCATACTGTAATATTGATTCGCACAAAGCGCTGTACACAATGCGAAGCAGTTGCTGCGAGGCGCAGCCGCGAAGTTTTTTCATTATATAAATACATTCTCTCACTCTGCCACAAAGCGCGGAGATGTGCTGTTTAAAGGATAGATGTTCGTCGAATATCAGACCCAGATACCTGACTTTTTCTGATCTCACTATCCTACTGCATGAGCATAAAGTGGAACCTCTGACAAGGTTGGGACATTTGCTACAGTGCATCACAAGATATCTATCAGGGGGAACAGTAGAGGCAGATGTTTTAGAGAAAGCAAGAAAGTTAGACTTGATAACATTAAGAGTGAGAAGATTGCTATCCAACCACGTTCCAATATCCGACAACCCGCTCTCTGCGAGTTTAAATGTATCATCCCATGTGTCTCCGTGAAACAGTACCACAGTGTCGTCTGCATAACAGATTACTTCAGCTCGATGCAACTGAAGTTGGAGGATATCATTAACGTAAATGAGAAAAAGCGTAGGGCCAAGGATACTACCCTGTGGTACTCAAAAGGAGATTGGCATCTGATCGCTACTATTCTCACCAACTTTAACTTGTAATAGACCACATTGCGTCTCAAGGGAACATAATTCTATATTTACGGCGTGGGCGGTATAATGAATCCTGAGTAAAGCGAAAGATTCTACAATAAAAGAATCTGGCGTGGCTAGGAGTTCAAGTGTCTACATACGCCCAAGACGAAGATAATTTTGCTACCGTGTGACATACTGCTTTACAGCCTATGAAGCCCGCGGCTAAAACGTAAAATGTTTTACAAATAATTTTGCTACCGATAAGCACATAAGCTTACCGCTTGCTGCTTTTCTGTGAGGAAAAGAGTTATGTTGCCCTCAAATGGGGGAAGCAACCCGGACCCGGACCCTGGACCCGTGTATGTCCTAAAACTACGACCAAGACCACCGTGGGATGGGCAGCAGCATCCCTGGAGTGCGGTGGAGATACTGCGATCGCCAACCCGCATGCCAAGCGTGGCGATTATGGCATTTACCTCCCATGAAATTGGGGGAGGCCTATGTCCAGCAGTGGACGTCTTTGGGCTGATACGGTGGTGGTGGTGGTAGCAAATAGTATGTATATATATGTACTAAATTTGAGTAACTCAAACTTGCAATAACTTTCGTGGGCCTACTTCCGTGGTTAGATAATTTTTTTATCGATAAAATTTGCCTGTGAATACGTAACGTCATCACTATTAATATTCAGTAGCACCATGTGGGTGATTTATTCATTTTATTGAAGCACGACTCGGGCGCAGCACGCGACGATGGCTTCGGCTAACACCATAACAGTAAGTAACTTAGATAATATTGTAGTTATCGTATTATCATTTTATCGGTCTATTAGCGTAATTGTTATCCACCAGGTGTGTGACATGTGTATTGCCGGCGAATAAAATAATCATAAATTTTGCTTTTGCGAACTTTAGTTAATAAAGGTACTTCCAAATTAATTACCATAAATTAAATTAAAATACCTATGCACGTAACATAATACAATATATTTGAAACTATAACTACATTTAACATTTGAAACACTTTGAACTAAGTAGTCTCTTTTATTTGTTCGATCGTTTGGTGCCGGTTTGATTTTACCTACCGGTTTGCCATATGGTCATACCAGATTAGTACATTACGATACAAGTGCATAGAACAGGAAATTCGCAACAAGTGGTGATAAATTAAAACACGACCGAAGGGAGTGTTTTTACTCAACACGAGTTGCGAATTACCTATTTGCACGTGTATCGTAAAACGTTTTACAGTACATATGGCTCTTTAAAGTTTCGACATATGCACGTAATCTGCTGATTACCGCACTCGTGCGGTAAAGTAGCACCATATGTACTGTTGTGGTACTGTAAAATAATTTATTAAACCTTTACCATATATATGTTATAAATAAATAATATTTAGACATCGTAAAGGTTGAACTAAATGGGTGCAAATGTCCCAGTGCTCGACACTGACTAGGATTAGCAGTCCCGGTCTCGATTTGTATGAAAATTCCCGGGATTTGCCGGGAATTCCCGGTAATTTGCATGCCCTAACACTGACCCAATACAAGGCACTTTCAATCTTATGTCGTAATGACAGAGGTGATCAGTGGATGTCATCTATTGGGCTTGGGCATTAAGAGGGCGCAGTACGCTCGGTTCTCCATACAAACGTATTTACCCTCTCATTTTAAAACGCCATGCTAGAATAACATGAAACTTTGTATACACAATGGGATACGGCATATCTAGGTCGGAAATTAGTTTGTGTTACTAGAATTTGTAAAAGAAAAAAAATACAGCTGTTTTTTGAGTTTTTTACGGCTTGTAGGAAAACCTTAATAACCGCTGTATTTTTTCTCCATTATAATTTCAAGCAACAGAAACTAATTTCCGACCTAGATATGCCGGATCCCATTGTGTATACAAAGTTTCATGTTATTCTAGCAAGGCGTTACAAAATGAGAGCGTAAATACGTTTGTATGGATAATCGAGAGTACTGCGCACTCTTAAGGTGTCGAGCATTACGACGTTTTGTTTCCTAGCCTATGTGCGTGTCCTACTGCTCCTTTACACCAAGGCCTTTCTCCTTGATTACTCTCTTGCGGCCAATTGTCGAGGAAGTCGTCTTAATCATCACGCCATCTCCGCCTAGGCCTGCTCCACCAGCAGCGCCTGCCTTCCGGCATCCACTTGGTGGCTATATTACTTAGCCCAATTATCAGAATGCAAGCGAGAGATGTGACCGGACATGTCCCACGTTTACCTTATAATTTATTACATCGAAATGAAATAGCTCTACAACTAATTGGAATCATATTAAGTAGGTAATATTCGTCACAAAATGTTTTCGATCCTTCCATTCACTTTTTATTTTGCAATCTACCTTTTCGACTCTAAAAGTGATAGATCACTTTCTGTACCAACCGTGACCTAACCTACGACTGCAATTGCAGTTGGTACCTACTACAGTTATGAGTTATATAGATTAACTGTTACACTTATCGTACGGTTCAGTTGTTATGGAACTGTGACTAGTATGATTTATGTAACAAGTGTGAAGAATGTCGTTTAATTAAAAAGGTCCTGTTTCGTTTCGCAGTGGTGGCAGTGGCTGGTCCACACTAACGATATCAAACAACTGTGGACGGCCCAACCCACCTACCTCATCTCGCAGGCTGTCTACCTGATCGCAGGCTTCGTCACTTTGCTTCATGGTAAGTTTTTCAGTGGCAATATATAAACAACCTTAGGGAGCAATAATAACAACATATACTGATCATTTGGTAATGATTCCAGATGGATTTGAAAAGCTTAATCATCAATAATTAAGTCAAAAATAATTATTCTTAAAAATAAACTGTTTATTTCAGAATATACATATAAATATTAAGTACAGGGCACTTCTTCTTACATTCAATTCAATTATTTACATCTTGCACTTAGCTAAACCTTTATATTTCTAAGAAACCGCGTTTTCTTTATCTTTCAACAGTTTGATGGTGTTTGAATACATACATAACACATACATACATAAGCATACCTAAGTAGATAAGCACCTTGTATGCACTCAACTGCTATCTCTACCTACTTTCCTTTACGTTTTGATTGCTAGGTACGGTCGGCCTCACAAGGGGCTGAACACCTTTGTACCTTGTCGCTTTAACATGAGTTTTAACTGTTATACTAAATGTCTAACGGGTGAAAGCGACAAAGTCCCAAAGTGTCCAGCTACTTATGAGGCCGACGTACTATACGAAATGCTGAATATCGACAAGATTGAGTGCTGCGTTATCGCTCTATTGCTCATAGCTACCCCAAAAACCTACACCGATGGCACAGAATAATAAGTATATTCCGATGGCATGGCCTGATGTTAAGCAGAAACCATAACCTATAGACGCCTGCAACTATTGACCGTTTATAAATTGAGTTTATGCTGTATTGACAGGAAGAGACGAAAAATGTAGGTTCCTCACTCTCAACGCCACGCGACCTCGTACTTAGCTCTGGCATTAACATCAGCCTAGCTACTTAGCACGATTGCTTATACCGTCATGTTTTATGTGACGTTTTAATACATTACGGCCCTATAACGTGACGGTAGTTAACTATCGTGCTAGCTAGGCAGGAACATTGTCGTCGCCATACCTAAAAATACTTGTATGATGAGATGGTCAATAGTTGCAGACGAAATGTTCCATTACACAAACGACTTTAAAATATAATAGATTCGATAGGATTTTACAATTTTACTGATTCGCTTCAGATAATATTTTTGGATATTAGGTTCAATTTTTTAGTTTTTTTCGTATTCGAAATGAAAAACAGAGTTGAACTCCGGTTAAACCATCCATTTCGAAAATAAAATATCTCGTATGAAACGGGTGGCTTTCAACTCTTGTTTAAAAGTACTTTATCGCATCTGAGGATGCAAAATGCACATGGTAGCAGGCTTTCTATTACTACAGGTGGTAGGTATGGGGTATATTTATGTAATCAACTTCTAGGTGTTTCTCCTAAATGCAAGGGTCGCGATTATAGCTTTCAGGAAAGGCGGAAGATGGCCATATTTCTGGCTGGCCACAGTGCTGCACGGAATCTACGCCGACAACTTCTGGCACTTCGTGGTTCCGGAGTACGACAATTTCTGGCACTCGCAGACACCCGTCATGTTCCTTGGAGCCAGACAGCCGTTGCATATCATCTTCCTATGTACGTCAAAAGTAACCTATTAATTAATATTATAGTTATAATATTACATGTGTATTCCGAAAAAGATCCTATTGGCGTGTGTGTGACATTTTTATGCGTAATGATGACTTGCATTCAAAGAGTTAAAATTGCATGGTCGATTGGTTTATATACCATATGATTCCTAGGTAGGATACTTAGGTTTCCTACAAAAATGTCTTCACTGTCGCACGGAGCGTGGACGACATAACCCTCTTTCACTGTTCTATTATAGTCAACTTGGAAATATGGTAGTATTACCTACGTAACAAATAAAAATCTGATGTGACTACAACTATTTGTTAATATTGCAGACCCAGCATTCATTTACCACGCCGCTTACGCCGTGTCGAAGCTGAACCTGCCGCGCTACGCGGAGCCGTTCGCGGTCGGTCTAGTGACCGTCCTAATCGACATCCCGTATGACATCGTCGCCGTCAAGTTCGTGCACTGGACCTGGCACGACACTGACCCTAACATCTTCGACCGTCACTACTGGGTGCCGTGGAACTCCTACTACTTCCACGCCACTTTTGCCGCCAGCTTGGTTTTCTTCTTTCACTCGATCAGAAAATGGCTCGCCCCTAAGGTTGCTCAATGGGATTCTGCCGGGTGAGTCATCTTTCTTTCAGCGGTTTATTTCCGCTGACAGACAGATTGGGTGTAGTTAATTCCTATAAAGTAAAAATAAATAACGTAGCTTGACCTCGTCCACAACACTCCTCGTTGTGACCACAATTTGAAGCGCCGGATTCTCCCTGGGCCTACCAGACCCCGGCCTGGACCATTTCATTTTGTAATTATAAATTCGTTGTCCCAAATGCCTAGGGGCCCTAAGTCTCTAAAGGCCGAACCTGCCTGTGCCTTACGCAATACGCGGTGAACCATTAACTCATTTATTCAGAGCAGAGCGAATTCGCCCTTAAAATACAACAAAATTACACCCGCATACTTACTTACCTACAATACTTAAATGAAAGTCCGAGGCAGCAAGCATTAGGCGTGGGCGACGCGACGTGGGCCACCGCCGACGGCTTTGCGGTCCAGAGGGCCTCCTGCCCCATCTTGACCCTAGCCAAAACCGTGAACACGCTAAATGCGCTGAAGGATTTGAGCAAAATGTATGCATGAAACGAATTATTAAATACCTAATTCCCACGCTCTTTTTTTCGCTAAGCACTGTTCATCTCCTGTTTTATGGCCTGACGATTTCTCTGCTTTGATTATTTTTTAATGGTATGGCGCGTAAATCCCCAGCGGCCACACGTTAGGGTCTGTAATGTCTGTATCTTTACTGTACTTGGCAGTGTCCATATTGTTGACATTTAAAACATCTCGGTGATGAAAGTGTAGTCTACATTAAATGTGATTGCAGTAAAAAGGCCGAATGGAAGACGGTGGTGCTGGCGACGCTGTTGGGCATGCCGGGCGGCGTGCTGCTGTTCGTGCCCATCTACCACCCGCTGCACGACATGCTCCACATCCACTCCGAGGTCACCTTCTTCCTGCTGTTTGCCCTATTCGCTTCTTTTGTGCTGCACGGATTGCTGAGCGATCGGGAAAAGACTAAAGAGAGGTGATCACTTCTAACCAAGTTAGATCGTGCGTTTAGCAAGCTCGAGCCACTCTAGGCAAACCAATACATTTGAATCAATTTCTTCAATCAATTCAAATCTTTGGAGATTAGTCTAGCTAGCACGATAGCGTATACCGCCACGTTTCATGTGACGTTCGGTCATGAACTCGTGATGGTAAAGATAAGCTATCGTGCTAGCTGGGCAGATAGATATAGTATATATATTGACATTAACCATGTCTAACAGAGTGACATACATTATTAGCTAGGATACCTGGTTAGTGATTGCTGGAGTCGCTTCAGCACGAGCCTGCGTGCTAATAGGCCCATTGTGCGTGTAAACTGAGATCTTGAAGTCGTTCGTATTTCATAGCGTAGATGGCGGACACAGTTGAGTTTTTGGTGAAAATATAACATATATATCCGCTCCGCTGCGAAGGCTCATTTAAAAGTAATTGTTAATTCCTGTTGGCCAGACTGACCGCGATCGACTACGTGCTGCTGCTGCAGCTGACGGCGCACTACCTGACCTACTGGGCATTCGTGATGTTCTTTCATCCGGAGCGCGAGTGGTCGCTGGGCCTGCACGAGCCCGTCGGACCCTGCAACGAGGTCGCCACGCTTACTACACCTTTCGGACAGGTAACACAACATCCCGGATTTAGGTATATATTACATAGTATTTACTTGGCGAGCTACAATTCTCTAGAAGTACTTACGTACATAGAGGCATCAAGCGGATGGTTACTACTTAGGGCACATTCTTGAACTGACATAAAGTAATCTTCTCTAAGACACTATTATCGCAAAGTGTACCACTTCGAAGACATTCAACAATTCATTTCCGTTAATAAACACTCATAAGTACCTATACTAAAAAAGATCCTTAACAATTAAACAATGTTGATTTTTTAAATCCTGTAATAGCATTTAGTTCTAATTTGTGCCAATCTGTGTAAAGTGGCCAACTATAATATGAACAAAGGGTCAGTGCCCGTGTGGCCCGTCTTAAGATCTCATTAATTATACACCTTACACAAAACTTTTCTAACATAATCATAATATCGTTTAAAACGTCAAGCCAAGGTGGCAAATCGTTGTATCTGTCATAGCCGCCTGTGCGCGCGTGTGTGTGTGTGTATGTGGTCTTTATTGACGTTTGTATAAAAATTATGTCATTCGAATATTGTCATACTTGACATTAACTTTTGCTTAACTCCACGTTAACTCTTAAGGCCATGTTTGCATTAACCCTTATTGATATAATATATTTAACTACGTTGTATGAGATAAGAAGGAATGGATAGTGTGAACAAATGTACATGCGACTGCGAGTGAATCTGTTTACATAATGTAATATATTAGTATTTAAGACACAAGTAATTAGTTTTAACCGTTCTTGTGTGGCCAGGACACGGAACTGTGAATCATCCTTAATGGGCCTGAAAGTTGGTACCTACTATAACTTATTACCTATTATTAAAATAACTCGCAGCGTCTGTTTGTATTAAGTACCCAAGTAATGCATTCTGTCCGATAACAAAAGTAGATGATATATTTTTTATCCGATATAGATATGTATAAGTATATTGGATGCAGTAGGACGTTAGGCAACTACATGACTTACATACAAGATCAACCATAATCTAACAAAATTTAAGTTACCTATTTATTTAAAATGATCTCGTAAATGTTGCAGACGCTACAAAAGCGCAAATACTTCTGCCCGGACAACTACGACGAGGGCTACTTCAGCTTCCACTGCGTTGGCGGCCAGAAGCCCCAGCCAGGCTCTTGGTGGTACGTCATCTGCGGAACGCCCTTCGAGTGAGTAATCTCTTAATAGGTACCTCTTTTTTTTAACACTACGACAGTGGCAAATATGCATAGGTAGCGCCTAACGCTGCCGCCGCTGATGGTAAGCAGGCTCCGCAACCTATCGACGCATGCGAACCATAAGCGCGCTGCTGACCCTTTGTTGATTCAAGCGTTCGTTGTGTTGACAGCTAGATACAAATGCTAGATCTTGGCCTCTTAAACTCAACACAGCGCATCCTCGGGAGCTCTGGAAACCTCACCGCAGTCACCACACCCAATAAGACGGATTTTTTTCTCAGAATATATATTTAAACACAGCTGCTTCAGACCTAATAAGAATAATAAGATACCTAATAAGAATTCGACTTGGAGGAAATCGTAATGTCTAAATTTCTGGCTAACTTACGCGGAGCAGCAAGCGAACGACCTTACATTGAACTCGTTCAAACGTATGAAAGCCTGGCTTGCCGCCCCGCTAGTGTCCAGACCATAGCCTTGTCGTACGAGGTAACAGACAATCTCACCTTTCCACATAAAGAAAAATATGCCACCTTGTAGATATGCGTCATTTTTTTTCATTTCGACCTAGACCCCTATAATAATTAAATGATTATTGAGGGCTTCTTTTAAACTACGTTGGAAACAAACATATATACCGGTCTGCCGGATGGTAAGCAGACACCGTAGCCTATGGATGCTCATGGCTACTTTTTGAATGGTTGCGTGAGTTCTTTAACAAGTCGGCGTGTCCGCAGGAACCGCGCCGAGTACATCGCCGTGATATCCACCATCGTGGTGTTCGCCGCCGGCGTCTTCTACGCCCTTTACTTCAAGACCGTGCAGTCCGCGCCGTCCAAGAAATTGAAATCCAAATAGACACTCTTCGTTTATTTATAAATCAATTTAACACTTAAGGTTCCATATAGGATTTCAATGATCAGCCAATGTTAATAGAGTATCACTTTTAATGATATGTTCGTTTCGACATACAATCACAATAACATTATCTTATATAATTTGTGTAGGTACTTTAGTGCCAACCAACTCTTAACACTACCGTCCATCAAGATATTTTGTGATGAAACTATTTATGATGAGATGACATGAGGATTAATGACTTGCCTGACAGTGTCCTGGATCCAAGGATTCAATTACAGTTACAGGCATTTGGCATATTTATTAAACACTTACATGATATTTACTGTAGTTTCATGTAGCCAAACAAAAAAGAATAATATCATCGAGCAGATATGCCAATTGACTGTAAACATGATTGTATGAATCGTAAGTACACTGTACCTGTGGAGAGCCCACAGCGACATTTGCCTCCGCTGCAGGGTGCACCCCGAGTCGGCCTGGAGGGGTCGAGTACGATTTGATAATTAATTCCGTTCCACTTCAAATCATGCCATTAAAAAGTGTGGATAACTATATATTACCACCTATTTCACACCATGTGCGATCAACACAATTTCTCATTCTATTTAAATTATGCACCTAAGTCTCGAGGGATTTAATTTGCCTTACGTTGGGCAATACCCACCAGCACCTAATAACATTTAACATCTAAACTCAGAAACAACATTCAGATTCATCAATATCATTTTAATTGTGTAAGTTTTCATGTGGTTAACCACATTCAATCACGTTCATAGTGTGTTGATTACTTTGCTATGTCACTGCCTTTTTACAACAAATATGCTGACTACTTAAGCGGGTTGAAACCGAATTGCGAGTAGTGACTAGTCTAGTCATCGTCTACATTTGTGTATTTACATTTCAGTTTGAATGCAACAGAAATAAGATCGAGGCGAGGAAGGAATGCATTTAAAACATTAAATTACTTATGTCAAAGTATGAAATTTTGTGAAATAATAAAAATGTATGAGCCATTTCACTTCTTCCTTTACTTATTTTTAGAACAACGTACGGACGCAGCGCTCATGACTACGACGAGGACAGCATCCACGGAACTAATAAAATATTCTTATAAATGGAAGGCGAATGTGGCTTTGAAAATAGTTGATAGGTAGGCAGTGTGCCTCAAAGTTCTGTGGATGGCACCTTAGCGTTAGTCGTCGAAGCTCGAATTAAGATCGCGTAGACGGATTAGTTATTGTGGCGTACACAGTGGTTGCCGTGTAATATTAGCACACATTCGATGTTTCAAACGTCATCAAGCGCTCTTAATCCACAATATATAATACAGTCAGCTTTTCGAATACGCTGATTGATCGATGTATATTTCTTCACAAAATTGATATTAAGGATTAAACTTAAATTTCGTTCGATAGGTACCCTAGGGTTGTGAGTCCTAGTGGTCTTTGGCGTTATCCTTCATTTAGTAATCAATAATCTATTCAACATAAAACAACCTATAACAAACGACTACATAAATACAAAACCTTTAAGCCGCATACACTTACTACCGTCAACGGTTCTAACGAAGTTATATTTATAACGACTACTTACTACCTCTGTAGGTACTTTAATAATATAATCATATAATGTATTGCTGATTACGCGTTTATTAATTTTGTATATGGAATAGGTAGACACATAATTAAAAATTATATAATTTTGCTTGAAGCAATCGTAGGTCCATACCCTATAAAAAAAACGAAAAAAAGAAACGTTTATTTCAGACCTAGTGATTGATCCATAGTGGGTCCTATACCAAAGTCGGTACCTGCAGCCTTTTATACACATGTGCAAACATTAATCTATTGTTTAAAGCGTAGTCGCTCACTTAACAGTTTTTAATACCTACATAAAATTTCTTAAATTAGTGTGTATATTGTATAATTAACACATAGCAACACGCCACATACGATGGTCGCGTCAATCATGCATCATGACCAATTCGTTAATACGCGATACAGCTGTCAGATGATATGTAGTATTGGTACAACATAGTTAGGTACAATATGTACTTATCTACATGTACTTACATCTAATATCATCTAATATGTTGTATTAACAGCCGTTTCCATATCGACAGTCACTCAACATCCTCTTTCTTACTGGCGATCAACGAGCCCACACTCATTATTTGGTAGCACAGGTCGTACAATATCGTCATACCAGTATAATTCATGAAAATAAATAACATTTTCACTTCTTATGCTCTAAAAGTTCGTTTTTACGCTCTGCATATCGCTTTTTATGCTCTTGAGCATGAAGTAAAACCCGCCCTCTGCGCACGTGCAAACGTAAGCGCCGCCGCCCGCGGTCGAACGGC
Source organism: Notocelia uddmanniana (assembly GCA_905163555.1). Lineage (NCBI taxonomy): Eukaryota > Metazoa > Arthropoda > Insecta > Lepidoptera > Tortricidae > Notocelia > Notocelia uddmanniana. The sequence continues at coordinate 50,455,097 of LR991052.1, forward strand.
ACAGAAGTATACATTTGAAGAAATACTTTAATTATATTATTTGTTAAATTTTCTCGCAATCAAAGTGAAAAGCAGAGTGTATAACCAGTGCATATAACCCATTTTATCCTCTACTTTATATCGAACCTCGCCTGCGGCTGGGCTCGATAAATTGTCTCGGATAAAATGGCTTGTTTTATGCACTTGTTAATCTACTATTTCACTTCTCATGCTTCAAAAGTTCGTCTTTACGACTAGTCGCTTTTTATGCTCTAAAGCAAAAGTAAAACCCGCCCTCAGCGCTCCGCAACCTCGGTCGACGACCACATATACGTAAGTATAAATTTGATATCCACATCAGCCGAAGGACGTCCACTGCTGGCCATAGGCCTCCCCCAATTTCATGGCAAATGCCATAATCGCCACGCTTGGCATGCGGGTTGGCGATCGCAGTATCTCCACTGCACTCCAGGGATGCTGCTGCCCATCCCCCGGTGGTCTTGGTCGTAGTTTTAGGACATACCCGGATCCGTAAATTTGATATAACATAACTTTAATTATATTAAAAACTTCAGCTACCTAGGCAATATATTAAATAAAATTTTGATATATTTAATATTTTTACAAAAAAAAACTGTGAAAGTCTATTGTAAGAAAATCGAATTATAGGTAAAACAAATAGACAACACGTAATAAGTGATAAGTCTCTGCTGGTCTCTGCGGAGACCCAGGCCCCTCTTTCCCACTGGGCACTATAGACACGTGCCCAGGGCCCTGCGATCAACAGAGACCGCCTAGTTCCTGCCTGCTTTCTATGTCTATTTTAACAAGGGGCCCATTATCCTAACGCAAGCTGTCAAAGGTTAATCAGTGTGAAAAATGATCCTCGGCTCGGCGGCTTAAAACTGCAGTGGACTTAATTTTGTTCTGTGGTCTTTAATTTCGGAATTTTTAATCCTATAGTTTTATTATTGTAGCTAAGTGAACGTTTCGTGTCTTTCGTGCAGTGACGACTTTTAATATTTACAATTCTAACTGCTTTTTTTGTGATTAAATTATAGTTGTAACTTTTTAAATTGTTTTTCGATTTTCTAAGTAAATGCTCCCCAGGCCATGTCGCAGAGCAATGCTCCCAGTATTCTCAACCGCGTTTCTTTAAAGGGAAGCAGGGGCTTGAACATACGCGCCACGCGAATGAATGCACGCGTCCATAACTTCCAGTCCCAACCATCGACCTGGCGGGCATTTACCTTGTATAGGATTAGTTTTTTAATTTAGATTCAGTCTTTAGTTAATAGTTCTGTTGAGTTTTGTTCCTTTTTCTATTTTTATGTTCCATCATTGTATTATTTTTTTACCTATTACTAAATATTTTAATGAATTATATTAAGTATTGGTTTAATTTTCTCCCGATCGAAGCGCGGAGTGAAAAGCAGAGTGTACTTATAGTCGTGTATAAAACTCATTTTATCCTTACTTTATATGGACCTTCATTTTATTATTACTTTATATGGACCTTCGCCTGCGGCTCGTATCGATAAATTGTCTCTGATGCCCGGCTAGTATGATAGCTTATACCGTCACGTTTTATGTGACGTTTCAGTACATTTTGGCCAAATAACGTGACGGTATAAGCTATCATACTAGCCGGGCTGAAATCTGGATGAAATGGCTTGTTTTATGTACTTGTTGTACAATCTACTATAGAGTAGATACTTTAAAGGGACATGAAGTGTGTGATTTCGGAAACTGGTCAAGTTATGAAACGTCCTGTTTTTTTAGAATTCAGACTATTTAGATCTTTAATAGATAAAATCTTTGGAAATAACTGAAATGTGATTTGTTTACATGAATTGTACTGGTATAATGAATTAATGAATATGGTATAGCTGGCATTACAACGTTTATATCGGACTTCTAAGTAGCATTCGTTCCTTACTAGCATATATGTAAGTGCGAGAAGGACAAATGCTATACGTCATCGGCAAGGCTAGCACAAAACGGCGCCCGAGCTATCTCGCCGCGAGATAAACTACCCGTCTGTTTTTGCGTGTACTAATTAAAAAGAGACGGATAGTGAATCGCGCACTGACATCTCTCAGTCAACAACATAACCTTCAGCACTCTGACGGCCCTGCATCATTTATTTGTGCATAAATCAGAAATCGGCATGCATCAATAAAAAAAAATATCACAACCTATTAAACTATAACATCTAACGATATAAACGAATAAAAAAATCTGTAACGAAACTAATAGCTTACAGAAAAAAAGGTTTCGTAAAATGTACAAATCTTGCGGCCTAACATATAATATCAATGACAATATTCCCTGTATAAAAAAAATCGTACTGGAAAAATGTCCCTCCTGTTCGTGAGTCACTGGAATTTGGTTGTGAATTAAATTTGATTATGCATTCCAGACGCATTCATGACAGTATAAATATTTTGTGCCTCCTTATTCTTAATAATCAGCCTACACTGATTAGTGATTATTTATAGACGAACAACCTGGAGTTCAATTGACTATGCTTTCAGGAACAAGAGAGACAATCCATAACCTACTGTTAACGTGGGTAGTAGAACACTTATAATACGATTAAGAGCGCTATAACGTGTCCACTAAGCGCCACTCGTAAATTGGTAATTGTGATTATTTAAATTGGACAATAAATATAAAAAGGGGGCCTCTATACAATGTATTTTGTATTTAAGTTTATGCCTTTTAAATACATCAGACTAGTTTTTATGTTGCTGGATTCGCCGATCTAGGGGCTCAAAAATAAAACAGCCGTTTTAACTTTGAACGCATACATCGACGAATCCTACAACGTAAAAACTTGTTTAACCTATGCAAAAAGCAGTATGTAGTGCCCCCTTTTAATATTAATTTTACAGTACATATGGTGCTACTTTACCGCACGAGTGCGGTAATCAGCAGATTACGAGCATATGTCGAAACTTTACAGAGCCATATGTACTGTAAAACGTCGTACGATACACGTGCGAATAGGCAATTCGCAACTCGTGTCTAATTAAAACACTTCCTTCGGTCGTGTTTTAATTTATCACCACTCGTTGCGAATTTCCTGTTATCTGCACTTGTATCGTAATGTACTATAAATTAATTCATTTTTTACGAGTGGACCTAGTAGAAACATTAAAGTCCTCTTAATTAAACATGCAATAATAAAACTATACAATTTCATAAATATTAGGTATTACCATGACGGAATATTTATTACACTTTAGAATATAAGAACTTCACTGTCTGCATGCCTTAAGACCCACAAGGGATTATTTAGCACTAGATTACATTGGTACTACATTAGCAAAAATTAAAGGGACCTATTATTTGAGTAACCATCTCAAAATGAAGGAAAGCAAACACAACTAAGTAATTAAATATTTTTCCTTGTACAACCTTAATGCGCCCCTTCATAATTTTAGTTTAAGTTTAAGTATTTATATATAAAAAAATTAAATGGAATGACTTTTATTATTAACTTCCAGGAGTTTTTTTTCGTTTGGTACTCCTGGAAACAAAATGATGACCAGTTTGCCGGGCTTTACAATACTATAACTGGAGATGAATATATTTGTGATGAACAAAAATCTACGCAGACTGTTTTATAATCTTGAACGTTTAGTCGCATCTCGTTCATCTTAACTAATCTTGAGTAATTTTAACAACACCTAATTTTTTTTTGTTATTTAAATTATATTTGGCATAGCCATTACAGTTTACCATTTTTATCGTCTGATTATTCCCAAATCCATGATATTAAATACCTAACTGTGAGGTAGGCAACTAGGCACATTATACCATAAAACGGCTCGGTATTAGAGTTGCTGACGAAACTCACGCAAAAATACACCATATGTAGATTAGGTACATGTGTAAAAATAGCAAATTATTACTCATTAAAGTACATACCAATAACGCTATTTTAGCACATTACGATCATTAAACGTGATTAAAGAAATAAATATCGTTTACCCTGACCACGCTGTATTACTTACTCTTGCTATTTTTATACGATTATATTAATAATAAATAAAGAAATATTATAATATTGAGCATAAAAATATAAAAGGGCGGGAACTCTAGGGAAAGGCTTGGCTGTAGGTATGTAGCTCGGCTGCCTGTCGTAATCACATGGTAAGAGGCCCACGCAGCGGAACTATTATTAATTATTATATTCCCATAATTTATTTGCATTGCATTGCATACTTTAAGCACTACTTTAGGCATATAGTAGCCATAAACAATGTACTGAAACAAATTATATTCTCAAAAATATTCGATAACATTTTTCATAATATATTAACTAAACAATCTTACAATTAACAGCGCTTATTTTTATAATAAATAGTTTTCTATGGGTCTATATCAATATGTATTTGTTTGTAGTATCAACTTCCCGACCTGCTTCTTAATTTCAAGTACTAAAAGGTACATAAAAAGATCAATATTACGAAACCATATACATACGTATAGGTACCATAGCTTAGGCTTATCAAATCATGTGTAAGACATGTCAACGCATATCAAACTAACCTAAGTACTTATTATGTTATGAAATGTATCCGTCCCATTCTGAAGCACCTTCCTCAAATCCTTTCGGCGCGGTGTCTGCACAAGGTCATCGGAGACCGCGGCATTATGACAGAATGATAATACTTTCTAATGTAAGTACTAAGTTACTAATGTAGCCATCCCACCCCAAATGTCATGTCCGATGTATAAATTAGTTTATTTCTTTATATTTAGGCGAGTTTGGTATGTTACACATGATAGTCTAGCACATTTACTGCGGTCAATCCCCTACCGCGCACGCGCCGACTCAACGATGCCTAAACAAGGATGGAAGCGGACGGATAACGATCATGTGACGTTAGGGAAAACCTTGAAAATAAACCTTATCAACGTAATACAATAGCTATACCTAATTAACATTTGTGAAAGATTCATTAGCAAATAAAAGCGTCAGAGATCTAGGGCCTGTTGTCGAAGAGTTGTTCGACGACAGCGGGCTCGGCGAGCGTGGAGACGTCTCCGACGTCGCGATCGCCGAGGGCCACTTTGCGCAGGACCCGGCGCATGATCTTGCCGGAGCGCGTCTTGGGCAGCCCCGGCGCGTACTGAACCACATCGGGCACTCCGAACGCGCCGATGCGCGCACGCACCAACTTCCGCAACGCATCGACTAGCTCCGCGTCAAACGTCGCCCCGTCGACCAGCATTACGAAGCAGTAGAGCGACTCGCCTTTGATCGGGTGCGGCTTGGAGACGACGGCGGCTTCAGCTACATGAGGGTGCTCGGTGAGCACGCCCTCCACCTCGGACGTGGACATCAGGTGCCCCGACACGTTTAGCATGTCGTCGATGCGCCCCGTCACCCACAGGAACCCGTCTTCGTCGCGACGTGCCCCTGCGGCAGATAACACCCCGCGTCATCATCAGATTCTTTTTTTAGCCCCGAAGTAATGCAAAGTTAATACCTTTATCTATCTTAATGTAAAATAAAAACCGGCCAAGTGCGAGTCGGACTCGCGCACGAAGGGTCCCGTGCAATTATCTATAAAAACCATATATAAACGGCTAATAAAATCACGTTTCTTGTATGGTTAAATATTTATTTTATTCTGTTTTTTAGTATATTTTGTTATTGCGGCAACAGAAACACATCATCTGTGTAAAAATGTCTACTGTGTAACTATCACGGTTCATGAGACACAGCCTGGTGACAGACGGACAGACGGCGGACAGCGGGTCTTAGAAGGTAGGAACCCTAAAAAATTAATAAATTTTTAGCAATCACAACCATTATTAGATGCTGTGAAACTCGACAACACCGTGAAACCAATCAACCCACCATCCAATAAATAGTAAATTGTAAACTCAGGGCCTAAGCGGGAGTTTGCATATTGATATCAGTCTAACTTCGGATTTACTCAGATAATAGTAATTATTACATTATCAAATACTTGTTGTCAGATACAATCGCATCCATTCGTGCCTACACTCATTAGTATGTCTTGTTCTTTCATTGTTTTAGATATTGTCACAAATGCTACATGGCCTTGTCACATTGTTTCACCGGCTAAGCGTGTCAAATGAGTAGAAACAACCAAATAATTAGCCATTATATTATATTTCCATAGTTTCTACTTCGCCATTAACTAGGCTAGGTGTATGTATAACAACTAGACGGCGTGGTTCCTAACAACTATGCTGTGTAATCGGAAGTGAAACATAGGGCGGGCTACACCATCCATCCGCACTGATCACATTATAAAGACGTTGATTATGTCACCGGTGGCGGCTGTTGTCCCATAGAATCATAGAAACTTGTCAAACTTAACATTGAATCAGATTTTAACGATCATATCTTACGACCTCAGAGAGTTTGGTGCAACCCACCCCTAGATTGATAAAGGTAAACGTTGGGAATAACCCTGACTTTTTTTTGTTATTAGATAAACTCCCCACTTAGGCGGAGTAATTTTGATGAACTCTTTCTGTCCATTACTGTTACCTCCTAGCGCATGAAAATTACACCAAGCCTGCGCTGAGCTAAGTATGTATGTACTCGTATATCTAGTGGCTACTTACTCGTAATTCCATTACTTATATTATTATTGACAATTGTCTTGAAGTATGTAATGGTTAAGAGTATGTAATCGGCAGTGGTTAAAAAATCGATACGTTCAGTTAACTAAGCAATATGGGAACGTAGATATACCTAAATTAAATAAGCGCATTGTTTGGGATTTTACAGAATTTAATAGTAATTGACAGATTACAAACGTTGTGATAACTCACGCAAACAAAAGTCCTCGAACAGAGATTTTTAGTTATACCCACGGATTGATGCTTTACAACTAATAGACAACATTTCATTTTTTAAGCAGGCCTTTTTCTGATGAAATCTAATAGAGGATAAATAGTTACGTTAAACCACATTTTTAAATTCTTGAAAATAAGCCAATTTCATATAAATAAATCAATTTCAAAAGTTCCTCATTCTAAAAGAGAGTAAGTGACAAGTAAGGCGTCACAGCGTAACAAATCATACAGAAGCACTGTTACTAAGACAGATTAAGGGCGAGTTGCACCAACTTACGATCACAGATTGGTCAACGTTAAATATGGCGCCGGTAGCTGTCATCCCATAGAAACTTGTCAAACTTTCCATACATTCCGATTTTAACGAACACAGCTTACGATTACAGACGGTTTGGTGCAACCCAGCCTTAGGACCCAGACTTAGCGTAAGCTGTGTTCGTTAAAATTTGAATGTATGGAAAGTTTGACAAGTTTCTATGGGATGACAGCTGCCGGCGCCATATTTAACGCTGATCGGCCTGTGATCGTAAGTTGGTGCAACTCAGCCTTACTAAAGAAAGTGAACTGCTGTTCTTTTTGTGCGCTGTGAATATCACAATTTCATAGTAGTGACGTCATTACTACGATGGTAGGCTTCCTTCCATTTTCGTGAACATTTAGAAAACTAACAACTATAAAAATATTTAAAAAATATTTTGGGGATTCTTGTTAACAAATTAACGAAATGAGTTAAGATTTCATACTACTTCAAAATTTGAAATATTGTCAATTGGCTTCTTGATTTTAAGAATCGATAGTGTACTTAATAGACCTCTTTTGTAGTTGATCGTGAAGGATCTCCAGGCAAACGGGTTTCAAGTTAGAAAAGGCCTTGCTAGGAAGCAGGGCAGGAATCGAACTTCGAACCCCTCTTTTTAGCAAGGCCGGTTCAAAGTAGGTCAGCTGATCTCGGCACATTGGTGCCACCATGCTTATGAAACGCGTGCCGCTGCCGCGATTGTTTACCTGTACATTTTTATATGTAAACCTCATTGGTAAGCAGGTAAGAAGACTCTTTTCAACTAAAGTATATCTCCATGGAACTATAATAATAACATAATAAATAAAAAGAGACATTTTTTTACACAAAAATCGAACTAGTCCCATAGTAAGCTCAACCACACCACACGTCCCAATAGTAACTATAAATTCCAGAATCGTGGCTTAGGTATACGTGAAAGACTTGTACTATGGGGTTCCAGGAGATCAACAGCCCGGGCAGTAGTATCCGGTGAACTTTGGGAAGTAAACCGGAGAGGTGCCTCTCCGGTACCGGCGCTAGCGCACTAATATCCGGGGAAGTGAAGTTGACCTGCTCCTGTTGGTTGTGAATCTCTGCGCCACTCTCATCCAGCAGTACTGTTTCAGATAACCACTACTAGACTTACCGTCGCCAGTGCAGTAGTATCCCGGGAACTTGGAGAAGTAGACCTGCTGGTAGCGGTCGTGGTCGCCCCACAGGGTGCGCATGATACCGGGCCAGGGGCGCGAGAATACCAGGTAGCCCTCGCCGGGGCCCTCGATCTCGGCGCCGCTCTCGTCCAGCAACACTGGCTGCACGCCGAAGAACGGGAAACCCTGGAATAGATTGTCGACAACATTAGTTGAAAGTCCGTAAATTGAACTTATATATACAGTCGCCATCACAACCATCTGAACATGACTTCGTTGTCAAGGTGATAGAGACTGTCTGATATTTTGGAGTAAGTACCGCAGCGCCGGGCTTCATCGGCGTGGCTCCCGGCAGGCTGGTGAGCACGTGGCCGCCGGTCTCGGTCTGCCAGAAGGTGTCCACGATGGAGCAGCGGTCGTTGCCTACCAGACTGTAGTACCACAGCCACGCCTCGGGGTTGATAGGCTCGCCGACGCTGCCCAGCACTCGCAGCGACTTCAGGTCGTGCCTGGTAACAGTAATAACACTGGTTATTTTAAATGAAGAACATCTCTCGCAATTTAAAGTGTTCTATATCGTATATTTTTATAGCGTTCCGTAAGTAACCGATGGTACTTGCCATAAAAATCAGCGCTGTTGGTGTCTGGCACCTCAGGATAATGCTGAGCAAGTGTCCGTTTCACTGCAGCGGGGACGCACGCTTTATATGGTATTTGTGTAGCTTTGTTTTCTTCTTTTTAACTGACTTCAAGATTTAAAAAGAGGAGGTTATCAATTCGGTTGTATGTTTTTTTTAAATGTTTGTTACTCCAGAACTCCCATCATTTCTGAACCGATTTTGAAAACTCTTTTTTGATTGTAAGTATATTGATGAAGTGGAACTGCTGATGATGATCAGAACAGAACTCTTCAACGACGAAAAGTTCACGTTTGGCGATTTGTCCTCCTAGCTGTTTGTTAAGCAAGAGTTCTGAGGGAACTCCTCAAATTTGAAAGGCACACATATACTGATTTTAGTGTTTTCATGAACTAATCAAGCATTTTCATTCAAAAAAGTGACATTTGATGAAGTGGAACTGCTGATGATGATCAGAACGGAACTCTTCAACGACGCATAATTCACGTTTGGCGAATTGTCCTCTTTGCTGTGTTTGTTAAGGAAGTTAGATTTTCATGATAATCCTTTGTCAAGCTCGAGTTCTAATGATGGGATCTTTGAGGAATCCAGGGAACTCCTCAAATTTAGAAGCAATACATATAGTGATTTTGGTATTTTCATAAACAAATCAAGCATTTACATTTAAATAAGTGACATTTAATGAAGTGGAACTGCTGATGATGATCATAACAGAACTCTTCAACGACGCATAGTTGGAGTTTGGCGATTTGTTCTCTTCGTTATGTTTGTCAAGCAAGCTAGGTTTTCAAGACATATTTTTGTCAAGCTTGAGTTCTGATGGCGGATTCCATTAGGAATTGAGGGTACTTAGTCTTCTACCGTTATAAACATACTTATAGCCATTTTGATTTCATTGTAAGGAATCTAGAGTGCAATATCTAAGTATAATAATCTTTTACCGGCCTCCCCCATTAAAGTCGGTTTTTTTCTTAAAAATTATGTATTTTATTGTCATATAATGTTTGTCTTCTGGATGCGGGTGGCGCAAGACCGGTCACTGTGGAAGTCTTTGGGGGAGGCCTATGTCCAGCAGTGGACGTCATTCGGCTGAGATGATGATGATGATGATGATGTGTGTCTTCTGTAGTTTTGTGGCTGTGATCAAAAGTCTGTCTTTCTTATATTCATCATTGGCATATACATAGAAAGATGATTTCGCAGGGCATTAAGCCTTAAGCAGTGGCGGCTGTACCTTGAGTGCGCTCGTGCGTTGCACCAAAAATTTAGCACCATCAATACCATCGTCATCAATGAAACAATCTCAATTATCTGTAATAAACCGCGCGCTATTATTCGTTTCGTGTTTACGTGTCTAAAAAATTGCTAAAAAGCCACTACACTATGTCGTAGTCTTTAAGGCTGGTTTTAGTGTCACGCGGACCGTCGGCGCGGACCATCGGGGCGGATCGCTCCGCGCGGAGCATTATGTATAATACCTGCCTTACTGTTCTATGTATAATACACCCCGTATTATGTACAGTGGACTGCTACCAAAACAATTCTATAGAGTTCCGCTTAGTTCCCATCTTGCCAGGCTCGGCATATTAATATTACTTGCATGACCTGGTTACATAAATCACACGACATTAACTTGATCGTTAACATCAACATCAAACAATTGTAGAGTAAGATCAGATCAGACGACCTTATCTAACACATTACCATAATATTCTCTTAAAGTACCTACACAGCGCCAATGTGTAATTCATCAAACCATTTAGTTAATCCGTTTGAAGTTGCTATGGTGTGACCATTATACCATCATCATCATACTAGCGTTATCCCCAGTACAATTGCATCCTGAAGGGTTGGCGCCTAATCCCAAGAATTGGCGTAGGCACTAGTTTTTACGGAAGCGACTGTCATCTGACCTTCCAACCCAAGAGGGAAACTAGACCTTATTGGGATTAGGCTTGTCAAGTGAGTGGGCAACTTGACTGTTAGAAGTTCCCAAGCCACCCCATAGCCTCTAACTTGGCTTAACGACTGCTATCATAGACAGCAGCCGGGATCAACGGCTTAACGTGCCTTCCAAAGCACGGAAGCGCTCAGTGATTAACCACTCAAAGCGGTCACCTATCCAAGGTCTGACCGCGCCCGACATTGCTTAACCTCGCATACCGCACGCGGGACGCGGGCGCCGCTGGCGCCACGAACGCTCCCCCTCCATTATACCAACAGGTAATTTAGTCTCCATATTGAGATGTAATATTAACAGCAGTGTGTGTTTTTTGTATAACATGCGTCATTGAGCAGTCATTACTCATTACGACATTTACATTAAGTGTTTAAAATCGCAAGGGACAGAAAAACACATTAAAACAAAAAAGTTACTTAACCTTACTCTTGATAGTAATCAATAATCATGGCGTATTTACAATAACGTAGATTTTTGTGGAAAATTTACTTATTTACATTATAGTCTATTAATGACATCCGAAATAAAACCAATATCTTAGATACCGTAGAATTGATAACTAGATTAAAATGGAAGTGGGCTGGGCACACAGCGCGAACTAAAGATGGGCGTTGGAGTGACAAAATCCTGCATTGGTATCCGCGCAATGGGATAAGGACACGCGGTCGTCCGCGCCGCCGCTGGCGCGACGACATCGTCGCTACGGCGGGAGCCGCCTGGACGAGGCTCGCCGTCGATAGAACCGAGTGGCACAGGCTGGAGGAGGCCTATGTCCAGAAATGGACAATCCAATAGTTTTATATAAATAAATTAATATCTATTTCAAATAACAAACTCAGAAAATAAAATGAATCTTAATTTAATGCATGTTAAAGCTAGCGCATTTTACTACATGTAAAAAAAACAAACATGTTAATTAATACGTTTACTGTTTTTTGTTAAATAATACTGTATTAAATATGTTATAATGTATAGGAATAAATGGCTATATTATTATAGTAATGACGAAAGACGTCCACTGCTGGACACAGGCCTCCCCAAAGAGTGCCACAATGACCGGTCCTGCGCCACCCGCATACATCGGACTCCTGCGACCTTTACCAGGTCATCAGTCCACCTTCTGGGGGACCTACCTGCGCTGCGCCTTCCAATAACGGGAATATATGGAATTTAACTTAATACGTGCGTGCTCTGATTTTGGCCGAAATCGTGTTGCGGCAGTTTTGGGACCACTAACTACCGAATCCTACACCGGAGTCACGATGTCACGTCACCTAAATAATGTGTTTTGGGTTTTAAGAATATTTTGTATTTATATGTAGGTAACGGCACCAGAGTTGGAGTCTTAAATAAGTCAAACACCAGTAATGGACACTTCATTCCTAATTCAAAGAATATATGGTTCTAAATTGATTGTTATATTTGTATTATTATCTATTCTGTGGTTACATACAAAAAATAATAACTCTTAATTTGCTTACTTATACCTTAAAGTAAATATGTTAAGTGAAATATGTTAGTCCTTTAATACGGACCTTTGTTGCCTGAATCAAACAAAAAAATATGAAAATTATGGGAATCTTATCTATTGAAATTCAGATGGTTTATAAAATTTGACCAGAATTTTCTGCTACGTAGGTGTATCAGTCAACAAAGATTCGACTAAGTATATAATTTCGGAAGTCGTAAACCACTTCATTTAATCATTTATTGCATCCATGGTATTTACTTATGCATATAATATAGTTTTCTCAAACATGCAATGAAATATTGATGTTATGTTCCTTATAATAGGCTGCGAAGTATGACGTTTCAGGCGCGGCTAGGACAAGAGGTCGTTAATGGAATTTCATACAAATCTTGCAGGCCTAGGCCGGCAAAGTCCTCTTTTTTAATTCCATTCCACATAAATTTGTGGCACAGGCATCATGACATTCTGCCACTATGCATATTAAAAATAAAATTTTGTTTTTTTTTGTTGTTTATTTCATTTCATGTTTGAGAAAAGCACTATACATACCTCGGCGGGAAATTTGGGGTTGCCAGCCTTAGACCTATCCGGCCTCGCTTCGCTCGGCCGTATATATGTCTTCGGCCGGCAACCCCGTTCGTCCCGGCCTCTGTAGTAATGTACTATTTAGTAATGGGATAGGGCATAGCAATATCCTTTTGCTTTCTGTACGTTTTTAGAAAAAAAAATGAACTTTGTAGTCAGAGTTCAGTGTCTGCTCATAGAAATACTATAATGTATAGAATCACAATTACGTCGTAAAAATGGCTCTGTCGTCTCATGCGTAATTTGAAAAGTAATAATAAAACTTAATTTTCATTATTATGAATTGATATCAACATATTTCGACCACGTCACATAGTTCGACGACTAACTAGAATAAATCTTTACATAAAAACATTGTTCATAAAAATATGAATGCGACTCCATTTCGAACTGTGTTCCCATTGTGACAGCTGACATTGGGTATAAAGGGCATGAAGTTGTTGCAAATATCGCTGATGAAGATGATTTTTCACATTGTACTAATTTGAGTCATATCTTGGTTGTAATAAAGTAAGTTTTCGCATGATTTACTGTGGTTATGAATTGAGTGACTACGCTTCTACTCGAATGCAACATTGTGATGAGCTATTATTGTGACAGATTTAGTTCGGGACTGTGACTCTAGGTATTATAAGAGCTCAATGTGTCTGCTGGACTTGGCCCTCGCCCCAAATAAACAGATCAGTTATTGATTTGCCCACCTCTTGACGTAGTCATCCCCGAATTTGGTGAGCGTCCTGATGGCGGTGGGAGCTGTGTAGAACTGCGACACTTTGAACTTCTCCACGATGGACCAGTAGCGATCGTTGTCTGGGTAGAACGGCGTACCTTCGAACTGCCCACAAAATAATATTAGAAAACTTAGGCGCAATGTTTAGTCCGCGTTCTGGATGTTCAATGGCATCCAACCTTTTCGACGCCAACGCGACGACGACGCATATATCCGTAATGGCGTCCAATGCGATATCAACCTACATGCATTTCTATAGGGTTCAACTTCGCGTTTGACATTCACATGTCAAGGCGTGTGAGTGACAGCGTTATTATTTGACAGAGCGCTGAAAACGTTTAATACGTTTTCAATGAAGAATCGGCTTATACAGCGTGCTCCGGACGAACCCAAAGGATCACCAGAGTACTTACGAGGTCGGAAGGAGTAAAAATAAATGAACATAAGTCCTATTCCGTGTTTTTTTGGCTCTAAAAACAAATTATGTAATTATTTCTGCTCGAGCTGGCAACGTTTTTAGGGTTCCGTAGTCAACTAGGAACCCTTATAGTTTCGCCATGTCTGTCCGTCCGTCTGTCCGTCCGTCCGCGGATAATCTCAGTGACCGTTAGCACTAGAAAGCTGAAATTTGGTACTAATATGTATATCAATTACGCCGACAAAGTGGTAAAATAAAAAGTGGAAAAAATATTTTATTAGGGTACCTCCCCTATACGTAAAGTGGGGAGTGATTTTTTTTTTCATTTTAACCCTAACGTGTGATATATTGTTAGATAGGTATTTAAAAATAAATAGGGGTTTACTAAAATCATTTTTTGATAATGTTAATATTTTCGGAAATAATCGCTCCAGAAGTAAAAAAAAAACGTGTCCCCCCCCCCCCCTCTAACTTTTGAACCATAAGTTTTAAAAATATGAAAAAAATCTCAAAAGTAGAACTTTATAAAAACTTTGTAGGAAAATTATTTAGAACTTGATAGGTTGAATAGTTTTTGAAAAAATTACAAAAATAATTTCTGAACTAAGTTTGTAATTTAACCGTATAAACAGGTGTTTATTGTACCTGTCATTTCTACAAAATCACAATGAAATGACGTGCTTTCAAAGGTTTTGTGTTTCTGTACTTAATATGGCAACTTAATGTGACGGACGGAAAACTACGGAACCCTACACTGAGCGTGGCCCGACACGCTCTTGGCCGGTTTTTTATTGATATCTATTTTTATTAGAAGATATATGGAATAAAATCCAAGCTTACTTTACATGACATTTTATTTTATAAACAGTGATAGGAATAGGCAGAGTATAAATACCTAAACTTAGCAGAACAAAGTCATGAAGTGGAGACTTCATTCCGATAACATTTTTTTTCGGAACTTCTCGGATTTAAAAGTCACTAAAATAAAAATAAAACATTATTTTGTCCCAGAGGTATTCAAGTCAGTTGTAACAACAACACTACAGGTTTTACTAGTTTAGTAAAATTATAATATTATTTTTTATGTATTACGCCATTTCACGTATTGTGTTTAAGTGAAAGAGATAGACATAATTAGAGCATGGATACCGGTATCCGATAGTATCGAAATTTTGATAATATCGGACGAAATTCCGATATTCCATTACCAATATTAAATTTATCGAAAACCGGTATTTTTATATTTTCGATATTCACTTTTTTAGTATTAATTTTAATCCACGCAATGCTTTATAAGAGTCAACCGGTACATAATTTATACTGTGATACTAAATACTTTGTTTTCTTCAAAAACAACGTGATTTTTGGGCACAAGGACACCCAACTAACTACCTAGTTGAGAGCGAGAATAAAACAGGCTGGCTGATCCCGTAATCATTTGGAAAAGAGTTTGAGGGGGGTCGCCGTTCAAAAATATAGGCCTGGCGAGAATATCTGGTTCACACATCGTGCAACCAGAAGAGGTACAACACATCACCGTCCAAAGAATCTGGAAGTTCCTGGAATCAACGGGCCTTAACGGTGTACTCTAAAGCCTACAGTGTACTCTACTGCCACAATAGATCACAAGCTGGTCGAGGCGGCATATACCCATAACTAACAGTAATAATAATAATATCTGGTTCAATGCCAGCAGAAACCTGCATTTTAAGGCAAAAACTAGACGAATTTGAACTATCGTTAGATGGTGATGAGATTTCAGTGGTGACAGACGGCGCAGCATAACAATGCTGAAGGTTGGGAGAAGCTTGAACCTTTATCACCAGGTCTGTTCTGCCCACGGAATTCCATTGACAGTTATTGACGTCATCTATAAAAAAATACTGCTCAGCCTGTTGAACAGTCATGCGTTTTTAACTCTGAATCCGAAGAGGTAACAGATACCACAGGTCTGAGTGAAGTTTGTAAAACTGATTTATTTCATTTAAGGGGAGAGAGAGATTTTTATTTTGTTTTTTATTTGATACTGATTTGAATTGTATTATTTGAGTACTTGGAGTTTGTGAATTAGCTTATTCTATTATCTTATTTAATGAGGTTACTTATAAAACCACAGACATCATATCAGAGAAAAGCAGACTCCCAGTATTAAGCCAGATGATTTTTCATATACACTACCGTCAAAAAGTTTATGACCAAACACAATATTTAGTTTCATTGTTATAAACTGTTCTAAAAAACATCAAACTAATTTTGCAATCAATAGAAAACAATGTGAACTTATTATTTTTGTCGTACCTTCAGCAAATACTCTTTTCAATACATTTGTAAGGAAAAAGTATTTGATTGAGAAGGCTATTAAAAGTAAATTTTCAAAATTTGATATTGTAACGATATTGTTTGATCTAAGAACTTCAAAACTGAAAACCAGATGGCTACTCAATTCTTCACATGTCATCCTAGTTTATATAAAAGGACATAGGTGCTGGTATAATTCACATTTTACAAAAAATCTAGAGTGACTCGGTTTCCTAGGGCACCAAGTGAAAAACTTCAAAATAATGGGTCGTAAGCTCGAACATCTGTGGCAGAACGTAGTGCTATCATTACACTTAAACAGGAAGGCAAGACAGAGCGATATATAACCAGTAAATTGAATATTTCTTAGAGAGCTGTTCATAACACTATCTCCAGGAAGAGGAAAACTGGGAGTTTATTGGATCGAGCACGTTCAGGGAGACCCAAAGTAACCAGCAAGGTCAAGGATCGAAGAATAGTGACGACGAGCAAGAGAAATCGACGCTTAACAGCTACAGAAATCTGTGCGGAAATAAACAGCAGCCGTGAAAAGCCCTTGTGCGTCCCTACTATAAAACATCGACTACTTCAATACGGTCTCAGGGGCTGTGTAGCTATTAAAAAACCATTATTACGCAAACAAAACAAGACAAAAAGATTGCAATAGGCTATTTCCCACAAGGATTGGACTTTTGCAGACTGGTCGAAAGTACTATTTTTTTTTTAATTGTTCAAGGTCTATTAACAATTGTTGACATCGATACATACAAAATTTAAAAACTATTACAATTCTGGATTGGTGTCACAATCATTTACAGGTAAACACCACATGCATAAAAATGATGAAAGTAAACAATGTTAAAAAAAAAAGATTAAAAAACAACTTCTACTAATATTACAGAAGCTAATCTATCTGTTTACAGCCAACTTAATAACAGAGGCTGCAACTTTAGCAGGTGTGTCATGGTGAATGTCCATGGCGTCACTACAATTGTTGACAATTCGACATAACCTGCATATTGGGGAATTACTGCCTAAAACCGATCTTCTGAGTGGTGGACACAAAGGGGTAATGGGATTGCGGGGAAATCGAGAAGGAGCGCGGAAGTGCAAGAGTGATAACAGTTGTGGACAATCTATTTTGTTGTTAGTTAATTTGTACAAGAAAGCTGCATCTAAGGTAGTTCTTCGGGTTTCCAAAGAGTACATCTTGAAATAATGTAACCTTCGTTGATAGGATACAGATCTTTTAGCCATAACGCGTGCTTGAAAGGCTAAGTGGCGAGTGAACCGTTTTTGTATACGTTCGAGTCGTAACGAATGGATAGATGATTCAAAGTCGAACGTTTGTTCGCCGCACACCGCAAGAAAAAATGCTGGAGCAATGTGTTGTACCAACTGTGAAGCCTGGTGGAGGGTCTGTCATGGTGTGGGGCTCATTCAGTGCAAATGGTGTTGGAGACATCGTAAAAATCGATGATATTCTTAGAAAGGAGCAGTACAAGAACATTTTAATAAGACACGCAGTGCCGTCAGGAACACGTTTGATCGGCAACCCATTTGTTTTGCAAGAAGACAACGATCCTAAACACTCGGCAAAGATCTGTAGAAGCTACAGAGCTAAAAAAGAACGCCAAGGTGTGTTAAAAAATATGATTTGGCCACCGCAATCCCCAGACCTTAAACCGATCGAGCTTTTATGGGATGAACTCGACCGTAGAGTCCGAAGACAATGTCCGACATCTGCAACAGCTCTATGGGAGATACTGCAATATGAGTGGAAATCCATTAGCCAAGAAACGCCACGCTAGTTATAATGATAAATAATGCTGTATTACAAGTGTCCCTTGACATATAAATGTCAATTTTGCATCATAATGCTATTTTTTTTCCTATTTTATTCCAGCTATTTAAGTATCGAAAAAATATCGATAATATCGAAAATATTGCAAAACCGATATTCGAATTTATGATATCGAAAAATAACGGTATTTGAAAAAGACTCCGATATTCCATGCTCTAGACATAATAGTAGTCTTATCTATTGTATTGCTTGTGGTTTCTATTGTTATCGTGTAAAGAAGAAAGTAGACGTTGTTGTTATCACTTGTCGCTACTAATACTCTTTTTACCCGACTGCGCGACGCAAAGGAGGGTAATGTGTTTAACAGTCTATGTATGTATATTTGTTCCTCTGTGGCACTCTAGAGACCAAACGCCTCGGCCTATTTTGATGATTCTTACGTCAATCGATCGGTCTTAATTGTCCAAATGTCACTTATAAGTATTTTTTTTACGCAGGCGAGTTTTTTTTTTTTAATTTGCTTGATATGGATAAAATAATAGGTTGACAGTAGAGTTGCATACAATCCTTTATCGTGTACTTACGGACGTGTGAATACTGTGTTTTTATAATATTTTGCGTTGGCTTGTTTACTGGAGTTTCACCTGATTACCTGGCCTGAATTCGGACACTGACTTTGCTTTGATTGGATTTGACGATTACTGGATACTCGAAACACCACAGATACTGCAAGACTACCAAGTTTTAAGGTAAGATGATAAATAATTAAAAAAAAATGTTTTTGTTTGTCTGTACAATAAAATATTAGAAAATAAAAGGCTCAAATCAACGGTTGCGAATCATAATTATTGAGTCACTTGTCTATGTTCATAACTTGGCCGTGTAATGAATGTATTAAACCAACTTACCATACTGTACTTACATCAACACGTGCTAACTTGCAAAGGGTTAAATCGTGAATATGCGATAATTGAACCTGTTATACTTGCTGCAGTTGTTAATT
Organism: Notocelia uddmanniana; assembly: GCA_905163555.1. Classification (NCBI taxonomy): domain Eukaryota; kingdom Metazoa; phylum Arthropoda; class Insecta; order Lepidoptera; family Tortricidae; genus Notocelia; species Notocelia uddmanniana. The sequence continues at coordinate 50,474,266 of LR991052.1, forward strand.
AATATTAGGGGGATATATTAAATATTAGGGGACAATTATTTACACACATCGAACTAGTCCCACAGTAAGCTCAATAAGGCTTGTGTACTAGACGACGATATATTTAATAGATATATACTTAAATACATAGAAAACATCCAAGTCTCAGGAACAAATGTCTCTGCTCACCAGGGCTCGGAACCGGTATTCTGTCCATATAAAAATACCGGTATTTTTTTTAGTTCTTATCGTTCTTTCGTCTACTATTTCATGTTTAATCAGGCAATCTAACAATATGAAGTAATAACCCAAATACATTATTGAGTCCTACATAAAGAGCATAAACTAATTAAAAATATTTAGCTATTTCAGAATTTTGAGATTAACCGGTTCCGAGCCCTGCTGCTCACCACAGAAACAAATGCCCTTACCGGGATTCGAACCCGGGACCTCTAGCTTCGGAGACAGTGACACTACCAACTAGGCTAAACAGGCCGACAAAGTTACTTCTGAATTTGGGATAACGGTTGTAAGAGAACTTTGGGTAGAACTTTGTACCTTAAAAATTGTGTTTTGTATCCCATTGCAAGTTTGCACGTTTTATTTAGATGAGCATTTGCAGCAATGATAGACAAAGTACAGCCCTTCAAAAGTGTATAAATTACAAGTTTCCAATACGCTCATAATCATGAATATGATCCAGATACCGACGATAAATAATTTTGTATTTGTAGATTAAGTCCCGATATTATTGGTATTTACATTTAAGAAATATAAACGAGTATGTACGTAAACAAACTTACAAAAAATAAATATGTAAGAACTCGTTCATGTTATTCGTTGTTTTATTTTATTGGGCCGATTGTATTGGGGCAGAACGCATTGTTTTATATCGTATTTACAACAATATTAATTATTTAGTAACTTCCCGGGACTTTAGTTACGCAAAAAAATTTAGCCGTAAGGAAGTCTCCAGTTTATGACTTTGTTCTACTGAGTTTAGGTATTTATACTCTGCCTATTTCTATCACTGTTTATAAACATGAGGAACACCCTGGGAAAATATTTAGATTCCTTCCGAGGCACCTTGTATAGTTATTAGTTATGCCGTCTACGAAATACCCGGTAAAACTTTGGGCACGTACCTAATTAATAAACAGTCTGTGGCTCAAGCTACTGATTGGGAAAAGTATCGAGTCAGGTTATGACCTAACACCCAACCCAATCATAGTGGGCAACATAGTTTTGACCTCCAATATCTGTTACTACTAAAACAATGACCCATTAAGGGATTCATGCGGCTTAAACAGATTTAATGCCTGGAATAACAATGAGCCCCAGTAAATAAATATCATATGAACATATCAGTTTGTAATCATGTCACCTACAATGTAATGCAATGACAGTAGGTACTTCCTGACTTCCGCAGTGCCGTTGGGCTGGCAAGGTTCCATCCAAGGTGACCGCTAGGGTCGAAAGGCGGCCGAAGTTGCAATTGTCACTAACACGCGTCGCTTTATACGACTGCTAGGTACTTATACTCGCAGCTCACAGCCCGCGTAAGTATTACATACAGCGCAAGCGAAGCCTGGAGATAAATCATAGCCTACACACAAAAATAAAAAACTTAAAAATGACCCTTTTTATAGTAATACTGGTAGGTCAGGCAAGGTTGTTTGGAAGAGATCTCTTCAGCTTTAGCGATAAGACCACCCGTTGTTTACCTCTACCACAGACGTACTACTCTAAGCTTTATGTTCGGTATTGCGTTCTTTGTCTGACATGTGCAATAAGGTGTATTTTAATTGTATCTATGCAGGATGGTACGGGAGACGTGAGCAGGACTAACACACTCAGTTTTTCTGTTAGGTAAAAATAAAACTCTCTACAACCATGGCCTTTTAATACTATTTAAGATTATTTTTATATTTAATAAGTTATGTAATTTCTAACCATCAAAAAACATAAATGTGAAAATGGCAGCCAAGTTCACTGACAAAAGAATTGAGATCTAAATGGGCCCCAAGTTCCGTAGATTATCTGAATACTTGCCAAGTTTGGCACTAGATTGTTTACAGTAAAACTAATTTTCTACGGGTTAAGGCATTTTGAGCCTTAACTTGGCAGTCTTCTATGCAGTATGTTATAATACAATAAAAGCTGTTGCATATTTAAGAAAACTGCCAAGTTAAAGCTCAAAATGCATTTAGCCGCAGTAAATTAGTTTTATTGTTAACAATCTAGTGCCAAACTTGGCAACTATTCAGACTACGGAACTTGGCGCCCATTTAGATCTCAATTCTTTTGTCAGTGAACTTGGCTGCCATTTTCACATTTATGTTTTGTTGATGGGATATCATTACTTTTTGTCAAACTTCATCCAATGGTGCTTTCCCAGAGCGAATGCACGAGTTACTATACAACATACCCAAACCGCTATAGGTGCACCTCAAATATTTGAAGAGTTCCCTCGATTTCTCCAGGACCCTATGATCAGATTTTGACCCGATGACAATGGGACCACCCCGGAAATATACCCTTTCAAATAAAAAAAATATTTTCCAAATCGGTTAATAAATGACGGAGTTCTGAGGTAACTAGCATAAATAATAATAATAATAAAACTAATAATAAAATCACTGATTTCTGAATTTTTCTGGTGTATACACATAATTACCAAGGTGCATGCCAAATTTCAGCTTTCTAGGTCATCTGGAAGTGGGTTAGGTTTTTGATTACTAGTCAGTCAGTCAGTCAGTGGTAAAAATGCCGTTTTTTGGAATTTAATATCTCAATAACTATTAAACCTATATTTATGAAATTTGGTGTTCTAGTTGTTCTAAAGGATCTTAATATATGTACCAAATTTCATGTTTATATGTTAAATAGATTTGGAGTTATTGGGGGGTCAAAAGTGGCTCCAAACGGTTCGTGTAATATAACACACGGCTTCTGTCCGCCAGTTCCTGGGATGAACTTGGCTGGACACGCTGCCGCGTGTCTAGATATTCCGACTGAAGGACTTGTATCCATGGTCTAGAATATTGTTTTTTTTTAAATAAATAAAACCTTTTTAAATGTTATGAAAGTACCATATCTTCTTAGTAGTCTGTGGACAGTACATACTTTGATTATGAAGAACGTAAATTATCCCCACGTATCACAAATACAGCGAAGAGTATCGGTACTTGACAGAGGTATTCTAGAGTAACTATGAATGTCGTAAATAATTTAACACTTTTTTTATCATAAAAAAACGTAATCAATCTCTATTAAAATGTACTATGCCGTTCGTTGCTACTAGAATGTCATATTTTGATACTAAGTACCTAAGCTGTTATGCTATGTTAGTTAAACACAAATACAAAATATTCAAACTTAGTTCTAATTTTAACATAATCTGAGATAACAAAGATAACTGACTGATGCCAGATACACCAGACAATAGAAATGAAGCGACACAACAGCGAGAAGACACGCTTGTACATTTCGATCTGATAAGTAATGCCACGTGCATATAATGTAGAATTTATATTCTATTTAAGTAGTTGCAAATTTACAATAAGCCTAAATTGTTTCAGTGCGCTCCGGCGCGTCCCGGCACGCTAATTTAGTCAAACTAGGTACGCTCGCCTTGAAACTATCGTCTAAGGCACTTGTCACGTAACCAGTGCCTTCAATGACTTCTATCCATTTATAAATTCTTCCTCCAATGGTGTTATACTCTTATCACTATAGCAAAATATTGTAAAAGCTACAGAATATATGTTTTTAACATTTGCAAAACGAATCGATAAATTCATATGATTTATTAAATCATTTTATTATATCCTTCTTAGCTTTTAACTAACATGCGTGCGTAAACCGAATATAATGGTTTATTTCATACAATTGCATTCAAGCCTCTCTTGATTGTTTTATTTCACTGGTGGTAATGAATGTTAAGATTATAAGAATGTATGTTCCGACTTACAGACCAAGAATTGTCTCGGTCGGTTGAAAACCCGTTTTGGAGCAGCAGCACCAGTAATGTGTCAGTATTGTTAATACCACGTTGGTACGTAACGTAATATGTACGTGTATACCTAGTAAAGACTGTGTCGCAGCTTTGGAGTCCGTCAATGGGGGCTGAAAAGGAAGCGCCGGATCTATTAGCGCTAATGGTAGGCTTCCATGTTTGCTACTTACGAGAACAGAGGTCGCAGCGTTAGCCAACGGCGCGTACACGACGTACGTGTGTCCCGTGATCCAGCCGACGTCGGCGGTGCACCAGTAGACGTCCTTCTCCCGATTGTCAAACACGAAGCGGAAGGTGGTAGCGGCGTACAGCAGGTAGCCGGCGGTCGTGTGCACCACGCCTTTGGGCTTGCCGGTGGAGCCGCTGTGAGGTATCACATGGTTACTTACATATGGGATTCATACAGAGACTTTGATAGTTAACGATGGAAGACCATTATAATCATAGAGCAATTAGTATTAGATGAGTTTTTACAGAAATCGTTCAGGTTAAATGAGCGGATCTCTTTTACTCTGATAGGTATTTTTATTTATATTGCCAACCTTTGTTTTGTTCTTTTTTACATCTGCCTGTTTTTAATTTGTATTTACTGTTTTCATGTTGCCTACCGTGATTTCACTCGACGGTCCCATCGGAAGACCAGCGCTGGCAGTAATGCCCGCATTATGCTGAGATGGGACCGTTTCGTGACAATACTATAATATGTGATGGTGTACTGTAATTCCATGTTGTTGTGTATGTATTTGTATGGTCACGAATAAACGATTCTTATTCTTATTCTAATTAACTAAGGCCAAGGCAAAGCAAAGGCAAGGTTAACCCTTTACCAGGCCAAGGGATATTCCACCCACATCTTATATCGGTTACCGTAGTCAGGTTTTAACTCCAAACCACCTACAAAATATTTTGTCAATCCCTGAAAATATTATTTTATGATCTTCATTCACAACACGCTTCTAAATTGCGTAATATATCTTTGGCAGCCATTTAAATTCACTAGAACGCTAATTTCAGTAAACTACGGAGAAATTCGAACACTTTCCATAATTTCTATGAAACAGAAGTACATAGTAGAATAAATAACAATATAGAATAAATAACAATCTTTTGATATTTTGTAGATTTTGAGTGTTGAAAGCTAAAGTAATCGTAAACATTGCTAAATATTCATGCATTATTGTGTATGACCAGAATTAGGATGTGGGTTGACATTATCCCATGGCCTTATTAGGGTTTAACTGTGTGGGAGCTATTTTTCCCATGGCCCGGTAAATTGTCTTGTCATGTCATAAAAACTCGCGTAAGTAATAAAACAGTTTTTGTGTTCAACCTAGAGCGAATTCATGTACCTAGCTATAAAATCTCCTTTTAAAGACTTTCCCGGTTTATGCGTCGTTGGACTAAAAGTAAATATGGCGATGTATAAAAATGTCTACTTGCATAAGTTCGTGCGTATATAATTTCGACGAAGTATAAAAATGTCCTTGATCAGGCCAAGGGATATATTCCACCCACATCTTATATCGGTTATAATAGTCAAGGTTTAACTCCAAATCTCCTACGAAACATTATATCAATGACTGAAAACAATATTTACCTCATTATATACTTACCTCATGACTTTTTGGTTAAAAGCAACACAATTATTCAATTTTATGATACTATCTACAAGAAGAAATTCTTCAGGGAAAGTGGTTTATGCGTCGTTGGACTAAAAGTAAATATGGCGATGTATAAAAATGTCTACATATAAAATAAAAATTGGACCGAGTATTAGAAAGCCAATACTTCAAAATGTTTAAGTCTTATCAAGTCGGAATATAAAAATGACTACTTTCAAAGTATACAAATGTCTAAAAGTATTTTAAAAAAAAATAAGCAAGTGGTTGTATGCGGTGATTATAATATTAATATCTTGGATAATTCGCGGAACAGTGAACGATTTTTGAATCTTTTTAAATCTTTTAACTTATCACCTGTTTTCTTGGAACCTACTAGAATCACTGCAACATCGGCTACCTGCATAGACAACATTTTCTGTGAAAATGTTATCCTATGCAATAAGTCAATCTTAAATTGTTTACAATCGGACCACACTGGACAACTAGCGAAATTTAGGCACCATCATGTTTGTAACACTTTAGATATTCATTGCAGACCAATTACAAAACGTCGTTTAGAGACGTTTACGGGTAATATTCATCGTAAGGTTCTTGAGTTGCCCTTTTGTGATGATAAAAGTATAAATGATTTGTACGAAAATGTATTTTACTTAATAAAAGATGAGTTAGAGTCTACTTTTACCGAAAAGAAAATTAAAATTAACGATAATAAAAGCAAGTTTGTTGATTGGGCAACACCTGGCATTCATAAGAGTAGGAACACGCTTTATGAATTGTATGGTATAAAGGCAAGTACCAATGATCAGAAAATTATCGAATATGTTAAGAATTATTCTAAAATATTTAAGAAGGTATGCAACATTGCCAAATCTAATTTTATACGTGATAAAATCTCAAACTCCAGGAACAAAGCTAAAACTACCTGGAATATCATTAATAAAGAAACTCGAGAGCAAAAGCCTCAAGATAGCTCCTTTTGCATAAAAGTTAACAATAATACTTTTAAATCTGATAGAGATGTAGCATGTGCTTTTGAATACTTCTTCTCAAATATAGCTGTCATAACGACTAAGCAATTGAATTCAAATGCCAGTGTAGCCGAGTCTCTCCTTGTCTCTAGTGTTGATGAATGCCAAACCCCGTTCAACTTTAGTTATATAAATCCACAGGATGTTATAAATATTTTTAAGAAGCTTAATATTAAGAAAACTAAACATTTATGGGGTATTTCGACTGACCTTCTTAAATCAATTATTAATATAATTTCACCCCTTTTAGCTTTTATTTTTAATAAATGCATTGATAAAGGTCTGTTTCCCGATTTGATGAAGTGTAGCAAATTAATACCACTTTTCAAGTCAGGTGAAAAGAGTGATCATCTAACTTTCGACCAATTTCAATTTTACCTGCCCTAAGTAATATCTTCGAAAAAATAATGTTTCAACAGCTATTGTCCCATTTTAATACTAAGGGGCTGTTACATGAAAAACAATTTGGTTTCACAAAGGGCAGGTCTACTACCGAAGCGGGTGTGGCTCTCATTAAACATATATTTGAAGCTTGGGAAAAGAAACAGGATGCAGTGGGTATTTTCTGTGACTTATCTAAAGCATTTGATTGTGTCGACCACCAGACTTTACTCATAAAATTGAAACATTATGGTGCTTCAAATAATGCTTTAAGCCTTATAGGATCATATTTAGTTGATCGGACACAAAAGGTTAACATTAATGGAACTAACTCCTCTGGCGCACCTCTGCAAATGGGAGTGCCCCAGGGCTCAATATTGGGCCCATTGCTGTTTTTGATATACATAAACGACCTGCCTTACTTCAGTACTGGACTATGTGAGATAGTCTTGTTTGCTGACGACACCTCTTTAGTTTTCAATGTAGACAGGCGTAAAGAGGTGTCCGAAGAGGTAAATAATGCTCTTTCTAAAGTATTAAATTGGTTTACAGCAAACAACCTATTACTAAGAAAACTAAATTTGTTAAATTTACTTTGCCCAACGTAAGACTGGTCGACATTTGTATTAAAGTTGACAATCTGCCAATAGAATTACTGAACTCTACTACCTTTCTTGGAGTCACTATAGATTCGAAATTGCAATGGGGACCTCATATTGCTGCCCTGGCAAGGAGACTTAGTTCAGCTGCGTATGCAGTTAAAAAAATAAGGCATATTACTGACGTTGAAACGGCGAGGTTGGTTTATTTTGACTATTTTCACAGTGTTATGTCATATGGTCTACTGTTGTGGGGCTCCGCTGCTGATATTCAAACTATATTTATACTTCAAAAAAGAGCGATTCGTGCCTTATACAGCATCAGACCACGTGATTCGCTGAGAGATTTATTTAAGGAAATTAACGTATTGACGGTTGCTTCTCAGTATATTTATGACTGCATTATGTATGTACGCAAATACTACACTACTTTTCCAAAAAATTCAGACTGTCATGGTTTTAACACCAGAAACAAGCATAAACTTGCCGTTCCATACCTTAGACTACGTAAAACCAGTCGTTCATTTGTAGGCTTAAGTATAAAATTGTTTAATAAGTTACCACAAAGAATGATTGAATTACCCATTAATAAATTTAAAATTATTGTTAAAAGTTGTTTAGTAAAACAAGCATACTATAAAATAGAAGATTACATTAATGACAAAAATGTATGGACATAATAGGTAATTTGCTCTACTGCATACCTTATTGCTAGGAATATTATATTAAGATTGACGTTATTGAAATATTATATTATTATTATTTTTGACATTAGGAGACCTTTTACATCTCAATTATATTGGTATTAATAACTATTTTAATGTTACTTTTGCACTTTGTTATTTTTTACATATCTTTATATTTTATTTGTTATATCTGGAGACCCTTTACATCTCTCGTAAAATGGAAGCAGATTTTTACTATTTAGAATTATACTTTGTACCATTGTATGACATTCAAAAGCGCCCAAGGGGCCCACTTGGAGAATAAATTATTTCATTTCATTTCATTTCATTTCATTAAGTCTTATCAAGTTTGAATATAAAAATGACTACTTTCTTTACATAGGTCCAGGCCCCTATTTCACCAAGTTGACAGGTTCTACAATTGTCAACTTCCTTAATTCGGGCGTTACAGGCGTCCATACGCTACGAAAACTGCTTACTATTGCCTATTTGGTCTAATATACAGATGCACATTTTTATACTTCGTCAAAATTATATACGCCCGAACTTATGTAAGTGGACATTTTTATACATCGTCATATTTACTTTTAGTCTAGTGCCGCAACATATTTATATTTGGTCTAATATACAGGTGGACATTTTTATACTTCGTCGAAATTATAAACGCACTAACTTATGCAAGTAGACATTTTTATACATCGCCATATTTACTTTTAGTCCAACGACGCATAAACCCTGATCAAGAATATAATAAGACAAAATCTAGTATGACAGTTCATTACTTAGACAGGCGATGGGATAACCGTAACCCACATTTTTATTTCTGGTTTAAAGGAAGATCTCCGACTTTCATAAATACATTTTTTACAAGGCGTTTAATACGGTTGCAACAGCATATAAAGTACGTATTAAGACACGCTGGTTCTTCGGGGCCTGGTAAAGGGTTAAGGGCATATTGGCTGAAATTTTCTTCCTTGGTCGCTTGTTAGTGGTAGCTGGATACGCTATGATCGGGGGTCGTACTTTTCGTGCCGGTGACGTAAAATTTACGTCACATTGCATATAGGGTGATTATGGTAATTATCAATCATTATAGCTGTTATGGTAATTATCAATCATTAATCATCAATCATTTAATTATGCATTTATAAATTTTTCTCAAACATGCAATGAAATATTGATGTTATGTTCCTTATAATAGGCTGCGAAGTATGACGTTTCAGGTGCGGCTAGGACAAGAGGTCGTTAATGGAATTTCATACAAATCTTGCAGGCCTAGGCCGGCAAAGTCCTCTTTTTTAATTCCATTCCACATAAATTTGTGGCACAGGCATCATGACATTCTGCCACTATGCGTATTAAAAATAAAAATTTGTTTTTTTTTTGTTGTTTATTCCATTGCATGTTTGAGAAAAGCACTATACATACCTCGGCGGGAAATTTGGGGTTGCCCGCCTTAGACCTATCCTACTATAGAAGTATATATGTCTTCGGCCGGCAACCCCTTTCGTCCCGGCCTCTGTAGTAATGTACTATTATAATGGTCTTTATAAATACGGCCTAGTGTATCCGAAGATTAAAAAGGATTTCTTTTCCTATTTAGAATTTTAATTTATAAGCAGGTAAGGAACTCATATTTTTTCAAGTTTTATAACAAGTTATAGGAATGTTGAATCTAAATACCTAGTTGGTTACTAAGTTCTGTTACTCGATTTGCAAACTCTTTTCTTGCGTTAAAACAAATGCTACCGAAAAAATAAAAAATGACATATAAAGGCGGGTTGTCAGTTATAATTTTATAGCACACACAACACATCTCGTCATATTTATAATGGATTGGGGTCTAAAAGAAAATCGTATCGCTGTAATTGCGTTGCACAAATGCGGGCATCCGCCAAACGTGATTTTGAAGTAGCTTCAAAATCTGAAAATCAACAAACAATTCGTTTATCGTACCATTAATAGGTACGATAAACGAATTGTTTGTTGATTGACGGACCCCAGACGGATAAAGGCAGTGAAGGCGAGAATCGCAAGAAACCCCATTCGGAAGCAAATGTTGCTGGCGATTCAGATGTCTGTGAAGAGAAGCTTCCTTAAAAACCGGCCAAGAGCGTGTCGGGCCACGCTCAGTGTAGGGTTCCGTAGTTTTCCGTCCGTCACATTTTTTTTTTTTTGAAAAAATTACAAAAACTATTCAACCTATCAAGTTCAAAATAATTTTCCTACAAAGTTTTTATAAAGTTCTACTTTTGAGATTTTATTCATATTTTTAAAACTTATGGTTCAAAAGTTAGAGGGGGGGGGGGACACATTTTTTTTTACTTCTGGAGCGATTATTTCCGAAAATATTAACATTATCAAAAAAAGATTTTAGTAAACCCCTATTTATTTTTAAATACCTATCTAACAATATATCACACGTTAGGGTTAAAATGAAAAAAAAAATCACTCCCCACTTTACGTATAGGGGAGGTACCCTAATAAAATATTTTTTTCCACTTTTTATTTTACCACTTTCTCGGCGTAATTGATATACATATTAGTACCAAATTTCAGCTTTCTAGTGCTAACGGTTGAGGTTATCCGCGGACGGACGGACAGACGGACGGACAGACATGGCGAAACTATAAGGGTTCCTAGTTGACTACGGAACCCTAAAAAAGTTATCAATCAAGACCTTAGACTACACGCTTATCGTAGACGTAATAGTTATTTGTTATACAAGGGTGCAAAGTTGTATTTTACCCGCGAGTGTGGAATTGAAACACGAGCCAGCGAAAGGATTCTATAGTTGAACCACGAGCGAAGCGAGTGGTTCTAAAATAGAATCCTGAGCGTAGCGAGTGTTTTAACACACGAGAAGTAAAATACAACTTTGCACCCGTGTGTAACACAAAACTTTTCTCCTCACTATAGCGATGAAAGTGCAACCTGCAAAAAAACACAGTTACACAGCAGGCATGATTTTCATCACTGGAATGACCGATTTTTTTACGATATTATAACAGAAAACTCTGGAAGTTGTGTATAATATTTACGTGAGTCGGAGTCCGTGACAAGTTGTGTATATTTTAGTTGACATTGACAATGATGACATTTCTTACGATGCGTTTTGAAATTGCATCGACGCAACTTGTGCGTTTAAAATTATACTCAATATCATTATAAAACAAATGTTACTTATAGAGTTTGACTTAAATCATTAAATAAAGCTAAATTTGGTATTTTTTGTTATATTCTCAAACCATTTATTTAATGATAATTGATATCAAACGAACCATTATTATGAGCGTTTTACGTTTTGTTATCTGTCAAAAGCTACTCAAACACGCTCCAAGGTCAAATTACTTTCCCCACTTGTGGATAAAATGCGATTTTACCCGCTTGTTTCAAAGGACAAAATACGGCTTTCCGAGCTAGTGAGGGGAAAAGGTCATTTGCTTAATGGACGATTGAAGACTATGAGGCTGAATAGAAGTCGCGTGCTACTGAAGCGGTACGCACAAAATGGCCACCGAAATATATTATTTAGGGACGAAAAAAATTTTACCATTGAAGAATGTTGTAACCGCCAGAATGACAGAGTGTATGCAAAAAACAGTCAAGAAGCGAGTGTAGCTGTTCCGAGAGCGCAACGAGGCCATCATCCCTCTTATGTCATGATTTGGTTAGGTGTGTCATACTCAGGGTTAACAGGTCCATTTCTGTGAAAAAGGTGTCAAAACTGGGGCTAAAGTTTACCAGGAAATCGTTCTGGAACCAATAGTGAAGCCTTTAAGCCACTCTCTATTTCAAAACCAGCCCTGGGTCTTTCAACAAGACTCAGCCCCTGCACATAAGGCAAAAACAACTCAAGCCTGGTTTCGAAGCAACAAAATTGATTTCATTGCCCACGAAGACTGGCCCTCCTCCAGCCCGGACCTCAACCCCCTGGATTATGCTATATAGCAGGTTATTGAGGAGAAAGCCTGTGCTAAACCCCACACAAATCTTGACTCCCTCAAGCGGGCCATAGTCAAGACATTGACGGAATTAGATATGACAACCGTGCGTGCCGCTATTGATGACTGGCCTCGTCGTCTGAAGGCCTGTGTTCAGGCCCAAAGAGGCCATTTTGAATGAAATTGACAAATGTAAATCCTGATTGTGTGTACTTCATTTTAATATATAATTTATTTAACTTTCGTCAGTATATTTTATGTAGATAAGGATTATTACAGTAACATAACTTAGTAACCAACTAGGTATGAACGTAAACTCTCTATGACGACGAGGTTTCTTAAATTGTTGTTAATTACTGGTATTACACATGAACCAGTCATAAAAACTTGCAGTAATACTCATTGTTGTACTTTAAAACTTGTGATGTGACAGGCAAATTGCGGTTGTTACAGGGGCATAATTGTAAAAAGTGTATGTATACATAATTATTGAATAATAAATGATGATTATGTGATTACAGTAACACCAATTAAAATCATTCTATATGGAGGCGTGACGTCACCCGGCACGAAATGTACGACCCCTGCTATGCTCATCGCTCGCGCGCGTAAACTTGCGAAAATGTACTGAATTTTTTCACTTCTCATTCTCTAAAAGCGTGTTTATTCCAGATTTTAATTAATAATATTTATTCCAGAAAACCTGTTCCATAGGTGTTACTACTTAACACTAATGGTGACTTAAGGCTATGTTAGAAGGACACTAATTTTATTAACTAAAGCATGCAAATTTAATTTAATTACTTGTACACACATATACTTTTACCGTCCGAGTGTGCTTCGCAAAACATGCCAGACGCACTGCAACTACTACTTAGGCAAACCCATCAACATTCTGAACGCATTGTTGTATTGCACTCTAAGGGCGTTGTAGGAACGCTTTGTATACCTGACCCACAGGCTGCTTGTGTAAAAAGCGTGGCGGTACGCTTTAAATAGTGTAGCTTTTACTTCCTTAGAACATCGCGCAAACCTGCGGGCGAGCATATTTCCCCGTACCGCCATCGCCCTACTCTATATTATCTTGGTCATCTCTCAAGACTTATCTTATCAAGCGGAGTACATTAACCCCTGGTGAAAATATGTATACATTATTTATGATTACAAAAAATTTAATTTTCCAAAAAGACATAAGTCCAGGATATAAAATAAATGCCAGTCAATGTGAGGAAGCGCTTCTCTTTGAAACAGGGGATATGAATCAGAAACGTCACATTTCCACTTACAGAACCTCTCCATATGATCCAAGTCAATATATACAGTGTTTTTTTTTCTATTGGCCAAGAGTAAAATTATTGGGTATTCGTAAACATTCGTCCTCCTTAACGAATCTTTCGAGTTTTGTATACACATTGAATAGCAATTAATGTAATACGAGGCCACACTTTTCAGCATTTTACAATATCTGATTAGCGATTAGTATACGTTCCAACGGCTAATAAATGATCTGGCGCTAATTACGTAATTACTAATCAATGTGTTACATGATGCTTGTTAGGGTTCCGTAAAAATGAAACAAAGGAATCCTTATGGTGAGACCGTCAGTCCGTCTATCACTATGCTATTGATTTGAAATTATTATTTTACTAAATATTGGAAATGTAAGAATTGTAAATAAGAAACGTATTGAAAAAGAAATATAACATATAACTTATATTTTCTATGAATAATGTTTATCTATATGATCGATATGCTAAATATTGATGTAAATATTACAGGAAAAATATGAACATACCTAGTTAGTAACTTGCACTATTTGTAAGTATGTAGTATCAAAATTTACAATCCCGTTTTCAACCACTTGCCGCTATCGGATTGAGCTGAAATTTGGCATACTTATTAAAGTTTGGTGACAATACAATATTATGCTTCCACCGAGCTGATCTGATGATGGAGACAGAACATGGCCAAAGCAACTCCTAAACTATACAAGATAACCACATCGTGTTTGGGCTTATTCGAAGCGTCTCAACCGATAGTTGACGATAATTATGATTTTGGAAAAAAGTTTTTTTTTTACAGTCATCTTTAAATTCTTCATTTAAAGATGACTGTACGAACAGGCATATCGTCAAAAAGGAAATATCTCAATAGTACTAAACAGCTTGCAGCATGGACGGGACACGGACAGCCATTTGCATCACCTACTGACATTGGTATCGCGACATTCGCGACACGCCACTCCATATCCAACAAGCGTAATACTTTTGCGTAAAACATTATTTGTCTCGTCCTTAATATCGACTACGAGTACCTATAGATTTTTCTTTTTGGCTGTCCATATATTTGTTTTACTATTTCTTATTTGTTTTATGATATTTTTATATATGTATTATGTGTATATATGTTTATACAGGGTGTCCCAAGAAGTAGTGATATGCTGAAGCTGGGAGGTAGAGGACCTAGAGGGCTATCTGAATCATCCCCATGTATGTTCCGCGATTTTTCGTATTTTCGTAGTTATGACTTTTTTTAATTTTTCACCTATCGCCGAGTACGATGAGATTTTTATTTATGGTGACGTGAATTATTGCGGTAGATGCTTGATTTTTTTGTGTGCTAAGCTGATAGATAGGCCAATTCAGTATGGTAACTGTATGGTATGCTTCTGCGTGTCTCCAAGTCCACATCTTCTAACAGCAGGGGCAGATCGACGCGTTGAAAATTTAAAAAGTGATTGCCGCCCAAGTGGTCTGGCAGCTGAAAGGGCCCGATTAGTTGACCGTTAAGTATGCCAGACCAAAGGTTAACACTAAAAAGTTCTTGGAATGTCGATTCCCTTTTCAAATTCGGATTTTCAATTGCCCATGAGTGAGAATTGTGCATATTAAAAATCCCATTGCGTCGTCAAGTGGGATCCATCCGTCCACAAGATTTTGTTAAAAAAATTTCATGATTTAGAAAGGTTTTGCTTTGCTTGCATTAAAAATCATCCTAATTAAAATTTTGCACTTACCACATTTAGATTTCAATGTTTTGATTGAAGCAATATGAATAATAAAATGAAATTTTCAAAGCCAAATTTCAAGCCAATTTTCAAGTTTTTAAAAGCCAAGTGAACATACTGGGTAATTTTATCTTTCTAGGCATTTATTTTTATTCCATTCAAAGATAACGATAGTAAATGTTAACATACTGAATTGACCTATCTATCAGCTTAGCACACAAAAAAAATCAAGCATCTACCGCAATAATTCACGTCACCATAAATAAAAATCTCATTGTACTTGGCGATAGGTGAAATTTTTAAAAAAAGTCATATCTACGAAAATACGAAAAATCGCGGAACATACATGGGGGTGATTCAGATAGCCCTCTAGGTCCTCTACCTCAATTCAATATATCACTACTTCTTGGGACATCCTGTATATAAAAAAATATAAGTAGATATGTTATAAATATTTTAATTATAAATTAAGTTGTATCTTGTTTCATATTAACTCTACATCACCTACTGCATATATTATTTTCTTTTTTCGGCTACCCAAAGGTTGTCTGGAAGAAATCGCTCTTTAGCGATAAGACCGCCTGTTGTCTACCTCTACCGTAGATATTACTGTTTTTATTTTCTGTTTGTAACGTTTCATTTGTGTGAGGTGTGCGATAAAGAGTATTCGTATCGTATCGTACTTTTGCTGGGGTTGACATTCTGTATTGACGGGTAGCTGGTCTCATCACAGGCTCAGTCGTTAAAGTCACAACTTGCTTTAGTCCAAAGTCTCTTAGTTTCCAAGATATGCACCATATTGTTTTTAATATTGTATGTTTTCCATACTACCATACATTTGGATAATGTTTAGATGTATTTTAATGTCCCTTTTTTTCTGGCTTATCATAATTACGAGTATTCAGTAGCTGTAGGAAATGAGGAAGTTTTTGAAATCAATTGAATTGGGGCTAACGGCTTTTTACTGCCTGTATTCACATTACAATTTTCAAAATAAAATGGTGCATATCTTGGAAACTTAGATACTTTGTACGAAAGCAAGTTGTGTCTAAAATATATATCTTCCTCTATCATCCCTGAAAGTCTTTGCATCCTGTTACCAAATACCCTGTATAGATAAATACATACTTAAATACATCGAAAACATCCAAGACCCAGGAACAAATATCCGTGCTAAATAAATGCACAAATAATGCCCTGGCCGGGATTCCTCTAGTTTCGGAGGCAGTGTCACTACCAACTAGGCTAAACAGGCCGGCTGGTAACTGTTGAGGAGTTAAATGCATATCCATTTTTAGGGTTCCGTAGTCAACTAGGAACCCTTATAGGCTTGCCACGTCTTTTTGTCTGTCCTAGGCTTTGCCCTGTGATTCTTAGTGCTAAAAAGCTGTAATTTGGCATGGATATATAAATCAATAAATCTGACAGTGTTAAAATAAAACAAAAAAAAATTAAGGGGCACCCGTATTGTGGGGATGATTTTTTGCTTGAAACCTATGTGCGGGATGTTGTTGAATAGGTTTTTCAAAATAAATCGATCATTTTTTGATAAAGTGAATATCACAATTTAAGTACAATATAGAGATATCAGTGAAATAAATGCTCCACATAGATCGTAGCGCCTTTGTGGTATTTAGAGCTAACCGCACGACCGCTGCATCATCTCTGTCACTCCAAGATTAATACTTAAAGACTTTCAACGTAAAACAATAGCGGGCATGATCAATTAAGTTGTTTTTGAGCTATCGTAAAAAAAAACATTCCGTTCTTAATAAAAGACGTATGAAACGCCTGCGAAGTTATTCCCATTTGCTTGTTTTTTTTTTATTAAGTTCATTGGACAACTACGGAACTCTACCATGAGCATGGCCTGACATGGTCTTGGCCGATTTTTAATCTAGGTTTACGTTGTGTCTATGTACATTTAGCTCTGTTTGTTCTCCAAGTAAATAAATAAATAAAACCATTCATTAATTTTGCCCGACTGCGGGGAGGCCCAAAAGGAAAGTTACGTGTTTGGCTTGTATGTATCTCCGTTCGTAACTGGGTACTCAACGGCTCAATCGATTTAATAAATGATACGTCATTGGATTCGTCTTGATCGCTAGAGTTTCATTAGGTTCACACAAAATTCATAAAAATTTAAAAAAAAACAGTAAATGCTTTTTTTGTTAAGAGCCTGAGAGTGAGGTATCGAAAAAAATACACAATCTATATGGTTGAAAACAGCATGGAGTGACAAATCATAGAAAAACTTACCTAACGAAACACTTCTCTTTAATCTATGCCCACACATACACACTGATTTAATGGTGGTAGTTTCTTGGAACGCAACCATAAAAAGGCGGGTTTTAAAAAAAAAATGCGTGACAGACGGACGGACGGGCAGACCGACCACGAGTAATCCTATAAGGGTTCCATTTTTTCCTTTTGAGGCTCGGAACCCTTACCTTAATTAATACAAATAAAGTTAGTTTCACTTGTTTATAGGTACATACCATGGCAACCGGCTAATGAAGATAAGCTCGCGCCCGATATCATACAAGGAAATGTTATCAATGTATTATCAATTTATCATTTAGGTAATTTAATTGGATAAGCTTTGATTTGTTTTTACTTCAACTTGCACCGTGATAAGCTAAGAGCCGAGTCGTTTCACATTGCCCCGACATTGCGTTGACTTCGGTGTTGGAGGCATTAACTTGCATAGGGGCCAATAAGTAAACAAGGTGTCCCATGGCTATGCCACATGGATGGGAAGTATCTTAAATCCATATAAACCATCCTAACTATGATTGCGGACAGGATTGACTGTCCATGCAGTATGCATTGCTGTGGACTTTACAGGCCCAGTAGTAGTGAACCGTAACTGTCATAAAATTATTACCAACATAGTTTTTTAAACTTTATTGTAACTAGCTAACACCATGCAACACTTTATGAGCCAGATAAGTAACTCCGATTCCTGGTTAAGGCAAGTTTTTTTTAAATCGTTGAATACAGTTCCAATTATTTTTTAAATCTAAATAAAGTCTCATTTTAGCACAATATCCTATCTACAATATTTAATTTAAATAACTCAAATTAAAATTTTAAAATTTATTTGACATTTATTTCTACTTCTTAAATTGACGTTTATCACTAGTCAGTATTGGCTTTTACGACCAATGAAATTACTTTGGTGGATGTAACTACGAGTACTTATACTCTACTACTAGTTATACTCTAGTCTCACTAGTTACCAATTGAAAAGAGTTGACTTCGACAGAAGATTGCGGGAAGCTATTTCTGCATGCACTTTGGTGCTTCAGAGCAAATCAAGACTGACGCGTCCAGAACCCATATTATCATTTTGAGGTTTTTTAGGAATTGCGTAATTTGCGTGTAAATGAGAGACGTGCTTATGTCCCGATACCCTTATGCATTACTGTGCAACTGTAACTGACTTTTGGTGCTATAGGTCCTGTTAGCTTATATGTGAACCGCCTCTTACAAACAGGCTTAGGCACCCATAAAACCTTGTATATGGCACCTTTTTTGTTATATGGCCAATACCTCATCTATTATATAGTCACCGGAATTAACTTCATAAATGTTAACTTATAAATGAGTAACGCAGACGTTATTTTCGTATTTAAACGCAATTATACGGACAAACTAGCAAGACTAGAAGAATATTTGATTAGATATATGCAGACCACCTACTTGTGTGTTTAATTCATTTAAGTATGGGTTTTAGGTATTTTAATATTCACTACATTACAGAGACCAAACTAATAGATACATGTAAAGCAGTATGTCAAAACATAATTATGTGATAATAAATAAATACTTCAGGAATATTTACGATTTTTTATTTCATAAACAATTTAATCCATGCCCACTGTGGGCAAGTTTTTCGCATAGATTTAGCTACACAATAGATATAAGAGTATAATGTATCCTATTGTATCGTTGTATCTATGTATTTCATCAAGGTAAATAGTTTGTATAACATTAACAAACAAAACTGTATGATTGTCTACGTCTATTCAGAATCAGACAAGAGTATCCAGAAATCTTGGGCTTTTATTCATAAAAATGCTTCGAGTACTTATGGCTTGAGTCATTTATCCTCATAAGAATATACTTAATTATTCCCTTATAATGAGAATCTAAATGTAACTTATAGTACTCGTACATGGTTCAAGGAGGGGCGTAAGTGGAAAATCGCAAACGAGAGTCTATGTGTATGTCTAAGTTAATGACTCGAGTTTGCAATTTTTTTACATCCCGAGGTAATCACAATGTTTTCATCACATTGGCGAGGAAATAAGTAACTCCAAAACTAATCAAAACTGAAGAAATCGACAATCTCCAGTATCAATGCATGGTTGCCGAGAGGAGCGCGCAGCGTGCAGCTGCAATATTGCAACCAGTAGTATTGCAAAGCAGTATTCTTGCGGCGCGGGCGCGCGGCCTACTAGATTTGTCAGCTTCAATATTTCAACCAATCACAGAGCAGTATTCTATTGAAGCGCGGCCAACTAGATTTTTTAAACCAGTCAGATCACAGAGAAACTCATAACTCCCTCGGGAGCTAAATCGGCTATAACTACTCTATACACCTGCGTACCTACTATTAGACCCTTTACGAGCAAGTGTGATGAATAAAATATTATACATATTCGGTGTCTTAGCCCTTGCATCTCAAGAAGCACAAGCTAATCTGCACAATCAAATATGTCCGGCGTAAGGTTACCTACGTGATGGTAAGTCGATTTTACAAGCATCAAGTATACCTATTTGAAGGAAGGCCTGTTGAGTGTTTTAGTTTCGAATGTTTGATTATAGTTCACTTACCTTCAGCATAAAATGTAGCTACGTAGGATAAGTTGCTCAAAAGTTCTTATGTGCTAAATGCACGCAATTCCGTCGAATGTGTTGTTCGAAAAAAAATGGAAACAGGTACAAACCTGGTGTAGAGCATGAACAGTGGTTCCTCTGCGCCCATCCACTCCGGAGGGCTGAATGTGGACTGCCCCTCCATAGCATCATGCCACCACACGTCTCTGTCCTCGGTCCATTTGTACTGTAACAAAACCGTTGTATGTACACTTGTACAGTTCAGTCGAAGACAATATAAATAGACAAAAATCGGCCAAGAGCATGTCGGGCCATGCTCAGTGAAGGGTTCCGTAGTTGCCTAATGAACTTACTTTAAGAAAGCAATAACAAGCAAAAGGGATTACCTTCGCAGCGTTTCATACTACGTCTTTTGATAAGAAGGAAAGACTTTTTACGACGACACAATATAAATAGAGAAAAATCGGCCAAGTGCATGTCAGGCCATGCTCAGTGAAGGGTTCCGTAGTTGCGTAATGAACTTACTTTAAGAAAGCAATAACAAGCAAAAGGGATTACCTTCGCAGCGTTTCATACTCGCACTATGTCTTTTGATAAGGGAAGATTTTACAATAACCAGGGGTCGTACTTTTCGTGCCGGTGACGTACAATTGACGTCAAATTGCATATAGGATGATTCCAATTGCTGTTATGGTAATTCTCAATCATTAATCATCAATCATTTAATTATGCATTTATACATTTTATATTGGTCTTTTTTTAAGACGGCCTAGTGTATCCGGAGATTAAAAAGGATTTCTCTTTCTATTTAGAATTTTAATTTATAAGCAGGTAAGGAACTCATAGTTTTTCAAGTTTTACAACAAGTTATAGGAATGTTGAATCTAAATTGCTAAATATGAAAGTAAACTCTCTATGACGACGAGGTTTCTTAAATTGTTGGTAATAACTGGTATTACACATGAACCATTTACAAAAACTTGCAGTAATACTCAGTCTTGTAATTTAAAAATTGTGATGTGACAGGCAAGTTGCGGTTGTTACAGGGGCATAATAATTGTAAAAAGTGTATGTATACATATTTATTGAATAATGAATGATGATTAAGTGATTACAATAACACTAATTAAAATTACCTATATGGAGGCGTGACGTCACCCGGCAAGAAATGTACGACCCCTGACGATAACTGAAAAACAGCTCAACTGATCATGTCCGCTATAGTTTTCGTTGGAAGTCTTTATTAAGCTTTACTTTCATGATTTTATTTCATATTTTTGGGCTCATACTTTAAAAGTTAGAGGAGGTGGACACATTTTTTTTCTTTTGGAGTGATTATTTCCGAAAATATTAACTTTGTCAAAAAGTGTTTGATGAAGACCTGTATTCATTTTGAAATACGTATCCTACAACACCACACACCATATGGTTGAAGCAAAAAAAATGTCATCCCCACTTTATGTGTAGGTATCCTAAAATTATTATTTTTTTAGATTTTATTTTACGACTTTGTCAGTTTTATTGATTTATATATCCAACAATCACAGAGCAAAGCCTCGGACAGACAGGCAGACAGACGGACATGACGAAACTATAAGGGTTCCTATACGTAGTTGACTTCGGAACCCTAAAAAGAGCGAAATACTAATAATCACGTATCAGCCAGGATGTTCTTTAATATACATAAACTTTTGCACTCTGCTCCTTTGTGATATAACTAATAAGGTAATTGGTACATATTAGTACTCGTAAACGTGACGAACATCTCGTCCGGTTGGCTTTATTTTACGTTAAAGCATACAATGAAATACTGAGATATTTAAATTCACATTCAATGTTCTTTTCTATGCGTGCTAGTTTATGTTTTGTTAATAGCCAAAGATAAGTACGATCTGATACTAATAAAATTATAAAGGCTGTTGAACATTAAGCCGCTGCCGACTAGGGCGTAGCGCTGCGAGCGTATGTAGCTTAGCGGTGAATGAGTGCATGTAGGTGGCAATTCTAGGATCCAGGAATTGGAAGACCTACTTAACGTAAGACAACCTTACGGTACCCGAAGCAGGAGGCCACTAACGCATACCGAAATTAAACTGAATATTGACAGAAAATTTAAAACTCGCCGTCTCTCCAGAGAGCCAGTACTCGAGAGGGTAGACTATTCATTTAGTCAACGATCGGCCCTCAAACAGCTCTAGCGTGTCACTATCACTACCTTACAGCTGGCCATTTACTTCCTTAGACTTTACAAACATCGTAGAACCTCACCAATGACTTGATGTCGTCGGGGAGTTTCCCGCAGGGCGTGACCCTCGCGAGGTGCGACACCACGATGCATTTCTCGACCTTGTGGTTGTGCTTGTTGCTGGCCTTGATCAGCGCCTCATCGCACGTGTTCTTGAGCACGAGCAGCTTCTCACCACGCCACGCGCCGTCCGCCGTGACCAGCACCTTGGCCTTGCAGCTGGCCATCCGCTCAGCTAGCGAATCCGATGAAAATCCTGCGAACTGTGCAGCTGCGTTAAGGCGCATCTCAACGTTTTGTCGTTGTTAAATACAAGGCAGCCTAATGGTTGGTTTCGCGAGAAGTTTAACCAAATTATATCAAAATTGATAGTATCGAAAGAATCTTATTTACGAGTAGGTATGCTGTTATATAACATAAAGATTAAACACTAGGTACCGATCTGACGTACACTTTATTTGATACTTGACTTAAGCTCAAGAAGAATAATCGTGTGTTTTTTGTAACGCACGACCTATTGCGCTATATTTAGGTAATTAAACAAAAACAAACACGACTGCCGGGGAAAAATCGTGTCGTTGTTTTGGTGGACAACCGAATACGTACAGGCGAACTCTGGAAACATTAAATAGGTAGCTACTTACTTTTTTGGAAATCACGTAAGAAGTTTAATATGAATAAAGTCGAAACGTGTAATAAATTAATAATTACCACAACGGAATGTATAGCCCCAATCCTCGCGCACGCCAGCATGCACACAACAGTCTCCAGAATCATGGGCATGTAGATGGACACGCGGTCGCCCTTGCCGACGCCCTGGTCCTTCAGCGCGTTCGCAAACTGACACACCATGTCCAGCAGCTTCTTGTACGTGATACGGCTGTAGTCGTCCGGGTGGTTGCCTTCCCTGGAACAATAGATTTGATTAGACAACACTTCATCGCTTCACATAGCTTTGACAAGATGAGTATCGAAGTCGAAGCCCTTTTGCAAGGCAAACTTTTTCAATACGCAACATAGACCTCGCAAGTTCTTGATAATTTTTTGTTATTATCATTTTGTATTTTTATTTCATTCAACAAACATGAAAAAAAGGATATTTAAACAAGGCAACTAAAACTAATTTAAAAAAAGGTTTCCAAGATCGGAGCCATGTGGAAGGGTTCCCATTTAAAGGCTGGCATTTCATCCCAGTTCATCCCAGGAACTGGCGGACAGCATAAACATTAAACAAGTTTTTATGTGCTCATTAACAGTGTGGTACAGGTACGATGTTTCACGATTTTGCTATAATCTTAGTCTTTGTAACGTTGTTTCCAGTTGTTTCTCATAGTGAAGTGGTATATCCACCAGCCACCATTTGCAACGTACTGTAAAGCCTCGCTTGTACTGCTGAGGTACTGTTAGGGGATCTTAGGGGTTGTAGCTGTAATGAAATACTTTACGACTTTATAACTCACTATTGTATTTCAAAATACAATTACAAGGATACAGATAAATAACACACACTGACTCCAATCGAGTCCAGATGAGGATTCTCCTGTGATTCTCCTGGAAAACCAACTTTTTTCTCAGGAATGCTGCTTGACAGGCATTCCAGAACATATTCAAAATATGTAGAATTGTATACATTATGGTACTAGTTCCACATGGCCAATCTCATAATGTATCAACCTCTACAGTACTTATTAACATGGTAGATTGTTTCAAGTACGAGGGAATTTTAGGTGAGCTATTTTTTTTTTTTTTTTTTTTTTTTTTTTTTTTTTTTTTTTTTTTTTTTTTTGATCAGAAAGTTGTACACAATTTTGAAGCCTCTGACTTCTGAACTAGGTATAAACCTGTATCTCAGTTGCCAGCGTCTTCTCCCTTTATCACAAATAAATCACTTACAGATACCAGTGAGATAATATATATATACTCTTTACAACATGCAAAACAATTTTAAAGTTCAAGTCCTATATTAAATTAATTGATTTAAGTTAATGGCAATCAAACTCGTGTGGTTATATGAAATATGTGTGTGAGAGGGTGTATGTATTGAGTGTGTGTATGTGTGTGTGTGTGTGTGTGTGTGTGTGTTATACTTGCGGGTGAAATATTTTTTCAGTATCATGATAAGTTAACGATAGCAGCCAACTTCGAAGAACAGCTTGACACTCCCGTAAGGGAAGAGGGTAATAATTTAATTTTATGTTTAATTTATTATACAGATATATGGAGAGAAAGCGTCGTTGCCTCCTAGCAAAACTAGTGCGACATTTAATAGATTTTACAACATTAGGGACTATACGTTTATTTCGGCATAGTTCTGAATCAAAGGGGGTAACACGATGTTGTTTCGTTACAAGACTATAGATATATAATTGTCTTACAGTCAACACTTGACAATTTTCATAGAGTTGCGTGGTAGGGGATCTAAAAGGACTAAAAGTCATGGTTTTTAGCAAAGATCTTTGTGCCCTTTCAACTTGTATCATGCGGGTTTTACAGGCGCCACCCCAGATTCCAATACAGTAATCAATTACAGATCTAGCCAAAGCGAAGTATATAGTTCGTAAGAGCGCGAGTTCTGCGACATGTCTCAGATTTTTAAAAACCCAAGTGAGTTTCATAATGCGAGTTGAAACAGCATCTAGGTGAGGGTACCAGTTTAAATTCTCATCCAATAAAATTCCCAGATATTTAACTGTTTCAGACCTGACTATATTGAGACACGAGCAATTTTGAGCATCCACACTACATGAGTGTACTTTGAGTTCCACATTTTCTGGCTTAGATCTGGGCAAATGAAATTGAATATATTGGGACTTAGAAACGTTAAGAGATAGGAGATTTCTGCCAAGCCAATTGTGAACCGTACGAAGACCTTTTTCCGCATTGTCGCAGACCTCCGTCCAAGTCTCTCCTTGGAAAATCAAAGCTGTATCATCGGCATACGTGAATATTTTACCGTTATTTATAGGCACTGTGCACAAATTATTTATATAGATCAAGAAGAGACTTGGGCCAAGGATACTGCCCTGCGGTACTCCGTAAGTGACGGCAGCATCGGAGCTGATCCACCCATCAATCTTTACTCTCTGTACACGATTACACAAAAAATCTTTAAATATCAAGAGTGGTGTTCCGCGAATCCCAATGCGCTCCATTTTGTTGACAAGTAAGGGGATCGAAACAGTGTCAAAAGCTTTAGCTAGGTCAAGAAAGACCCCGACGCATTTTTGTTTATTATCAAGAATGGCCGAGACGTAATCTGACAATTCACTGACGGCATCTTCTGTACTTCGACCAGACCTAAATCCAAACTGAGAATCAGCTAAAAGTTTATTGTGCTCCAAAAAATATATGAGTCGTTTGTTTAAAAGTTTTTCTAATAATTTGGAAAGCGCCGGTAGTATAGAAATTGGTCTGTAATTTGTGACACTGTTTCGATCCCCTCCCTTGTGAACGGGAGTGATAAGAGCTCGTTTAAAAACATCTGGGAAAACACCTTGTTCGAAACATAGTTTGAATATTTTTGTTAAAGGTGGAATTAGAATATTTTTAGTTAATTTAAGGAATTTGTTAGATATTGAATCCCAACCAACAGCAGAGTCATTTTTAAGATTCATTATCAATGATTCAATTTCACTCTCATCTGGTGGAAGTAAAACTATAGAGTCAGCAGTAAGAGGGATTGACATAATGTGACTATCACTACCATTAAGATGAGGGGTTGATATATCGTCAGCCAGTTTACGTCCAATATTAGCAAAATAAGTATTAACCGTATCAATGTTAGCACTGGGGTCGTCACCTAATAACTCCAGGGATGGAGGTTGCTTCTTAGTGAGGTTCGCAACCGATTTGATAGCTGTCCATAATTGCTTGCTGCCTGAGGCATTTTGAAGTAACGATTTATCATATGCCATTTTAAGTCTTCTTAGTAACGAATTACAGAAGTTTCTATAGCGTTTATATGTAAGCCGTAAAATAATGTTATTGGGATCTTTTTTTAGGTTATGATGTAATTTATCACGGTGTCGTATGCATCTGAGCAGCCCGGGTGTAATCCATTGCTTAAGAGTCCTTTTACGCCTAGATATTACTACTTCTTTTGTATTCATTTTGATAGCCGAATGCAAAACATCAACAAATTTAGTGGCTACATCATTAGCATTACCACCAGACGTCAGGTGCGAGAAATCTATATTCTCAATTAACTTTGTAGTTTCCAGATAGTCTATTTTAAGTAAATGTTTATCTTTATTGTTGAAATTATTGCTACCGTATATCATATTCACTAGAACCAATGCATGATCTGTGACAGTTGAATCAACAACCACGATTGTCGTTGGAGAATTGGTTTTAATCATTATGTGGTCTATGCAATTATTGATTCTAGTTGGAAAAGTATGTCCTGGCAAAAGGCCTAGCTCTGCAATGAGATTCAAGTACGACGAGCTATTTCTATCGCTATTGCCTGGTTTCACATCAATGTTAATGTCACCAGTCAGAATTACATTTCTTGCTTTTACATTTCGTAAAATGTTATCAATTGACTGAAGGAAACTATCTATGCAATAAATTGAAGGAGATCTGTATACTGCAAGAATAACAGTATCTGAATTTAATCTTAACAATAAGAAATTGGCACCGTCTGGTTCAGGTTCCTCAATAGTATATTGATATCCATTTTTAATATAAACCACTATTCCATCGTTTTGGTTTAAACATTTCTGAGATGCAAAAGACACGTAGTCATTTAATAATGGTAGCGATTTATGCTTGTTTATCCAGCACTCGGTTAGAATTATTATCGCGGGATCAAGGTTTAATCTGGCTAGTTGAGCAGTGAACCCATCGAAATTCTTATATATGCTCCGGATGTTTTGTGTAATAATGTTCAAGCACCTGTCTGAACGATTAACCAGCGACGAGCAGGTTTCCGTGTCGCATGTGTAAGAATTAGTGACGGAAATATTATCAATGTCTGACGACATATTGTTTATCCTAGTAGCCATTTATGAAGTGTGATAGTATCGAATTCACAACTAAGAGTTTTTAGAGTGGGGAGGGGAGAATGAAAGCAAAAGTACGTCTTTGGAGACATAAGGGTATCAAGCAAAGTACGGATTTGCATGTTTTTGACTGAAACAACCACGCAGTAGTGTGTTTGAGTAAAAAATTGTAAGTTAGTGTTGATGTGTGTTTTAGAGTAAGTGATGGTCAGTATCAAGGTCAATAATATTATTGTGTTTGATTGCCCGTTTAACAACCTATTTGACACATTTTTAGTATAAAACAGTAGTTTGGACACAAAAACTTGGTTTTTCAATGAATACAAAATACAAGAAAGTATAAAAAACAAACAGATTATTAAGTTACGTGTAGAATAACAACAATAGAGTCATAAGGATATTCGTAGCTTACTTAGGTCCGATTCACTGTTAATAGCTGTATAAGGTTTCCCCTCTTCACGGCGCAAGTACACTCTGTTAAAGGATACCCAACAATACTTGTAGCTAAGCTCCTTCGCAAAATTACGTGCAAGATAGAACAAACGTTGTGTTTTGGGAGTTAAACACTCGGCTACATAGATAGGTGTTACCGGCCCGCTCAAACTCAAGTGTGATGTGTTCAGCTTGTTCGTGTTGTTGTTACTGTTGAATATTCTCACACCTTTGAGAATTTTCTCTCTCTTTATAGCACTAGCCAGATCTACACATATAGCCCCTGAACTTCCATTCTTACTTTTTGTGCGGTAGATGTCCTTGATTTCTTCCTGCAATAGGGGGACCTCCAGAGCCTGGGCGGTCTTAGTAACGATTTCGCATAGGTCCTCCTTGCTCTCGCTGTCCTTCCGGGGCACATTTTTCAGCTCAAATTTAGTGGAACATAAGGAACGTTCCAGGGTCTCAACCTTTTGTTCTAGGTGACAAATGTATGATTGGTCTTCCTTGCGGCCTTTCTCTATGGTGGCAACCCTGCTCGCCAGTTCGTCATATTGCTTTGACATAAAGGCAATAGAGTCTTTTATTTCAGAATTTTGTGCGATGATCTCATCCATAGCGGACTGTAATTTCGTAAATTTTATATCAGTTTTTTCAGAAGTTTTTTTCAATAATTCCCGAATTTCATTCATGAATTCTTCTATGTTTGTAGAGGTAGTGTTTTGTTTTCGTCGCAATGTTACATTGTCATCAACGTTCGACCGCGGAATAGTTTGATCACTGAGGCTTCCTTTCTTAACCTCCTTTACTCCAGGAGTGGCCGGCGTAGGCGGCGGTGAACGCTGCGTGCGCCCCATTTCTATTGTTGCTCGCTGTACAGGTCTCGGCTTAACAAAGTACCAGGAACACAGCCCAAGCAAAGAGCTAATGCGTCTGCTAGCTAAAGGCGGAGGTCAACTTAAAATGGTGGCAATCGACGATTTGGTACAAAATTGCTGACCGTCCAGTCAAACTAGACACCTGCTACTACACATACGAAATACTGATAAGAGTAAATGTGTGCGTGACTCACTGCTATAATAGGTGTTTCTCGTTTACTCCTTCCGTTTTCTGCGCTCCTATTATTTTGGCTTGATTTAATTTTTCATTTTTATATTTTAATTCCATTTAAATTTCAATAAAGGCTTAGCCATATTTACGTCTGCACTCTGCAGTGTCCGGGGGGGGAGAGGATTTTATAATACATTTTTACCGTACACAAAATGGCAAAAACGTAACGGTTTATAGTTTCGTTATGTCTGTCTGTCTGTCTACCCGTATTTCACGGGCCTTTTACTTAAAAAACTATTGGGTGTATATAATAAAAATTGAAATGTCTAATGTGAAATTGTAGGTATTATGTATGCCGTTACATAGTTATGTATAATTGTACCTAACGATTAAAATTACAAAAAAATAGGAGAGCACTCATACAATGTAACCAAAGTAAAAAAAAAATGTTTAAGTGAATGTATTCGGGGATAATCTGCTCTGCAATTCACAATTGAATAATAGCGTTTCTCCTTTCTTATTAACGAACCGTGGCTTCAATAACCCTCCTTCTGGCGCAGACGGGTAAAAATATGAAAAATATCATGGACATAGTGCTTAATAAATACTTTCAACGAAAAGTGTTGAACAAGATTTAAATGGGCGAAAAAAACGTTATGCATAAAACCAATATATATATATATTTTTTAATATGTAGGTATTGTATTGAAGGTCTTCTAGTTCAAGTAAATGTTAACATTAATTAATTATAAAAAAATAAAAACAGGGGATCAATTTTATAAAAGTAGTGGAAGCATTCTAACAAATTTAGCTACATTAAACAAACATGCCTTTTTTGTTTGTGACGTCATATCAGATCTTGTTCTAATAAAAACCGGCCAAGAGCGTGTCGGGCCACGCTCAGTGTAGGGTTCCGTAGTTTTCCGTCCGTCACATTAAGTTGACATATTAAGTACAGAAACACAAAACCCTAAAAAGCACGTCATTTCATTGTGATTTTGTAGAAATGACAGGTACAATAAACACCTGTTTATACGGTTAAATTACAAACTTAGTTCAGAAATTATTTTTGTAATTTTTTCAAAAACTATTCAACCTATCAAGTTCAAAATAATTTTCCTACAAAGTTTTTATAAAGTTCTACTTTTGAGATTTTTTTCATATTTTTAAAACTTATGGTTCAAAAGTTAGAGGGGGGGGGGGCACATTTTTTTTTACTTCTGGAGCGATTATTTCCGAAAATATTAACATTATCAAAAAATGATTTTAGTAAACCCCTATTTATTTTTAAATACCTATCTAACAATATATCACACGTTAGGGTTAAAATGAAAAAAAAAAAACACTCCCCACTTTACGTATAGGGGAGGTACCCTAATAAAATATTTTTTTTCCACTTTTTATTTTACCACTTTGTCGGCGTAATTAATATACATATTAGTACCAAATTTCAGCTTTCTAGTGCTAACGGTCACTGAGATTATCCGCGGACGGACGGACAGACGGACGGACAGACGGACGGACAGACATGGCGAAACTATAAGGGTTCCTAGTTGACTACGGAACCCTAAAAACCAAGTAAATTAAGTAAATGTTGCCATATTGTACCATTTAAAATTTCCTTAAAAGTCGCAGACAAACAACTTTTAGACGCTGCACGTTTATGAAATCGCGTATAAATTACCAAATGATATTTACTTATATTTTTCTGTCATCTTTCATTAGAGCATGACTCATACACTGAGCTAATACTTATTAATGAATGGGATACGTATGTAAGTGCTGCTACGCCAGGAATCTACAAGCAGTATTTCTGAATTTTGATTCAAAATGGAATTTTTACGGACTCTGATTCTAACGGAACCAAAAAAAGGAAGTTAAAGTCTACTTTTCTTCATAATTATTTTACAATTCGAAAAAGCACTATACGATAAGTATTGAATTAGTGTATTTCTAAATAGTTAATACCCGAATGAGTGAGTTTCAGGAATATATTTTATACAATACTTACAATTACTGTAAGTTTTAAACAATAGGTTGCGAAACAAATAGACAGTCCGGCTATACAGAATAACCTAAATGTATCTAAGTAATGAAGTGCTTAGTGCAAATACAATGCCATGGTCAAGGAACCATTACCTACTCGCAAAGGCCAGTGATAATAAGCAGCGTCAATTCAAACAATCTCTGTTTTTAGTAGGTACTACAAATTAAATTATCTACCTAGGTATTTACGTATTTCATTTTTATACTATGTACAATATGCTGAAAAGTAGTAGGACAAGCCGCTCAACTCAATATCTGCCACGTTAGTCGATACTCTAACAAGTCTAACCATTATAGAAATCCATTAATTATCCGGGCACTTGATTTAAAGTGTGCCTATTTTGAACAGACTTCAAGATTTCAAAAGAGGAGGTTCTCAATACAATAACTCCGTCATGTCTGAACCGATTTTGAAAATTCTTTTTATGATTGTAAGTATATATATCCCAGTTGGTCCCGTTTCTGTCAAAACGCAGTTCTGATGATGGGATCCATGAGGAATCAACGGAACTCCTCAAATCTTAAAGGCAAACATATAGTGATTTTGTGATTTTATAAACAAATCAAATATTTTCATACAAAAATGTGACATTTGAGTAAGTGGAACTGCTGATAATGACCAGCACAGAACTCTTCAACGACGAAAAGTTCACGTTTGCCGATTTGTCCTCCTAGCAGTGTTTGTTAACCAAGTTCTATTTTCACGTTTAGTTCTGACGATGGGATCCATGAGGAATCGAGGGAACTTCTCAAAGGCACACATAGTGATTTTAGTAATTTCATGAATAATCAAGCATTTTCATTCAAAAAAGTGACATTTGATGAAATGGAACTGCTGATGATGATCAAAACGAAAATCTTCATCGACGCATAGTTCAAGTTTGGCGAATTGTCCTCTTTGCTGTGTTTGTTAAGCAAGTTAGACTTTCAAGACAATCATTTGTCAAGCTCGAGTTCTTATGATGGGATCCATGAGAAATCGAGGGAACTCCTCAAATGTAAAAGGCATACCTGTAGTGGTTTTAGTACTTATTTTCAAAAACAAATCAAGCATTTACATTTCAATAAGTAACATTTGATGAAGTGGAACTGCTGATGATGATCAGAATGGAACTATTCAACGACGCATAGTTCATGTTTGGTGATTTGTTCCCTTCGTTATGTTTGTCAAGCAAGCTGGGTTTCCAAGACACAATTTTGTTTAACTTGAGTTCTGATGGAGGATTTCATGAGGAATTGAGGGTACTTAGTCTTCTACCATTATAAACATACTTTTTTTTCATTGTATGGAATCTAAGAGTGCACCATCTAAGTAAATATAATAATCTTTCACCGGCCTCACCCATTGAAGTCGGTTATTTTTTCCAAAATTATTATCTTTGCTTTGCCCAACCAGCAATAAGTGTCTAATTTTGTTTCCACGTAAATAGGGAAAAACTCATCTCAGACAGTTTTGAGCCTACCTATTTCATTTGTAGGTATATATATGTTTAAGGTACAGACAGCTGCATAAGTATCCAACTTATAGCGCTGTGAAAGCAAGGTGACCGGTGACAGAGATGTTATACACTTTTTCACCTTAATACATTGTAATAAGGTCCAAAAATGTATACAACTCTTGGTTGGCGACTGCATTCACTATAATCTATTTCCTCTTAATTAGTCATGGTCTGATAATACTGTTTCGCGGTATTATCTTACAGTGACATTGAAGCAATAGCTCAAGTGCTTAGATGTATTTCAAAACCAGGATTTCTTTACGGTCGAAACAGCTGTCATTTCATATACACTTTGAAGTACCTACCTAGTATGGAAAAACTGTCACCTCCAATCGTATTCTAATCGCGGCTAAGTAACATAATAACAACTTACATGGTGATTAGGTCAAATGGGGATTCAAAATTAAATTTTCTTTGCAGTATCTTATAAATACCATGAAAACTGCCAAGTTAAGAGGAGTCTCTTCGGTCCATTCTCCATACAAACGTAGTCCCGGTCTCATTTGAAAACTAGGCAACAGAAGTAGATGAAATTTAGTAAGTATGGACTACACGTAATTATCTATACCTTTGGTTTTTTAAATTTTCATATAAATGTGTAATATCAGAATTACAGGAGCTCAAAAAACGACAAAAAAAGGAAAACCAAGTTAAAGCTCCATAATGCATTAAGCTGCAATAAATTAATTTTACTGTAAACAATCTAGTGCCAGACTAGGCACCTTTTTAGATAATCTACGGAACTTCGCACCCATTTAGATCTCAATTCTTTTGTCGGTGAAGACGACAACCACGCATCGCATATTGAACTTGGCTGCCATTTATGCTACGATTATTGAAGATAATAACAGCCAGCACTACCTATATGTTTTATGATCATGTTTTACGGCCCAAATCATCCAAAAACATGATCGTAAAACCTTTCATGCTAGTTGGACTGTTACATAGAGTATTATATTCTTTGATATCTGTTGAATTGAGTCATCTACAAGATAACAAAATAATATAATAATATTTCTATAATGCAATCAGTCGATGACTTAGGGCTGCTTGTGTCGGGCTATTAGGGAGTATAGCGACCCCGCGTACCTGAGTACTCCTGGTGGTGTTCTGTGGGTTGCTTGGTACAGTCTGAGCAACGAGTGATCGTCAAAAAACTTTTGACTTTAGGTACCGTACTTTACTTACCCCTCAAATAGAGTTAATGTCTGTAACTTCCATATAATAATAATAATAATAAGATGGCGTAGGTATGTGACGACCCCATCGCCCACTGGATTTCCAGTGCAGTCAGTCAACGTAGGGCAGTTTGTTGCGACCTGTTAGGTAGTAGCGACCCTACGTGCTACGTCCCGAGTGCTCCTGGAGGTGTTCTGTGGGTTGGTTTTATGAACAGGCCCCCCGCCTCTGGCTTGCCTTAACCGGCTATCCAGAGTAGAGTCGCTGGAGCTGTTGCTCGGGGGTCGATATGCAGGTCACCTAAGTGACGAGTTGGCTATAAGTTCAAAGTCCAGTTCCACCTCTCCACCCCCAGCCCTCTGACCGGTGCTGCCCTTAGGCCATTGTTTTAATGTCGCTATTTGCAGGGGCCCATCTAGTAGAGGACGAGTCACCGCCTGTCGGAGATAAAATAAAAGGCAGGCGTCCGTTGTCTCAATCAATAGCCCAGCCATTAGTTCATCATATTCACCCAATAGTCCGGTTCATTAACCAGCAATAGTCCCTTGCTGCCTATAATTTTGTCGAGATTCGAAGTTTTTATCGCAGATACATATACGGGTACAGGTTGTTTTTATTGAATTACGTTAATTGCGAGGGCACATTCCTGAGATGATATAATACTATAACATTGTCTAAGACACTAGTATTCCAATTCGTACCAAATATATTCAAGAATTCATTTTTGTTAATTAACACCCCTAGTACCTACCTATATGTAGTATAAAATGTTGACGTGCGTGTCATTTGTATTTCGAATACTGTCATACTTGACAGCACAAACTACTTGACAGTAACTTTTGCCTAACTCCACGTTAACTCGTAAGGCTGTTTTGCATTAACTCTAGGTAATGTAATTAATTAGGTATTATGTATGAAAATTAAAATTAAAATTCTTGAATTTTGAAAAACTAAATATGTTATGTCGTTTCTATGGCTATACACGGCTATATGCTTGAAACACCCGTATATAAATATTTCACCCGTCGTAAACAGGCATTTCTAATGGCCAAAATAGTTTTTTGTAACACCTGAGCGGCTAGTATGATAGCTTATACCGTCACGTTTTATGTGACGTTTCAGTACATTTTGGCCATATAACGTAACGGTATAAGCTATCATACTAGCCGGGCTGATGCGGTTCCGTTTAAAAACTACACTTCAAGTCAAAAGCATGTTTCGTGTTTTCCCGTAAAATATAAGTTTTCCCGAAGATGAAACCTCATTGAAATTGTTCGGCCGTTTATGATATCCTCGCTAGGGTTGCGTGGTCAAACCCGATAAATCTAAATAATTGCTTTTTGAAATAAAAACTCTAAACCCCTAACATTTAGTTCTATTTTCAAAAAATATTTTACTCGACTGATCGGGTTTGACCACGCAACCCTCGCTCGAACTAAATAAATATACAAGAAATAAGAAGTGCTCGCCAGCGAGATTAAATCCATTTTATTCTTTTTCCTTATTTTTGAGAAAAGCGCAATATTAGCCTCTTCTGGAATGGCAGCTGCCGGAGTCACCACCGCCACCATCCCCGCCTTTCTCTTAATCTCAATATACCGAATATAACTACATACTAACTTAAGATTACATCAGACAGTTGACTGACACGGTTAGATTGTCATCTCCTATCGCGTACACGCTCCAAGAAGATAAAGAAGAGCCGCTTAAATTTAAGTAGGGAGTTATCAAACTCGAAATGTTGGCATGTAAAACATATGATTTGCGTTGTGATACGATACGTTCAGTAAATCTCACTCATTTATTTTCCCCTGTTACAAACCGCACTCTGTAGTTATTTGCCAAAGTGACAGCAAACAAACATTTGTGGAATATGAAAGCCAGATTCACCTTGGTTTAGCGTCTCGGTAGACATCGTTACTTACCTATATAAAAAAACAATGGCACCCGGCACGCCATAGCTATTAGATAGGCTAGGTACCTATAGATATATTCGCGTCACATCTATAAACGTTAATTGCAGTGCGAAAGTATAACTTAAGTATATACCTAATCACGGCCATTCCAATTTCATGAAGAAAGTTTTCGTTAATTTGTGTTACGCAACTACGCATAACTTAAACGAAAAAAAAATGTGAAAGTCCTCTAAGAGCATTTTCGTAATAAATCCAATAACTACCCAGAAGGAACGGGCAGCCCTGGCCTACAGGAACTTTCCACCCTGTGGAGGATTAGATACTGAAGTCTAACAGGGGCGCGTTTTAGCTAACCTAATAAACATTTTAATTATAACCTAACTTATTAATAAGGGTCCCTGTTTCCCTGTAAGTTAAAGAATTTTTATTTATTCTTTTTTTTTATGTGAATTTACATGTACTTTTTCCTCGTTACTATTTAGAACAGGCCTATAGCGGCATAATAGGTATCACCGATTTCACATGTGATTTGTGGAATTTTAAAAAAAATCGTTTTAATGATCACGCCACATCGACCAACACACACACACACACACTCACACACAGTAAAAGGCTCTTTACGCTTTCATGCATCTAAATGAAAGCATTGTATCCTGCAATCAGTTGATTAGAATTATCTTTACTTTTGTCACAATTTGAGATCAATACCTACATTTTAAAATTTGTATAGCCATCTAAGTGAGCATACATATTTAAAATGATCGGAAAAGAAAACATTTGGTAAAAATAGATACATAATACCTACTACTTCATTATTTCATTATATATTTCTTGCTTTTTTAGATTAGGTACTTACGTAGGTACCTACCTACTTACTATGTCAAATCAGCCTCAAAGCTTAGCTTTTGTTTACCCACATTGTCCAATTGGAATTACTTCGCTTAGCATTACATTGTGATGAATGAGATCATTAAGAGTGTGCGAGTTAGTTACAAAATATTACCGAGGGATAAAAAGGTTTTGTGTCGGCCAATTGGGCCAAGAGGAATGATGTAAGGTAAGGGAAAATCAATAAGTTCGCGCGCCGTCTCCGTGGTGCATTCGCTCAGCTGACTATCGATTGTATATATTATACTCCTACGTAAGGTGTCCGTACTCACCAGTAATAAGCTATCTTTTCCCCGTGCCCATTCCTCACATTTCGGTCCAGTAGATTGAAGCAAATATTAGTTACCGCCCCTTCCATCCATTTGACAAAAATGTCCCCTTTATTCAGGTCGAAATTGTACGATACGAATTTGCCGGGCTGAGCCGAAGTCTGCCAATCGAATTCGTTTGCTATTTGAGACCAAAACTTTTCAGGATCATCTAAAGACCGTTTATACATTTCTTTGTAGTTTTCAAAAGACGGCAGAAGCGACTTTTCGACTACATAATCGGATGGTTGGTAAACACGCGACATCGCGGCTGATAGCGTTCGTAATCGCCGCTCAGTATTAAAGTACGCGTCTAAACGCGACGGGGCACTCGCGGTTACTGAAAGAATTGTGAGTGTGTGCGAATCGACCTTCTGTGGCTGCTTTTTGACGTTTGTGTTGGTTTGGCACTCGCACTCGGCACTCGATTATGCTCGTGAAAGAGGTCGAACATGGAATGACGTCTCCATGAATTGCGCGTGCGTGAAATTAACCCCCGCGAACTTTGACATCTAAAAAGTCATGAAGTAATATTATTTATTCTCTTAGATAATAGTAGATTTATAGCAATGCCGTTTCAAACATACGCTCGGTATAAACATCTATCAAAAACTTGATAAATAAAATTGAACTCTGTGATATAAGACACAAGACAGTTTCGGATTTATTTAATAATATAAACGCTGATAAACGATTCGAATGAGACTCACCTTCTCTTAGTGTGTCTCTCTCCCACACCCACCTAGTACATAATAAACACTATCAATATTTTACTGATTACTTGTTAAAACATTTGAATTCTAAGAATTGTAGTCAAATTAACGGATTTTAAAAAGCAAGGGTTATCATAGGCGGGCGCGACAACCACGACAAGGCCTGCTTTGATCTTCTTAAAGACCGAAGAAGGAAAAAGCGTGAGCACGCCACTACCTCCTAATCCCCAATTTTCCTGCTACCTCTGCGGGAGACAATGCCGCTCCCGCATAGGCTTACATAGCCATTCAAGGAAGTGTTCACTGGTCGCTGCTTGAATCGTCTGATAAACACGGAAAGGCCAATGAATGAATACGAGAAACGTTAATTTTAATGTTGCTTTGGAGCTGTTGGTTGGATATTACATATAAGTATGTAACTCTATGTAAGAATTACTTTTAGGAACGGGGTATTTACCATGTACATATTCGTTGTGTTGAGTTTCCGATATTTCGGCACTGTTGGAAGGACCATTTTCAAGAATTAACTGACGTACTGTGAGTTTTAGTTGTGGTAACTCTATAGCGATAATCTTAAGCCTGGTTACCAACTATTTTGTGCTTACTTTTTTTTCTTATAAATGTTATTACTTATTATGAACTGTATGTTGTTTATTTTTGTTTACTGTATGCGTTTGTGTCATCACTCGTTAGTTGTTCGTCAGACGTAGGGTAGCTTCGCCGGTTCTCCGTCCAGCGCCGGTTCTCGTCCTTTTGAGTGACTTCTTCCTTACAAATGCATAGAATAGGAGTATATAAACAATTACCCGCGCAAGTTTTGGCTCTTTGCGTTCCTTAATACCGAACCTACAATGCTAACTATAAACAAACATTATTTAACAACGTGTGACTAAGGTATAATTAACGAAAGTTTACACCACATTTTAGAGCCTCGAAAACCACGCCAAACTACAGAAAAAATAGTGTGTAAGGAAAACTTTGAAGTAAGTTTTGTTATTGTTATTAACTAATTGCAGTGATATTTTTGGCACATATTACTAGTAATATACATAACGAAGACAATAGTGAGTGTTAATTATACTTGTTTTACCTAAAACCTGCATAAATTTAGTGGACGGGAACCGGACCATCAATTTTGCGTATTTGCCAGTTTTCGTCTACGTGGACGGATAACCGGCTTGGGGTCATTTTTCTGGATTTTCGCGTAGGTCCGGTTCTCGTCTATTGAAATCAGATCAAGCTGCAGCAAGGTAATCAAGGTACAGAATAATTATTGAAATGAATACAGATGATAGGTATTAGGTACATAAGGTCCACTGCTTTACTGATGACGTTAGCTGTCAAATTTTAGCCATAAACAAGACTAGAGTACGATGACGTAAGTTGATAGGAAATCGACATTCAATTAAATTATTTTTGTTCTTACTTTATCTTCACAAATCTAGAACCTATTTAATGCCGGATCCACACAATGGACCATGATGGCCAACGTACAGGATGCAGTTATACGGTGGAACGAGATGAAAATATGTCTATCTCCCTTTAACGCACAACTGCTTCCTTTACATCGGATCATCATGGCCCATTGTATGTATAGTCGGGCATAAAAGTTGTTCTACAATTATTTAACTTAAATATTATATATGGCAGTGTTTTCTTTCTTTCAATATTCGTTGTGGCAATGACTAATAACTTACACGGGGAGCTTACCAAAGGGAAGTATTGTTTCACGATAACTTTTGGTGGAATATGCCTGGTTCTAGGCGTTATAGCAACACATGCAACAGGAGGTATCTCTAAAGCTTAAGACAGAGGCGCCACCGCGAACCAAAAACGAGGTAGCTGACTCTCTGTCGCACTTGCATATTCGACTGACAGAGAGCGAGATACTTTGTTTTCAGTTCACGAGGCATGCTAGCCTAGTGAACAAGCTTCACAAGCAGGAAGCTTGTTCATCAAGTTATCAGTCTATTATTTATTATGAATATATATCAGGATATAATTTGGCCTAAGCAACTGGATAGCTGATTTCCTGAACGGGCAATTGACCCGTGTGGTCTTACAAGCAGAAGGCTACACATCGAGCCAAATGGCTATAGATGTCAGTGCCCCTCAGGGACCTATTCTGCCTGCTACCTTATTTTTATTGCATATAAACGACTTATGACTGGTACCTGTGGGTATGCCGATGATAGCACTGTTGTAGTCAGATATCTTTCCAAAGCACAGGCCAATAAAGATGTAGTCCAATCTCGTCGACAGGATATTATGAATCGGAATTGACTTTTAGAGTAGTTTCAGATTGGGGCGATGCTAATAAAGTCAAATTCAATACATCCAAGGCACAGACGTGTCTCATCACTATTAAACAGAGTGAACGAACTCTCGACTCCCAACTTTCCGGAGTGTATTCATACCAATTTGCGAATTTCTGACCATCTACAGCTCCTTGGCATGAGCAGCATGTCCAATATGAACTTTGGGTCCTACATTGAATCCTTGGTGTAAACTGCAGGATCCCAGCAAAAACTTGACAACCTTTTTAAGGTGAAGCGGTACTTCACACCTGGGCAAATTATAAAACTATTAAGTACAGGTAGGGTATATGCAGTACTGCTGCCAGCTCGGAGATGGATTTGCTTAATATCAGCTGGCTTGGCTTTGATTGATAAGCGTGCCAGGAAGCTCATTAGTATCTAACTTGGACTTGGTTGAAGCTAAGATGCAATGTATAAATCATTGTAGGAAATTCGCCTGCATATCGGTGTGCTAGGATTACACGAATTAATCCCTTCCTGACCATTTTAGGACAACGCGTGGACGACATGGTTTGACCCTTATGTTGTTAACAACAATATTGACATGCCTCTGATGTGCACGAAGCGTTTTGATTCTAGTTATCTTACGAAGACAGCTAAAGAGTGGAATAATTTTCGGAAAAATCTATTTCCATTTCATTATTTACAACTTAGATCTTTTTAAGATGAGTGAATGGGCAGTATTATCTAGGTACGCGTTTTACACCCTTGACCTCATCATCACTTACCATCAACTGAGATAGGGGTCAAATGCTTATGCATGATCATCCTCATAACGTTTTTCCTGGTTATGCTCTAAAGACCCCGGGTTCCGCTTTCACAATTAATCGTAAGATTTGGCGTAGGCACTAGTTTTACGAAAGCAACTGCCATCTGACCTTCCAACTCAGAGGAAAAACTAGCCCTAGTTGGGATGAGACCGCTTTCCTCACGATGGTTTCCTTCACCGAAAAACTTCTATTAAATTTAAAAAGAGCCGGGGTTCACACCCGCGACCTCTAGATTGAAAGTTGCATGCTACAGTGGGTCACTCAATAATTACCTTTTATATCTATAAAAAATAAGTTGATCATTTCTTTATTTCTTAATAACAAAAGCTAACTATTAAAACATTGTAAGATAAATAGCTAAGTACCTACGCATTAAAGGTTTTATACTCAGAAATTGGTTTTTGAGTGTATGAATCACTCCTCTTTTCCTATAGACGAGAACTGGCACCGCGTGGACGAGAACCGGGACAATCGGACGAGAACCGGCAAAAACCATACTTTTTCATTTATCATCTTTTACAAGAATAACGGTGTATGTTATTAGTTAAAACTTAAACTTGGCGAAAAATAGAGTATATTGCCATTAAAAAGAAATATTATTCGTATAAATTGCTATAGTTCAACATATTATTTTCCCGCCACAAAGTTGGCAACTCCACTAATCGGACGAGAACCGGCGAAGCTACCCTACCTACTGAAAATCAGCGCCGCGGCTTGCCGTGGCATTATGCTGAGTGGGGTCCTTTTTTAGCGTTGCTTTCTTTATGTTTTGTTATCTGAGGGGCTAGTATGATCGCTTATATGTCGGACATATAGCATTCGTCCCGTACTGTCAAGTATGTAAGTGCGAGGACGAATGCTATATGTCCGACATATAAGCTATCATACTAGCCGGGCAGTTCTGATGTATGTCTACTTCGTTCATTCTTTCCAAACAATGTCAACGTTACTACTACTGTGAATAAAACTATGCGACTAAATCAGTACAATAGGCAAGGCTTTGAAATAGCTTCCCATCAGATGTGATATTATGATATTAACAATGCGACATGCTGGCATATCCCAACGCTTACAGGAGCAATTACAGCTGTAACTAAAGAGGTGAAGGCATGCTCCTGTGCCTTTACACAGTACACAGATAGTAGAATAGATAAAGGAATTACTTTGTAAATAGATTAGAATCTATTTTCCTCCCTCGAACGCTTCGGTTGTGAAATGTTTTCGTTCATTCTTTCTGTCAAGATTTTCTCGAGGGACTACAGTATGGGGTACTTCAAGAAAGGAGCGTTCACATTATGTATCACCACATAGAGATAGTTATAGTTGTACCATTTACGTATAATTAGAATGCTAATCTGTGGCCGAAAACGCGAGCCGAAAGAGACCCACTTTGACTCAGTATGTTCTTTTCTAATACGAGTATATCTATATATACGTATAAACATAATATGACTATGAGTGCGAGAGGGATACACTAAGACAAAATTAGTCTCTTTCGGGCTCATTTTACAGCTAATTTGTGGTTAATTTAAAAACAGTCTTGTTTCTTACAATATAAAGTTAATGTTTTATTGGCAAGGTTTTGAGAGACGTCCTGTTATAGTGTAGGTATATACCGTTTAGCGTCTATTGTTGATATTGGCTATGTGCGAAGTAGGTGGTGGGGGTAAGCTAGGCGATCGTAGCGCACGCCATGGCAGAAATGTGCACTTACCGGGGACCACTGTCAAATTTACTTTCACGTTTTCTATTGGTTTCTTAACGGTTTCCTACGATTCGTTTCGTTTGTATGTATTTATTTATTATCTTATTTATTTCAGTAAAATTTCCAATACGGGGTCTTTCTC
The DNA here is from genome assembly GCA_905163555.1 of Notocelia uddmanniana. Lineage (NCBI taxonomy): Eukaryota > Metazoa > Arthropoda > Insecta > Lepidoptera > Tortricidae > Notocelia > Notocelia uddmanniana. The sequence continues at coordinate 50,516,589 of LR991052.1, forward strand.
GTTTACTAAAGTAAATAAAATATTCATGTGTCATTATTTGACATCTCTAAATTTTGACATTGTCTCGGGACCTTTGACGTTTGACGTTTCAGACGTGCACATAGCCAATAGCCACAAACTGTAAACAGATGTAAATTTTAGTGCTACGAGGGGTGTTCAATAAGTTTTGATAATCGGTATGAACCACCCTCTTAATGATATTCTTTTAATGTGGGCTATACCATGGCACTAATCAACTTACATTAGAGTAAAAAATATAAATCTTATTCATTGTTTTTCTGTAATTGCTGTACAAAAAACATCTGAATGGAAAAATTACATGATGGCAAAAATAGAGTTGGTTTTGTAATTATTTGGAGTGGTGTGGAAAAAGTCCCGATGCACTAATAAAAACCCTTGGTTTATCATTATGATTTATAGAATAAGCAAGTTATCTGTGCAGTGGTTTGTTTTTATCTCCAGCTCTGTCACCAATATTGGGTTTTCTTCCTCGGACTATTGAGGCCTACCAATAAAAACTGCGAAATTAGTTTTCACCAATTGAGCTCAAATATTCTTGGAGAGTTGTATAAAATTATTCTATCAGTTCAATTATTCTATTCAAAAAATAAATCACTAATTTTCGGCAGAAATGGTACTTCAGAGCATTCTAACTGACAAGGGTGCTCTTCGAGTACAGATCAGAACTGATAACCGTTCCCATTTTTATTTAGCCCTAACTTCCGACTACTATTTCTCATTCACATATGTTCAAAACCAACTTCATGAAAAAAAAAGAGCTGGTGATAATGACTGAAGGTATAAAATTTTACCCCGAAAAGTAATATTGTTTTTATTGGGGTAAAATAAACAATTGAATGACGTTAATAAGTATTTGAAAATATAGAGAGTGTGCTTATTGTAATCTTCCATATTTAATACTGATTATCAAAACTTATTGATCACCCCTCGTATGAACCGATATGAAAACTTAGTGTAGGTACCAAGATACACGCGTGTGATCTTAGATTAATCTGCCCGGCTAGTAGTCCGTTTTCTATTAGGAATACTTGTATGGAGAGGTAAACAATTTTAGTGGAAGGTGTATGCAAAAAAAAAACCGCAAATCGATGTACAGTTTAGCCGTTTGGCATTTCATACTATAGGTCAAAACAAAAATTTTGACCCGCAGTTCTTAAAAACATTCCCTTAGGAGGGAGTGCTGAGTAATTTTTTTTGTATGTCAGCACCCCTATTAAGGGACTTTTTTAAGAACTGCCAGTTAAAAATTTTGTTTTAACCTCTAGTATGCGTGTGACAAATGGCCAAACTGTACATCAATTTGCGGTTTTTCCTTAAAATTGGGCTTATACCCCGTCCACTATTTTGAGCACAGTAATGCCATTTGCCACTATACACGACCACCTGAGCCCAAAACGCCCGGTAGCCAGTTTGAACTGGTGAGAGGGGAGGGTCGGGGAAAAAAGAGCTCCCGGCGCTCTTTGAACTTTGAACTTTGAGGTTATCAATTCGGTTGTATGTTTTTTTTTATGTTTGCTACTCCATAACTCCGTCATTTCTTAACCGATTTGGAAAATTCTTTTTTTTTATTGTAAGTATATATATAGCCAAGTTGGTCCCGTTTTTGTCAAAACGCAGTTCTGATGATGGGATCCATGAGAAATTGAGGGAACTCCTCAAATCTTAAAGGCAAACATATAGTGATTTTTGTGTTTTTATCAACAAATCGAGCATTTTCATCCAAAAATGTGACATTTGATGAAGTGGAACTGCTGATGATGATCAGAACAGAACTCTTTAACGACGAAAAGTTCACGTTTGGCGATTTGTCCTCCTAGCCTGTGTTTGTTAAGCAAGTTCTATTTTCACGATTAATTTTTGTCATGCTCGATTTTTGATGATGGGATCCATTAGGAATTGAGGGAACTCCTCAAATCTTAAAGGCAAACATACAGTGATTTTTGTGTTTTTACAACAAATCGAGCATTATCATACAAAAATGTGACATTTGATGAAGTGGAACTGCTGATGATGATCAGAACAGAACTCTTCAACGACGAAAAGTTCACGTTTGGCGATTTGTCCTTCTAGCTGTGTTTGTTAAGCAAGTTCTATTTTCACGATTGATTTTTGTCATGCTCGAGTTCTGATGATGGGATCCATTAGGAATCGAGGGAACTCCTCAAATGTGAAAGGCACACAAATAGTGATTTTAGTATTTTCATGAACTAATCAAGCATTTTCATTCATAAGTGACTTTTGATGAAGTGGAACTGCTGATGATAATCAGAACGGAACTCTTCAACGACGAGTAGTTCACGTTTGGGGATTTGTTCGCTTCGTTTTATTTGTCAAGCAAGCAAGGTTTTTCCATGATTCCATGAGGAATCGAGGGTACTTAAGTCTTCTACCATTATAAACATACTTATAGCCATTTTTATTTTATTGTATGGAATCTAAGAGTGCACCATCTAAATATAATAATCTTTCACCGACCTCCCCCATTGAAGTCGGTTTTTTTTCCTTAAAAATTATGTATTAACTCTTTGAACGCCAAGAACTTATAAAGTGGTCGTGTGTCGTCGTGCCCACCACGCCAAAAACCACTAAAAAGGTCGGAGTGAAGGTGTACTTTGATCATGAAAAAAATCTATTATGAATTGTTTTTTTGGTTTAAACGTTACATCAATTTTTGATACCTTGGCGTCTTGAGTGATCACTTCATTTAAATATGAACGCCTTCAAAGGGTTAAACGTGGTTTATAAAAAATACTGTCCGAAAGCCAATATAATGCAAATTATAAAACACTAACGATAAATATAAATTTGACTATTTTCAATGTAATATAAAATATTGAAAGTATTGAGACGTTCGTCAGTGCTGCATAGGGCCCGAAAATTTTGTTTGTAGTACTTGTTTTAGTACAATAGTCAAATATATATTTACTGTAAATTTTTTATTTGTAAAATCAGCATTACATGGGTTTTTTGGGACAGTATTTTTTATAAACCCAATTTAATACAAAAATCCCGCCAAGTGCGAGTCGGACTCGCGCAGCGAGGGTACCGTAAAAATATTTTTTTTATATGATGTAACTAAAAATTTACGGATTTTGGAATTTTTCCTTTATCTGTGCTATAAGACCAGAAGACGTTGCTTCGTACCAAATTTCAAGATTCTGAGTTCACGGGAAGCACCCACCCTGTAGGTTTTGATTCCCTTGCGAGTGTCGAAGCGGAAATTTGCGGCATAAACGGCTGTATCCTTTGATTGCGTTGTCTTAAAAGTTTGTTTTATTTTCACAGCTCAAAGGGATAGTAGACCTGAGTATTTGATATCAATTCCAGCTTGATACCTCCACGCGTTCCTGAGAAAAAGGGTCTAGACAGACAGACAGACGGGCGGACGTACAACAAAGTGATCCTATAAAGGTTCCGTTTTTCCTTTCGAGGTACGGAACCCTAAAAATATGAAAACATGAGAGCTTGTTAGCATTTCGTTGCTACTAAAATTTTATTATTTTTAGTATTGCGTCATATTTTGCTACGGAACCCTAAAAAACTGGTATGGGGAATGAATTGGGCATCATCTAGTTACCTGATTACGACACCAAACTTGACATAAAGGTCCAAACTAATCTGCCAGATTATTGCATTGCTGTACTAAAAATGTCCCTTGAGATTGTTTCCCAATAGAAAACGTACTGTAGCACGGTAATCGCGGCAACTTATATTATGCTTCAATCCAACATACGTATAACACGTGATAATTATACGTGCGGCGGAGATTTTTACTCAATTAGCTAACAACATGCTATTATTGCAAGAGTTGCAACGTATATTTATCTTCATACACAAAATTTACGTAATGTTGCCAACTTGTAAAAGTTTACTGGTACTTACTTTTTTATATTTTATTCAAGAAAAATACATTAAATTTTACACACAATAAAACTCGCCTAACTGTGAAGTTTGATGGCGAGCACCGCTCATTTTTTATGCTTAGCTTAAAATTAAGTATAACTTAACCTATTTACTTCACTCTAACAACTGTAGTGTGTGTGTGGTAGTTTTATAAATAACGAAAATATAAGAAATTGTCATATTAGGCCGAGTTGCACCTAACCGCCTGTAATCGTAAGCGGTGTTTGTAAAATCTGATTGTATGGAAAAATTTACAAGTTTCTATGGGGTGACATCTGCGGGCGCCATATTTAACGTTGATCGGTCTGGACGGTCTGTGATCGTAAGTTGGTGCAACTCAGCCTTAGTCTTCAAAAGCAAAAACATGATGATCCAATAGTCATCATTTATGTGGAGATTCCGAACCACCTCATATCCACCTATCACTATTCTCCGTAGTGTCAAAATTTAAGCGGGTACGAACGAAAAATTGGTGTTTTAGCAAACTCTAGGTTTTTTCAAAGGCCATATTTTTGTTCAAATGCTTACATTGTTAAAGTAAACTACTGTTTTGTATAGATATTCTAGACCATAGTAATGCTATAATTCTATTTCTATAAACGGTTATTTAAAACAACCAGGTTTTTGTCGACGTGTTTTCGAAAAACACGCGTCAGAGCTATCTTTTAGCTAGGATATTTCCCTTTTAAACTTACAAAAAGTAGTACAAAATGTCTAATTTGATGTGATATGTGATTAAACATTTTTTTCTTAAACATGCAATGAAATATTGATGTTATGTTCCTTATAATAGGCTGCGAAGTATGACGATTCAGGTGCGGCTAGGACAAGAGGTAGTTAATGGAATTTCATACAAATCTTGCAGGCCTAGGCCTGCAAAGTCCTCTTTTTTACTTTTCATTCCACATAAATTTGTCGCACAGGCATCATGACATTCTGCCACTATGCGTATTAAAAATAAAACTTTGATTTTTTTGTTGTTTATTTCATTGCATGTTTGAGAAAAGCACTATACATACCTCGGCGGGAAATATGGGGTTGCCGGCCTTAGACCTATCCGGCCTCGCTTCGCTCAGCCGTCTATATGTCTTCGGCCGGCAATCCCTTTTGTCCCGGCCTCTGTAGTAATGTACTATTTTTCACGTATTTGATGATGTTTTGAAAGTAAAATATTTTATTATAAAACTACAGGAATTGATTTATTTTTTGTATTTTTTTGAACGCTCATAGATTAGCCATTTAATTTAGTCCATTTTTTAAAACCACTATATAAAAGCGCGCGAAAACGTTGGTTGATCCATTAAGCGCCGGGCCCTTCCCAAAGAACGGACGTATCGCTCTCGTCGCTGCCTAAAGGTCGATGACCGAGCGTACCCGACACGGGCCTGAGCTTTAGTGCGTCCACTACATATGATACTTGGTAAGTAATATTACATGCTAAGTAAGTTTATTTATTTTATATTTTCTTAATGGACTAAAGCTTTTATTTAACTTGTACTGTTCTTATATAAGTAAGTATATAAATAAATAAATTTCCATCAATATTTGCAATCATTTTTCAGCTACTTGCCGGTATCGGATTAAGCTGAAATTTGGCATACTTATGTAAGTTAGATAACAACACATTATCATGGTACCACCGAGCTGATCTGATGACGTAGACAGAAGGTCGCCATGGCAACTCCTAAACTATACAAGATAAACACGTCATGTTTGAACTTATTCGGACCGTCTCAACAAGTAGTTGACGATTGTCGAAAAAAGTAGTCAGCAATAAAATATTTTAACAAAAATTACATTATTCACAGAAACTTATTTCAGAAATGGGCAATAAACGCAAATTATTTGAAACGAAAAAAATCAATAATACTGCGGCCAGACAAGCAAAAAGGTAAGTCACAATGCTACCAAATATTTTTCATACGTATTATTTATGTTTAGACGTATATTTTTTTCTTTGAATAAATCATTCTCGGCTTGTTATCACGCTGCTGTCGTAGCATTTAACACCGATAAGCTTTAAACCAACTTATACTAGTGGCTCCGTGAGCTGTAGACCTCGCATTTTTTTCCAAATGTCAAAATTTTGACCGAGAAATGCGACCCGTAGAGAAGAACATTCGGACATAATAACGATAATTTTTTTTAATATTTTTTTCAATTTTCAAAATTTCCAAAAACTGACTCGTTAAAAAAATTCTATATAACATTTCTGATGAGAAATGCGACCTGTAGAGGAGAAAATCCGCACAGACAGACAGACATACGAAAGATTTTTTGTCGAAACCTGAAACGGAGACGCTTCGCTCCCTTCGCTCGCTCGGTCAATAAGACCAACTTTGACCAAAGTCCATAAAAGTTTTGGAATTGAAACGATGAACGATGTGAGTTTTACCGTAGACGTAATCGTCGGTCGGGCTTAAAGAAAAAAATTGTTTCCCGAAATGATGAAACCGGCCAAGTGCGTGTCGGGCCACGCACAATAAGGGTTCCGTACCGACACCTCCTAATCTAAATTTAAAAACACTACATAATACATTTAATCACAAACGATCGTATCTTCATAGGAAACTTACGACACTTGCGCCCTTTTGTTTTGGCAAGACAGTTTTTCAGCAATGACTCAAAAACTGTCAAACCTATCTCAGCGGGATCTCCTGTCACAGGTATTTCAATACTTACTAGGAGATCCCAACCTATGTGATCCGAAAGCCTATTGTTAACCAAAATAACATTTTTCATTTTTTCATTTCATTTTCATCTTGTTCAAACCAAAAATCGTTGAAAGGATTTACTAATTTGTACTGTTCTTATGTAAGTATATTATTAGAGGGTAGGGGTAGGGGACACACTTTTTATGACTTTGACAGCTAATATCTCACCAACGGTTGACTTCCACCACCACCACCACCATATCAGCCGGAGAACGTCCACTGCTGGACATAGGCCTCCCCCGAGCTTGGGGGGTAAATGCCATAATCGCCACGCTTGGCATGCGGGTTGGCGATCGCAGTGTCTCCACCGCACTCCAGGCATGCTGCTGCCCATCCCCCGGTTGACTTAAATGAAAAAAAATTTTTAGAAACCTCTATGTCAATTGTGAAGGTCTATTCATACCCCACACGCCTATGTACATTGAAAAAAAAATTGACCCAACTGTTACATGTATGGGGTGCCCAACCACCAGTTTAAAACCCCATACATGTAACAAGGGGTGAATTTTTTTTAATTCATATAGGCGTGTGGGGTATCTATGGATCTGTCAAAGTCGTAATAAATGTGTGTCCGCCTCTAACATCCAAACTGTTCGATTTGAAATTTTGAAAATAGTCTAGCTATATGATGTAAATGTGGGGTTCCGAGTAACATACATATATTTGTGTCCATGAGAATTACTAATATTAGCACATGAAGTTAGCATTTTACGCATGAAGGTTTAAGTGAATGTGTATCAGATTAGTCAATTCGCGTAAAAAAAATACCCGAATTTGACGATAAAACGTGACCGTAAAAGTTGTTTTTTTTTTGCTATTATACTAGCCGGGCTGATATCTGTACGTGTCGCATGCCGGTTATTGCACGATTTTCATTTTATTAAATAACGATGTTGAACATAAATAAAACCAATTCAAATGTGTGTATGCACAATTATAATGCACGGTGTAAAAAAGGTATATTTAAATAAATAAATCCCAAATTAAACTTAGATACCTACCTATAATACAAACTATTAGTCATACGACAAATTTGCAAATGACAGATCAGTAGCAAGTATGTAATAATACATAAGAGTTAAGTACCAATAGTACCACACATTGGATCTGTTCATTGAAGAAGGCGCAGCCAATTGAAAGTCTACATTCGAAACATTCTCGTCAAATTAGTAAGGTAAGGTATTGTAAGAGGGAACTAGTGAAGAATTTCGTATCCGAGCTTGATTGGTTGATATAGCTCAACTTAAACTGAACGCCCATCCAGCGTATTTCAGCTCATATTATCTGACGCGAGTATATAAAGAAACTCGCTCATTCAAACAATATTTACTAGGAGAGGTTAACTCCCTTCACCTTCGTGAATGCACAGTTCTGCAAGACGATGCAAGTAACCAAATCGCCAGTTGACAACCATAACTCACTAGCAAAATCTGTCAGCTCCATTCTATGTTGTAAGTACTAAGGTCGGTGACGGAGTTAGAGAACAAAAATGTACCTAAACAAGTGGGTTGCCACCATGAGAAGTATACACCCGGTAGATAATTGAACACCATTGAAATACTGAAAAAAATATTATCACGTTCAGAATGAATTAAAATCATAACGTGAATAATAAGGCCTTGGCGGTGCGGACTTGGTGCTAAGTAATTTATATGGCTATACACGGCTTATGCTTGAAGGAACATCCTGTAAATACATACTCCTGGAAAGTATTTTAGACATTGACAATTGTTTGTTTTTTTTGGATATCTAATTCTGTCATCGACCTTAGCTAGCTTTTATTTATTATTTTTATGAAGTCAAGTTCAGGAAAAAGCATTTAATCTGACTTTTATGTATGATAATTATGATTATGCATAATTACCATACATAAAAGTCAAAGTATGGACAAACCCTGGAATAAACACTTTGTTATTTGGTCCAGTTGACGTTTAGTGACTTGAATGTCAGCCGACGATATAGTCCCAAACTATATTTATATAATTGCAACATGTTACATGATGTAATGAGTTCAGTCACACAAAACTCAGATTACTAACTGTATTTAATATTAATTATATCATAATTTAGCCCACTTCCACGTCAAACCCAGGCGTAATAAATTTTTTAATACTTGCAATTGTATCTAGCTGGTAAAGTAAGTAGAAGGTATAGGTACATTACCGGTCATAAGATTAAGTTCACACTGTTATTTTAGTTCATTTACGCCCTTTACTCAGCACGAGATCACCAATGTTATCACCTTATAAAGCATTCCCAGATTATAGGTAACAGATCATCCATCCTTCAGTGTAGGCATCATGCATAGTTTTATTTACTCGTATCATGTATCTACAAAAAAAAAACAGATGCCGGTGCACTTTCGAAACTGCTACTCGCTGATCTTAGCATTGATTTCTTCACAAATTTCTGGAGCAGTTCAAGTTCACGTATTGTCGTTAGATTTGAACGTAAAAAAAACATGTTTTCATTTTTTATTGTAACTTTTGGCCTACCTGGATGAAATCGAAAGGAATACGGCTTTTTCCTAGATTTCGTTTTAAAACGTGTACGACTGCAGTTTGAGAAACCCCATTCTTTTTGTAATTGGTCACCCAAGGTCAAGGTCAAGCAAGAGTTTCGACGCTGAATTTGCTTTTTTTTTCGACACATTATTAATGGTTTTAACTTAAACTGATCTTTGCCCAGAAACAAGGCTTACACAAGAAATGCAAGTACAGTTTCATGAGTATCTGGTGAAATTCGCGTATAACAACTTAAAATTTCCACCAAGAGATATTTATTTAATTATTTTCTAATCATTTAAACAGCTAAAAGTGTAAATATATCATTGAATATAATTTAATCGAAAATCAAAGTTCATAAGGTGAATTCAAACTTTTGACCGGTACTGTATACATATCTAGAGCTGTTACACAAACTGGTGTAAGTTTGATTACTTCGCTAGTGGTAGGGGGATACAATATTTAAACTTATTTAACAATTATACCCATTGATGTACTATTATAGAACTAGATTCACAATCAAACCCACAAAAATGTCCCCCGTGAAAGTACCGCCCGCACGACTCGGGCGGTACTTTCCTGTTTAGTCGTGTTTGGACCGCGGACAGTGACAGTTGTCCAACAATGACGAAATCTGCTGTGAAAAACTGCTTTAATAGGTACAAAAAAACAAGGGAAAAGACGGAATATACTTCTTTAGGTTAGTTATTTTGATAACGTTACAAAATTTATGTAAAATCCTGGTTAATTCATGGTTTTGAGTAAATCATTTTGTTAGTTCAAATGAAAGATTATCAAGAAACAAAATGTAAGGAGTCGCTATTAGGTCAATATTTTTTATAATTAAATTTATAAGGGATAAATTTGTGTTTTTTATGTTTTAATTCAAGATTTCCACAACATCCTCAGCGACGTTCAGAATGGACCGCTATTTTAGCGTAAAATAAACGTGACACACTATAAACCAAGCCACACGAGTGTTGTGTGTTCGGCCTATTTCCCTATTTCCGACATATACAGGACCAATAAAGGCTTAAATCGACTAACTGCAACTGCTAAACCTGTCTTGAACGTAAGTCCGTTCGTTCCCGACTCAAACTACATTATTCAAATTCTGTTTTAACATATAATTTTAGCGTGAAAAATCATGCAGAGGAAAACATTTTCATATAGTTATATGAATTGATGTAATAAAAATCAATTTAACGTTAATATATTTAAATAATTTATCTTTCAAGTTCATAGTCGGAATCTTTGTTTTATAGATGTCAGAGATAGATGACGATGACTTGCAAAGCAAAAGTTGTAAAACTACAAATGCTGCTCCAATGGCAGAAGTCAGTACTTTTGAAATAACTACCTATAGTCTTGCTCAAGAGTTTCATGAAGGTAAACATCTTAATGTCTAACACAGAAAAAGAACAATCACAGAATGTATGTGAATGTTGTAATGGAATGTTTCATTCATATTTTTTTTTGTTCAAAAAATTATTAATATAAAAATAATTTAAATAAACAAAGCGACTCCATTAGGTACTTTCACTGTTCACTTTTGACATTTATAAAGTAAACATTGGTAGCCAGTAAACGACAGTGGCATTTTACTAAAAAGTTTTTACCATGTTGGTTCTTACGTTTGCAAATTTGACACTTGACGCTAATGTCTGTAAGTTCTTTTTTGTATGAAGTTTTTATCTCGACTCGGACTATAAAGAAGCGTTATTATCAGCTATTGGAATGTAACTGTCAGTGTCATCTTGCGCCACATTTTTAGTTATTTATGTTCGGCATTGTGTGTCTATTTCTATATCTTATGTCAATGATTATACCAGTGTTAAGTAAGCACCTTTATACCATCCGCAAACTTGATTAGATTACTAAGGTTTTATTGCGATTCCTTTCCTTCGTTTAATAGTTCAGTAACATAATTTGCTTTGCGGACACTAAAAGATGACTATACATTTTTAACAACTACGATAAGCACCAATAATAACCGACTTTAAACGAAGTCGTGGCCAAAACGATAAACCATTTCACAGGAAACGTTATTTTGGGAAATCCCTGAATTTCAGTAAGTCTATAATAACCCAACACGCCGCTGCTCTTCGTTACATCCAACGATAACTTGAGAAACCGATTAATAATTAACAATAAGTATCAAATTTTGGTGGTTGCCAATTTCATTATTAACCGTGGTGTCAGCCGACTGCACAAAAAAACTCACCATCGTTACATTTTCAGGGGAAAATTACAAAGCATAGGATAACATATGTAAGTAGATAGGAACTTATCATTATCTAATAATTTGCAGGCCTATGCTCAGCAGTGGACTAATCATAATCACTATCATAATAAATAAATATCAGCCGAAATACGTCCAAGCATCTCCACATTGGCCACACTGGGTGTTTACGGGCTGAAAATAATGAATTTCTGTACATACACGTTTTACCAAGTGAACGTAGGCTTATAAATATCCGTTAGACGTTATGTCGGTAAGTTATGTCAAAAACTGTAAGTACTAACATTTAGTCAAACGGATCTGTATAAAACCCGAGCTTACACTAACAGGCCAAAGTTTTTACCAATCTAATATCTTTAAACGAGCAATTCTTGTTTATATTTATTTATACGGAACGTCGCTAACGATTTCGATGTAATCTACTATACAGGGGCAGAACATCGATCTAGCTAAGTCTCATCCTCGGGAAAACTCTTATTCTCCGAGAAAACACGAAAGATGCAAAGTTCGTTTGCCCAGGTACTAAATACGAATAATTTATACCAATAAAACCGTCTCCAATTTTGCTCTTCGCTATGCGACAAGTTGTGGTTTCCGTGAGCCAATGCTAGGTTACCTACAAAAACACCGAAATCGGCATATGCGTGCCTATCAAATTCGAGGAGTTCCCTCGGTTCCGCCTAGATCCCATCATCAGACCTTCACCAAATTTATATGGGACCAACATGGAGGTACCTGCGTTGAAACAATAAAAGAATTATCAAAATCGGCCGACGTGGTCAAGAGTTATCGGGGAACATACATACATAAAAAAGCAAACATGCAAACAAACTGAGAACCTCCTTCCTTCTATTGACGTCGGTTAAAAAGATATACGCTGATTCTGCATATTTTAGTAACAAAAATTGGAATTGATGACTCCGATGCTGGCAGTAGTCTTTCTGTACTATTACCTATTTCGTAATCACAGTTCGTTAGAAGTAACAGCGTGGATTTTTATTCGTCTACCATGTTATGCGGAGCGTTCGCACTAAATAATACGTAAGTTCCTGTACCTCCTAATACTAATATAATTTTCTATTACTTTATATTTATTACAGCCAGTTTGTCACTACCCAATTTATGCATAGGGCAATTTGAAAGGGAGCCTAGACACGTACGGGAAGCCCGATATTGAAACAAGTTCATCGCAGTTTTGGATACGAGTTAAAATCGGTGATAGATTTAGAGATCAAAAATGTAAACAAGTGAGTTGCCACCATAAAAAAATTACGTATGCAGTGGGTAATTGAAAATCATTGGAATACTTGATAAAAATTACCGCATTCAAAATTTAAGCGATATAAACATAAATTAATACAAAAAATAACCACTCTGAATTAAATAGGGTTTTTAATAACGTATTGGTGTTGTTTTAATAAAATATGTGGAGATATGATTTATGCTACTGGTGATGACAAGAGGTTTTAAAAAGGAAAGTCATGTCAGATTGACAGTTGTTCGTTTACATTTTTGATCTCTAATTCCATCTCTGACTTTAGTTGACAATCTTTGACGACTGTGATTCAAATTTTTCAAGCCGCGTTAAAGTTTAGTTAACTAAGTCACAGTGCCATATCTGTCTTAGTAATAGAATATTCAAAGGCAAATATTGTTTAATATGATACAAAACAATATGTTACCTACGTATTGACAGTATATTTTTGGAGACTGAATCAGAATGAACACAATCCAGTAACAAAACAGTCCCCTGATATTGCTATGACTTTTTATAATTATGGATAATATCTATTTCGTTACATTAGACAAAATCTCAATGCGAAATAGTTTTTAATTACAATGAATCGACCCCGGTGCGAAAACTATGTATGTTGAGCCTATGTAACTATTTTTGGTAAAATTAAAATAGAAATGCTATTTTGTTAGGGTAAGCTAGGTCATTGCCACATTTTATTTCAACAAATTCAGTCTTTTGACAACCTTTGAATATGAATATATGTATACGTGAGTATATATCCTTAAGCTACATTAAAAACCTCGTATTGAGATACTAATTATAGCTTAGAATCGAGATTAGTTGTATGTAGGTAATATATGTATATAATGATTGTCAGCAGACCATAGTACATTAATTATTATAACTGAATTAAGCATATTGTAGCTGCTAGACTGGTGCAAATCATAAACGAGCAAGTTCTTGCTTCGTAGCCTAGTTCGTGCCTGTAAATTATTGTGTTAATTTAGTACCATGCTACATCTACTGAGTTGTTACAATAAATACCTACTAATAAAAATAAAAGTAACTTATTATGCTGTAAATGTTGCAAATCATTGGTATACTAATATAATTTCAAATAATTGTTCGTAGCGTGTTTATTAAATCAAATAATCCACGAAAGTAGGCGGTAATGGGGTAAATGAAATCAATTTAACCCTTTTCCAGGACGCAACAATAATTATAGAAGGTTACATTTTGGAGAAATTTTAAGAAAATGCATTCTAATTCAAACCTAGAATCGGAAAAATAAGATTGAAATTCTATTGAGACGTATGTGGTCGATAAATCGTACTATGTCTGGAAAAGGGTTAAAAAGAGATATTACCAATTTCGATCTGACGTGAATCTTTGGGTGTGTCAAATAATATTTACGTTGCACTCGAGTTCTAAATAACAGCCAGTTGCGTGTCGGACCAAGAGCAATGTGGGGTTCTGTAGTTGCCCACCCGTTACATTATGCAAACTTAATAATAATAATATTTAGGCGTAGGGATGTGACGACCCCATCGCCCACTGGATTTCCAGTGCAATCAGTCAACGTAAGGCAGCTTGTGGCGGGCTGTGAGGGAGCAGCGACCCTACGTACCTGAGTGCTCCTGGGGGTGCGCCTGGGTTCAGGCGTTTACTGATCGGTTGGTTGGTTGGACAGGCCCCCCGCCTCTGGCTTGCTTTAACCGGCCGTCCAGGGTGGAGTCGCAAGAGCTGTTGCTCGAGGGTAGATGTGGTCACCTAAGTGGCGAGTTGGTTATATGTTGAAAGACCAGTGCCACCTCTCTACCCCTCCAGCTCTCTGACCGGTGTTAGCCCTAGGCCATTGTCATATGTCGCTATTAATAGGGGCCCATCTTAGCAGGGAGCGAGTCACCGTCTGCCGGAAATAAAATGTGAGACTGTTTTATTAGGCAGGCGTCCGATGTCTCACCCAATAGCCCAGCCATTAGTCCATCAGCCTCACCAAGTAACCCGGTTCATTTAGATTCCATCAACCAACAATAGTCCCTGTGCACCTTGGCGGGTGCTGTCTCTGTGTGCGTCCCATGACACGGGCAGGGACAGCATCCGCTCGGTGTACCCCATGCATTTCATTAAATTGTCAAAAGGGCCTCTACGTGTTGGCTATGTGGTACTCGTTTGGTACTTCAGCTCCGCGCACGCCTTCCAAAGGTCCGGGACACCATTGTCCCATGAGCGGTAAAGACATACAATAATATTTAATGTGTATGACAAACTAATCTAACTTATCTAAGTTTTAGCTGGCGAGGCGGGAGGGACGCTTGATCATAGCAAAACTTAGCACTCAGCTTAATATCACGCAAACAGATTCCTGTCCTCAGTTTTAGAAAACCCACAATATCGTCTGTCCTAAAGGTTGTCTGGAAGAGATCTCTCATTAGCGATAATACCACCTGTTATTTACCTATTTTATTGAGGTGTGCAATAAAGAGTATTTGTATTGTATAGGTAGTATTATTGAACCAGTTATCCCACATTAGTTATGCAACAAAAAAAAGGATATAAATCAAATTGGTCGGCGTGATCGATATGTACTCTATACCCATGCCAAATTATAGCTATCTAGTAGTAACGATTACTGAGCTAAGCTGCGGATAGACATATGGACATGGCGAAGCAATAAGGGTTACTTGTTCACTATGGAACCCCAAAAAGGATAACACTTAGTTATTTCTCGTTCCGATATGATTGGTTTGCGTGGATAGTAAAATCGATTCAGCTTCCAATTCATTAGGTCGAATAGAGATAGGTGAAACGGCAATTTACCATTGAGATCGCTTTGCGTCCTCTAATTTTGGTGTTTACGCAGCACTACTGCGGACGTTATAATCTGAGCTCCAGGGCAATAAACAATTTCCTTAGTTTTGTATAGGTTTTCAATAGAAGGTAGGTACTCAAAAATTAGGAGACACGTTTTTTTTTTTCATTATATTTTCAGTGACACCACCTTATTTCGGTTGTTAACTGCCGTGTTATAATAAATAATACTAGTTAGAGAATAATCAATATTTGTTACATGCTATGAAATACTAATAAATTGTTCTCAATTAGCGAACCAGCATGATCAAACCGATATTAAAATTAACGTGTAGCTAAAAATGGATTGTATAGTTGAATTGTTATTGCCCTTGAGTTCAGTACATATGTGTTGCAATATGATTAGTTTCAGTGATCTTGATTCATAAACCCATTTATTATATTTGAATAAATATTATCTATTAAACGATTTCATAATTAATTCATCTAATGTGCTTAATATCTACATTTCGACACCGATAACAACTCCATAACATCTTTCATAAACTATCAGCCGGCATTAAAATATTATACAAAAATTGCCTATCTACACTATAGTATACACCTTAAGGGTACAGTAAGCGAAGAAAGTTGTTTAACACTTTTCGACTTTCTAATTTATAAATGTATGTTCAAAAGTGGTAGACCACAATCTTGTCTGACTGTACCGACACTTCTAAAATCACAGAAGTCACTTAAAATCTTGTGTCACTTAAAAAGTACCTTTGGTCCCATCAAAGAAAGACCGCAAGGTCACCGACATGAGATATTTATCCCGTGCCTTTCTCGTGTCGCTAGGTGGCCAGTGACATGAGCCGGCGTCGGCGGAGTTTCCGTCCGCAGCGCTTCCAGGCGGCGGAGAGGCAGTAGACGAGCGCGCCGACGGCGAGGAGGGTGAGTGCGCGGTTCGCGAGGCTGGGGCTCGAAGGGGCGGGTAAGGCGCCCCCGCGGGCCGCCGCCGCGCCCGCCCCGCGCCACGCGCGCGCTGCTGGCTCCGTTCCCTCTGTCTCTAAACCGCCAACTGTCGACACAGAGCAGCATATTAGAAGGCAGGAAATGGGCGCTTCCGTAGCGGAGAGAATTTTAGATGATGCTATTGGAACCAGTTTTTAGAGAGGAGAGGGAAATATTTGTATGATACCAATTGTACGGGCTACTAGTGCCACACACACCAAGTATAAAATGTTCCTTGATTGATAATGTAATAATAACTCACTCATATGGTTAAAGTAAACATTTTGTTGATAGTTACTATAAAAGCGCGATATTGTGAATGATACTGCGAATGAGGACACGCGTGATGAGTGCTAGAGTTGTAAACGTGTACTGACGCGTACTTTAATAGTTTACGAGATCAAAGGTAATTTCGCTGAGATGGCAATGTGCGGTATGTGGACCGTACACAAATGGTAACTGACAACATTTCAAAATTTTAAGTAGTATGAGATCTACATTCATTTCGTTGATTTAGTAACAAGAAACCCCAAAGTTTTTTTTTTGTATAGCTACCTATTAGTTTTCTAATTACTCACGACTCACGGTACTATGACAGATACTATTGTGACAGTCGCAGCGCACAAAAAAGAACAGCAGTTCACTTTCTTTAGTAAATCTGTCTTAGTAACAGTGCTTCCGTATATTTGTTACGCTATGACGCCTTGCTTGCCACTTACTCTCTTTTAGATTTTTTTTTTAACCAAATAACTGCTCCATACACCTGCGTGCAATAAGATCCTTTACAGTACATATGGTGCTACTTTGTACGTTACACGTGCGAATAGGTAATTCGCAACTCGTGTCGATTTAAAACACTTCCTTCGGTCGTGTTTTAAATTATCTGCACTCGTTGCGAATTTCCTGTTCTCTGCACTTGTATCATAATGTACTATTACAGTACATATGGTGCTGAGTGCGGTAATCAGCAGATTACGTGCATATGTCGAAACTTTAAAGAGCCATATCTACTGTAAAACGTTCTACGATACACGTGCGAACAGGTAATTCGCAACTCGTGTCGATTAAAAACACTGACGAGTGCGGTAATCAGCAGATTACGTGCATATGTCGAAACTTAAAAGAGCCATATGTACTGTAAAACATTGTACGATACACGTGCGAACAGTTAATTCGCAACTCGTGTCGATTTAAAACACTCCCTTCGGTCGTGTTTCAATTTATCACCACTCGTTGCGAATTTCCTGTTCTCTGCACTTGTATCGTAATGTAATATTACAGTACATATGGTGCTATATTACCGCACGAGTGTGATAAACAGCAGATTACGTGCATATGTCGAAACTTTAAAGAGCCATATGTACTGTAAAACGTTGTACGATACACGTGCGAACAGGTATTTCGCAACACGTGTCGATTTAAAACACTCCCTTCGGTCGCGTTTCAATTTATCGCCACTCGTTGCGAATTTCCTGTTTTCTGCACTTGTATCGTAATGTACTATTACGAGTAAGTGTGATGAAAAAAAAATGTAACATTATGAACGTAGCCAATTATGTAGAGACACGTACCTATGGTGCGCGGGTCGGTGGGCGGGTGCCTCGGCGCGAGCGTGCGCGCGGCGGGCGGCGCGTGCACGGCGCGCGCGGGCAGCGGCGCCCGGCGCGCGCACTCCGGCACCGGCCGCGGCCCGCTCTCGTCCGCGGCCAGCACGCGCGAGTACGCGTGCAGGCGCCCGCCGGGGGCGCGCTGCGGGAGGTCTGCAATTACCACGGAATATGAAAACCAGAGGAAGTGTCATACTAGCGATTATACTAGAGAACGGCTGTCGCCACACGCAAACAACCATACTTAAATCACAACACTCACACACTATAAAATAACTCTTTTCATTGATTAAAACTAGGGTGTGCTCTCAAATCAAATGAAACTCACATTTTTTCCCGGGACTGATTTTGTAATTCCCGTTGCTTTCGGGACTTTCGGGATTTCATTATTTGTGGTGAATAACACTCATATATATCACTGAACTTCTCTAGTGAAATGGCAAAATGAGTTGTTTTTTCGGGCTCATTTCATCAACTCTGATGTGTTTTTCTCGTGAACGCGTAGAGGTATCATCATATCAGCCGAAGGACGTCCACTACTGGACCTATGCCCCAAAGACTTCCTCAATGACTAGTCCTGCGCTAATCCTGAATCCAGCCTGCACCCGCGATCCTTACCAGGTCATCAGTCCACCGGTACGCTGACGCCACTGGAGATCCTTTCCGCCCCAACGGCTATCGGTTCTACGTGCTATGTGCCCAGCCCACTGCCACTTAAGTTTAGCGATTCGGCGGGCCATATCGGTTACATGGGTTCTGTTGCGGATAACCTCATTCCTGATACAAACACGCAGAGATACTCCCAGCATATCCGTCGCTATTGGTCTTTGGGTGACTTTGAGCCTTCTTATGAGGCCCATAGTAAGCAATCACGTTTCAGTGCCGTGCCATATGTCATCACTGGCAAGTGGCAACACACACTGGTCAAAGACTCTCGTCTTGAGACCCTGCGGAATATTGGACAAAAAGATGTGCCGTAGCTTCCCGAACGTTACCCACCCGATTCGGATTTGACGATTAACCTCTTTCTCGAAATTTGACCTACTTTATTGGACGGTCTGTCCTAGGTAAATGTAATCGTCTTCAACTTCGAGCGTTAAGTGTCCGATTGTTAAGGGAGTTGGTGCTACGTGGGCATTTGACATGATCTTCGTCTTGTCCATGTTCATCCTAAGACCAACTCGCTCGGAGGCTTTACTGACGTTATTGAGCATTGTACTTATAGCATAGCCTCCATGGTCTCAGCCAAGACTACTATATCGTCAGCAAACTGAAGGTTAGTGATGTACTCGCCATTTATGTTGATGCCTAGCCTTTTTAGTCCAGAGTCTTGAAAACATCCTCCAGTGCAGCGGAGAACAAATTAGGAGAAATAACATCTCCTTGCCGGACTCCCCGCTGCAACTAAATAGGTTTCGAGTTCTGGTCCCGGAGAAGGACTGACATAGTGGCGTTCTCGTACAAACACTTCAGCACTTCGATATAGCGCTAGTCAACTCGGCACCGCTGCAGAGATTCTAGCACAGCCCAGATTTCGATCGAATCGAATCGAAGTTCTCGTAGTCCACGAACGCTAAACAGAGGGGCAAGTCATACTCCCCAGTCTTCTGTATAACCTGGCGAAGCGTAGGAAAGTGGTATACTATACGGTACTAAAGCCTCTTTAGAAACCAGCTTGTTCGGGAGGCAGGAAGCCATCTAGCCTGCGTGCGAGACGGTTCGTAATGACTCTTGAAATGAAAACAGCTTATATACATGGCTCAAAAGTCAGATGGGCCTGTAGTTCTTTAGCAGAGCGTTGTCGCTCTTTTTGAAGTAAAGCACCACTACACCTCACACCCGCTCCATGCCTTTGGCGTTCTTATTTCCAGTAAGACTGAATTGAACAACTTCTGGAGGGCGGTAAGGACCGGTTTTCCACCCGCCTTCAGGAGTTCGGCTGTAATACCATATTCAACGGGTGTATTGTTGTTTTTGAGCTGTTTAAGAGCCAATCTAATCTCTTACAGGCTGATCTTCGTACTTCAAGGTTGATATAAAAATAAAATACTTCGAACCGCAATTCCTTGAATATGCGAAAAAATCAAACTTCTAAGTAATCGTAATTGAAATATGCGGCTGTAATACCGCATAATTACACTCTCAAGGGAATCAAAACCTATAGGGTAATTCCCGTTGACCTAGAATCATGATATTTGGTAATATAATAAGCATGGTCTTACATTACAAGTAAGGTAATAAATAACTTTGAACTTGTACATAAAAATACTATTTCAATTTAAGCAACGTAAAGGGACATCGAGATACAGGTTACACTAGACAATATACATGCGCCAAATAGTTTATTATAGCTACAAATCATGAAAGTACGGAACGAAACTATCGGGCGCGAGTTCGACTCATACTTGTCCGGTTTTTTCATACATACTCCCTAAAAACTACAAAGTCCCGAAAGTCACGAAAGTATCCGGGAATTCCCGGGACTCACAGTCCCGGCCCCGAAAACTCCGGGACTGCAAACCCTAATTAAAACGTACCGTGGCAATATGTTGGGGAGCGTTCAAGTATTACGTAGCTGTACTGCTGGTGGATAGCTGGTTTGGCGTAACTATTTCGGTTTGTGCCAAGCTTAAATAATATCATTATAATTTTTAATTTTATATTTATGACATTGGTAAGCAATAGCGACAGCGATTTATCTGATGATCACTTTACTTCCTGTTCATCAGATAATGACGACAGTAGTTTTTATAGTCTCCCTCCTCCTCTTCATGATGTTCTTAGCAGTCAATTAACTGATGTTCTTAAAAAATTTAACTTTATTCATATTAATGCGCAGAGTATTCCCGCCCATTACAATGACTTTTTATCTACATTTGACCTTACTGGAATTGATGCTATCCTTGTCTCGGAATCGTGGTTTAAGCCGTGTCTGCCTTCAACTTCCTATTCTTTACCGGGGTTTCATTTAATTCGAAATGACCGCGTTGGAAGAAGTGGCGGTGGTGTGGCTATCTACCTTCGGTCACATATTCCTTATTCAATAATTTCTTCTTCAGTGTCTTCTCTTAACGCCCCTGAATTTCTTTTTGCCGAACTAAACTTATCTCACTCGAAAATCCTTCTTGGAGTTTTTTACTCCCCCTCTCTTCATGTTGACTATTTCTCTACCCTCGAAAAGGTACTCGAAGACCTCATGCCTTCATATAGCCACCATGTAATTATGGGGGATTTTAACACATGCCTTTTGAAAAATGATTTCCGTTCAAGATCATTAAAGTCTCTCGTGGATGCGTGTAATCTGTCAATTTTACCTTCCAACGCCACTCATCACTTTCCGAACTGTACTCCTTCACTTCTCGACCTCACTTTTGTTTCTTCTCCTTCTCTTGTTGCCAAATACAGTCAACACTCTGCTGAAGCCTTTTCCTATCATGACCTGCTTTTCCTTTCGTACAAACTTCGTCCCCCTAAGGCTAAACCAAAAATTATTCTCCAGCGCAATTTTTGTCGGCTAGATATTGCTAAGCTTCGAGAGGATGCATGTAAACTTGATTGGGGCGTAATCGCTAATGCTGGCACCGTGGACGAAAAAGTGTCGCTTTTTAATTCCCTTCTTATTACGCTTTACGATGTCCACGCTCCAATTCGCCCAATCAAAATCAAGCATCTTCCGGCTCCCTGGCTATCCGATGAAATTAGGGTTTTAATCGCAAAAAAAAACTTGGCAAAGTGTAAATTTAAACTGAAACCCACAGATAGGAACAAATCCAAATATCACGCTTTAAGAAATCATTGCAGTAGGCTGTGCCGCGACGCCCAGCGGCGTCATATTCATGATTCTGTAGCAAATGGTGATCCGGCAGGAATCTGGAAATTTCTGAAGTCCTATGGAGTTGGTAAATCTAGCAATACCTCCATACCTAATAATTTAGATACCAACCTCCTTAATCAGCATTTTTCTTCGTCTACTGTTTTTAGTGGCTCAGTTAAGGATGACACCCTTAACCTTCTTTCTTCTCCGTCAACTTCTGACTTTTCTCCTTTTTCCTTTACTGCGTTCTCTGATGGTGATGTTGAGAAGAACATCTTACATATTACCTCGAATGCCGTTGGCGTCGACTGTGTGGGCCGAAACATGATCATTCCCCTCCTTGATCTTCTTGTCCCTACTATCACCAGCATCTTTAATTCGTCTATTTCTTCTTCTTGTTTTCCAATTGCTTGGAAAGACGCTGATATAATTCCTCTGCCCAAAAAACCAAATCCGTCCTCCTTCTCTGACTTTAGGCCTATCTCTATCTTGCCTTTCCTATCAAAGGTTTTGGAGCGCCTGGTGCATCACCAGCTTACTTCATTTTTAAATAAAAACTCCCTCCTAAATCCTCTACAGTCTGGTTTCCGATCTGGCCACAGCACGGTTACTGCACTAGTCAAGATTACAGACGACATCCGTTCTGGATTGGATAATGGGAAGCTTACGGTGCTGACGCTGTTGGATTTTACCAGCGCGTTCAGTACCGTGGATTTTGATATATTAATAGGGGTGCTAAGCTCCCTCAATATGTCTCCTGCTGTGACTGGATGGATTCGCAGTTATTTGGAGGGCCGTCGGCAGCGTATCAAGGTGGAGGACACTCGTTCTTCGTGGTGCAGCACGCTGACTGGCGTTCCGCAAGGTGGCGTGTTGTCTCCCCTTCTTTTTTCTATTTTTATAAATTCTATCTCTCGTGGTCTCCTTTCTTCTTATCACTTATATGCAGACGATCTCCAGATTTATTCCCAGTGTTCAATTGCTGACTTGCCCTCCCAGATTCTTGCCACCAACTCTGACTTAGAACGCATTTTATATTGGAGCTCTTGTTATGGAATTAGAGTTAATCCTTCGAAAACTCAAGTAATTATTATTGGTAGCCCTAAAAACATAGCTAGAGTGAATTTTGAGAATCTGCCTTCTATTATATTCGATGGTGTCCAGATCCCATTCTCGAGCCAAGTTAAAAATCTGGGTGTGATTATGGATCGTACGCTTTCTTGGGTTCCGCAACTCAACGAGGTAAGCCGTAAGATCTTTGCGGCCGTGGGTTCTCTAAGGCGAGTTCGGAACTTTTTACCAATTAGCACTAAAATTGCGCTGGCTCAGTCTTTACTTCTCCCTATTTTAGATTATGCCGATGTTTCTTACCTGGATTTATCCGAAGAGCAATTAAACAAACTTGAACGGCTCCAAAACGTGTGCATTCGTTTTATCTTCGGGCTGAGAAAATATGATCATGTTTCCAGTTTCCGTTCGCAGCTCAAGTGGTTACCGATTCGTTTGCGGCGTAACATTCATATCCTTTCTCTTCTTTACGGTACGCTGTTTATTCCTAATACTCCCGGCTATCTTAAGGAGCGGTTTAGTTTTATGTCTTCCCTTAGGTGTTCTCGAAATCTCCTTCTTGTGCCCCCCCGATCGTCTAGTAAATTTTATAATAAATCCTTTAGTTTTCACTCGGTTAGGATATGGAATGCCTTGCCCATTAATATAAAGAGTGCACAATCACTCCCTAATTTTAAAAAGCGTCTAAAAGACCATTATTTATCTCTTTGTTAGTCTTGCACATGTATCCCTTCCCTATTTTCCCTTTTTGTTTGCGCTGCCTTGCCATTGTTTTCTCCTATGTATATACATTTATATTTTTTATATTACGTATTGTTATGTAGTATATATTCTGTTATATGTGTAGTATATGTAGTATATGTTGCTTTGTATGTAACTTTACATATCTTTGTTGATTTGCACTGCCCAATAACGCATTTCTTGTCGCTGTATCGCTATCTGAAGGTTGTCTGGTAGAGATCGCTTTTTAGCGATAAGTCCGCCTGTTGTTACCTACGTACCTAAGTCCTATTCATGTTTTACCATTGTAAAATTTTCCGTGTAGTGCACAATAAAGTATTTTATTATTATTATTATTATTACGTAACGCAATTTTTGGAGATTTTTGACCCTTCACCCCTCCCTTGTAACGGGCCGTAACGTTTCTCACCCCTAGTAAAACGTTACGTAACCACCAAGTGACCATTTTTACCTAGAGTAGTCATTCCATTTGAAATTTTGAAAAAAAGAATGTTTAATAAAATGAGTGAGAGAATCTCTAGGCAACCGTTCTGAAGGGTTAAAAAAAAACAATGTTACGTAACGCCTAGTTCAAAATACCCCCTCCCGCCTCTGTAACGCATCGTAACGTTTTACAAGACTCCCCCCTTCCCCCAAAATCGTTACGTAATACTTGAACGCTCATGTTAGCGATAGTAAATTTCATAAAGGAAAACAACTCCAAGAACTACCATTACGGTCTAAATTACAGTGGAAAGTAAATATTTCTTGCGTCCGTGTGATTCTTTGCTGGTCGTCTTTTAAGAGACGTGTTAGTTCGGCTACTTGACACCAGATCTGCCACCAGACCAGCCATCTGGTGTCGAGTAGCCGAGGCGGTCAATTCAAACCAAAAGGTCGTATGCGATTTCGAAATTCGCATCGTGATAAGACTTTTTACATACGTTTAGTAGGCTTAAGAAATAAGGATGGGGTATGATTTTTAACTACAATTTAATTTAACCAACCATATTTACGTAAGTCGATAATTCCAAACGGCACAGAGCGGGAACTGTCTTAAATGCAACTTTGCAATCCGAATACATATATTATCGGAATATTGGTCCGAAATATTATCCGAATACAACAACATGAACTATCCGAATATTCAAATATTTTGGATACTATAAAAGAATTGATAATAATTACTATTACGCTTACTTAAACATTAGGAGCAGAGTAAAATCAGTAATTATACTAATTTTAAAGTTCCAAATCAAAATAGGTAGCCTTTTAACTGACTTCGATAAAATAGGATTAGGAAGGAGGTTCCCGATGCAGCACATATGAGGATTAAATTATGAAAATGTAATGATAAAAGAAAATAGAATGAAAAGAGAAGTATGTATACTCTTGGCAATGGAAACTTCGCCACGACCAGGACTACTACTAAGGACTCAGCCAGAACTCTGAGCGGCATCTCGCGTAAGTATATGCCGAGGCAAACACTTCGGTGCACGTTTTATATACGTACCTCGCTATTCATTAAATTGTAGAACGTAGAAGTATAA
Organism: Notocelia uddmanniana; assembly: GCA_905163555.1. Classification (NCBI taxonomy): domain Eukaryota; kingdom Metazoa; phylum Arthropoda; class Insecta; order Lepidoptera; family Tortricidae; genus Notocelia; species Notocelia uddmanniana. Next base: position 50,541,773 of record LR991052.1, read on the forward strand.
TTCAATGGAGAAAAGGAGAGACCAATATTATGATCATATAATTATGAAATTGTTAGTACTTACGCTACATACGATATTTTGAATAGGAATTGAATTTTCATGTATGAATAGTTTGCCTTTTTCCGATATCCAGTAATGTACCGGAACAAAATGTTCCAGGCAAATTGTGTTATACTGTTGCGGAAACCAATCCTTTCTCCCCGTGACACAATATTCAAATAATATTTAATTTGAGTTATAAATTTATCGATTATAATTAATAATTATCGACATAACTACAGCATTTGAGTAGCAATTAGGGAGCAAAATTTGACATTCTGGATAGCGAAATAACACACATGATAATAAAGTTTAATCTCAGAGGAATAGAATAGATATTTGCTTAATTTAATTACAGACGCAAATTGTGTCTTCGAAATAAATAATGTAACTATTTCTCTTATACTCTAAAATACTATTTACGGATGATAGGAAATCCCTCCATGGGTCACATTTTTTATATTGCTGTTGTTTCTACAGCTTTTCACGGCACAATAAGGCATTTTACAAATAAAAACAGATTTATTTTACTTATTTACTCATGTCAAACGCCGCTTGCGGTTGCCAAGTGACTGATAATAATCTGTGCAACAAGTAAGCTAATATTAACTCATGTTTGGCGACACGGGAACGCCCACTCACCACTTCCACTGGTTTTTATATTTCGTGACAATTACACAATAGTACATTTCGATGCTAGTGCGGAAAGTATGTCATTTCTTCACGAGTACCGAGGGATGCCACGAGCCGCAGGCGAGTGGCAAGACTCGGGACGAGTGAAGAATGACATTTCCGCACGTGTATTGAACGACGTTTTTTAATACAGTTGCGAAAAAATAAGAAAAACTTCAAGTAATATTTATAAAAACAATATCGAATGTTGCCTTTAGAAACTTAAAACATGCTTGCAGTAAGTAAAAACGCCTCTTCTTTGACAGGCGTTTCGGCAGCTATTCCGTTCCACTCAGACAACTTATTAAGAACGGTTTTTCAATATTCAATATTAAAAAATAAACGTGTTATAATGATGAAGAGGTAAGTAATAAAATATGAAATGTGTATATTTTTCGTATTCTGATATTAACAGTAGGTTTTTATGTTGATTACGACGTTTAAAGGAAACTAATATTTAACACCCAGCAATAAGGAGTCATGCATTGGAACAAGCATAAGTTTAAAAAAATTGGAAAAGTGAAAAGCACTAGTGCGCGAAAACCAACTTTCCGCACGCTAAACAGCTACGTAAAGTAGCACTTTTTGAGCAACTGTATTAAAATAGTACATTACGATACAAGTGCGGAGAACAGGAAATTCGCAACGAGTGGTGATAAATTGAAACACGACCGTAGGAGTGTTTTAAATCAACACGAGTTGCGATTTACCTATTCGCGCGTGTATCGTAGAACTTTTTAGATTGTACAACAAGCCAATACATCCGAGACAATTTATCGATCCCAGCCGCAGGCGAGGGTCGATTTAAAGTAGAGGATAGAATTGGTTTTATATACGAGTTACACACTCTGCTTTTCACTTTGATTGCCAGAAAATAATTATAGTTATGTTATCAATTTTATACTTCTGTGCTCATCTATACCTTGTAATCTGTTACTTCAACCATTTGACATTTATTGACGTTTGTAGTGATGAGGCTAAGACGTATCGTTTGCCAAATGAAGCTATTATTAACGAATGGTTGATTGAATCGATTTTACAACCGATTTTTGAAATGTTTTATGATACCTTTATATATTTTATATCACATGGCTGTATCAGTCTCCTTAAACAAAAAAATTTTACTTATTATATATGGCGTTCTATATTCCATACAATAAGAAACATTTTAAGAAGAAATAAGAAAGATAGACATATTCTCTTAATCACGTCATCGCTATGATGATGCCGTAGCTAGCCGGTCTGTCTATCATTTATGTCAATCAATAATTGTTGCACATATTGTTTAAGAAAAGCAAAATATTATTTTTATATATTTAAAAAGCCCTAATATTACTACGTGTGTTTATATAAATTCCGATAAATCTTGCGTGTTTACGTTCTATGGGTGTTGTGATGTGTCAAATGGTTGAAGTAACAGATTACAAGGTATACTTTGGGGTGGCGGCAACGGGCCGGCACGCGGCCGTGTGCACGCGCGCCGGCGCGCCGAGGGCGGGCTTTACACGAAAGCAAAAAAGTGACCTTATGTCGCCTATGCAGAGCATAAAGACCAACTTTTAGAGCATGAGAAGTGAATAATTTATTAGTACATTATTGTGGGGCATGAAAGGACTATGATTATGTTTGTCACTACACTGTCAGTCACTGACCGGACGGGATGATGTGCACGTCCCGCTCGCGGCGGGGCGCGGCCGCGTCGCGCAGCGCCGCGGGCAGGTGCGCCGCGAGCGCGTACTGCAGGGCGGCCAGCAGCAGCCAGTGGCAGGAGCGCGCGGCGCCGCCCTCCAGGCACGACGAGTCCCCGTACACCACCAGCCGGCCCGCCTGTTCAAAACGTTCAACATCGTGGAAACCGGAAGAACATCGGAAAAGTAGGAGCTACGTTCGGGGTTACGCAGTCTATTCACAGCGAAACCCTTCGCTGCGCGTGTCGCGATTGTACAGATCGTTTAATGGAATTTGTGCAGTTGCAGGTCCCTCACTCAGCGCATCCTCGGGAGCTCTGGCGACCTTGCTCTCCACCAGTAACACAACACCGCATAACTCATCCAACGGCTTCCCTCGATCCTGACCTGATTTGTTTTTATTAAAAATGGAATTGCTCTTGGCCAGCATCTAGCCACGGGGCAAAGATGAGGCCGACGATGAAGCGAGCTCACCCAGAAGATGCCTATTCACTCGTGCCTTATAAAGGTCTAGGTTATATGAACTCGGAAATACAGACGCCGGCAGAGAATTCCAAACCTTAGAAGTGCGCATAACGAAAGATGAAGCAAAGCGCTTGGTTCCAATTAGAGGAATTAATATGTTGTGTAAAGACGTTAATAAATGTATTTTCTTTCTTCTTTCTTTCTTCTAAACGGATTTGAAACAGTCCCGACCGGGCGGCGAATTATTAACTGCGCCTTGACCTCGAAGATTAAAGTGCCTACCTTGGGTATGTTGTCGACACTGTGGTTGGTGTAGTCCTTAGTCTCGCCGTCCGTCTGCAGCAGGCCCAGTATGGGCACGTCCAAGGTGCGCGCGCCCGCTGCCCCGCCCTCCCCCGGCTTCTCGCCGGACATTATCTGCAAACAAACCCATCGCTTCGTTATAAATATATACTGGGGAACAATCTTACACAAATCAACCTAGTCCCTAACTAAGCAAAGCTTGTATTATGGTTACTAGACGACGATGTAATCTAGGTACTTATATAGATAAATACATACTTATATCGTACATAAACAACATTACACAAATAATGTGCTGATCGTGATTAAACCTCCGGCTTCGTAGGCAGGGTTGCTACTAACTAAGCCAAAGTGGTTCTAAAGTTTATAGGGAAATTGAATAAAGTGACGTAACTAGTTTTGATGGTCAAACGCGTCTTTTTGTTTATCATAACATAATGTATTCAGAAAAATACCAAAAATAAGTTTAGACGTTTTTTATTTGCTACGATACAGTTACAAATATTTTGGCAAGTTTTGTTTGTTGCAAATCATTATCCTAGCCTTATCCCAGTACAGTTGCATCCTCAAGAATCTCATTTCAATAATAATAATAATAATTGGCGTAAGCACTAGAATTTTCGGGAGCGACTGCCATCAGACCTCTCCAAGGGGGAAACTCACAGAACAAATAAATACTATAGACATGGTAATGGGCGGGGCACGCGTAGCCGCGTATATGATCGGATTTACATGAATCTGTCAAACGCAGTCAAAAGGCAGTTCAGTTGTCAATGGACTGCGAGTGACGAGTTATACCCTTTTAAAAATATAAAAAAATGCCTTGTTTTGCAATTTTGTCCTACCGACAACGAAGCTACAACCTAAAGGATCAGCCTGGAGTGATTTATTTTCACTGATAAGCACAAAATAAATGTTTTAGGAAAACATTGCGATGGATTATGACATTCGCCATTACTCCGTTAATATGAGAGAATCGGTATGGATGCTTGACATTGCTTGCTTGCGAATGGCACCGATTAAGGAACTACCCTAATGTCACCGCAATGTATCGCGCTATTCGTGCTCCTTTCCGGTTGTCATTTTATCGGAGCAATTGGTAGCAGGGCTAGAGTGGTACTCATACCTAATGTACGAATTTATCGATTATTTTAAAATAAACATAATTATGATTTAACTTGGGCATAACAATATGGTGTGGGGAATACCGAACCGCGACATGAAATCATACATTTTTTCAATAACCTTAATTGATGATATATTATTTTTCATGTCGTAACACTCGACCCACTTACTATAAGCATCTACAATAACAAGATAAGTGTGATCATTTACTGGACCTACGAAATCAATATGTATCCTCATAAAACAATGCGTTGGATATTTCCATGGTGACATAGGCGCGCGGGGCGGCGACGGCCGCAGCTGCGCGCATACCGCGCACGCGCCGATCAGCTGTTCAATCGTGGCATCTATACCAGGAAACCAAAATCGGCCCCGCGCCTCCGCTTTAGTCTTTACAACGCCAAAATGCGAATTATGTAATTCGTTCACTATTTGACGCTGCAATGATCGCGGAATGACCAATTTGTGTCCACGCATTACGCAGCCGTTATCAAATGATAATTGATACCTACACTGATGATACGGTTTCAACGCTAAATCATTTGTTTTGCGTGGCCACCCATTTTGTATATGTTGAATAACTTTATTCAACGTTTCGTCGTTTTGCGTCTCTTTGCGTAATTTATCTAATGTAACTGGTAAACTACTACCCTCCAAAACAAAATTGATATACGTCGCGCGATCGGTCACCGTGATCGGCCCTGCGTCCGAAGCCCGGCCTGGCAACGACGCTCGGGACAAAAAATCTGCGCTGTTGTTTGCACTACGAACGTACTCAATTATGTAATTATATGCCGATAAGAAAATCGCATATCTCTGTAGCCTGTTCGCCGTTATTTCAGGTATACCCCGCTGTGGTCCGAAAATTGAGAGTAAAGGTTTGTGGTCGGTACGCAATATAAAAGGTTCTGAACGTGCATATAAATACTGGTGATATTTTTTAACACCAAAAATTATCGCGGTGGCTTCCTTTTGGATCTGCGCGTAGTTTTTTTCCGCAGAACTAAGCGTTCGCGAAGCGAATGAAATGGGGCGCTCTGAACCGTCTTCTCCTATCTGAGAAAGAATAGCACCTAGGCCTCGAGGCGAAGCGTCTACTGTGAGAATAAGTGTCGCTTTTGGATTAAAATGCGTTAACACTTGTTCTGAGGACAGACTTTCTTTTATCTTAATAAAAGCTGCATCATGCTCGTCAGTCCAAACCCATTTCATATCTTTTTTTAAAAGATTGTACAATGGGCTCAATATGGTGGACGCATGGGGAACAAAACTACGGTAGTAATTAGCTAATCCGAGGAACGATTGTAGTTGGCTCACATTAGTGGGCGCCGGTGACTCGAGAATCGCTTTAACCTTAGAACTCGATTTGCTAATACCGTGTTTGTTTATAACGTGGCCGAGATATGTTATGTCCTCCTGGAAAAAGGCACACTTATCTTTTTGTAGTGTAAGCCCCGAATCTTTAAATCTCTGCAACACCTCTCTAAGCCTTCTCTCGTGCTCGTCTTTGTTTCGTCCCGTTATCAGCACGTCGTCGAGAAAACATAGCACACCATCTATGTCAGCGAGTATGCTGTTCAGCGCGCGCTGAAAGACTGCGGGGGAGCTGGATAACCCAAATATTAAACGGTTATACCTAAATAAGCCCCGACTTGTGTTTATACATGTGATGTTTTCGGGGTCCTCTATTGGAAATTGGTTATAAGCCATCGACATGTCCAATTTAGTGAATTGTTCTCCACCATGAAGTTTTGAAAAGAGCTCATCTACAGTAGGTAATGGATACTTATCAACCAATAACTGTTTGTTAATGGTCTGTGAGTAATCTGCGCATATTCTAACTGAGCCATCTCGCTTTAATACGGGTACAATCGGGGAAGCGTACTCTGAGTGGTCTATCTGTTCCAGAATACCTAACTGTACTAACCGAGCTATTTCGTCATTAACTTTTTGTTGTAGTGCAAACGCTACCGGTCGGCTTTTGAAGAAAACTGGTCTAGCGTTGTCTTTTAGACATAATTTAATTTTATATTTATTAAAACAACCCAGTTTGCTTGAGAATATTTCTGCGTAATCAGACATAATTTTTTTAACGATTTCTGGATCTGATTGACCACAGTACTTAATAGGTGCGATTTCTAAATTAAAAATTGATAAGAAATCCCTGCCTAAAAGAGGGCTTCCACCATTCTGTATTACGTGAACATTTAGGGTTTCTGTGTGATTCTCATACGTGATTGGTAATTTTACTATACCCAGGCTTTTAATCACACCTCCTGTATACCCTATTAGGCGCTTATTGTTAGGCAACAACGGTACATCTTTGAAATGAGATTTATATGTTAAACTGGATATCGCCGTGACAGACGAACCACTATCAATTTCAAAACGCAACTTTAATCCATTGATAGCCACAACTTCGGTCATCGGAGCACCCTTAACGGAACGAATATTAAATAACTCACCGTCATCGTCCTCGCTCACTTCGCCCGACTCCATGTACTTAAAACTTTTACACATCCTACGCAGGTGACCCTTTTTATTACACTTTTGGCACTTGTACGACACGAATTTGCACTTATTCGATTGGTGATTAGAAGAACCACACACTTGACACTTAGCACGATCCGTTCCGGAACCCGATAGGCCGTCGGTATCCCGCGCCGGCGTTAACGGTGCTGCGGTCGTGCTGGCGGCGGCGCGAGCGCACCGCACGCCTTCAGCCAAGTCGATTGCCTTCGCTAAAGTGAGTTCGCTGGCATCCTGTGAAAATAGCTTCTCACGTTCTGGACCTGACGCCAATCCAATGACGAACTTGTCCAGTAGCGCATCTTGAATATGTCGAAAACTACAATGCGCTGCGAGCCCCCTCAGCCGCGCAGCCCACTGCGCGGGAGACTCGCCTGCCTGCTGTGACGCCGAATAAAAATGGAATCGTTCAGCAAAAACGCAGCGCTTTGGCGTGAAATGATCGTCCAGGATCTTAACCACGTCGCTGTAGCTTTTCTCCTCCAACACGCCGGGTAAAGCGAGATTAGTCGCTAACTGATACGTATTCTCACTAAATGCGCTTAATAAGACTGCACGTCGCTTGACCTCCGCTTTGTCCGTCGACTCATCGATGTTGTTCGCGATGAACCACTGATTCAATCTGTTTTTATATATTGACCAGTCTTGCTGTTGGTGATCAAAATTAGCGAAAAACCCCACTGTATTAGTGGACGTCATCGTCAAAAACTACGCGTGGATTATTTGGAACGTCGCCACTGTTAGATATGGATCAGGGGGCACAAGCGATACACGGCAGTCAATTACGAACTGATTTAATATCTCAGACGGTGGGCGCAGCCACCGTGAGCATGCACTTACAACTACCCTCTACATGCATATATAACAAATAAAAATATCGAATAATTTCTTCATGCCATTATATAACATAACTGATGGTAGTCCGGTAGTTATTTATCATAGTTCTAATTTAAAACAACATATTAAGCATAGTTTGCTTTGCTTATAGAATAAGTATTATTTTATTTAAGTACTTTCTGTTTACTTTATTTTACGCGCAAGATCTTTAGGCCACATTATATAAATACCTACATATTGTACTGTAATAGAAAAAAAACGTATTTGTTCCAAATCAAAATTACACCACATTACAATACATTCATTCTATTTCATTATTGGTATATAATCACATTAAGCCTTGTGTTGTTGTTAAACCCAAGTTTTAAATTTTTATTATATTGTATGTCTTTTCCGCTCACGGGACAATGGTGTCCCGGACCTTTGGAAGGCGTGCGCGGAGCCGAAGTACCAACCGAGTACCACATAGCCAACACGTAGAGGCCCTTTCGACAATTTAATGAAATGCAAGGGGTACACCGAGCGGATGCTGTCCCTGCCCGTGTCATGGGACGCACACAGACAGCACCCACCAGGGCGTACAGGGACTATTGCAGATTGATGGAATCTAAATGAACCGGACTATTGGGTGAATATGATGGACTAATGGCTGGGCTATTGAGTGAGACCACGGACATCTGCCTAATAAAACTGTGTCACATTTTTATCTCAGACAGACGGTGACTCGCCCTCTGCTAGATGGGCCCCTATAAATAGCGACATAAAAAAATGGCCTAAGGGCAACACCGGTGCAGAGGGCTGGGGGTAGAGAGGTGGCACTGGACTTACATATAGCCAACTCGCCACTTAGGTGACCACATCCACCCCCGAGCAACAGCTCCAGCGACTCCACTCTGGACAGCCGGTTAAGGCAAGCCAGAGGCGGGGGGCCTGTTCATACAACCAACCCACAGGACACCCCCAGGAGCACTCGGGTACATAGGGTCGCTGCTCCCTAACAGCTCGCCACAAGCTGCCCTACGTTGACTGACTGCAATGGAGATCCAGTGGGCGATGGGGTCGTTACATCCCTACGCCTATTATTATATTTATTATTATTAATCATTTACTCATAAAAGACACATTTATGGTTGCAATATGGTAGTGTACTGCCAAACTGCGTAACAGTTTGTTGGCAGTGCATTTGCTCTTGATACACAGTTGTGTCAAATGAACGTGCCTCTATTTAATAAATGAGAAACAGACAAGTTCGTAAATGGTTATTATCGATAATAAAATAAGCTTGATCTAACTGGAAATCACGTTCTTTCAAAGCTCCTTAGATTACAGCACCTGTCATGCATAACGGTTTTTTGCTTAAATTGCTTAAAAAGATTTGTTATGTTATTTGCATCTCAATAGTGCTACTTGTAAAGTTTTCTCTTTTTCAAATTCTGCTTCTCGATTGATCGTAACGTAAAGTGAACCGCTTCCTTAAATTATCATACCTTACCTTCGAGACACTTATTCGAATATTGAACTAGATCGTTGCCAACGAAATACTCTGCATAACATAACAAGTCATTTAAAGCAATGGAAAACGTTCTGCATGACAGGAAAAACTGCGATCTTACAACGTAAAAATTCGTTCAAAATTACGAAAACGTATTGGTCGCGCTTTCCGTTTTAGACCCGTTTTACTCAACGTAATTTTATCGATAATTAACGATTATACCCTCACCCCTATTTCTTTCCAAATTCTAACTCTCACTTCCAAATAGGTGTGCCACCACAAACATTCATAGTTACATAAGACCTTTGGCTTCGAACGCAATCAAATGTCAAGAAGTCAAGAGTAAATACTCTCCATTTTGCAAACAAGGATACCATGCCAATTTCTGTCCAAAGTGCATCTCGCTCACACATGCTTGGCTATGTAATAATGCAAGAAGGAAAGCATGCATCAATACTAATTAATAGCATATAATTTTTATGCCTTAAAAGCTTTCCGATTTTTAGCCCCTATATTGATCAAGCAGACTTACCTGTCATTTTTCGGCATTGGAATTTAGGCCGTAAATTGATCTAGTTTGAGGTCATTTTCTTTCTAAAAATGACAACCGTTAAAATCATAATGAAATTTTAAGCGTTATCCATTTAAAAGCGTTTTGCGTTAGTGTTGGAGTGTATGTATTTAGTTATGATTGTGTTGGAACGGCTACGGTGTTTCTCTAAGTAGATGGCTGTCACGCCGCTTCCATCTTTTTATATATTCCGTGGGGAAACTGGACCTTACTGGGCGTATCCTCTAACTTGTCTTAACGACTGTCAGACAGCAGCCGGTATCAATGGCTTATCGTGCCTTAAAAGAAAATTGAAACCATGAGATACGGTTTGCAAACTTTTAATTGATTATTCTTAATTATACCTGTTTTATCAAATTTACGTGAAGCTTTATGCTATCCTCATAGTCGAAATGAAAACCACAGTGTTTAACTCGAGTGAAATTAGCCATTTCTCCCTTAAACTCTCGGGTGAATTGGTTACCATTCAACGCTTGGTTAACTTGGTATTGTCAAGTTGATGAAACATGAGCCTGGGCACATGAATAATAGTAATGTAGGAAGTATAGATGAAAAACTTAAGAAAATTACCTGTTGTATGTAGTTGTGACGTGTTCGAATAGGCGTTTGTTTTGTTTGTGTTACGAGTAAATGTGTAATGTCTATTCGAACCATCAAAATATAATAAGATTAATAAGTATGGAAGCATAACCGTCGCTCAAAACTGGTGCCACAAAATCTAGTGCCAAAGGCGGAGCTTACGTTTCCAGTGACGTTTCAGTGCCCGATCGCAAATCAGTCAACTATCGGACGTAGAGTTGAACCGTTGACATTGTGTCAAATGAAAATAATTGAATTTTAATAGTTACCGGCAACAAATATTATTTTATAAGTGTTGACCAGCACTATTAATTGATGCATAAGCCACACGAATGGCAAGCTGGAAGATATTTCTTTTCATTATTTAAATATTCAATTTGATCCCGGTCCCGGTTTGATCGTTGATCCCGGTTGCTGTCTTTGATAGCAGTAGTTAAGCCAAGTTAGAGGCCTCCGGGCGGCTTGAGAACTTCTAACAGTCAAGTTGCCCACTCACTTGACAAGCCTATTCCCAATAAGGTCGGTTTCCCCCTCGGGTTGGAAGGTCAGATGGCAGTCGCTTCCGTAAAAACTAGTACCTACGCCAATTCTTGGGATTAGGTAGCGGACCCCAGGCATCCTTCAGGATGCAACTGTACTGGGAATAACGCTAGGAGGATGATGATTTAAATATTCAATTTACAACAATCCCATACATTTGTGTGATGGATGCCGCTATGCAATATATGTTGCGGAAAAAGTATATTTGAATATAAATAAAAGCGTACAGATAAGTACGCTTTCGATATATGTTAATAACATCTTAAAATATGCACAACGAAAAATTAGTGTACATAAAACGCATTTAGTGAAGGTTGATTTTTCTCGGACAAGAAGAAAGTAGAGATAAGGCGATACATGAAATTGAATACTGTCGACGATAACATAGTAATTTGGTCTAAAACCACAGTAAGCTTACGACCTACCTGATGGTAAGCAGATACCGTCGCCTACGGACGCTTTCGACTCCAAAATAATCACAAGCGCTTTGCCGACCCTTTATTAACTCGAGGATTCGGTGTATCAACAGCTAGAGACATAATGCAAACTCGCTCACAATAATGCTCACTCTCATCACAGCGTATCCTCGGGAGCTCTGGCGACCTTATTCACCCCCGCCTTTCTCACTGACGGACAAGCTAATATTGGTCAAATCGCTTCGAAGAAATCTAAACTTGCCTGGAGGGCACTTCCTCCATTGTGTCATGGATAAATAATTAGGATGAAAATAAATTCACTTATCTTAGTACTGACACAGATCAAAGAATACTAGTAGTACTGATGTGTATTGATTAAATTTTAGTCAATCAACCCAATTATGATTTACTAAAATTTACCGGTCTTAAATCAAGTTTAAGATTTCATTTGCACAACTGTTTCATATTTATCGGTGAGGTTTAGAGTATAGTATAGAAGTTTATTGATAGTATGAGGAGCCTATTATTCCAAGAACTACTAGCAGATGAAGTAGGGGAGACCTAAGGTGAAAGTATACCGCGAGACACAATTTACTGATAGCACGATCGTGTTTGCGTCCACTTATCATCCCCTTGCTAGATTCACTAGCCAGCTTTTTGTTCTTACTTTCGTTAAGAACGCGATCGTGGTAGCTTTATACTATTTCGCGTTAAGCCGTACACAAGTTGACACACGTACGAGACTCGTATGCGAGTTTCACTACATTGCGGGGTTAGACAGATCGATGGACTCATTATAAGTACCACGGTAACCCGCAATGTAATGAAACTCGCATGCGAGTCTCGTGCGTGTGTACAGAGGCCTTTAGTCGCCTGTGTTTGGGGCAATAGACGTTCCATCTTGACGGTATACTTTAGGAGAGAGTAAGGTTTATTAGTGGTTTACTGGTTAATTTTATCATATCGAACTATTAATACTTAAATCCAATTTTAGAATAGGGTCCGATGATAAATATAAATTAAAGATATAAGATGGAAAGAAGATACAAGATTGGGTCATTTTGTAGTACACCATCCATGTCAAAAGTAGGCGTATTTATATCAAGTTCAAGAATACTGAATTCAACAAATTATTGACAAATAAAAATCACGCGTCGAATGTATTCTAACCAGTCACGGCACATGTAACTTTTTTTATTGGTGTCTTAAATGTAGTCTACTTAAACTATTTTAAATATTTGATTGGCCAATGATACATAAGACGTTTTAGTTTTAAGATCGTGAAAAATTGACCAGATTTCGACGTCAGTTTTGTTTGACGTTACTCTTCTATACTTATTATATTTCGATGATTCGAACACGCTACAACTACATACAACAGGTAATCTTCTTAATTTTTTCACCTATAGTGAGTTGTGTAAGCTTAGCTTCTCACCTGCTGGCCCTGGTCGGAGAGCGGCGCCGTGACGAGCACGCCGTGCGCCGGGAAGCTGTGGATGTGCGTCCCGCTCGCGTAGTACATGGGATGCCCGCCCAGCTTGAACGAGCCCTCGAACACGCGGTCCCCTAGCGCCACCTGTTCCACAACACAGATAAAGGGCGAGTTGCACCACCTAACTATACAGACCACCACCACCACCATATCAGCCCAAGCGTCCACTGCTGGACATAGGCCTCCCCTAATTTGATGGGGGGTAAATGCCATAATCGCCACGCTTGGCATGGCGGTTTGGCGATCGCAGTATCTCCACCGCACTCCGGGGATGCTGCTGTCCATCCCACGGTGGTCTTAGTCGTAGTCAGGGGTCGTACTTTTCGTGCCGGTGACGTACAATTAACGTCACATTGCATATGATTCCAATTGCTGTTATGGTAATTATCAATCATTAATCATCAATCATTTAATCATACATTTATTCATTTTATTATGGTCATTTTTTTTAAATACGGCCTAGTGTATCCGAATTCCGAAGATTAAAAAGTATTTCTCTTTCTATTTAGAATTTTAATTTATAAGCAGGTAAGGAACTCATAGTTTTTCAAGTTTTACAACAAGTTATAGGAATGTTGAATGAACGTAAACTCTCTATGACGACGAGGTTTCTTAAATGGTTGGTAATAACTGGTATCACACATGAACCATTCACAAAAACTTGCAGTTATACTCAGTGTTGTACTTTAAAACTTGTGATGTGACAGGCAAGTTGCGGTTGTTACAGGTATTGTAAATTTTTTAAAGTGTATGTATACATATTTATTGAATAATGAATGATGATTAAATATTACAATAACACTAATTAAAATCATCCTATATGGAGGCGTGACGTCACCCGGCACGAAATGTACGACCCCTGGTCGTATTTTTAGGACATACTCGTACCCGGGCGATTACAGACCGATCAACGTTAAATATGTTGTTAAAATTTCCATAAAATCAGATTGTAACGAAGGGCGCTTACGATTACAGATGGTTTGGTGCAACCCACCTACAGTAGCAAACTAGTAAGTAATTAAAAATTAGGACTATTTGCAATGGACTTTCATGCTATGGCTTCTTGAAGAAAGGACTGTAGTGGTTTTTAAATGGTCGGCAACGGGTGCGAATCCCCTGAAGTTGCAGTCATCCATAGGCTACTGTAACCGCTTACTATCAGGCGGGCCGTACGCTTGTTTGCACACACGTATAAAAATATTTAAACTTAAGTCGTTCACGCATTATAACATTAAACTAAAATATGAATTAACCTGATACATGCTCAGCAAGTCATTCAACGCCGGAACATTAGCGCCGCCTGTCTCTGGTATCCACCTGTGGACCAAAACTTTTCTTAGCACCAAGCAATAGCAAAATTCTCATGAAATTCAAGATAGGTATACGATAACAACGTAAACGATTACATCATGGATAGGCATGTTTGGCAGCAACAACAGCGCCCTGCACGGGTATCACAGAAAAAGGTTTTCTACCGTAACATTGTAATTTCATATATAATGTCTGTGTTTCTGAACGAAACCATTTTATTAATAATAATGTAGTACTTTAGATCTTTCTGAACGTTTGGAGAACGGAATTATTATATTCAAGCACTTCTTCGTTCACTTAATTTACATTCCGTTCATCAATTCATTCACTCTCTCTCTCTCTCTCTCTCTTCTCATCCAAATCTGATCGTGAACACAGCTCTATAAGAATTATATATAATTTACTTCAAATAAACAGTGCATTACAGTTTAGTGAAGTGACTTTTTAATCGTCCACAAACAGTGTGTATATTGTTTTGAAAGAAACCTTGCCGAGTTTGTCACGCCGGTTCTTCTCGTGGCAGATGTTTATTTTTCCGAACTATTGGTAGGTAGTTGATTATTGAAGTTCATAGGGTGCATATAACATGCCTGATTGAATAATTAATAATATTGACTTCGACTTTGAATACATAAATAACGTCATGCAATTTGCAACACACTCACTCACTGATACTGACATCGACTGATCATTACACTCACCATTGCCTCGTATTCTCGTCGTAAAACTTGACGTGTCGCAGCAAAGACGCGTTGTACCAGTCGGCGAACACGACCAGCAACAGCCCCGCATCCACAGACTTTTTGAGCGCGGCCATCTCCTCCGGGAAGTACTAGTCCTCGGGGTCCACCAGCAGTAAGACGCCGTAGAACGACGCGTCCACACAAGTCAAGGGGGTTCTTGTAATACACTCACCATTGCCTCGTATTCTCGTCGTAAAACTTGACGTGTCGCAGCAAGGACGCGTTGTACCAGTCGGCGAACACGACCAGCGACAGCCCCGCGTCCACAGACTTCTTGAGCGCGGCCATCTCCTCCGGGAAGTACTCGTCCTCGGGGTCCACCAGCAGTAAGGCGCCGTACAACGACGTGTCCACACAAGTCAGGGGAGTTCCTGCAAACGACAATTCAGTGGTCAACTTCAAATCATACTAGTACCGGTGCGCTCTTTAATTTGGGACCCATTTCACAAAACTTGCTTTAGAATTCCTATACAGAACTATCAACCTTAAGTGGGTCATAAATTAAAGTCCTTGACATTACTAGGAACTAAAGTAAGGCCACAGAATCTCTCTTTTATTTTTGAGGCCGACTTCATTTTTGGGTTGCTCGCTCGCTATTTTGTGTAACTCGATATTTTGTCCTCGTCAGCATAAAATAAGTTCTAATATCAAAGAGAATCATTATTTTTAATAGTAAGAAAACCAATTTATTGTAAATGTTGTTATAAGTGTAAAATTGGGGGTGTATTGGTTAATATGGACTTTGAAGTAAATCTTTACTCTTAATGTTCTGCAGATTAGGAGATATTGTATGCTGGTATTAAAATTATACCTAATAGTTAACGCATAAAATGGTTACGACACTACTTATTTTTACTATAATTAACGAAGGCCAAGCCTCGAGAGCTTACTAAAGACACACGATAAAATCTGGCCATGCATGATCTGATATTTTTCGAATTACCTACTAATTCTGAACCAGCACTTTTTTTAATGATCTATAGATACTATACTATAAAATAAAAATACCATCATTAAAACGTATGAGGGTATATGAAATATCGCGTTATACATTCCAACTTACTTTAATTTTTTTGTACAAGCGATTGGTTCCTATATATCAGTTGACATGATCACAAGAACACAGGTTCTAGTTCTGCTCAGAGCATTCAATATTGTTTACGAGCTTTTATACCATTAAATTGACAAGACTAAAAAACTTGCGGACGATAGTTTATACAAAAAGCAAAAGTATTGTTCTCCTCTACAGTACTGTTCTCACACTATTGTTGTGAGTTTATGAGCAGGTTCGATAATTCCTGTGATTTTTTTTTTGTAGAATCGACAAAGTAATTGCATATAATAAGCTTTGCGAGATCTACAGCTCAGGGAGCCACTAGTTTGTAAATATTGACAGTAATCACTCGGCAGACTCACCCATGACCTCGAGGTAGAACCCGTGGTCGCGCAGCCGGCGGTACATGTCCCGGGAGTTAGTGTGCAGATGGTCCGCGTGCCAGTCGAGCGGGTCGTGCTTGACGCGCAAGTTTCATATAATAATCGACTTTGCGAGGTCTACAACTCAGGGAGCCCCTACTTGGTACATATAGACAATAATCACTCGGCAGACTCACCCATGACCTCGAGGTAGAACCCGTGGTCGCGCAGCCGGCGGTACATGTCCCGGAAGTTGGTGTGCAGATGGTCCGCGTGCCAGTCGAGCGGGTCGTGCTTGGCGCGCAGGTCGTCGCGCGGGAAGTAGCCGCCCGGGTACCGCAGACTGTGGAACTGGTCCCAGAGTAGGCGGCGCGAGCGCACCGGCACCGGGATCACGCGCGCTCTGCACAAGCGGGTTCATGAGAACTCGTGTCACATTCGGACCGCGGTTTCGACGCCGGCGAGGCGGCGAGCGGGCACTCATACTTCGCATAGCAGCTCCAGTAAATCAATGCTACCCGCCCAAGGCCTCACAACGAGATTAAGATCGGAGATTTAATTATACATCAAAAATGTAAACAAACAACCATCAATGTCACAATGTCGAATGATTCTCCTATTTATAACGCAAATCATATCTCCACAATTTTTATATAAAAACACCAATACTAATTAATACACACCAGTATTTGCGGTTTAATGTAAGTTTTTTTAAAGTAATAATGTGACTTATATGGACACACTTGACAAGCTAATCCCAATAAGATGTAGTTTCCCCTCTGGGTTAGAAGGTCAGATGACAGTCGCTTCCGTAAAAACTAGTGCCTACGCCATTCTTGGGAATAGGTAGCGGACCCCAAGCATCCTTCAGGATGCAACTGTACCGGTAATAACGCTACGATGATGATGGTGATGATTGTGACTTAAATCCTGATAGGGATAATTTTCTTTAAATATATCCTGTTACTCAACGTTTGTGTTATTTGATTATGGTGGGAACCCTCGTTTACAGCTTTTTTTACCAAACATTAAGGATTTTAGAAATCAGATGTATAGTTCCGGAGATCACACCCTACACACAAACTTACAAAGCCTCAACCTCTTTTTCTCTTTAATATATTAGAATATAATTATTATACGGCAAAGAACGCGTACTAATTCAAATAAAAATATCACTGTTACCTTATAGGTAGCATCAACGTGGCGTTCCTCATTGCGCTCTCCCCGGTCTCGTCGTGGCTCTCAATGGTTACGTTCACGTGGCCCTGTGCACAAGACACTCTCAATGACAAATAACTAGCTCAAGTAGAATGCAAGTCCACTGCTTGACATAGGCCTCCCCCAATTTCATGGGGAGTAAATGCCGTAATCCGTAATGCAGTATCTCCACCGCACTCCAGGAATGCTGCTGCCTATCCCCCGGTGGTCTTGGTCGTAGTTTTAGGACATACTCCGGGTGCAACAGACCGGACAGCAGTATTAAAACAATAAACCCGAGAGACTGAAAGCATTATTATAACAATGAACTTTTTATATAAATGCAAGTTTATACCATAGACAACAGTGAACGAAAAAAGCATAGAACGCGAGCTTACTACAAAAGTCCACTTTAAAACAGGCCATTTATTCTAAATACGCACGCGCGCACCAATAAGAATTGGCAAAAATATCAGCCGATTTTCTATTACCCAAAACAAATAAACGTGATTAGTAAATTTCAAAATGACTGGCTGTGATTGGTATCCTAGCGCTGACATTTTATGTGTCACAATGGCGGCGACAACGATAACGCTTAGCGGGTGGATGGTTGCATGCAACAAAAAGTCATCTTCGTACGCAAAAACGCCGTATTATTTAAATTCGATTTTAAGCTTTATTAACAGACTTCAAATAATTTTTAAGGAAAAAAACCGACTTCAATGGGGGAGGCCGGTGAAAGATTATTATACTTAGATGGTGCACTCTTAGATTCCATACAATAAAATAAAAATGGCTATAAATATGTTTATAATGGTAGAAGACTAAGTACCCTCAATTCCTCATGGAATCATGGAAAAACCTTGCTTGCTTGACAAACAAAACGAAGAGAACAAATCGCCAAACTTGAACTACGCGTCGTTGAAGAGTTCCTATCTGATCATCATCAGCAGTTCCACTTCATTAAATGTCACTTTTATGAATGAAAATGCTTGATTAGTTCATGAAAATACTACAATTACTATTTGTGTGCCTTTCACAATTGAGGAGTTCCCTCGATTCCTAATGGATCCCATCATCAGATTTCGAGCATGACAAAAATCAATCGTGAAAATAGAACTTGCTTAACAAACACAGCTAGGAGGACAAATCGCCAACCGTGAACTTTTCGTCGTTGAAGAGTTCTGTTCTGATCATCATCAGCAGTTCCACTTCATCAAATGTCACTTTTTTGTAGATAAAAACACAAAAATCACTATATGTTTGCCTTTAAGATTTGAGGAGTTCCCTCAATTCCTCATGGATCCCATCATCAGAAATCGAGCATGACAAAAATTAATCGTGAAAATAGAACTTGCTTAACAAACACACCTAGGAGGACAAATCGCCAAACGTGAACTTTTCGTCGTTGAAGAGTTCTGTTCTGTTCATCATCAGCAGTTCCACTTCATTAAATGTCACATTTTTGGATGAAAATGCTCGATTTATTGATAAAAACACAAAAATCACAATATGTTTGCCTTTAAGATTTGAGGAGTTCTCTCAATTCCTCATGGGTCCCATCATCAAAAATCGAGCATGACAAAAATTAATCGTGAAAATAGAACTAGCTTAACAAACACACCTAGGAGGACAAATCGCCAAACGTGAACTTTTCGTCGTTGAAGAGTTCTGTTCTGATCATCATCAGCAGTTCCACTTCATCAAATGTCACATTTTTGGATCAAAATGCTCGATTTGTTAATAAAAACACAAAATCACAATATGTTTGCCTTTAAGATTAGAGGAGTTCCCTCGATTTATCATGGATTCCATCATCAGAACTGCGTTTTGATAAAAATGGGACCAACTTGAATATATATACTTACAATCAAAAAAAGAATTTTCCAAATCGGTTAAGAAATGACAGAGTTATGGAGTAACAAACATTAAAAAAAAAACATACCACCGAATTGATAACCTCCTCTTTTGAAATCTTGAAGTCGGTTAAAAAAGGAGGAGGTATGTTATTATTCTTTTATTTTTATTTCGGTTTTAGTTCTTGTTAGAAATATATTTATTCCTCGCTTCTCTCATGCCTGTAGTTATACTGAATGTCCCCTAATATTTATTTATTATTAATATTTATTATGGAATTCGTCTACCTTTTTCGAACACTACACAAATTATTTATGTGCATGAAAGCATGTATCTCAACAAATTAAAATGTTTAATAGGTATCTTAGGTACATAGATAACCCCCACTAGATAGCCCCTATGGACGATTTAGTTCGAATCAAAAGTCACCAAACTAAGCGGTATGTGCGGGTCGCGGGGAGGTCGGTAACGTCGCTGCCATTGGCTGTTTCCACGAATCTATACCTAAACCGGTTTAATACAAACTTTTATGAGCCAGTCAAAATTGAACCATATTCCCGCGTAATACAGTTAATATCCTATTATGACAGACAGACTAGAGAAAGCGGTCCGAGCGAGAGCAACCCACCGGAGGACGGTGTCCCACTCGCACAAGTTGCCAATCTAAAAAAAATATTTGTTGTGGTATTTTAGAATACTGAAAATAATTACTTGCTTGTACTAACTAGTACCGCATATTTATCAGGGATAATTTACATTTGGCCTCATTTGTAATTGTATAAAATATCAGCATTATTAACTGACTAAAACCTAGTATCGCAATAAATATAGTAGTATTATTCAAATATTGATTGGTATCCCCAACGTTAATGGTGTCAAATTTGAAATTATGAAAATAAGCGGCTGATGAAATTAGTTGAAAATAGTGAAAACATGTCGTGTGAAGGGTTGTAAAAGTGAAAGTTTTATTAATTGTGGACTGTTATTTCACAGGTAAGGAACAATTTGTTATATTTTACGATAAAACGACAAGATAAATGTCAAACTGATTAGGGCGACTATGACTTGGGCTGGTTTTGCAGAAATATTCGATATTAAGTGTTTAGTGAGAAAACCTTTACCGAAGGTCAGTTTAAATTCAATCTCTTAACAATTTTGTTATCATTACGAGCTTTTGTTTAACTTGGACTGTATGTGATTAAACTGTTCAAGTACCTACTTAAGTTGTCGTTCCAATTTTTTAACCATTTTACAGCTACTTGCCGGTATCCAATTGAGCTGAAATTTAGCATACGGTAATAGCATACTGTCTGTGTGTGTGTGTTTAGCACACTGTGTGTGCGTGTGTATGTGGCATAAGTATCCTAACTTTCGGCTCAATTGGATACCGGCAAGTTCGGTAACAATGTATGGTGGTGTTATTATATTGTATTGTTACCTACCGAACTCGTGTATCATGGCACCACCGTGCAGATCTGATCATGGTGAATTAAAACTCGTCCTCGTCTTGTTTTAATTTAAGCATGGCTCATCACGGGAAAACACATTTGTTTTGAGATTTGGAAAATAAAGTAGGGTTTAGGCAAAAATTACACAAGACTATATTGTTTAACAATGTATGGATACACAAACTTGTGATTAGCGAAAATAAATATTTCTTTGAAAAATATTCTTATTTTATTTACTACCTAATTTAGTTTAAATTTCATTGTACATAGAACCTATATTAGAAATAATCCTCATATCCACAGATGTACATGGTCACCCTAATTAAAACGAGATGCAATCCTCGAGTTTGGCTTCTCTGTCGGTCACACTTTTGCGTCACAGTACTCAATCCGGTTTAGGTATAGATCCGTGGCTGTTTCATAGAGCGCGCGCTTTGGCTCAAAATGGCGCTCGCGGCGTAGGGATGAGACGCGTTGTTTATTACCGGCTTTTACCGGTAATGCCATTTATTTTAGGTTAACAATTTTACATAGCGTATATGCTCATCTATTGACTTGGTATCTAGAATAATATTTAAGACATGTTTATACATAGTGTTTTGAAACGCTATGTATAAACCCAGTTCGTTCCAAAACCCACATTGCTGATGTAGCTCACACAGCCGCTCAAACTTAAATGGGACTGGGCCGGGCACGTCTGCCGCATGCCGGAAGACTTGTGGGCTAAAATCACCACAAAGTGGGTCCCACAAAATCGAACACGGCGTCGTGGCCTACCTCGCCGGAGATGGCGAGATGAAATCGACGTCTTTGAACAAGACTGGTGGGAGATTTCCCAGGACTGGGATATGTGAAAGAAAAGGAGGGAGGCCTTTGCCCAGCAGTGGGACACAAATCACTGTTGATAAAATAATACATAGTGTAATGTAGTACGGCTGAATGTTAAAAAATTGCGGAATATTTTGACGACCACTTTGGCTTAGTTGGTAGTGGCCCTGCCTACGAAGGCGGAGGGCCCGGGCTCGAATCCCAGCCAGAGCATTTATTTGTGTGATGAACGAACACGAATATTTGTTCCTCAGTCTTGGAAGTATTCTATTTAAATCATTTGTTTATCTAAAAAAAATGTTTATCTAGCAATCTTCGTTGACACTAGTCCTCATTGCTCAATAAGACGATTCGAAAAAACCCAATTGCAATGGCTCCATCTCTAACCAATTCCGAGATCCTTTATACTTCTTCGAATGCCAGCATAGGGTCCACCTCGTGATACCAGTCCTAATTGCTCACCAAGACGATTCAGAAAAACCCAATTGCAATGGCTCTTTCACTAACCGATTCCGAGATCCTTTATACTTTTTCGAAGTCCAGCATAGGGTCCACCTCGTGACACTAGTCCTAATTGCTAGGGAAATCCATGTCCTAGTGGTAATACTTTTACTAATGTGTTATTTCATTAAATATACATACTCGATATTACATAGCAATAAATATGACACAACCGCTTAATAACCTTTATAATAAAATAAACTATAGAATAACTATTTCTAAACTAAATATTCCATTCAACTACACTGATTTACGAGTATACCCGTATCGGACCTATAGCGTATAAATAAAATAGAACGAGACACTAATTTACTACATCACTACTTTAATTTGATCCTTAAAAGAAATAATGAAAAACGATAAAATACCAATTAAAGAGAAATGCAAAGTGTTTAATATGTGTATCTTGCCATGCATGACTTATGGATGCCAAACGTGGTCACTGACGAGAACACATGAGCAAAAATTAAAGGTCTGTCAGCATGGGATGGAACGAAGCATGCTGAATATTAAGAAAACAGGACACATGGAGACTTACTAAAATAAGGAATATCACCAAAGTTAAAGATGTTATAGTTAAAATAAGACAGTTGAAGTGGAAATGGACTGGCCATAGGAGGGGAGAAAATAGGAAAAAAGGTAGACCACAGAAACGATGGGAGGATGACTTGCCCAAACAGTGGAGAAGAAACGCTAGAAACAGGGAGAGATGGAAGGAACTAGAGGAGGCCTATGTCAAAAGACATATGCCACTATATAAGTAACTCTGAGAGTACTAAATAGTAATTTTATAAATAAGATATAATATTTTTTTTATTTCATATTTTACTTAAGTGTCACAGTCAGAGAAATAAAGGCTATTTTATTTTTATTTATTTATTTATTACTACTTTAATTAAAAGAACACTGGTAATACTGACAATTTAATGTCAAAAATGTAAAATAACAAATAACCTTTTCCAATAGAAATTCAATATTAAAATAGTGGAACAAAACACGGACGAATACATAATTCATTGAAATCGGGACTTATACAGTAATGTCGAAAGCGTCACTGGCACATCACTAGCGCGAGCATGTACTTTCGTCAGAAGGGAGAGTATATTGACCAGTGGCGGCTGTACCTTGAGTGCGCTCATGCGTTGCACTACCAAAAATTTAACACCATCAATACCATCGTCATCAATAAAACAATCTCAATAATCTGTATTATATATACATAAATTACATTTTAAAAAAATGCAAAGAAACCACTTCGCTATGTCGTATCCTATAAAATTATATTTCACTCAGTCTCAAAAAACCTCTCCGTGCACTTCGTGGAGCGCACGCACTAGCCAGTACAATTTCTATGAGAATCGCGTTAGAACGCCGGGCGCGTGAGACGGAAGATACTCCGTACAAACTGAATGAAGAAAAAGGTAAATTTCGTGCGGCGCACGGGGAGCCCACACGAGGCGGCCGGCGGCGATATTACCCGACCAAGTGAAGTTAACGCTCAAAATATAAAAGCTTTTCTTGCGCTTCAATTGTCAAGTTGGCTTATTCTTCTCGTATTTCGTCTATTTCTCGTATCGCGCCATTATTCGTAATTAGTGTTTATTGTTTGTTTTGTAAAGTGAATGTGACTATCTTTTATGAAGTGACGAACTGTGTATTTAATGGAAAAAATAAGTGTGAACTTAAATATCGAGAATATTAAAACAATAATTATAACTTTTAGTGATTCATAAATTAGGAATAAAATCGGCTGGGCCGCCAAGGTCATGTCTTAATTAAAAACTTTTCCTGGAAATAAAATCGACGGATTGAGGTACTTAATACATAAAAAATTAGATTGTTAGTAGGAAAATGTAGTTGTATTGGAATTTTTGAGTTATATATTATAGTATTTCATAAATCCATAAATTAGCGCACCACCGGTTCTCGTAGTCAGCAGCCGCCACTAATATTGACATTTGAATTGGTTGGAAAGGGACAAGAATACTTCAGTACTTCTTAATGGCTAGTGTAAAATGAACTCCGCCTGGCAGAATAAAGTATGCCTTTTGTAATAAAATTTTACTTCCTGTGAAATGTTATTCCGTCATTGTTGTAGTTTGCTGTTCGAGAGCTTTTCCTATACAACTTTATACAACAAAAACCATTTCTAATGGATGAAATCGATTATTAATGCTCGTTTACTTGACGTACGTATAGATCGCGAACCTGGATGAGTCTGACTGAGAGCGCGAGGCGTTTTTGCTTACATGTACTAGTGGTACATAGGTGAGGTGACCGCACGTCGCCCTATAATCTCCATCTAGAGGGGGTTATCTATGCTTAGGTACCTTTTTATTCACCTATTAACATTTCGATGATGTAAGGTGGCATAACACCATACCTATACAAAATCGGTTTCGACAAAAAAAGAAACAAATATGTTTACCGCTTTATTTATGTATAAAAAGTGATTGCATATATTTTTTTATGTTTTAAAGAGTGATTTCACCGACCAATAAAGCCATATTTCTTATTTTTGAGATTTCACTTAATACAACTGTTATGCTGCGCCGCCATGTGCAAACTAGACAGCCGTTGGACATTTGACGCCCCACCTTCTTGGACACAGATTTGGTGGTACGAGTATCATTTTGCGACGCTAGTTGTGCTTCTATGTGTTTTTCATTCGCTGCATAGACAAGTCATTAGTGTCATTATATGACTAGTGGGAGAATCAAAATTGATTTCCTACATCATTCTGCAACTACTTTTTTTTTAATTTTTAAAGGAGGCACACGTCAATTCTGCCACCATATCGATTTTTAATTTAAATAAAAGTTTTAGGCTGTTGTAGAAAAATGACTGTATGCAACGTTACATAATTAGGTCTTAAAATACTCGACTCTTTAATAACAGTCTTTATTCTCGCTACTCTCGTTTTGTTACAGCGATTCTCGAATTTTAAATACTATAAAAGGGGCAGTTATCACACCCGTAGAATTAAAAGCCGCGCTCTAGCACGGAGATGCAAGTCGCAAACCAGCCGAGTACGATACTGTAGTCGGCCGCCATGGACAGCAGCGGTCCTAGCGGCAGGTGCTGCCAGCTCACTTCTACAAGAGCAGTTATCCACGATCTACCACACACCTCAACGATCCCGTCGAAGTCGGAACCGCCCTCGAGCACGGAGAAGCTGAGCGCAAGCCAACCGGACCAGGGCCACAGGATGGGGCTGTAGTCGGCCGACACGGACAGTAGCGGCCCGTGCGGTAGGTGCGGGTGCCAACTCACTGCTTTCTGTAACATCGCAAAATTCATACACGTTAAACAGGCTTTCTTTGTACCATTGCTCATATTCATACTGTGCAGATGTAAACATACCACATGTCCCGAGACCCCGAGCCCATTGATCACGGTCACGTTGGCTATGGTCGGTTGAGCGCTGTAGTACAGCGGCTGCGTACAATATGGCCACATGTACTGGCACTCAGTCAGATCGATGTAAGGAGGACTGAGGCTCGCCTGCGGCTCGTATTCTTTCAGGAACTACACAGATAGATAATAAGATAATAGCATTGAAAATAATAGGCCACTTCACTGTTTTTATTATTAACTTAGGGAGGAATCATCATATTTATCAACTGAAATTATTTCTCCTGCTGGACATTGCCTTCTCCCCATGGGTCGCCGCAATAATGCCGCCCTCATGCAACTGACTCAAGTGTCAAAGTTCTTTATTCTTCAATTTAGGGACATTACATGCCCCTATGAAATTCAATAAGCTTGGTGGTAGCTGTGTGTGTAACATGCTCGGATCGCCTTACTGCCGCAAAATTGGCCGTGAAATATTTCGTTATTGTCTAGTAGGGCATGCATTCCGGAATTCTGGAATTTCAAAACACCGGAATCTCGGCCATTTTTACCGATATTACAATTTGGGAATTGGAACACTCGGAATTTCGAAATTCCGGCATTGAATTTGATGTATTTCCAGAGCTTTCATTCATTTATTTTTACCATAAAACTGGGAAGCTAAATGAGGTTTAGAATATTTTAGATGGATTAGGTATCAGCTATCATTTTAAAGCACCCATTTTAGCTGCAATAAGTCATCAAACATATTAACATTTCGAGAACCGCCACCATCCAACCAAGCAATTAATTGATTACAGGTCTCAGAAATTATTTGTTTAATAATCATCTTCAATATAGATTTCGTGAAGATCTAATTCAAGTCAAGTCAAAATATTCTTTATTCAAATAGGCCTAGAAACAAGCACTTTCGAATCGTCAGTTATAACATGTTATTTTATTAATTATTTAGAGCAATTTATTGATGCTATTATTATTCTTTAAAATAAATATTGAATTTCTGTAGACATGCCAAAATTATGAAATTATTATGTAGTACAATTCACAATAGGATCGTCATAACATAAATAATAATAACAATAACAAAATGTATATAAAATAGAAGTCTAAACAGTTTCTACAATAAAATCAAAATGTAAAAAGAAAATAATAAGTAATTAATGTCTAATGCCATAATGATTAATTCATTAATATTTCAGTCACAATTAATAATGATAGGAATCATGAGAAATTGAGGGAACTCCTCAAATATAATAGGCACGCATTATTTATATGACCGCATCGACTACAGATGACTGTCAACACAGATCATCATCAACTGCCTAAGCCTTTTCCTATCATCGGATTCTCCACTCGAGGCAATTTTTGACAGTTTCGGCGTCGATATTTGCGTCTTTCAGGTCTTTCTTGGGCCGTTGTCAATCAAGTGGCAGGTGGTCTTTCATGGCCACGTTTCGTCATCGGCAGGTGTAAAGCCGTCTGGGCACGTGACAGTACCAGCGCAGTAATCGCTTTTACCTTTTTTTTTTTATTCAGTGGGACAGACTCTAAAGCTACCTCGTACTCACCTATTCATACCGGATTATTATCCTTTCTCTGGTTAGAGCCACTGACCAGCACAACACGCATATCTATTTCTTGGGGTTTTTTAATGTATTGTTTGGTGGATGCCCAACATTCGGTTTCGGTCGTACCGTGCCATTTTATACATTTTACCTTTGATCTTTAGAGGCATTCTTTTCTATTTTTACACACAGCACCGGTCAACTGCTTCCACTTCATCCAACTTGCTGTGGTCCTTGCTGTTGTGGTACGTATTTTTTTCAATTTTCCCACTGCTGAGGGAACTCATCAAATATAATAGGCACGCATATGACAATTTCGGTTTTTTTCTGTAGTAAATCAAGCATTTGCTCGTGAAAAGCATAAGAGTAGTGACGTGTAACTAATAATAATGACCACATTGACCACAAATGGCCAATGGAACTGCTATGTGGGTACTTCATAGATTCCGATATTATTTCGTTCACATAACAAGTAATGCTAATGAAAATGCAATTATGAGGCGGAACTGCTATTCAGAAGTACAAAATAGGTAATTTTGAGTTAGTTGGGGTTTCGATGGAACTTCCCCATCGGTTCACATTTAGCAATAAGCGCATTTGCTCTCGGAAAGCAGTTTATTTATGGCATGAAAAATAAATTAAAAAATGTGCCTTATTTTCATTCATATCAAGGCGAAGTTCAAAATTAAAGTTTGTTTTGGTATGCATTATTAGAGTAGTGTATCCTATTTGCATGCAATATTATATTGCCTATAAAACGATAACCATTGTAATTTCAGGTACATTGTATTGATAAAAAAAGAAAAATCCAATTGCGGAACCAGTACCGGAACTCCGGAATTGGAGCCCAATATCGAAAATCAGTTCCGGAATTGAAAACCATCCGACATTGCAATACCCTATTGACTAGTGAAAATTTAAAAAGTAAATATCATTATTGTCTTATCGTAGCGGCCGGGAAACGGAATATTCAATGCAACTAAAATGTTAATAAATATCGTTTAATTTTGACTCATTTCAGATACAAATTATATTTACATTTGTCATTTATTTTAAGATTTTTCATCTTTAGAATTACTATTTTGATTGAAAGTGGTATTATGACTATTTCAGGTACATTGTATTGATAAAAAAAGAAAAATCCAATTGCGGAACCAGTACCGGAACTCCGGAATTGGAGCCCAATATCGAAAATCAGTTCCGGAATTGAAAACCATCCGACATTGCAAGCCCTATTGACTAGTGAAAATTTAAAAAGTAAATATCATTATTGTCTTATCGTAGCGGCCGGGAAACGGAATATTCAATGCAACTAAAATGTTAATAAATACCGTTTAATTTTGACTCATTTCAGATACAAATTACATTTACATTTGTTATTTATTTTAAGATTTTTCATCTTTAGAATTACTATTTTGATTGAAAGTGGTATTATGACTATTATGAGCAGAGACCGGAATTTTCGTAGCACTTTTGAGCTGTCATAGGGACTTCTCATTTATCGACTTCCGATATACAAATTTATATCGATAAATATAGAATATTAAAAGTGTCTCTTCGAGATAACCTTTGGATGCCAACTTTTTGAAAGTTTTAAATAGGAATTATTATAATTATATATTATTGTTCCTAATAAATAATTTGTGGATTTCTTATTCTACGAGAATTCCGGCCTCTGATTATGAGTCAACCGTGTCCTTTTAAAAATATATATAGGGCGAGAGAGGCGAACTAGGGTTTGACGTGTACATTTCATGTAAAACGCATTTTTGGAAAAAAAGCATATACGCCTCGGAGGGAATGGCAATTCGTGAACGCGTATCTTCTGACTGACGACGCGAAGAAAAGAAAATCAACTGACAACTTGTCCTTCCCAGCCTCTATAATGTACTATTACGGTATCTTGGAATCAAATAAGACGGTACCTTTATTTATTGGCATAACGATGCTATTTTTTTTACAACACTATGGAATGGATCGTTCAAAGACATTATATATATTATAGTTGAGATTAATAGTCGTGCTATTTTTGAATTAATCATAGATATGCTAAAAATCAAGCCCGAAAGGGACTCCCTTCGTCTTAACGTGCCACTCTCCCACATACTCCCTTATTAAGAAAGTACAATATATACATATATGAATAATATTGGATAGGATAGGATAGGATATACTAATACAAAGAGTCTTTTCCGGGATCGCGTTTTCGGCTACAGTTTTTCTCCAATTATACGTTGTTGTTCTATCTCTATCGACAATTTATCAAGTATCTCCTATCTCTATGGACAATTTAGACAACGGCAACATGTACTTGGTAAGCGCTGATAAGGTCCAGTTTCCCGTGGCCCTGCTCGAACATGTTGGCGCCGGGCAGACGGCGCGCCGTGATGCACAGCGCCTGCTTCACCGCGGCCGGCGTAAGGCTCTGCCGCGGCACCCCACTCGCCAGCAACGCTATGGCCCCAGCCACCACTGGGGAGGCCACCGATGTACCTGACACACAATACGGTATTTGACTCTTGTGAAAAGGTTTAGAAGAGAAAACATCAATATTCGACTTAGTATGGGCTGCACTAAACCCTCTGTATAAATTAATTGTAGGTTGGAGATAGATAATGCTTTATTTCAAGCCATTAAAACCATAAATACTACTAGTTATTCATTTGTACAGTAATGATTAAGGCTGGGTTGCAGCAATTTACGATCACAGACCGGTCAACGTTAAATATGGCGCCGGCAGCTGTCATACCATGGAAACTTATCAAAGTTACCATACATTCAAATTTTAACGAACACAGCTTACTATTACAGGCGGTTTGGTGCAACTCAGCCTAAATATAGTACATTACTGCAGAGGCCGTGAAGTAAGGGATTGCTGGACGAGTTTGGGATAAACGGCCGAGTCGTAGACGAGGCCGGATAAAACGAGTCCTGCAATCCCTGTTCCGGCCGAGGATTGTATAGTACTTTTCTCAAACATGTTAGAAGAAAAAAACAAAAAAAAACTACAATGTAAAAAAAACTAAAAAATACAAAACGTCCAAAAATAGCAAAGCATCACGACAAATAACGGAAATTAAATAAAAACACGAAAAATGCTACAAAATACAAGCACCATTTAAAAAGACACGAAAGAACTAAAAAATACCAAAAAAACGTAAAAACTAAAAAAATATCAAAAAAACATGGAAAAACAAAAAAAATGTCGAAAAGTACAAAAAAATACGAAAAAACTTTTAAAAAGTCCAAATATATCAAAAAACACAAAAAAAACGCTACAAAATAACACTAAACAAACTAAAAAAATACATAAATACTTGATAAAGTCGAAAAAAAAACAACAAAACACAAAAATACAAGAACGATAAAAAAAACCGGAAAAACCTAAAAAAATACCAATTTAGATAACGAATTAAAAATATATACTTATACAAAATCGTGGCGGTTGGCTCTATGTAATATTTCCTTTATCAGTTGATTTTAGTAAGCAAATTTAAAAAGTTAGAGCTGCGGACAATAATGATAGTTTTATACATTCTCCATACATTACTTCTTGGCCGCAATGTAGGGAGCCATAAACAGGTAACTTCAAGTCCTCTTTTCGTGACATTAATGCATACATTTAGGCGCATGTTTGAGAAAAATAAATGTATTCTCACCGCTAAGCGATCGGCACCCGCCAGTGACGCTCGAGCCTCGAACTCCACTCCCGTACGTCACGATGTCTGGCTTCATACGGCCGTAGCCCTGCAATAAAAGTATATTAACACTTTCATTGCCAACGATTTCGTAGCGCTAACCTCATAGCCCAAAACATGCGAAATACCGTATTTAGATGAAAGCGCCTACGCTACGAACGCCCACATCGTAACAAATTTGACAAACAATAATTGCATTATTTCTCTCATTATTTATGTTTTTTTTTTATATATATACTTCGACGGTGGCAAACAAGCTTACAGCCTGCCTGATGGTAAGCAGACACCGTAGCCTATGGACACTTGCGACTCCAGAGCAATCACAAGTGCGTTGCCGACCCTTTATTGACTTGTTTATCAGTGAATCCTCACTTACCTCACATTTAAGCTATATTTAATTTAATCACAGTTTCTCATGCATTAATATAAGTAAATTTTATCAGTAACTGACTGACTGTGGAGTTCCTTTACGAGAATATTCTCAACAGTAGTCAACTCTTAGAAAAAGTCATCGCAACTACACCATCGCCACCATATGAGATACTGGTGAAGTTAAGTGCTTACTTGTTTTTTTTAATTACAATAAAAACGCTAGTAATTTATAAAAGAGTTATTACAGCTCTATTTTTGCCATTCATTAGCAAAAATTATCCTCCTATTTTTTTTAATACTAAATATTACGGGATAATTTTTTACACAAATCGATCTAGTCCCATAGTAAGCTCAATAAGGCTTCTGTTACGAGTACTAGACGACGATATATTTAATAGATATATACTTAAACAGGCTGCCCCGCGCGGCTTCGCTCGCGTAGTATAAATAACGCAAGGGATGCCGCGGATTAAAATATTATAATTATATATTATTGTTCCTAATAAATAATTTGTGGATTTCTTATTACGAGGCCTTTATTTTAGACATTTTTCCAAAAAGAGAATAGCCATCGTACCTAATGATATCATGTTATGTAGGTACTGGCCATACAATCTGATGACCTTTTATTAGTAGTTTTATAGACACATACAAACAAACAAACAAACAAACAAACACAAACACTGAACTGTACTAATTAAATGTGAAATTGTTAATTATTAATAATGATGAAATAGAGATATGCTTTTCATTGCATAATGCATAATGTCTAAAATAAAAGCCTCGTAATAAGAAATCCACAAATTATTTATTAGGAACAATAATATATAATTATAATAATTCCTATTTAAAACTTTCAAAAAGTTGGCATCCAAAGGTTATCTCGAAGAGACACTTTTAATATTCTATATTTATCGATATAAATTTGTATATCGGAAGTCGATAAATGAGAAGTCCCTATGACTGCTCAAAAGTGCTACGAGAATTCCGGCCTCTGATTATGAGTCAACCGTGTCCTTTTAAAAATATATATAGAGCGAGAGAGGCGAACTAGGGTTTGACGTGTACATTTCATGTAAAACGCATTTTTGGAAATATATAAATATATAATTCTTCGGTACGTGTGTTTGTCACCTAACTCCTCCTACTGGACCGATTTGGATGAAACTTTGTGTGTATGTTTGAGTAGATTCCTGGATGGTTTGAAAATACAATTGGGCCCGGTAGGTGGCGTCATTATCGCGTTTTCATGAAAAAACGGATCTGCTGAACAATTTTGTACTATAGATGGCGTTGATATCAATTCTTTGGCATTTATAATAATAATAATATTGGGGGACAATCTTACACAAATCGACCTAGTCCCAGACTAAGCAAAGCTTGTACTATGGGTACTAGACGACGATATACATACTTATATAGATAAATACATACTTAAATACATAGAAAACATCCAAGACCCAAGTACAAATATCCGTGAAAAATGCACAAATAAATGCCCTGGCCGGGATTCGAACCCGGGACCTCTAGCTTTGGAGGCAGAGTCACTACCTACTAGGCCAAACAGGCCGACAAATAAAAATATTCAGTCGGGTAAAGTGATTTGATAGTTACGTGAGGCAGCTCCCAGGTGGTCATGCCGCGCGAGGAGAATTTAGCGATGCGGTCGTCGAACCCGATGCCACCGACGCCGATCACGTCCATCTGGTCGGCGGGGTTGTTCAGCGTGCCATACAGCGGGCCGTCGTTGCCGATCGCCGACACCATTATCACCTGCCGGAGACCACACACAGATAGTTACGGCTTCCGTCTCATTTGCCAGTCGTCACTTTATTGTTGACACTCGTCCATCACTATATTTTTTAGTTCCATTTGAGAGAATCATCATTCGCGTGCCCTTCTTCCATTTACTTGGGGTCGGCGCAGCATTTTTTTTTCTTCCATACCTCTCTATCGCCCGTCATTTCGTCACTCACATCATTCCTCTTCATTTCGTCTCTCACGCAATACATCCATCTTTTCCTACCCTTCCTCTTACATCCCTCCACATTCATGCGTGCATGTTAATACCTTTCAAGCACAAATGTTAATGTGACACATAAAGACGGACCAATTTTAACGGAATCTTAAGACGGCGCAGTACGATCGGTGTGGATCGGTTCTCCATACAAACGTATTTAGGCTCTAATTTTAAAACGCCATGCTAGAATAACATGAAACTTTGTATACACAATGGTAGGGACGTATATAAGGACCCCTTAGGTCTCGATGGTACACTGGTTATTCCTAGAGCTGGAAAGGAAACCCATGACCGCATTTGAAGCGATTCATAAGTGCAATTTTTTTCCCCCTAACATACACGTGCGGAAATGTAATTTTCACCTCAGCGGCTCGAAAATGGCGGTTTTGTTGCGTGAAACCAGTGAGCAAAATGCAATTTTGCTGCGAGCGTGAAAAAATTATAGAATCTTTCGCTTGCTCGGGACTCAACATCAACACTCGCAGCAAAAATTTACTTTGCTCTCTTGTTGAACAAATAACTGTTTCACTCGTCCCGATTCTTGCCACTCGCCTTATACCCGATGGAATCGTCATTAAAATCGCAAAGCACGATGTACTTCTGCCCGGCTAGTATGATAGCTTATACCGTCACGTTTTATGTGACGTTTCAGTACATTTTTGCCATATAACGGGACGGTATAAGCTATCATACTAGCCGGGCTGGTTTATAGTATGTAGTATGGATCAGTGAGGGCAGTGTTAACAGTCTAGATTGGCAGCATCGAATAATTTGAGCCCGCGGTCTCGCGAGGAACTGCGAAATTTCGCAACTTGTTCTAAAAATCATAAACCGTGCGTTTTTCGACAGCAAAATCTGACCATCTTGGAAGGGCCATAGCTTTGTCCCTAAAAGGGCTAAAAGGCTTACCTGCACAATTGGGCTTAAATTGGTGTAAATTTAACGAACTTAGAAAAAGTACCTACTGATAGGTTTAGGCAGTTTTTGAGGTAGTATCAAGTTATGAGTCATAATACTTTTTGAATTTTTTATGTTAAATAAAAGATATTTTGGGTAGGTATTTCTTAAAATATATAGTTATAGATATCACTTTAGAAGATAAATTAGCCTTAAAAACCAATTGGGACTACTTGGAAATAATTCCTGGCTCGCTCAATAGTAGACCATTGCATTTTTTTGCTCCTGTTACGGGGCCCACTCTGTATGAATGAATTTTGAGGGGTAAATTAGAAAATAAAATAATTTTTTCAAACTATATCGTGTGAAATAAAAGGTCTGAATGTGAGAAACAATTTTTTTTTATAAATATATCATAATTAATTTTGAAGACTGAAGTGATTTGAGAAAATAGACGAAAATTGATCTTCGAAACTAAAAGGCCAAAAATTTTGAAAATGAATATTCAAAATAGTCCTTTACCTATAGATTAGAGGAAAACCTGTAAAAAGTCTAGGTTTAATAGTCTTTGAGATATAGATATCATGTGAATTTCCTATGAACATGCGACTTTTTTGATTCGAAGTATAGGATAGATGTTTCACATGTGGAGTATAGGGTAGTGGTGGGAATGCAGTCCTTCATTGTGCGTGGTCCGACACGCACTTGGCCGTTTTTTTGCTACAGAAAAATTTCGCGCTCGCTACGCTCGCGCATTCATTTATTTTTAAATGTCCTGATGGCTGGCCCGTCCGCCCGTCCCCCGTCCCCCCCCCCCTCTAGAATTTCTATATCTACGTGCTTGCACAACGGCATACCTAGGTCGGAAATTAGTTTCTGTTACTAGAAATATAAAAAGAAAAAAAAATACAGCGGTTTTTTGAGTTTTTTACGGCTTGTATGAAAACCTTAATAATCGCTGTATTTTTTCGCCATTATAATTTCAAGCAACAGAAACTAATTTCCGCCCTAGACAAGCTGGATCCCATTGTGTATACAAAGTTTCATGTTATTCTAGCATGGCGTTTTAAAATGAGAGCATAAATACGTTTGTATGGCGAACCAAACGTACTGCGCCCTCTTAACTAAAATAGGCTTGATGACGTCGTGATGACGTTTATGAAGTTGATAGGCAGACTCACTTTGTTTGCGCTGAGCTCCCAGACTTTGTCGACAAACGGGTGGTCCATAAAGTCGGGCCCGCCAATGCTGAGGTTCAGCACGTCGATCTTGCGCATGATCGCGTAGTTAAACGCGTCCAGGAACCACGACGTGTATGATACCTGAGACGGAGCAGACAACATTTATCAGCTAAACCAATGCTATGAATTATTGACTCTCAATTAACCTCGGAGGACTTCGTCTTAAGGTCCGGCCACTCCGCTGCTTAAACCGCACTGATGCACCGTAAACGCAGTGACGTGCCTCGTGCGTGACGTTTTTAACTCATAAGTTTCTCCCTCTCGTCCATAGGTACGAGTCCCTACCGTCATCTTATTTTGAGAACCGCAGTGTGGCCGTACCCTAATTTTACTGTTCTTATAGCTTGTTTGTTTGCTATTTTGATTTATTTCAGTCGGCAAACCTAAAAGAAATAAACAAAGGACAGAACCTAAAAGAAATAAACAAACAAAGACGTGAAGGTTAGGACTGTAAGCTTGTATGTAATCTCCTAAGTCGCACACTAGCACTTCTACTCATCAGGATATAAACACCTGAGGTTTCCGTTGGTAAAATAAACTAGCATTTCGGTATTTTTTATCAGTATTTTATATTTTAACCAATAAATTTTAAAAAGGTGCGCGTTGCGGGTCGGGCCACGCGTAATGTAGGTTCCAAACATTATGCGGATTCAAAATGTCGAAAATTTAAATTTACTATATATATTTAACATAACTAACCACATATCTAAGTCGTCAAAATTGTATGAAAGTTAGCTTTCCCAAATACATTTCTAAAGTTCGGCTATAACTCGTTAACGGGTGGAATGCAAAACAATTGTAGATAGTTAAGGCCTTAACTTAATCTACGCTTTAATTTTCTCATTTTCGTAACGACAATTAGTCATATATTTTATATGGGTAACTTTCGTTACGAAATTGAGAAAATTAAAGCATAACTAGATTAAATTAATCTACGAATTAATTTTCTCATTTTCGTAACGACAATAAGTCATATATTTTATATGGGCAACTTTCGTTACGAAATTGAGAAAATTAAAGCGTAGATTAGATTAAGGCCTTATCCAAGGGGCTTGCAATGGGCGGAGCGCGTCGCGTTTTATACCCACCGCTTGCAAACCTCGGGGTGATCAGTCAGGCGAGGGCCGCCGTCGCGCGTGCACGTGTGTCCTGTCGCGATCCGCCTCCGCCGCCGACTTGAATTACGACGAACCGCGCGTAAATAACTCCTATTCATAATGTGGATGTCTTTACAGGGAATCAAATAGAAACAAGTCACTTATATTACTACTACTACTAATGTTACATATTAATTTCCAATTCAAGTCTTTTTTTTAAAATTTTTAATATTATTTTTTTACTCCTGTTTATTCTGTGGTTTATAAACTCACGACTAAATTGTTAATGAATTATTTGTAGCCTCTCTTGTACCTTCTTACGTAAGTAAATGCAGGATTTTACCAAATAATTTGTACCTTTCTAATATAAAAGAACGGCATTTACGTCGTTTTGTGTAAGGAGGAGTCTTCCGATGATAACGTAACCTTTTTGGGCTATACTAAATGGCTATACTGTTCAAAATAATCTTCTATAAAAGGGGGTACGAAACCCTAAAAAGAGTATCTTAATAGAACCGTAGTTATACTTTTTGTGTTACTCATTTACAAATTAAAGTTACAAGAGTTAAATGGAATTGTCGTTAACGAGATCAGTATTATTATGGGTGTTATTCATAATGACACTGAAATACCTACATGTGAAGAATATGTACTTATTAATGTATTCATGGAGTGACAACCTTAACGCTACACGTGCCGCGCGTGAATGAATACAAGTTATGAGATAGACAGAGATGCAGAGAGTAGGTACGTTTCTTATGCCTAAACGCCGTTTTTGTTAGGAAGTGAAATTTCTGTATGTACTATTACTTATTCTGTGCCTTATCTACGAGGGGCGGCTGAAAAGTAACTCCTTGGTCAGAAATATATACAAAAATAATGCTGGCTGGTATGGATTTATATTCGTTTGTTATTCTATTTTCAAAATGTATTACATTAATTTGTTTATTGTATCACGTTTATTTGTCTCCTACAATTGTTTCGAACATGTCGGTAAAAAAAGTGAAAATGGTTAAAATCGAGCAGCATGCGGTGTTAAAGTTTCTGACTAAAGAAGGGAATACGCCTTCGGAGATCAGACAGCGTATGTTACGTGTGTTTGGCAGTTCGTGATCTTCTGAATTTGTTATAAAGTTTTGGTCAAGGCAGTTAAAATTAGGTCGTGAGAGCCTGAATGATGATCCTGGTAGCGGAAGACCAGTTTCTGCCGTCACCGATGAAAATGTAGCCAGGGTGAAAAAAGTTATATTAGAGGACTGACGAGTGAAGCAGTGGGAGGTAGCTAGAGATGTGGGCGTCAGTAAAGAGCGAGTCAATGAAATAATTCATGAGCATTTGAACATGTCCAAGGTTAGTGCACGTTGGGTCCCTAGAATGTTGACTGCATTTAAAATGGAGAGGCGTGTCAAATGTTGCGAAGAGTTTTTGGACATGAGTCGAGGGAAAGAGGAAGAAATAAT
Organism: Notocelia uddmanniana; assembly: GCA_905163555.1. Lineage (NCBI taxonomy): Eukaryota > Metazoa > Arthropoda > Insecta > Lepidoptera > Tortricidae > Notocelia > Notocelia uddmanniana. The sequence goes on from LR991052.1 coordinate 50,579,526, forward strand.
TTCTAGAATTGTAACATGTGATGAAACATGGATTCGACAATGGGACCCGGAAAGTGAGCAAGAGTCGTTACAGTGGAAATTTATATAATGAGAAGCCGCCTCGGAAATTCAAGGTTTGTCCGTCGGCAGGTAAACTTACGGCTACAATCTTTTGGGACACAGAAGGGATTTTGGTCATAGATTATTTACCGAAGAAAACTACAATGATAATGCTGATTATTACTCAAACATACTATATCAACTAAGAGAGACAATAAAAGAAAAACGGCGAGGTAAACTAAGCAAAGGAATTCTGATATTGCACGATAACGCCAGTGCATACCGCCCGCACATCGAAGCTAGCAATTAAAGACAATGGCTTCGAAACCTTTGACTACCCCCCTTATAGTCGAGATCTAGCCCCCCTGTGACTATTTTCTGTTTAGACTTCTCAAGAAAGACCTCAGGGGACGAAGGTTTATGATCGATGACGAAATGAAGGCTGCGACTGACTTTTTTGACGACAAACCGAAATTAATTTTTTTAATGGCTTAAATTCAATTTCTGATAAATGTAATAAGTGTATTTTATAAGCAGGGGACTATATAGAAAAATAAATAAATATTAGCCACGACAGTCTTTTGTTTCATTGTTAGGTAATCTTGTCAGCCGCCCCTCGTATACACAATTTTTCTGCATTCCACCCTAACTAGAAATGTCTACTCAGCTGTGATAGATTTCCTTTTAAATTCATTATATGTACTACTAGCATGATTTGTTTCACATTCCCAGTAGCAACGTATTAGCTGGAAGCTCATATTATTTTTAACAAGTTGTCTAGCGATTTCCAACACGATGGGTTTTGATACAAAAAAAAGCGTCGCTGCTTTACTTGTAGGGGCAGGTACGGTCAACCAAATTCACTTCAGGGCCACTTTGTACCTTGTCACAATGAAAATCCATATTTGCAGCTGTGACAAGGTGTGAAACGGCCCATAAATAAAGTCATATTTACACATTAGACAAATTTTACCTGAAAATAAAATTTATATATTAAGTTACCTACCTTATTCCAAACCTAAAAAATTAAGTCACTCCTGCCCTGCGCAAGGAGTTGCTACCAACCTTTCAGCAAAGGTACTCCTGCGCAAGGAGTTGCTACCAATTACCAATCGTTCGGCAGTCATTTCTATAATTTATTGGCGTGATTAATATGTATACCCATACCAAATTACAGCTTTCTAGTAGTAACGGTTACTGAGCTAAGCCGCGGGCAGACGGACGGACATCGCGAAACTATAGATAAAGGTTCCTTGTTTACTATGGTCACTTAAAAACGAACCTACTCATGCCATTACAAAATGTCTTTCACCCATATATAGAATGGATCTCCAGGCGTGATATAAATTACACTTTTTATCCCGCGGCTTCTTCCGAAATTTTTGTAATCATGGGCAGTGCCGTGGGGAAAAGGTACCTACAACAGTAAAACCAGCATTTTAATAGTAGTCAGCTTTCTAGAGCTATCGCGCTCACTCTTGTTGCTGACATTATATTTGTTGTCAAAAAGGAAGATTAACGAGTGACATTTAAAAAAATAGAGGCACCGACGTTTTCTGATATTTATTGTAGCCTAGTGTAAATATTTAGCCATAAAATCAATCGTCGATTAGGCATATGATTTCTAAAATGCTCCACTTAGATAAATTTACTTGCGCTTATTACTTCTGAACGAGCTTAGATAGAACAAAATTGAAAAATAATCTGTCTTGATTATATCACTATATTGCACAGTATGTAAGACATTTTGTCTGATGTTATTAACTTATTGTTTGATGTTATTAACTTATTGTTCTTGGTTGCATTCTCAGCTAAGCTCCGGAGCCCGGGGAACCTGCTTTCTGTTAGTTTTAGTTAGTACTGTACAATACTTATTACTCTTGTTAGTTGATACGTGGAAGTGCGAAACTTTCAGGGCATTAAAACGTAAGTTAGACAATGTTGATTTAAGCGATAAGTTTATGTATTATTACGGCGATTCACGTTGCTATCTTTTATTATCTTTCTCGACGTTAAAGATTATGAAGTAAATTGAGAATAATGGAAAACAAGGAATTGAATGATATTGAGTTTTATTTAATAATTATTAATATAGTTACTTACTTACCTATTTTAAAAGCAATCGTCAGTAGCTACTTTCTTTGTTTTTTTTTTATTAATTATGCATATCACGGCATATCTAAATACATATTTATTAGGGTGGTCCACGTATGTATGGAAAAAAATTGAATTATACCCTCTCCACAAGGCTCTTTCTGTTCGTATGACTGTAAATTACGTATGTACCAAAAATCAGCGAATTCCAAGTACATTTAGAGGTCGCGACAAAATGCACGATGGAAATCAAGAAAGTGAAAAGTGATCAAGTTTTGAGACCCGGTTGTGTGGGGACCTGGGGACCCGGATGTGTCCTAAAACTACGACCAAGACCACCGGAGGATGGGCAGCAGCATCCTTGGAATGCGGTGGAGATACTGTGATCGCCAACCCGCATGCAAAGCGTGGCGATTATGGCATTTATCCCCCATGACATTGGGGGAGGCCTATGTCCAGCAGTGGACGTCCTTAGGCTGTATATCATTGTTTTTAATTTCTTCTGCATTTAATATGATCACTGAACTAATACGTAATTAATAGCTTTGACATGTAATATTTGTAATATTATGAATAAATGAGTATGAGTATGAGTATGGTAGTGGATCAAGTGTTATTGTAATTGTGTAGATTATTACTTCATTGTATGTAAGTCTACTATGATTGAAAAAGTGTCAGGGTAAAACAATATTTGGATTGCTTGCAGGCACCATATTTTCGAAGTGATGCTCTCCGCGGTTTGCAAAACATTGTTTGGATGGAGCGATAGACCTAATGGTTACACTTTTTCAAAATAAATGGACAAAAATTAATTAAAAAAATTGTATAACTGCCGACAACAATTTATTTAATACCCTATATCTCTGTGCACTTCGTCAAGAATTAAGGCATACTACCATAAAATAACGATGCCCTTTCAATATAAAGATATAGGCTGATTAATGATTTCCTTCAATTTAAAAAAAATATGGTAATCAGGTACTTTATTAATAAATGCAAGTAAGTTAAAATTATTCCATATTATTATACCATTTAAAGAAGTGTCACATCGTCGCGACCCCTAAATATGAATCATTCTTTTTGGCTAAAAATTGGTAAAACAGTTCCTTGAGCGATATGAAACAAAAAGAGCCTTGTGGAGAATCAATTTTTTAAACTTTATTTTTTTGGACCACCCTAATATTTATTGGTATTAACAGCTGATTGTCATTGAAGACCATGATTAAGCGTAGATTCGCGTCGCTGAAGCCGAGACACTCGTCCATCGAGTTATCGGTCCCAATGTCGAACACCGCAACATTGATGCACTCCACAACTAACTGTCGGTGAAGACCCTAAAAGTATGTTTACATGCTTAGGTCGGCGTCGACTACGAAAGTGCCATAACCGCGAGCGTCGTCCAGGCCATTCGTTCACAGCAACACAGCCACACCTCGATGCCGTCATCAAGACTTGCCTGATTGTCGGTGAAGACCCTGAATATGTGCAGGTCGGCGTCGGGCGCGAAGCCGAGGCAGTCGGCGCGCGAAGCGATCACGCCGGCCACGAAGGTGCCGTGGCCGAGCGCGTCGTCGAGCGAGTTCTCGCCCGTCCAGTCCGTGCGCTCGCGCACGCGACCGAAGTGCGGGTGGTGCCGCGCCAGCCCCGTGTCGAACACAGCCACCTTGATGCCTTCGCCTGAACGGATATTATACGCAGTTATTATACTAGTCAACAACCCTTTCTCTAAATGGTAGATGTAATAAAAGAAAAGTGAGTCACACATTCATGAAATACAAAAACGGCATACACACAATTTTGCTATACTAAATCATAGTCAGGGAGCTAAAAGCCCCTCTGTATTGCGATACTAATACGTTATGCCAGAAAGCTGCCAGCTCTTCGGTCACCAGCCAAGTCGACCAACAACCAGTCTTTTCGAAAGCTCTTTAAAAAGTTTTAGAGCAGTAGGACCCCACGGGCCTCAACCCCAAATAGTATAAAAATATATACTCGGGGCCGAGACCCGTGTACTTTTGGACTAGCTATTCAGCCGCTTTAGCCGCCGCTTGGTTACTGGTTCCGGTGACGTGAGAAGGGGCCAGTGTGTCTACACAGGTAGCGTCCCACACTAGCACCTTTCCCAAACCCCAAGGAACCAGGGAAACACCGTCCGATCTCTTGCCGTCGTCTCTGGCTATACCAGTTGGCTTCAGTAGAGCTAGTACATTGACGGATGCAAGAGACCGGCGGATTATGTCATTCAGTGCGGCGTGTCTAGAAAAGCGGCCAGCACTTTTTTGACAGGATAACCCGTGGTGCCCTAATTCGCCGACTTCACCGGCGCAGGGGCACCTGTGTGGAGCCTGTGCCTGACAGGCTCCACACAGTTAAGGTAGTTTTTGTAAGTCGATAAACGAGAAGTCCCTATGACTGCTCAAAAGTGCTACGAGAATTCCGGCCTCTGTATATTACATTACCATTATTTTCCTGTCTTCGGCTTGGAGTACGCATCTGTATGAGGACTCCAAGCCGAATTCTCGTTTTGCAAAAATGTCTAAAATAAAAGCCTCGTAATAAGAAATCCACAAATTATTTATAAGGAATAATAAAATATTATTATAATAATTTCCATTTAAAAGGACCCCGAAAAATTTGTTAGGAAAATGTGGTTTCAGTCAATTCTCATGAAATTTAGATATGTTGTAGAGTTACGTGCCCTGATCAAAAGTGCCTTCGGGTGCTACCACGGTTTCCGAATCCGTTCCCGAGATACGATCGAATTTATATCAACAGGCAGATCTATGTATTTTCCCGGCATTGTGTTGTGTTAATCCTTAACCTCTTTTGTGATGATATGAAGACGTTATCTATTGCATGTCTGATGTCAATGTCAAAGCAAAATGCACTTATACCACACAAATGCCGAATAAATGTGGCAAGAAATAAAATGGCATTACAATTAGGTAGGGAGCATTGTTTTGTTTGCAATGGATTATTTGCTGCTCGTGCTCTGCGACGGATACCGCAAGACAATGAAGAAAAAATTCAAATCGCAATCGTGTCTAGGGAAAATATGAACAATATTCCGGCAGATTTTACGAATGATTCCCGTGTATGCCTAAATTGTGATCGGTTGCTTAATCGTGAATTGGACGAGATGCACCACGATTCTGGTTGCGTAGTTATGAACGTATTGCGGCAAAATTCTAGCAACACGTGCATGATTTGTCACTCTACAGAAAACCACCCTCGCCTGAACCTCAATGCACGAGCAAGTGTTTTCATTGAACTAAACATTTATATCCCTGCATCAGCCCGCTGTTGTCATACACTTAACGACCTCCGGGCTATTATTAACTCCTGATTTGAACCCTTTGCTACAATATGTCAAACGACGATATCGACTTGCTGGTTCTGAATTAATGCTACAATATGTCAAACGACGATATCGACTTGCTGGTTCTGAATTAAGTTCTTTTTTACAAACGTTACGAAAACAACCAAAAAGGGATACTTTTGACGTAGGTAATTTTTCTAAAGAAGATTTTAACATCTTGAGTCCAGTAAATAAGCAGCAATTCCAAGAACTATTGCAGCATTGTGACGGTCAAAACCGTCATGTGTCAGAAAAAAAGTAGTTGGTGTTTTTATTAAAAATGCGATAAGGACTATCTGATGATTTTATCAAAGTTCTTTTTAAATACCACAGTAGGCAACACGTAGGTTATGATATTAAATTGGTCCGGGAATCATTAAAAGTCAGATTTGTGCCAGAGTCTATTGGTTACAATGCCATCACACGAGACGATTTCATTACTAAACATGTGACACCATTCGCTAATGAATTATATAATCCTAATACCAATAACCGACAAGCGATAGTTATTGTTGATGCATCCTACACGTATATTGGAAAATGTAGTAACTTCGAATCTTTGAGAAAATCTTTTTCTTTGCATAAAAAACCATGTCTTGTAGTAGCCCCTGATGGTTACATTTTAGATATTCACGGGCCTTACTTTTCCGATTCGAGAAACAATGATGCAAGTATTCTGGAAGTTGAATTCGAATCTGATACAACCGGTATAAGCCAATGGTTTCAAGCTGGTGATGTATTTTTGATGGATCGAGGATATCGAGACTCTGTGCCATATCTCGAAAATAAAGGAATCCACTGCAAAATGCCAGCAGTACTTGAACATGGCCAGCGTCAACTCCCAACACTACAAGCAAATGAATCAAGAATCATTACCAAGTCCAGATGGGTAGTAGAAGCCCGCAACGGTCATTTAAAATCGATTTTCAAGTTTTTCGATGGCTTAGTTCCTATGGCACACATTCTTCACCTAAATGATTTTCTGAAAATAGCTGGTGCAATAATTAACCGTTACCATGTAAATATCCTCATGGAAGATGCTACTGTACCCTTGGCTCAAGACTTACTAAACAGAGTTTACGACGTTAACGTAATGCAAGCTCGAGTGGAAGCGGACAATCATCTTTCGAGACGTAACGGTGCATGGAATCTTTTAAATCAAAATCACTTTCCGCATTTCCCTAGACTTGACCTTGAATATTTAAAACGTTTGACGGTTGGTGTTTATCAAATTAATTTAAGTCCTGCTTATAAAATGCTCATGGACGGTAACGATGTGTTTGAGTTTGACGAATTGAATGAGCACCACGTAATACGCATAAGAATACGTTCGCGTTTCCGAAGAGCAATCAAACACCAATTGTGGATAGCGTTCCAAAACGAAAGAAACGAAGAAGAACCCATCCTGGGGTACTATTGCAAGTGCAAGACTGGGGCCAGAACAATTGGTTGTTGTGCACATGTTGCCAGCGTCATATGGTACCTAGGTTATGCACGACATCAGGAAAATGTCAAATATCCAAGCACGGCATTATTGAATTATGTACTTGATTGTGCCAATAGAAATGACCGATAAAATAGAAGTACATGTTTATGTAAGTGTGTACAGTAGCTAGTGTAAATAAAAACAATAATGTAAATAAATAATGTAAGTAAATAAAACGTTAAATGTCGTGATTAAGAATAATGTAAGTAAAAAATCGTTAAATGTCATGATTAAGTGCGTGTGTATTTTATTTATTTACGTCAAACAAGCCTTTAACGTTCGCTATGGCAGATAAACGTCAAACCGATCGTCAAATTAACAGAAAAGTGGTACTCGAGTCTCAGGAGCACTGTAAGTATGGACCGTACAAAATCGATCGTATCTCGGGAACGGATTCGGAAACCGTGGTAGCACCCGAAGGCACTTTTGATCAGGGCACGTAAGTCTACAACAGGGGTTCCCAAACTTTTTTTTCTCATAGACCTCTTTAAAAAATTTGTTGGTCTGGTGGACCCCCTACTCTACAGCCTACACCATATTCCCAAAAAATTACAAAAATGTGACTATTACCTAACTCTGGTGACGATATAACTATGAAATAGTATAGTATATTATATGTACACCTAGGGAGATAATATAAAGAAAGGCCGAGATCGCAGATATTTACGGCCCGAGCTGCAAGCGAAGGACGCAAATGTGCGATCAAGGCTTTCTTTATTATCTCCCGTGTTGTATACATCATTTTATGTCAACATTTGGCGAAAAAGCGGCTATTTCCGCACATGTATCGGGCGAAAAAATCCACTTTTAGCCAGGTGTGACATAAATGTTCTTTACAGGTTTAGAAAAAAAAGTGAAAAATGATTGGTTAATATGCTGTCAATAATAAATACTTTACTTTTTTGACATCTACTCACAACCTATCTATTCCAGCATCAAATAAAATAAAATCAATCAAATCTAAATCTCGGAGTGGTGAAATAAAATTAAATATAGTATATTTTGCTTGTGTTGTGTTTATTCGAGTACTTTATAATATTTATGATGATAATAATAACAGTCGTAAAATAATTAAAATTAAACATTGTTACGTAACTTCTAAGTACAATGACACTCAAAATTAATGGGAGGGATGAGCTTGATGAATTGACAACAAATTGTCAATATTTGGGTTCAGTTTTGTCAGGAATAATCGCAAATCTCCTCGTTCTGTGATATTCAGTCTGTTCCTATTTTTCGTTAAAAGGTTTGTAACGGTGCTGAAACTTTTTTCCACAAGATATGACGAGGGAAATGATATCAAAAGCTTTCTCGCAATTTTCCACAGTCCAGGATATTTTTCGGGTATTTCTGCTTGCAGCCAAAAAGTTTGATACCCTTTTTTATATTTCACCTTCAGCTCCTCATTAGTGCTAAGCTCAAGTAGCTCCTCTTGCAATATCACGTTCTCCACTTCCATTTCATCAAATGGATTTATAATCCATGGTGGTATTTCCATCGTGAGAATGTCTTCAAATCTGGTTTTGAAATCATCATGCAGGGCAATCAAATGTTGAACATATGTCTGAATATCATCATCCTCGCATTCTACCTGTGACAAGCTTGAGAATTGGGAAAATTCGCGTCGACTAATGTTTTGCTTCATTAACTTCAATTTTCCAAGAAAAGCGGAAATCACACTCTTTGTTTTAATTAAATTGAGGTTGTCCCCTTGCAGTTGTAAGTTAATATCATTAAACTTTTTGAACAAATCTGTCAAATACGCGATATCTGCTTTGAACTTGATCAGGTTTTCTTTTAAATCTGGAGCTTTACTATCCAGAAACTCCAAGACAGACTCAAAAAGTGAGTAAAATCTTGTTAAACATGCACCTTTCGACAACCAGCGTACTTCAGTGTGTAAGAGCAATCGTCGGAAGTCTTCATCATTTTCATCGCACAATTGGGCAAATAAACGCGTATTCAAAGCATTGCTTTTTATTTTATTAACCGCGTTAATCACAAATTGGAGCGATTGGTGCAGTCTAGCACTCAAATTTTTTGCTACTAAGTGTTGTCGGTGGATGACACAGTGAATTGCAGTTAAATCTGGTATCATTTTTTTTAGATGGCTTATGAACCCACGATATTTCCCGACCATTGCAGGAGCTCCATCTGTAGCCGCCGATGTAACGTTTGTGAACGGAATTGATTTTTCTTTTAAAAAATCGCTCAGGATGTTAAATATCGATTCACCTTTAGTGTCAGTCTTCAAAGTTTTGGCGAATAATAGCTCTTCATGAATTTCTTCGTCCATAACAAATCGCACAAATGCTAATAATAATGCCTCATTATCAGGTAAAGTTGACTCGTCCAGTTGAATAGAAAAATGAGTTGTTTGCAGATAATTACACAAGAAACTTTCAATATCAGAGCTCATTTCGTCAATACGTCTTTGTAGGTGAGGTTTGTGCAGAACAGTTTTTAAAACTTCTTCAACAGCGGGTAAAATTAACTGTTCACCAATGGTGTGGGGTTTTCCAGATTTCGCTATGAGTAATGAGATGTTGTAAGATGCCCGCAAGCCATCATCGTTACTTTCAGATGTTGAAGCGAACATACCTTGCAGGGTGGGTCTCTTTTCATATTTTTCTTTCAATGATTGAAAATATTTCAAATCTTTACCTGTTTTATCAGGGTGGCACCTTTTTAGATGATCTTCGAGCTTCGATGGTTTCATAGAGTCATTGCTCAAAACTTTATTGCATAAAAGGCACATGGGCAATCGCTTGTCCGCGTTTGATGGAAGAAAGCCAAATTTTAAATATTCCATACTGTACTGTCGACACTTAATTTTCTTCTTTGGCTCCGCCATGTTTCAAATTAGCTACCTGTAAGTATAAAAAAGTTTTTGTGATCTTAACATTCTTACTTAACTTCTTCTTAGTCTTACTTAACAGGATATGGCTATTTTATACGTAGAACAGAATTTATAATTTTTCGCTATGAATCAAAAAAAGAATACTAATAAACTTTTTTCGGCTGTCTGTTGTTTTATGGAAGTAGGTAGGTAATAATCGTAATGTTCATTATTTCATATTTCATACATGTCTATCATACACAAAGAAGACAAATATATTAACTACAAAAAGAGATACCTATAAGTTGTATAGCAAATAAACAAATAATGTACTTACTTTTCCGACACGATTCTGGCAACCAGGAACAGCAATTCACTTTACTTTTGTAGTCGAAATCCGGAAACAAATGAGTAACGTTTGTTCTTAGCATTCGTATTTATTGGTGAAGAATCAAACAAGTGCATACAAGCACAGCACATTACCGTAAGTCATAGGTATTTCGTCCCTTTGCACGTCCGAACAAGCGTTTTGGTCGGCGCCGGCGATAGCGACGCGACGGTGCTTCGCAAGCCTAGACTTGTTCGTTTGTCCAACAGCTCGTTCGCGATATGTTGCAGACTTGCAGTCGACAAGTTTTGGAGCCGAAAGTTGTAATTTTAATAATATAGTATTATAGTATAGGTAGTTTGATTCACCGAAATATTTATCACGGAGGAACGCAATATTTTTATTATATATTTATCAGTCGTCCAGGCTATAAAAATAATACAAAAATCATTATCTGTTTCGTTATTTACCATCGAAACCAGATAAATTTTCGTGGACCCCCACGTACAAACTGTGAACCCCTATTTTTTTGCCACTCCAGCGTAGACCCCTGTCACATCGTTCGTGGACCCCTGGGGGTCCACCTGGACCACTTTGGGAACCCCTGGTCTACAACATATCTAAATTTCATGAGAATTGACTGAAACCACATTTTCCTAACAAATTTTTCGGGGTCCTTTCCAAAAAGTTGGCATTCAAAGGTTATCTCGAAGAGACACTTTTAATATTCTATATTTATCGATATATATTTGTATATCGGAAGTCGATAAATGAGAAGTCCCTATGACAGCTCAAAAGTGCTACGAAAATTCCGGTCTCTGGTAATATACATTTTAATATTTATTAATAAGAAATTACAATTCATTTAAATTGAAAATAATGTAACTATTAAATTAACTACAAAGACTATAAGAAAACCATATTTTGCTGAGTAATTGTAAAAAATATATTATTACCATGGATAAATGAAAAACAATTTCGTGGATTGTCGAAAACTAACATCGCATCTTCTTATTTATGCCGGTTTAAAAATTGTCGTTGTCCTAAATGTAATTCCTGTAACCGTAACTAGAACAAATATTGTTGTAAATAAATCTTTTATCATAATCATCATCGAAACGGATTTCTTCAGTAATCTAGACAAAAACATGTAGCTTGATGTCATACGTCTTTCATCGGCACCAAAGTTACGCTCCCTGATCATAGAAGAATAAACATTGCTTAAATTACTTTAACAACATTCAGCATAATAAATTACTATACTCATTCTAGGCACTCAGTACATAACGTACGCATACTCAAATTGTCATTAGGTATTCCAACGTTAAGAGGAAAAACTACGGCCGTTTTCCATACAAACGTAGTCCTCTGTTTCCTCCTTGGATAATGCCATAAGAGCAATATTTTTTTTTTTTCAAATAATCTTTGGCCACTATTGCCATGTCCCTATGTGTCCCTATGTTTTTCTCTTTTTCATAAATTAATTATTAAGAGATATAAACCAAAAAACATGGGTTGGAATTTCCGCGGTATTCAGACATCCAGCAAACAAATTTGAAGAGATTATATAATAAATTATGCCAAAAAAACCGACTCCTATTTTGTACTTCGCTATGCCACAATTTGTGGTTTCTGTGAGCCAATGCTCGGTTACCTACAGAAAATACCGAAATCGACATATGCATGCCTATCAAATTCGAGGAGTACCCTCGATCCCTCCTAGATCCCATCATCAGACCTTCACCAAATTTATATGGGACCATCTTGGGGGTACCTGCTTTGAAACAAAAAAATAATTATCAAAATCGGTCAACGTGGTCAAGAGTTATCAGGGAACGTACATACATAAAAAAAACAAATATGCAGACGAACTGAGAACGTCCTTCCTTCTACCTATATTGAAGTCTGTTAAAAAAAGAAAGACACAGGAACACAGCAAATCCCTTCCTCTAGTTACTAATGAAAAAGTAATGAAATCGGTTCAGTTTTGGAGAAGGAAACAGGGGACTACGAAAAGTTGATTTTGTCTACTTTTTAACCGACCGAGGTTCTCTATTCCTCGGATTTTTTTTTATGTACGTTTACCGATTACTCGGAGACTAGTGGACCGATTTCAAAAATTCTTTTTTTGTTTGAAAGGGTGTGTTTTATAGTTGGTCCCATTATCACCTGGATCTGATGACGAGATCTTGAAAAAATCGAAGGAACTCCTCAAATTATATACCAAGAAGATGGGGTAAGGCAACAAATAAGGAACTCCTCAAATTGTACACCAAGAGGATGGGGTCTGGCAAAGTTTGGAGTCGGTGTTTTTTTGTTAAAAATTGTCGTAGGTAATTTCGGTCCGAGCTGCAGTTGTCTCTATCGCTCTCTATAGGCATTTGTTTCGGGTATAGCGCGACGGCAATAGATTTTATAAATACCTATTTTTCAATTCTCTTGCCCTTAGTGTTTCCTTAAGAGAGCAATAATAATTTAATACTGCTAACTTAACATAGGTACTTACCAGTAAAACCAAGAGACCACAGCAAATCAGCTTTCAGCACGGAAGTTATCTGCCGCGGCACCGTCCTCAGGAGTTTCCTGGAGGTATAGCCATTCTGAAAATAAACATTGCGTTAACACATACAGATTAATTTCATTTTTAACTTTAACAGCGGCTTACAGTAACTAATTCGCAGAGGCATTTCAGCATAAGCAATGTTTGTTACACGAAAGGTCTATAACAAGAGAATGGCCAGCCGAAAGCAGCGATATGGGGGGATGTGGTCGATTTGAATACGATGTGCACCTCTCGTGGCTGCCGGAGTGAGCGGAGAGCCCGCGCACGGTGGCTGCGCCAGCCCGCGTACAGGCAGCCTGCGGGACCACATTCCTGGAACAATACAATATGGGACCAGTTATGTACCTATCTATCTAATAACTGCCTGAAAGGTTACCTCATTCACCCTTTTTAAACGACTCGAATTGTATACGCACGCATATGCCGATTTCGGTATTTTCTGTAGGTAACCAAGCGTTGGGTCTCGAAAACCATACATTTGGTGAAACGGAACTGGTGATGATGACCACAGTTGTCATATGGAACTCCTCAGTGATGTAGGCACTTCACAGATTCCGATGAAATTTTGTTGACATAGCAACAAAATGCTCGTAAAAATACACATTTTGATGTGGAGCTTATGGTGAGGAACTGACGGACAGTATGGGTTCCCTGCGGAATCCACGGAACTCCTCAAATATCATCAGCCCAAATAAAGTGACTTGGTTGGGGTCTGTAGTAACCACCTCATTTGCTATCGAAAAGCAGTGCAGGTGGTGAAGTGGGAAGGATATGTAAAAATGTCATGTGTGTGGCATAGCGAAGGAAGCACAAATTTGGAGTTGGTTGTTTTGTGTATAAATTATTATACCTCTTGCACATATTTGATGGTCCTCTGCACTTGTCTCTGGGCCGTGACGCGCCGCACGGCGGGATGGTCGCGCAGCGCATCCAAAGCCCGCCTGTTGCCATCCTCCAACAATATCACATCAAAGTCACTCGGGTACTCCTTAGCCGGATTGTTTCTCTGAGTAATAGTCCAGTTGAACACCTGACCAACAAGATCATTCTATAGACGTTTAACCTATGAAGAGGCACCCAAGAAGGCCAATGCTATGTATGGCACACACACAAACAAATTGAACAAAGATTTGGTGGTAAAAAAGTTTCTTGTGGATTGACTTTTATTTTTCTGAACATATGATATGGTTTTTAACTCCCAATGCAGACAAGGGATAGATACATTATACTTTCTGTCGCATTATAGCTCCCTCACGGAATTCATTTTAAATATGTTTTTCAAAACCAAAAGACTTGTCTGTCAAGATGGAATTAAAGATATTAAATATTAATAAAATTATGAGGGGTCCTCCTGGCCCAGCCGCGTCCGCGTTCCGCGTGCGGTATGCGAAGTGACGCAACTTCGGTCGTGGTCAACTCTTGGATGGGTGACAGCTTTGAGTGGTTACTAACTGAGCGCTCCCGTGATTTGGAAGTCACATTAAGCCATTGATATACAACAGCAGTGGTTAAGCCAAGTTAGAGGCATCTGGGTGGCTTGAGAACTTCTAATGGTCAAGTTGCCCACTGACTTGACAAGCCTAAACCCAATAAGGTCTAGTTTACCCCTTGTGTTAGAAGGTCAGATGGTAGTCGCTTCCGCAAAAACTAGTGTCTATGCCAATTCTTAGGATTAGGTAGTGAACCCTGGGCATTATTCAAGATGCAACTGTACTGGGATAACGCTAGGATGATGATTAATTATTTTAAATCTTATAGATACATATACATTGAAAGTAGATAACTGGGTGAATTATAAAAAAAATAGTAATGGACTTAATTATGTCTACATTTTATTAATTGATTCCATTGTGTTACGAAAATGAGTCACACATTTTATATAGGTACTGTAGTAATACAAACGGCGGCAGTGTGATGATAACAGCTGAAAAGGTTTAAAATTCTGGGCTGTGGATAAATACTTGTTTTGTCAAAGTACTGCCATTATCTGGCTGATTGAAAAAAAAAACAGAAACAACTGAACTTATTTGGATGTGGTGTACTACTGTGAATGCAATCAAATTCATTCAATTACATGAGATATATTCAATATTTAAACTGGGTTTTCAATATTAATATAAATATTAAGACTGTTAATTTGGATAAATCAAAAGCTCCAATTGAATTTAAACCTCAAATTCCGAATTTGGTTCCGATATAATTTCCGATAAAAAACAGGATCAGACACAAATATTTCTTGCTGCCTCAGTCTTCACTTCTTGTTCCAGATTCGGTTCCGTTAAACTGAATTTAAAAGCTCTGAATTGTGCTTCGGTTCTGATAAAACTGGTTCCGGTAAACTGAATTTAAAAGCTCTGAATTTGGCTTCGGTTCCGATAAAACCAGCTCCGTAACATTCCTACTTAAGACATGCAATAGTTCTATGAGACCGCCAGGCCATACCTTTTAAACCAAGGTGTAGAATTAGTAAAGTCAGGGTTTAGGAGCTTGGCTTTTAGTGGGATCTGATAACTTTATAACAATCATACCCAGCGAGCATCAATATTTACTCAGCAATGTACAGTGAATTGTGATTGACGAAGGTCTACATGGTGGAAATAGGGGCCTGCTTTGCCATCCAATAATTTTATTCAGCTATCTATAGTTTAATGAGCATATAGTGAATTGAGCTGCTTACCCCGGCATTTCGTAAAGCTGCTGATACATAGTTCTCCCGGGTACTTCTAGGAAAATATCCTTTGAAGGTGATAATGTGCTCACTGGCGACAACTTGCGTACTGTACTCGTAGTCAACACGAGATGAACCTGTCGCGTTACACGACGTGCCCTCATCTATTGCTTGTTCACCCGCACACACAAAAACCAGCATAAAACCCAAAAACAAACTAAGTTTCAATTTAATCCCCCCCATAATTGAAAGATAAATTGACTACATTACATTTTGCTGAGAAGAAAATTAACAGTATCCTCTGCGAGAATGGTAATCCTACCATTAAAGCCCCAAACCCTAAACTGTATATGATGTCTTAATTCATTTCTAAATTTTATATTGCAAATGCATCGTACTACTTCATGCACTACGACCGTGTCAACCTGTCCACTTGTCAAAGTCCTATATTTTCAATCTACATTCGATCTTTTTTTTTAATAGATAAACCAGTGACAACTACCGAGTGTATTTTTGGTACAATAACAAGGTGGTTGTTGAAGTATTTTTCTGGCACATAACCGAAGAAGGCTATTATTGGCTATGTGCGAAGTAGGTGGTGGGGGTAAGCTAGGCGATCGTAGCGCACACCATGGCAGAAATGTGCACTTACCGGGGACCACTGTCAAATTTACTTTCACGTTTTCTATTGGTTTCTTAACGGTTTCCTACGATTCGTTTCGTTTGTATGTATTTTATATTCTCTTATTTATTTTAGTAAAATTTCCAATACGGGGTCTTTCTCGTTTACTAAAGTAAATAAAATATTCATGTGTCATTATTTGACATCTCTAAGTTTTGACATTGTCTCGGGACCTTTGACGTTTCAGACGTGCACATAGCCAATATTCACTCATGAAGTAAGGATAAACTGGAGCCCGCATTGCACACATACAAACGATGGCGAGACAGATGAAAGCATTGACAAGTACACACGTAGGAACGAGATACAATGTCACATCTTCTGTCCCTCATCGCGTACAGGCTTTTATTGTTTGTCACCAGTGGGGCTAGTATGATCGCTTATATGTCGGACATATAGCATTCGTCCCTCTCGCACTTACATACTTGACAGTACGTGACGAATGCTATATGTCCGACATATAAGCGATCATACTAGCCCTGCAGCTTATTTGTCACCGGTGCCTTAAAGCCGGGTCCCCAGCGCCATGTTTTTGGTGTTTGTAAACATCAAACACGTTTTTCGAACACAAAATAGGCGTGGCTTCAATATTAAGAGGGTCCAAACATTTCGTTACAATTACAACTCATCATAGTCGCGATCGCCTGCGAGCGGCCATGATTACCACCCACACTACAATGTTTACTGTGTGCGTGCGGTTCGAGTGACGCCGGTTGATCCGACACTTCTTGATCATTGTTATACTTTTACTTTATAGTGAACTAGGAAAAAATAAAATCTGATGAGTTTTACATGTTTGGGGGGCGAGAGATGTTCAACGCCTCCCGTGTTTATATTGATAGTGTTCAAGGGTCGGCCGGCAGGAAGGAATTAAATACTGGAGATCACTGATAGCAGTATATTCTTATCGACAATAATATAGTAACTTAGAACAGAAACATAAAAATCATACAGGACATTTTTCCCTAGTGACAAATGTCAATCTAATAAAAGAACATCGTATCTTGACATAAATATTGAATTGGCTGATTAGCAAATAGTTTGCATATATAACGCCACACCACCCCCCCGCGGAGAAAGAAACAGCACATTAAATTGTAAAAAACTTAAAACTAAAAATAACAATAATTATCATTACCCTTAAATCTCACGTGGCGACCTGAACGAGTAGTATGTGGTCGATTTGAAAAAGTAGTGGTATTGGTATTAGTATTCGCAGACTTATCTATATTAAAAAAGGCTAAATTGAATGATTTGGGTTTACATCTTTGTAGGATCGAACTATCCACTTTTTAAGTGGATTTTAGGTTTTTGAGCGTTTTCAGGAGGTGTGCATGCTCACCCAGGGCCTTGAGCTGGAGAGCAGTGGTGGAGGCAGCGCGGAATTTCACCGCTAGGAGGGAGACCTCGTCCATATCGATCAGATCGGCGAGATCCCCCACCAGCAGGAAGTCGTTCCAGCTGGACTCCGTGTTGTTGTTAAATGCAGCCTCCATCATGCGGGGTCCTGGTTTACTGATTGTCTATGAGCGGTCCAACTCTTGGTTTGGTGAGGAGGTGGTTGTGGGGGGTATTGTAGGGAGGGGGCAGTAGGGAGGAAAGGCGGGAGAGGGAAAGGGATGAATAGGGTTTTTGGAGGGGGTGCTGATTTTGGGAGTAAGCGTGAAGAAGAAAGGACGCTCGCGTACGAATGAGCCGACGAGGGCACAACAGGGGGTATAGGTGCAACATAGTTTGAATGTTTAAATGGCCTAAGGGAGGGGAATTCCTCATATCTAAGGGTAGGGGTGACTGAGGTCACTGGGAGCGCAGCTGCTCTGGGTCCCCAATGGCAACCAACGTCTTTGAGCTTGAGTTGGCACTGGCGGTAGTGACGGTAGCCCCCCTACTTTCCCGGGAGACAGCGGAGGGGCCATGCATTAGGGGAGGGTCGTATTTGAGCGGTCCACCCCTGAGCGGTCTCTCCTATGACTGCGGTTTGTACGACTTGTACGGCCACCTGAAGCCCTGTCAGGTAGTGGTGAGGGGGCCGCCGGGCATCCGCTAAAATTAGCCGGATGTGGTCCCAGGCAGTTACAGCACCGCACCGGCAGCTCCCCAGTGATCGGGTCCGTTTGCCGGTCACAGTCCTTGGATCAGTGGGACCCGACACAATTCCCGCACCTCGGCTTTAAAAAAAACAGCACTTAGTCAGGTGGCCGTACCTCTGGCACCTGTAGCACATCTGTGCTCTGTTAGGTTTATGTGGGGTCTCTACTGAGAGACCACTCAGTCCGCAGACCACTTTGATGTTGTAAATCTCTTTGCCCCTGGGGATCTTGTCCAATATCGCCAGTACCGAGTTACAGGGCTCCCTGCCCCGACCCCTGTGCATCCTGTGCACTTCTAAGGCGGGGGAATCCCTGAGATCCTCCAGGATTTCCCCTAGATCGAGACCGACAGGGAACCCCCTAATAACAACCCTAAGACGAGGCTCAGAACCATCAGGGTAAGTAAAAAATCCGTCGTTCCCCAGCCGCCTCCTCCACTCCCTGTATTGAGCGGCGGTTTGAGTCTGGATGAATAGGTAGATTTCTCCAGAGTCAGGGTGCTGCTCCTTGTACCTAGCGATGTAAGCGTGCAAGAAACCTTGTCCCCTGCTGTGTGCCTCTTTGGAGAGAGGGGACCACCTTGCCGGGTCATACACCACCAGACATGGTGGCCTCCTCTCTTTTTTGGGTTTTGAATTTGGGAGACCACTCCCGTCCCCGCCGACTGCCCCGGGCGAACACGGGTAGGGAGGGTGAATCCCCCCCTCCTCAAGGCCAAAAGAATGAAAACACATTTAAGCAGAAATCTAGGTATATTCTCTGACTCCAATGGGATCCTAAGGTGCGATGGAAGACTTGCACATTCTGATTTGTCCTATGATGCAAAGCATCCCATACTCCTACCAAAAAACAGCGAGTTAACTGAAAGGTTAATCAAAGAAACACACGAGAAAAATCTTCATGTGGGTGTATCCCATACTCTAGGTATTATACGACAGAAGTTTTGGATCCCTCAAGGAAGAGCACAAGTCCGAAAGATACTGAGCAAGTGTGCTAGATGTATAAAACATGGAGGAGGTCCGTTCGAACTATCTGCAACCCCGGCTTTGCCGGCGGAAAGAGTGAGATATACTACCGGATTTACATATGTAGGTGCGGACAATTTCGGTCCTATGACCATAAGATCTGATAATGGCCTAAAAAAGAGATGGATTTGCCTCTTCACATGCCTTGTGATACGAGCCATACACCTAGAGGTAGTTAAGGATCTTACCACAGATGAATGTCTCATGGCATTTAGACGTTTTATTGCTACTCGAGGAACTCCATCGCTAAAATTAACTGACAATGCACCTCAATTCAGGCTGTTAGCTGAAGTAATGTCAGAAGAAGGAGCGTTGACAGAGAAGCTAAGATGGAAATTTATTCCTCAATTGGCACCTGGCATGGCGGTGCGTATGAAAGGCTAGTAGCTGTAGTGAAACATTGTTTAAAGCGAACACTCCAAAAACATATAAGAATAATAATAATATTGGGGGACAATCTTACACAAATCGACCTAGTCCCAAACTAAGCAAAGCTTGTACTATGGGCACTGGACGACGATATACATACTTATATAGATAAATACATACTTAAATACATAGAAAACATCCAAGACCCAAGAACAAATATCCGTGAAAAATGCACAAATAAATGCCCTGGCCGGGATTCGAACCCGGGACCTCTAGCTTCGGAGGCAGAGTCACTACCAACTAGGCTAAACAGGTCGTCTCTATATGCTCGAAGAAAATCAACTTTCGACAATAATCAAGGAAGTTGAAGCAGTGGTTAACACTCGTCCACTTACCTATGTTGGAGCTGATATGGAACATATTCTAAAGCCAGCAGATTTCCTGACACCAGGAAAATGTTTGAATGTCCAAGTACTCATGGATCACTTACCATTGTCTGGTTCGATCATTAAGCAACAGCTCATTGAAGGTTGGAAACGTGGAAATATCATTATGAATGAGTACAAGGAAATGTTTGGCAACCAGTATCTGTTGAACCTTAGAGAGAGATATAGCAACTCTCCTAAGCAATCAAGAGTACGAACTCGTGAGATACCTCAAGTTGGAGATATAGTGCAAATAAAGGGTGAATTAAGAAACCGTGAGAGTTGGAAGGTTGGGAAGATAGTTGAAGTGATAATGGGAAAAGATGGCTTATGTAGGGTTGCTAGAGTAAAGGTTGGCGACCTTGTTTTTACACGCTCGATTGCTCACCTCTATCCTCTTGAAGTGGAAGAGGAAGAAACCCATCGAGACCCAGTCTACAAGAAGTTTAGCCAAAATGATCCTAAAGAAAATGTCGAAAATGATACTTCATCTCATATCTTGCCTAGAGAAATTGAAAATGTGAATAAAGATATGTCAATAGAGATATTCAGTGACGAGGTCGATAATAATGCATCGAATGAAAATAGCAGACACGATTCAACGAGAGACACGAGAGAGAAGCTAAAAGACACAAGCGCAAAGGATGACACTGAGATCGCACGAGATCACAATGCGGGTGACTTGGAAAACGAGACTCAGTTTAATGAAGAACCTTGTGACCAAGCGAACGAAATGAGACAACGTCGAACCGCTGCAGTCCAAGCACTGGAAAAAATTCGGGAATGGACTCGAGATTTGATGACTAACATAGATTAGCTTGCGAGGCGGGTGTGTCGCGAAGAGTCGCGATATATAACCCAACAATATTTGTATATAGCAACATTGATCCGGAAACGGAAGAGCAATGAAAAACTTTCGGATTTGGCAAGCTGATGTTCTTTTATTCGATCTTCTTTCACCACTCTGTCAAGTGCTGCGCCCAGATCCTTGGTCTCTTCAGCGTGAAGTACTCCTCAGTGCGATTGTGAATTCTCCAGCCTCCTCGATGCAAATGAAAGCTAAGTACCTAATTAAAAGAGAATTTAATTTATAACACAAAGATTTAAAGGAGGCCAAGGTTTCTGGTCATCACGAAACTCTTTGAGCTGATGGTGACCGCAGTCTTGACTCCCATTGAATATGACCGATTTCTAAGCTATTATGTTATTCCATGTCGTACATAAACCGAATAAGTCTAATCAGATCATATAAATATTATATTGAGTTTCATCTTTAGTAGTCTGGCCATTCTACGTAGGATATGAAATTAATCTATTCAAACTTAGCTTGCTCGCGTTACAGTGTTGGAAAACATAAAGGAAGGGTTTAATTGAATCCTTCTGTGCTAATGGAATGAAG
The DNA here is from genome assembly GCA_905163555.1 of Notocelia uddmanniana. Taxonomy (NCBI): domain Eukaryota; kingdom Metazoa; phylum Arthropoda; class Insecta; order Lepidoptera; family Tortricidae; genus Notocelia; species Notocelia uddmanniana. The sequence continues at coordinate 50,600,891 of LR991052.1, forward strand.
GAGTAGTATGCCTGTAAGGGTCGCAGCGAGATGAAATTAAATAACATATCAATAAGATTAAACGTACAAATGTTCGGTCCAATCCCGTATAAACAAAACAAGTTAGGTCTTAGAGGTTCACGCAGTAGAATCAATTATTACCCTTAAAACAGGCGCAGCAGTTCACTCCTGATGTGCTGTTGCGAGGTGGTAACAAGGCGTACCGCGGGATACGACATCAATGTTGGTAAGACAGCTGATTACTTCTCAGACACTGTAGAATATCGCAGTAAACCGTTTTCTAGCCTACTCTTCAAACTATAAATAATGCGAAGCAGATTTATCATAATATTAGTTCATTATTTACATGAACATTTCAAACAATATTCTTGAACCAAGGCATCATGTTACTTTGTGCTTACTTCATGTAAAGTTGGCACCCCTGACTCCTGCACAATACGGTTCAAAACAGTCCGTGTTCTAACGGTGGGAGCGTTCGCGCCGCGCCTCTTGCGCACGTCGGGCGTCGCAAACAGGTGCCGCGGGCGCCGCGCCGACCGCCGGCCCACTTGCACGCGGCACCTGCAGGCCCATTCGCTCCAGCACGGACGCGTTGTCCTTATATATTTTATTATGCATTTATATATTTTATACCACATGCTTGTATCAGTCTCCTCAAACAAAAAAATGTTACTTATTATGTATGGCGTTCTATATTCACTACAATAAGAAAAAAAATACGAAGAAATAAGACAGACAGACATATTCTCTTAATCACGTCATCGCTATGCTGATGCCCTAGCGGGTCAGTCTGTCTGTCATTTATGTCAATCAATAAATTTTGCACATATTTTCCAACTTTACGGAGTTTTACTAAAGCCGGGTCCACAGCGCCATGTTTTTCGTGTTTGTAATCATCAAACATGTTTTTCGAACACAAAATAGGCGTGCTCTCAATGTTAAGGCCGGTCCACTGCACCAAAAATCCAACAAAACATGTTTGATGTTTGCATACACGAAAATCATGGCGCTGTGGACCCAGCTTAATATTTAGGTGTACAGCGTCAACAAAGTGGTCTTCGAATCGTTTCTAGTGTAAATCAAACCACACATGAGTACACCGCGAAATATGTTATGTTATGTGTTTCGCACGCCGAGTGGAATAAAAACCCGTAGGGTTACTCAAGCTGAACGCAAGGCAGAAGCAAAAGTCACGACGTCTGCGAAGGCACCAGGCTCTTCACCAGTATCGGCAGTATCGCTGACATGTCATGCCGCAGACGCGACGTTCGTGGCAGGCAGCAGCCGTATGTCAAATAAGGCGCCGTCGTTGAGGGACGACGGTGTGCCGCACCCGCTGTCACCGCATAATAAGGTACCGTCCGCATCCACATCCTTGTCAGCACGAAAGAAGGTGTGGGAAGCCTGGAACTAAAGGCCAAATAACGAAAGGCGTTGATTGATCTTCAGTGCGATAGAGAGTGACATCTGCCCGGCTAGTATGATAGCTTATACCGGCACGTTATATGGCCGAAATGTACTGAAACGTCACATAAAACGTGACGTTACATAAAACATGACGTTTCAGTACATTTTGGCCATATAACGTGACGGTACAAACAAGTAAACTAACATCTCCATAGAAAAAAACGTACTTTCAGCTGGAAGGCCCCTGCCCGGCTAGTATGATAGCTTATACCGTCACGTTTTATGTGACGTTTCAGTACATTTTGGCCATATAACGTGACGGTATAAGCTATCATACTAGCCGGGCTGGTATCAGTGGCTCTTATGTTGTATATGTTTTTACAGCTGTCACAGATTTTTTTCTGTCATTTACGTCAATCAATACTTATGTACAGTATGCTAAATTTCAGCTCAATTGGATACCGGCACAGACTAGTAAGGGTTCAGACCGCCAACTCACGAAGAAAATATATAGACCGTAAGCAACTATGTTTAATCTGTACCCGCTGGTAGATTTTTGACGTTTCTTTTTTTTAATTATTTAATGGCACTGTGGCAATGGAACTTACAGTGAACATCCAACAATAAATATATATAGCTCATTTAAATTTAACTTTGTGTAGAAGCTCACGGCATTTCCAATTGAACACCACTGGTGTTCAATTGAAATACCGTGAACTATGTTGAGCCATATCTTAGTTAAATGAAATTAAACAAACATTTTATTTATCAGCAGATTTATTTTTTAATGTATCTCATCTCATATCCGGGAAAACGATATATCTTCGTCCTTTCACAGAGTACTACGTTTTACAACCACAACACTTGTACATTTTGCAAAATGAGAACTTGCATGCCTTGCCACATACGATGCACTTCACTATCTTCCATTTGTTGTCCAAACAATGGTTAATACGCGCTTCCAGATGAATTTTCGATTAGTTACACAGTTTCGCTTGTTTACTGCATAGTAAACTATCAATACTACAATTTAAATAACAACATTAGAAAAAAAAATGTTCAGAGACGACTAGACGAAATTCCGAGGAGACGCCATTTTATTTTTATTTGTCACTTTATTTTGACGTTTGACGTAGGCAGTAGCCAATCAAAGCTCAGTGTGTCGTCACAATCTTTTGACACAATATGGACGCTATCATACACGTTTCGTTCTACGTAGATATACAGCCGTGGATACCGGCAAGTTCGGTAACAATGTAATATTGTATTGTTACCTACCGAACTCGTGTATCATGGCACCACCGTGCTGATCTGATGGTGGTGAATTAAAACTCGTCCTCGTCTTTTTTTAATTTACGCATGGCTCATCACGGGAAAACACATTTGTTAAGAGATTTGGAAAATAAAGTAGGGCTTAGGCAAAAATTACACAAGACTATATTGTTTAACAATGTATGGATACACAAACTAATCACAATTAGCGAAAATAAATATTTCTTTGAGAAATATTCTTATTTTATTTACTACTTAATTTAGTTTAAATTTCATTGTACATAGAACCTATATTAGAAATAATCCTCATATCCACAGATGTACTTGGTCACCCTAATTAAAACGAGATGCAATCCTCGAGTTTGGCTTCTCTGTCGGTCACACTTTTTCGTCACAGTACATAATCTGGTTTAGGTATAGATTCGTGATTCGGTACCTAATCGATTTCTATCAATTTACGGAAATATCTTCTGAATCGAAACGACAGACTTGGTCACAACACTAGTTTTAAAAGAAAGCGACATAACACGTAACTGTTTGGGTGGTGAATTATTGTCGTAAAATACTCAATAAGAATGAAGTAAAAAAATTTAACATAACATAAATTATGTTTAAGCAAAATATTATTATTATTTACTTGAAAAGCCCTAATACTATTACGTGATTTTATTTATAACTAGACGTACCTGCGGCTCCGGCTGCGTAAATGAAACATAAATAAACGTAAGAAAGGAAAGAAAACAGGGGCCTTCCAGCTCGAAGAACGAGCTTTTCTAAGGAGATGTTAGTTTAAATTTTTTCCAGCAGATGACACTGTGTGTACTGTTTCACCTGCCTCTCTATCGCACTTGCACATTGTGAGTGACAAAGAGGCACATCTTTCGCGGTTGTACTTCTTTCATTTCATGTATACTTTACCTAAAATTCTGATGATGTATTTACTACCTAAATTTATGGTTCAACATTTTTTTCATGTTTACATTTCGAGCGGTCCAACTTACGCAGGTAGTAATGTACACAACATTGTGACAACAACACTTGTACTAATTTAGCCTCGTCAATTATTCGTGCAAATGGATAGTAGATTACAGTGCTAATAAAATGCTCCATAGGAAGAGAAGAATGTATGTTTTCAACGTCTGCTACCTTACAAATTTCGAGTGAAATTTTATCGATGTGGAGTGTATATATGCTTATAAAGCTTAAATATTTTGCGTGAAACTAAACGTTTGCACGGTACGTTGACATCGCTGTCAATTTAAAAATTCAAATGTCAAATGGGTTTTTAGGTTAATTGTATATTTATATAATTATGTGTACTTATTAACTATATATTACGATTTGCTGTTAATAGTAATAGTCTCAGTAAATAATTTCGACGCTACAACTAGACGGTAAAAGCTATCGTGCGGCAAAGCAGAGTGTAAGGGATTCATTGAAACTGAATATCTTTGAAAGACAAAGCATCTCCCTGCATAATATAATATGCCACTTTTTACGTGTTAATTTTGTTTTATTATTTATAATACGGATAAATTTTGGTGCGATTGCTAATATCGAATGTTTGTAAGTAAAATTGTGTAATAAACGATATTTACTGTTACCTATTTTGTTTTATTGTCAGAAGAATGTCATGCCCATATTTATTAAAAATGGTCTGAAATTTATGCAAAGATTGCCAAATAGGCAATGTAACTATTATTTTATTACTTATTTCCTTATTTTTGCATTAGTTTCAGAAAGGAACTTGAAATGTATTTTTATTTTAGTACGAGTAGTTAGTACCTGCCGCCGAGCGGCCGTGCTGTTAGTTTTGTACTAATACCACTATGGCGCTACAATCTACGTGGAGTATTTCACTGATATCTCTATCTCAGTCTATAAATATTGTACTTTGTGAAAGAAAACTCTAGTTCTACAGACTACATGCGTATTTTTTTAAACCGCCCGCAGACCAACCAAAACCATACTTGGCGTACCTATAAAAGCGATTACGCACTGCCTGAGGGCCTACCGCTAACGGAAAACGAAGTATGTCCCTCTCTGTCGCTCTAATACTCAAGTGCGACAGAGAGGCAGATATATCGTTTTCGGTTCGCGATAGCGCCTTTGTTCCGATAATCCATCTCTTTCGCATTTGCATAAGATATCGGAAGTGCGAAAGAGACAGACGTGACTAAATTGTAGACGTTTAACATTTAGTGGGGCCAGATACACGGTGATTATTATAACACGATACACTCATATAACAATATGTGAATATTGAAGCAAATTATTACAATACTGGGATGACAATATTATTGCGGTTTTCAAAATTGTATGGATTTTGCCTTCAGTATTCATCAATATTCACATCGAAAAAGGTGAGTAAATCATGTAAAAAATATTCTTGAGTTTTTTACACGGGGTAATAATACTTGAAAATACTTTGTACGGATTAGGCATTATTCACCTATTCTACAAAATTGAATTAATATTATAAATCCCGGCTACAATATACACCTTGGCCGAATAGGACATTGACTTCGAAAACTATTAAATGACAACTTCGATTTTCCCCCATCACAGAATTAAAACATAACTCGTAAAAAAATCTGAAGGAAGGCTCGAAGTGCGCACTTTTCTACGGAGATGTTAGTTTAACTGGTTTGTACCAGATGTCACTGGGTGCTATCTCTATCTTTTATTTATTTTATTTATTAGGAAGGTACACTTTACAGACATCATACAACACATGGTTCAGTCAGCTCGCGCGTGTTCAGTAGCTTATAAACTAGCATGATATCCAAAACTAAGTGCACACAGCTTGATCAGTAAATTAGCGCATATTTGCCCATGTGTACAACATAGTGTCAAGTCGACCAACACAGATCAGGGTTTTAGATTAAGATCATACATGTTCAACATTCTATAACAGCTTTGTCCTAATCTATTTTGGCCAAGTCGACCCAATGATGCATCTACAATCTACGTTTCGATTTAACACAAGTGACATAAGCATGATCAGAGGATATGCAAATTTTTATCTACTAATAAACTGTGAATTTGAGAATTATAGGCCTTTAGGAACGAACTTAAATATACCTACAGAGGGTTCAGTTTTAGGCGTTAAGCGTAAATCACGCGTTACTTACGAGGGAGGACGGGGGGGGGAGGACGATGGGGGAGCAGAAAGGAGGATGACCACCAAGATCCTCCTGAATTTAGTAATGCGTGGATCAAATATGTCGACACGAACATTGACCACAGCCAAGTCATTATATTGTCTGCACATTCTGGTGATTGGGTTATAGAAGGAAGTATTGTTTTTGTACACCTTCAGAGAAAAAACTTTACATGTACGACCTCTAAAACGAGGCGTGTTAAAAGTTAGAGTTGACAACAGAGCAGCTGAATCTATTTTGGAATGTAAAATTTTATGTAAGTATAGAAGGTCGCACATTTTGCGACGGGCTTCCAGTGTGGGAATTCCAAATTTTTTAAGTCTACTAAGGTATGACTTATACGTGCGACCAAGGTTGAACCTGTAAGCAAGAACCTTTAAAAAATATTTCTGTACACCCTCTATATTATTGGTGTGTACAGAATAGTGTGGAGTCCAGATCGGGGAACCATACTCAAGGACACTTCTGACTAAACTAAAGAATAGTGTTAGTAAACTATTAGGTTTTTTAAAACCCTTGGTAGTTCGAAAGATAAAGCCCAGTAACTGTCTGCCTCTGCCAACCAAGTATTCGTAGTGAGGACGAAAGCTAAGCTGATCATCAAAGAGGATCCCAAGGTCCCTAACAACAGATTTCCTATCAAGAGCCTGACCCTTTAAATCATAATTATATACGAGTTTATTCTTTTTATTTGAGAAAGATATAACGTGGCATTTGGCAACGTTAAGATACATATGGTTGAGGGAACACCATTCAGATATATGTCTCAGATCATTCTGCAACAATAAGCAATCATTAATATTGGTTACAGTGTTAAAAACCTTAAGATCATCAGCGTAAAGCAAGCAGGGACAAGATAAACGGTCAACTAGATCGTTAATAAACAGCACAAACAACAGTGGGCCGAGGTGGGATCCCTGAGGAACGCCTGACGTTATAATAAGTTCCGGAGAAGTGTATCCATTGATGGCCACTAGTTGACTTCTATTAAGAAGGTAGGATTGAACCCAGCGAAAGAGGTTACCGTGTATTCCATATTGGACTTTAATTTTGTGACAAAGGATAAAATGGTCAACCTTATCGAACGCCTTAGAGAAATCAGTGTACATGGCATCAACTTGACCCTGTGAGGCGAAGACATTGCATAGATAGTGCTTGTATTCGAGTAGATTGGAAACAGTGGACCTATTGCTAACAAAGCCATGCTGCTTATCAGACAAATATGGTTTCACATGATTATAAAGAAAAGTATGCACTGTGGATTCGAACAGCTTGGTAATACAGGAAAGAATGCTTATAGGTCTGTAGTTTTCAACGCACGATTTATTGCCTGATTTGTATATCGGAACAATATATGCAACTTTCCACAACGCTGGAAATACCCCGGTGCCAAGAGACTTGTTGAAGAGCAGGCATAGAGGAAAGCTAAGTTCTTCACAGCATTCCCTGACGAAAGAGGCAGGAATACCGTCTGGACCTGCCCCCTTATTAATGTCTAGAGATTTAATTTTCTCCACTAGATCCAAACGACTAACCTCCACACTAGAAATGGAGGCCCTGTTACTGCATTCCGCAGCGTGGTTAGAAACATCAGGCAGACCATGGTGTCCAAAGACTGATCCAAAATACTCAGAAAAGAGATTACATACACCTTGACTATCCGAGGACGAGCGCTGGCCGTATGTCATGGTTTGAGGAATGGAAGCAGATATTTTTTTGGACTTTATGTAACGCCAGAATGATTTTATGTCGTGTTTAAGAGAATCTTCAATCGAGGATAAAAATAATTTGTGGCATTGTACGGTTAAATTTTTGCACCTAGTGCGCAACAGTGAAAAAGTGTCATAGTCTCGGGGGTTTCCGAATTTCTTAAATAGTTTATGATACTTATGTTTCTCCTTGAGACTACGCTTTAAAGCTTCACTATACCACAATGGATAATTGTTACTTTTGTTTAATTTCTGTGTGGGCGTATGTTTTTTTATAATTCCGTTTAATGTGTCATAAAACACCGCAACACAATCATCAATGTCCGGTGAGCACAGTAGCGATGACCAATCAGTTGATTTCAATTCAGATTGTATCTTATCAAAATTACATTTGTTGAAATTAAGACGTGTTCCACTACATATTTTCATAGCCCTGCCCGGTTTAGTGAGTGGGACGTCTATAACGATTGAGGGGTGATGCACATCCAGCCTACTCAACGGCTCGGCACCATAGACTGCAATGCAATCAATGTTGGACAAAACTAGATCTAAGAAACGGTTATTATGATTGGGTACGTTATTATGTTGTGAAAGATCACATAAAGATAGGGTATTGAAGAGCAGCCTGGATTTGCAGTCTAAAGGGTCACGTGGAACGAAATGATTCAAGTTGGCAGGTCGGAACCATGTGATATTGGGAGTGTTGAAGTCACCTATTAAAATGAATTTATCACCAACCTTGGCATTTAAAACTATATCTTGAAGATTAGAGTAAAAGTGTTGCAGTTCTATGATAGGCAAATCAGGCGGTAAATAACAAACACACACATGCAATGTCAGCCCACTCGGCTCCGTTGGCAAGACACTCAGCCAGACGTCGATCGCACTTGCTTATTGGAGTGACATAGATGCAGCGGTCGTGCGGTTAGTTCTTACTTAATACCACGGCGGCGCTACTATCTATGTAGAGTATTTCAATGATATCTCTATCTCAGTACATATGTATACTGTACTTTGTGGTAGTCTGTGGCTCAAAGCCGAGACCCACCTGACGTTAGCCGATCGTTTCCGAAAAATGGCCGCAGCTCGAAACTGTAACTTTTATATAGGTGATTGTAAAAAGAATGCGCAACGGAAGCTGTAGCTTTTATGCTCTTATTCTGGGGCAATATCCAGAGAATATATTTCTATAGTTATTTTTCGTGTTACGCGTGCAGTTTTCGAGAAACGTGTCGCCGGAGATCGTTCTTTGTGTAAGGCGCTATCTCGCTCGCTCCCCTTACTTTATATCCCTTTCTGTTTTTTCACTTTTATATAATAGATTCCGACACGATAAGTCTTGCGTGTTTACGTTCTATGGGTGTTGTGATGTGATGTGTCAAATGGTTGAAGTAACAGATTACAAGTGTACTTTGTGTATAAACATAAAATAATTAGGCCATGTTGAGATTATCGATCCGATTTCAGTGTACGATCCGACACTGATAAAATAGTACATTACGATATTTTCGATACAAGTTCGAAAAGCTTGACATTTTGTACGAGTCCCGAGCAATGTGACACTCATAGGCCCTTAAATTCACGCGACTAGATCTCCTATATTATGTGTCACCAAGCTGTCACCACACAACACAACATGCAGGGGCCTTTCAGCTCAAATTACGAATTTTTCTATGGAAATTTTAGTTTAACTTGTTTGCACTAGATGTCACTGGGTGCTATCTCTATCGCACTTGCATATTGAAGTGACAGAGATGCAGCGTTCGTGCGGTTTGTTCTTACTCAATACACAACGGCGCTACGATCTATGTAGAGTATTTCACTGGTATCTCTATCTCAGTATATATTGTATATGTGACAACATGTATGTACCAAGGTACCAAGTACCTACGTTACCTTACGTCAAATATGATTTATTAAATTGATAGGTTCGTCATATACTTTACCAAGAATTTAGCATGTATTTTGTATCACTATACAATTTTTGTAGAACGTTTTTATTTTATTAGAAGTTTTAATTGATAATATTGATATCGACAAGAAAATAGACAAATATGGCAGCATATAGCCTGAGCAACAGATTCTCGCCGGATTCCAAATATTATCGTTTTTACGATCCTGGTGCTTACCAATACGATGAGAACTATAACGCAAACCCAGCCCAAGCTCCGTTTCTGTCTAAAACACCACGTAAGACGCTAAGCTCTCTACCTATATGGACGCACGCTATTTATAAGCCCGAGATTCCGTCTAAAATTCCAAACTGTAGCTCAATGATGTCAAAGATTCCTCGATTTCCTTACGAAGCATTTAGCAAGGAAGACCTTGAGGAAATTCTATGCAAGTGTGGTATTCCTACAACTTGTCAATGTCCTACAGAAGATAATAAACCAGAACCGGCAGTTGTTTGCCAAGCTAAAGTGCCAAAACATATTATAAAAGGAGTAACACCTCGGACTGGCGGTGACAGCGGTCTCTCAGCGCCATCGAGAGGGGACTACGGGTTCGAAGTCTATAGAGATGGCAGCCAAAAAAGGCTAAAAGAAAAAGTTTCTAACGAGTCTCCTCCATTTTACGATGCTAGAGTAATTGAGTCGACAATGTTTTATCGAGGATGGAAATGGAGTAAGTGGTCAAGTAGCAGGGCACCGAAGTCTATAGAGCAGAGCCCGGGTCCGGCAGATTACACGTTGGAGAAACAACCAAATGATATCGAAAAATGTGATGAAAAATTTAGAGCTCATAAACGCAAGGAATCAAAACAGTACAGATTTATCGAGATGGTACAGAGAAGGAATATTCTGGAAAATGCACCTGGACCGGCAAGTTACTCTCCCATGTTACCCAAAAGTTTGGATTTACGAGAACTGGGACCTAAAGCTGACAGGTTTCCTTCATTACAATATGAAGTTTATCCAGGTCCAGCCGATCATAATATTAAAAGGGATTTTGAACTGCCGGAAACACCCATAGTACCATGTCGTGCAATTTTACCAGAACCTCCTTGTTTTGGAGTAAAAGCTCAAAGATTTAAGGCCCGCAAAGAAGAAGGTCCTAGCCCAGCGACCTATTTTACGGACTATAAACCCTGCCAATTTCAAACATGTTCTAAAGCACCATTTGGATCAACAACTCAAAGATTTAAGATGGCCCAATTAGACGACGCTGATGACAATAATAGCACATGTGAAAATCAAGATAACAACGTAGGTAAAGATCCATGCTCGCATCATACGTGGGAATTTAAGTCGAAAACGGTGCGAATGAAACCACTTCAAAAATGTTGGGATGAGCCAAGCCCTGCCGATTTCCTCCCACCAGAACCGAAACCAAAAAAACCCTTTCATATGCAACGTCTAGCTCCATTTTGTTCATCAAATGGTCGAATGCAACCGTGGTATAATTATATATCCGTCTTTGGTACATTAGTTACACCTGGACCTGGGTACTACAATTCAGATAAACCAAAATCCTATCCAGCAGTGAGCCGAGGCCCATTATATCGGGATCAACGTTTCCGCTCACCTTCATCTGAAACTCCGGCCCCCAACGCATACAACGTAGGAGATGGTATTGAAAGTGTATTACATACACACAATGAAAGATTAAAGATCAATATCGAGAAGCAGCACCATTTTCGCCGTGATATGGTCCCGGAACGAAAAATATTAACAGAAGACGAAAAAGAAACTTTGCTTATAAATAAATGTATTGCATTATGCGATGAAACGATGAGTGAACTATTTTCAGCGCCTCCACAAGATAAAAAGGTTATTATTACAGGAAATACGGAAAATAAGAAAAAGATGTTACGTTTCTTTTTATACAAACGTCAAATACCTGTTTGTACCTAACTGAGCAAATCGAGAATTGAGTAATATATTGGTTTTTATTTGTAATCCCCAAAGGCAAAGGTATAACATCGTAAAATCGGTATTTAGAAGTGGAGATAAGCAAATAGCGCCGAAAAAAAAAACTTCGGGTTGCAATCTATATGCTCTTGTACTATGTGACAAAACAATAGTGATGATACTTGGCCAACAATAGTATACCAATCATAATAATCATCATTTATTCACACTTAAGTTAACAGTTTGACACCAAAATATGTGGTAACTAATCTATTATACATATATGAACTGTATTTGATGTAAACGTGCTTATACAGTAAGAATAACAAACTGCAAACTAATAATAATAAACTACAATTAATAAAAGAAACAGAATGCAATCGATATACGGATAAGAACTCAATAGCCAAATCTTTATACTATACCTTACCTAAAGGCATTGGGATACGAAAGGTAATTCTCCTACAGAACACTCCAATACTGTCAGTAAATATATCTATGTCGCCTGCCTCCTGCACAATGCGGTTCAAAACGGTCCGTGCTCTAACGGTGGGAGCGTTCGCGCCGCTCGTGCGCACGTCGGGCACCGCGAGCAGCCGCGACGCCGGCCGCCGGCCCACTTGCACGCGGCACCTGTAGGGCCATTCGCTCTAGCACGCGTTGTCCACTCTATTGTTACGCATTTGGAAATAGTGAACTATTTGCAGTAGTTTGCACATGGCATAATTTTTTGGATCCTTTCCAGCATATTTTACTTTTTGCGGATTCCACGGTGGTCTACGATTGATTCAAACAATTTCCCAAAGACGGAGAACACAGCAATAGGGCAATATTACCCTATTACATCGGTCACACCGCTGCTCTTCGATACGAGTACAGGGATCACTCTGGATAATTTCCAGCATGATGGATACATGTCACATCGTAGAGAAAGATTGTAGATATATAGAAGTGGTGATTCAAATACAGACCTCTCCTCGCTGCGCAGTCGCGCGCCGCCTCCTCAGTGGCTAGGCAGGGCACCCCACTGTGAAATACGCAGCTAAACTGTATATAATTGCAGAGGCCGTGAAGTAAGGGATTGAAGAAGAAAAGAGTTTATTAGCGCAAAAAACCAACTACATACAAGCGAAACCAACAAAATAAAATAACAGAAATATTAATTGTAAACTTATCTAAAGTAGAACCTAATTGAGTATTTTGCGCCTTCACTCAGCTTGGTGTCACGAAGCGGGTCATAGGACATGTTCCGTGACGCTGATTTTCAGTGAAGCCATAAATTTTGGGGTGGTTGGAATCTACCTCCTAGCGGTCCATCCCGGGCTACGTCGCCTCACTGGCGGCGGCTGAAGATCCCACCAAGCGGTGTGGTCTTCAAGCCTGAAGCAGTCGCAAAAGGCCGTCTGGTTCGCGACCACCCTCCCACCGAAGTCCAGCACCAAGCGACCGCGTTCCGCTGAGTGTGAGGGAGTACCAGTGCCTTTGGGGAAGGAAAGGGAAATGTCAGTTGCTCAGCACAAGTCCGGTCTGGAAACTGTTGGGCTGCACTGAATCGGGTAACTCATTCTGGAGGCTAGCGGGATCCTATATAAGCACGGTCTCAAGCCGTAGGTCGACCGCCGGTAGTAGGGGGCCCAATCCACACAACGCGCGAAAAATCCCGAAATGCTCCACCGTGCCAGTTAGCGACTGGAGGCCACCTGGAGGCCGACTGGGCTGACCCGGTGGCCATTTCGGGGGGGTTAGGGCGTCCCCGCAGGCTCCAAATGAGTTCCCTAACGTTCGGTGTATTTCTTCGGTTCCTTTTGGACAAACTGGGCTGCGCCTCGACGATTTTGTCTACACGTCGTTTTGGGTCGGGCGATGGCGAATGTGTGAACAGTAAGTTCGTGTTCGCTATTCGTGCCCTTTGATTCGCGTCCGAAAACCCGCTCCCAACGCGAATGTACGAATCGCGAGACGAGTATCGAATGTACTGTAAAGCTGCATTTACACGTTCGAACGAATAGCGAGGCGAATAACGAATACGCATGTGTAAACAGTGGGGTCGATTGGAATCAATTAGCGTCAAACATGTTTTTGAAAAAAAATTCAAAAAGATGGTTTAGTTTACCTTTCTGTACAAAAATCTATAAATGCAGTTTTATTGCTTAGGAGAAATAAAACAATGTTTTCTATCCTCCTGGGTTTGCCTAGTACTTTCCACGTATTTGTATTTTGAATGGCTCTCAGTGTTAAGTCAATGTCAGATTGACAATGACACTGCTATTTTTATTACCGCCCGGCTAGTATGATAGCTTATACCGTCACGTTTTATGTGACGTTTGAGTACATTTTTGCCATATAACGTGACGGTATAAGCTATCATACTAGCCGGGCTGCCCGCCACCTCTTTAAGTATAGGTTAGGATTTTGTGGAAATAAACTGTAAATACTCTTTTAGTGCGGTATTGTGTAACTTTTAGGAAAACATTGCAATGTCTAGACTTGGTGCTTTACACTTGATTAAACCCACGGGCCCGAAACATACCGCAACAGTAATATTTTTCCATGGATCTGGTAAGTCTATTATTATTGTTTTGGGTAGGCCTCATAGCTGCTTACCATTTTTTAGGGTTCTGTAGTGAACAAGGTACGCTTATAGTTTCGCCATGTCCGTCCGTCCGTCCATCCGTCCGTCCGTCCGTACGTTCGTTTGTCCGCAACTTAGTAACCGTAATGGACGATTCACATCAAATGGCCGGAGTCGGCGTCGGCGCGCACACTTCATAATTTGAATCCTCCGTACAGAAGTTAGATTCCATGTTTGAATGGTTTGCGAGCAGCTGGTCGTCTGTTGCCGGCTCTGCCGTTGCCATTTGGATACAAAGTCTAAAACTCTGTATGGAGGGTTCGAATTTCTTTGACTCTGTTGGTGTGCACGCCGACTCTGGCTGTTTGGTTTGAATCAGGGCTCGGAACCGGTTAATATTAGCTTACCTTTACCACTTTTTACCTGACTGCGCCAGAAGGAGGGTTATGTTTTTTGAGAGTATCTATGTATGTATAATTCTTTGGCACTCTCTGTGGCCTGAATGGCTAGATGGATTTTAGCTTGAAAGGTGTCATTAGATTTGTATTTACTGTGAGAGTGACACTGAGTGTATCAAAATTAAAAAATTAAAAGGAGTTTGGTACATTCTGCAGCCTGAACTGCTGGCTCGATGGATTTTAGCTTCAAAGGTGTGATTATTCATTTCCAAATTACACAGAAACACAGTCAGGTTTTTAGTTTTTTAAATTATTGACTTTAGAAGTATGTATAATTTTAAAAAAGTGGGAATTTTTGTTGGAGTCCAGCATCCACCACACTACCAGCTAAATGGTTGCTGCTGGTAATGTGAAATAATCATGGTAATAGTACATATAATGAATTTAAAAGGAAAGCTATCACAGCTAAGCAGACATTACTAGTTAACAAGTAATAGCCAATATTAAGAAATGCACTTGGAAATAGCAACCCTACTTTACATTACTTAGAGATGTTGTTTTGTTAGTTATGCCAAATATGGAGTAAATATAAAGTTTTCAACATTTTGAATCTACATAATGTCATGGGTGGACAGCTATGGAAACCTACATTGCATGTGGCTCGACACACACTTAGCTGCTTATAATTTATTTACTTTGTCGATAAGTTTTACTTTTTCTGCATAAATATTTTTTTTCGTGTTTTATCAGTACTTCCGCAGAAAGAGGGTTTAATTAGTGTTTTATGAAGGTGTAGGTGGACAGTTTGAATTCACATGCCGAGTTACATCATTTAATACACTCATTACTAGCTGACATTTTGACTGTGCTTGGTTTACTGGTGGTTCAGAGAGAGTGTTCACATTAGTCAACCTTTCCTAAAAGCTTGTTAACTGATATTTTGTGGTTACATGCCACATGAGGGACCTTTATCATGATAAAGCTACTAAATACACACATTCAGTTTAGCAATTAAAATTTATTGAATATCTCAAAAATAGTAAAAGTTAAGACACTAGTTTCTTAGAGTACATAACTATATTTGACCTGAAGAATCTTCCCTTTTTTCCGCTATTGGTGGCGTCTTGCTGTTTAGGCACTTTGCCAATGTCAAGTGGAGGGGAGTGACTTTACCAATCTGTGAAGTGATCATACTAATCTTCCCTTAAAGTTAACGAAAATATAACACGGTGTATGTATACATATGCTGTAAACACAAACAAAATCCTATTATTGTGCAAAAAATACCTTTTAGATCATAATGAAAACTGATGCCATGTTTTCCTGGAGGGTTTTACTCGTATTTGCTTATGACAGGTAATAAAATAGGCACTGATGTGCTGATATTATGAATACCTTGTCAGACTTTTTAAATAGGCATTTGCTAAATTGAAAAGATATCGTCATTAGTTACGTGTTATGCATTCATTGCATGTATTAAGTTGTGTATCTGTAGGGTTGCCATACGTCCCACGGGACTGTCGCCGTATTTCAGTATCACGTCCCGTATTTTTGCCTATTCCGTTTTAGTCCCGTTTGTCAATGGTTCGAAAGACGCGCTGTAGCGAGGAGAGGCGAGTTGGAGACGCTCATATTCACATTCAGTACTTATTTATTTGACAATAATAGGTCCCGTATCCAGCTCCTAACAATTATGGCAACCCTATGCATCTGTAATGGTACTCTTATTATTATGTTATGTCAGTGTTGGTTGAACTTGCCTGTACATATTTTGTATTCAAATGAACCAGCCCAAGATGTGTCCAACATGGTTCTGCCTGACATTAACTCTAATAATGCAATTATTAACCATGAATAAAGATTATAGTAGAAAACTCCCGTGAGTTTGAGACATATTAAATATAATGAAACGGGTCACTCACGTCTTAAAGGTCGAATATCGCTCGGCAACCGAGCGGACAGGGCACGGGCACGCAGTGCTAAGAAAACCGCCGCCGCGATAGGTGCTCATGATTAAGGACCGCGAACCGGTCTGAAACATGTCGAGCGATATTCGACCTTTAAGACGTGAGTGACCCGTTTCATTATATTTAAAGATTATAGTTATTTCAACTTAGTAAATGTACCGAGATGAACCCAATTGATTGCCATTGATGATGTAATGAGTGAGAAAAACAAGACCTAAGTAGAGTAATATAATGTAAATGACCCAGTACACACTTTCAATCTCATGTGATAATGACATTGACACATATCAGTAGGTGGCATCATCTATTGGGCATTATGTAAGGTGTCGAACATTGGGCCGTTTACCTTATTAATAATATAGCACATTTTTAAGTTCCCCGTTAATCGTACCTTTTAACTATAATGAAGGTTTATTTTGTAGGTGATTCAGGTGGAAACATGATGGAATGGGTGCAAATAATGGCTCGAAATTTTGCATTTCCTCACGTCAAGGTTATGTTCCCCACGGCTCCATTACAACCGTACACACCTAACGGAGGCGCCATGAGCAACGTGTGGTTTGACCGCGCTCACATATCTCTCAATGCTCCTGAACAACTGGATTCTATATCTAAGATAGAAGTAGAAGTTAAGAATCTCATTCAAAGCGAGAATAAATTGGGAATACCTAGTAACAGAATAATCATAGGTAAGATAACATTACTGTAGATAAAAAATCGAAGGTTATTCTACGATCGTTTCAACCGCCCTCATTACCGTTATTGTAGGAGTTTGGCCTAACGCTCGTAGAATGGCCCAGGTATTGTCGTTAGGGCCTGAGACGCCCGGCTAGCAGCTGTCGATCGCTCCTCACGGCGATCAGTGATTCAGCCCTTCAATGGAGCTAAATGTTACTGAATCGCATTCTTTTTCAAATCTTCCTGTTTACCTGTACAAAATAGAACGACTTCTTTTAGGTTGATATCCCTCGGTTCCCTCTCCTCTAACTCATCTCCGCCCCGTAGGTATGTGCTTGCTAGGTATATTGGGCTGTAGTAAGTAACTAATTATTTTTTTATTACACATAAGTGACATAAGTAGGATATACATTTATAAAATACAGGTAGGATAGGAGATGCATCCTCTTGGCTTTGGCGTGGAGGCTAAAATAAGGTTTTTTTTAGGTGGTTTTTCAATGGGCGGTTCACTATCCCTTCATACAGCCTACAGATGGGACAGGCAAATTGCCGGAGCTTTTGTGCTTAGCTCCTTTCTCAATACAGGATCTGTTGTGTACCAAGAGCTAAAAAACAATAGTAACTCTCCACGTAAGTACCGAACAGCACATCCAATATAAAATTTCATTCAGCAGTAATATGTAGAACGGACCTTCGCGACGGATATAGTCTATAATCTGGGTTATCTGGCGGGTCTACCTGGGTTCTCTGTAATAGGCATAAGAAGGCGGATCTACGCGCTATGACACATATGTATATACAGATAATTTTGTTTTAAGTAGGAAAATAGGCTATTTATGCTCTAACTTCGAGTTATGTCCACTCCATAGAGAGGAGGTTATCTACGGTCCACTCAAATTATGTTTATAGTAGTCGGCGGTTAAGACGTCAATCCTGACACCTTTCATTTCCATACAGTTTATAACCTAAGAGTCAGTTTGAGGTTATAAACTGTATGGATATGACAGGTGTCAGGATTGACTTCTTAACCGCCGACCACTATAGGGGTTGAAGTAGCAGTAGCGGATTCAGCGAATCCAAAGCATCGAACTCCTTTCGGGACATCTTATACTAAACTAAAATCTCACCTCAACGTGGTCTGGTGCCGCCTGCCCCAAATGGTTCAATCCCTTAAACCAAATTCCTGGACTCACCACTGCTTTCTTCCATGCATCTATCAGGCGTCCTCTTATCATTCACATCCTACATGTTCATATCGTCTTTCATCTTGTTTAACCTATTTCATCTCTTGAATTCATTCACAACCCAACTTTGTAATGATATTTATTATGTGGAATAAATGAAAACTATTAATTGCAGTGCCACCTCTACTACAATGCCATGGCGACAAAGACGATATAGTGCCGCTAGAGTGGGGCCAAACTACATTTAATGAACTGACTACCATCGGCGCTCCAATTCAATTTCATGTTTTGGAAAGACTGGGGCATCAAATAAACAAGCGAGGAATAAATTTGGTTAAAGAATTTATCGAGAAACATCTACCTGATGTCTGAAAGTTAAATATGTAGGTACAGACGTCGTGACGTGATTAAACCGACTTACACCAGAATAGCTTAGGTACTGCCGAATTATCTTATGTCAATTAAGAGCAAAGAGTGCATAAAATAATCCCCACGTACGTACTTATACATTACTTACAGTTTTCAGATATCATAGAATAGAGGAAAATAAACCTTGTAAAGTACCGGTTAATATATCTTACACGGACTTTAGGCACTCTTCGTGTTTTTGGCAAGGAAAAAGCGTATGAAAGGAACTTTTTGTGTGCTACTCTGCAGCGGCGCCACCATAATGAATATCAAAGAATTATATGCTAAAATTATGTACCTGATACGTACATCATGTACCTATAACCGTATAACGTTTATGGCTGTACCTGTTCTAGGGATCGAAATAATGGGCATTGAAAGTGGCGCCGCTGGGGAGCATACTCTGCAGCGGCGCCACTTAGTACTCATAGATAGAAATGATATTAAGTAGCTACTTTTTTCTTATGTAAATTGATGTACTATTGCCGTTTATGACGTACCTATTGAATAAAAAAAATATTTTTCTTTAATTAGTGATTATATATAAGTAATTTTTATTTTCTTCAGCGGCGCCACCCCAATGAATATCAATGAATTATATGCTGAAATGATGTACATGGAACGCACATCATGTATCTATAACTTTTATGGCTGTACCTGTTCTAGGGATCAAAATAATGGGCATTAAAAGTGGCGCCGCTGAGGAGCATACTCTGCAGCGGCGCCACTTAGTACTCATAGATAGAAATGATATTAGCTATTTTTTTTCTTTTATATATTGATATACTAAATGTTGTTTAAGACGTACCTATTGAAAAAAATATTATTCACCTCAGTGACTCGAAAATGGCGGTTTTTCTGCTTGAAACCAAAATGAAAGTTTGCTGCGAACGTGAAAAAACGACTTTTCCTGCTTGAAACCAGTGAGCAAAGTGCAATTTTGCTGCGAGCGTGAAAAAAATTACTTTTAAATTTTTCATATCGTCGGTTAGTTTAAGTAACTTCATTCTCTCTATCACTATTCCTTTGCGCTATATGTTCTCGCCGCTGAGGTGAAAAGTTGTATGTATCACACGAGACCAAAGATATTTGCATCTCGTGTCTTTGAATCCCTCGCTACGCTCAAGATTCTAATTATACACTCTTTCGCTTGCCCGGGACTCAATATCAATACTCGCAGCAAAAATCTGCTTTGCTCTCGCGTTGAACAAATAACTATTGTTTACGTTAATTAGTGAATTTATTTGTGGAAGAATTTATTAATCTCAAAAGAAATTTACGTTTCACTTAATGACATATATGTATTAATTATGTTCTATTTTAATTTGTTAGTTTGCGCCCGTGAGCGACGATATGATTCTATGTATTTACTATTACAAGTTTAATTTTATTATATTAAAAATATATTTACTTTTTTCTTTCCGCGATCCGCCTAAACGGTATGTGCTGTAAGAGAGGCGCGCGGGTGAGCGAGAAGAAGATATTCTTCCCTTGCTCGGCGGCTCGCTCCGGCCGCGCGGGCCGCGCGGCTCTATTATGGTGGCCATATATTATACGCTACGACAAATAACAGCGGAACGCGGAAAGAAAAATTAAATAAAATAACTAATGAATTAATTTTTTTTTTTCAATAGGTACGTCATAAACGGCGTTAGTACATCAATTTACATAAGAAAAGAAATAGTTAATATCATTTCTATCTATGAGTACTAAGTGGCGCCGCTGGGGAGCATACTCATACTTTCAATGCCCATTATTTCGATCCCTAGAACAGGTACAGCCATAAACGTTATAGGTACATGATGTACGTTTCAGGTACATCATTTCAGCATATAGTTCATTGATATTCTTTATGGTGGCGCCGCTGCAGAGTAGCACACGATTTTTAACGTTGTATTTCTAAGTTAACTGAGTACTTATTTCCATAAATCAGTTCCTTATTTTGACAAAATTTACCCGATTGCAAACAGTGGGTTTCTGAGCCGGAACCTCGGGGCCTTGGCCTGTTTGTGTCTGTCATAAGGGGTAATTTCATTAATCGCCACGCTTGGCATGCGGGTTGGCGATCGCAGTATCTCCACCGCACTGCAGGGATGCTGCTGCCCAACCCTCCGGTTGTCTCGGTCGTAATTTTAGGATATACCCGGGTCCAAATCCAGCAAATATTGTAATAGGGCATTTAGCGAAAATGAATTTAACCCGCTTAAAACATCTGTTAACTAGTGTAACTAGTTTTTTAATGAGGGTACTAGACCAAATAATCTTAAATATAGATTATTAACTAGTATAAATAGTTTTATTTGAATTTTACTTACCTGTTACGTGTCTAATATAAATATAATGAATTCAAGTATGCGACCACCGAAGTATGAGTATGTTTTTTATCCTCACACCAAAATCTAAGCTTATAGGTACCACAGGAATATATAATGGCGACCATCCCTTATCTTCCTCATATACCTTTGATACCTATACTCTATCCTCTTGAATTATTTATAATCCTGTACATATCATGTTGAAACCACCAAAGAATGCCGACCGTGTAGCTACGCCTTTATCGATGCAGGCCTGTTCCTCTTGCCACTGCTGAGCTGAGCTGTGTGTCAAGCTAGTTCACCATGTCTAGCTCATTTATGACACGCAAGGCCACAGTACGTGAACTGGAACATAAACTCAATGCAACACTCAAAGAACTAAAGCAGTCTAAAACTCTATGTGACCAGCTACTGCGGGAACGCGATGAAAGCGAAGAGGAGGTTAACAAGATTATTCAAAAAAATACAGAACTCAAACGTGATCTAGCCAACCTGGATGCTTTGCATAGGGATAGTGTGACACAGCGTGACCATCTGCTGGTCAAATTGAACAGTGTTCAGGAGTGCTGTGACATCCATGAGCGGACACTGCAACGTGTGGATGACCTGGAATATGAGCTTTCCGATGCCCACAAGGTGGTCCGTAGATTGCAAGAGGAAGCACAGTGCCAGCAACTCAACACCACCCGGCGGCTCTTTGATGAACTTGTGACACCAAACACTTATGCAGAGTGTCATAGCAATTTTGGACCTTCTAGTGTGATTGATTTGACAGAGGACTCCCTTTGTAGTAAACAAGTTAACTTTCTAAGTCACAGGAAATACAAAAAGTATATTAAGCTAAATAGATTTATAAGAAAATCAAAACGACTGTACAGACAGCATATTAATATTCATAAAATTACTACATTGAGAAAAAATCATGTCAGTGTTCTGAAAGAATTAAATTCTTGTAATGAGCAATTATGCTACAGTAGAACCATTTATGAAACTGACACTGAGAAACTGCAAGCCGAACTGAACATATTAGAAAATTCTTTGAGAGATTTAACTAATAAATATGTAATATCCCAGAAGCAAATCAGTGAACATATTCTGGCAGCGGATGAACTTCTGGAGCTGTGCCACCACAACGAGGAATGTTTGGAAGCACTGCTTACCAAGCAGTCTTCGTATGAATGTGAGTGTGGGCTCCGGCAGGCTCATCCTATGCCCGGACATGCAGTATACTCATCAGTGCCGGACAGCAGCTTGTCGGTGTCACCGGAAACTATAACTCCAGCCTCTAATAATGTGAGTAGAACCCTTGTTTTCTCAGATAGGATAGGGCGAGGATTGGGCAAAATTCTATGTAATAATATTCTCAACAGCTGTGTTATAAATCATTGTATGCCCGATGCCTCATTTCTAAAAATTATAGATAACATCAAACATACCCATATAGATGAACAAACAACAATTGTATTAATGTTGGGTGATGGTTCAAATATTAGGTACTCTGAGATGAAGGCTGAGTTTGACTGCCTGTCTAAGCTAGGTGCTAAAAATGTTATTATAGGCGCATTACCCTATTCTGCTTCTCCATGCAGTGCTAACAGTCATGCGTGTAATCTTAATAAGCTTATATATAAGCTGACGTGCCGTCATAGTGACGTTATATTTTTTGACACTAATAATGCTATTAGTGATTACCGTATTACAACTGACAGACTTGCTAAATCTTTAGCATCTTTTATTAATTCCGTTTTCGGAAATCAAAGCTCCCTCTCCACCTTGGATAGGACGACATCTCCAACTGCGGATTTGTCTTTAAACTGACTGTTAGGACAACAGAGAAGCACAATAGTGTAACTTTATTACACCAAAATATTAATCGCTTCACTGGCAAAATACTAGATTTAGAATTATTTACGGAAGAGTTTAATGTAGATGTAGTCTGCTTAACAGAAACTTGGTTAAAGAATCACATGATGAAATTCAATGTAAATAATTACGTATTGGCCAGCGCGTTCAACAGAACTACAGCAGAGGGTGGTGGATCTATTATTTTAGTGAAAAATGGTTTGACTTTTAAGGAACGTAGAGACGTCTCAGGCTGTTCTGTTGATCGTGTTTGCGAGATTGCTTGTGCAGAGATGGATCAGTATCTGATAATTTGCATTTATAAACCACCATCAGGTGATTTAACATCTTTTATGGAAATTATGGAGGATGTACTCAGGAAAGCAACAAGTGGTAAAAAGTCAGTAGTGGTCTGCGGCGACTTTAATATCGATATTTTATCACAATCAGCTGAAAAAGATAAGTACATTACTCTTTTGAAATCTTTCAATTTTGACTACTTGTTTGAAGTACCTACCAGAGTTACTCCGACCTCGGCCACTTGTATAGATAATATTTGGTTAAACAGTTCTCATATAGACAGTAGCATAGTGAATGGAGTTCGTTCGGATCATAAAGCTCAGATGGTCAGGCTACCTTGCGAAGTAAAACATCCAGATCGCGTTATAGAAATAAGACCGCTGAGTAGAAGTAGACTAGAATTACTAAAGTCTAATCTACTAGTCGCCATGCCGAACACCCAGGTAGAATCAAATGATCCGAATGATCAATTCAAAATGCTTCTGAATACAGTGTGCAACGAATTTAATAAGACTTGTAGTAAAAAGCGTATTAAGATAAATAATAAAATGAGATTTAATGAGTGGGCAACTACCGGAATTCGGAAAAGTAGAGATAACTTATACCAACTTTATGAAAGGAGATCTTGCACCACTGACGAATGTTTCCATCAGTATGTTAGGGATTATTCCAAATTGTTTAAAACAGTGTGCACAAAAGCAAAAGCAATGCACTTGAATAATAAAATTAAGTCCTCAGATAATAAAGCCAAGACAGTCTGGAAAATAATAAACACAGAGACTGGGAAGAGAAATAATAGAGAGTTCACAATTTCTTTGAAAGTAAAGGATAATTTAATAACTGATGCAGTAAAAGTAGCTGATGAATTTAATAATTTCTTTTCTAAAATTCCTATAGTCACTACTCAAAGTTTAGCATCATCTACCACAAAAGCTGAATCCCTTCTGAATGACAACGTAAAATTAGAATCACTAACTAATTTCAAATTTCATCATGTTTCTCCTCTAGATGTACTGAAGTCCTTTGAAATGTTAAAAATAAAGAGCACTGAGGACTTATGGGGCGTGTCAGTCAAGGTACTGGAATCTATTCTGGAGGTCGTTGCACCAACTCTAGCTCTCATTTTTAATAACTGTATAGACTATGGCATTTTTCCAGACTTAATGAAATGTAGTAAAGTAGTTCCAATTTTCAAATCAGGTCATAGAGATAATCCTTCTGATTATCGTCCAGTTTCTATCCTACCTGCGTTTAGCAAAATATTCGAAAAAATAATGCTTACGCAATTGGTTTCTCACTTTAATTCTCACAATATTTTGCACGCACAGCAGTTCGGCTTCACGAAGGGTAGGTCAACTACTGATGCAGGTGCATTTCGGCGCTGTGTCACTATAAGGCTCACTCGGTTTCACGTGCTTGGATAATATTATGAAGAAAACCAATTAATAGCAACAATCACTTTTTATTTGGGCAGAGTAACAGTTTACACAAAATTCAAGTAAGTAATGACTCGCGTTCGAACGGCATTCGGGCTTAAATACTAGTTAACAAACAACCCCACTACTCATTCCACAATGGTGGATCAGGTGTTCACGCCACTTTGCTTGATCGAAACAAGTGACGTCATTGACAATCGATTTAGGTACCAATATATTAATTTTACAGTTAATCACGCATAAAGGTGCTACAAATTGCATTAAAATATAATCGCAATTTTATAACTAATATTACATTCTTATATTTCAGATTTATTAACAAACTAGAATCGGAGGTCATCATTCCCTCTAACCAGTAAATACATACAAAACTTAATTATAGCATAAGATCATTTGTTAATTAAAACATTATTAATCCTAATTAGGCTTAAATAATAAAACAGAAGGTACGCCGCCCACACGGCCATTCTGCTCCAGCGCGCTCTCTGCGCTGTATCACAGTTTATCAATCTCAATTTCTAATGATCCGTTATGAAATGAAATGAAGGAAATGAAATGAACAGATTATCAATCTTAATTTCTAATGATCCTTTACATGCAGCTATATACAACATACAACAAACAAAGTCAAAGTCAAAGTCAGGCATCACCCATACTGGGATCTAGCCACAGGCATCACCCATACTGGGATCTAGCCACAGGCATCACCCATACTGGGATCTAGCCACAGGCATCACCCATACTGGGATCTAGCCACAGGCATCACCCATACTGGGATCTAGCCACAGGCATCACCCATACTGGGATCTAGCCACAGGCATCACCCATACTGGGATCTAGCCACAGGCATCACGCATCTTTCAGAGATCTAGCCACACAAGTCAGGCATCACCCATACTGGGATCTAGCCACACAAGTCAGGCATCACCCATCTTTCAGAGATCTAGCCTCCAAGACCAGGAAAAGGATACGCTTGGTGGCCAGCCAGCGCCAAGGAAGGAAATGTGGATAGGAAAATAAATAATGTAAACAACTTACATTCATCATCAATAAACTTAAAAAACTTTTTTTTTTTTTCTTCTTTTTGTCTGTTTCTCTGTTTCAATACAAAGTAATTATAAACTCTATTGTCTCAGTTCTCATCTTCATCTAGCATAACATCCGCCCACACGGGAGATTCATTCATCACAATCATCGAATCATATGTTTCAATTTGTAAGTCAGACATCACCCACCTTTCTGGGGTTTAGCCACATCGATCATTATAGGTAAATTTTCTAAAATTCGTTAACGTTTAACTTCAGTTTTAGCTTCATCAAATCAAATTTTGTTTTGAATAGTTCGCTCGTCCATCCTCTTCTTTACAAGCATTCCTAACAGCTATAAGATTTTCGACAAGACATCGATTCGGAGATTGCCCAGTAATAACTCCAAAAGGACTTTTACCGGTAACTCTTGACACTACACACTTTATTGCCAATTGTAAATCTTGATATATTATTATCGACAAAACTTTTCGAAATCTAAGGAAGTCATGATAATTTGTATTTGGTCACTATAAAATATGCATACCGATGGTGAAATGAGCTCGAAGCTTTCCCGAGGGACTACCGCACGGGGTTCCTCAAGAAAGGAGTGTATAAATCCTCAAAGGATCGGCAACGCGCATGTGACACCCCTGGAGCTGCAGGCATCCATAGACTGCGGCGACCGCCCACCATCAGGCGGGCCGCACGCCCGCTCGCCACCGACGTGGTATATAAAAAAAATAGGAAAATTTTAAATAAACAAATCCACACAGAAATATTACTTGCTAAAAAGTGTCAGATTGAAAAACGCTTAACTAGACGCGAGAATAATATCTGTTTTCGATCACGAAGAACGAACTCCGGCAAAAGAAATATACTGTATAAGGGAGCTCAGATAAATATCCAATAAACAACTAAATGACATAGATGAAATTATATCCCAGCTATTATTCACAAAGGTTCTAAAAATCACGTTTTTAAACACTTTTAGTAGTATTATCAACCACTGTACCTGTTGCAATCACTGTTTACTTACTCAACAACATACGTAACAATTTTCGCTTAACCGGTCGATGTACGTCGCCCGGTCTCATGTACCCTCCAAGGAAAATATTACTTTACCCTCCCTGTTATTTTATTATATTACTTTAAAATACTGTTTATTACAATGAATGTTAACACTGAAAGATTCCCCTGCATGCCTATGTAAGTAATGTTAAAAAAATGTAAGTTGAATTTGTATTCTGTTTTGAGAAATAAATTTCTTAAACCATACAGATACACCATATTAAACGTCGTTGGAAGTTATTTACAATATTCGTCAATCTATCAAGTAGTAACTGGTCTGCAACGTCTGTGCCAAGGTAAAAAGTATCTGTACCAGTACATGCATTCACAGTCTTTGTAATATGTAACGTGGTATTAGCATCTCGTTTTACCGAAATCTCAGTATTGGTCAAAATTACACTAAGAACAGGGGTTTGCAAGAAATCATAACCCATCAGAATGTCAGTTTGAGTTTGCCTATCACCGATTATATAAAATTCTACCTCCACTCTACACTAACCTAATCGATCTCAACAATGGTTGTGATGGTTTGCTTTGAGCGCACTGGACCCCCGAGAGTACATGCACAGAATAAGGAATAGTACAAACAAGTCAGAAAATCAACAGTCTTTTTTTTTTTGGGATCGAACCATGATTCTCAGAATTACGGAAATAAGTAGATTAATTTTAAATTCAAGTTACGTTATTGTTTTGTTTAGTAAAAACAATTATTTTCTGCATGACACATTTTGGAACAATATTTGCCCTCAATTGACTTTACAGATTCAGTAGAACCGTTGGCATATTGATTTAGAAGGAGCAGCAGTTTCCTTACAGTCCCGAAAACAATGACGAGGCATATTCTATTTGAAGCAAGTAACATCTTGGCCATATCCCGATTAGGTTTATCAAATTAAAGGAAAAATTAAAAAGTGTAGGGCTCCGAGCAGGATTCGAGCCCGCAACATCTGACATGCGGCCAATCACTCGTTAGCAGCGTTACTGCTAAATACAAAATTAGTTTATCAAAACACTGTCAAACTTTCATATAAGTTTATAAAACAGAATCTAGTCTGGGCAATTAGTCAGGTGTGTTTCTAATCAATTCCAACCTAATATCTATCGATAAATACCTGTTATCAAAGCGTTGATCACTTCAGCGTCCTAAGCTTCCGGCCAGATCCACCTGATGAGGTTCCATCCAGTAGACAAAATGTCTGAATCAAACGGCGGCAGGTAGAAGTTGCTGTTGCGATCCCGTGGTATAGGTGTGGCAGAGATTGCTGCTGTAACTGCGCTCGAAGCCGCTTGCTTCGTCACAGTCGTCAATAAATTCATCACTTGCGCCATTGAAAAAGTAGGCTAGGGTCGAGACCCCGTTTTCCTGGAGGTTCTAAGGATAGAGGAGTCTGATCCCACCGCTGCTTTCGGCGCTGTGTCACTATAAGGCTCACTCGGTTTCACGTGCTTGGATAATATTATGAAGAAAACCAATTAATAGCAACAATCACTTTTTATTTGGGCAGAGTAACAGTTTACACAAAATTCAAGTAAGTAATGACTCGCGTTCGAACGGCATTCGGGCTTAAATACTAGTTAACAAACAACCCCACTACTCATTCCACAATGGTGGATCAGGTGTTCACGCCACTTTGCTTGATCGAAACAAGTGACGTCATTGACAATCGATTTAGGTACCAATATATTAATTTTACAGTTAATCACGCATAAAGGTGCTACAAATTGCATTAAAATATAATCGCAATTTTATAACTAATATTACATTCTTATATTTCAGATTTATTAACAAACTAGAATCGGAGGTCATCATTCCCTCTAACCAGTAAATACATACAAAACTTAATTATAGCATAAGATCATTTGTTAATTAAAACATTATTAATCCTAATTAGGCTTAAATAATAAAACAGAAGGTACGCCGCCCACATGCAAGTTTATTAAAATTTATTTTGCAGTCTTGGGAAGAGTCGCACGACGCCATCGGAGTGTTCTGTGACCTTTCCAAGGCTTTTGATTGTGTAGATCATGGTACTTTAATTTGTAAACTTAAGTTTTATGGCATCAGAGGGCACGCATTAGATCTCATGAAGTCATACTTAACACAGAGAAATCAAAAGGTAGCGATAAATAAAGCCATTTCGTCAGAGACAGTGGTAGAGATGGGAGTACCTCAGGGGTCTATTCTAGGTCCGTTCCTGTTCCTTGTTTATGTAAATGATCTGCCATATATGGTAAGCCGAAGATCAGGCATTGTAATGTTCGCAGACGACACCTCATTACTGTTCAAGGTAAATAGGAGAGATACTGAACTCATTGAACCAAATAATACCCTCTCCATGATATCTGACTGGTTTGCTGCCAATAACTTAGTATTGAACCCGAAAAAAACGAAATGTATTAAATTCTCTCTTGCGAACTCATCAAACAGAAACTTATATACAAATATTAGACTTAATGGTCAAACATTAGAATTTGTTACTTCTACTGTATTCTTAGGTATTACATTGGACTCAAAATTGCAGTGGGGTTCCCATATAACAGCGATAGGAAGTAGGTTGAGCTCTGCTGCATTTGCAGTCAGGAGAATAAGGCAGCTTACCAATGTGGCAACGGCACGGTTAGTTTACTTTGCTTATTTTAATAGTATAATTACTTATGGTCTTATCTTATGGGGATCAGCTGCAGATATTGAAACTGTTTTTATTTTGCAAAAAAGGGCTATCCGAGCAATTTATAACTTGGGGTCACGTGAGTCATTAAGAGAATTTTTCAAAGAAATAGATATTCTAACCCTGCCGTCCCTATATATATTTGAAATAATAATGTATGTTAGGAAGAATTTGGGCAATTTTCCAACGAACGCTGATAAACCAATAGCCACGAGAAATACTGGGAAACTGAAAGTAACCTTCTATAGACTAGTAAAGGCGAAAAAGTCGTTCTTGGGAAATTGTATCAAATTCTACAATAAAATTCCTAAACACATTACTGAACTTAGTAATTCTAAATTCAAATCTGTAGTAAAACAAACACTTATTTCAAGAGCATATTATAAGATAAACGTTTACATCATGGATAGGGATGTTTGGCAGTGATAGCGTCCTGCACGGGTAATCTATCGCGAAAATATGTTTTCTACTGTAGCATTGTTATTTCAGTTATTTTGTAGTAGCTGACACTGTAATTTATATTTAACTATACAATGTATATTGTTTTGAAAAAATGACACCTCGCCGAGTTTCTTACGCCGGTTCTTCTCGTGGCAGAGGTTTATTTTTCCGAACCGGTGGTAGTTTATTGACGTTCATAGGTGCATGTAATATGCCTAATTTGAAGAATAAACTACTTTTACTTTTTACTTTTTTTTACTTTTTTACTCCGGCTAAACGCTAAACTCGGCTCTCGCACACACCCGATCGCGGCTGACAGTGTCTGACAATGTTGTTAATGCATTTGTGCGGAATAGAATGATTCGGTGTTTTCTAGTTGTCAAACATCGGTTTTGTTCAAGTACTGCTAACTATTTTGTGGTAGACGGCCCACGGATACATCAGACAGCAGGCGTATGCTGGTTGCGTATCCGCTGCGGCTGCGGGCGTATGATGGTTGCCATTTTATCACTTATGGTCGTGGATAAGACTCACGTCTCTCTCGCACTCGCAAACTTGTCAGAACGTGACGTATGTCTTATCCACGACGATAAGTGATAATGATAAAATGGTAACCATCATAGGCCCACAGGCCGCAGACATCACGGGACACCATGGGTTGGCGCCCAACGTTATCTAGGGCCTTCGTTCGTCGACTCCTGACTTCCAAACTGAGCCCAATATATTAAATATAATGAAACGGGTCACTCACTTCTTAAAGGTCGAATATCGCTCGACCCGTTTCATTATATTTAATATGTCTCAAACTCACGGGAGTTTTCTATATAAAATTGAGCCCAATATGCCGAAAGCAAGTCGCAAGTGTTCATAGGCGATGGTGTCTGCTTACCATCGGGCAGGCAGTAAGTTTATTGCGATGGTCGTATAAAAAAGCGGCGTAAGTGCATATAGCGCGCCTCGGAGAAAGACCACAAAAACGAAATTCGAAGCCTGAATCTCTATCACACTTATCGTAAGTTCGACATTCGATTTTAAATAATAGTAACGTGAAGCATAATCAATTTTTGACCCGTTAAACGTACAATTAAGTACAATAAGTAGGTCAAATAAATTTTAAGTTATTGGGGGGCAGAATAGAAATTGCCCGAAATGATCCGTGTAAGCGTGTCGCCTTTTTTGCTTTGCGAACTTGGCCGAGAAGCTGTTTGCACAGTAAAGACTAGTAGAATTATTTAAAGAACAGAACAGTCCCAGAGTACCCTAGAGAAGACGACAATAGTTATTTTTATTTGTTATACAAGGGTGCAAAGTTGTATTTTACCCGCGAGTGCGGAATTGAAACACGAGCCAGCGAAAGGATTCTATAGTTGAACCACGAGCGAAGCGAGTGGTTCTAAAATAGAATCCTGAGCGTAGCGAGTGTTTCAACACACGAGAAGTAAAATACAACTTTGCACCCGTGTGTAACACAAAACTTTTCTCCTCACTATAGCGAGGAAAGTGCAACATGCAAAAAAACACAGTTCCACAGGCATGATTTTCACTGGAATCACTGATTTTTTTACGATATTATAACAGAAAACTCTGAAAGTTGTGTATAATATTTACGTGAGTCGGAGTCGGTGACAAGTTGTGTATATTTTAGTTGACATTGACAATGATGACATTTCTGACGATGCGTTTTGAAATTGCATCGACCCAACTTGTGCGTTTACAATTATACTCAATATCATTATAAAAAAATGTTACTTATAGAATTTTAAGGTTTACGACTTAAATCATTAAATTTGGTATTTTTTATTAAATTCTCAAACCATTTATTCAATGATAATTGATATCAAACGAACCATTAATATGAGCGTTTTACGTTTTGTTATCAGTCAATAGCTACTCAAACACGCTCCAAGGTCAAATTACTTTCCCCACTTGTGGATAAAATGCGTTTTTACCCGCTTGTTTCAAAGGATAAAAGACGGCTTTCCGAGCTAGTGAGGGGAAAATAAAATAATACTGCTACCGAGCGAGATAGTTATATTCTAAAGTGAATAAGAGCTTTGTGACCTTGACATAGTTCCGCTTTTCTTTATTTGCCATTTGCCTCAATGTATAACCTTGTAATCTGTTACTTCAACCCACTCAACCATTTGCCATTTATGAATCGACGTTTGTAGTGATGAGGCTAAGACGTATCGTTTGTCAATTGAAGCGATTATTAACGAATGGTTGATTGAATCGATTTTACAGCCGATTTTTGAAATGTTTTTATGATCCCTTTATATACTTTATATCACATGATTGTATCAGTCTCAAACAAAAAAATGTTGCTTATTATATTATGGATGGAAGTCAGACATATTCTGTTAATCACATCATCGCTATGCTGATGCCGTAGCTGGTCGGTCTGTCTGTCATTTATGTCAATCAATCTTTGCACATATTTTCCAACTTTACGGAGTTTTAATAATATTTAGCTGTACAGTTCCACAAACTGGTCTTCAAACCGTTTTTAGTGTAAATTTGAACCACACATGTGTACACCGCGAAATATGTTACGTGTTTTGCACGCCGAGTGGTATAAAAACCCGTAGTGTTACTCGCGCTGAACGCACAAGGCACCAAAAGTGTCGACGCCTACGAAGGTACCAGGCTCTTCACCAGTATCGCTGACATAACATGCATAGACACGACGTTCGTGGCAGGCAGCAGCCGTATGTCAAATAAGACGCGGTCGTTGAGGGACGACGGTGTGCCGCACCCGCTAACACCGCATAATAAGGTACCGTCCGCATTCACATCCATGTCAGCGCGAAAGAAGGGGCTGGCATCCTAGAACTATGGGCCAAACAACGAAAGGAGTTGATTAAACTTCAGTGCGATAGAGAGTGACATCTGGTACAAACAAGTAAACTAACATCTCCATAGAAAAAATCGTACTTTCGGGCTGAAAAGGCCCCTGGTATCAGTGGCTCTTATGTTGTATATGTTTTTACAGCTGTCTCAGATTTTCTCTGTCGTTTATTTCAATCAATAATATCGCGCATTTTTTCCGACTTTTACTAATATTTAGTTTTACAGCGTCAACAGATTTTTTTTGTTATAAATTAATAATTATTAATATATGCGTACTTAATCGATTTCTATCAATTTACGGAAATATCTTCGGAATCGAAACGACAGACTTGGTCACAAAACTAGTTTTAAAAAGAAAACAACAACACGTAACTGTTTGGGTGGTGAATTATTATCGTAAAATATATAACGTAACTTAAATTACAATATGTTTAAGAAAGGCAAAATACTATTTTTATTCACTTGAAAAGCCCTAATATTGTTACGTGATTTTATTTATAATTCCGATAAGTCTTATTTGTTTACGTTCTATTGGTGTTGTGATGTGTCAAATGGTTGAAGTAACCACAGACATCATATAAAAGCAGACTCGCAGTATTAAGCCAGACGATTTTTCATATAGTTGTCTCGTTAATCCTTATGGCACACCAAAATGAGTTAGAATGGGACAACTAGTACGATATTAACGAATTGTCCCGACTTAAAAAACACACCATGTCACACCAGAGTGAATTTAGTAAACATCACAACGATACGTCAAAAACAAAACGGTACCGAAAGTGCAATAGATATTGTGAAAATTACGAAATTATATGTATCAAAACTCAACAATCTTTATTTACACGTAAGCAGAAATGTGGTGCGTAGTGCCATGGTGCCGGAGCAGTTTAAAATCAGTGAAAAAGTCCGGAGAAAATATCAGTTTTCATCGGTAAGAAACTTTTGCTATTATTTCAAAAATTGCACGAACATTATGCAACATAATAGTCTGAGATAGACTACAGATGCTGGATACTACAAAATGTACCTTTTGCGTAGTTCCAAATTCATTTCAGAAAGGTTTTTTGGTAAAAATTCATCTGTCGTGAACTAGGCTAGTGCTGTTACTTAATGAAAAAAAAATATGTCGACAATTTATCGATATGAATTATTTACGTAAGCATTTAGACGAGATATTATTGCGTTAAATTATTAATAACATGGTTATTTGTCAACTTTAGATTTCCGAATAATAATTTACTTCAAAAATGGATTGACGCAGTAGGACGCAATAATTGGACGCCGACCAAACATCACAGAATCTGCTCCAAACATTTTAAAAGTGACTTTTATGTTACTAAGAACAATAAAAGATTATTATTGCCAGATGCAATACCTACAATATTCCAGATGCCCCTTGAGGTAAGTTGGGAAAGATCAATATTTATTTACTGAATTTTCAGGGACCGCTTCAGATGAGTTGGTTTGGTTTAGGTTTAGGCATAATATGTTAAGACGTTGCATACATTAATATTTTTTTTATCTGAGAGAAATATTTTGATCTAAATGAGCTAAGATAATTTGTTTTATGACAAAACTGGATTATAAACGCATATATAAATAAATAAGTATATATTAGGGGACAATTTCTTATAAAAATCAAACTAGTCCCATAGTAAGCTCAATAAGGCTGGTGTTATGGTCTAGACGACGATGGGGCGCTAGTCGGGTAACCTCCACGAGTGTCTGGGCTCTTCCAGTTCCTCTGGACCCTCGCGGGTCTGGGGGAAGGGGAAGGGTTCTGGCCGGTGCGCCCTGGAGGCAACCATAACCTAAAGTTTCAAATAAACATTTGAGTATAAAATGCTTAAAATCATTACCTACTACATAACTACATAATTTTAATTTGTAGGATATATTAGAATCTTTTGACGTTTGACGACCACTTTGGCTTAGTTGGTAGTGACCCTGCATACGACAGGGTTCGAATCCCGGTCAGGACATTATTTGTGTATTTATCGCTTCGATCAATAATAAACCTAGATACACTATTTGCCTGTCAACGGCGTCCACGCTCAAGAGTGCTTAAAATCCGTTTAAGCACTCTTGCGTTCGCAGTCACGCGCTAGCCATCGGCGAGTCAACATGCCTAAGTGCTCCGTGAAAAAGTGCAAAAACAACACGTTAACGACGTTAAAAAAGGATGGAATTTCGTATTTTCGGTGAGTATTTATTTAAAGTTTCATAATTTATAGAATTTGTAGTTATATCAGGCTATAACACGCTTATAAAAATATTTTATTTAAATATTTGAAATACTCAAACAGCCAACCAGCTACGCTGCTGTCTCTTTCCCTCGCGTTGAGTTAGTCGTATATTGAAACGGAACGGAGAACGGACGAAATGGACTATAGTAAAATTTCGAATGAATGGAGTCGCAGACTGAAAACTTTTTTACGAAAGTTTACGTGTATTGTTATTATTGTACACACATAAGTATGTGTGGAGTGTATTTGTATTTTACTTTATTCATATATCAAAATCGGCTAGTAACAGTTTGTCTGACATGTCGCTCTGCTCAGTATACGTTGGTTAAATCAAAAACTTTACTCATTTTGATACGGTTTTCACTTATATGTAGCTTACTAACCTAACTTACTATTAAACTTATTACAGATTTCCAAAAAATGAAATTGAGAGAGATAAATGGAGGCAAATTATAAGTCAGTCTGCTTGTATCTTTATGCTGTTTATATCTGTAATTCTTTTTTTGAGGTGTGCAATAAAGCATATTGTATTGTGTATTGTATTGTAAAGAAAGAGGTGAAGAATATTTTAAACCAAATGATTCTAGCGCGTTAATGTATTCGTTTCTATAATATGTTACCTGATGAAAATTCCTGATATAATTTATATATTGAATAAATTACTTGAAAAAATCGTTGATTTCAAAGGCTTATTACAGGGTCGAGGACTATCTAACTGACAGAAATGCATGGCCCAAACCAGAGACCTAAATAGCATTAAAATTCATATTATGTATATATTCATTGTACCACGTCTAGTAAATTACTAAACACATGTTGTCTTCTTGAACATACATTGTAAATATTCTTTCCTCTTTTGTTTCCATACTCAGATTTATTTATATTAAGTAGGTTAAGTCTTATCATTGTAATAAGTATAATTTTTGGAAAAACTTACTGACTTTCGAGTTTCTTTTCGCGTTTCTTCTCGGCAGTGGTCTTCTATTGCAGAAAAGATATTAAAATTTGACTTGTGAAAGTGCCTTTGCGGCCTACTTGCAGAATAAAGTCCATTTATTTCATTTATCACTTGTTTCATTTAACTAAAAATGTCTTGTTGCAGTTCACTAATTCATTGAAGTGGTCGCTAACCGGAGTTATGAGCCAATATTGTGTTAGAAACATCGAATCAGTCCTCTAACGAATACTCAAATCAATAAAGAGACGGCAACGCGATTGTGACTCTTTTGATGTCAAAACTCTCTAAATCGATGTCAGTTGTATGGCGATAATTTGGCATTGAATACCAAGAAAAAATAACAACTTTCGCGTTTTTGTTTTGTGACAACGCATATAAGTGATAAAAATAAACTACATATTCAGTTTTCATTTCAATTAATTTCTTAATTATTGCCACTAAACTGACATTGATTAACTTTTTTTAACAACTCACACTAATTGGGTATACTTATTTCTGAAAATGCCCTTGTAACATTTAGTTAAAGCAAATTGTTCGTCTAAATATATATATATATATATATAATAAATAAATACATAGAAAACATCCAAGACTCAGGAACAAATATTCATGCTCAATTGCTCACCACACAAATAAATGCCCTGATCGGGAATCGAATCCGAAACCTCCTGCTTAATAGACAGATAGGGTCGCTATCAACTAAGCCAAAGTGGTCGTGGTGGTATAAAGGATGATTCACAGTAGGCCGTTCCGAAGAAATACGCCGGCCGTTTCGTTTGCTGTCATAGAAAACGGGCCGGCCCGGAAACGGAACTTTCTACTGTGAATCATCCCTAAATCGACGTTACCACCTGACAAGTCGTGTGCTTGTATTCCACCGATGCCGATTAAAAAAAAACAATTTCGACTCCACGGCACACGATACGGACTCTGTCCCAATGTTGACATCTAATCAGTGGAAAATCAACACAAACGAAACTGAACCTAATTGCTCTTCATTTACGGTATACAATCTGTTGACATAATGCGGACTTTTGTGGAATTTTTCCACAATTTTGTGGAATTTTTCCACAATTGATACGTGCATTTTGTAATGTTATAACCGCCAAACACTATCATTAGAAATAAAACGTTATGTTTGTGACGTAAGGCTTAATATCGAATAAAAGGAAATGGTACTAATCGCATTACGTTTTTTTGTGTCTCCTATACACGCACACACTCGCAATGAAATTCGGACACTTTTTCGACTTGAATTTGCAGGTGATAGTGTATCTAGGTTTATTATTGATCGAAGATTTATCGCAATTTGTGCATTTATCCTGGGTCTTGGATGTTTTCTATGCATTTATCTATATAAGTATGTATATCGTCGTCTAGTACCCATGGTTAGTACAAGCTTTGCTTAGTTTGGGACGAGGTCGATTTGTATAAGATTGTCCCCTAATATTTATTTATATTTATTATTGATATTGAATGCAGTTTGTGTTTTTAATTTCATAAATATTTCAACAAAGTATAGGAGTAAGATATACGACTTAAGAATATCAATAGTAATTGAATATCGATGTCGATATTTCGTAGTAAATTATCTTTCACTGCACTAACTCTCGTCACGGAGCGATGAATAGTTGAGACAATGACAGTTGAAGACCTGTCAGACTACATGATATCTATTTCTTTCTTACTTACTGATAAGTACGTTAGTGGGAATAGATCGGAAGTATAGAAAACGTTCAACTTATTAGCGCTTATCTGCTTTTCTCTGATATCTGTGGAAGTAACAGATTACGAGGTATAATTTCCACGACATGTCAAATAGTTTGCGGCAAATAAACGATTACCCACCCAAATTAAAAAGTTTGTTTATGGTAAGTCGCCAGACGTTTAAGACCAGTTTTCAATTTAACTGCGTAAGAGTTTTCTGTCCCCTTGGTGGAACTCGTATAGGATCTCTAATGTTTGTAAACAAGCAGTAAAACAAATCCATACAACGTCCGATTTGACGCACCTATACAGACGCATCATATCTGTATATATTAAGTTCGTATTAGCTACATAGTAGCTGGTCATATAAAAATGCAACTAAAATGTGTCAGTTGTAGACAAAACAAATTGTCACGTTTGTCAAAATACATGATACTTCATACATTTACATTATTTCCATGAGAGTGTATTTACTAGAATATATTAATATATATCTTGGAAATCCTTAGGTAACCAACTGTGCCTTGTGATCGAAAGTTACTTGATAATATATAAACATATATGTTGTTTGCTTAGTCTATAAGTTCTGATACTTGGATTGACGCAAAATGGCACCAAAGAAAATTGAGCCTGTAAAAGATGATTATTGGCGTACATACATCGAGGACACTCCTCTGAACGATGACTCGTGGTCAGTGCAAGTAGTGATGATGGAAGTTGCCGGCAGCGATCAAGACCGTATTTATTTAAATAAATTTGAAGTATTTGCGGCTGAAGAGAAAAGATTTGTAATAAAAAATATTTGCAAATCAGAGACAATGTTTATGATCAATCAACTTGGCGGTGAAAAAAAAGTAAAAGACGAGAGCCTCCGTGTTTTCGAAGTAGCTCAAGCCTTCTTAAAGGAAAAGAAAGATATACCTCCAGATATACAAGCATTGGTTGTGAAACATCTCATACTCAAAATGAAGGAGGAGTACTTATTTATTCAGAAGCAACAACACCTTGTGCGTGACG
The DNA here is from genome assembly GCA_905163555.1 of Notocelia uddmanniana. Lineage (NCBI taxonomy): Eukaryota > Metazoa > Arthropoda > Insecta > Lepidoptera > Tortricidae > Notocelia > Notocelia uddmanniana. The sequence goes on from LR991052.1 coordinate 50,639,378, forward strand.
GAATGCGTAGAGAATCTGCAACCATGGTCGACAGGACAGAAGTAAGAGGTACAGTTTGCGTTCCTCCTTCAGACCCAGTTGAACCCCCGCCACAACCTCATGGAAAGGGTAAGAAAGGTGAGGGAGATGTAGCGACTCCAGCAGATGAACCGGAGGAAGGAAAAAAGTATAATACTTTATTGAGACTGAGGGGAGAAGAATGGAGGGACAAAGTTTATGTCGATGACTTTCCAATAGACGGGCCCAATCTTTACGTCGCTGTGTCTGGTTTTATGGAACCTCAGCTGGCTGGGTGCCTTATCGAAATAGGCGTACCTTTGACAGCTATATTTCAAATTAGAATAGATCTCATTACGCAGCCTGTCCCATCGAGCTTGACGCGACCTACAAAAAGAGGACAAAGTCAAACAGATGTGTTAATGGAGCAATCGCACACGTTCTGGGAAGATTTACAACAATTACGCATCAACAAAGATACTTCGGATGACTATAACAACACAGCGTTCATCATTTTTGCACCTCCTTATTGGACTTCAGATGAATTGAGTGGAAATCCTGATAAAATATATGACGAATTATGTTTTCTTATGTATGACATACAAGATTTGACTCGACAGCGTAGACACTATTTAGAAAACATGCACATTATTAATATTCCAGTAGAAAGTAAAGATATTACTCTTGAACGTTACTATCATCAGCATATCGATGATTTTCCTCTTGAATGTTGTACTACGTATTCAGTCCTGGACAGTATCCTTCAAGCAGTATGCAGAAATGAAGATTTTAGTGAAAATACTAGTCGGACGTCTCTTTCTACGGGTGTGACTTTGAATCGACAAACCAGTCCAGATGAAGAGACTCAAAGGAAAAAGGCAGAAAACTTAATAAAAGACGTTTTTAGTGCACTAAACTCAACAAATTCGAACAAAAAGTCTTATCGTTTAACTTATGGGGAAGAGTCTGAAACTCATAAAGATCCAATTGTCATTAACTTTGGAGATTTTTCTAAATATCAAACATTTCACCTCAACGATATCCATTTGGACGATATAGTGTTCTCTATGTTATTTGGTATGCCTATAAATCGGCTCTGGCTTGGTCAAGATCGTCCACAAGATGAATTAGAAGCCAAAATTAACTTTCATGTTAATGTACTCTTATCATGTTTCGATCGACCTGATGTGGAGAGTGCGGAACTTAATAGAATGTTCCACATTTTGGCATGCAGGAATTTATATAACAATAGAAGCTCACTCCAAAAGAAACATCTAGCTTCGAAGACAATATCCGACTTTAAAAAACTTTATTTAAAACGCAGCGTGCTTGCCGAACCATTACCCAAAGGGCAACCTTTACTTGTGTCGAGCAGCACAACTGATCATCATTCATTCCCATCTATTACTAAAATAGAGAATACATCCGTTTTGACAAGCTCGGTAGACACAGAAGAGCAAAAGATGAGATTTCTGTTTGAATGCCCGGATATAAGTGAACTAGTTTCTGCTTCTGAAATAGCAAACAATAAACCAAACGATCACATGATCGATGACTACGAAGTATTTGAAGATTTTACTGAAACGCGTGCTTTCCAAGTGTTGCGTGATGCTTTTAGTAACTTTAACTGCCTGGATTACAAATATTGTGAAGTAACTGATACCTTCAATTTAATGTTTTTTAATAGTCATGACATCGATGGTATAGCTCGAGAAGAATGGCGTAGTCACTTACCAACACCTGTTTGTTTACAAGATTTTTTTGACTTTGTCTTAGAAGAACACTATGATTGGATTAAAAACGAAGAACGTCTCTATGAACAAAAGCTTACTCAAGATAGTCAATCGCAATGTGCAGCTGTGGATCCCCATGCATTAAAATCATGTATAGAAAATCTGGACGTTGAGTTGGAGCTACTGATGGAAGGTTCTCTTAAGTATCAAGAAACCCTTGAAGCAGAAGCAGGGGGTGAACATACGTCAAATCCTTCACCAGTATCTGAAAAGGTTGCTGAGTCCTCGGTACCAACATCAAGTTTCGTGGGCTCAAAAAGCAGTAAGAAATCTAAGGCGGCAGTTTCCTCCCCACTAAGCTCTGTTCATGGTTCCAATAGTGATATACCGACCCCAATGAAGCAATTTCAAGGTTATGATTTGCGTGAAAGGAGAGTTGAAGTCTTCGGAAAGGATGGTACTTTTTATTCGAATGATGGAACTCGCGTGTCTAGTCGGTATAGTTTTATTATACCAATGAATCTAGAAAACATTATTCTTAGCGTAGTACCAGGTAACGGTTTTAATGAATTTTGGGTGCACAAGTCCTTAGGAGAGTCTGTGACACCGGATATAACGGATGCGTGTGAATCTTTTAGAGTAATTAGTAAAGATCAAGTAGCATTTAACTTTAAAAAAGAAGTATATCGTATTCCGGTACCAATAATGACAACATCGTCATTAGACGATCATGTTCAACTGAAAACAAAAGACACTGTACCTAAAATATCTTCTCCGCCAGAAACACCTGCAACATTTGAATTGAAGGTATTCCATTCTCTTTGTGTTACTTGTCCTAACGGACTAATAACAGAAACGGTTCATGAAGATAATTCTTCTACTCTCTCTCATATAAAGCAATATTATGTAGTTCCAGTTCCGCTACTAGATGAAGAGATGAGATGCATCAGCTTGAATGGTGAAGTAATAATTTTTAGAAACTCGGGTGCCATAGAGGTTCTACGTTCTGACGGTACATATATAAATATCACAAAATACGGCAAAAGAATAAAAGAGGAAAAAATTGAAGAACCGCTCGTGACAGAAAAACCGACAAAATTATCTTTTAAAGATAAAGGACATGATAAAACAACAAAATTGTCTTCAAAAACGTCAAAAAATATGGAGGTTGAACAAGACAACCCAACTTCAAATGTAGTTCAAGATTACGAACTTTTTATAGACGAATTCGAGATTATAGAAACTAGTGGCCTTCGCCAACGATGGATAGACGATTGTTCATTTGATATAGAAAAGTTGCTCATACGAACTGCTACTGACTATTGTCTAGGCGAGGTGTTTTCTCGCAGAATGGATGGAACGCAAATGCTATTGAACAAAGATGGTGTTCACATAGTAACATTTCCAAACCGAACTAGGATTATAACTAAATTAATTGTAGAGGACCAAGAGATATATCCAGAATGGACTGAAGAAGAGTCGTACTTCTTTGATTTATTGGAATCAGATTATAATTCTGTCAAGTCAAAATTTTCTATGTCACAAAAAAGTAATTATAGCAATATTTCCAGAGCGCAAAGTCACCAAAGCTCAATGTCTAAAAAAAATTACGAAGAAGAAGAGCACAAGCCAAAATTTAGGACGGATGGATATATCTCTCTCCAGACTTGCTATACCATTGAACATGAAAATTTTGCATCTATCACTGTGAACAAAGCTAATGGAAAAGTTACTATTGACTCGCCTAATAATACAAGTGTAAGTTTGAATGCGGAAAACCATTATGATATATCATTAGATCCAGCCACCGAAGCCACGTTCGATGGTCACGATTTAAATATCCACTATTCAGGTTGTTCCGAATGCAATTCAAAAACAACTTGTAACATTAAAATATGTCGTGATGAAATTATCTCTGTTAATAAATCCCAGCAATGTTGGCTACATCTGGAAGACTCGTTTGGCAAAAAAATAGTAGTTAACGAGGAAGGGGTTATTTCGTTAGATGATAGAGAAGCTTTAACTCCAGCATCTGCACTAGAGGAAGCAGTGATCATAGACGGTGAACAAGGACGAACGAAATCAAATTCTGCTTTTCTTCATGGAAAGTGTAGGCAGAGGTATAGTGCAAGAGAAATGAGATTCTTTATTTTTCGACGGTGAGTAATTCTTACTAATTGTTATAAATGCGGTATTCTCTGAACCTTAACCAGTAGTAAGCATGTCATTCGTTGTTGAGCGTGAAGGACTGGAAGCCACAATTGTCGTTTATATTTTTCTTCTAATAGGTATTTTATTAGGTTCCCTTCAGTTCGTTCTGGTCTTAAGGTCTACTTTATACACGAGGGGAGTTATAATTATTTATAAGTTTAACATTTGTATCTGTGTTCCTGTGTATATGTGGAGTCTGTCTGTGGCACCGTAGTTCTAGCTCTTTAACGAATGAACTGATTACTGTTTTTTTTTTATTTGAAACCCGGTTTTCTATCGATGGTTCTTTTGACATGTTTTATCAAGATCGGTTCACCAGATTTTGTAAAAAATTAAATGAAAATATCGAGGATTTTTCAACTTTTCTTGTTGATTTATTCACGTGACGCACCTGATTTATATCATATGACGCGGAGAAATGATGAAAACTGGGATTCTCAAGGGATATGATCAATGAAATTCTCACCGGAATCCCTGAATCACAACGGATGTTAGCCGGGTTTCTCCGTTCTATTATTTCACTAGAAAAATCGTAACGTATAATGATCCCTAAGACGCATTAGTCCCCATGACTTGAATTGAAAGTCAACTCCATTTGTCTAGTAACTAGATTAATTTAGTGTTAGTGCTAGAAAGCTGGAATTTGGTATGGATTTATAAATCAATAAAAATGACAAAAGTCGTAAAATAAAATGTAAAAAAAGTACCTCCCGTACACGTAAAGTGGGGTGTTTTTTTTTATTTCAACCCTTTGGTGTAGGGTGTCGTTGGATAGGTCTTTCAAAATGAATACAGGTCTTCGTGAAACATTTTTTGATAAAATGAATATTTTCGGAAATATTAACTCTTCCAACGAAAACTATAGCGGCCATGATCAGTTTTTTTTGAGTTATCTCTCCTTCTTAGTAAAATACCTATGAAACGCTGCGAAGGTATTCCCGTTTGCTTGTTATTGATTTTTTCTATTTCAGTACCTAGGCAAGTTGAGTGATGAGCACAAGACGGCGTGCGAACTATATCGCGCGCGAGACTATCCGTCTGTTTCCGTTCGTACCCACTAGATAGAGACGGATAGCCTATCTAGCTCGCGATATAGCTTGCTTGCCGTCTTGTACTAGCCGTGCTTCACTCAGATAAGATTCGCTGCGACAGGTATATTTCTCAGATTTTTCTCCATGCGTAGCATGGTAAACTACTAGGAAAAAAAGCTATCAGCTACCTTTACAGGAAGTTAGAACTATTACTGTAATTATCGAAACTATTTTTAGTTTTCACTGGTCCCTAAAGCCAAAATCCTGGTACCGTTGCTGCCCCTAATTGTATTTTTTTCCAGTGACTTGTCATGTTCGGAGTTGGTTCACCGAGTTCAGCTGGAAGAAGACATGAAAGACTGTCGTTTCCAGCCTTGGTGCTCGATAAACGAGTATGATGCTTTCGGGGACCGCCGCAGTCTCATTTCCATGCTGTCGACTGTGCCACTCACTGAGACTGAGGTTTAAATTAAATGCACGAGGCACAGAGCGTGGCGCAGCGTCGTTGCGGGGCGGAGGCGGTTTTGCGGTTAAGCAAACTCTGTTCAGGGCACGTCGCACCAAAAAATCGCGCGGTAGATCGGAGGCGGCGTATGTGAGGTATGAATCAGTAATCGACGTCGACAGTTTCGGAAAGATCAAAAATGCAAAACCGCCTCCGCCCTGCACCGCGCCGCGCCCGCTCAGTCCGTTTCGAGCTTTAAGCGAAAAAAAAATGTTGCTGATTTGTCTGTTTGTCACAATAATAAATACTTATCTCAAGAACTACTTATATTATCGATGGGGCTAGTGTGGTATCTTATGAAAGAGTTTGAAATGCACATTCTAAAACAGGTCTTTTTTCTTTTTTTACGTTGGATAAATTACGATTTATGATTTTATGAAAGGAAACGTAAAAAAAAACCGTTCCCTCTTATCTCCAATCTTTACCAAGAAAAAAACTAATACACAACGTTGATCAATATAAATACTAATTACAGGAAAAGTATGATCATATCTCCATCTAGATTATATGTATATTTTTATCATTAAAAACATTTCAAAACCAAGTTGGTTATAATGTCGATAGATGGCGTTGTCGGGAACGGATCATGTACCTAACATGATCGGTGTACAGAACCCTCGTTGTGCGAGTGTAAGAAGTCATGGTTGTAGTGGATGTCCCATATATATAGGGGATGTCCCATGGGAATGCCCCATGGAGGGGAAGTACCTTCAATTTTGACTATAGAAAAAATACTTCAATAATACTTTCTAATGCATTTCAAACTCACTAAAACAAAGTTCTAATAACAAATGCAATAAAAACTATATTTCATGGAAGATTTTGCTATATACATACAATATTCACACTAAATGTTTTGGAATGACTCCATCTTTAACCTTCATCAGTCATAACCAACTTCAAACGTTTCGAATCCGTTACCTACGCGCGGCACGCACTGCCACCATCGGCATTTCGTCTCAAATTTACATGTTAACTTTTTTAAATGCTCCGTATTCTTAATTTTATAGTTTTTAAGTTTTAGAACACGTACAGTCAGCTGTAGAGAAACCTGCCCCACCCCCTGCATAAAAAATTCAAAGCAGAGTGGGTCACGTTTCTCTGCATCTGACTGTACGACCATACAAAAAATCCAGTAAATTTAAATCCGGTGAACTTACGAGGGGTGTTCAATAAATTTTGATAATCAGTATTAAATATGCGAGATATGTAAATCCTTATATTTGAATTACAATATGAACACTTTCTATATTTTCAAATACTTATTAACATCATTCATTTGTTTTATTTTACCCCAATAAAAACAATGTTACTTCTAGAGGTCAAATTTTATACCTTAACTAAGTCATCACCAGCTCGTGATTTTCATGTAGCTGGTTTTGAACATATGTGGATGAGAAGTAGTAGTCGGAACAGGGCTAAATAATAATGGGACGGTTATCAATTCTGATCTTTACTGGAAGAGCAGCACCCTTGTTAATTAGAAGGCTCTCATGTACAATTACTACCTAAAATAAGTGGTTTTTTTTTCTTCAGCTTATTAATTGTATTTTTTACAACTCTGATAGAATAATGTTATACAACTCTCCAATAATGTATGTGCTCAATTGGTGAAAGCTAATTTCGCAGTTTTTAGTGTTGGCCTCAATTGTCCAGGAAGAAGTCGAAAAATACCCTTAGGTCGCATGGTCCGATTGACTAGTCCGATCAATCGGAATACAATACACCCTAATTTTGGTGACAGAGCTGGAGATAACAAAAAACCATTGCACAGATAACTTGCTTATTCTTTAAATCATACTGATAAACCAAGGTTTTATTTTCAATTACAATATTTTTTATTAGTGCACCTGGACTTTTTACAGACCACTCCAAATAATTACAAAACCAACTCTTTATTTTTGCAATCTTGTTATTTTTCCCATTCAGGTGTTTTTTTGTTTAGCAATTACAGAAAAACAAATGAATAATGTATATATAATTTTACTGTAATTTAATGTTGATTAGTGTCATGGTATAGCCCACATTAAAAGAATATCATTAACATGGTAGTTCATACCGATTATCAAAACTTATTGAACACCCCTCGTAGATTCATGTTTTGGCAAGAAATCCGTAAAATTGGCCTGACGCGCACGCTTGAACTGAGTTTGCCGTGTGGTAGCTCCGTCTTGTTTGGAAACAATAGTAGCCGTTCCCAAACATCATGGAGCAACATTTTTTTCCAAAACTTCTGGTTTATAGTATTCGGCATTAGGTTTGACTTATATTCCAATATAGTCTAGGCCAAAACTTAAAAACGCGTCTCTAAACGATGCAAGCGGCAAATCATGTAACAGTTTGGGTGACAACGTTATCAGAGGGTTTTGACCCTGCAGAATACAGATCTGCTTGTCGTGATCTCCAAATTTGAATTAACCGGAAGTACGGTAAACCGGAAAAGGTGCTGGCCATACAAAATTTTTCGTTGTACATTTTGTAAATCGTTGTTTCGGTACCTTAAAAAAGGTCTGATTGATATCGTTTTTTGATATGTTGTAGTTGTAGGACTATTAGTAGAGAGGCCAATTTGAAAAAAGTCGTCAAATAACGAAGTTTGTTTGACTGAACAGGTGCATTCAGTAATATCTCTCGAGTATGAAAAGTGTGGTTGTCGCCCTTTAAAGTGGTGGAGTGGATAACTATGACGTCACAAACATGGCGGCATATGGTATTAATTTTTTTCGAATAACTCTACAATTACTCATTCGATTTTAACAAATGATGTGTCATATGAAAGCTGATTAAATAGCAAACAAAATATATTTGCAAATTATAGACCAAATCATATACATTTTTTCTTTTTTGAAAAATAAACAAATAAAATTAAATGGACTTTGTGATGACTAGTGGGTGGGTGGATCTATGTGAAAAATGACAGCTAATAATTGTTCTACGAGTATGTTACGCAATTACTACTGACATTGTGAGTATTGTGACATAGTTTGTGCCTCTCAGATCTTGTCTAAGCAGTCTGAAGAATCAAGCCGTTGGATGAGGGTAGCGCACGACAGGTGATTTTGGAGATCCTTGGTGGAGACTTTTCTCCAGCAGTGGACGTCTTTCGGCTGAAATGATGAGCTTGTTTAAAGTGATTTACTTATTTTTCTAAAAACGTAAACAGCTCTCCTGTAGTTACGGGTATGTACCTACTATATGTTACGGATATGAAAGCTGCCGCAAATACAGGAATTTAAATGCGATCCTTTTGCATTACTCCACATCACCACCGAAGCATGTTCATCTCCGAGACATTAAGCTGCAGGATCGGCCTCATGACGGATATGAAAATGATACCGACATACGACCAACTAAAAAGGAAAGTCATTGCAAATCGCGATTTAGTCCAGAGCTATATTCACCTTGGTTTCAACATTCATAACAACCGAGACTAATAGGAAAGCAGCAATAAGATCAGTGACAGAAAAGATCACTAGGTTTTGGAATAACCGAAGAAGATATCACACCTTCTCCTATGCTTGTGGACTTGTGGCCTGTAGTGTTAGCTGGTATGAATTCGGTCTAAGTCACAATTAGCTTCCGCTCTTAAGCATCTCCTTGCACCTGACTACTCCCTTCCGCATAACCAGATAGATGCCATTTACGTGTACATGGAGTCTTCACTCGGAATTATGGCACCTCGCGGGAAATATTTATATAGTTTCCTGGTACCCTCTTGGACCTCAGTGAACACCGGATCGTCACATCCATGAAGATCTTTCGAATAGGGTGGAATCCCTATCGATACTCCAAGATTACGAGTATATATAGTGGTACTCGTCGCCCTCGTCGGATTCTTAAGTCTTCTATCTTCTTGAAGAGTCCCATGGTGTTGGACATGTCATTTTTTACCGCACTTCTAAAGAGACCGCGAATATCATTTCACAATTTTCATTACCTAGAGCCGGTGCAGAATAAACAATTTACGTGTTACAGGTTTTATGAAGTCTACTACGAGGGCTTATCGCCGTGAAAGCATCGATGAGTCCATATTTGAGACCTCTCTACCAGCTTTAGGATTATTCTGCAGCTGAAGAGTAGGAGACCCGTCAGCTGCACATCTTTATAATGCTCCTCACTTCCCTCTCGTGTGTGCAGACAACGTGCTAATAGTCGAAGTTTTCCGTTCTCCTTTCTAAACATAGGTATGGTATGTTATGCTTATACAATCTTTGTACTATTATGGCATTCTTGAGACTCTTGAGAGATAATAGTCTGTGAGACTGCATCTACAAGTATTAATTAAAAAGGACTAAAGTTATAAAGGACTTTTACATTACATATGGTGCTATATTACCGCAAGAGTGCGGTACGTGCATATGTCGAAACTTTAAAGAGCCATATGTACTGTAAAACGTACGATACACGTGCGAACAGGTTATTCACAACTCGTGTCGATTTAAAACACTCCCTTCGGTCGTGTTTCAATTTATCACAACTCGTTGCGAATTTCCTGTTCTCTGCACTTGTATCGTATTGATGATGATCGATCCGACCGTTTTCGGCCATGGCGACCACTCCGACTCCTATCTAGCGTTTTGGCGCTCATGCGCTCGAAGGTGGCTTATGTAGCCTATCTTTGCGGTGAAATTATCGTAATGTACTATTATGATAAAACTACTGCCATAACAATTTGAGGTCTACCATTAATAACAATCCTGGGTAAGATATAGTTTATTTAAATAAGTGCGTACAAAGTATATATGGACACGGTAAACAAAATAATTAATTAACAATCCTGCATGACGGAATCATATTCCAATAATGTTGAGCGACACATTGGGAGTTAAGTTATTGTATTTAAAGTTGGACTTTCATCATTTTACGTACTTGTAGACTCGATTGTGAAATATATGCTTGAACTAAGTTGTAAGTCAATGGTTGCTATGGAGGTTGCTAGACTGGAGGTGCGTAAATGTTATTTAGTTATTTGTTTTGTTTTTTTTTTTTTCATAAAAGAAAAAAGGTATATGATTTGTTATATAATTTCTAAATGTATTTTGTTTGTTATTTAATCAGCTTTCATATGACACCTCAACTGTTAAAATCGAATGAGTAATTGTCGAGTTAATTGACAAAATTTAATACCATACGTGGGCTGTTCCGAAAGTTTTTAGCTGCTCTCACTCTATTCATTTTTATTTACACCATTATGTGGGTAATTTCAATAGTTATGAGCTGGGATAAAATCGTTGGTAAGTAGCAAGTATTTTTTTCACAACATTTCTTTTACCAAAAGGCCTTTTGTATGGACCTAAAAATAGTTTTGGCAACGAAATCCCTAAAAGCTGTAGTGGAAACTGCCCGGGATGACTTCCTAACTTAGTTTTGCTGATTTTAATGTAAAATCAGTAAATGATTTTATTTAATTTAAGTTTTTTTGTGATGTTGACCAGTCCCTAGTCTCGCGACCTAGATTAATATTCGACACACCTGCTCATTGTCGCTAATTTTCAAACAGATTACGTGGGTAGAGACAGGGAAGATTCATAGTTTGCGGTGTATAAAATTTCGTTTAGTTGTGGTGACGTATTAATCAAAATTGGCCCGCAACACGAAATTGGTATTGTGACCCGTTCATCACATATTAGATAGGGCTGTTGACACGTCGTACTTAAAATACAATTTAAAAAAACCCAAGCGACTTTCATCAACAGTTTCACCCCAACACATATGTATTGAAATTACCCGCATAATGGTATCATTAAAACATATATGGCATGAATAGAGTGAGAGCAGCTAAAAACTTTCGGAACAGCCCACGTATGCCGCCATCTTTGTGACGTCATAGTTATCCCCTCCACCACTTTAAAGAGCGACAACCGCACTTTTCATACTCGGGAGATATTACTGAATCCAACGATACCAGTTGTTGGTATGCACCTGTTCAGTCAAGCCGAAGTTTGATTTTAGCCACTTGGCCTCCCTGCTATATATAGTCTTGGTAACCCAAAGTTTTCATCTCTCCAGCTGTAGGTATATCTTTTTCCGCCATCTTGGACATACTGTCACTTTTTTTATGTTTTATGCCTATTCTGTCGTCAAAGTCCATTATAGTGTTAATCATCTTTCTGAAATATTGTAGATAAACAAAATTTTCTAAAACTTTTGGGTTTAAAGATTTTTTTCGACGACTCCTCGGGACGAAGATATGGAATCGTCTATGGGGAGCTAGCGTTAAAAATTGCTACATTTTTCTAGTTTTCCTCCCATGTTTACGTTTTAGCGCATTTTAGCGCAAACTGTAGTTTGGCAATATTGTAAATCACAAAATATGCTATAACTTTTGGGTTGAAATATTTTTTACATGACCTCTAGAAACGAAGATATGGAATCAGCTATGAAGAGTTACGGTCGAAAACTGCTACCTAAGTCCAGTTTTCCTCCTACATTTACGTTTCAGGCCATATTAGCGCAAACTGTAGTTCTGCAATCATTCGGAAGACAAACATACATACATACATACATACATACATGCATACATATAATCACGCCTGTTTCACACAGTGGTAGGCAGAAATCACGGATTTCCATTTGCTACGATCCTGACATACAACTTTCGCTTCATGTGCTCTCAAAACATTCTTCATGCATGTACGCCGGATTGAGGGTAGGTACTCTTGACCTGGCCTTTCTGCAGAAGACAAGATTATCTACAAATTGAAAGTTTCTACAATACCTAGTAATAGTATAATATGGAATGGTCAAGACCCCTCTTGACCATTCCATAGCTCGTGTAACTTGTGTCACTTTCAAACCCTCGCTTCACACTTTCACAGAAAATGGAGTTCATACATTGGCGAGAACACAACTTGGTGCATGTCAATCCGTTCTTCATGCACGGGGACATGGTAGTCAGGAACTGGTAAGAAGATACAATAACCGTGCAGGCTTTGGGGATGGGCTCGAGGATCATAAAAATGGGAATATATTGGTTTTGTTGACTTCTCCACCCATATGACTCAGGTTCCATTTTTCCATACGTTCACCAGAAAGGTTTTAAAATAAGTATTCAGTACCGCAAAAGTAATTTCACAGTTTGCCACCATTTTTCATGAACATTCCGTATTACGGTTTCTAGTGATGGTACAAACTTTCAATTTGCAAATTATTTTGTCTTCTGTAAGACTGCAGACCTACAGGTTGCGCTAAAATGCACTTAAACGTAAATATGGTATGAAAACTGGAACAGGTAGCAGTTTTCGACGGTAGCACTCCATAGATGATTCCATGGCTTCTTTCCTAGAGGTAGTGGAAAAATTTGTCAATTCAAAAGTAATAAATAGCAAATTTTATGATCTACAATGTTGCCAAACTACAGTTTGCGCTAAAGTGCACTTAAACGTAAATATGGCAGGAAAACTGGACAAAGGTAGCAATTTTCGACGGTAACTCTCTATAGATGATTTCATATCTTCGTTCCTAGAGGTCATGGAAAAAATATTTAAACCCAAATATTACAGCAAATTTTGAGATCTACAATATTGTAGAATTATGATTAGCACTAGAGTGAACTTTAAAGATAATTTTTCGTTCACTGCCTGAGTACAGGCAAAAAATTGAAAAAAGTGACAGCTTTTCCAAGATGGCGGAGAAAGATACAAAGCTGGAAGGAAGAAAAGTCTAGGTAATCATTACTATATTGTCCTTTACAACATATCAAAAAAAAAACCATAACAATCGGACCTCTTTTAGAGGGCACCGGAACAACGATTTACTAAATGTATGACGATTTCTTTTCTATGGGCGCCACCTTTTCCTTAATACCGTACTTCTGGATCAAACGCAATGGCGATGAACAGATCTGTAATCTCAGCAGGGTAAAAACACTCTGAAAACGTTGTCACCCCTACTGTTACATGATATGCTTCTTGCATTCTACTTTTTCAAATTTCAAAACATGCTGTTTGCAGCGACATTATCTCAGGTCCAAATAGGCACTGGTCAGGCTATATAGTGTTTAATCGATCAAATTTTTTTTCTTTGTAATAGCTTCGGAAATGCCGTGTACTTTTCTTAAGTTTTCTTTTCTTGTAATCGTGACACCCGAGGTCTGCTCTCATGATGTTGTGTACTGATCCTATTGAAATCTTTAAGTCTGCAGCTAATCTTCGGATCGAACGGTGCGTTTTCATACGGGCACGCACGCTCACGATTTTCACGACCCTATCCTATCCATTCTTGCTGAACGCGGGCGACCAGATCTCTTGCGGCCTTCTAACGAGGTCTCCTTGTATCTTCTAATTATAGTATAAACTGTTTCAATGCCGCAAAAATTGCACTAGACCTATCGCCCTTAAAATATTATGAGATAGTAGGTTCCGGAACTGCTTCATCATGGATTGAAAGCGAACTACTTTAGCAAAATATTTTTAAAGTATCGTTATTTGTTCATGACAGACAATATAAACTTTTAACTATAATGACAAAAATGTCTGATAGTCGTCTATGTTTTTCAAAACAGTGCTAAAAAAAGTGTTTTAGAAATTATTGGACACGTGTTTATGAAAAAATCACATATGATACCATAAAATCCTACTTCCTATCCTACTAATATTATAAACGCAAAAGTTTGTAAGTATGGATGGTAGGCTAGAATTTATAAAGATATTGTCCAAATACTAATCCTGCGCCGAAGCGAAGTCGCGGGCACCAGCTAGTATGTAATAATTAAAATTCATGATCTTCCTTTTATTTAAGATGCTATGTTATTCAAGTACAAATAATCCTAATAATAATAAGCAGCCTTTTCGATCGGTATTGTAAACATTAATAATAATGTCTTTATTTACGACCAACGAGGATCAATGTGTAAGTTAGATAACGGATTATTAAATTATTATAGTATTGTTAGTAACAATTTTACTTAATTATTATTAAATGAATTTCTGCGCACATGTACCTAGTATGCAGGAGTTGCTCAGATACAAGCCATCAAACCTATCCACGAACATGGCTCGAAAAAAAATCTTTAAAAAGGGTTTCATATTTGGTGGGTACGATTCCTGGTTAAGCAAGGGGTTTCACAAAAATGTTTGATGCAGTTACAATTATTTTTTAAATAATGTTAAGTCTTCTTTCAGTAAACTTTCCTATCGTCAATATTTAAGGTAAGTGCTTCCCTTCCATGTGGCAGGGTAGGACAACATGTATAATGAGTTTAAAAGGAAAACTATCTCAGCTAAGCAGACATTACTTACTAGTTGACGAGTAATAGCCGAACTTAAGAATATAATAAATATACTTGGAATAGCAAATTTCCATTGATCCGAGTAAGTATAATGTTGTTGGTTGTCTCGAGCATAATGTAAGTAGAGTACGTACATAGACATAAGTTTTTATGTCTTCATAATGTAAGTAACGGGTGGGCAACTACGGAATACGGCACCCTACATTGCGCGTAGCCCGAAACACAATTGGCCACTTTCTCATATGTGGCTACTGTGTATATATCTGACCGACTAAGTAACAGTCCTTTTACTTGAAAACAGTGTTACTGTGTACTTATAAAATGAGGATGAGTTGAAGTTGAATTATGGTTGTATTTAAGATTATGATTTGTTTAATTTTCCTTTCTAGAAATGGATAATGAATTCCCAGTTGTCCACCAAGCCCAACAACTTAAAGTACAAAGATTTGAAAAAAGACTGCGGAAAAGGTTTCTACCACTGGATGCGGCCGTACGCGCGGTTTGAGCCCAAACCTCAGTCATTTGAGGGACTCGCGCCGAGACTGCCGAGAGCGTTCATATTGAGGTTTCGTATTCAAGTTTCTTGGATTCCTTCTATACCAGAGCTGAGTTATGACTGGTGTCAGGTTGCAGTATAGTACAGGTGAATTGAACTTTGTACACTCACGGCTTTAATTGTTGAGCCATTTAGAGCCCACTTCATACTGGATATCATAGTTAGCTACGAGTATAAAGTGTTCAGTATAAACATTAAACTGAGCTCTAAATGGCTCAACAATTAAAGTCCGTGACCGTACACGGTGATCCAGATATGTGAGCAAATTCGTGGATGGAGATTTCTTTTTTTGGACGTCCGCTACTTAGTAGATTTTTGAACTACAACGTCATCAATATTTTTAATTTTCAGAAACCAATCGAGTTGCCTTTAGGTACTTGAAACTTAACTTTGTCCCTCTGACATATGTAATATTTTTAATAATTATTTTATAGATTTAGTACATAAACAAAATCTGCCTCTGGATAATTCATCTTATAAACGGAATTTGAGCAAGGACTATAATCCCCACACCATGTTTGTACAGCCAGTTGACGAAAATGAAATCTACATCATAATCATGTCTCTAAATAATTGTAATTCGAGTGGTTACGATGACATAACTACAAAAATATTAAAGCAATGTGCGCCGTACATAGCCCTACCACTTTCCCACGTCGTAAATTTATCTTTCTCTGATGGTATATTCCCTCAACAACTAAAGCACTGCATTGTCAAGCCCCTGTTCAAAAAAGGATATAAGCTTAATATAGATAATTATAGACCCATTACTTTGATTCTTATATTATCTAAAATATTTGAAAAGGCAATGTACAAAAGGATACAAAACTTTCTGGTAAAACATAACACACTCTGTTCTGAGCATGGCTTTCAAAATGGACGCTCAACCACACTTGCTTTTTTTGATCTTGTACGGACTGTAACCGAGAGTATCAATGACAGAACTCCTGTAGTGTCAGTATTTCTGGGCATGTCAAAAGCGTTCGACTTTGTCAACCAAGCAACTTTACAAACTTGAAGTTTATGGGATTAGAGGGAAGGTGTTAAAATGGATAGAAAGTTACTTGGTCGATAGAATGCAATGTGTAGAAATTAAGTTAATATCAGCCAGTGATTCAAGTAAATCAGTATTGAAGCAAACTTTCAGATCGGAACTTAGAGCTTGTAGTCATGGAGTACCACAAGGAAGTATTCTGGGGCCCCTTCTATTCCTAATTTATGTGAATGACTTACCCAAAGCCACCGCACAGAAAAGTATAATGTTTGCTGACGACACAACACTCTTGGTAAAATGTGAAAAAAAAGGGATACTTTCCAATCAGATATTAATACAGCGCTAATGAACATTATAGAATGGATGAAATTAAATAATTTGAATATTAATATTAATAAGACTAAGTTCATACAATTTAAATCATATAATTCGAATCCAATATCAATCCAAATAGAATATAAAAATGACATTTTAGATGAAGTAAATTCAATAAAATTTCTAATTGACGAACACCTCAATTGGAAAGATCAAATTGAACAAATTTGTAATAGATCAAACCGCTTTGTGTTCGCACTTAAGAGATTGAGAGTTACGGTGTCCAAAGAAGCTGCACTAACAGCTTACCACGGATATGTGTCGTCAGTACTTGCTTACGGTCTAATTCTATGGGGTAACTCTATCGAGCTGGATAGAGTGTTTAAAATTCAGAAAAAGTGTATAAAGGCAATAAGTAATGTTAAGATGGATGAAAGCTGTATTCCACTTTTTAGAAAGTTACATATATTACCATTGCCATGTTTGTACATTCGAGAGGTATGTGTCTTTGTTGACTCTCATCAAGAGTACTTCAGTAGACGAAGCGAAGTCATCCAGAGACAAACAAGACCACACATTATGTCTCTATTTTACAAGCCTCGCTGTCACAAAGACATGTATGAACGAAATGTCTATAATATGAGCATTGTACTTTTTAATAAATTGCCGAATGATTTAAAAGTATTGACAGGCGACATATTAAAAAATTAATTGGCTACAAGAGAAATGTTTCTACAGTATTAAGGACTACTTTCAGGGGTTCCCAAAGTGGTCCAGGTGGACCCCCAGGGGTCCACGAACGATGTGACAGGGGTCTACGCTGGAGTGGCAAAAAAATAGGGGTTCACAGTTTGTACGTGGGGGTCCACGAAAATTTATCTGGTTTCGATGGTAAATAACGAAACAGATAATGATTTTTGTATTATTTTTATAGCCTGGACGACTGATAAATATATAATAAAAATATTGCGTTCCTCCGTGATAAATATTTCGGTGAATCAAACTACCTATACTATAATACTATATTATTAAAATTACAACTTTCGGCTCCAAAACTTGTCGACTGCAAGTCTGCAACATATCGCGAACGAGCTGTTGGACAAACGAACAAGTCTAGGCTTGCGAAGCACCGTCGCGTCGCTATCGCCGGCGCCGACCAAAACGCTTGTTCGGACGTGCAAAGGGACGAAATACCTATGACTTACGGTAATGTGCTGTGCTTGTATGCACTTGTTTGATTCTTCACCAATAAATACGAATGCTAAGAACAAACGTTACTCATTTGTTTCCGGATTTCGACTACAAAAGTAAAGTGAATTGCTGTTCCTGGTTGCCAGAATCGTGTCGGAAAAGTAAGTACATTATTTGTTTATTTGCTATACAACTTATAGGTATCTCTTTTTGTAGTTAATATATTTGTCTTCTTTGTGTATGATAGACATGTATGAAATATGAAATAATGAACATTACGATTATTACCTACCTACTTCCATAAAACAACAGACAGCCGAAAAAAGTTTATTAGTATTCTTTTTTTGATTCATAGCGAAAAATTATAAATTCTGTTCTACGTATAAAATAGCCATATCCTGTTAAGTAAGACTAAGAAGAAGTTAAGTAAGAATGTTAAGATCACAAAAACTTTTTTATACTTACAGGTAGCTAATTTGAAACATGGCGGAGCCAAAGAAGAAAATTAAGTGTCGACAGTACAGTATGGAATATTTAAAATTTGGCTTTCTTCCATCAAACGCGGACAAGCGATTGCCCATGTGCCTTTTATGCAATAAAGTTTTGAGCAATGACTCTATGAAACCATCGAAGCTCGAAGATCATCTAAAAAGGTGCCACCCTGATAAAACAGGTAAAGATTTGAAATATTTTCAATCATTGAAAGAAAAATATGAAAAGAGACCCACCCTGCAAGGTATGTTCGCTTCAACATCTGAAAGTAACGATGATGGCTTGCGGGCATCTTACAACATCTCATTACTCATAGCGAAATCTGGAAAACCCCACACCATTGGTGAACAGTTAATTTTACCCGCTGTTGAAGAAGTTTTAAAAACTGTTCTGCACAAACCTCACCTACAAAGACGTATTGACGAAATGAGCTCTGATATTGAAAGTTTCTTGTGTAATTATCTGCAAACAACTCATTTTTCTATTCAACTGGACGAGTCAACTTTACCTGATAATGAGGCATTATTATTAGCATTTGTGCGATTTGTTATGGACGAAGAAATTCATGAAGAGCTATTATTCGCCAAAACTTTGAAGACTGACACTAAAGGTGAATCGATATTTAACATCCTGAGCGATTTTTTAAAAGAAAAATCAATTCCGTTCACAAACGTTACATCGGCGGCTACAGATGGAGCTCCTGCAATGGTCGGGAAATATCGTGGGTTCATAAGCCATCTAAAAAAAATGATACCAGATTTAACTGCAATTCACTGTGTCATCCACCGACAACACTTAGTAGCAAAAAATTTGAGTGCTAGACTGCACCAATCGCTCCAATTTGTGATTAACGCGGTTAATAAAATAAAAAGCAATGCTTTGAATACGCGTTTATTTGCCCAATTGTGCGATGAAAATGATGAAGACTTCCGACGATTGCTCTTACACACTGAAGTACGCTGGTTGTCGAAAGGTGCATGTTTAACAAGATTTTACTCACTTTTTGAGTCTGTCTTGGAGTTTCTGGATAGTAAAGCTCCAGATTTAAAAGAAAACCTGATCAAGTTCAAAGCAGATATAGCGTATTTGACAGATTTGTTCAAAAAGTTTAATGATATTAACTTACAACTGCAAGGGGACAACCTCAATTTAATTAAAACAAAGAGTGTGATTTCCGCTTTTCTTGGAAAATTGAAGTTAATGAAGCAAAACATTAGTCGACGCGAATTTTCCCAATTCTCAAGCTTGTCACAGGTAGAATGCGAGGATGATGATATTCAGACATATGTTCAACATTTGATTGCCCTGCATGATGATTTCAAAACCAGATTTGAAGACATTGTCACGATGGAAATACCACCATGGATTATAAATCCATTTGATGAAATGGAAGTGGAGAACGTGATATTGCAAGAGGAGCTACTTGAGCTTAGCACTAATGAGGAGCTGAAGGTGAAATATAAAAAAGGGTATCAAACTTTTTGGCTGCAAGCAGAAATACCCGAAAAATATCCTGGACTGTGGAAAATTGCGAGAAAGCTTTTGATATCATTTCCCTCGTCATATCTTGTGGAAAAAAGTTTCAGCACCGTTACAAACCTTTTAACGAAAAATAGGAACAGACTGAATATCACAGAACGAGGAGATTTGCGATTATTCCTGACAAAACTGAACCCAAATATTGACAATTTGTTGTCAATTCATCAAGCTCATCCCTCCCATTAATTTTGAGTGTCATTGTACTTAGAAGTTACGTAACAATGTTTAATTTTAATTATTTTACGACTGTTATTATCATCATAAATATTATAAAGTACTCGAATAAACACAACACAAGCAAAATATACTATATTTAATTTTATTTCACCACTCCGAGATTTAGATTTGATTGATTTTATTTTATTTGATGCTGGAATAGATAGGTTGTGAGTAGATGTCAAAAAAGTAAAGTATTTATTATTGACAGCATATTAACCAATCATTTTTCACTTTTTTTTCTAAACCTGTAAAGAACATTTATGTCACACCTGGCTAAAAGTGGATTTTTTCGCCCGATACATGTGCGGAAATAGCCGCTTTTTCGCCAAATGTTGACATAAAATGATGTATACAACACGGGAGATAATAAAGAAAGCCTTGATCGCACATTTGCGTCCTTCGCTTGCAGCTCGGGCCGTAAATATCTGCGATCTCGGCCTTTCTTTATATTATCTCCCTAGGTGTACATATAATATACTATACTATTTCATAGTTATATCGTCACCAGAGTTAGGTAATAGTCACATTTTTGTAATTTTTTGGGAATATGGTGTAGGCTGTAGAGTAGGGGGTCCACCAGAACCAGCAAATTTTTTAAAGAGGTCTATGAGAAAAAAAAGCTTGGGAACCCCTGACTTAGATCATAAAAATTTGACTCACGCATATATCTAATTTTAATTATTTTATTCTTCATACATAGATTATTTTCATTCAAATATTTGTACGCCTGCTTGCAGGCTGAATACATGAACTTTGTACACTATAGCTTAAGACTATATATACTGTATTCTTACAAATAGAAAATGTTGAATTTGAATTTGAAAGGGCCCCGTGACTCGTGAGATAGTTCGTAGAACAAAAAGCGAGCGAGCGAGTATGCTACACAGCTACTTTCAGCCAGTTTACCTGACAGGAAACTGCTGAATATTTTTCTCTAAAATCACGCCGAATGACTCGTTATATCCACATCAATTCTAACGTTATAAAGTGGAAAATATTAATGCTTACCATGTGATACCCCACTCAGTGTCTTTAAAAAAAGCCATATAAAAATTAATGGCATAACTGGAAAATATACCTTGTGGCGGATGTGTTCCTCCAACAGTTCAAAATACTTAAATAGAGTCCTTACTAAACTTTCTTAAAAAACTCCATATGCGAACTTTCCTACTGGACTGTAGCGAGGTACTGGACTCCTGGATTACTTCCAGAAATCTGGAAAGTGCAACTTCGTCCGTGCCAAATGGTCAACTCGCGAGGAAATTAGTAATAAGTATTAGTCAAGTTGAATCCGATACTAGCTAGGTACTTAATTGACTCGTACGTACAGATTTCTGGATATTGTGGCGATGCGTCCATAGAACTTTAATTTCACTGCCTTGTCTATTTCAAAAGAGATTTAAGAGTCAGTTCTTGTAAAATTGTTAGCTATATTGCGTTACTGCTGTGTCTTATCTCACGTATACGGTTACTCATATTGGTGTGCTTGGAGTGACTTGTATCTTACAACTTGGTAGTTGTCTCCTAAACCTCCAAACATTTATCATTTGGGTACATAATATAGCTTACCGAGCTTTTTCCCGTCACTTCGTCCGCATACCTAGAACTCGCATATAGCCTTAGAGAAATAATTCCAATTATACGAGTACAATTTAAGGCGATATTTCTTAAAAACATTTTTGTTCCCCATACAGAATTTCCACTCTCAAGGGATTCATTTTGAAACAAATTATACTCGTAGCCTATGTGTGATTCTGTTATCTACAATACTGGGAAGTTCTATACAAATTAGTTCAGAAGTTTTTTAAGAATACTTTCTCTTGTGCACTTAAACGATGGACAACAAGCTGCCATGAGCGTCTTTAATGTTAACAGGATTCTAGAAAGGCAATGGAAGGAACGAGACCGTAACAATTTTAAAGGAGCCAGGGAGCTCTTGCGTGCGGTGCTGAAGTACCGGAGCATCATAGAGGCGGATAGCGAGTGCATCATGCACGTCCCCCTGCTCGACCAACGGTCGGAGAGCGAGCAACGCGTGCACGAGCTCGTGCAGGCGCTGGGACACAGGTTCGTGACCAAACCAGTCTCTGGGGGGACTTTAAGGAGCTGAAAACAGAGCCTAATTTCATCTAAGGCTGGGTTGCACCGACTTACGATCACAGACTGATCAACGTTAAATATGGCGCCGGCAGCTGTCATGCCATAGAAACTTGTCAAACTTTCCATACATTGAAATTTTAACGAACACAGCTTACGATTACAGACGGTTTGGTGCAACCCAGCCTAAGTCTCCAACATTTGGAGGTTAGACTGTACCGGGTGACTATTACTGCCCAAGCTCAAATTGACACTAAATAGGTAATCTGAACTTCTAAACGAATCGTTATGTGACATCCTTTATATAAAAGAGAGCCGCTTGCAGTTATGGCGTGTGTTTGAAAGTGTAATACTGAAATGACACCTGCTGCATGCGCAATTCAGTGACTGAGTTATTTACCTACCTATTCGTTATATATACACAATTACATGAATACTACACGTATGACTTACATCCTTCCAATCATACTCAGTATGTATAGGTTATTAAAATTATGAATGAGAAAGTAACTCTGCATCGGTTTAAGTTTCTGTGAAGGAATTAGGATAATTTTTAACCAGTAGATAAATAATCTTCAAAATGGGTGAAAGAGTTATAGTGGCGAGTAAAATGTAATATCTAGGGAAGACTGTGGAGACGATACCATGGAGACTTGATCCTCTAGGCCTAGAAAAATAGTTCTATCAAAAGATCTATTTTTCTAAGTTTGTCAATATACAAGATACTAGGATCGCAACTGGGGAAGCCAAGAGGTACACATCTTTGTCCTGTTACGAAGCAAAATTACCAGTTGGCTACGAACCTGCAGTTTTGGTCGGACGGACTCCTAACGAACAGCATTTATGACATTGCATTAAAAAACCGGTTAAGTGCGAGTACGACTCGCGCAACGAGGGTTCCATACAACGGTCGTATACCCGTGTACCCTGTTAATTCAGGATAAATTGAACGCCATTGGTACAGCGCCATCTATCGGAGCAGTATACAAACTTAATTTAGAAAGGTTTCTTGATGATAAAAAAATATATAATATTTTATTCCTCTGTAATATTTACATTGATATTAACGTCGTATAATTCGTAGATATAAATGGAGGAAATAGATCATAAATGGAGTTCGTTTAGAGAAAAACTGTTTTAGAATGTGGTATTCAAGCCCTAGACTTTGAACCGACAGGGTGGCGACCATTCGGTCAGCCGAAGTACATACTCTCTCCGTACTGATGATAAAAATAAACAAAATACAATACATATTGAAGTGGACTTGGGGCGCAAAATTTCTCTTTGTATGGGGGCGTTTGTACTGTCGAGGGCATTAAAATGTATACATTTTAGGACCTTATTTTAATGGAACAAGGTGAAAAAATGGATACATATATATTGGTGCATTGACGGTACCAGACTATGTTAAAATTAGCATTTATAGTGAGTACCTATTTTGCGTAGGGTATACGAAGAACTGAAAGCGCGACTGGACATGTCAGTGGCAAGCAACGCCAAGCCCGACATCACCACTAAACCGGTGCCGTACAAGCACCAATACGAGGAAGCGGAACCGGAAGAAGGTACTTTCCGCCTTATTGTCACCTGTATACAGACCAGTTCATAAACATGTAGTCTCCCAAAGGTACTAAAATATATGTGCAACCTTAAGGCCATAACAATAAAGTCGTGTCGCGTTGACATATTTTGAACCCTGTCGACGAACTCAACTATACTTTCCATACCACCATACCTAATACACATAGTCACTAACATAAACACAGCAGCCGTGTGTTATTTTACACAAACCGTTTGGAGCTACTTTTGACCCCCCAAATAAATTTGCCACATGTATAAAGATCCTTTAGAACAACTACTTAGAACCCCAAATTTTATAAATATAGGTGAAATAGTTATTGAGATATTAATGCATTGATGGACAGTAGACGCCTAATAGGCGTAATTGTATTGTTATTTCTATTGGGTCTGGAATAGTGTCCATCGAAGTGTTCAAGTCCAAAAAACGCAGAAAAAACGGCATTTTTACAGGTGACTTAGAAAGTTGAAATTTGGCATCCAGCTTTATAATTGTGTGTACACAGGAAAAAGTGAGTAAACAGTGATTTTTTAGATTTATTATTATTATTTATGCTTGTTACCTACCTCAGAACTCCGACATTTATTAACCGATTTGGAAAATTCTTTTTTTGTTTGAAACGGTATACTTTCGGGGTGGTCCCATTGGCATCAGGTCAGAATCTGATAATAGGGTCCTAGAGAAATCGAGGGAACTCTTCAAATATTTGAGGTGCACCTATAGCGATTTGGATATTTTGTATAGTAACTCGTGCATTCGCTCTTGAAAAGCACCATTCGGTGAAGTTTGACAAAAAGTAATGATATATCCCATTCAAAATAAGTATTTTGTTATTGTATTCGTAGATTATCTGAAAAGATGCCAAGTCTGGCACTAGACTGTTTACAATAAAACTAATCCCATCAAAAACATAAATGTGAAAATGGGAGCCAAGTTCAATATTATGAAATTTATGAATACTTATGCGATGCTTGGTGGTCGTCTTCACCGACAAAAGAATTGAGATCTAAATGGGTGCCAAGTTCCGTAGATTCTCTGAAATTGTGCCAAGCCCGTCACTACATTACATTGTTCACAGTAAAACTAATTTCTTGCGGCTTAATGCATTATGAGCTTTAACTTGGCAGTTTTCTAAAATATCCAACAGCCTTTATGGTAAGTATTATAACATACTGCATAGAAAACTGCCAACTTAAGGCTCAAAATGCATTAAGCCGCAGTAAATTAGTTTTACTGTAACCAATGTAGTGCCGGACTTGGCACCATTTCAGAGAATCTACGGAACTTGGCACCCATTTAGATCTCAATTCTTTTGTTTTTCTGGTGAACACACACAATTAACATGCTGCATGCCAAATTTCAGCTTTCTAGGTCACATGGAAGTGGGTTAGGTTTTTGATCAGTCAGTCAGTCAGTGGTAAAAATGCCGTTTTTTGGAATTTAATATCTCAATAATTATTAAACCTATATTTATGAAATTAGGGTTTCTAGTACCAAATTTCATTTTTTTTTATTTAGATAGATTTGGAGTTATTAGGGGATCTAAAGTGGCTCCAAACGGTTCGTGTAATATATCACACGGCTGCTGTCCGCCAGTTCCTGGTGTGAACTTGGCTGGACACGCTGCCGCGTGTCTAGATTTACTGCGGCTTAATACATTTTGAGCTTTAAGTTGGCAGTTGTTGTTAATTTAGTAAAGTTTTTTTAGTTTGTAATAGTTCCACCATGGAACTGTACTGGGAATAACGCTAGGAGAATGATGATGATAGTTCCAAGGAATATTTTAAACCTGATTTGATTTTAATTTCAACTTGATATGTTGACGCACCATCAGATGCGGAGAACAAGGAGATATCCATAATGGTGGGCAACTAGACTGTTAAAAGTTCTCAAGTCGCCCGAAGGCCTCTAACTTGGCTTAATGACTACTGTCATAGACAACAGCCGGGGTAAACGGCTGAATTCTATTTTTCCAGACTTCGCCATGCCTCGGAAATTTTACGCGGATATTTATATGTAGTTGTTATATCTGTCTGGCTTTAGAGGTGGCAGATAAAGCGATAGCGTTCGAGGTGGAACGTGAGATGTTGGTACGAGAGGCACAGGCGGAGGAAATGAGCCCGAACTTGAAGCGCTACTGGCGGCGCCGTGAGGAAGAGCACAAGGAAGAAGAGTTTTATTTGTAAGAAATCGTTTACAGTACTCATCTATTTATTGATCGAGCGAGCGCGAAGCGTTTCAGTCGGGGCAAAAATGCTTTGGGACGTTTGTCCGGCGGATATCGCGCTTTCTCAACCGATTCTCATGAAATTTTGTGAGCAGCTTCGATAAATAGAACAGTCGAGTTCATAAATATATGAGCAAATCCAAGCCTTCAAAAATAAATGCACATAGTAACGTACAAATACATCTAAACAAATTGATCATTCGAAAATATATACACGTGTCATCCGTCATATTCATCTGAGCAAGCAATAATATTTAAGCAACTGAAACATAATAAATATCTGTATTACGATTATTACGAAATTATTTAAACGAGTGGAAGCACATGACTATTGAGACAAGGGTTATTTTAAAATATTTATAAACAGACAGTGGCTCATGAATATATGTAGTAACGTTTTCAATTTGTTGTGAACAGGTAGGAGCTCAATAATATCTGCACAGATAAAACATTTCACTTAAATATCAAATTTTGCAATAGTTTGCCAAAATTATGTGAACAAGTAGATACTCATAAATATCTGAACAAAACTGACAGAAAAAAGAAAAATATTTAGAAGCCAGTAATAAATGTTGATATCAAACCTCTTTTAAACCGAGTCTAAATCACAAAATGGTAAAAGAAGCAGCACGCAGAGTAATGACAGTTCTATGACGTGCCACTCAAACTGAAAGAGACAAATGTATCATGGGTCAGTTCGCATAAATCAACCAAAAATGTGTTCCGGTGTTTTTAAAATAAATAGTGACTTTATCGTTATTTATTCATTTGTAGAACAATACAGGACGTGTTTAGCCACAAGTCGCCGCAATTCACGTTTGTTCATTTGTTTTAGGTAATTTAAAAATCTAATTAACACGCACTAAACGTCATTACCATCAGATGAAAAATAGGAGGTTTACAACTTCGTACTATATTTCTTGAAAATCCACCGCACGGAATCCGTGTTTTTTATTGTATGTCTTAAATGCATATCATGTTAATATTAATAACGAAATATCAAAGCGTTTCATGAATAATTTCTAAAAATAAAAAAATAATAAAATTTTGTCATAGAATTTCATCATTGCCACTGCAGCCGCGTCAAAGTATTTTTATAATTATAACAAGTGGCTGGATACCCGAGACGCCAACGCCTCCCTGTTCCTCAATTGCCATTATGAAGAGGATCAGCGCGCACGCAAATTTCCAGCATGTGGAAGACAATTTTTTTGGCTTAATATTAATATAAAAAATTGTTTGTCATATTTTAGCGTCATCGCCATTAGCACACTAAACTAGGTAAGATAAAAATATTCCATTGTTTGAACTACGATGCGTGATAGGTCTATTATGCAAGTTATTAAAATGGCAGGCAAGTTATTTGGTTTCAACCTATAATTTAGAGTTTGGTCGGTATTTATCTGTTTTCGTCATAGCCGTAGACATCATTACCATTTTTTATGTATATGGTAATGTTTTTGTATGACTGGTAATGACGAACTGGTATTTTCTTTTCGAAGTTTTAAGATAAAACCAAAGATAAGGTCCACTACGAATTTGTTTAATGATAAATTTTAATTTGAAAAAACATCTTATAAAATACTATACTTAAAAAAACTCGGCATCGCCAGATTAAAGCGTACTTCCAATGGGGCGTAAAGAGCGCGGTATTGTCCGCCAACAACCCTAAGATGCACTTTAGGGTGCCAGTGTGTGTGTCGTTAGTCTTATTTGACTTATGTTCCTGTGTCCCCTAGATAGGGCAAAGGGCTTTCACAGTGCGCCGCCATCCCGTTCGGACTTCAGCTTCGCGCTTCAATTCGCTCCAAGTCTTCTCTATATTCTTCGCCTCTGCGATGATCGTCCGCCGCCAGGTTTGCTAAGGGCGGCCACGTCTACGCTTTCCTTGGGGATTCCAGTTTAGGGCTTGCCTCGGTATGTGATCAGAGACCCTTCGGAGCGTGTGGCCGATCCAGTTCCACTTGCGGCGTTTAATCTGCTGGTCGAGTCTCACCGCAACGTTCCCACAGTTCTATGTTGGGCCAGTAAACTCCGAGAATACGGTGAAGACAATGATTGATGACGACTTGAAGCCGGCGCGAGATGTCCTTAGTAACCTTTTACGTCTCATATCGGTATAGCAACAAGGTTTTTACGTTGGACCAGAATATCTTGAGCTCAACTCTCTTAGTCAGTTTCCGCGATTGCCACAGAGGACAGAGCTGTGCGAAGGTTGCTTTTACTTTAGTGACTCTCGAAGCGATGTGCTCTTCGGTCCCTCCAGTTTCCGACACTATACTATCGAGGTGAGTGAATTTGTGGATCCTTTTCACAGCCTCTGTGCCAATGAGTAACGGCAATGAGCTTGTCGCCCGCACCTCATTTCCTCGGTTTTCCGTGTGTTGATTTACAGTCCCGCCTCCGTGATGTCGTTCGTGAATAACAAATATAGAGTGGGAGAAAGTACGGAGCCTTGCGCTACGGCTCAGATGTGGTTTGGGTCTGAGTGCGTTCCCTCTAATCTGTAAAAACAGTTTCGGTCCCTGAGAAAAAACTGGTATATTGAGTACGTCTGTCCGGCAGGCCGATCAGATATAACTTGCATATCAATTCGTTATGCCAGACCATGTCAAAGGCTTTCGCCACGTTGAGTAAGATCGCACTGTTCTTGAGCCCCTGGAATCGAGAGAAACCGTCCAGTACGTGCTCCGTGACACGGTGCACCTGTTGAACGTACGAGTGCCCGGATCCGAAACTGAACTGCTCGTCGATGATTATGTTGTTCTCAGCCGAAAATCTGAGAATTCTAGTGAGAAGGATCCGTTCATATAGCTTTCCAAGGGAGCTTTATAAGCTGATCGGCCTGTAGCCGATCAGCTTATAAAGGCGAAGTCCGGAGTGTACCGAGCTTTGCTATCCCTATGACCGATGTACCTTTCAACGCGGCTGGAAAATGAGCATTGGTATTGGTCAGCGCGGCATTTAAGATACGAGCAAAATGAGGTGAGTTGCGGGGAAAATTCTCAAGATACGATTAGATATACCACCTGCACCCGAAGCCGAAGAAAACGCCTGACATCGTCACTGAGTTCCTTAACCAATAGCGGTAAAATGGCTGAAGTTACGGGGAGACGCGATCTCGTGTTCACCTTGGAATCGACCCATCTATTATGTTATTAGCTTCTTCGATGTGGATGGAGACTAGGCGAATATTGGAACTCTTAAGCTACTTGCAAGGCATTCGGCTTTCTCACTATCCTCGAACGCAGGGGTAGGGTGATAAACCGGACGATTCAATGAAGACAAGCGGAAAACACTATATGTATATAAGCCTGTTAACTATAATCCTACCGCCAGGGTAACCCGCCGTCTGAGAATTCTCATCAAATAACAGGAGGGTCTATTTATGGAGGACGATTTCAATGGCCTATACAGACCGAAAACCTTCCAACCACCTAAATTATATGGACTGGCTAAAGTATTGTGAGTCAGATTGGCTCGCCATCATATGATCTGGCAAAACATGTGGCAGGTGTGTTGCAAACAGTGGTGGGCAATACTTCGTCATGCGAGAAAGACTCGCGTCATTTCATTGACATTGTTCGAAAAATACGTGTGGAAACAGGCGAGATTGTGGTGAGTTTCGATATGGAATCGTTAATCACCAATGTTCCATTAGCGGAGTGTTTGGACATGTAAAGACGAAATTAAAAGAAAATGGGATATCCGAAAAGGAACATTGTTTGGAAGGGAATTATTTCCTTTTCCAAGGTCAGTTTTATCTTCAGGTTAATGGAGTAGCAATGGGCATTTTTTAAATATGTTTTGTAATTGTTTCTACCGGCTCTACCAATGGCTCTGATTTGAAAGAACCGTAAGCGAAGAAGAAATAAAAAATCAAACATAGCAAGACGAAAGGAATATGCGGAAATTAAACAAGGTTATATAATTTTTAAGAAAAAAAACCAACTTCAATGGGGGAGGCCGGTGAAAGATTATTATACTTAGATGGTGCACTCTTAGATTCCATACAATAAAATAAAAATGGCTATAAGAATGTTTATAATGGTAGAAGACTAACTACCCTCAATTCCTCATGGAATCCTCCATCAGAACTCAAGCTTGACGAAAATGTGTCCTGAAAACCTAGCTTGCTTGACAAACAAAACGGGGAGAACAAATCGCCAAACATGAACTACGCGTCGTTGTAGAGTTCCGTTCTGATCATCATCAGCAGTTCCACTTCTTCAAATGTCACTTTTTATTTTTTAAATATGAACCTAAAAATGAAGCAGCAGATCTATTAACAAAGTCTCCCATCTGTGCAGATTTGGAAGCAAGAAAAACAAGATACCGAGAACTGAAGAGAAGAAAGTACCTGCTGAAAGTAATTGAAAAATTGGAAGAGCAAAATATTATACATAAAGTGCAGTTTCATTCACAACCCCGGAATTTTTTAATATATTACTAAAAACGTCATTCCATATGCCTACCGTCATTACTCATTACCGTTTTCATGTCGTAACTTTTGACGCCAAGAACTTCTAAGTTAATTAGTGTATAATGGTGCCTCCTGCAGATTTTTCTTCCTCTTTATTATATCTTTGAATTTAGGCCACTTAGCACGCATTCCTAACAATTTAAAAAAAAAGTCCAAAAATAATATGAAATAATAAAAAAGGCGAATCCACCCTCATATGACAGTATGGTACTCTTTTCGGTGATTGTCATTTGTGAAAATTCGAAATGTTTTATCTGTACAGATATTCATGAGCTCGTACTTGTTCACAACAAATTGGAAAACGTGAGTACATATATTTATGTGCCACTACCTGTTTGCAAATATTTGAAAATAACCTTTGTGTCAATAGATATGTGCTTCCACTTGTTTAAATAATTTAGTAAAAATGATAGTACAGATATTTTTTATTTTTCAGTTGCTTAAATATTATTGAGAGGCTTGCTCAGATGAATATGACGATGACACGTGTATATATTTTCGAATGATAAATCCGTTCAGATGTATTTGTACGTTACTATGTACATTTATTTTTTATTTTACATGGATTTTTTAAATGGCGGGACGTGTACTTGGTTGGTAACTCGCGAGGTCTACAGCTCACAGAGGCACTAGTTTTAATTAATTGACTATGTTTGGCGGACCCAATTCTAGACCCGCCGAGGACGAGCTAACGCATCAGAACATTCAGAACTGGACAGTCTTACATAATTTGAACTATTAGCCTAATCTTACTTAATCTCAATAAGGCTTCTGTTTTTTGGTGCTGTGCAAAAGTGTTTGGTTCTGAGCCTCGGATGTTTTCTATTAGTGGTAGCCGTACAATCCCGATTTCAGAGAAATACTGCAAATCGATCTACAGTTTAGCCGTTTGGCACACGCATACTAGAGGTCAAAACAAATTTTTTGACCCGCAGTTCCTAAAAAAATTCCCTTAGGGGGGGAGTAATGAGACATTTTACTATTTGTATGGAAAAATAAATTATTTTTTTCAGAAATCTTTGTGTGTAGTATCATATGAAAGGGCTTTTTAAGGCGATTCTAAAAATATACCACATCATTACATTTCAGAATTTTCGAAATATACCAAGTTTGGGCTCATCCAGACACGATATGGCTGATTTTTATTAATACAATATACCACAAATGATACGTGATATCCTCATATCTAACCTCAAAAAAGAAATTTTGAAAATAATGTCACTAAGTTTTTTTTTTTTTCAATATTACAAAGTGACACAGTTCTACTTCAATATGTGACTTATGGAACTGTAGTGCAGATACGGTACATATTAATCATAAAATGATACGTAGTATCCATAATATCCAACGGGAAATACCTTTTTAACCCTTTAACTGCGCCTTTTTATCAGTTGGTATAGTTTGTTTAGTTTTTGACATAAAATATCAAGGTTGGAATCCTTCAGATTCGATATACCCAACTAATTAGGTTAGATATCAAGATATGACGTATCACAAATAATACGTTATATCTTAATATCTAACCCCAAGAAAGCAATTTTGAAAATAATTTCATTTAGTATTTTTATTTTTTATGTGTATAATTTTTCAATATTACACAGTATATTCTACTCGAATTGTATTAAACTGTGCTGTATTATTTATTATTGGTGTTATCTAAGTGATAATAACGATCAAAAACGATAAATTCTTTGCCTTTAGTTGTAGCCGTTGCATTTAGTTAGCTAGTAAATGTGCTAGGTACTTAAACGTACAACATGAATCGTAAAAAGACTAAATACTTATACCTAACCCTGTGCATTAGTAGGCAGGTGTAGAGAAAATTGATACATACCTAACAATTTAAAACTTGGTATGTGTATAATACGAAGTTACGAACACGTGATGCACTGCCGACTGTAATATACCTACACGTCAGAAGTAACCGCTGTGATCGACCGAACGCTATAATATATTGAAAAATTATACACATAAAAAATAAAAATACTAAATGAAATTATTTTCAAAATTGCTTTCTTGGGGTTAGATATTAAGATATAACGTATCATTTTTGATACGTCATATCTTGATATTTATTTATTTATTTATATATTTATTTATTTACAAAACAGATTACACAGTATTACAGTGAGATACCAAGGCACTGTGAAATGCATCCAACATTTTTAAAGTTCTAGTGTTATACACGACTGAACGATTAAAAGTAATTACAATAATCTTAATAACTAACTGAGGACGGACGGTCATCCATCTCCTCACATAACCTCTTACATTCATCAGATATGATCTTCCAACTACTTGCAAAAACATCGCAGTCGGGTGCTGACTTGAGAAGCGCGTTTAGCATTTGCAAAGCGCGAACCAGTGGTGATTTCGTATACGCCACAGTGCGCGCCTTAGAAACTGCCAGTAAGTCGCGTTGGATATCTAACCTAATTAGTTGGGTATATCGTATCTGAAGGAGTCCAACCTTGACATTTTATGTCAAAAACTAAACAAACTACGAGTATATACACCAACTGATGAAAACGCGCAGTTAAATGGTTAAAGAGGTATTTCCCGTTGGATATTATGGATACTACGTATCATTTTATGATTAATATGTACCGTATCTGCACTACAGTTCCATAAGTCACGTAAAATAGGTATTGAAGTAGAACTGTGTCACTTTGTAATATTGAAAAAAAAAAAAAACTTAGTGACATTATTTTCAAAAATGCTTTTTTGAGGTTAGATATGAGGATATCACGTATCATTTGTGGTATATTGTATTAATAAAAAATCAGCCATATCGTGTCCGGATGAGCCCAAACTTGGTATGTTTCGAAAATTATTTCTGTTTTAATTAAAAAAATATGGCTGAAATGTAATGATGTGGTATATTTTTAGAATCGCCTTAAAAAGCCCTTTCATATGATACTACACACGATAGGTTTCTGAAAAAAAATATATTTTTTCCATACAAAAAGTAAAATGTCTCATTACTCCCCCCCTAAGGGAATTTTTTTTAGGAAATGCGTGTCAAAAATTTTGTTTTTACCTCTAGTATGCGTGTGCCAAACGGCTAAACTGTACATCGATTTGCAGCTTTTTTAAGCGTACAGCTTACACTATTATGTACTAGATCACGATATACGTGTACTTAATAGATATTACGCATTTATGCTCATCACATCACACAAATATTAACCCTCATAAAAATTCGATCCCAGGATCGTCAGCCTCGTAGGCCTGAATGAAAATACCTACAAAAGAAGTTCAGCTTGACAGTACCTATACAGGATGTTTTTTATTGATTTACGTTCCTTCAAGCATATAGCCGTGTATAGCCAAAGAAACAACTTAGCATATTTATTTTTTCAAAATTCAAGAAAAAATGTTTTTTCCATTTTCATACAAAATAATCAATTATATCACCAAGGGTGACCGAAAAACGGCCTTAAGAGCAACGTGGAGTTAAGCAAAAGTTAATGTGAAGTATGACAATTCGGAATGCGATTGACACGCACGTCAACATTGCGTAATTGTTAAGGATCTTTTATAGTATACTAGGGGTGTTAATTAAAGAAAATCAATTCTTGAACATCTTCGAAATGGTCCGAATTGGGGTACTAGTGTCTTAGAGAAGATTACTTTATTACAGCTCAGGATTGTACCCTCGCAATTAACGGAATTCAATAAAAACACCCTGTATATACATTGCATTTAAAACCTAAGCAAAAAGCATTATGGATTTATGGCATACGCGGCAGTGACCTTCATGATTTCAACTAGGTATAAGATTCATATTCACTAAATAGGCGTGTATGTACTTGCCAGTTACTTGAATGCTTGAAGATATTCGTCTCATGTGTAGGCACCTGCTGCGCGAAGGCAGCGTGCCGCCGTACTTCCGCAACGTGCTGGGCGGCGCGATCTGGTGGGAGATGAATCACGCGGCCGGCACCGCCGTCGACCTCTCCGAACGGCGCAAGATGAAGTGTGTGTGCGCCGAGACCACTACCACGGTAGACGGCAAAACGTACATGTGAGGAGTACGTAAACCTGGTTACAGTCTAAATTACGCGACCCTTTTCGGCCAGCGGCAATATGTCGAGACTTTAAAAATGTAGAATGACTGACTTTGGAAAGTCGATGTTCTAATAGTGGTTACCAAAGTGAACAAATGTTTATGTAACTTATTATTATTATTCTTGTCGTTAAGGGCGAATAAAGCTCGT
The DNA here is from genome assembly GCA_905163555.1 of Notocelia uddmanniana. NCBI lineage: Eukaryota > Metazoa > Arthropoda > Insecta > Lepidoptera > Tortricidae > Notocelia > Notocelia uddmanniana. Next base: position 50,673,996 of record LR991052.1, read on the forward strand.
ACATTTCTGATTACAATATTTTCATTCAGTGTAACGGGGGGGGGGGGGGGGGGGGGGTTACTTTTATGAAGGGGGCCCATGCCTTGCATGCCAGTGGAAAAGGCACCCCACACCATTACAGAGCCTCCTCCGTGTTTTACCGTGGGAAGTTGGTACTATATCCGTCGCCGTTAACCGAGGATTCTCACGTGAGACTCGCAAAATGTTACGGTCGGTCACATGTGTAGTACAACGTGGTCTGTCACGTGTTTTATTGCCAATGGAAATTCTTGGTAACTTTAATCGCTTCGGCAACTTAGTAATCGTGATTCTTGATACACTAAACTGCTGCGAAAGCTGTTTGTGGGTACGCCTTGTTGTTGACAGGGATTCAAATTTAATGCCCACGAGTCTTCGTCATCTTCACCTCGTTAACCACCTATCGTTTTTAAGCTATTTTAGGTAATAATTTCACATTTACATACAACTGTAGGAAAACTGTCCTGTAGTGTTTTTGCGGAAAAAAAAAACAAAAAACTAAATAAAAACCTTTATATGTGGCCAGGTTTTCTTATCGCTCGTCCAAAGAGTCTAAATACTACCTATTGCATGATGAGGTAAAAAAAAACATTTAGGAATATATAAAAATAAGTTTCGCCCTAAATACGTAAAGGTGATATATTATTGGCCGGTACTGTAATTGGTTGAGAATAAATCAATATAACCTTTTTTGATTAGTTATCAACAAATTCAGTTCTTGGTTTCATCTAATTTGAAATATTTTACAGAAAAATCACAATATGATAGAAAAAAAATCCGCAACTGTATACAGTGTGCAGGTTCATAAGGTATTATTATGTAATTATTATTTAGCTGTGTAATTTGTGCGGCGGGGACTGGTTGGTGCCTGGACTAGGGGAAACCTGTATGTCAGGTCACCGGGTCTCCAAACCTCAGATTATGCGGATTAGAGCCCAATCAAAAATTAGTCTTTCTAGTCCTTAACCTTTTTTATGTCTACAGGAAAGATGTACTTATTTTAATTTGTATTGAGTAAGACTGAAAATCGATTGTCTTTCTTATTAATCACCGTCACCGCCAGAAGGTTCATTTCATTACGTAAAGTACTCGATGAGTATTCTAAATAATTTTTGAGAAAAAAAACCGACTTCAATGGGGGAGGCCGGTAAAAGATTATTATACTTAGATGGTGCACTCTTAGATAGATATACAATAAAATAAAAATGGCTATAATGTATGTTTATAATGGTAGAAGACTAAGTACCCTCAATTCCTCATGGAATCATGAAAAAACCTTGCTTGCTTGACAAACAAAACGAAGAGAACAAATCGCCAAACGTGAACTACGCGTCGTTGAAGAGATCCGTTCTGATCATCATCAGCAGTTCCACTTCATCAAATGTCACTTTTATGAATGATAATGCTTGATTAGTTCATGAAAATACTAAAATCACTATTTGTGTGCCTTTCACATTTGAGGAGTTCCCTCGATTCCTAATGGATCCCATCATCAGAACTCGAGCATGACAAAAATCAATCGTGAAAATAGAACTTGCTTAACAAACACAGCTAGAAGGACAAATCGCCAAACGTGAACTTTTCGTCGTTGAAGAGTTCTGTTCTGATCATCATCAGCAGTTCCACTTCATCAAATGTCACATTTTTGTATGAAAATGCTCGATTTGTTGATAAAAACACAAAAATCACTATATGTTTGCCTTTAAGATTTGAGGATTTCCCTCAATTCCTCATGGATCCCATCATCAGAAATCAAGCATGACAAAAATTTATCGTGAAAATAGAACTTGCTTAACAAACACAGCTAGGAGGACAAATCGACAAACGTGAACTTTTTGTCGTTGAAGAGTTCTGTTTTGATCATCATCAGCAGTTCCACTTCATCCAATGTCACATTTTTGGATGAAAATGCTTGACTTGTTGATAAAAACACAAAAATTACTATATGTTTGCCTTTGAAGATTTGAGGAGTTCCCTCAATTTCTCATGGATCTCATCATCAGAACTGCGTTTTGACAAAAACGGCACCAACTTGGATATATATATACTTACAATCAAAAAAAGAATTTTCCAAATCGGTTAAGAAATGACGGAGTTATGGACTAACAAACATTTAAAAAAAAAAACAACCGAATTGATAACCTCCAGTTTTTGAAATTTTGAAGTCGGTTAAAAAATGACATTGCATGTTCATAATCTTAATCAACTAGCTGGGGATAGGGCAAAATAAGGCTCCCGGCGTATAACTTCCATCGCGTTCGTTCAAATATATCACCATGTTTTGGCAAGATAAGGCTTAGAAACCAAAGGTGCTACATTAAGGAAGGTCGTTTAGAGATTAGTTAGTACTAAATTCCTGTTTAAATTCGTACAATGATAATGTGTTCTTGAAAATAAAACAGAAGTTCAGGATACGAGTAACATAATGTTTTGATCGGGCTGTGGGAATCGGATACTTGGTGTCAGCACCGACCGGCTCAGGTTCCCGCTGCTTACGTTTGACCGCTTGCTGACGATTGAATACCATACCTATCATGGGAAACGACGTGTTACTTGAAACGCTTTAAGTAGGTATATGTATGTGTAGGTAATACATGAAGTCACTATTGTATTCCCGAAAAGGGTAGGCGAAACACGTGAAACTATGGTGTCATTTTTAGCAGTTGTAAGGGAAAATTGAATAAAAATAAGAAACGGCTTTGCTTCTGATGGGTACAGTGCAGTCATTCAAGAACGTGTTACACCACTTAGTCGGCGTCAAATATATGTTCACATTTTTCGCCTTATTTCAATGAAATATTATATTATAATGTTTGACATAGTATAGTTACATCATTTTTGGCTGACTTGTACAGTCGCCGGCATTCTTATCTTCCACAACTATGCGCGCATAAATAGGTACTAGTATACGTCCTAATAGCCCTAGATATAGAGTCGTGTCAGATATTGATGCTGTTATATATGCCGTTATCTTATAATATAGCAAACTACGACGATCAACAAGATTAAAACATTGATCACTTTATGCCTAAATGCCATTGTTGTATGTTGCAATAGAACCATGGTCGATTTTGTACCTTGTAAGTACAGTCGACTAAAAATATGTATCAATCTTTTCAACTAAATACAACAACGACAAAGTGGTTAGGAAGGTATGTTTCTTGCCTGTATTTTGTGAAAATTAACGCCCTATATCTTCAGATCTACTCTAAACTGCCTTTAGCAACTTCGTATACGTACCGTTATATTTTAGCCAATTAACGCAAAACAAAGCCCAATGAATTCCCATAAACCTTCCTCATCCTTTCGTGAAATGAAATCCGTTGAAAAATCCGCCTCACAGTTTTTTTATTTACGGGAGTTTTCTCTAAGTCTAAGGCACATCGCGCTGGCTACAGTGGCTACAGGCAGTCGCGGCGGGGCGCTTCTTTTTATAATAATTGTGTTGTGATGTGAACGTAACTGTCTGAATGTCTGCTACTTTTTCACGCTTAAAACACTAAACCGATTAATATTGAATTTGATATAGACGTACTACATTGTATAGTAAAGTTATCATTCCAGAAATCATTATCTAAGGGGTGAAATAGAGGGTGGAAATGGCTTATTCGGTTAAGGTCTGTCGTAAACAGAATGATGAAATTTGCATGGAGGTACGATTACAATATTTATAATATAAAAGAAGTCCACATGGATGAAGTCGCGGGAGTCATTCCAGGTGATTTCAACAAATAGAGTGTGCCGCATGATATTTGATTTGAATAAAAAAATTGAGTTTATACTTCATGGTGGCAGAAGTGCTGAACCACCACCAGTTTTTTTTTTCTTTTAATTTCTAAGTTTTACCCATTCGAAGTTAACAGTGGGGTCAAATTTCTGCTTGTACAGAATCAGACCTAACTTATTTTTTAATAAAAGGTAACGAAATAATGATTACTTTGTTTGATTAGGTAAGAAATGTGGATATTATACTGTATGACAAAATTTATCTAAATTAACTACAAAAAAATGGTGACCACCCGAAATGTACACCAAATTGGTCAATTTTTGCAATTTTAAATTGGTTTTTTGTGCCAACCCTGGTGCATATGCACCTGCAAATATTACTTTTTTCTGAAATATAAAGTACTTGCCGTGTTCATCTTATAAAATAAATATAATTGTGTTAGAGCAATTAATTCTAATAGAAAAATATAAGTGAAAATTGAGAAATTCGAAAAATGCTCATGTTTGACGCTAAAAAAATCCATGTGGAAGATAATATAAAAAATTGATTTTAGTCAGAAAATACGAGTATAGCTAATAATTTCACATTTACATACAACTGTAGGAAAACTGTCTTGGAGGAGGACTTGCCTTCATCCGGGTGAAGGGTGAAGGTATGTTACTTGGCATACCCTCGATACATGTGCACTATATATATGTGTAGTTGACCTAGTTTTGAAGCATGCATTTTTTTAACAAGTGTGTGTTTTCTACTTTTGGGTCGATGTTGACAAAGAACCGCTATTATAGCGAGCACAATCTCGCCAGCCGCAGAGGAGGTCGCCTCAGCATCCCCTATTGGTGCCTGCTTATGGGCGGTGTGGCCTTCCACGTCAATTTGCTGCTGAAACGAATGGCAGGACAGAACGGAGAGCGGAGGCCAGCGCAGCAGAATTCGTACGTAGTTTTCCCCTCCGCTTTTTCCGGCGTGACATTGCTAGCCAGTGGCGAAGTGGCGCAGCACGCGATGCGATTGGCCCGCAGTGCAACCAATGTCGGCGGCGAGCGAGCGTGTGCCCTAAGCAGGAAAGGGACCGCAGGAGCGTCGAGCTCGGCGGACGCGGACAGTCGGCCCCGGGCCCTTGCGTAGGACCGCGTGCCTGCGCCGTCGCATGCAACTCACCTATAACAACAAAAAACTCTTATTCATTAGTGCATGTGCAATTTTTTAAGGATAATAAGGACGTGTCACGTATTCTTTGACATTTCACGTGAGTAGATATGCTAATATTAATTATAATTTCAATCGCGCGCTGCTAGATGGCGCTAGGTGTTGCGTTGAATAACCGAGTTGGTGTCAATGAACCGGCGGGGTGTTATGCGGTTGTTGTGCAGTGTGCATCTTTATCAGAATGCATTTGTTTTTGTTCTCGTATACGAGGGGGCTATTAACGACAACCTTGACAGTCAAGTGTCATTCTATGTTTAGTTTATTATCTTGTCAAGTAACGGAACAGATAGTCATTCGCGAGTCACGACCACGACACACGCTAGCACAACACGACACGGCCAGAGCTACACCGGCACTATCTATTAATATTCTCGGCAACACTTTTTCATTCAGCACAATTGTAACTATTTGGTGAATTTATTTATTTATTTAATCGTATGGCATTTATTTACGAACCGTGAGATCTTTGAGAAGACAAGTACGGTTGCCAGTTTTTTTTGTTGCACTTTTAGCACCACCCAGGGGTCACGTGTAGGGTAACGGTGGGTACGCCCTACGGACGTGGTGCAACTTCGACCCCCGACCTTTGGTGAATGTATGATCCACACAGCTGACAATCATCTACTTACTAGTAATTCTAATAGGAGTTCCTAATAAGTAATTGGTTGGTCCTTATCCTACTAGAGTAACCCCTGAATAGCCGAGAGGATGCTAATTAGACGTAGAATACGTAGCTCTTATTTGACATGTAGGAACACTTGAAGTCTATTGATTGCTTGAACCGTTTCTACCATAATTATTTTAATAATTGGTCTATATGGCAGATGGTTACCAAAAAAGTTACTTTCAAAATTTCATAATAGAGCAAGCTTTTAGTGCCAACTGTACCTTTTTCTCACCTTACCTTCATTACTCGTTGAGACGATTCAATGAGCCCAAATACGACAGGTTTATCTTGTGTTGTTTAGGAGTTGCTATGGCCACCTTCCGTCTCCATCATCTGATCAGCTCGGTGTCAGTGGTACCATAATATTGCATTGTCACCGAACATCCATACGTATGCCAAATTTCAGCTCAATCGGATACCGGCAACTGGCTGAAAAAAGGATTGCAAATTTTGATATGACAACTTGTACATATTTACATAAGAACTGTGCAAGTAAAATAATGCCTTGTACAAAATCCACTAGTCCTTACAAAATTCCCAACCCTGATACCCCTGAATCTGATCTATATACTATACTAAAGCTGAAGAGTTTGTTTGTTTGTTTGAACGCGCTAATCTCAGGAACTACTTGTTCTAATTGAAAAATTACTTTTGTGTTGGATAGTCCATTTATCAAGGAAAGCTTTAGGCTATATAACATCACGCTGCGACCAATAGGAGCGAAGACGCGGACGAAGTCGCGGGCAACAGCTAGTAAATAAATAAATGATTGCGGAAAATCTTAAAATTAATTACAATTCGACATAGTCCTAAACTAGGCGAAGCTTGTTTAACTGTTAACCTTACATAATAATGTCTGTGTCTAGGGAGGTATTCCACTCAACCAATATTTTTGTTCAATATACATTTGATAAATTGGATGATTTCATCCAACTTGGATGGGACCCTGACATTTGATCAAAGATTCTGATGACATTTAAATCAATATGGCTACTCATGGAAAAAAAACTCGGACAAAGATATTGGATAAGTGGAATGGGCCTCCGTCAAAGAAATTTGATCAAAGATTTGACAAAGTTATTGGATGAGTAGAATACCACCACGTAATCATCCAATAACTTTGATCAAAGAAATTGGATGATTTCATCAAACTTGGATGGGACCCCGACATTTGATCAAAGATTCCGATGACAGCTAAATCAGTATGGCTACGCATGAAAAAAAAACTTGGACAAAGATATTGGATGAGTGGAATGGGTCTCTGTCAAAGAAATTTGATCAAAGATTGGACAAAGATATTGGACGAGTGGAATACCACTTGTAATATGTAAAGTTCGTCCTAAAATAACCTTTTATTTAATACTTTTCTTGTATCTCAATAGGTATGTGCCGAAATTTTGATACTGATATCCCGAATTTTAGACAGTCGGATCTGGGGTGATGTTATTCACAAACCGACTCGTCCTCACCTCACACCTTACCCTTTATTATATGGAAACTCAACATTTGACATTTAGCAGTTTCCATATAAAAACGGGTGAGCTATGGTCGGTTTGTGAATAAGCGGACAGCAAACCGACTTGACCTCACTTAACACTGTCGCTTCACACGGTTCACACCTCACCCGTTTTTATATGGAAACTGACAAAGGTCATTTGTCAAAATTTGAGTTTCTCTAATAATAATTTTGACAATTTCCATATAAAAATAGGTGAGGTGTGACATCTCACGAAAGGCGAGGACGAATCGGTTTGTGAAGAACACCCCTGGTATCCGTGTCATCATTTTTGCGTGCAACGTTACTGTAATTGTACACCGTACAGTACAGTCACCACCAGACATAACAAGGCACTCAAAAATGTCTGACACGACTGTAATTGCAGAGCCATACTTGATTTGTCGTGTCACATTACATACCTACATTGTTGCTTATGTAACAGGTATTATAAACTAGGAAACCACCAAGGGAAAGAAAAGGGGGGAAAAGTTGTAAATGTGGTTAAAAATATCGTAAATGACAAGGACGTATGATGTAGAATCTCCAAGTGTAGATGGTCACCGTCTCTAGAAGTCCTAAAAAATCTCGTGTAAATGATTACTTGATAAAGTAAAAGTAAATAAAACCAATCTTAAACTGAAGGCGCGTCCAGTCTGAACCTCACATCCTAACGCAAGCAGATACTCGGGGCCTACACACAAACATACACATTGAAATTAAACAATACAAAGTTCGAATACCTTTAACTCCAATTGGAGTTATACGAGGTTTGTCTATTCTATGTCTATTATTATTTTATACTAGTTTTTTTTAAGGGTTTACTCGAGGCATTTCGGTATTAATTATGATAATTCTTGACGTGCCAGGAAAATGAAGACGAATGGCGTCTCCTCGCAATTTCGTCTAGTCGTCTCTGAACATTTTTAACCGACTTCAAGATTTCAAAAGAGGAGGTTATCAATATCAATTCGGTTGTATGCTTTTTTTTATGTTTGTTACTCCATAACTCCGTCATTTCTTAACCGATTTGGAAAATTCTTTTTTTGATTGTAAGTATATATATCCAAGTTGGTCCCGTTTTTGTCAAAACGCAGTTCTGATGATGGTATCCATGAGAAATTGAGGGAACTCCGCAAATCTTAAAGGCAAATATATGTATAGTGATTTTTGTGTTTTTATCAACATCTCGAGCATTTTCATCCAAAAATGTGACATTTGATGAAGTGGAACTGCTGATGATGATCAGAACAGAACTCTTCAACGACGAAAAGTTCACGTTTGGCGATTTGTCCTCCTAGCTGTGTTTGTTAAGCAAGTTCTATCTTCACGATTATTTTCTGTCATGCTCGATTTCTGATGATGGGATCCATGAGGAATTGAGGGAACTCCTCAAATCTTAAAGGCAAACATATAGTGATTTTTGTGTTTTTATCAACAAATCGAGCATTATCGTATAAAAATGTGACATTTGATGAAGTGGAACTGCTGATGATGATCAGAACAGAACTCTTTAACGACGAAAAGTTCACGTTTGGCGATTTGTCCTTCTAGCTGTGTTTGTTAAGCAAGTTCAATTTTCACGATTGATTTTTGTCATGCTCGAGTTCTGATGATGGGATCCATTAAGAATAGAGGGAACTCCTCAAATGTGAAAGGCACACGAATAGTAATTTTAGTATTTTCATGAACTAATCAAGCATTTTCATTCATAAAAAGTGACATTTGATGAAGTGGAACTGCTGATGATGATCAGAACGGAACTCTTCAACGACGCGTAGTTCAAGTTTGGCGATTTGTTCTCTTCGTTTTGTTTGTCAAGCTAGCATTGTTTTTCCGTGTTTCCATGAGGAATTTAGGGTACTTAGTCTTCTACCATTATAAACATACTTATAGCCATTTTTATTTTATTGTATGGAATCTGAGAGTGCACCATCTAAATATAATAATCTTTCACCGGCCTCCCCCATTGAAGTCGGTTTATTTTTCTTAAATTATATTTATTTTCATTTTTGCAAATATTGTTATTTAAATTATAGTATTGATAGTTTACTATGTAGCAAACAACCGAAACAGTGTGTAGCTAATCGAAAATTCATCTGGAAGCGCGTAATAACCATTGATTGGACATCAAATAAAAGATAGTGAAGTGCGTCGTATGTGGCATGGCATGCAAGTTCTCATTTTGCATAATGAACGAGTGTTGTGGTTGTAAAACGTAAGAACTCTATGAAAGGAAGAACGAAGATAGGTATATCGTTTTCCCGGATATGAGATGAGATACATAAAAAATAAAAATAAAATACTCAATTACTGTACTATTATAAGCTTCCAACAAAGAAGTATCCATTTCAAAGCGCCATCTAGCGTTAGTAACGGAACTAAAACTGAAAACGTTGAGTGTAAGGCAGCTCATATCATACACGCTGCCAACAATGAAGTATCTACTTCACTCCATATAACATAAAATCATGAATACACAACAACATAAAAACTTCAAAATAAAAAAAATCCACCTACGTATACAAAATTATAGATTGAATTGAGTATGTGGATTTCTTCCGTATGCATTAGAACGAAGCTCGATTGGCTCGTGTGAAGGAAAGGTCCTTTCACCTCTTTATAACCATCTTATTATTTCCTCTACACAACAGAGAGAGAGAGTGAAACAATTGCATTGTAAGACGACACGATCGAAACTGTGTTGGCGAGTGTCGAAACAAAAACCTTCACGGGTTAGGGCCGGGGACGCAGCCGACTGGCCGCAACGGAATTTGGTTCATTAGACACGGGCACGGGGCCTGCATTCAAATAAACTTCTACCGCTAAAGGGGCATTCCACGAGAATGTCGCTTATGTCGAACTTTTTTGGTTTGATACCTAATATTCTGTTTTTATATTAGGCCGGTGGCGGTGAATACGGACTGCTGGATGCATGTGACTGCAGAACAATCAGACGCGACGCAGACCCTTTCTTGGTGTGGTAGCTGCCATACAGCACAGCACAGTGTACACGAGTGACGTAAGCGACTTTCTCGTGGAGTGTCCCTAGGTACCCTAACTAAACGAAATTGTCACATGCGCTTGGTATGATTTTGGGGCTAATATCTTTGGGGTAGAACAACTGATACCGCGACACGAGACAGTTTGCACAGTTTGAGTGATGCAGAGAGATTCAAATAGTCTCTTTATCTTTTTCATATTTTATTTGTTTGATTGACAAAGAGATAATACGAGTATGTATCTAATAGGAATATTTTTTAATTTAACTGACACACTATTTTTTACCCAGGACACTACTCTATTCTACCTGTTTATTGGTATTAACTTCAGGGCAAGTCTTAAATCGATAAGTTGAAATCTAAACATGGCACTACGGTGCCAATCAATGGTGCTAATGTCATAATAATGACGTAAGCGAACCCTCGCAACCCTTACTATCTAACGTATCTAACCCTACCGAGAGATACAATCAAATCAACACGCAGTTAATTTATTCTCGTGTCTCATGCTTACTTTGTTTTAAAAATAGAAGAACCCACCTATATCTCATAATTACTTTGAAGTCCTTACGAATAACTAGATGGATGGGTCTGGTCACAGAATAAGTAATAGTACTGCCTGGTGCAAAGACCCTATACCTATCTGTCACACTACCGTGCACTCGCCAAGACGAACAAAAGAAACACAGAGCACTACCTACCTACCTACCTTTTCTCGAACCGTTTCGTCTGATTTTCAAACCCTCATAGCTTCGTTCCAGATAACACCAGAGAGCCCATATTCACAGAATAAGGATTGAAATCAAATGATTTTTTATAAAATTTTAAATAATGCAATATTCTTTCCTTGTTTTATAAATGCAATACGTTTCAAGGTTCCACGCAATAACGCTAGAGTCCTAACTGTTTGTTCAATGTCCCCCTAACACGTAAAAAATATAAGGCTAATTCATTCCTACTTAGCTTGTAAAACATGTAATGATAAATTTAGCGAAGCAGATATGTTTCATATGTCGGACAGCCAATATAAACGTAGATTTTCTGTAGATTGCTCTGCAAAATAAAACAGTTAAGATGTATGAGTTAATGTAATGTTTTCTAAAAGTTTACCTATAGTTTAAGTTTATTCATTTCCTGCATATTCACTGAGTCTTCAGGCAACTCTGAATTTTGTTACCCTCCGAATCCTAAAAATTTTGAGTGCACCTTCCTCTATACTTTCAATACCTTGAGAAATGGAAATAAACTTTATATTGTAAATTACACGACTATTTTAAAATGAACCATAATATAGCTGAAAAACTAGTCTGACAGAGATTCACTTTATCTTAGCGCCTCATACGCGTTTTCGGGTACAGATGGTGATTGATGGTAGGTATTCTTAGTTTGCCTATGTATACGTAATGTCTCCATATGTCTCTGGGCTGCCTAGCTAGCACAACAGCTTATACAAGCCGTTATATGGCCGAAACCGAAATGTACTAAAACGTGGCGGTATAAGCTACCGTGCTAACCAGGCTGGTGTAGGTCTATTAAGACCTAAGATGTCCGAGTCATTGCCACACGACACGACAGAGGCAATCGCAGATGAACACCGTCTCATACGGCGGTGTTTAGCAAATATTATTTTCTATAAAATAAAATAATTGAAGAATATTCACTTTTATAACTTTTATTATTACTTTTCGAAATTTCGATGGTTTCTTTGTATTTTAAACATAACGTAAGAACGACAGTAAATCGCAATGAATGTTGTTTTGAACTGTCGATAACCCTTGCTTACGTCAATATTATTGTTTATGGCGAACAATTTATTATAAGTAAATTCAGCTTTCTGTTCCTGGAGGGACGTTTTTTTTGTGGTCCTGGAGGTTATTCAACATGGGTATTTTTTACTAGCTTTTGCCCGCGACTTCATCCGCGTATAATTCGTTCTCGCCTTAGAATCCGTTCTCAAGCTCAGGTGGACACTAGGAACTTAGGGGTGACATGTTGGAGAAGGAAAGCCACGAATAGATCGGACTGGAGATATTTGCTTGACCAGGCTAGCCTAGAGCCCACCCGCGGCTATAACGCCTCAGATGATGATGATGATACAATCTTTCACCCTTCTTTACATTCCCTTAAGAAATGATTACAGTCAATATGACATTCCCTAGAAATCCTATTGCCAAAACGAATGATTAAGTGCTTATTTCGGAATATCAAATTTACCGATTCTAGACGAATGAATCTCGTCAAAACCATTACATGTACATTGTACAATGGTAAAAGTCTCGCTACGCATGTCTGCCGTAAAACGTTATCCCAACAGAGCGAGCTCTTCATGTAAGTATGATGACCGAAGGCCGAAAGCAGAGCGGCAAGGCATGCGAGAATAATCACACAGAGCGGGCTTCTCATGTAAGGCCGAGGGCCGAAGGCCTGAAGCAGAGAGGCGAGACACGCGAGGCTGAAGGCCGAGCCTCCCAACAGAGTAGATTCTTCATGTAAGGTTGATGACTCAAAAGCCGAAGGAGAGTGGCAAAGCATGCGAGGCCGAAGGCCGAGCTATGTCGTCGCCGAAGATCCAGTTGCCATATTAATGAGGGTAAATTATACTCCATCCGTTCGTTTTCACGTGATGCCTAGACATATAAACAAACAGACACAAATTCTGAAAACTGTTTAAACGATTTCTGTTATCGATTCTAAGTATCCCCAGCCAACTTTTTTTCGAATATCTTCCATGTACAGACTTTCGACCCTTTTCTAAGTGTACATCTAAGATGCTCCAACTGTCTATGCTGACGATTGGGCTGCCCAGCTCAAGTGATCTCTTATATCAAACAGTTTTTATGGTGTGAAGGGTCAACAATTACGTAAAAAATAACCCACGACAAAATTAAATGGTACGCCGACGATACAAAGTGTGAATTGAAACAGCTGTTTTTGTTTTTAAGCATATGAATAAAAATAATGCCACAGTATCGCAAATGCATTTTGATGTACACGCAAAGTAGAACTAATTGCGAAATGGTTGTGCTCAAAAATAGCGTCAACAATCAGACGGAATTATGATACTTCGGTTTTGACATAATGAATCGTCAACTTGTTTACAATTCTGCTATGATTTAAGTTAAATTATGTATATAGTTTTTGAATCTAGAAAACGGGACTGAAATTTGGATTTAGAGTCACAGTTACTTATTGAAATAAATCATAATAGTATTCAAAATTTGAAGAGACCGTGGTGGCTGGCGCGCACACTAGGCAGCGCCGCGGCGCAGCGCTTGCGTTTACTTTGTTTTTTCAGTTTCTATATTAATATTTCATAAATTTTGAATAGGGATGTTTTTCCTTTGTCGTCAAGTATATGCTTACCAATTTTCATACCTGTAACCTGTAACTCATGGATTATAGGAGTGAAAAAAATGTTTCAAGAATATGGGAATATTCTTGAAACATTTTTTTTCTCCTATTAGGATCGAAAAAGCTCGCGATTCTAAGTAGAAATCATATCTATCTATATCTATACATATAATAAAGCTGAAGAGGGTCGAAAGTCTACATGGAAGATATTCGAAAAAAAGTTGCTGGGGATACTTAGAATCGATAACAGAACACGTTACAACAGTTTTTAGAATTTTTGTCTGTTTATATGAACGCGCATCACGTGAAAACGGCTGAACGAATTTTGATGAAAACTTTACTAATCTGTCGAGTAAATACCCGGTCAGGTTTTAGGCTATAAAAATTGTGCAGATTTGGGTTAAAAGGGGGTAAAAGAGGGGTTGATGTTTGTATGGGAACTCCTATAATCCATGAGTTACAGGTATGAAAATTGGTAAGCATATACTTGATGACAAAGGAAAAACATCCTCATTCAAAATTTGTGAAATTTTAAGATAGAAACCTCAAAAAAAGTAAACGCAAGCGCTGCGCCGCGGCGCTGCCCAGTGTGCGCGCCAGCCACCACGATCTCTTCAAAACATGCAATTACAATTTTACTTTTGCCGTTAACTTCATGTGCACTCACTTTATACCATAATCCCACTACTTAATATTATAAATGCGAAAGTTAGATGTTTGGATGTTTGTCACTGAATCACGCAAAAACGTCTGAACAGATTAAGATGATTTGTATGCTAATACCCGGGTATGTCCTAAAACTACGACCAAGACCACCGGAGGATGGGCAGCAGCATCCCTGGAGTGCGGTGGAGATACTGCGATCGCCAACCCGCATGCCAAGCGTGGCGATTATGGCAATTACCCCTCATGACATACACAAACAGGCCACGGCCCCGAGGTTCCGGCGACCCCCGGTACCCTGGTTCTGGTAGCGGCCAGGGTACTAGCGGGGTCAGGGGTGCGAAGAATCTCCGGTTAAGATCCGGCTACCACCACCGACGACTTCTGGCCCTGGCAACATACAACACACGAACACTGCGGATCGACGAAAGGATAGCGGAACTGGAGGAAGGATTGAGCAAGTTGCGTTGGGATATCGTAGGGTTATCTGAAGTCCGAAGAGAGGGGGAGGACACGATAACCCTGAAGTCCGGCAACTTGCTCTATTTCCGGGAGGGCGACCAACAGTCCCAGGGAGGTGTCGGGTTTATCGTCCACAAATCCCTCGTGAACAACGTGGTGAAGATCGAGAGTGTGTCGGCTAGGGTGGCGTACCTTATACTCAGAGTATCCGAGAGGTACTCGTTGACGGTTATACAGGTGTACGCGCCGACCTCGGCACACTCCGAGGACGAGGTGGAGGCTATGTATGAGGATATTTAAACCATGTTTTAATAGTACCTAAATAGAAACGCATACAATAAAGCAAATCACCATTCAATAAAATACGAGTAGATATTACTTTCATCTAGAGCGTTTAGGGAATAAGATAGGAAGATAGGAACTTACCGGCGAAACTAACTACGTAGGTACTCCTCCAAATCCCATGACTTTAATATTTTTTTTATATGTCTTCGTCCATCGTTCGCTTCGTCTGCCTTTGTACACTACACACACGTACTTTTTATCGATAAGAGTGATCTACACAGGAATGCGACCTGATTCATTTATTGGAGACATTGGCGAAGAAGTTGGCTCGGTGAAAATGAAAGACTGCGCTGGGCGCTGCGGGCAGCGGCGGAGAGGAGTGGGGGCCACAGTCGCATAATACTTGTGAAAACAACAGTTTTTCGATAATCGTAAATAATGTTTTGTTTACTGTAAAATAATATTGTAATGCTAACATTTTGTATTGTTGCTAGTACTAATATTTACTGTTATAATTAAAAAGATTATGTTAGACAACAGAGAACGTATCTAGTTATGAGTAAAAATATTCCTAGTAATCAAGAAATTTCGTAAGTAAGTAATGGGTATTAAAAATCCGCTAAATGGTACGAGGAAATCTAGTACCTATAAATGAATTTCATAAGGTGAACCTTACACAAAGATTTTGTAAACACAATTTAATTACTGGTGTGTTAAACTAGATGATGTTGAACAGAATAAATAAATATTGTAAACAACGCAATTATTTTAAGTATTGTAAGCTAAATGCATATAGTGCTCTGTAACTATTAGATAGTTACCAAAACGATATCAAAGTTTTCGTGTACTAGAATAGTCTGGTGTGTACAAAAATATGACTTGTACTTATAAAAAAAATCCGTTAACCACAGCCGAAATCTTTTTTCCCACACCAGAATCATAACTATTATACACTCTGGTAATATTGTAAATAGTAAATTGGTAATATTGGACACAACAGTCTTTCGTTACACATAAATAATGTTTTGTTTAATGTGCAATAATAGTGTAATGCCAACATTTTTTATTGTTGCTAGTACTACTCTTTCTTGTTATCATTAAAAAGAGTATGTTAGACAAACATAACGTATCTAGTTATAAGTAAAAATATTCCTAGTAATCAAGAAATATCGAGTAAGTAATGGGTATTAAAATCCGCTAAAACGTACACGGAAATCTAGTACCTATAAATGAATTACATAAGGTGAACCTTACACAAAGATTTTGTAAATGCAATTTTATTACTGGTGTGTTAAACTAGATGATGGTGAACAGAAAAAACAAATATTGTCAACATCGCAATTATTGAAAAGTTTTGTAAGCTAAATGCTTATTTTACTCTGTAACTATTAGATGGTTACCTAAATGATATCGGAGTTCTTGTGTACTAGAATATTCTAACTAGAATATTCTAGTATTAGTAGAATATTCTAACTAGAATATTCTAGTATTAACAAAAATATGGCTTGTGGTTACTAAAAATAAATCTGTTAAGCATAGATGGAATCTTTTTTCCTTCACCAGAATCATAACTACTATACAATCTGGTAATATTGTAAAATATTTTTTTCTCCGTGCAATGTTTTGATTTTATTGATATTTTCCAGAACTTCTAGTTTATCCGTTTCTTTACATATTTGTCCTATTGATGAGATTCAGCTATTAATAAATTACGTAACTAATCAAAGTTATAGGCAAATGTTAGAACTAGTACATAAAGTATCAAAATATTTATAGAGTATAACCTACTAAATTGTTTACGACTTGTAAACATTGCAGTTTTTCATTATACAAAGTTCACGTCGGGTTTGCACATTGTCGTAATTATTTACGAGATTAAATAATAGTTTCCGGAGCTCACTCGGTATAGTCATTGTTAATATTATCTATATCTATATATATATATATAATAAATCTCTAAAATTCCAGCCAGGATCTTCAGAGAGGGTTTTGTGTCCCGAAGGATCTCAGGATCCGCTGAATCGATTTAAACAATTTTTGGTGTATATGTAGATTATTATGCTGGCGTTGTCATAGGATAGTTTTTATTTGACTGCGACTCATAATTAATTTTCCGAAATATGTGGCCTCTTTGGATGTTTCTTTTATTTTTCTTTAATCCTGCCGCCGTCATTACTGTCACTTCTGTCCTGTCAATGAGAGCGTGATGAGAGCTAACGTCAAAATAAAGCTCATTCTAATTTGTCAAAATGGCGCCATTTTGAGGTACCTATTTAGTACATTTATCTGCAAACATGTTGTTTTTAATAAGTTAACAAATAAGCAAAACCAATGAAGTGTAATAAAAAAATATTATGTATTTCTAAACGGACGGATCGGAACACTAACGTTACTGCTCTGACATTTTGTCAATTGACATTTCACTTGACGTCAAAGTTTCTGAATATCTAAAGTTTTAAAGTAAAACGAGTTAGTTTGTTATTGCTATAAATAAACTATAAAGGACAGAATGCTGAATGCTAACGAGAAATAGGTTTGGTTGCTCTTCTCGCAGGCTTGACAGATGCAGCTTGCGCCCACCAAATAGGGTAAAATATAAATACCTAACCGGCGACAAAACTTACTTCGTTTCTAACTGATGTTTCTAAGTGCCAAGAAAATTAAGAAATTCTGCTATGAAAAGATGTTAATTGTGAAGCCATTCAATTCCTATGAAGAGATAAATTGATACATATAGTGTGAAAGGTGAGGAAATTATTTGGGTAACTCAGTTAAGTTAGAAATACAAACGAATGACGAAAACGCTATGAACTATACTATCCCAACCAGATAAAGTGAAATAATAGTGCGATTATATATACATAAACAGAGCCTAAGTGAAATACATATAGTGTGATATGAAAAAGGCAAAGCGCTGTGTTTTCTGTTGTTTTTAATCTCACATAGTAATAAATGGTCTATGATTATAAAACTTGAATAGTTTATAGTTTTTTTTCAACTACTTTTACCACTTACCTAATTCTAGACAAAGTAAATAAAGCTTTTTCTTTTTCTCTCTTTAAAATAATAACTATATAAACTACTTACAAGTAAAATTTGGGCTGTCTAGGGCACTATAAGTTAGACCAACACTTGATGTTTGAAGTGATTCTAATGATCAGAAATATAATGGTGCTGATGTGAGATTACAAAAATTACAATTATTTTGGACTTTTCAACAATCATAGCGGAATATTATCTAATATATTATTCTTACTCTAGCATATGAATGGTACTGCCAGTCAATTGTAATTTTGTTTGAGATGACATCCGCACACATTTATTACCTTAAGAGGCTTGATATGAGGTGTGATATCGAACCTTTTTATAGTAATTGATAATTTTTAATGAGCACATTTATATATCAACATGTTTATTATTAATATCAAATCCCTAGAATGTGCCCCGATTTTGATTTATCACAGGTATACTAATAATGCACACAATTAGTCAGCTTTTTGAATTTAATTTAATTGTTATGTATTGTGAAAAACTGAGGATTGTTTTTTTATTTTATAGTAGAGTATTTAAGAGTTAATTAATAAATTAAAATAGAGAAACAATATTTTTTTCTTATATATTAGATATTTTACATCAATACACAGCATTACCTTACAATTGAGAACCTTCTGAAACAGTGTGCAGTAAATATACTTAGAATTCAGGAACATCGGCTATTGTTTTTTGGAGTCACCATATTTTCTTACAAGAACAAGCATATCCAACCCAAATACTTTATATCCAAACTGGTTTCTGTATCATTCGATCTAAGTGTTCCAGGCATATCTATTAATTTATCTGTACTAATATTCATTAGGTTGGTTTGTACAGTCAGCTGTAGAGAAACGTGACCTCCCCTGCATAGAAGTTTGTATACAGGAGAGGTTTCGATTCTGTGCAGCTGACTGTACATTTTGAGCTTCTCTGCTACTGACAAGGCTGGTAGCCAGAGTTGTATAGTCTAACACACATGTGGATTAGATGTAAAAGCGCAGCCCCAGCGAGGCGGACGGTTTGAGCGGTAAGATGCCATAAAATAGAACGAGATAGGTACCTAATCGACGAAACCTTGGTTTTATATTACTATCTATCTGCCTAGCTATGAGTAGCACAAATAGCACTATACATTATACCGTCATGTTCCGTAGCCAAATGGCAAAAAAGGAACCCTTATAGTTTTGTCATGTCCGTCCGTATGTCACAGGCATTTTACTCAAAAACTATAAGGTGTATTAAAATAAAATTTGAAATATAGATGTATTATATTATAAACGCCGCTACGTACTCGGTAGTTATGTAGTCAAATCTCTAAAACAGTTTTTTTATTGTTGCGAAACACGTTGAATTACGTAATACAACATGTGGCACAACAATCAGGTCATTGGAAACAAATGTAAGTGAATATATTCGTAGATAATCGCCCTGAAAGTCACAATAATTGTGTGCCCTCCCCTCTCGATCTTCAAAAATTTCGATCGTGCAATCAAAAACATAGTGACTATTAAATACTTACACCGAAGAATTATAGATCCAATAGGTTAAGGTTATTAAGTTATCGCTGATAAACTGCAACCTCTAATTTCTCCTAAACAAAAGGTGAGTGCCGTGAGTTACCATTTTTAACTCACAGTATAGTATGGTGATTTTAAATTCGGGTACGGAACCCTTTATATTGCCGCTTTTTATGTGATGTTTTATTCATTACCTTTCGAGCATAAAACGTGACGATAAAAGCTATCATGCTGGTTCTATCTTATAGCATCGTACCGTCATGCCTGGTCAAGCCGTCCTCTTCGTTGGATAGTGGGATCCGTGCCCGCTCGAAGCGGAGAGTGCAGCGGGGCGGCAGCGTTTCGCTTGTGTTGAGAGATTGAGATGGACGCCGCAAGCCCCGTCCCGCTGCACGCGAAACTCGAGGTCGAGCGGGTGCTCATGCCGTGCATGAAGTTCCTTAGACCCCGTTCGGTCACTCCATAATCAGAAACACGTAATCGCAGAATACCTACTCGTAAATGCATGCTACATGCAAAGTAGAGAGTAAGATGCGTCGCTCTGAAATAGGCATTGTAGTTACTGGTTAGCTATTATTATTAAAATTTTGTGTGATTTATTACGTTAACGCTATGGCTATGAACCAAGGAAGGAAGGAAGGTATTTTTATCCCTAAACACGCCCCTCAGAGGGTTGAAGACGAGCATGTAAGTGTACCTATGCGGAAGTTTGAACTTCACCCGAACTAAGTCGCGGGCAAATGGTATAGTACCTATTAGTAGGTCGATATATTTTAGGTTAAAACTGTCAAGTACCAACATAAAGAAACTGCTACTTGCAAAATAGTAAAGGACTGCATCCCTAATAATCACATACTCGTAGCTACCTAGCTGTGAAGTATGATAGGTAAAATCTGCGTCTAAAGTCCCACAGTAGGTAGTACAATAAATGAGCAAAGTTGAAATTAGGTACTTAATCTAAATATATAAAAGAAGAAACTGACTGACTGACTGACTGACTGACTGACTGACTGACTGACTGACTGACATATCAACGCACAGCCCAAACCGCTGGTCCTAGAGATTCCAAATTTGGCACGTAGGTTCCTTATAAGGTCTAGGGGTGCACTAAGAAAGGATTTTTCAAAATTCAACCCCTAAGGGGGTGAAATGGGGGTCCGAAGTTTGTATGGGGAAACAAGATTGGCTGGACTATTTTATTCGAAACTTCACAGAACTATTTCTAACGATAAATGAGTAAACACGTGTTTCAGGTTTTCTGAAAAATCAACCCCTAAAAGGGGGAAATGTGGTGACAAATTCTGAAAATCGACATGGGTATTGTTTTTATGGTTTATCGGGTCGCTGATAATGAAAACAACAATGATTTTAAAATCCCACGTGGAGGACGTGAAATACCATCCCCCCTGTTGGGGTGCGAGGGGGATGAAATGTCTAAATATTAATATGGGTGTCGTTTTTATGGTTTTTTGGGACGTTCATTACGAAAATGGCATCGATTTTGAAATTTAATGTTGTAGACATGAAAACTTTTGAAAGTTTGTGCCAAATTGCAAGAAATAACTGACTGACTGAGTGAGTGACATATCATTGCACAACCCAAACTGCTGGTTCTAGAGATTCTAAATTTAGTATATAGGTTCCATATAAGGTCCAGAGGTGCATTAAGAAAGGATTTTTCTAAATTCAACCCCTAAGGGCGTAAAATGGGGTTTCGAAGTGTGTGTGAGGAATCAACATTAGTTGGACTATTTTATTCGAAACTTCACAGGAGTATTTCTAACGATAAATGAGTAAACATGTGTTTCAGGTTTTATGAGAAATCAACCCCTAAAAGAGGGAAATGTGGTGACAAATTCTGAAAATCGATATGGGTATTGTTTCTATGGTTTATCGGGTCGCTGATTACGAAAACAACAATGATTTTAAAATCCTACGTGGAGGACGTGAAACACCATCCCCTCTGTTGGGTTCCAAGGGGGTTGGAATGTCTAAATATTAATATGGGTGTCGTTTTTATGGTTTTTTGGGTCGTTAATTTTGGAAATGGCATTGATGTAAAATTTTATATTGCGGACATGAAAACTTTTAAAAGTTTTTGCCAAATTGCAAGAAGAAACTGACTGACTGAGTGAGTGACATATCAACGCACAGCCCACACTACTGGTTCGAGAGATACCAAATTTGGCATGTAGGTTCCTTATAAGATCTTAAGGTGCATGAAATGCCGTGAATTCCCTATGAAGAGACGACCTTTTTTGATTCAATGTATTGTAAGTAAGTGGTTTTATTAATCAGTGCCGTCCGATACGATTTCGATAAAAATCGATATTTGAGCGTCCGAGGGGACTCTTAATAGGAATCCGAGGTAAACTTTGAATAAAGTAACGGCCATATTAATTTTCTTCACTTCCGTTGCGATTTTGTTCAAAATTGATATCTGAGCGTCCGAGAGGTCCCCTAATACGACTCCGAGGTAAAATTGGGATAAGTGGTAGCCATATTGATTTTCTTAATTTCCGTCATAATTTCATTTAAAATAGATATCTGAGCGTCCGAGATGTCTCTTATTACGAATCAGAGGTAAAATTTGGAAAAAGTCGAAGCCATATTGATTTTCTTCATTTCCTTCCCGATTTCGTACAAAATAGATATCTGAGCGTCCGACAGGTCTCGTAATACGAATGCGAGGTAAAATTTGGAAATAGTGGCGGCAATATTAATTTTCTTCATTTCCGTCCCGATTTCGTTAAAAATCGATATCTTAGCGTCCACAAGGTCTCTTAATACGAATCCGAAATAAAATTTGGAAAAAGAGGCAGCCATATTGATTTTCTTCATTTCCAAATCTATTTCGTTCAAAATCGATATCTGAGCGTCCAAAAGGTCCCCTAATACGACACCGAGGTAAAATTTGGAAAAAGTGGCGGCCATATTGATTTTCTTCTTTTCTTTAACGATTTCGTTAAAAATCGATATCTGAGCATCCGAGATGTTTCTTAATACGACTCCAAGGTAAAATTTTGAAAAAGTCGCAGCCATATTGATTTTCATCATTTCCTTCCCAATTTCGTTCATAATCGATATCTGAGCGTCCGAGACGTCTCGTAATACGAATCCGAGGTAAAATTTAGAAAAAGTGGCAGCCATATTCATTTTTATCATTTCCGTCACGATTTCGTTCAAAATCGATATCTGAGCGTCCCAGAGAGTTCTTAATACGAATCCGAGGTAAAATTTGGAAAAAGTGGCAGCCATATTGATTTTCTTTATATCCAACCCGATTTCGTTGAAAATCAATATCCGAGCATCCGAGAGGTCCCCTAATACGAATCCGAGGTAAAATTTGATTTTCTTCATTTCTAACTTGATTTCGTTCAAAATCGATATTTGAGCGTCCGACAGGTCTCGTAATACGAATTTGAGTTAAAATTTGGAAAAAGCGGCGGCCATTATTGATTTTCTTCATTTCCGTCCCCATTTCGTTTAAAATCGATATGTGATTGTCCGAGAGGTCTCTTAATATGAATCTGAGCTAAAATTTGTGAAAGTGGCGGCCATATTGTTTTTTTTTTCGTCCCGATTTCGTTCAAAATCGAGATCTGAGCGTCCGAGAGGTGTCTTAATACGAATCTGAGGTAAAATTTGGCACTCCATGCATGCCAGGGATTGTTAAAAAAAGTTTAATGTTACTATATAAGCGTGTGGGGTATCTATGGATTGGCTTTTAAAAACGACATAGAGGTTTCTATATTTTTTCCATTTAAATCAACCTTTAGATTAGGTATTAGATTTTTTTAAAATCGTATGGCATTTATTTACGAACCGTGAGATCTTCGGGAAGACAAGTACGGCTGCCAGTTTTTGTTGCACTTTGAGCACCAACCAGGGGTCACGTGTAGGGTAACGGTGGGTACTCCTTACGGACGTAGTGCAACTTCGACCCCCGTTTGTCAAGTGAGTGGGCAACTTGACTGTTAGTAGTTCTCAAGCCGCCCGAAAGCCTCTAACTTGGCTTAACGACTGCTGTCGTAAACAGCAGCCGGGATCAACGGCTTAACGTGCCTTCCAAAGCACGAGAGCGCTCAGTTAGTAACTACTCAAAGCGGTCACCCATCCAAGACCTGACCTGCACCCACATTGCTTAACCTCGCATACCGCACGCGGTAGGCGGGTGCCGCTGGGCCACGAGCGCTCTGAATTCTTGATAGTTGGTGCCAAATTTCAATTCAATCGGTCCAGTAAAAGCAACTCGGTTGTAACAGACGGACTGACAGTAAGGAGTGCGAATGAAAGTGAAGCCAAATTTTATTTTTGGATGCTCCTTTTAATGAATCACAATCACCAAACTTCGTATACCGAAACCCCCAGAATGTAACAACTACTTTTCTGGAAACCGCATCTAAATTGGTTCAGCCAAACGCGAGATAATCGTGGACAAACATACATACATACCTACATACATATATACGGGTCAAAAAGTGAACCTCTTTTTTGTAGACGGTTAAAAATTACGCTTAGTACGCGGGCGAAGCCGCGGGCAAATGCTAGTGCTATATATAAAAGAAGAAACTGACTGACTGACTGACATATCAACGCACAGCCCAAACCGCTGGTCCTAGAAATTCCAAATTTGGCATGTAGGTTCCTTATAAGGTCTAGGGGTGCACTAAGAAAGGATTTTTCAAAATTCAACCCCTAAGGGGGTGAAATGGGGGTCCGAAATTTGTATGGGGAAACAAGATTAGTTGGACTATTTTATTCGAAACTTCACAGGAGTATTTCTAACGATAAATGAGTAAATACGTGTTTCAGGTTTTTTGAGAAATCAACCCCTAAAAGGGGGAAAGGTGGTGACAAATTCTGAAAATCGACATAGGTATTGTTTTTATCATATACCGGGTCGCTCATAACGAAAACAACAATGATTTTAAAATCTCACGTGGAGGACGTGAAATACTATCCCCCCTGATTGGGTACGAGGGGGATGAAATGTCTAAATATTAATATGGGTGTCGTTTTTATGGTTTTTTGGGACGATAATTACGAAAATGGCATCGATTTTGAAATTTAATATTGTGGACATGAAACCTTTTAAAAGTTTGTGCCAAGTTTCAAGAAATAACTGACTGACTGAGTGAGTGACATATCAACGCACAGCCCCAACTGCTGGTTCTAGAGATTCCAAATTTAGTATGTAGGTTCCATATACGGTCTTGAGGTGCATTAAGAAAGGATTTTTCTAAATTCAACCCCAATGGGGGTCCGAAGTTTGTATGGGGAATCAAGATTAGTTGGACTATTTTATGCGAAACTTCACAGGAGTATTTCTAACGATAAATGAGTAAACATGTGTTTCAGGTTTTTTGAGAAATCAACCCCTAAAAGGAGGAAATCTGGTGACAAATTCTGAAAATCGATATGGTTGTTGTTACTATGGTTTATCTGGTCGCTGATTACGAAAACAAGAATGATTTTAAAATCCTACGTGGAGGACGTGAATACCATCCCCTCTGTGGGGGTCCGAGGGGGTTGGAATGTCTAAATATTAATATGGGTGTCATTTTTATGGTTTTTTGGGTAGGTAAATTCGAAAATGGCATTGATTTTGAAATTTAATATTGCGGGCATGAAAACTTAAAAGTAGGTGCCAAATTGCAAGAAGAAACTGACTGACTGAGTGAATGACATATCAACGCACAGCCCAAACTGCTGGTTCGAGAGATACCAAATTTGGCATGTAAGTTCCTTATAAGGTCTAAAGGTGCATGAAGTGCCGTGAGTTCCCTATGAAGATACGACCTATTTTTAAATTCAATGTATTGTAAGTGGTTTTATTAATCAGTGCCGTCCGATACAATTTCGACATAAATCGATATTTGAGCGTCCAAGAAGACTCTTAATAGGAATCCGAGGTACCTAAACTTTATATTATAAAGTAACGGTCATATTGATTTTCTTCATTTTCGTAATACGTCGTAATACGAATCCGAGGTAAAATTTAGAAAAAGTGGCGGCTATATTAATTTTTATCATTTCCATCCCTATTTTGTTTAAAATCGATATCTGAGCGTCCGAGAGAATTCTTAATACGAATCCGAGGTAAAATTTGGAAAAAGTGGCAGCTATATTGATTTTCTTCATTTCAACCCGATTTCGTTCAAAATCGATATCCGAGCGTCCGAGAGGTCCCCTAATACGAATCTGAAATAAATTTGGAAAAAGTGGCAGCCATATTGATTTTCTTCATTTCCAATCCGATTTCGTTCAAAATCGATATCTGAGCGTCCGAGTGGTCCCCAATTTGAGGTAAAACTTGAAAAAAGTGGTGGCCATATTAATTTTCTTCATTTTCGTCCCTATTTTGTTCAAAATCGATATCTGAGTGTCCGAGAGGTTTCTTAATACGAATCCGAGGTAAAATTTGTGAAAATGGCGGTCATCTTGATTTTCTTTTTTTTCCGTCCCGATTTCGTTCAAAATCGATATCTGAGCGTCCGACTCGTCCGAGAGGTCTCTTAATACGAATCTGAGGTAAAATTCGGCACTCCATACATGCCTGTATGGAAAAAAGTTAAATGTTACTATATAGGCGTGTGGGGTATCTATGGATTTGCTTTTAAAAAGACATAGAGGTTTCGATATTTTTTTCCATTTAAATCAAGAAGTACGGTTGCCAGTTTTTGTTGCACTTTTAGCACCACCCAGGGGTCACGTGTAGGGTAACGGTGGGTACTCCCTACGGACGTGGCGCAACTTCGTTCCCCCTTTGTCAAGTGAGTGGGCAACTTGACTGTTAGAAGTTCGCAAGCCGCTCGAAGGCCTCTAACTGGGCTTAACGATTGCAGCCGGGATCAACGGCTTAGCGTGCCTTCCAAAGCACGAGAGTCAGTTAGTAACCACTCAAAGCGGTCACCCATCCAAGAACTGACCTGCGCCCACATTGCTTAACCTCGCATACCGCACGCGGTAGGCGGGTGCCGCTGGGCCACGAGCGCTCTAAATTCTTGATAGTTTGTGCCAAATTGCAATTCAATCGGTCCAGTAAAAACAACGTAAAGAACTAGAAAATTATGATTGGGAAAGAAACTTCGAGGGTTTACACGCTTGTGATATGGTTAATACTTTCTACAAGGTTCTTGATAATGTAATTAAAAAATATGTTCCCATGACTACACTAAGAAAACAACAGTTCCCACCGTGGTTTAACAATAAATTAAAAAAAGTCTCACACGAAAAAAACAAGATTAGAATACGATTTAAAAAGTACAAAAATCCATTAGATGCTTTAGAATTGAAATTAATTACTAAGCGGTTGAATAAATTAGTAATATCGAGATATAATTATTACATAAGTAAAACTGAGGAAAATTTTAAGGTAAATCCGAAAACGTTTTGGACACATGTAAAATCGAAACGTGGAGGATTGGGTGTATATCCGTTGTCTATGACAGATGGGTCAGTTTTTACATCAAACAGTACAGATATCTGCGAAATGTTTGCTAAATATTTCTCTACAGTATATACAAAAGATGACAATAACCTAAATCAATATGATCAAAAATGTTTAAAACCCTTAATTAACTATGGCTTAAATCTACTTTTCCCTCATATTGATAAAAAAATCTGTTTTAAGTAAATTAAATCAAATTGATATTAAGAAAGGTGTTGGATCGGACGGAATTCTCCTACTATTCATTCGTTCATGCGCCTTAGAGTTAGCTAAACCACTGAGTATAATTTATAACAAGTCTATATCAACTGGTGTTTTCCCAGGTCAATGGAAAACTGCAAAAGTAGTACCTGTCTTCAAGTCTGATGATGATTACTTAGTCTCTAATTATAGACCTAATTCGATTCTTCCCACGTTTGCAAAAATTTTTGAGTCCCTCGTATGCCCGTTTATCCAACAGCATCTAAGAATCTATTTGAGTGACTACCAACATGGGTTTGTAAGGGGTAGGTCTACATCCACAAACTTAGTCCCGTTCACAGAACTCCTAGCTGAAACAATGGATGGTGGTGGGCAGGCCGATGTGATATATACAGATTTCAGCAAAGCATTCGACAAAGTTAGTCACAATATTTTGCTCGAAAAACTATCCGCATATGGGTTTGATGCTTTGCTAAACTGGTTACGGTCGTACTTGACGGATAGGTTGTTTTATGTAGTGGTGAATGGCTACCAATCCTCGTCTTATACCATAACCTCTGGCGTTCCACAGGGATCGCACTTAGGGCCAATCCTTTTCAATATTTTTATTAATGACATTCCTGAGTGCTTACCTAATTCGCAAATATTCATGTATGCCGATGATCTGAAGTTTGTTCGTAAAATTGTAAAGAATGAAGATGTAAAGTTGCTACAAAGTGACGTGAATAGTCTTGCTGACTGGTGTAGTAAAAACCAAATGGTCCTGAATGCAAAAAAATGTGTTCACATTAAATTTACAAGAAAACACAATAAGATAGCTTCTAAGTACTCCATTGGCAATGAGACCATTTTAGAGACAGATACAATTCGTGATCTGGGCGTAATTTTCGATCAAAAGCTTACTTTTGTGCCACATATAGAAAGCGTAATAAAAAAATCTTCAAAAATGCTAGGATTTGTAATTAGGAATGGTAAATCTTTTCGAAAAAGTAAAACAAAAATCTTGTTGTACAGTAGCTTTGTGAGGAGTGTCGTGGAGTATTGTAGTGTGGTGTGGCGACCACGATATGCTGTTCACTCTTTACGGATGGAGCGTTTGCAGAAGCGGTTTCTACGCCACCTATCGTTTTCAGCTGGTATAACCAAAAAAAAGCTCTCTTATAGGAGTAGATTAAAGCATTTCGGAATGGAATCTTTAGATTTGCGTAGAAAAATTATAGATGTGATTTTCCTATATAAGCTCATTCGATACAAGATTGATTGCCCTCAAATATTAAATTTTATCTCTTTCCGGGCTCCGTCCAGAACTCCACGAAAGCCAATCACTCCTCTCTGCCCCCCGCTTACACGAAATGCCCTAGGTAGCAACTCGCCTATTCCTAGGCTATGTAAAATATTGAATACCTGCAGTAAAGAAACGGATATACACTTTGATTCATTAAATGTATTTAAAATAAGTGCTGTGTGAAAATTTTATTTACAGAAATATTTACTTTTAAAATGTTAAATGCATGCTGTGTTTACCTATAAGTAATTGTTACACTTAACTTATAACCATTGTTGCATGTAAGTATGTATTTACAGTAGTGTAAACAATTGTTGGTAAACCAAATAAATAAATAAATAAACTTGGTTGTAACAGACGGACTGAAGTAAGGAGTGCGAATGGAAGTGAGACCAAATTTTCTTTTTGGATGCTTCAATGGGAATTGGCAAAACCTACCTAATAAATTTATTTTTAGGAAAAATAAATGTTACACGTGATATTGAATTAACCGTATTTCTGTACTTCAAAGGACCAGAGTTTATGACCACTGCGCGCTGCTTGGTCGTTTACAGACCTATTGGTGTTACTGTAGTACACAGATACTTTTACTAAGGGCCATTTAAGACATGTTTTTATTTCATCGGCCCTTTCCCCTTCGGCCTCTCGGGAATGTATGATAATAGTTTTCGATCCTTATTTTTGCCAAATTCAAATGAAAATCAGCAATTTGCCGGTTCTCAGAATGTATACTGACTTTTCATCTGTTCATCTGTTAATGAATCACAATCACCAAACTTCGTATACCGAAACCCCCAGAATGTAACAACTACTTTTCTGGAGACCGCATCTAAATCGGTTCAGCCAAACGCGAGATAATCGTGGACAAACATACGAACCTGTTTTTTGTAGACGGTTAAAAATTTCGCTTAGTACGCGGGCGAAGCCGCGGGCAAATGCTAGTAATGCTATACAAGACCATTTTTTTAAACACTACGACGGTAGTAGCATATACTTAAGACCCCATAAGAATAACAAGCGCTTTGTCGACCCTTTATTTATTTGAGCATTTGTTGTGCCTATGTTAACACAGTGAATCGGGAGCTCTGGCGCTATACTCCCCATCAGGAACACAAAATCACATAGGTACGAGAGTAATCACATACAGAGCAATATACTTAATGTCCATGTGACGATTTTTTTTCACGCTAACGAAGTCGCGGGTACAGCTAGTTTCAAATAAATGCCGCATAAATTAAACATTACATACAAGTTGTTATTTATGTTCAATTGTTCGTTTTCTATACACGTAGGTAATTTAAGCTTTATTTGTAATAATTATAAATTTATAATATACCTATTTGAAATCGATAGCATAGACAGTACGATACGATATTTAGCGATTTTACAGATAGACAGAGCCAACTCTGACAGGTCCAAACCTGTGGTTCTAGTTCTACCCACAGGTACCCCACCTTTTTATTACGGAACGCTAAAAGGTGCTTATTTTTTAGAATAGGGTCTTTCACGCTTTTTTGAAAAGTACCTGTAGGCTGACCAGTGCCTATCTATATATTTGGACCTGGCCATGTGGCGGATTTTTAGTAGTACTAATTTTAATGGCAAGACGTACTCTTTGACAACTCATATATACCTAATAGTACTTACTCTTGATAATTTACTGTACGTTGCTAGAAAGGTAAGGACACGGTTACTACGCATCACTATACTGTAATATAATAAGTCATAAGACATCTAATAAAAGGCGGCCGGTATGTTAATAGAAATACATTTTACCAAAACGTGTCCTAGCGACGTTGCCGCTATTCTCCCACTCTTCCAAAGGGAGCAACGTTGCCAAGTCGTAGAATAAAGTTTGCGGCTAGCTAGATTTGGGTTTTTCGAGGAGCCCCTTTCTTTTTTTACCTGCTTGCCTATTGTTAGACCGGAGACATTTATTGTTAAGGTAGAAAATAGCTTAACGTGGCAGAGCCAGACAGTAAGTACTTAGGTAATTTACATCACTTACATTAGAATATAATCTTTAATGTATTTTTACTTATTTCATTGTTTATCATAGCTGCTATTTAAAACACAATGTTTATCATAGCTGCTATTTAAAAAGGTGTGTTTGCTCTTGTTTTTAGGAATAATAAAATATATTCACTTAATCAAAATAATAAGTAATTCTGCGAAAGACGTACCGTATAAATGACTTCCAGTTACATGTAGCTACGGAGTGCCCATTTTTTTTACATTGATTTTACTCTCTCTACTCTACATCATGAACCAGACGTTACAGCTTACAAAATACACCTATAGGTATACACCTATAGTTTCTAAGTAAAATGGTTTGACACAAGCGATCCCGTGTTAAGGGGACCCGGGTATGTCCTAAAACTATGACCAAGACCACCGGGGGTGGGGCAGCATCATCCGTGGGTGAAGATACTGGACACTGCGATCTCTAACCCGCATGACAAGTGTGGCGATTACGGCATTTTACCCCCCCCCCCCCCCCCCCCCATGAAAGATACAAACCGGACCGATGAAAAGATAGCGGAACTGGAGGAAGGTTTGAGCAAGTTATATCATATAGTACGTGCTATCATATCACAACGCAACTCTCTGGTCTGAAGTTCGAAGAGAGGGGAAGGACACGATAACCCTAAAGTCCGGCAACCTGATTTATTTCCGGGAGGGCGACCAATAGTACCAGAGAGGTGTCCATCGTCCACAAATCTCTCGTGAACAATTATCCAAGAGGTGCTCGTTAAAATTCACACAGGTGTACGTGACGAACTCGGCGCATTCCGACGACGAGGTGGAGGCTATGTATGGTATATCTGATCGGAGGTCAAACATAGTTTCTAAACCTACTTCACCTTTGTTATGGGGGATTTCAGCGCGGAGGTGAAGAGCTGAGAGTGGGGTTATTAGGAGCTGGAAGTTGGAACCACTGAGGCCAACTACTGGATGACTTCTACTGGGAGAAGGAGGGACTCTACATGATGAACTAATTCTTCAAGAAACGGGAGCACAAAAAGTGGAACCGGCTAAAATCGAAGCTATGGGACATATTTTCGTTCAATACTCCGCAGTGTCTCATGACGAGAGTTTTTGACCCGTGTGTGTTGCCAGTGATGACATAGGTATGGCACTGAAACGTGGTAGCTTCGCTTACTATGAGCCTTATATGAAGTCAACGTCACTCAAAGAGCAATGGTAGGAGGAGTAATGCTGAGAGTTTATCTGCGTGATCGCATCAAGTATCAGGCCATCTGCAGCAGAACCGTAATCTAAGTCTATGTGGCAGT
Source organism: Notocelia uddmanniana (assembly GCA_905163555.1). Lineage (NCBI taxonomy): Eukaryota > Metazoa > Arthropoda > Insecta > Lepidoptera > Tortricidae > Notocelia > Notocelia uddmanniana. The sequence goes on from LR991052.1 coordinate 50,705,660, forward strand.
GGGCGGGCACATAGCACGTAAGAAAGAACCGAAGGCCATTGGAGCGGAAAGGTTCTCGAGTGGCGACCACGTACCGAAAGTTAGATGTGGGTACTGGGCAGGTCGCGGGAGTCCGATGAATGTGGGGGCGCAGGACCGGTCAATGTGGAACTCTTTGGAGGAGGCCAATGTCCAGCAGTGGACCTCCTTCGGCTGATATGATGATGATAAGCGTTCCGTTTGTGTCATTTTAGCTAGGGAACCCTAAAACTACGTCATATTTTTCTTAGCTAAAAAACTTGAAATTTAGTCAATTAAAAAAAAGTTTATTGGTAAAATTGTGTGCATTTTATACCTTATAATGTAAAGTTTGGGTAACTACGAAACCTTACGTTGCACGTGGCCCCACACGCACTTTGCTTAACCGCTTCGTTAAAAATAATCTTAAGTTGCAGAGGAATCTAATTATAGATAGTGCCCCAATGAATATGCATTAATGACATTCTGTCCTAGTTTGAATAATCTGTGAATCTCCTAGCTTCATATACTTTGTCTCTTTCAGTAACGAGATATTTGTGTAGCGCTATCTCCCTCTTTTCCCCCGTGTGGGTGTTAGCGCATCGGCCAGTGAACCCGGCACCCTCGGTTGTCACAGCTGGTTTGGTCAAAGGATAACGACACAGACAGTGAAATTGTAATTAAGGAAGGTTACATGCGAGGCTAGCACAACAGGCCCAGCGACGCGACATGAGACGAAAAAAATCTACCCTCCTCCATCTAATTCGTACAGTGCGAGTGAGACGGGGGTCGCCGACCATGACCAGAAGAACATTAATTAGTGATATACACATCAACATTATAGTCGCTTGGTTGGCAGCGCAGCGTGGAACGCGGCATATAGCCTGTATTGTACATAAATAAATAATAGTCTTAATTTAATAATTTGACACAGAGGTTTTAAAGTTTTATTAAGTAAATAAGTATTTTTTCTGCAATTAAAAAAGTATTTTTCTTACATATACATATATATCTTTTTTTAATACAACAGTGTTGGAAAATAAGCTGACGGCCTACCTGATGGTAAGCAGACACCGCAGCCGGCGTAGCCTATGGAGACTTGCGTCTCTAGAAAAACCACAAGTGCGAAGGCGATAATTTATCCTCGTAGGCGCATAAAATTAGCAAAACCTGGCCATAATTCGGTAACTGTAATTTTCTTTTACTATGATTTAAACTATTGCTAGTTATAGTTAAAATAAAAAGATGTAAACATTTTAAGGCTCCGCGTCAATGTTAAAGCAACAATAAACTAACTTTTTAACACACTTTGTATTCGTAAGTATGCCATAATAAATAACTATTGTAAACGTTACCTGTACTATGACATGACGCTTGCATTCCCGTTAAAGAAAATAAAATTAAAGAGAATCTTCAGAGTGGATTACAAGGTAGCAATTTTATTTCTAACTCGGGCGTGCCGCTTTGAATCCCTCACTACGCTCAGGATTCCACGTAAGAATCCCTCGCTACGCCAAAGGATTCTATTCTGGAATCCTACGTTTCGTTCGGTATTCAACGCGCTGCCCCTCGAGCAAAAATAAAGGGCCGGTTACAAAAATGACGATAACTTAATTGATATGATATAATTTAATATATTTTTTCCTTAGTTAACTACATTTGCATGCAATAATGTTTTTTTTATTGGTATGTGTGTACACCTAATTCCAAATTTGTATGTCTGTCGGCGAAACGTAGCTTTCATACACACTTTTTGTACCAACACTGTTACCTATGTTTACAAATATATCATAAAAACAAAACTACAAAACCCGCTGTGATAGCTTCATCGGGTAAAATGAAAAGAGAGAATTTACGACTCGTCCGAATCGTTGGTGGAAAATATTTTTAAAACGAGACATTATCGAGTAGATTTGGTTGTGTTATGGTGGAACCATACTTCGGGTACTTGTGCTAATTTTCGCGTCGCATCTCTTTCTTTAATATCGCAACCATACCTAGGCAGATAAACTGGCAACCGTACTTGTCTTCTCGAAGATCTCACGGTTCGTAAATAAATGCCATACGATTATAGCACATTACGATACAAGGGTTGTAAAACAAAGAAAGGCCGATATCGCACATGTTTGAGGCCCGAGCCGCAGGCGAGGGTCATAAATATGCGAGAGAGGGCTTTCTGTTTTATAACCCGTGTTTTGTACACAATTTTACGTTACTAATACACGTAAGGTGTAGTGTAAAATAAATAAACCTAGGCAGATTATACTACTCAAGTATGTATAGAGATATTTAGTCATAAGACGGCATTTGATTGATAGTCTAATCAGATCAAGAACTTTTTATAAAACGCCCGTAATCCGAAATCGCTTTTAGTATGAATCCCCACAAAGGAAATACTTGCTACTTAATACCGAAGACCCCCGACATTTTTATTTCAAAGTTCAATTTATATCAAAACCGGCTAACAGATTTTGATAAAACACCTGCTTTCAAGTAAATAAACCGCATTATAATCGGTTCTCCCGTTTAAGAGCTATGATACCACAGACAGACACACATACACAGCTACACGTGTTAAACTTAGGTATGTATAACATCCCTGTTTTGCCTTTTACTTCGAGGGTTAATAACTCCCGATATTTTCATTTCGGAGTTCATTATTTCAAAAACGGCTGAACTGATTTTGATAAAACTTTTCTAAGATCCGTCATAGCTGGAAAACTTAATTAAAAATTTAAAAATAATCGGCTACGAGCATGTCGGGCCATGCTCAGCATACAGATCCGTAGTTGCCCAATGAACTTACTTTAAAAAAAATAACAAGCAAAAGGGAATACCTTCGCACTCTCGCAGCGTTTCATACGTCGTTTACTAAAAAGGGAAGACTTTTAAAGATAACTCAAAAACAGCTTAACTGATCAATGATCATGTATTAATTATTTAAAAGAATAAAAGGAATATTACGAAGGATTTACTAATATTCCAATACACAATGTTTTGAAATTGGTTGTTGACATAATCGGTAGTACTGACATTTCATATAGTAGTAAGTATTGATTAAATTTGTAAGATTGGTTGGATTTAACAAGTAGTACACTTTTTTTCTTATTCAATGTATAAGTTAGTCTACAATAACAAATACATATAAAAAGAAAATAACGTTAAAGTCGTTGCCGCCCATGAAAAATATAATCAGCCAAGAGCATGTCGCGCCGTGCTTAGTGTAGCGCTCCGTAGTTGCACAATGAACTTTAAAAAATCTATAAAACGCAAAAGGGAATACTTTCGCAGCATTTCATACGTGTTTTACTAAGAAGACTTTTTACGATAGCTCAAAAACGGCTTAAGTGATCATGTCCACTATAGTTTTCGTTGAGTCTTTATTAAGTTAAGAAAAAAACGCAAACCTAAACCCTGCTTCTGTTACAATGTATATAGTTTTAAGAATATATATAGACCTACTCATCGGTTATCTATAGATACTACATGTGTCAGACAAGTCGGCCATGCGACTTGGGACGGGGGTTGGGGCACGTCGGGGGCTCGGGGCCAATCGATCGCAGGGTGGCTGTCTCCTCAGCCTCCCTCGAAGGCCCGGGCGAGCCCAAGCTCTCCCGCGCTATATCCAGCTACCTATACACGTAGAAGCCATTTCGTAGGACATTGACCGAGGTTATCAGATGACTTTGAAAGTTTCGCGGAACCACGTTTGTTGTCGTTGCTAGCGGAAGTTTCGGCGTACTCAATGCCGTTGTCGAATGTGATACTGTACCATTTCGCCGTATTGGTATTATGCAAGTGCAAGACAGTGGCATTTCCTTTAAAATTTTAATGTAACGTTCCATTCGGTTTCGAAATTGACGGCAATAAAGAATTCAAAGTCTGTACTTTGTACTAGTATAGGTATGTAATACCTACATAAAATGTATTAAAAAATACAGTGTATAGTATAAAAAAAATTTTTGATGTCATAATTATAAATAGTCATTTTAGGTAGTACAGCCAAGAGTAAAAGTAATGGTGCTACCAGACTGGCCACAAAACCGACACCAAGCACCAAGTTATGAGTCCTAAACTAATACCTAATTGTTTTTGCATTTTTTGGGTTCCGTAGCAAAATGGCAAAAAACGGAACCCTTATGGATTCGTCATGTCTGTCTGTCTGTCTGTCCGTCCGTATGTCACAGCCGATTTACTCGGAGACTATCAGCACTACAATTATGAAATTTGGTAGGAAGGTGTATGCTATAAACCGCTATACAGGATGATTCGGGAGACGTGAGCAAGTTCAACACTACAGATTCAGTAGATCATAAGCTACTGCTTCGTACCGCTATTAGGGAAATTAACGTGAAATTACTTTTGGTGTTGAAAACAAAATGTTTTAAATTTTTACGAAATTCATGGTCACTCTACAATCAGAATACTTCAGTCAAGTGATACGTTTCAAATTGAATGTCATCTGAGTCAGATTACTTTTGAAATATCGTATCTCACTCAATGTGACAATTTACTTTCTTCGTAATTAAAGTGCTGTCATAACAGTTAGAGGTTAAGGCTGGGTTGCACCGACTTACGATCACAGACCGATCAACGTTAAATATGGCGTCGGCAGCTGTCATGCCATAGAAACATGTCAAATTTTCTGTACATTTTTTTTATTTTTTATATAGGGGACAATCTTACACAAATCGACCTGGTCCCAAACTAAGCAAAGCTTGTACTATGGGTACTAGACGACGATATACATACTTATATAGATAAATACATACTTAAATACATAGAAAACATCCAAGACCCAAGAACAAATATCCGTGAAAAATGCACAAATAAATGCCCTGGCCGGGATTCGAACCCGGGACCTCTAGCTTCGGAGGCAGAGTCACTACCAACTAGGCTAAACAGGTCGTCAACATTCAAATTTTAACGAACACAGCTTACGATTACATACAACCCAGCCTTAATCTTTATAAACCAGTTGTTGTAGGGTGACCATGATTGTAGAGAATTTAAACTTTAACTTAACAAACATTAAAATACAGTAAAAAGGTATGGGTGTTTCACTTAAATACATCATACATGACATCTGGTACAAACAATAAACTAACTAATAGATAAATTCGTATTTCGAGCTGATAGGCCCCTGATATCAGTGGCTCTTAAGTTGTATATGTTTTTATAGCTGTCACAGACTTTTCTCTGTCATTTATGTCAATCAATAAAATTGCGCATATTTTCCAACTTTACGGAGTTTTACTAATATTTAGGTAAACAGCGTCAACATATATTTTTTGGTTATAAATTTATCGTTATAAATATATGCGTACCTAATCGATTTCTATCAATTTACGAAAATATCTTCTGAATCGAAACGACAGACTTGGTCACAACACTAGTTTTTAAAAGAAAACGACATAACACGTAACTGTTTGGGTGGTGAATTATTATCTTAAAATAAGTACTCAACAGCAATGAACTAAAAAAAATTAACATAGCTTAAATTATGTTTAAGAAAAGCAAAATATTATTTTTATTTACTTGAAAAGCCCTAATATCATTACGTGATTTTATTTATAAATCCGATAAGTCTTGCGTGTTAACGTTCTAAGGGTGTTGTTATGTGTCCAACTGAAGTAACAGATTACAAAGTGTAGAGCGATTGGAGTTTGTACGCTCAAATCGTCATGAATCAAGGAATCATGATGCATTCCAACCAAATTTTGTACAAGTTTATTTACAATATTTCCGGTTCCGGTTACACTACACTGGCTCTACTAGCGACATCTCAAGCCCACAGTGCAATTGTAGTTGTACGGTGAAATAAGTTCTAATAAACTCCAATAGATGGCGTAGCAATAGTGACTTGGGTTTGGGTGCGCTGTGTATATTTAGATGGCGTTGAAAACAATTTTGCGGCAATTACATTAATATAACAGAGGGCCAACTCCGAACTTCGAAAATCGAACTTCGTATCGTGCCGTCCCTCTCCGTCATATAGTGTATAACACGAGAGTGAAAGGGACGGCACGACACGAAGTTCGATTTTCGAAGTTTGGAGTAGGCCCTCAGTATTTACTTTACAATAACAATTTTCGGAGTTTCGGAGCAATACAAGTCTGCGGCAATTTCCAAAGTAAGAAAGATTTTTTATCGATGTCGTTAATTGTAAAATGGTCATAATAGGAAAAAAGAAAATGCTATTCTCTCACTTACAGACAGAATTTGGGACCGCATTGGGACCGCTTTCGTTCTGGGGGTCTACTCCGAAATTCGAACTTCGTATGGTGCCGTCCCTTTCGTTCTCCGGTTATACACTATATGAGCGAATGGGACAGCACCATACGAAGTTCGGATTTCGGACTGGGCCACCTGCGTTCGCAATTTCGCATTCCATTAGACAGATGGAACGCAAACGCAAAACTCTGGTGACCGCTCTCTGTCAGCGCGGGCTTCTTTTAAATTCCTGTCAAATTGTAAGTACATGTATTATACTCGTATTGAATGACTGGTATTTTGTGCGAAATGGGATAGAGCGTGTATGAACACTATGAACTTGTATTAAATTTTAACTATTCCAATAGTATTTTAACTTTAAACGATTAATTGTTGTATTTTTGTAATGATTTCATACCTAACTAATTTGATCAGTATTTGACATGTTACCCATAACTATCTGTATTTTGTAATTTTAATAAATAAACAAGAATTAACTTGCCATTATTATGCTTTTAAAAGTAAATTGGTTCTACATTTGACTTTAAAATAGTTTTAATCTATTGAGATGACATCAATAAGATGTATTAATTTTGAAATCGATATCGATAAAATCATTACTAGTGCAGTTATTCCACGGCGTTACGATAATTCCGTTGTATAGGTAATAAGTAGCGTCATATTTTGTCCTTATTTTAATATTTTGGTAAATTGCGTTAAACAAATATTGGTTTCTGGTTAATTCTGTTAAAGCTTAACATTTATATTCAGCTTTAATCTAAGTACAAAATTTATAAGACAATTTTGTAGGTGCCTTAGGTAATTACATGTACAATCACTAAAGATCAGAAAGGCTTATCTAATAGGAATAATGTTATCAATATTTTACCACATATGAGTGCTAGGTAATGCTAGTAAAATGTTAGTAAACACATGCTAGGGCAACGAACGTTAAACGCAACGAAAAGGGACGTGCTTACGTCACGTCGTATCTCCTCGAATGAGAGACGAATATTGGTTGCTGTCAGTTAGCTCGTAACTCTTTGTGCATAAGTGCACGCTAGCTCTTTAGGGGACCATTGGATTGGGGATTAAAATGCAAAAAACTGGCAAGTGCGTGGCCAGTCCAGGCGCAATGTAGGGTTCCGTAGATGGCGACCAATAAACGTAACGAATGCGAACTTGAAAGGATCTACAATGATCTGTTTAATAAGTATGTGTTTGCCAAATATACCCCACACCATGGGTTTAGCAAGAAAAAAAACTCATTTGTATACTAATAAATAGTTAGGGTCACAGAGCTAAGTACGGACGACGGACAAACGGAAATGGTGAAACTGTAAGGGTCCACTTTTTTAATCTGAGCGTCTAGTTTTATAATCGATATGTTTTCATATTTGTTAATTTAAAACCGGTACCTAGTAGGTAAATTTTTGGTGGTGAGATTGGGGCATTGTTATGTATGGTTTTAATTTTTTTATAACTTATTGATTTATTAAGTATTTGGTTTTATCTATTCACGTAATCTGTATATTAAATTGCAAACCTGCATTACACGAGTACTTGAGCAGTTTTAGGTCTTCTCGTAATCGTTTATAGAGTTCAAAATCAAACGAAGAAAGTAAAAATTGATGTATAATATAAAAATATACTACCTAGATATTAATTCCGCTATATAAAATCTAACATCATTCATTACTGTCATCAGCTTAGTTGACAGTTTTATCGCATTGGTAATGGTCGTCAAGTCAGTAACAGTTACGTTGCTGGCGGCGGTTCTTTGGTGTGTCTCTTCGAGGAGCCAACAATTTATCGTCTTCTCTATCGCACTTTCGCGTTAGAACGGGACATCTGTAGTAGCAATAATAATCGCACAAACTCTAATTCCGTCCCTCGCGCCCTTTCGTATGCTTTCGTGCCGATCTGAATAACCGGTTTTGTTTGTGGAACGGTTGTACACCCAACCGACCAATGACTGCCTCGGGTTTCCAGCAGGCGTTCTATTGGCGACGTGTGAGCGGTTCGAATCGCCGCGGGGTGAAGCGGGGTGGTGCGGGGCAAGGGTGAGCCACACCGGTAGCGCGCGCAGTTGTGTTTCGCCACTCGAAAAGAAGGTTATTGTTGCAATGAGACGGGCATCGGACTATCGATAAAGTGTGTTTGTATGTCGTTTTCGTCGATAATAAGTGTTGTGTTTACTTTCACCCGTGCGAATGTCTCAATCCTTACCTTTTTGTTTGTTTCTCTTAATCACTGCCGCATGGGACGGCGCTTACGTTTCAGTTAACCTTTTATTTTGAAACGATGGAACGTTGTTCTTATGGTTTTTACACCAAAAGGTATTTTATGTTATTTTTTATTTTATGATTGCGATCGGTGTGGGTGCGTCGCGTGTGTCTAAGCTATTTGTCATCCACATAGAGGGTACGGATAGCAGTATCAACATTGACAAACAGTGTGAATAGACTGACATAATAGTGAAGACGAAAGGATAAAGCTTGTCATGAATTTACCCTGTTTTGTTTGATTTACGAATGGTCTCCGGTACCGTTTATTCGCCCCGCTTGAGCTATAATGCAAGGGTTTGAGTATTAGAATTATAGAAGGGGACTCTTTGGCTATTATTATTGCAAGGTTTCTTGTAAAAACTGACATTGTGAGGCCCTACCGCTCGATGGTCGGCTGTCAGGGGAGGGAGGACGCCGTCTGTCTGCACACATGCAGAACCGGTTCGCGCTCTAACTCCCCTTGTGCCGGTCCTCTCTCTCTGACATCACGCAGATACAAAGCGCCCCTTCTCTCTCGCACGTTTTCATTTATTTTTTGCTTCCCCTTGTGAAATAATGCCAGACGGGTCGTTCCGTTCCTTATTATTATTTTGGTTTTATCTATTCCCCTAGCGCAGTACCACTTACTAATATAATAATTAACTTCTTTAACATAAGTTTTACATATAACAAGGGATATGGAAGTATTCGGATTGGAGAGCATGTTAATAACATAGTATTTTGAGTCACATAGAGTCTAGTACCTTTATAGCTAGTTCGTTTAAATGACCCTAAACAAAAACTTACACGGTGCTAGTAGGTGTACGGATGAGTATACTATGCTCATATGATCAATGAAAGATCCTGCCAAGTAAGTCTACCGACTAGGTCCCACTCGCCTCTTGATATGTATAAAAGGTACATATGATACTATTTATGAAGGTACTAAGTTTGCTTGAATGTGATTGCATATGCAGATAATTTGAACTATGTGCTTTTTAATGACGATTGATTAACATTAAATAAATAGCTGCAGGGATCATTTCTGGTATTCAAATATCTTTAATTCTAATAGTTAAAGTAGCTTAAGTAACAAAATGGTCAGGTGAAATATAAAAACTTGCTATAAAAAGCCAAATACCGATATTGAAAACTGGTTAAATTGAATGAAAAGAATACCAGTACCAGTCCCTGGATAGCTGAGCAAAAACTTGCAGCATTTGTTAAGACTGAAAATTATAATACACAATTGCATGCATAACAGATGGTATCATCAATATCACCATGCAACCAATTACTTAACACTAAAGCTCTATTTACACGATGCAAAAACTTGCATACGGATGCATTACGTTGCGGGGCTTACGGGCTCTTGACATACAACGAGGTCCATCAAATCCTGAAATGTTATGAATGTTGTTGCACCGTGTAAATGGGTCTTCACGTAGTATTTATCTACCGACTTAGGAACATGTACAGTATGAGTATATCAAATATCACTGACAAAAGATTTAGCGCATTGATCTCTTCGAGTGCTAGAAAATTGAAGATTGATCCAAAAAACATCTAGGTCAAGGCAGTGCTTATGCTAAGTTTTAAGAAACCGCGAAAATTTAAAGATACACCTTACTTTCAAATTCGCTATCCATATCACAATCATCATCAATTCATCATCCTAGCGTTATCCCAGTGCACTTGCATCCTGTTAGATGCCCGGGGTCCGCTACGTAATCCCAAGAGTATGCCAAATACCTTTAATCACTAGCTTTTACGGAAGCGATGCGATTACACTCATTAGGATAAGGCTTATCAAGTGAGTGGGCAACTTTACTGTTACAAGCTTTCAAGCCCCCTGAAAGCCTCTGACTTGGCTTAACGACTGCTTTCGCAGACAGCAGCCGGGCTCAACGGCATAACGTACCTTTCAAAGCACGGGAGCGGAGTTGACCACCACATTACAATATCGATATTTAAGTAAATTTAGTGTATACATATAAACATCTAATCTTTAAGGCTTAAATCTTTTGAATCAATATCAGACGTCAACTGTGCACTTGTTTTACAATTATATTGCCTACCCTGGTCGGATTACCTAAGAAATCAATTATAATATACATAGTACAATTAACGATGATTATGAAACTCATTATACATACATAGAGCGACATAAATACAGGAACCCATTCACGTCCTCTCGCATGTATACATAAATTCTGTTTATCCCACCCGCAGGGATGCACACAACTTTGGGCACCCCTTCTTTAAACTGTACCACTTACCTTACTTATGTATTTTAACTTTGAAAGCCGGAGGGTCTTTTTGCGCTTCTTTAATACTTGTTAATAAGTTCTTACCCCATAGTGATAAAATAAATTCACGATGAACGGAAGCCGAGCTGAATGTCTCCTGGAATCCGAGCAGGGATTGTTCAATGCGAATGTAGAGCGTACTCCCATCTTAAAGGCCGGCAACGCACTTACAACCCCTCTGGTGTTGCGAGTGTCCATGGGCGGCGCTAATCGCTTACCATCAGGCGATTCGTCTGCTCGTTTGCCTTCTATGTCATAAAAAAAAAGCTAATGTTTTTTTTCTCACCGCAACATCATCATAATTGAACATGGACCTACGAGATGTCATCATTTTGTACAATTACAAACAATTAGGCACCTTCTTGCGATGAATTATGAAATTAACGGGTCTCTAGCTACACATACACATGCTAGCAGCGATGGGCAATAGATTACACAGTCTTTATGTGATTACACAGTCCTAAAGCTATGAACACAGCAGTGACCACTGCCTAACTCGCCATTTGTAATAATAATAAAAACCGCAAGTATAGTAAAAGGAAGAGCCGCTCCAAAACTAAATATAAAAAAAACTGCATTCAAATAAAATTATACTGGCATGTGGGTCAATAATACAAATTTGCTTCGCAGCTTCACTTAAATTAGCTTAAAATGAGTAAATTTGGGGATTCATACCTGTATTTCAAACACATTGTTAATTTTTAAAAATTTGTGTTGAATCGCTTTCTTTAAGGAACAAAAGCGATCTCGAGACACATTTACAGCTACCTGGGCTGCTAGTACGACAAGTTTTACGGTCACTTTTTGTGGGAGAAATGTGCTAAAATACAAAACATCTTTATGAAATTTAGTTATACAGTCAATTTAAATAATTATGATTTGCTTATACTTACAAACAATTACTTACAACGCCACACAAAACATCTTTATGAAATTTAGTTATACAGTCAATACAAATAATTATGATTTGCTTATACTTACAAACAATTGTTAATGAATCATACTATTATCCGTTTTGAATAAAGCCCGCGTGCCGGTAACACACTGTATAACGGTATTCCTTTATATTATAACCTATCGTGGTAGCAGGGCAGGTGTAACCTTAGTTTGGAATTCAATTTCACAACTATCCACTAAATTCTGCCTTATAGCTCTAGCTCTCCTTTATGAGGTAGAAATTGTATCATATGCATTTTATCTAATTCCATAATCTTCCTTATAGCTAGCTATAAGGAAGATTACTCCCCTTAGGGTGTACAAATTGTATCTGATAAATATATCACACACATAATTTGCGAAATTCAAAATTCAATTGAAAGTGATTCTAAAGATGTGGTGTACAAAAATCATGGTGTCATCAAATTTGAACTTGCCGTTATTTATTTTATGTCCTTCACAATTAGTCGGTACTTAATTATTATTTAATAATAGTTTGGGAGCTCAGGAAGGACGGACATTATTTTATGATGAAAAGAGGTTGGAAGTTTGTATGAGAGAGCGATAATTAAGCTTGCGTCCAAAATAATTTAATAGCAATTATTTACAAATTTTACGTGGGCTAGGTAGTGGGCAAAAGCTAGTAACATGCGTTTTCCTAAGCTAGCTTATCGTTTCAAAAACGACCACCTGGCGTTACAACTTCTCTTATGATTAAGGAAAAAAAATGGTATCGAATGTTTTGCTAAATTCATAAAATATACAGGGTGATTCGGGAGACGTGAGCAAGCTCAACACTACGGATTCAGTAGATTATAAGCTACTGCTTCGTACCGCTATTAGTGAAATTAACGTTCATTTATCTTTGGTGTTGAAAACAATGTTTTAAATTATTTACGAAAATCATGGTCACTCTACAATCAGAATACTTCAGTCAAGTGATACGTTTCAAATTGAATGTCATCTGAGTCCGATTACTTTTGAAATATCGTATCTCACTCAATGTGGCAATTTACTTTCTTCATAATTAAAGTGCTGTCATAACAGTTAGAGGTCTAATCTTTATAAACCAGTTGTTGTAGGGTGACCATGATTGTAGAGTTAAACTTTAAATTAACAAAAATTAAAATACAGGAAAAAGGTACGGGTGTTTCACTTAAATACAATGGTGAACGATTCATTGCCATTTACTATGTATGTAGTGTTGGTCCTGCTCACGTCTCCTGAATCACCCTGTATTTTTAAATACTTATTTGTTTTGAATACCTGTTAACGTTTACTTAGATACTTATGTGTTTTTAACTTTCAATAATTTGAACTTTTATGGATTAAATATGTATTTGAACATTATCTCACTCTAAATGAGAGCTCTGTGTGGATATTGGTCGAGAAATAAATTAAAAACTGTCCAAGTGCGAGTCAGACTCGCGCACGAAGGGTTCCGTACCATTATCTATAAACACGGCAAAGAGTCCGACTGGCACTTGGCCGGTTTTTAATATTTGTTGTTATAGCTGCAACATAAATACATCATCTGTGAAAATTTCAAGTGTCTAACTATCGCGGTTCTTGTGATACACAGACGGACGTACAGACAGCGAAGTCTTAGTAATAGGGTCCTGTTTTTACCCTTTGGGTAAGGAATCCTAAGAAAAGAAACATTAATTATTTATTATCAATATTGATTGTTGGGGCCACTGAACAGTTAGGGGAGATAGGGGAGCATTGGGCACTTTTTACTTAAGTCTTAATAAAAATGCAATTTTTTAACCTAATTAACTTTTTACTCCTTATATCAGTAGCACATATATTTGGCTTCAATTAGAACAAAAGAACATAGACAATTATAATCAGTCCTAAAAATTGCAGGAGATTTTCTGAACACTGTCAAAAGTGCCCAAACCTCCCAATGGTCGGGTGGTTTGGACACCTCAGTGGGAGGTTTGGGCACTGTATTAAATACGCCACTTAATGGTAAATTACTTGAATATTAATTAATATAATCATAAAATCTTGCAATAAAATCAACAAACGATCAACTGTTTAAAAACTATAAGTACTCAAAAAAAAATCGCGCCTGTTATTTTTCTTTTCAAATTCAAACGGTTTTTTTCTCGAAAAAGTAATATAATAATTAGTAACACAAATAATAATAAAACATCAAAAGTATTTAGTATTCAAATTCAATATTTACACGCAATTTAAACCCGTCGAAATAATTTTATTTTAACAAATCCTAATTTTTACAGCGATTGCCTTGCATTGGGCATGCCCAAACCTCCCTTTAAAATTAGTGCTCAATGCTCCCCACCCCCTCATTTCACAAATAAATTCAAAATTGTTTTTTGTAGACTAATGTTGTACCTTAATTTATACGTTAATATTAGCTTTCGTAAACACATAACTACATGACAATACAGAAACTTACGGCTATTCGCAGATCACTTTGTTATTTCCTTCGAAATCACATCAAAGTATTTACTTTTGCACGCACGAAACGGTCGACCGCATGTGACACTGACAACTAATCAAAATGGCAGATGACATTAGCCTGAGTGATGTTGCCAGTTAGTAAGCTAAACTACCACAGTATACAAAATTAAGTAGCTTCCATACGACCCGACTTACAAGGTGGTGCCCAAACCTCCCGACTGCCCAATGCTCCCCTATCTCCCCTAATCGATATTGTTCAACCACAGAGCCGAGCACATCACTAATCCCTAACATAACGTAACATATTACATAACGAACAAAATAATACTTCCTTAAGAATTGTTTAAATAAAAAGCGGCCAGTTCGTAGAGTCTGACAGGTACTGCCTGTTTTACTCCAAAATCATATTGCATAATGCCAATCAAAAAGGGCCTACTCCGAACTTCGTATCGTGCCGTCCCTTTGGATGGCACGACACGAAGTTCGATTTACGAAGTTCGGAGTAGGCCCTCTGATCCGTGAAAAAACACACACTCTCGTATTGAAAAGCTCGCCAGTCGCCAAATACAGAGGGCCTCAGAGTACCCAGAGTAGACGTCAAATAATAATACCGCTATGAGCGAGAAGATCATATACTAAATTGAATAGGAGCGACAGAGAGAGATATATCATTAGTTGTCCTTGTCATAGTACCACTTTTCTTTATTTGCCTCAATTCAATGTCATCTAAACGTCAAGTCAAATAGTTTGAGGCAAATCAACGATTACCCGGCCAAATTAAAGAGGTTGTTTATTGTAAGCTGCCAGACGTTTAAGACTGTAGACAAGACTAACGTCTGGCGGCTTACAATAAACAACCTCTTTAATCGTTTATTTGCCTCAAACTATTTGACATGACGTTTAGATTGCACTGAGGCAAATAAAGAAAAGCGGAACTATGACAAGGACAACAAATTAGATATCCTTCTCTGTCGCTCTTTTTCAATTTAGTATATGATTTTCTCGCTCTTAGCGGTATTATTATTTGACGTCTACTCTGGGTACTCTGAGGGTAATATACACTGATATATGCTTGAAGGAACGGAAATTAATAAAAACAACCTGTATCTTTTTTTTATCAGCAAATATTTTTTGCCTTTGAACTCCTATGAGATTATGCTGAAAGTACTAACTGTCGAAAAATATTGAAAACTGTTCACGTGATAAATAATGGTCCATTAAAAACCAATATGTACGCTAAGTTATTCAGTCTCGTAAATTAGTAAGAAAAAGTGCCAGTAGATGGCGCTGTACCCATGGCATTCAATTTGTACATTGCGCTATTAAGTTTTTACTATAAAAAAATCGTAGACATAGTGCTTATTGAATACTTTCAGCGAAAACTGTACCTATTGAACAAGATAGGTAAAAAAGTTTTTTATATTATCGCTGAAAATCTGCTTTGCTCTAAGAAACAAAAAGAAATGAAGTGCCGTGAGTACTGATACAATATTTTTTTAATTCGAGACTATAAAGATACAATATTTTTTAATTCGCAGTACAGGATAGTGGTATTAAATTAGGACTAGTAGCATTAGGTAAGGAACCCTTTACTGTGCGTGATCCCCGTTATCCGACACGCACTTGACCGATATTTTTTACCTAGTGTAGTGACTAAGTCATTCATTTCGATTCTGACGTTATTTCTGTAAGGTGATAGAAATAGGTAGGTACCTACATATATCACCACAAGTGAATTTTTAACAAAAAATCTGACTCCATACTTTTCCACTCTTTCTCGGCCTCTCCTATTATATAATTTGAGGAGTTCCCTCGATTCTCCAAGATCCCGTCATCAGACTAGATGACAATGGGGCCGACTAGAAAACATACCCATTCAGACAAAAACAAAAATGTTGAAATCGGTCCAATAGTCTGCGAGTAATCGGTAAATATATCCTCGTGGCGCCCAAAGGTTTTTTGGCTCCTCTTTATCTATGACCCGACCGTCCTTCTTATAGGACATAATAGTTATAGTCTTATAGTCATATCCGCTCAAGATTTTGAGTTGAAATTTGTATGTGTTAGAGTTACCGGTTTAAAGTGAAACTTTCAGGGTATAGTTATGATTATATTACCATGTGATTTTAATTTCAATTAATTGTCTACCTTTTGTTCTTTACAAAGGCCACTGGGCCACAATTACTAAATTATAAGGAATTATTAATTGATGTAACAGACTAGACACGAAAACTTAGTAGTGTAAACAGTATTAAATTATTAGTGAAAGATAAGTGGCATTTTTAGGGTTCCGTTGTCAACTAGGAACCCTTATAGTTTCGCCATGTCCGTCTGTATGTCTGTCTGTCTGTCCGAGCCTTTGCTCTGTGACTGTTAATGCTAGAAAGCTGCAATTTGGTATGGATATATAAAATCAATAAAACTGACAGTCGTAAAATAGAATCTTTTTTTTTAAGGGTAGCTCCCCCTACACGTAAAGTGGGGATGATTTGTTTTTTTGTTTCAACCCTATGGTGTGGTGTGTTGTTGGATAGGTCTTTCAAAATGAATAGAGGTGGTCATCAAACATTTTTGATAAAGTGAATATTTTGGGAAATATTCACTCGAAAAGAAATAAATTTTTTCGTGAACTATCATAACAAAGCCACAAACTAAAAACTTTAAGATATTTTTAGTACTAACTTCGACCCAACCGACTTCACAAAGTACATATTATTTCAACCAAAGATTTCGCAGAAATTCAGCTCTTAAAATGCGAACTAATTTAAGAATTACCTATTCATTAGCAACTTCTTGCATAAAAATATACTCGACAGTCACGGATTATCATAAAAAATGCGATTTACTTAACACGTGTTCGTGAGCCGGCTATACCACCGACCATTTTTCAAAAAATGACTTTGTTAACTATGACAGCCAATGGTAGCATACCGGAAACTGTTCCCTAATATTTCGTTCAGAAATCGAATTAAATTATTTCTTTAACCCTCGAAATTTCAAAAATCTATACAGAGTTTATTAATATGGCCTTCTGAAAGGCGCATGGGCAGTAATTAAAAGTTAGTTGAAAAATGTTCCGAGCTGGAGTCGCCATGTCTATTATGGGTTATCAAAAGGCACGTGGGCGCCACGAGGATATAGAAAAATCCAAAAATTTAAAACCTCCTTTTTGAAGTCGGTTAAAAATATGATACGATATGAAAAGTTTTGTTAAATGAATAAACACGGAACTTACCTTAGCCGCCGAATTTAGATTGGAGTTCGATTCCATTATCCTTTCACCATTCATATAACTGCTGAATATACAATACAAATATAATATGTTCCTAAGAAATTACAATAGTACATTACGATGCGAGTGCATAGAACAGGAAATTTGCAACGAGTGGTGATAAATTAAAACACGACCGAAGGGAGTGTTTTAAATTGACACGAGTTGCGAATTACCTATTCGCACGTGTATCGTACAACGTTTTTCAGTACATATGGCTCTTTAAAGTTTCGACATATGCACGTAATCTGCTGATTACCGCACTCGTGTGGTAAAGTAGGACCATATGTACTGTAAAAACAGTTACATTTTATGATATGTATATATATGATATGACACACGATACGACTTAGCTTCATCGCTACAACAAACCACCTACAACACGTACATCTCTCTGATAATAGTGAAGATGATAATATTGATAAATGAGAGTACATGGATAATACAAAAATTTCACAGACATTTATTCGCTTGTATTGTGTCAATTCAATCATGTCATTTATATGTGCTCTATGGTGTGGTGTGACACTGACAGCTTGTTGAAGCATTGAGCATTGAAGCATTAGAATATTGATTAGAAAGGTAAATATTAGATGTCAAATCAAATGAGATGAGAGCTTTCATCGCACAGAATAATCAAAACAAGTCAAAATTTATAATTTCATGAATATTAAAGCGTGTAGTCAACTGGAACTTAGCATATATTTCAGCACTTGAGCCTTGTGATCCTTACCTCTTACTTGCGTGTTACGTTAAAATACTTCCAAAGGAGTAAATAAACCCGACCCGACCCGACCCGACCCGATATACATGTTTAATTTTAACAACTTTAAATATTAAAACAATTGAAGCTAAAAGTTCAATTAATTAGTTTTCTCCTTGTGTGTTACATGTTACGGAAGTTAGAAATGTCAAATAAACACAGGTAGCCTGCTGCATTTCTATCAGATGATGCATGGTCATTTATAGTGTATTATTCAATGTATTTAATATCTATAGTATCCCACCTTCACCACCTACTATGGAAACTGGTATCCTAGAATCTTCAAGACGGACACCAAACCATGTCAAGTGATAATTATTTTTATTAAGAATAAACAACTGTTTGGATTAAGTAATTAAATTTAGTTATTTTCGGACAGTAGAGCAACTTGTGTGCTAATGAAAGTCCTCGCAATGTTTTGGTAATTCACGATCATATTTCAGATCAGAGATACTAGACAACATCCAGAAGAAGAAGGAGCAGGATAAGGATCAGAATCAAAGTGCGGGATTCCAGCCGTCAAAAGGAGAGAAAGTTGGTGAGAATGCGAACCCTGCGGTGACGCAGCATGTGCCGGCGCTGCTCTCGCCCCCTCCGCCCGCGCCCGCACCCGCGCTGCTGCCTCCAACCGACAAAGACAAAACTATCAAAGTAGCCAATTCCACCACCATCACCCTCATTGAGAACGGCTCTCTTAACGACAAAGACAAAGACGCCAACTACCCTAAAAACTACTTCACATTAGAGCCAAAGAATGATAAGAAAGATGAATGCAATAAAAATAGCATTACTATAACTCGGACTATCCCTAAACAGTCACCCGGTCAAGACAAGTCTAAGGGCCCGCAGAAGCCTAATAAAAGGCCTTTGCAGTGTTTAGAGACACTTGCTGAAAAGGCAGGGATTACATTTGAAGATAAATACGAAGCTGCTAATACTTTATTAGCTCTTGATAAGCAAAATAACAGCTTCCGAAGACCTCAGGATTTGAAACAGCCCAAGACCGAACCAGATAATAACCTTGGACAAACTGAAGAGTACAGATATAGGAATCAAAAGGAAGAGGATGATAAATTACAGGTATGGTCTCTTTATTTTTCAATAATAAGAGTGGCCAGAACTTTTCTTGTGAACCATTGCTTCTGTGTATGACATATAATGATGTAGAGTAAAACCAATCTCAAACAGAAACAAGTTTAATGTGTTTACGTAAATTCAGTCTAAATTTGTTGTTAGTGTACAATGTACAGTTTGTACACTAACAACAATACACCCTTGAAAGAGCGTGGGAGTTCATTTATTATAAAAATATTGACTATCAAGGCTTTTCTTAATGGCCTGTCATTCTAAGAAGTATTATGTTATAAAGTGAAGTACTTAAAACATCCACAATTGCTTATAGTTTCAATATATTTTTAACAAGACCATTCTTGGTGGCCTGATTTTCCTTGTTTTGGTGCCACATTTCAGACCATCTTTTGCGACTTTTCCGACTAGTGGTGTGAAAAAGATTATAAATAAATTACTTCACATTCTTCTTCCTCTGGCTATTTTTATTTGGTGTTAAGTCTTGTTTTAATATAGCCATCCATGTAAGTTGGGATTGTCCACACCTTCTTGGTCTAGTTTTACAGATGAACACTTTTCCGGTCATGTATTCTTTTGGGCTCCCCATGACATGAACATACATCTAAGTTGTGCCTCTATCAGCTTGTATGGGTTCTTGCTTTGAATGTACACAGATACTTTGATGTAATGGTTGGGCAATTAGGCACTTAGTCTAACACTATGATTTGACTCCACCAGACTACTTAAGCAATCTCGTCTCAGACTGCAGTTTCTTGAGAAGCCAGTGCTCCCCCCGCACCGTATATTTCATAGCAGGTCTAACCGCAGGTTTATAGATAAGGGCGTCCTTGGGTCACAGATCACACCTATGAGCTCTCCACTTTTGTCAGCCCGTCTTCTTTTGGTTTGAATGTCCTTGTTGATTGTGCCCTAATTAATTACATTGCCTAAGTATTTAAAACTTATGAAGGTAGCTTAACTGCAGTGGTAGTAGTTTGATGATATTTTGTACGCTGTGCAGTGTGTTGGGCATTATTGCTAAATTGTACCAAAATAATTGCATATTATGTCATATTAAATGAATCTTTAGTAACTGGCTTTCACCGTATGTACTAGTAATTAATATATAAAGTATTTAATGTTAAATTACATATATATAAAAATAAATTGAATAAATGTATGTTTGCGCATAACTTTAGAAGGGCTGCACCTATTTGGCATTTTTTTTGTTGAATTTGTAGTAGTCAGGATAAGGCTTGTGTGAAAGAAAATGTTTGTAAATGAATTACGGAAAAGAAAAAGATTTGGATTTAAACTCCATATAAAAAGAGAGTGAGACAAAAACTGTGAAGGGAAGATTTGGTCTGAATTTCTTCATTAGTACACCTGTGTGAAGCCGGGATGGTAGGCTAGATTTGTACGAAACTACGTAAACACATTAAGGGCGCCTTTCAATCTAATAGTGTAACATTAATAATAATAATAATAAACCTGCGGGGGCAGCTTGTGGCGAGCTGAAGGTGAGTGACGACACCGCGGACCCCTAATCTCCAGAGGGCCCTTTCCATCTGGCCCTCGCCTCTGTGCTTGCCTTAATTGGCCGGCCAGAGTGGAGTCGCAAGAGCGATACCTATGCTCCAGGTTGGAAGCGTAAAATGTCATAACGCCGGCGGCCTGCTAATCGGATTACCGGGATCTGGCTACCGCAGACTCACTGTGCGTGCGACTGTTATGTGGGGCCCACTCAGCGAGCTGGCGAGTCACCGCCTGCCTTTTACAATATTGAGACTGACTGTCACGGCCGTGCCCGCTAGTCTCCTCCAATAGCCCATTATCTAGCCCATCCAACATGCAACACTGATGCACTGCGCCTGGCGGGGACCATGGTACGTATCACATTTTGCGCTCGGAGATGGTATCCGCCATGTCTATCCCTTACTTTTACTAGATTAATTTTGTCTTAAAGGGCCTCTGCGCTTTTGGCTTCGGCCCCACGCACGCCTTCCAAAGGTCCGGGAAAAGACGTACAGTAATAATAATAAATTATAGAAATTAATGAATTGATTAGAAATATTATAATATAATACACTCATCTACCACAGTAGTTTACTAGCTTTGGTCTATTGCCGAATGTTACGATAGAATATTTTCCGAATGAATATAACATGAAATACGAATATCTAACATTGATGACCAGTATTTTGGTTTCTTATTTTTTTTACCTTGCTTAACCCTTTGAACGCCAAGAACCTGTAAAGTGGTCGTGTGTTCGTCGTGCCCAATACGCCAACAACCACTATAAAGGTCGGAGTAAAGGTGTACTTTGATCATGAATAAAATCTATTATGAATTGTTTTTATTGGTTTAAACACTTCAAACGTTGCATCACGTTTTGATAATGCAACAGTGTTTGGCGTGTGAGTAATCACTTCATTCAAATATCAAAGTGTTCAAAGGGTTAAATGTAAAACAAATACTGGTTCTGTTCTTGCACAGATCCAGCAGCAAATAATTCAACAGCAACAACAGCAGCATCAACAGCAATTGCAACAGTTGCAGCAACAGCAATTGCAGCAGCAGTTGCAGCAACAACAGCAATTGCAGCAGTTGCAGCAGCAAGCCTTGCAGCGGCAGCACCAGGCTATACAGCAGCATATTAAAAATCATCAAGATCAACAGGAACTGGTAAGTTTGCTGCTCTAGTTCTATGCTTTATTTTATTATATTTATGTTGAAACTATTAATATATCTGATGTGCTTTACGCCTGTTTTAAATTCTGGGTTGTTTAATTCCGGTGCTCAAACAAATACAAATAAGCAAAAAATAATACAGTTGCAGAAACAGTACCAGCAGCAACAACAACAACAACAGCAGCAACAACAACAACAGCAGCAGCACCAACAACAGCAGCAACAGCAACAACAGCAGCAGCAGCAGCAGCAACAACAACAACAACAACAGCAGCAACAACAACAACAACAGCAGCAGCAACAACAACAGCAGCAGCCGAAGCAAGAGCTACAGCAAGTTACTCAGCAGCAAGACCTGCAGCAGCAGAAGTTTTTACAGGTTAGTGAAGTATTTATTATATAACTTCAATATTTTAATCCAACATGTTTTTTTTTGCGGAAAGGATATGTTTATTTGCAGCCGAATAGTAAGTCTTGCATTCATTATATTTGCCCATATTGTAAGTCACTGCTTAAATAAATACTCGTTTATAGCCATGTTAGGTTATAGTAACTGTCATATTGAAATGGCGTCATAGGATTTTTTGAGTGTGTCACAATCGAAGTTTTTCGAATAGAGTTCTACTCTGATACAATAAGTCCAATTTTAAAATATCTCTAATAACATTACTGTTTTTTCCCTAGTGCGATTTTTTTTGTCGAGAAACCCCTCCGTGACAACCCTCTGTAATCTGCGAGCTCGAGTCCTACTCCACCCCTCTATTCTTTGTATTACATATTTTCCCTCCTATAATCCCGCCGCCATTTTGCATGCAATAACGCGCGACATGCCTACTTTAATGTGGGGTGCGGGCTAACAATGCTGGCCAAGTATGACGCCTCCAGAAACCAGTAATTAGTGGTTCAAATTGTTACATAAGGTTTGCTCTTTGTCGTTACGCAACAGTAAATAATTTTGGGTTTATTTAAGGTTAGTTAAATTAATGTTGTCACATGTTCGAAAAGGATCTCTAGCATTACTTTTCGTCAGCATTTCTATCGCCCAAATGACTCGTGTACTGGTGATTTTAAGATGGCTCTACATTATGGCAGAAGAGGGAATGTTAATTAATTTAGTAGTTTTCAAGAAGTGGTCAGTATAAAATATACCTACTGGAAAATATCACTAAACTCTTCATACTGTGCTATTTCTTTTTTAGAAACTTTATCTAAACCAAACCCTTTTCAATGATAGGCATTTAAAAATGCTGTTGTTAGTGACAGAAACCTAGGTTTCACCGAAAGCAAACCTACGCTTCCGCATATGTCACATTATCATCATCATTTTAGCGTTATCCCAGTACATTGTATTCTGAAGGACGCCCGGGGTCCTCTATCTAATCCCAGAATTGGCGTAGCCACTAGTTTTTACCTTAACTTCCAACCCAAGGGAGAAACTAGTCCTTATTGGGATTAGGCTTGTCAAGGGAGCGAGCAACTTGACTGTTAGAAGTTCACAAGCTGCCCAAAGGCCTCTAACTTGGCTTATCGACTGATAGACAGCAGCCGGAATCAGCGGCTTAACACGTTCCCCGTCCGGGTGCCCTCAATGTGGGACTTGTGACATTGTCAGATCGTTTTGTATGGGGACTGTGCGTTCACTGTCAACGTACCTTCCAAAGCACGGGCGCATTCAGTTAGTGACCACTCAAAGCGGTCACCCGTCCAATGGATGATGTGGACCGAAGCTGCTTAACCTTTTCGCCGCCATTGACTTGATATAAAGTTAGTGTATTTAGTGCCACACACGCTTTGAATTCATATCATGGATTGTAAAAGCATCCTACGTGATATCAAATAACGTTCATTTTCAGTCTTTGCTACAAAGACTTTAGCGTGTGAGAGTATAGACAACTTACGGAAGAAGAGGTTAACCTCGCATACCGCACGCGGTACGCGGACGCCGCAGGGCCACGAGCGCTCGTCCGCATATGCCACACTGCACTACACATATCTTATAGTGTAATGTAGTATAGTATGGTGAATGCTGGGTAATAGTGCCATCATTGTAAATTGACGTACTCGGGCAGGTGGTGAACAACCAGCCGGTCCACACGCAACAGTTCAACGTGCCCGGCATCGGCGAGATCAACCTCAGTTTCCTGGCGTCGCCGCAGAGCAACGTCAACCTGCTCTTCGACAAGAACCAGAAGGCCGGCATGAGCGGCGATATCAAGCAGCAACAAGTACGTGATCATTCTCGTTGGTCTCATAGTCGAGTTACGTTAGAGAATATCTGAGCAACCTTATGCCCCTAATAAGACAGTCGTGTTCGTATATATGGTCACTTTTTCCGTGCACATATTTTCGAACTCAACTGTACAGGAAGAATTAATTTGTATTTTATGATAAATCTTTATGGAAGTATCAATATACAGGCGATTTACATATTATTGGACGGTGCTGTCAACCGCTTAACTGAGGCGACGGCTGTGACGCGTCTGGGGTGCGCACGAAGACTACAAAGGCTACCGGCAGCACAATAATTAATAGTACTTACGTACAGATTTTCCGTCTAAAAATGCTGCAATAATCGAAACATGACATCCCGTTCGCTCACTCCTTTCGCATAGCACGCGCTCTTTCGTTCCTAACGCGAGCGTCTATATCGACACCCCGGGGTCATGCGAGACCCGAGTTCCGCCGAAGTGACAGAGGAACAAACCTACTAGGAGCCTGCACCGTCTCAGTGTAGCGGTAGCTATAGTCGCGATTAGAATGGGAATGGAGGTGACATTCTGCCACATACACACATGTGTAAATGAAACAGTGTCTACCACGCCATTCCTACCTATCGCGATCTAATAATAATAACATGTAGGGCTGCTGTCGTCTATCGGAATCTGAAGTGTGCGACAGGCCGGATGCCTTACGCTGTATCCATATGAACTTTCTGGGCTTATTCTAACAACACATGATTTTCTGTTTTTTCTCTAATATGTTTCCCATTTGGTTTTTCTTATTCTCTATGCTGAGCTCTCTACATCGTTTTATCAGGGCTTGTTACAACAACACACTTGATTTAATGTTTTTTTTTCTAATTAGTTTTCCATTTGGTTTATCTTATTCTCTATGCTGAGTTCTCTATATCGTTTTATCAGGCGGAGTGGAGAGACGCCATTCTCTGTGGATCAGGTCTAAAGGGGCATTCTGCCTCCATTTTCGTTTCACAGCCCTGTCATCAAACCTAGTATTGTGTCATATATCGATGTGACATTGAAGTCATGATCTAATTAAAATTTTTTCTAGGATGATGATGTGGCGGCCGCGATTTTGCAGCCCACTTCGCATATTTGCGGAGGCTCGCATGGATGATTTTTATATAATGCGTAAACGATTCGCCTCCCATTGGGTGTCATTGCATGTACCCAACTATCTTTATCTATACTAATAATAATATTATAAAGCTGAAGAGTTGGTTCGTTGTTTGTTTGTTTGAACGCGCTAATCTCAGGAACTACTGGTTCGAATTGAAAAAAATATTTTTGTGTTGGATAGTCCATTTATCAAGGAAGGCTTTAGGCTATATAACATCATGCTGCGACCAATAGGAGCGAAGACGCGGACGAAGTCGCGGGCAACAGCTAGTTATAAATAAATTGGACTGTACTTAGGATTACGAGAAACAAACTTAGACATAACAGTATTACGTATTGTAACAGCTAAAGGACCATTTGTCTAAAGTAAAGAAATACGATAGATAACACCATTTTTCTATTACCACTAAACAAAACTCGTGGAAATACTGGGAAAGCTTCCACTTATTTTTGCTATTTTAGAGATTTTATACTAAATAAAGTTCAAAAAATTTACGCTGTTTGATCATCAAAAATACAATTTACATGGGTAACTTTCCTAACACAAAGGAATCAATTAAATGTAGGAATACTCAAGTCCTTAACTATGTAATTTTTTTCTGCATTTCACCCAAGTGTACGAGTATTTATGTTATATCGCCGGATGACAACTATAAGTCAATATAGAATATGTCTTTAGTCATTACTAATATCAGTAATGAATCGATGGTGAGATACTTTTTTTAAAGTAGGTATCTGTTACTTAGGCTGAGTTGCACCAACTTACGATCACAGACCGATCAACGTACATATTTATATGGCGCCGGCAACTGTCATCCCGTAGAAACTTGTCAAACTTTCCATACATTCAGATTTTAACGAACACAGCTTACGATTACAGACAGTTTGGTTGCAACTCAGCCTTAGTGAGTTTTGGTTGTGAACTGACGATATTTAAAATAGCTGACTATTCTATCAGTGATAGTCCATATTGATTGATGGTTATTGTCCCGCAGCTAGTGGACGGTCAATCGCAAGTGGTCCAGCAACAGATGAGCATGGCGCAACACGAGCAGGGCCAGCAGCACCACCAGACCGTCACGGTCGTATCCTCGATGCCCAGCTCCATGGCTGCCCACCAGGTACCCACCAGTCTAACGTCTTCGGTCGTCGCGGTTTGCACCTGCTTACCGGTACAGACCGATCAACTTTCAATTTGCCGCAAACTTGACAAACTACCCATACTATTATATTTTAACGAACACCGCTTACAATTACCAGACGGTTTGATGCAACTCGCTCTTAGGGTGAGTTGCACCAACTTACGATCACAGACCGATTAACATTGAATATGGCGCTGGAAGTTGCCATCCCGTAGAAAATTGACAAACATTACCTACATTTCGATTTTAACGAACACCACTTACGATTACAGGCGGTTTGAGCACCTCAGGGTTATTCATAAATAGTTAAAGTGCTATAACGAGCCCATAGCACTGTTTCGAATAAGTATGATCATAACGTCAAATAGCTAGTCGAGTGTATTAAGCGGCTTACGACGATTCTGTAACTTAGCGTTAGCAGAGCCTTATTGGAAGTTTATGAATCACACTTTTTAAGAGAAGTCAAATAAGCTAATTGAGCTTTTTATCTAAAACATTGTTCATCAACCTGTTATGCATTTTATTATGAATAAGACTGATGGTACATATAAATGGCTCGAGAAACGCCAATCTGCGTCGGAGTGCATCTAACAGTCGGTAGCAGCAGGCTCCTCAGCCTATCTGTCGTCGCTTATCGTCTTTTCAGAATCACAAGTGTATTCTACCGAAAAACGCAAACTGTAGCAGACACTAACAAAGAAGTCGTGGTGCCAACAGAAAAAAAACTTTGATGACCTTTTGATGTGGCTGTATTGGCTATGTGCACGTCTGAAACGTCAAACGTCAAAGGTCCCGAGACAATGTCAAAACTTAGAGATGTCAAATAATGACACATGAATATTTTATTTACTTTAGTAAACGAGAAAGACCCCGTATTGGAAATTTTACTGAAATAAATAAGAGAATATAAAATTCATACAAACGAAACGAATCGTAGGAAACCGTTAAGAAACCAATAGAAAACGTGAAAGTAAATTTGACAGTGGTCCCCGGTAAGTGCACATTTCTGCCATGGTGTGCGCTACGATCGCCTAGCTTACCCCCACCACCTACTTCGCACATAGCCAATACGACTTGTGCCATATTTATATGGCAGTTTTGCTTGTTTTGAGTTTGATAGTCGACAAATATTGGAATTTATACGTAAACATTTCAGCCGCGTGGAGCAAGCCTGGTTTTTTTTTTAAATACATATATTGAATCTTCCTTCCAATATGTACGGTTTAACGAAAACTTATCCAGGCATTTATGAAAAAAAAATACCTTTATTCACCCCAATCGGACCTGCACAATACATTGATGTATTGTGAAATCAATAACATTTGCCACGCCGCCACTTGGTAGGGTCGATAGGCCGGTTGGCTACCAGCTAATTTGATGTGCCGGTTTAGCAACCACTTAGAAGTGTTGATGAATTGAAATAATATTTACTCGTTTTTTTTTCCAAAGTATTCCCGGTCGTATAAATGCAGACGACTTACTGTTTCAAAACGGTCTGTAAAAATGTTAATATCTTTAGTTGTAAAAACTTCGTACTTCGGGTGGTCTCTAACTGACGCCGACGTAACCGGCCTAACGAAACTACTTCATTTTACAACAGCACAGAGCTGTTTTTCCTGTCCGGAAGGGTTGACAGGAAACACACATCACATCACACACACATCTATATGTGTTACCGTGTGCAGGTGCAGCAGCAGCAGACGGCGGCGGGCATGCAGCAGCAGACCGGCGCCGGCATCTCCAGCATGCCGCCGCTGCAGAGCCTGCCCTCCAACACGCAGCACCCGCAGCAAATCAGGTCTCATTCCACTGAATTTTTAACCGACTTCAATAGAAGGAAGGGGGTTCTCAGTTCACTGCATATTTGCTTCTTTTTATGTATGTATGTTCCCCTATAACTCTTGACTACGTTGGCCGATTTTCATAATCCTTTTTTTGTTTCAAAGCAGATACCCCGACATTGGTCCCATATAAATTTGGTGAAGGTCTGATAATGGGACCTAGGAAGAATCGAGGGAACTCCTCGAATTTGATAGGCACGCATATGCCGATTTCGGTATTTTCCGTAGGTAACCAAGCATTGGCTCACGGAAACCACAAGCACAAATTGTGGCATATCGAAGTACTAAATTGGTATGTTATGGTATAAATTATTACTATCAAATATTAGACGACATTTTTTTTTACACAAACGAACTAGTCCCATAGTAAGCTCAATAAGGCTTGTGTTATGTGTACTAAACGACGATATATTTAATTTAATAGATATATATGTATATATACATAAATACAAAGAAAACATCCAAGTCTCAGGAACAAACGTTTCTGCTCACCACAAAAACAAATGCCCTTACTGGGATTTGAACCCGGGACCTCTAGCTTCGGAGGCAGTGTCACTACCAATTAGGCTAAACAGGCCGACAATATATTATATTTATAGTACAGTTGAGGAATGAGCTATATCCGGCCTATGTCCAGCAGTGGACTGACAAAAGCTGAATTGGCTGATGGTGATATGTGGTGGTGAGGAATAAAAAGGTTTTGGATGATCCTCGATTTATGGGATGCCTTGTACTGTAGCAATTGTGTCCGAGCGGTCACGGCACGTGATTTTTGATTTGGAGGTTGTGGGATGGGGTCCGAACAGAGGCTCGTGCCACTGGTATTTAAAGATAAATGTACCTGAAAGTAAACCTCGTGACGAAACCGGCCTAATCTCATTGGTATAATTTTCATACCTGCGATCTCCTGGCATGCGCTGTTAGTCGCCGCTACCAACTAAGCCATCAGAACCTATCTAACTCGACCTACCAGCCTACTATTTAACTAACTCGACAATGGTCTTCAGACAATAACATTTCGAAGTTTAAGTGAAAATAGTGTTCTGATTTCTAAGGTCAGCCGAGCCTTAGAGACTCGTGAAGTGAAGATGGTTGCTGAACAGCATTTATACCTCATACTCGTACCTATCGACCCGGCAGTGTACAGTCAACTGCAGAGAAACCTGACCCCCTGCATACAAACTTATGCAGGGAGGATCACGTTGCTCTGCGGCTTGTACATTAGATTGCTATAGTCGGGTGATAATATATTATTTATTAAATAGCGGTAAAAAAAAAAAAAAAATGTACATGAAAAAAGGACAGTTTGACCCTAGAATATTGTGACGTCATTGGTCATATTTTTGTACAAACTTCATACTAACCGAGAGTTATTTAAATTTGGCGAAGTTTCTGATTTGACTATCAGTAAAATACCTTAATGTCGAGTTGGTGAAATAGGATTCAGTTTAGACTTATAATACGAAAACAAGAACAATTTAGAAATGTTTATATCCAATGTATCGTTTGTAGCGCGGAGTGGGGCCACAGCCGCGTGCAAGTGATCCAACAGCCGCTGCAGAACAGCACGTACCTTCAGCAACTGTACAACGCGCAGGGCCCGCTGCTCATGTCGGGCAACATCGCGCTACACCCCGGCATCAACTCGCAGCAGATACAGGTACGCTATCACTATATAATATAATAAATAATTATAATAAATAAATATTAGGGTACAATTTTTACACAAATCG
Organism: Notocelia uddmanniana; assembly: GCA_905163555.1. Classification (NCBI taxonomy): domain Eukaryota; kingdom Metazoa; phylum Arthropoda; class Insecta; order Lepidoptera; family Tortricidae; genus Notocelia; species Notocelia uddmanniana. The sequence continues at coordinate 50,735,680 of LR991052.1, forward strand.
AACTAATCCCATAGTAAGATCAATAAGGCTTGCGTTACGGGTGCTAGACGACGATATATTTAATAGATATATACTTAAATACATAGAAAACATCCAAGCCTTAGGAACAAATGTTTCTGCTCACCACAGAAACAAATGCCCTTACCGGAATTTGAACACGGGACCTCTAGCTTTGGAGGCAGTGTCACTACCAACTAGGCTAAACAGACCGACGAACAACCATATCAGCCGAAGTACGTCCCCAAAGAGTACCACAATGACTGGCCCTTCGCCACCCTCATCCAGCGTACTCCCACGGCCTTTTAAGGTCATTAGCCCACCTTGTGGGCGGTCTGCCCACGCTGCGTCTTCCGGTACGTGGTCGCCACTCGAGAACCTTCCGCCCCAACGGCTGTCGGTTCTACGCGATATATGCCCCGCCCCCGCCCATCGCCACTTAGGTTTAGCGATTCAGAGGGCTATAACGGTTAATTTCCTTATACCGCGGCTACAAGTACGATATACCTTTTGTTTTCACTACGGCGATGGAAAACAAGCAGTCTTAGGGAGGTATTCCACTCATCCAATATCTTTGTCCAATATACATTTGATCAAAGAAATTGGATGATTTCATCCAACTTGGATGGGACCCCGACATTTGATCAAAGATTCTGATGACAGTTAAAGCAATATGGCTACGCATGAAAAAAAAAACTTGGACAAAGATATTGGATGAGTGCAATGGGCCTCCGTCAAAGTTTGATGAAATCATCCAATTTCTTTGATCAAAGATATTGGATGAGTAGTATACCACCCCGTATTAAACTCATCCAATATCTTTGATCAAAGAAATTAGATGATTGCATCAAACTTGGATGGGAGCCCGACATTTGATCAAAGATTCCGATGACAGTTAAATCAATATGGCAACGCATGAAAAAAAAAACTTGGACAAAGATATTGGATAAGTGGAATGGGCCTACGTCAAAGAACTTTGATCAAAGATTTGACAAAGAAATTGGACGAGTGGAATACCACCCTTATGGTATGATAAACGCTTGCTACTGCAGAGCAATCACTATTTGTACTTTTTGGTATATAAGCCGGACCGGATGCCGGACTACCGGTATGGAAACTTGCTGAATAAAGCTCAACACCTGCAGACGTAATCAAATATCGCCTTTGACCCTACTCTGTTAGTAATCGACATTTCAATGCCATTTCAAAACATGATGCCTGTAATGTGCTGACGCCGGTGATGCCCTTCGGTTCTGAAAAAAGACATTATTTCTCAATAATTATTCTTAAAAAATATCATAGTACAGGCCCCCGTTTGTCACGGATTAATGACCGTACACCGTACAGACACAATTAACAATGTGGAACCATATTTTCACACCAATCATGTTAATTAACCCTTTGAACACCAAGAGCCTATAAAGTGGTCGTGTGTCGTCGTGCCCACCACGCCAACAACCACTAAAAAGGTCGGAGTGAAGGCGTACTATGATCATGAAAAAAAAAAACAATTATGAATTGTTTTTATTAGTTTTAACGCATTCACTGCCACCGGCGCACATGTGCATTCACTTCTTGATCATGAAAGTTTGCTCCTAGGGGACGTGGCTGGTAGTGAATGTGTTAAACGTTACATCAATTTTTGATACCTTGGCGTCTGAGTGATCACTTCATTCAAATGTGATGGGGTTCAAAGGGTTTAGGAAGACAATTTTTTTTACAGTACCATTTACGAAAAACGCTGTGATTTTTTGTAAATGGTACTGTAACGTTGCAGATGGCTAACGAGGACGCAAATAAATACTTTTGAAGGCTTTATCTACTTCGCGAACACTTCATCTCGCCAGTGTGCTCATTTCGGCTATTATTGTTTCTTCTCTTGAACCTTTTGATTTGAGTTTATATATGTATATATTTATTGCAGGTGATTGCTGCCGGGAAGCCGTTCCAAGGGAACCAGCTCGCGCCTCACATGCTGACGGCGCAGGGCAAGCAAGTGCTCCAGGGACAGGCCGGTTGGTACCGACTCTTATTGCATACAACCTTTAACACCTCACACGCGATACTACGCACTGTCGACGTTAGTACACGATAAACGTCACGTCATGCTTCACTTTTCATACAAACAATTTTAGGTCATTTTTATATACAGGGTGATTCGGGAGACGTGAGCAAGATCAACACTACGGATTCAGTAGATCATAAGCTACTGCTTCGTGCCACTATTAATGAAATTAACGTTCATTTATCTTTGGTGTCGAAAACATTATTTACGAAATTCATGGTCACTCTACAATCGGAATACTTCCGTCAAGTCATACGTGTCAAATTGAATGTCATCCCAGTCCGATTACTTTTGTAATATCGTATCTCACTCAATGTGACAATTTACTTTCTTCGTAATCAAAGTGCTGTCATAACAGTTACAGGTTTAATCTTTATAAACAAGTTGTTGTAGGGTGACCATGATTGTAGAGAATTAACTTAACAAACATTAAAATACAAGAAAAAGGTATGGGTGTTTCACTTAAATACAATGGTGAACGATTCATTGCCATTTACTATGTATGTAGTGTTGGTCCTGCTCACGTCTCCTGATTCACCCTGTATAAATAAAACGATAAAAATCGGATTTCTTTCCATACTAAATATATCCTCGTCGTTTAGAGCTATTTCTGGCTCATGGTTATGCGAATGGACTGTCTACCGGCTACACACATATTAGTGTAGAAATATGCGTGAATTGCTACACTAATATGTGAACAACCTAAAAATATAAAAATGTTTTGTAATTTTGCCTGAAATACGTTTCTTCATAAAGCAATCCAAAACACTGCCTTAGTGTACAGTCACCGCAGAAAAACTTGACTCCTCCTGCATACAAACTTCTATGGAAGATAATTTGTACATTTAAAGTTTCTACTGCGAGGGACCGGTATCAAATCGTTAATTCATTATTAAAATCCCTAATTCTAATTTTACATGTTGGTTTAATATAATATCAGTCATATCTGTGTGTTATCCATTTATATGTATAGCTATTTATTAACTTACCATATTCAATTACTTATTATAACTTACAGTATTGACGCACGCACGATGTACTTGCATTTAAGGCCTAAAGCTAGTAGGCCGTAAATGCAAGTACATCCTGCGCTTTACAATGACACTACTGTTTGCAAACTAAACCATTAATGTTCATATTCATTATTGCATAAACTTAACAACTAGCCTCTAGCGCCTGTCCCACAAAGGACGAGAATATTGATATCATGCGGCACAGAGCGCATACTCTTAGATCATTATTTTGGCGTTTCTATTTGATCTCCGTTAGATACCTCATTCATACCGAAATTTGTTTGGCGCAACCATCTCATCAGCAGCTTACTAAGTGATAGCGATCATCACTGCTACCACACAGCTAACCAATCGCCCTTGCTCTCTCTAGTATCTTTAACTAGTTTATCTTCAGTTGTTGCACTTATCCCACTGCGTTAGTGAAGCCCAATGGTAGAAATTAGCTCTAATAAACCCTTTATAGAAAGTAGTCAATCAACCCCATTGTATTTACCTACTGCCCTTATGTGAATCTGAACTTCTACACTATTTAGTTTTTCAGTAAATTTTGCAGGTCTAACGACGTATCAGGATCAAGGTTTATAAATTTTTGAAATTGGATTATAATTTGGTTTTCCAGTCTCATGATTGATGGACAGTGTATGCGTCTTGATTTTATGAGGGAGCATCGTTTTGTTTCATTATTTGGTATTGTTCAAAATGATCATTGGCCTTTCAATTATTCCGTTTTGTTCCAAGCTTTTATGGGAGAAATCTATTGAGTTCTGTTTTGTAGGTTCTAGTTTGGAGCGTCCGCTTTTTACACGTTTCTTGGTATATTATTTTATTACGGTTCTAATTATAGCACTTATTTAAATTTACTTAGCCTGCTATGTATTATTAGTAAACCTCACTTAGTAACTATGGGCCGGTGTGAGATCTTAAAAGTTATTTGTTTCTAGCAAAATGAAATACAGAGGTAGATATATTCTTAAGTACATATAATCAGAAACTGATGTAGAAATTAGTACGTCTAAATTATTCATGAGAATTCTAATCACGAACGTGACATCCCTTCCATTAGATGTTTAATTTGTATGTATGAGCATAAATTAATAACTTTTAAGATACATCACCATCACGGCCAGAGATAATACAATTGTTGATTTTGTGAAAATAAGCATCTTGTCAGGACTCGTCCGAAATCTCAAACGTCGACTACGAATTATTGTTGATATTAATCATATATCATGAAATATTGAAGTGTGACGATTGAGAATTCGGTATTATTGCTGGTAATTTTCACAAGCTTTGAAATAAACCTGCAATAATGCATGGAAATTAAGACACTACCGTCAAAAAGTTTAGGACCAAACACAATTTTTAGTTTAATTTATTACGCAAACCAAAGAAGGAAAAAAGATTGCAATGGGCTATTTCTCACAAGGATTGGACTTTTGCAAACTGGTTGAGAGTACTACGAGGGACAGATGAATCAAAATTTGAGTGGATAATCAATCAATGTTGATTATTTGCATATTTTGTGTTTGGTCTTAAACTTTCTGACGGTAGTGTAATTTAAATTTGAAATCATGACCCTGACAAGTACCCACATAAATGACGAACACGTACGTTACGGCGTCACTACACTGTTCGATCGGTCATGAAATCCACGATCGTTGTGTCTTTATTTGCCTATTCACGAGATTAGTCGACGTCGATCGATTGGTGTAGGAACACCCAGACACCGGGTTAGCGTTGAGAAATTCGAAGATCTACGTTCTACTATCCCCATCCATATGCATCGCATTCCCCTTCACCCTTATTCTTACAAAGGAACGACGATTCCGGGGATATTACTCTCGGCCGTCATGAAGTAGCACTGAAGTCCAGGCTAGTCCCGCGAAACTTGCATCTTTCGAGAGATATAAAAACGTTCGATCTTCGAAGTTCGCGCTAGTCTCTGAACATAGCAGTAATCGTCATATTGTGTTACGTGTTTCATGTGTGAACAGCCCCGTTCCCGGGATACACCACGATCCCGGCGATCCCCACGACGCAAAACCAGTCGTTCGTGTTCAGCCCGCTCGGCGTCATCAACTCGCAGCCAAATCTGCTGCCCGCGCATTCCCAGCCATCCGCCTCCGGCATTTCGCACCAACAGAAGACTAATGAGATGCACAAGGTAACTACTACATAACATAGGGATCTACTGCTCATCTTCAACCTATCAACTATTAGACGTAGGCCTCTCCAAGTACTCGCTACTGAGCACGATCCGCTAATGTCATCCAATTTTTGCCAGTCACGCCTAGACGCCTAGTCTGAGTTTGTGATACGCTACGTTTGCCGATACGTAGTCGCCACTATAGAGTAGATGACTCATGTTACAATTTATAACATGCTCTGGCTACATGGAGTAATCCATAAAATTGACACCATAATTAGTAAATTAGATTTCATATTCAAATCATAAAAAGATACGATAAAGAAGATTCTAAAAATATTTATATATTATTTGTTTATAGTGTAGAAGTAAATTGGCAGTTACCAATAGAATTCTCATATTTAATAAAACATAAAATGTATGTGAACTATGTCCATAAACGCAAAATATCACTACCAAAACGGCAAATTACTTGTTTTTCCATAAAACGGTGGTATGTGGCTACCACAATGCTATGTACAGTCAAGGGCATCAATATGTATACATTATTTCACTTCATTCCATTAAACAACGTCCTAAAATTTATTCATTATGGTGCCTCTTACTGTTCCGCCGCCACATTTGAGTGTGGGTGGTACAGTAATTAGTAAAGGGCATACATTCTTGTCTTTCGTGTTGGTGTAAATGTAATTGGTCCCAGACAAACATTTGATCCTCTCTAAAAACTGGTTGGAATGGCATCATGAAAAAAAATGAGTCACCATAGGCTATTATATAAACGTGCACTGCCGCTGTATGACACGTGCACGCTGTATAAAGGTAAGCGGCCACAGGCGCGATTGTGCACTTGTGCGATTTTCTATAAAGGGAATACTAAAATCGTTGCGCGCGATGCGGGCCTGTGGACGCTTACCTTAACGGTGTTGTTGACGCGCGCAGGTGATGAGCGGCGGCAAGGTGGCGGGCGGGAAGGGCGGCGGCGCGGCGGGCGGCGCGGCCGGAGTGCCGGTCGGCGCGCAGTGCGTGCAGGTCTCGCAGCCCGTGCTCGGCGCGCAGCAGCAGCAGGCGCAGATCATCAGCCCGCTACAGGTGTGTGTTACACTCGGAGTACCTAAACAAGAAGCCACATAAAAATACCGTTACCGAGCGAGATGGTCACGTACAAAATTGAATAAGAGCGACAGAAAGAGATATATTATTTGTTGTCCTTGTCATAGTTCTGCTTTTCTTTATTTGCCTCAATATCATGTACTTATAAACGATTACCCACCTAAATTAAAGAGGTTGTTTATGGTAAGCGTTTAAAACCAGTTCTCAATTTAGCTGCGTAAGAGCTTTTTTGTCCCAATTGGTGAAACTTGTAAAGGAACTCTATAGAAATCCTTACAACTTGTAGTATGTTACGAGGCGTGCAGGGCGCGGAGTGAGAAGATGGCTTAGCGCAACTGCGGCCGCAAGAGTGCATCGCCGACGAGACGCCGCGAGATACGAACACTTGCAATATATACCACGTTTAGGATATGCGTGCTTCCTTATTTATTTGATTATGTTCCGAGGGGTAAAACAGAACCGCGCGGTTTTTTCATGTGTGTTGCGCGAATCCCGTGTGTACAGACCTGGTCTTAAACCAAGTGCCAATACCAGTGGTTGCGCACTGTACGTTTCCAGAGACTACAGTATGAGATTCATCAAGAAAGAAGTGTGTAAAGGTTTTTGAATCGTCATCAACGTGCATGCGTGTCTCCTGGAGCGGCGTCTATAGGCTTCGTAGCCTCTAAACAATTCACGATTACCACACATTGGATTTACTCGCTGGTCGCTTTGAAGTCTTCTCTTGAAGTAATATCGTTTAAAAGGATGAACTCCAACAAGGGCAAGAATTTTACAGTTTTAGCAGCCACAAGTGCGTAAATTTGGCGTACGGTAAACTAATACAACAAAGACGAGCGAATACTAGGTGTTTAGGCACCTTTATCTGGCGTCCTATAGTATCGTATAGATATGGATTGGTCTAAGTAGCTGATGCCAAGTAGAATTGGCCCAGTTGATCTAAGCAGCGCTATAAGAATTGGGTCCAATTAAATGAAGAGTTCATAGCTAAACATTCTTTAGGACACTCGCAAATAAACAGCTAAGTGACGTCATAATTTCACAAGACAACACCTGTGGATGTTTTGTTATACGTATGTATCATTGTTCGGTGGGTTAGGTTACATTCTAGATTATTAGAATTGTCTGAAAGATTTTATGGATAGGCAGGACATTAAGAACATGTTCATTGCGACAATATGTAACACAAAATGGTGTATTTTGTATATTACTATAGTTTGACTTTAGAGCTTGGCGAATAATGTGTTTTACAATTTCACAATTACAGCACAGGCAATTATTATGCTAAGCGAAAATATTTATTTTTATTAGTATGCAAATTTGGCTGTCCATGTCTTTTAGCAATATTGTACCTAATGTACATGTACATGTGTTACAATAAAAATATTGCTGCGGTACGGTGTGTACGGGCGTCACATTCCGGGGAGGTGCACAGATATTTTGACAGGGTATAAGGAATGGTATAAATATTGTTTAAGGGTTGTTTCACAAATGTTGTGAGGTAGTTCGGCCGATCCTGGCAGACTCGAGCCTTTAAGGCGATGGTATCACCCTAATTTTTTGTGGAAGCTCGATATGCGGTGGTCTCCGCCCGCCAGCGTTCCATATATGTACTTATATAAACCAGAAAGCTGATAATTATAATAAAACACAATTATATACTTCAGCAAACTTCTTAGTATGATCGTGATGTAATTATTTATTAACCTTTTAAGCTCCGAATGTCAAAAAAGTTACTCGTAATTTTCAATGCTGTCATAAACATAAATAAGGAAGGTGTCATTTACACTTTGTCTGACATATAATACGGAGGCAGCTAAAGGGTTGATTATCATCACAACTTAAAAAATTAAGACATAGAACTGTTTAAAGAGTATTACAGACGTAACTTCAATTTTTTTTATCGAATCGATCTTTTCATATTGTGATTTAGGGACTGCAAACTTTTTCATTATAATTGGCGCCCCACGGCTATGCCACATGGAGGGAAAGTACATTGAATATTGTTGATAGAACATTTTACTGAAAGAAGACATTATTCTAATTTAAAAATTAATTTAAACTGCATTCATATATTTTTAAATAATTATATGCCGAGAAAAAATGGATTAAAAATTGAATTAAAAATGTTAAAATTCATGATTTTCCTTTTATATCTGGCACTATTTTATTTAGCAAAAAAATATCCTTATGATGAAGCCTTTCGATCGGCGTGATAAAGCTACATTTTAATTTTTTTCTGGTGTAGCGGGTTCGATTGCCCGTTCAACCATGTAATTATTTAAAAATGTATGAATGCATATGGCGATTATGGCATATACCCCCCGTGAATTTGGGGGAGGCCTATGTCCAGCAGTGGACGTCTTTGGGCTGATATGGTGGTGGTATGAATGCAGTTTAAATTGTTTTTATAAATTAAAATAATGTCTTCTTTCAGTAAAACGTTCCATCTACAATATTCAGCGTATTTTCCCTCCGTGTGGCATAGCCGTGGGATGCCCGTATAATGAATGCTAATGTGTATTTTTTTTCGCTTTGTTGAAATATTGTTAAAGTGAAGCCAATTTGGGTCATGTCTGCGTCCTATGGCTCGACTCGCTCGCTCTAAGGTTAGGCCGAGTTTTCTCACAACACTGTTAAAACGCCAGCGTAATCAATATGTTAATGCGTTCGGCACGTTGTAGAGCGGCGGCGGCACAATGCAGTTCGCCCCGTGGCAGATCTCGGGCGCGCTGCCGCAGGTGTGGGCGGGCGGGCTGCAGGCGGGCGCGCTGCCCGCGGGCCCGCTGCTCTCCAACCCCATCTTCCTGCGCGGCGCGCAGCCGGACGCGCAGACCTCCATGTTCATACAGCACTCGCCGCAGAACACCGTGCACCACAACAGTCAGTATTGTCACACTATCTATGCTATGTACACTGCTGTTTGCTTTTTAACCGACTTCAAAAAAGGAGAAGGCTCTCAATTCGTCGGAATATTTTCTTAATTTTATTTTTTTATGTATGTCCACCGATTACTCGGAGACTATTGGACCGATCTTTTTTGTTTGAAAGGGTATGTTTTCTATATGGTCCCATTGTCATCAAGTCTGAATCTGATGACGGGATCTTGGAAAAATCGAGGGACCTCCTAAAATTATATATAGCAGGAGAGGCCGAGTGTGAGTATGGAAATGTTTGGTTGAGGAGTTTGGAGTCGGTTTTTTTTGTTATAAATTTACCTGTACAGTAACACTAATACATCAACGGCGAATATAACAACGAAGGTTAACGGGGAGAGATCCATTGCGGGGATAAGTTCGCCTTTGTACATGTATAACCTTTGTCATGTGGACATACATAATGAAGTGAGGGAGATACCTCTCCTAGATCTCTTGCCTTAGCATGGGGTTAAAAATGCCAGGACACATCTTTAAGTATATAAATCTTATGTGGTGTCTTTGTCACTGAACTTGTCGCGAAACTCCTAAACCGCAGGACTGATTTTCATTTTGATTTGCGGGTTTGCATATACTTGTTAATCGCCGTTCGTTGCTTGTCATATATTAGTACTAGCTTCCCACGGTTTTTCCACGGTTAGTACGGTTAGTAAAAGCACGAGGTCACTAGTAGGCGGAGTTACGATATTTAAAAGTTAACATTGAAATCGTAACTACCTATCTAATTAACATGTCACTGTAATATTTAGTGACATGCAGATTTTGCTGCTGCGACTGTAATTAATATAATGCCTATTATAAATTGCCTAAGCGAATACTATCTCATTTACCTGGCATTGCCTTAGTATAGTTATTTTATTGTATTAAATTATTCATTTAATATTGCTGAGAATGAAATGATATTTCGAAACGTTGTGCAGCGTACGCATTGCTATTTATGTAGGGAGGCCAGGTATCACTGCCGCTGACTGGACATGTAGAAGCTCTAGCAGTAATTTGTATATACGAGGGTGGTTTGAGAAGTAACTTGGTTTGATATGAAAAAAAAAATTTGAGCGATTGTATATATTTTATTTTTCGACATAGTCCCCTCGAAGCTCGACGCACTTGCCCCAACGTTTCTGCAACTTCTCGATGCCTTCACGAAAATGCGTTTCTTCGAGGTCCTCGAAATACGCGTTTACCTCCTGTATCACATCTTCGTTGGAGTTAAACTTCTTCCCCGATAAAAAGATTTTGAGTTTGGGGAATAGGTGATAGTCCGACGGGGCCAAATCCGGGGAATAAGCGGGGTGAGGAAGGAGTTCAAACCGTAATTCCGACAATTTTTGTGCAGCGACACGACTTGAATGCACCGGTGCGTTGTCATGGTGAAACATTACTTTCTTTCTTGCCAAACCTGGCCGTTTCTCGGCTATCGCCGCATGCAATTGGTCCAACAGTGATGCATAGTATGCCCCAGTAATGGATTTTCCCTTCGCAAGGTAATCAATTAAGAGAATCCCCTTTGCATCCCAAAAAACGGATGCCATCACTTTTCCAGCTGATGGAATGACCTTGGCTTTCTTTGGAGTTGGCTCACCACGACCAACCCATTGTCTGGACTGTTGTTTCGTCTCCGGAATATAGTGATGAATCCAGGTTTCATCCATTGTCACAAAACGGCGAATAAAGTCTGTTGGATTTCTTTCAAAGACCTGGAGATTATCCGCAGATGTTCGCATACGAACACGCATTTGTTCTGGAGTGAGCAGCCGCGGCACCCACCTTGCACACAGCTTTTTCATGTGCAGTTCGTTGTGCAAAATAAAATGCACCCGCTCAGAAGAGATGTTTGTGGCTTCAGCTAATTCGCGTACCTTCAATCTTCTGTCGGTTAAAACCAAATCATGGATTTTATCGACTATTTCGGGTACAACCGCCGTTTTTGGGGCTCCAGGACGAGGTGCATCATCAATGCTTGTCCTGCCTCGCTTGAACTCATTCACCCAAAGTCGAACTGTCTCATAGGAACGACACGAGCTACCCAATGTAGGTAAAATCCTTTCATGGATTTCTTTTGCAGTTTTACCTTCCAAAAAAAAGAACTGAATTACACCACGAATTCCTATTTTCTCCATTTTGCCGCGCTACTCCGATCACTTTTGTTTAAACTACTGTCAAATCTAAAATTCCCGCCAAAAATGACATTTGGCAACAGATAAATTATCTTGATTAAATAATCTTTGTGAATAGTTACATAGATTACACTAACGCCATCTATCGGTATCCGAAACAAGTTACTTCTCAAACCACCCTCGTATATACATAACCCCAATCAAAATAGAGCGCTCGTGGCTCAGCGGCGCCCGCGTGCCGCGTGCGGTATGCGAGGTTAAGCAATGTGGGCGCAGGTCAGTTCTTGGATGGGTGACCGCTTTGAGTGGTTACTAACTGAGCGCTCTCGTGCTTTGGAAGGCACGTTAAGCCGTTGATCCCGGCTGCTGTCTCGACAGCAGTCGTTAAGCCAAGTTAGAGGGCGGCTTGAGAACTTCTAACAGTCAAGTTGCCCACTCACTTGACAAAGGGTGGTCGAAGTTGCACCACGTCCGTAGGGAGTACCCACCGTTACCCTACACGTGACCCCTGGGTGGTGCTAAAACTGCAACAAAAACTGGCAACCGTACTTGTCTTCTCGAAGATCTCACGGTTCGTAAATTAATGCCATACGATTAAATAACCCCAATCAAAGGTTTTTCCCAAAGTTACCTAAAAAGAGCAGCTTTGAAAAAATACGGGAACTTTTTCAACCCTGCTCTCTCACTTGCTGGTCTAAAACGCCCAAAGATATTGATCAGCGCATCTCTCCTTACATTCTCGTAGTATACGACTGACGCTACGCCAGCTAGCTCATCCCCACAACATAGAGGCATTGCGTTTTGTCGTACAGTACGTTTCAATAACTACTTCATACAGAGAACACTTAGGTTGTGAAATGAGTTCCCTGCCGTGGTATTCCCAATGGGCTACAGCATGGGACTCGTCAAAAAAGGCGTGAAAAGGTTTCTTACGGGTTTCTTTCAATAGCGTCCATCGGCGACTGTGATCTGACCACTAACCATCAGGTGTGCTGTCAGCTTGTTTGCCACCGTAGTGGTATAAATAAAATGACCAGATTATAATAAGAGTGTGCGTTGCAGATGCGAGCGTGGCGTGTGGGACCGGCACGGCCGCGAAGCCGCGCGCGTCGACCGAGGGCATGGCGAAGGCGCCGCGGCCGCTGTCCACCATCATGCCGTCTGGCGGCATCCGCCCCGCCTCCTCCGTCTCCACGCAGACCAGTGCCAACCAGGCGCAGAACCAGGTCGGTCTACCACCCACACGTCTACTGCTTGACATGGGCCTCCCCCAATTTCATGGGGGGTAAATGCCATAATCGTCACGCTTTCATGCTGGTTGGCGATCGCAGTATCGCCACCGCACTCCAGGGATGCTGCTGCCCATCCCACGGTGATCTTGGTCGTAGTTTTAGGAAATACCCGGGTCCTACCACCAGTAAGCCATATTTACACATGTACGAGCCTCGTATGCGAGTTTCACTACATTGCGCGGTTTGACTGATCAATTGAACTCATTATACCGCGGTCGAAACTCGCTTGTAATGACAGGCCAGCAGGCCTTCAAGGTGTGACGACGCCACCAAATTTACTTACATACGTTTTTATGTTGCGAATTCCATGGTAACACATCCTAACTCATTAAAATTTACACACAACTTAAATTTGTAAGAAGGGGGGTCATACATAGTTGAAAAACAAGTCTCCTCTTTGGTTGACCAAGGGAGACTATTGATGTTAGCAGCTTATAAGCATGCAGGTTATATTTTTATTACATATGTTGACGCTGTATAATGCGAATTATGAGCACTGTCAAAAATTAGTGCTTTATATTATAAGTATTATAACCCTTTACCGACGTCCACTAAAGACGCAAACCTAAGTCTGTGTATGATCCAGATAAGAATTGAGCCTTTTCGGTGACCCGCGAAATAAATAAATACAAGAATTACTCGTTTAAAGATATTAGATTCGCTTGTGATTTTATTTCGTGAAATAATGTGTCACCCAACAATAAAATCAGATCACAAACAATGTATATATGTATATAAGTACTATATACGAGTTACTATTTTGATTGCCGTGCCTTGTGGGTTGAATCTACTCAGTTGACACACTTTAAGTGTCCAACTATGCCGCTGAATGTAACTCTTAGCTCGTGTTTCATTAAGCGGCATAGTTTGTAACACCAACTCTCATACAAAACGAATTTCGGTAAAATAATGTGTGAAGTATGTATTTATGAGTAAGAAGTTGTTGCAACAGGCGAAGCACCGCGGCAAGCCGGGCGTGCGGTCGCCGGCGCCGGCCGCCAAGCAGGACGCCGCCAACCAGACCAACAAGATGCAGCACCAGCTGCAGCAGCCCAAGCAACAGTCAGTATACCAACTTATCAACGGTATGTGACCCATGCCATGCCATGATGTGTATATGCGGTCACATTTAGCGAGCACATAAAAAAAGTAAAAAAATATTTATTACCAAAACAATTTTTTTACACCTTTAACAGTTATTATCGGCGACTCCCACACTAGGCTAAGCCTGTGTCGTGGGAATCAGAGACATTTAGGGTTACCAATAAAGTAGTAGTAAACCAATATAAACTCTTTGAAATATTAATCGACACACCTCTTCCGAGTGGAACTATTTCGTTACCCGCAACAAATGAAACTATCATTAGGGTCCCGTAGTCAAAATGGCAAAAACGGAACCTTTATAGATACGTCATGTCTGTCCGTCCGTCCGTCTGTCCGTATGTAACAGCCGATTTACTCGGAGACTATTAGCACTACAATTATGAAATTTGGTAGGAAGGTGTATGCTGTGAACCGCTATAGAAATATGATGTGAAATTACGAAAAAATATTAAACTGGCCCCCCAGCCCACCTCATACAAGTAAAAAGAGGCCAAAATTTTTTTTTCAGTGAACTTAGGCGTGTGTTATATCTATGGATAGGCCTTCAAAAATGACATAGATGTTTCTTAAAAACTTTTCCATTTAAGTCAACCGTTGGTGAGATATTAGCTATCAGAGCCGTCTCCCTCTCTTATTACCTAACTATTAAGTTTAAAATTCTGAAAAAAATCAAGATGATGTACATTATTAAACCCTTTTAACGATTTTTGGTTTGAACAAGATAGGTCTAACGGTTAGAGTAATTGCTGAAAAACTATCTTGCCCAAACAAAAGGGCTTAAGTGCCGTGAGTTTCCTATGAAGATACGACTTTTTTTGATTACTTGTATTATATAGGTTTTAAATGTACATTAGGCGGTTTCGGCACGGAACCCTTCTTTGTGCGTGGTCCGACACGCACTTGGTCAGTTTTTTTCTAGGTCTTGTGACCTTTTCTAATAATCGAAAACATAATAGTTGAAAAAGTCGTAGGTAAAAAAGTAACAATACGAATGAGTCTCTTTATAGTGTATCGAAAATAAATGATCTACAGCTTTGTAACAGTCCGCATCAAATATATCGAAGCGAACAACTTAATTTGCGCTTAGGGAAGTACATTCGGCAGTTATATCTGCTATGTTGTTAAAATGTACTTGTAAGCGACTTACGAGGATAAGATAATGAATGTGCTAAATATTAATGTCTCCAGGGTGCTACTGATGAATTCGAGCGGGCAGATGACCCAGATATCCAGTGTGCAAGACAAGCAGCCCATAACTAAGACCATCCAACAACAGGCCATCTTACAGCAGCAAGCGCTTCAGGTATCTATAACGGCAATTATATTGACCCATATATCACATACGCGCCAAGTCGCTATACGCCTGGCGACCTTCATTCTGGAGGTCGTGGTTTTGAACCGTGTATCCTTTAGGGTACAGTTCAAGCCGGAAACTATGAGGATGATGAACACATACGCGCGGCATATCCTTTCAATCTCTCTTATTTAGGTAGTCGCATGTAACCATGAAGCACCGACATCACCAAAAGGGGTCGTCTACATATAACGTCGCGCAAAATTACGATTTATTAAATGGCCTCCGATTCCACACTTTTACTTATCCCTTTAACATATACTGTCGCGTTCGGTATGACCGTCATCTCCCCTATTACTGCGGATGGGTCCTGAATTGAAACGCATAGCAAGCCATATAAGCATTCACATTTATAAAAATACACCACAAATCTCTAATACGCGTTTCTATAGACGAGACTTTGGCGTACACAGATATGACATGTGACACTCTTGTTAACAGTCGTTATATCGGAAAAGTAAGCAAAGTTTCGTCTCGAAACAACCATTCGCTATGAATACTTTGGTCTTAACTTAAGTTAAGTACATACTGTTATTCCAGCAGCAGCAACAGCAACAGCAACAACAACAACAACAACAGCAGCAACAGCAACAACAACAGCAGCAGCAGCAGTTGTTGCATCAGCAGCAAGCGCAACAGATGGTTCAGCATTATCAACAACAAGGTAAGTTAGCGACAAACAGCACAAGACATCGTCAGTTATTTAAATTCATTCCTTTATAAAGTCATAGACATAGACTCATAGTGCATTTTGAAACCAAAGTACCAAGTACACAAAACATAAAATTATATTTAAAATAGGAGATTAAGGGTTAAAAAAATTATATACACCCCTAACCTGTTTCTAGGTTCATATCAACATCAAACCTTTTTAATGGCCTAGTCAAATAAACAACTTTGTAAGAGTTTCAGTCAGTGCCGTTAATTTTATTGTTAGTGTTTGTCAGTGTCAATATTTTCTCTTGTAATTTTTGCGATTATTAATAACTCTGCGCCGTGTTTATTTTGATTATGCCGAGGAATTTAAATATGGATGAAAGAGCTGCAATTACTGCAGAGCATGAAGCTGACTGTAACATTAGCGAAATATCTTTTATTAGTTGACCTGTCACTATAGTGATTAGCCTGTTGTTGCAAATGGCAATGCTATATTTCTGTCATTTCGTTTGAATTGAAACGTTGGCAAGACTGATATAGGGCTGTGTCCCGAATCACGCTCACAGAGCTCAGAGCGCGCTCACGGTCGGACCGATTCACGCTCACAGCGCTTACACGAGATTTCGTGACGTCATTGATGACGTCATGGACGGCGCTCACGGTGCTCACACCCAGCCGTAAGCACCTTGAGCGCAAACGTCAAGTTGACGTTTGACATGTTATGACATCTCATCATAGGCGCGAAAAATTAAAACTTCACAAGTTATATTCGTTTATTTATTTATTTATTTATTTACAAAATATATATATCACTTACAGATGTACCAAAACGTGATATATATTACAAAAAACAAAAATAACACAAACAAACACAACAACAAACAAACAAAATACTTACAAACTACATAATAATAATTACGAAAAACTTAAATGCTTACATGCGACATCTGTGAATTCAGTCAGAGTGCAGTTAAATAGGTCAGTTTTGGTAGAAATTTCATTGAGCATGTTTATGGCCCTAACAAGGGGTGCATTGGCGAGTAAGTTGGTACGCGCGGTCGGGCGCGCGAGCAGGCGCGGCGCGCGCCGCCGCGGCCCGCTCGGCACCGCCAGCCCGAGCAACTCCAGCACTCTAGGGTTATGCAGCT
The DNA here is from genome assembly GCA_905163555.1 of Notocelia uddmanniana. Taxonomy (NCBI): domain Eukaryota; kingdom Metazoa; phylum Arthropoda; class Insecta; order Lepidoptera; family Tortricidae; genus Notocelia; species Notocelia uddmanniana. The sequence goes on from LR991052.1 coordinate 50,752,619, forward strand.
TTCCCCGTAATACCCTAAATATATATGTGGCCAGCGCTACATTTCTTCTTACCTCTAACTTGACATACCCTACCATACCTAATACGAAAAGTGTTGGGTACATTAGGGGGTAAAATGGATATACCCCGTATTGTTTGAAATACAGATGCCTGACAAATTTATTTTGTATTTTCTCGAGCATCTGGACGTATTTCCTTTCGTGCGGGTTCCATATAATTGCCCCACTCTCTAGCCTGCTTCTCACTAAGGCGTTATACAGAGCTTTTACGGCTGCGGTATTTTAAAAATTCTTAGTCTGGCGCAATATGAAACCTAAGTTCCTGAAAGCTTTTTTACAAATTTCTACTATGTGTTTCCGGAAACACAGATCAGATTCAACATGTAGTCCCAAGTCCCGCACTGCTGACACGCGCGCGGCCGGCTGCCCATCTACATTATAAGCGTGATGCAAAAAAATATTACTATAATAATAATAATCATTTATTTCACTATCTCTCATGCTCTACGATTTGGTCCTGGAACATGTCGTTCGGAAACTGCTTTCACAGGATTCCGGAATTGAACTAAACGGAAAACATAGGCTGATAGTGTTAACTCTATCAGCCCATGCTTTCTACGCGTCTACGCAGACGACTTTGGTTTGCTAGGTGAAAACCGAGAAAGGGTGGAAATTTCGGCGAGAATGCTGGAACAAGAAGCAGCAAAAGTGGGGCACAGGATTAATCATGGAAGACGGAATTCCTCCACATGCGTTTCAGAAACAGTCGTGCCAAACGAGAAGTCCAATTGTAGGAGAAAGAAATCTCTTACAAGGGAGTGTCCAAATTAGAAGAAGAAGAAAAAGGTTTATTAGCGCAAAAAAAACAAACAAACTACATACAAGCGAAACAAATAAAATAACAGAAATATTAATTGTTGGCGTCTAAGCTCCTCAGTAAACGATCTAAACTTCGGATATATAAGACCGCAATCCTATCTTAATGTATATGGGTGTGAGGCCTGGACGCTAACAGTTCGGGAGGAGCACAGCCTGTTAGGAGGAGAACGTAAGGTGTTCCGAAAAATCCTGGGACCAGTGAAAAGAGACGATGGAAGTTGAATGATACGTAAAAATGCCGAAATAGAAGAGCTGCTGGCCGACCAAATATTATGGGTGGAACCAAAGCGCATCGTGTTCGCTGGCCCGGTCACTTCGAGAGGATAGGAGAAGATCGACAGGTGAAGAGAGCAAACTTGGGCCGACCAACCGGACGGCGTCATGTGGATCGCCCCAAGTATCGCTGCAAGGATTTGGAGGACGAGGACCTGTGTGAGCTTGGAGCCGGTGCAAGCTGGCGAAAAATAGCACAGGACCGAGAAAAGTGGCGTGCTCTGGTCTCGGAAGCCAATACTCATTTTGGGACGTTGTGTCAGCCTAGTTAGTTAGTTTTATATTAGTTAGTTGCAGATTGCGATTACTTTCAATTTTCTACAAATCAAAAACCCAGCCCAGAATTTTCTACTACGTTTAATTGACGAACTCAAAATTCAAATTCAGTTGACGTTGACACGAACATGACAGAAAACACGCTCATGTCTGGTCCGAAACAAAACACCACTTACGCGGCCTTGAGCGCGCTTACTGATTCGGACCGGCCGCCAGCACTGTAAGCGTTGTGAGCGTTGTAAGCGTGATTCGGAACACAGCCTAGTTGAAACACTTAGGCTGTGTTCCGAATCACGCTCACAGCGCTCAGAGCGCGCTCACGGTCGGACCGATTCACGCTCACAGCGCTTACACGAGATTTCTTGACGTCATTGATGACGTCAGCGTCAGTCGTGCCAAACGAGAAGTCCAATTGTAGGAGAAAGAAATCTCTTACAAGGGATCGAGTGTCCAAATTAGAAGAAGAAGAATAAAAAAGTTTATTAGCGCAAAAAAAAACAAACAAACTACATACAAGCGAAACAAACAAAATAAAATAACAGAATTATTAATTGTTGGCGTCCAAGCTCCTCAGTAAACGATCTAAACTTCGGATATATAAGACCGCAATCCTATCTTAATGTATAAGTATATGGGTGTGAGGCCTGGACGCTAACAGTTAGGGAGGAGCACAGCCTGTTAGGAGGAGAACGTAAGGTGTTCCGAAAAATCCTGGGACCAGTGAAAAGAGACGATGGGAGTTGAATGATACGTAATAATGCCGAAATAGAAGAGCTGCTGGCCGAACCAAATACTATGGGTGAAACCAAAGCGCATCGTCTTCGCTGGCTTGGTCACTTCGAGAGGATAGGAGAAGATCGACAGGTGAAGAGAGCAAACTTGGGCCGACCGACCGGACGGCGTCATGTGGATCGCCCCAAGTATCGCTGCAAGGATTTGGAGGACGAGGACCTGTGTGAGCTTGGAGCCGGTGCAAGCTGGCGAAAAATAGCGCAGGACCGAGAAAAGTGGCGTGCTCTGGTCTCGGAAGCCAATACTCATTTTGGGCCGTTGTGTCAGCCTAGTTAGTTAGTTTTATATTAGTTAGTTGCAGATTGCGATTAATTTCAATTTTCTACAAATCAAAAACCCTGCCCAGAATTTTCTACTACGATTAATTGACGAACTCAAAATTCAAATTCAGTTGACGTTGACATGAACATGACAGAAAACACGACTGGTCCGAAACAAAACACCACTTACGCGGCCTTGAGCGCGCTTACTGATTCGGACCGGCCGCCAGCACTGTAAGCGTTGTGAGCGTTGTAAGCGTGATTCGGAACACAGCCTTAGGAAAACGACCTTTTGTACGAGTATGTAGTTGTGACGTGTTCGAACAGACATTGCATATTTAAAATGTGAAACACAAACAAAACAAATGTCTATTCTCACACGTCACCACTACATAGAACAGGTTATTTTCTTAAGTTTTTTGCCTTGGTGCAGGCAAAGTCGACTTTAAAGTGAGGAACCTTTTCTTACCTTAACTGCACATTCTACATTTATAATATGTTATGATTATGAGTGTGGCAGGAATTAGATTGTGTGTTTGTTGTCAGGGATGACGCTCGGCATGCAGCAGGGTTCGCTGCCGGTGGGCTCAGTGGCGCAGAGCCTGCCCATGGCTGGAATCCCGCAGACGATATCAATGGTCCAGCAGATACATCCCGTATGTAACTCCGTGCTGTTACAAATACTCTAACGTGCACGTACTGTCCGCTTACACCAGGGTTTTGCAAACGTATGATATCAAGTACCTCTATTATTTTTCTAGAAGACTGTGAACCCCTTGGTTCTAATAGGCTATTGGTTCGCGTATCTCGCTTTGAGAAAAAAGAAAGAGTTTGATGACCACCCTGTCATCTACAAAATATATTAAATGTCGATTTATCTTTATTCGGTATTTTGCTGACTTTACGTATACATATATGTTCTAATCAAAATTTTCAAGCCCGGCCATAAACTATAGATGTGCTAAATACGGCTTTCACCGAATACTCGGCCGGATAATCGCTCCAGCTTTTGACCAACAGATAATTATCGTTCTTTTTTTTTAAATAACAGATGAATCGACGATGGAACAAACGCAAAAGATTTCGCTTACGCTTATGACGTCAAAGATATGTGAAATATTTCCTACACCGGTGATAATAATCTGATATTTATCTCAATAATAATGAAGGAGTATAATTTTGTTGATAATTCGGAACGCTGACCGGCCACTTGTCGACAGGGCGTGCAGCTGGGCGGCATGTCGTCCGCGGGCACCCTGGTGAGCGGGCTGGGCGCGCCGCCCGCGCAGGGGCTCGCTCAAGTGCAGGCGCTGCAGCAGCCACAGGTACACTACACTCATGCCTAAACTTTTTGGGGTTCCGCAGTCATCTAGAAACCCTTGTAGTTAGTTTCTCCATGTCCGTCGGTCCGAGACTTTGCTCTGTGATTGTTAGTGCTAGAAAGCTGCAATTTGATATGGATATATAAATCAATAAAATTGACTAAATCGTAGAATAAAATATATAAAAAATTAAGGGTACCTCCCCTACACGTAAAGTAAGGATAATTTTTTTTGTTCAACCCTGTGCTGTGTGGTATTATTGGATAGGTCTTTCAAAATTAATAGAGGTCCTCATTAAGAATTTTTTGATAAAGTGAATATTTTCGGAAATATTCACTCTAAAAAGTTTTACGTTCCCTCCCCCCCCCCTCTAACTTTTGAATTATGGGTCCTGAAAATATGAAAAAAATCATGAAAATAAAGCTTAATAAAGACTTTCAACGAAAACTATAGCGGACATGATCAGTTAAGCCGTTTTTGAATTATTGTAAAAAGTCTTCCCTTCTTAGTAAAAGACGTATGAAACGCTGCGAAAGTATTCCCTTTTGCTTGTTATTGATTTATTTAATGTTAATTCATTGGGCAACTCAGGAAACCTACAGTGGGCATGGCCCGACATGCTCTTGGCTGATTTTTTTGATTGCATACTAATATCGTAAACGGGACACCACACCGCGGTCCAGGGCTCCAATAGTTTATGTAGTTCGGAAAGCGGCCAGGTTGAAGTGGGACTGGGCTGGTCACGACTGCCGCATGCCGAATGAGCTGTAGGTCACGTCAGAAAGTGGACGCCTCATGACTTAAAACGGAGACGCGGCAGACCTCGCCAGCGATGGAGGGGACAACTTGGAATCCTTTTTAAAAGACTGGCCTAATATTGATCTCGACCGCGAGGATTCGAATAAAAAGGGGGAGGCCTTTGCCCAGCAATTGAATATATTGGGGTCATAATAGTAGTATGATAATTATGGAAATGATTATGAACAAAAGTCCTCAACTTGAACTATAGGGTGAAATAATATTGACCGTTCAAATTTTCTCAGTGGATTCCTTAGCGAAAAATAAATAATACGTGGTTTTTCTTTCAGTATCTTTCAGTATTAAAATATTGAGACAGAGCAGCTTAAAGATATCCTAAAAAAACATGCGTGGATACCGCGGTGGTACGCGTTGTGCGGGTGGTGACAATCACGCTGGCCCCGTCCCTACGTTGAGACGCCGAGACAAACTTACGCGTCGAAAAACTGTTTTTTTTTTTTAAATGAAAGTTACAATGATATTAAATAAGCATTGGAAACTAGTAAAAAAAAACATAAGTTGCAAATTTTCAATCATTCACGGGGTACTCCCGGGCCGTAAACATTGTTTTGTAAGTCACTTTCGCCATCGCGCGTCTTTACGAGAGATACAACACGGAAGTATACAATCGGTCATTGCGGCGATGCGCGTGCGACTAATTTGCAATTTTGGTCGAAATCAGATAGGTGACCGCGCCCCTCCCCCCGCACCGCTAACCCCGAGCGTCATTCAGCTCCCGATTATCCATTCGTTACTAATTATTTACTCGGACAGCACATTTTATTGTGAAAATGTTACTTAATTTTTATTCAGAAAAGTCATCTAATGCCTGGGAAAAATTTTAAGTCACAATTTCACCCTGTATGTCCACTGGCAAGACGCGTACCTAAGTCTCTGTATGACCCATTTATAATATTTCCAGACTCTAGTTGGAAGTGGCCTGGTCCAGACTTCAGTGGGCATGGCGGTGCAGCAGCAGGCGGCTTTAAACCACTCCACCGCTATGCAAACGGTAAGTTCTCACTTGACGTGATGTATGCTCAGGAGACTATACAAACACTAATATTGACAACAATCAAACTAGTTCATGATGAATCATACATATAGTTTTGTGCTCTTGCGCGAAAAATAATAAACCGTACATCTCATGCATTGCAACTGTCTGAGATTAGATTCCGTCCGTATTTTTGCGGTCAGCAGCTGCGTCATAAAGAAAGGTTGGTGGATCTGCGATCTACGTTAAATTATTTTAATGAATGAATTATGCTATTGTATCAATAGACTATTTCCAGTTTAAAATTTAACACGTGATACATTCGTGTTTTGGGTTCTTAACTTCTTCGCAACAATAAGTGACTATTGCCTAAAAGACACATTAGGCTTGATTTCCATTCACGCACATGTACAGTAAGATCAGTAACCTAAGAGACAGAGAGGAGAGTCTTGATAAGCGTATTTCCCGGGCGAGGAGAGGCTTACGTTTCATCATATGACTTAATTTCATTTTGTTTGATACTCCAATACTTCTAGATGTCTAAACGGTAGAAGCCGGGTTTTATAAAAATCCGTCACACCAAAAGTCTGATGAAATTTTGCTCTCTCAATACATTTTTTACTCCTTTACCTTACTGCCTAAATGCCCAAATTCCAGAATACCTAATTTTATTTTTCTCAAAACACTGGATTACTTTGACATGTGGTGTTTTGAGATGAAATTAATTTTCCGTTGAGGTAGTTATTATGAGATTAGACATTTCTAAAAGCCGGCCATTAAAACAAAAAATGGTATTCTGGAATTAAAGCATGTTAACACTGTCTTTGAGATCTAGGAGTGTCTGAGTGGTAGGCAAAATGTAATGGAGTCGTAATGAAACGTTAGCGGCGAGGAGGGAAAGTGTGAGGGTGCGAGTCTGAGTGTGGGTCACGTTGACAGTCGGGGCTCACGCTCGACGGCGCGGCGCTGCTGTCGTCCTCGCTGCTTCAGGTCGCGCCGGCGATCATTCACCACGAGGTAGCCACATCGGCGTCATCCTACCCTGCTCCAAACAACACTCTACCTTTAGACGACTTTGGTCAAACCAAAACTAGATCACATTGCCGGACGCTTACCAGCATTTATTTCCTACATGTATGACCCTATATCGTTGCAAGGTCCCCGAATGGTCAATTAACTTAACTGTGATGCTGATAATACAATAAACAACAATGACGGATCAGCTGTAGACTTTTATAGTGAGACCGGTTAAACGTTGATTGAAACAGTTACATCAAATGCACCATTATTTCAGTGGTCGTATTTCATTACATTTAACTTGCCAATGATAATTCATTATAATTATCTGGTTCAATGGGTAACTATTTCTACTTCGTGGAAGTTGCTATTTGTGAACTCAAAAATGTACAATTACATAATTGCCATTGTCAGGTTGAGTCAATCTCAAGAAGAAAATAACTGACAAGTTTTACCTGAGTGGTTGTTTTGGGCAGGCTGTAAATGTTACTTTATCCCGTCTTTACAATTCATTCACTGCACCCCTTTCATTTGTATCCTCAAATTATGTTCGTGGGTTTTTTTTTGTTAAAAGTCTGTATGTTTTATGGCAATGGCACAGTCCACTTAGTTATCTTTAATTCATTACACATCTAGACATTGCCTGAGTATGAATCAAAATTGGCATATAAATAAAACTTCAAACCGGACTGGTTAACTCCACTCATAAGTCAATTTAATCCAGATATTCTGATGTCTCAAGCCATCAAGGTTCTATTTATGTCCTGTTTACTTTATGTTTGTATCATGTCTTGTTTTCCATATTCGTTCGAATTCTCCAATCCTATTTATTTCATAAAAAGTGTTTCACTTTGTTGTTTATCATAAGTTGTTCTTTTAACGTCAAGTAAGTTGTGTTTCATCATAATCATCTGAACGTTTTTGATATTATTGGTAGTGTAGCTACGGTTGAAAACGGAATTATTTTAATTGTGGAATTCCTGTCAGTATTTGTTGGGCTGTCTGCATGTTTCTTCGCACAAATGTGTTTTTTTTTCGTAATACGTACTATCTAGATACCGGTATTATTTACCGCAATAAAAAGATCATGTCATCGGTAATTAAGAATTGTTAAAATATAGGCGATTGAGTGGGTTTTTTTCAACAGTTTAATCATAATCATATATGTATTTTTATGAGTTCACTAGGAAGCTGTTCTAAATATCATTTAAAAGCTTAGCTTTATTCAAATAAAGAGCATGAAACTTAATTGATATGTTTTTATTTAGTAAAATGGGAATGCAGAATATTTAGTAGCATTTTATAACATTAGAAGTGACGCGTCAATCATATCCCTGTTGGATCTAATCGGTTGCCTGCCGGTCCGTTTATTGGAAAACGGAATTATTTAGATAACTCAAGCCTATTTTGTGATTAATGAATCCGCAGACTTATGAATCCGCATTATCTGAGGATATATTTGACCTTTGCGTCGATCGAGATGGTCGACGTGTATTTGGCCACTCGACTATACGGTTTGTTAAAAAAAAAATGTGGAATGCTTTTATTTGATGCATTCTGAAAAGAGCTAGGAATCGAGAAATGAAAGTCTGATCATGATCATAAACTAGACTTTCATTTAAGTTGGACGTAATTGTCTAACCTTTTGAGCATATTCAGATTTCAGAAAAAGCCTTTTTCGATGTGCATATCCCAATTTTAACGTTAGGTTTGTAATGGTAACGGAAATGGAGGAATAAGACAAAGCTGGTTCAGCTTTAGCACGCTGACCCGACGCATATTGCGGCGACGAAGTTCAGCGGGATATACAATACGCGTTTGCAGAGACGTTTCGACCCTTTGGCCACTATGTAGTTAAAAACGTCTAAAGGCCTTACGCATATTCGTGCCCATGGCGCCGAGAACAAATACCTACCAAATACCTTCATTATAGGCGTATGTGTATGTACGTTCGTGCTTTCAACTATGGATCATATTCGATTTGGCTGTCTAACTGTCGTATGTGAAGAATGTAGCATCCGTTTGGTTAATGAAGTTTTAGATGTTAGAATACGACGAAAACATTGGCGTGGCTGAAACTTACCAATATAATGCGGACAACGCGTCTCGTTAACTTAGCTCTCACGATATCGTTGTGTTGTAGACATATTACCCAATCATTACTCAAATCAGATCAGGGCCCTATTTCACTAACTTTAATTAATGACAATTCGGTGATTTCTGAGTTGGCAAGTGAAGTTGGTTGCTGAAAAGCATCGTTACTTTTCAACCAGTAAGGGCGTCGTCAGCCGATGGCCTAGGGGGTCAAATTGATATAAATAGGGCGAGGAAAGTATGAATTGTGGGTATAGTGTGGAGCATTTTGAGTCTCAAGGGGGCACCTACCCACCCACCTCTAGCCCCTCTTGGCGACGCCCTTGCGACCCAGGAGTGTAACTCGAATTGTCATTGTCAGATGAAAATGTCAGGTAAAAAATCATTTATTCTTCAAATTAGACATATTACGTGCACGTATGAACGTCAATAAACTACCACCCCATCACAAGTTGGTGATATAGCCAGCTTGGCAGGAGTAGTTTCCCATGAAGCGGCACGCCCCTGTCGAGTGCTAACAGTGAGCGTGCGCAGGTGGGCGGCGGCGGGCTGAGCTCGCCGCAGCTGACGCTGGGCGGCGGCGTGGGGCTGCTGGCAGCGCCGGCGCCGGCGCCGGCCGCCGTGCTGCCGCTGCCGGCGCCGGCGCCCGCCGCGCTCGTGCACGTCAAGAGCGAGGACGACAAGGGCCAGGTGCCGCAGGTAACCAACACTGCTCGTGCTCCCCCGAACAGTTAAAACTAGTGGCTCAGTAAGCTGTAGACCTCGCGATTTTTTTCTTAAAGTTCATATTTTTTTCATATTTTCCAAAAACTGACTACAAAGAAATTCTATATAATTATCGAACTCATATTTTATATGTATACGTTGACAATTGTGGCTTAAGTATTTTTTTTGATAGTTTTGTCTCCGCGAGAAGTGGCAAAAAATGAAGCGAAAAAAACAACTATATTTTTTTCATCCAAGTTCAAGGATATTAATGTCTGTAAAAATAATATGCATTATTAACCCCATTTTATGCTCCTTAATTCTGAATTTATTTGGTTACTCTCGCTTGCTTGGTTTCGCTAAAATAACAGTTAAAAAATTACCTTGATACTTTGACATTTTCGTAAATAAGTCTGAAACAAAAGAAGATCGAAGGCTGATATTACGCATACAGTGTTCTTAGGTCCTGCCACTACTGCACCTCAAATTACAACCAAATCCCTTGCGGGGGCCACTCTTGTTTGCTTAGCCTGCTAGACCCTGTTGAATATTCATTTTCAATTGTATCTAAACTGCCGCTTATTATTGGTGCTGGTAAATGACAGGTACATGGTATCGGTAGCCGACAGCTCTCTCTTAAAAAACTGTTGAATTTCGAACCTTTGTCGAAATTTTTATTTTTTACTAAATTAGATGAACCGGTTTGTGGTGTCAATGTATTTAAAGATAATCTAATTTCCACGACTACCTCCTAAAACTTCAGCTCTTTTTATTATTATATTAGTGACAAATAAGACGAAGGTGTGTTATGTAACAGACGCCGGTGCAACAGATAGCCCCGCAGCCAATGGCGACGGAGCAGACGAGCGAAGCATTCGCCGCCCCCGCGCCCGCTGCCGCGGACGCGGCCGCTACGCCCACCGCCGCCGTCGGTGAGTGCAGTGCCTAAATTTCATTTGATCGCACAAAGTCGTGGAGGGCAATGTCAGTACAGATTGTAAAGGGAACAGTGCCGGAAGATGTGCTCTATGGTTTGATCTTCCTCTTCGAACTCTCATAGTGAAAAATCCTTCCAACCCCATATGTTCGATGACATTGCAGCGTCCATCGCCAGTTCGCAGCCATAGTCGCAAACTTAACGATATTGACAAAAATGTTGATGTAGACGATTTTTTAAACATGTTCGACTATATTCACCGTGCTAAGAACATGAAATCAATTTTCATCATTATTCTAAGAAGGCCTGGGATTAGGTAGCGGACCCCAGGCATCCTTCAGGATGCAACTGTACTGGGAATAACGCTAGGAGGATGATGATGATTCTAAGAAGGCCTGGGAAAATACGAATTGTCGTAAATTTAATTGGATAGCTCTAGAATGTTTGACAAAATTGTCATACTCATTTTGACAACGAACAAGCAAATCAGTGGATGTATCTCATAGGTCCCGCGACGGGCGAAGCGAAGGTAACCGAGACCAAACAGGAGCCAGAGACGGCTCCCGCCGCCTCCGCTCCCGCGCCCGCCCCCGCTGCCGCTACCGCGCCTGCTTCCGCCCCTGTGCCCGCTCCCACGCCCGCGCCCGTGCCTAGCAGCGCGCAGCATACTACGCCGTTAGCATCACAGGTATGTATATAATTTCCTACATCTAATTTTATTACTTGAATTTAAAGATTTGACCGCGCGGCACCGCCCGCGTATTACCAAGGGGCTTGCAATGGGCGGAGCGCGTCGCGTTTTATGCCCACCGCTTGCAAACCCCGAGGTGATCAGTCAGGCGGTGGCCGTCGCCGCGCGAGCACCTGTGTCGTGTCGCGATCCGCCTCCGCCGCCGACTTGAATTACGACGAACCGCGCGTAAATAACTCCTATTCAGAATGTGGATGTCTTTACAGACAATCAAATATAAACCAGTCACTAATTGTATATAAACTTTGTTATTGTAAAAGGCAATCATATTAATTTCCAGTTCAAGTATTTTTTACTTTTTTTTAAATATTATTTTTTTACTCCTATTTATTCTGTGGTTTATGTATAATAAACCCACGACTAAATTGTTAGTGAATTATTTGTAGCCTCTCTTGTACCTTCTTATGTACTTAAGTAAATGCAGGACATTGCCAAATAATTTGTACCTTTCTAATATAAAAGAACGTATCCTCATAAGGAAACTACGGCACTTACGTCGTTTTGTGTAAGGAGGAGTTTTCCGGAGATAACGTAACCTTTTTGGGCCATACTGTTCAAAATAATCTTCTATAAAAGGGGGTACTAAACCCTAAAAAGAGCATCTTAATAGAACCGAAGGTATACTTTATAACCTTACTTTTTGTGTTACTCACTTACAAATTAAAGTTACATGGAATTAAATGGAATTTCAAGAAACAAGAGTTAAATGGAATTTCCGTTCACGAGATCAGTTTTATTATTGGTGTTATTCATAATCATAATGACACTGACATACCTACGTCTCAAGTAATATGTACTTATTAATGTATTCATGGAGTAACAACCCCAACGCTACACGTGCCGCGCGTGAATGAATACAAGTTATGCGATAGACAGAGATACAGAGAGTAGGTACGTTTCTTATGCCTAAACGCCGTTTTTGTTAGGAAGTGAAATTTCTGTATGTACTATTACTTATTCTGTGGTATTACAGAGAATCCAGGTCAGGTGGAGCTATGGGATAAAATATAGCCTATGTCCATCCCGAAGGTTCACTGTACTTACATATTGTTACCAAGATTATTTTTTTTATTAGAGGTAAGTAATAAAATATGAAATATGTATATTTTCTCAAACATGAAATGAAATTTCATCATTACGTGCGTTATAACAGGCTTTAAAGTATCACGTTATAGTATCACGTTTTTCTAGGCAGGAAGGATTTTTTTTTAATTGTATTGTCTAACATGGCGTCTTTTAAATTTGTTTTTTGAGTGGTGTTTTTTTTTTAATTTCATTGCATATGTTTGAGAAAAGTACTATACATATCTCGAAGAGAAACGTTGGGCTGCTGGCCTCTACAGTAATGTACTATTATTGTAATCGGCACTCGCAAACTTTACCTCTTATCACGAAATTAAGTTTCGTTACGATCCGGTTACCAAATATGTATAGGATAAAACCTTCTCAAGTCTTTGTCCGCGACATTATCTACATACAAGAAATTTACATACAAGTCTACATTGCGAACCGGAATTTGTAAATAGAAAATAAAGTGGATTAAACTCTGCAAAATTTATATTCAACTAAATATAATAATTTCAAGTACATAATTATGTTCTGTTCGTGGTTCAGTGTTAGCTTGAAAACAGTTATTTTATGCTCTTGGGCGTAGAAAAAAAACACATATCCGATAAAGGCTTATATGCTTCTGTACACAGTTGTAGTAGTGTAGTCTGTGTACAGTTTATGATTTTTACATCTCAAAATATTTACAAAATCACTTACTGAGTATGCAAGCGTTAAAAAGAAACCCATGCAAAACAACCGATGACTACAAAAGCCGGGCATATGGTAATAGTACATTACTACAGAGGCCGGGACGAAAGGGGTTGCCGGCCGAAGACATATATACGGCCGAGCGAAGTGAGGCCGGATAGGTCTAAGGCTGGCAACCCCAAATTTCCCGCCGAGGTATTAGTGCTTTTCCAAACATGAAATGAAATAAACAAGAAAAAAAAATCAAAATTTTATTTTTATTACGCATAGTGGCAGAATGTCATGATGCCTGTGCCACAAATTTATGTGGAATGGAATTAAAAAAGAGGACTTTGCCGGCCTAGGCCTGCAAGATTTGTATGAAATTCCATTAACGACCTCTTGTCATAGCCGCGCCTGAAACGTCATACTTCGCAGCCTATTATAAGGAACATAACATCAATATTTCATTGCATGTTTGAGAAAAAAATAATAAGTGCGAGCGCCATAGCACAAGTTACCAGAACAGAGGCTAGTTAACCAAAAACTATTTCGTGGTGATTAGTCGACTGTACGTTTCTTTACTTTCTTTATATCTAACAGCGTGGCCAGAACACTGCGTTGCGGCGTCACCGTAGTAAGTATTCCGTTGTTTTTGCGGTGTGACGTGTTGTGTCTACGCTCATACGGAGAAAATGTGATATTATTATTATTATTTGTATCTCCGTTCTTAAACTCTCGGGTCTTTACAGCCCGGTCATTTGGTAGGCGTGCGTGGGGATATAGATCCAACACGTAGAGGCCTTTGGGAGACGAAGTTTGATGTAATATACTACACCTATTAGAACCCATTCACGGGTACAACCGTGAACCGGCCCAAATAGGCGTTGGGGCTATTGTATGTAAAGTGGAAAGAGAGTACGTGAGACTATGGTGATGAAGTTTGGACGGATAAAAAGATTGGGCTATTGCAAAGAGTTCCGGACACCTGCCATAGCATTGTAATTACAACGTTATCGAGGCAGGCGGTGACTAGCCGCTCCTAAGATGGGCCCCTGAAAACGTCGTCGTAAAGACGGCCAGGAGCAACACCGGTGTGAGCGGCTCAGGGGTGTCGAGTGGTGTGCTCCGCTTTTTCCGAAGTTACTCGCGGCGTTATGCCCTTTAACACTTCCACCACTGGAGCATATAGCTCTAACGGCTCCTCTCTGGACGGCCAATGAAGGCAAGCCAGAGCTGAGAGTCCTGCGGGCCCCCTTGTGGTTCCACTCCGACCGACGAAGACACGCCAGAGACGGAGGCCCTGTCCGACTCTCGGGAGCACTCGGGTCCGTGGGGTCGTTACTCCCCAACAGCTCGCCACAAGCTGCCCTGCGGGCTTATTATTATTATTTTTATTTTATTTTAGACAGGCAATGTCGCTGATACGGTTAAATCAGAGTTCACTTAGCACACGTTCACACTACTTATTTTATAGATTGTCAAGTTTGTTTTTAAACTGGTTAACACTTCTGGCGTTCACTACTTCTGAGGGTAATTTGTTCCATGCCTTTACTATTCGATTAGAGATGAAGTTTTTGCCGATATATGTTTTAGATTTGCTTGCTGATAATTTAAAGTTGTGTGCCCTCGTGCGTGTGTTTGTATTTCGAGTAAACAAGTCGCTCAGCTCTGGACAGTCTTTGGTCAATGGATATTGCAGTAACAGATTTGTTACCCTATCGCTCTCAACACCATTAAAAAATAATATCATGGAATTATACGCGTGAATTTACGTTATGATGTTGGGTATGAGTAAGAGGCTGGGAGTCCACTTCGACACCTAATCCTAATAGTTTTAAGAAAGCGTCTGCCATCGGACCTTCCAACCCAGGGGGAAAACCCTGAGGATCTTTTTGAACTTAGACCGGTTTATACACAATATTTTCCTTCACCGAAGAACTGCTGTGAGTTCTAAGTGGTTGTTCGTGGGTACTGAACTTGTTTCCGAAAACCCAGTGGTATATATGTACCCCGACTAGTACAAACGCCAACACAGTTAACTGACCATTCGTAACCCTTATTAAAAGAAGCAACTGTGTTGGCGATGGTACCACTGATTAAGATTGAACTGCTATACCGGTAGACTATTACAGTGGTTTCGTTTGTGTGCTTATTAGTATCGATATGAAATGGCACTTGCCGCGCAGGTGGTGACGACAGTGGCGGCGAGCGCGCCGCCGGCACCCACGGCCGCGGTCGCGGCGCCCGTGTCCTCCGGCGCGCCGCTTTTCAAGAGCACGCAGTGCGCGCCGCGCCACATGACACAGCCCACTCCTCATGGTAAACAAACACCTCACGCCCTATGATTGGGTACTATATTATTAACCGACTTCAAGATTTCAAAAGAGGAGGTTATCAATTCGGTTGTATGTTTTTTTAATGTTTGTTACTCCAGAACTCCGTCATTTCTGAACCGATTTTGAAAATTCTTATTTTGATTGTAAGTATATATATATCCAAGTTGGTCCCGTTTTTGTCAAAACGTAGTTCTGTTGATGGGATCCATGATGAAACGAGGGAACTCCTCAAATCTTAAAGGCAAACATATAGTGATTTTTGTGTTGTTATCATGACGTTTGATGAAGTGGAACTGCTGATGATGATCAGAACAGAACTCTTCAACGACGAAAAGTTCACGTTTGGCGATTTGTCCTCCTTGCTGTGTTAGTTAAGCAAGTTCTATTTTCACGATTAATTTTTGTCATGCTCGAGTTCTGATGATGGGATCCATGAGGAATCGAGGGAATTCCTCAAATGTGAAAGGAACACATATAGTGATTTAAGGATTTCCATGAACTAATCAAGCATTTTCATTCAAAAAAGTGACATTTGATGAAGTGGAACTGCTGATGATTATCAAAACGGAACTCTTCAACGACGCATAGTTCACGTTTGACGAATGGTCCTCTTTGCTGTGTTTGTCAAGCAAGTTACATGTTTAAGACAATCATTTGTCACGCTCGAGTTCTGATGATGGGATCCATGAGGAATCGAGGGAACTCCTCAAATGCAAAAGGATATAGTGATATTAGTATTTTCATTAACAAATCAAGCATTTACATTTAAATAAGTGACATTAGATGAAGTGTAACTGCTGATGATGATCAGAATGTAACTCTTCAACGACGCTTAGTTCACGTTTGGCGATTTGTTCTCTTGGTTATGTTTGTCAAGCAAGCTAGGTTTTCAAGACACATTTTTGTCAAGGTAGAGTTCTGATGGAGGATTTTTAAAGCCATTTTTATTTCATTGTATGGAATCTAAGAGTGCACCATCTAAGTATAATAATCTTTCACCGGCCTCCCCGATTGAAGTGGGTTTCTAAAAAAAAAACAAATAAAATATTTATATTGTGGGATGGCACCTGTTTTGGAGACGATAAAATGTTTGTATGGGATCAATTACGATAAGAGCACAACAAGAGGAAAAAACATACTACGCTAAAGACAGCAAAAACGGTTCATACTAGACATAGACACAGCATTGTGACGTCACAACTATGTAATGTGTGACAAAATAAGTAAGTAAATAGTTTTGAAAGTTAAGCGTCTTTACAGTTCATAGGCGTAACACAATTTTTTTTATTGAATCATATCTAATTGGTAAGTATTAATTTACTCTCAGACTGTAAAATAACATGTTCGTCTTTTTCTTTTGTAATTTGGATTACTCTTTGTAATTTATTATTTATTGTGTAAACTTAGTGGTTCAGTATGCTTAGTATAAGTTTTAAGCAAAACAATCGAATACTATTCGATCACGTTAAACGAGCATACTACTGGCGATTCGTTTTGTGAAAACATGCGAGTATGTTTTAAAAAGAAACTTTCGATTCGATTTGCGTTTAGTCACAACGTTTTTAGTTTACTTTTGTTTAGGATGTTGGCTGCTTTGGATCGTTACGCGATGAAATTACGAAGTACCATTCATTTACACGTATTAAGCTCGTGAGAGCACTACATAATTCGTTCGGGTTATATCTGTTATCATGTTGTTTCATGTCTCAGTGCAAAAGTGAAAAGGATGTAAGATTTCAAGCACCTGTCAAGTCAATGTTGCGAAAACCCGCGAGCAGCGTTTAACAAATTAATTACTTGTTATTGAAGAATTAAAATTTAGATTAAAAGACTGAAATGAAAATAATTAAAACAAAATGAGAACGTATTCGACCCAGTTCGAAATGTTGATTGTGGAAAAGTAAGTATGCTGTAGTTGACACTGTCTAAATTTAATTATTGTGTGCA
The DNA here is from genome assembly GCA_905163555.1 of Notocelia uddmanniana. Taxonomy (NCBI): domain Eukaryota; kingdom Metazoa; phylum Arthropoda; class Insecta; order Lepidoptera; family Tortricidae; genus Notocelia; species Notocelia uddmanniana. The sequence continues at coordinate 50,769,738 of LR991052.1, forward strand.
GTAAAAACTTATTTATAGTTCAAGTCTAAGTATGTACTTGAACTCGTTTTAAACTAAAATGAGTCACTCGAAATACTTGAATTAAATGGTGATTATTCATTTTCAGACATGATAATACAAATAAACCTACCAAGGACGCTCACGGCAAGATGAAAGGCCTCTCGAATAGCGATCCAACCGGTGAAATAAAACGGAAAACGCTAGGAGGATGATGAGGAATAACCATAAGCAACTATCATTTGTCTAAGTTCTTCAGTAATTCAAAATACAGACCTGCTAGGAGTGTGATAAGTGATAAACCTGCTTCTCCGACACTGCATGTAGCTGCTTGGATGCCCATTATACAGAGGGCTCTCTTTTACAACTCAGTAAGGCTTGAGTTATGTGCCGGGCCTCCAACAGTTCCTCAACCTGACTTATTAATTTTAGCCGCTTGGGTAGTGTAACAAGCAAACATGCAGACGAACTGAATACCTCCTTCTTTTTATTGATGTCGGTAAAAATGGGTTCAACATGATGTCACAATGAACTTTAATATTTTATCTTATAGGTAGCTTATAAGTTAAAAAATCAAAGTTTAGCTTCAACTTTGATTTTTAAGTTATAGGTATGTTGTTTGGTTTCTGTTGGCCAATATAACTTCAGTCTCTAGAACAATATTCCTATGCTATTGTGCTAAATAACATACAGGTCTATTATCAATGATAATGATCTCTAGATGACTGATATGTATTGAATAACGTCAGTGTCTATTCATAAGATATAATTATAAAGAATTAAAATTACATATGTATGTTTCAAAGTCGTTTTATTTAATTTAAGAATAACATATTTGGTTGATATTGAAACTAGGGCCTACACCAGTTCTTGAGATGACGTAGTGGATCCCGGGCATTTAATAATCTGGGGAGCCGGAAAGACAGGAATCTCCACCAAAAAAGGAGTCATTAACCAGGGATGCTGTGGGCTGCGGGTCGCCAGAATCTCCTAAAATTAAAAATCAGTACTCAGTAAATTTTACTACCAAAATTAATCCTAAATCCATTATATCAACTTGCACCTCCAAATTTTGGGTTATCATTCAGAATTCTGTAGTCTATATACCAAAACTAAAAAAAATTGGTATCATTAATTTTGAGTTGGATCTAAATACAATACCTATAAGTTTGTTAGGCTTCTGTGTATTTTTGTGTGTTGTTTGCCTATAGGTTAAAGTGGATTCATGTAGTTTAGTCTGCATTGTTTAGCTTAATTTAAGTATAGCATAGTTGATGGTAAACATAGTACTTATAAATTTGATTTTATTAAAGAACAGGGACATATAATTAATGATATTCCTTCCTGATTAAAGGAAAATTTTATTACCTAATAATATGATTATATATGGATTTCTTCTTTGTAATCCTTACCATTTGAACATTTAATTAATGGTAATATTTTGTACAGTAAAAAGGTGTTCTATTTCCAGTGATGTTATAAATATTTTAAATGGTTGCCATCCACACATCCTACAATGCCTGGAATACCATACTATCAAATCTGAAAATTAAAAAGTGTATCAACACGCATCACAAAAAATATGCCTTTGACATTTGTATTTTTACAAGTATAACCGGACAGTAAGAGTTTTTGGAAAACGTATATTTCTATTTAATATTCTGGATGAATCAGGGCTTGGGTTACTTCCTGTGGTTGTGAGTAGGTACTGCATAATTTTTGACATACATTTTTAACCACACCTACAGGACGCTGATATGATCCACATGCATAGAAATATAGTGCAGTTAACAAATACAAAAAATCGATATTATATTTAAGTAACTAGGTAATAAAAGGTAACATTGTGAGCATATGACAGACATTGTATGATCGTAATCACAAACCTATTATTGCAAGCTTAGATACTTACTAGCCGAGTTCCTTTGAATTTGCCAATTCTTGACGATAAAGGAATGCTAATAATAATAATTCTATGGTTAAGCGGTATTATTACCGAAATTCGACATCACTTAGATCTTTTACAGGATCGGATAGTACCCGTAAAGCTTTACGTTTTCGGCGAAGATGTTTACGTTGATTCTGGGATTGAGCACTCACAAACATATTCCAAGCAAATATGTTTTACGCACAATTCTCGCAATAATCCCTATAAAAAACAAATTCCAAACACCCTCTCACCGGGCTCTCACTAGCCAAACACCAAGTGAGTAACTTAACTAATAAGTTCACGTTATTTAACGCTTACGAATGTCAAAATATTAACTTATACTCGCATAAACAAAGAAAATACGATTCGATTTTCAAACGCGCTCACTGAGTTTGAAATACGCGCATTAATCAGTTAGCAATAAAGGTTTATACTCGATGTTTTAGTTTCTAATAGTTACCACCAGAGGCGCTGTTCAAGTTATCATACAAATTGAGACTAAACGCAAACGCGTTCGTTTGTGTTTATGTTTCGAAAAAACTTATACTAGAGGTACAGTATCCATATAGTAACACCGTGCTCTAAGTTTTAACATGAGGATAGTACCTACTAGTAATCCAAATGGTCCACTGGGGGAGCAGTCCCGTTAAGAATGCGCATGCTTGCTTGGTGAAAGACTTAGCTCAGCCAAAACAAACACAGTAGCATAGAGTCGAGGCTAAAGTCAAACACGTTTGTTACTTTACTACGTACGACCCTTGCCAACTATGCGGGGGTGCTCTACCAATGTGGGTTTGGCAATAAGTAGAATATGCGTCCTCAATATACACTTTACTTTCATTAAGATTAACTTTGATTTTCCAGACAAGGGACTACCGAAGGCCATGGTGAAGCCCAACATCCTGACGCATGTGATCGAGGGCTACGTGATCCAGGAGGCGGGCGAGCCATTTGCCGTAAGTAGCTCTTACATCAGATACAAACGCTGTACTCACGTCGTTAGAGCAGATATATATATTTAGAGCTGTGATAGAATAATGTTTTTAACCCCAAGGTGAACCGGCCGCTGCGTGAATGGGCAGCCGACAAGGAAGACAAAGAAAACAAACTGCCTTCGAGCGATGAACCGCCACGTGAGTTCTACCCTAACCTCCTTCTGCAAATCTATACACGTTGCCTACCCAAGTTCTTGGCCCCATTGGTAGTTATTTATGTTTTAATTTTATTTATCAGGCAAGCAGATCATCCGACTGCTGCCTGACCAAGAGAATTATACAGTAGTCCTCGCCGGTCTCAAACGTTAGTAGCGATACAATTAGTCGGAAATACCTACTTTCTTGCTGCATCTCACCATAAATTGCTTACTAACACAGTTTTACTAAATGATCATATTTATTCGTGAGCGTTGATGAGGTCTATAACCATTCGCAATAGCTAAAACATTATACATCTTCGTAACGGTTTTCATAATCAGGGTTAATCACAGTTAGACGTTTGAAGTGAACAGATGAACACGATTTTGTGACGTTCTGCAGGCAAGAAGCAAATGTTGGAGAGTGGGGGTAGCCTGGCTCGCATCAGCTCGAGCAACGAGACCGACGGCGGAACGGGCGCGGGGGCGGGAGCGGGCGCGGGCGCGGGGGCGGCGGCGACCGCCAAGACGGAGAGCGCCGCGGAAGACGCGCCCGCAGCGGCCGACGCGCCCAAGCTGCCCAACGTCAGCAAGTGGACGGTGAGTTATTGTGCTATGAGAAACATCTAGCGATAAAAAATCGGTATAACTATTTCATATCTTCCGGTTCTTTTCTAATGAATAAAATGATTGACGCTTCGTATTGGCAGTGTCCAAGGCAACGCAATGATAGCATTTTTCGTATGTAATCAAAGTATATTTAATATCCAAAAAAACCGATTCCAATTTTGTACTTTGCCATGCCACACAAATGAGATTTTCACATATCCTTCCTACTTCACCACATGTAGAGTCGACAACAAACAGATCGATCCACCCAAAGTTACAAATATCCACGTATCCACAACCCTAATTTTAAGTCAATAAAACACGGATACATATTTTGTAATTTTGTGTGGAGCGATCTCTCTGTTGACTGTGCTGCTTTCCGATAACAAATGAGGTGGTTTATACAGAAAATAGCCAAGTCACTTTATATGGGCCGACGATATAAAAACCCAAGTGCGTGTCGGGCTACGCGTGGTTTAGGGTTCCATAGCTGTCACCCGTGACATTATGCGGACTTAAAATGTCACAAACTGTACGTAAGTTTGCTTTCCCGAGTACATTTTGTTAAGTTCGGCTATTACTCGTTAACTACTAATGTCTACTTGTCGTATATACTTTTTGTCGGCCACTGCCTGTCGATACTGCCTACGAAACTGGAGGTTGTTAAGGGCATCTGTTTATGTGGTGAGCAAAAACATTGGTTTCTGGGACTTGGATGTTTTCTATGTACATATTTAAGTATATATCTATTAAATATATCGTCGTCTAGTACGCATAACACAGGCCTTATTGAGCTTACTATGGGACTAGTTCGATTTGTGTATAAATATGTCCTCTAATATATTTATACTACTACCACGGTGATTCTTTCACACACTTAGCAACTGTTTAGCTGGCGCAGGGCTGCAATAGGTTCTAGTAAATAAAGTAGCACGCCTTTTGGTGCTCTTCCCCGTCCCGGAGGCACATGATGATGGCGTCGTGGTGTTGCAGGTAACTGTGACGGCTAGAACTAGTGACTCATCACACCTATGTTGGTCTAACAGTTGATGATGAACTGGGGCACCCACATATTGCAACATTACTATATTAAAGCACAAAAGCCATATAGCACACTGCGCCTTCTGTATATGGCAATGGCCCACTCAGTTATAAACTATGGTATCTCAAGCTATGGAAGAACATACAAGACATACTTACAGTGCATATACATAACATACAAGTAAGATTATTAAAAACTATAGTACCACTTTAATTTAATATAAACATAGAAATAATTATGATAAATTGTTTAAGCACTGTGTAGAATCTTAAATGTATATGATCAAGTTAAACTGGCCATAATATTGTAATATAAATACAGAATGGGAAAACTATGTAGGTATGAGAGGCCGTCCACATATTAAGTCACGCAAAATTTTTGAACTTGAACCCCCCCCCCCCCCCCCCATCGCTGTGACGTAATATGTGGATGGCCACTGAGAGGCCAGGTGGTCTCAGTCTGACAAACCACAAATACTACATTTTACCTAGAAATACTAATAATATATATGGCAGGAGAGCATGTTCGTGTGCTACCTACCTCACACACTAAATGGTTTCCAATTACATGTTATCAATAGACTAGTAAATAAGCCAAAGCAAGTTAAAAATATTATCAAAATCAATATTGTAATATAACTCATCTTTAACAATAGCAGACTAAAAATATAGCATCACAATCTCAGAAATATTAAGATTTAGCTAAGTGAGATGTAATTAAATGTAGCATTTTAAATTCTGAAATAAACAGTTTAAGGCTGAGATGCACCAAACCGCCTGTAATGGTAAACGGTGTTTGTAGTGTAAGCTGTACGCTTAATAAAACTGCAAATCGATGTACAGTTTAGCCGTTTGGCACACGCATACTAGAGGTGTAAAAAATTTTTTTGACCCGCAGTTTCTAAAAAAATTCCCTTTTTGTATGGAAAAAAAATTTTATTTTCAGAAACCTATCGTGTGTAGTATCATATGAAAGGACTTTTTAAGGCGATTCTAAAAATATACCACATCATTACATTTCAGCCATACTATTTAATTAAATCCAAAGTAATTTTCGAAACATACCAAGTTTGGGCTCATCCAGACACGATATGGCTGATTTTTTTTAAATACAATATATCACAAATGATACGTGATATCCTCATATCTAACCTCAAAAACGCAAATTTGAAAATAATGTCGCTAAGTATTTTTTTTAATTTTTCAATATTACAAAGTGACACAGTTCTACTTCAATACCTATTTTACGTGACTTATGGAGCGGTAGTGCAGATACGGTACATATTAATCATAAAATGATACGTAGTAATATATATATATTTCCAATGGGAAATACCTCTTTAACCATTTAACTGCGTCTTTTCATCAGTTGGTATAGTTTGTTTAGTTTTTGACATAAAATATCAAGGTTGGACTCCTTCAGATACGATATACCCAACTAATTAGGTTAGATATCAAGATATGACGTATCACAAATGATACGTTGAGGGAGGCAAAGAATTTATCGTTTTTGATCGTTATTATCACTTAGATAACACCAATAATAAACAATACAGCACAGTTTAATACAATTCCAGTAGAACTGTGCCAAATGAAATTATTTTCAAAATTGCTTTCTTGGGGTTAGATATTAAGATATAACGTATCATTTGTGATACGTCATATCTTGATATCTAACCTAGTTAGTTGGGTATATCGTATCTGAAGGAGTCCAACCTTGATATTTTATGTCAAAAACTAAACAAACTATACCAACTGATGAAAAGGCGCAGTTAAAGGGTTAAAGAGGTATTTCTCGTTGTATATACTACGTATCATTTTATGATTAATATGTACCGTATCTGCACTACAGTTCCATAAGTCACGTCAAATAGGTATTGAAGTAGAACTGTGTCACTTTGTAATATTGAAAAATAATAAATAAATTCTTAGTGACATTATTTTCAAAATTGCTCTTTTGAGGTTAGATATGAGGATATCACGTATTATTTGTGATATATTGTATTTAAAAAAAATCAGCCATATCGTGTCTGGATGAGCCCAAACTTGATATGTTTCGAAAATTATTTTTGTTTTAATTAAAAAAATATGGCTGAAATGTAATAATGTAGTATATTTTTAGAATCGCCTTAAAAAGCCCTTTCATATGATACTACACACGATAGGTATCTGAAAAAAAAAATCCATACAAAAAGTAAAATGTCTCATTACTCCCCCCCTAAGTGAAATATTTTTAGGAACTGCGGGTCAAAAATGTTGTTTTGACCTCTAGTATGCGTGTGCCAAACGGCTAAACTGTACATCGATTTGCAGTATTTCTCTGAAATCGGGCTTGTACGGCTACCACTATTGTTAATATCTGAATGCATGGAAACTTCGGCAAGTTCCTATGGGATGACAGCTGTAGGCGCCATATTTAATCATAGTTGCACCAACAAACAATCGACGATCGGTTTGTGATTGAGTGAATTTTTACTATACCTTGTAATCTGTTACTTCAACCATTTGAGACATCCCAAAACCCATAGAACGTAAACACGCAAGACTTATCGGAATTATAAATAAAATCACGTAATAGTATTAGGGCTTTTCGAGTAAATAAAAATAATATATTGCTTTTCTTAAACATAATTTAAGTAAATTTTTTTTAGTTCATTGTTATTGAGTATTTTATGATAATAATTCACCACCCAAACGGTTACGTTGTATGTCGTTTTCTTTTTAAAACTAGTGTTGTGACTACGTCTGTCGTTTCGATTCGGAAGATGATTCCGTAAATTGATAAAAATCGATTAGGTACCAATGATATTTTAAGTATAAATACGTTACCCGCGTACCTAAAGTGTGCCGCTATAAAGACGCTAAACATCGCCTATTGGCTTCAGTCGCTCCCGGGTAAGCGAGAGAGGCGAATGTTGACACGAGTTCCCGCCAACGACAGACCGACGAGCTACGCGACGGCATCAGCACGATGACGTGGTTAAGAGAATATGTCTGCCTTTCTTATTTATTCTTAAATTGTTTGTTTTTGTATGGAATTTAGAACACCATACATAATAAGTAACATTTTTTCGTTTGAGGAGACTGATACAATCATGTGATATAAAACATATAAAGGCATCATAAAAACATTTCAAAAATCGGCTGTAAAATCGATTCAATCAACCATTCGTTAATAAGCGCTTCCTTTGACAAATGATACGTCTTAGCATCATCACTACAAACGTCAATTCATAAATGTCAAATGGTTGAAGTAACAGATTACAAGGTATAACCGACTTCAATAGAAGGAAGGAGGTTCTCAGTTCGTCTGCATGTTTGTTTTTCTTTTTTTTTATGTATGTTTGTTCCCCGATAACTGTTGACCACCTCGGCCGATTTTGATAACTCTTTTTTGTTTCAAAGCAGGTACTCCCAAGTTGGTCCCAGCATATAAATTTGGTGAAGGTCAGATGGTGGGATCTAGGAGGAATCGAGGGAACTCCTCGTATTTGATATTTTCTGTAGGTAACCAAGCATTGGCTCACGGAAACCACAAATTGTGGCATAGCGAAGTACAAAATTGGAGTCGGTCTTTTCTTTGGTATACCAAAAAATTATTTATATTCTGTAGGTGGCGGAGGTGTGCGAGTTCATCCGCAACATCCCCGGGTGCGCGGGCTACGCGGACGAGTTCCTCATGCAGGAGGTGGACGGCGAGGCGCTGCTGCTCATCCGCGCCGAGCACCTCGTCATGGCGCTATCCATGCGGCTCGGGCCCGCGCTCAAGATCGTGGCCAGCATCGACGCGCTGCGCCCCGACGCCGACCAGCCGCACGACCATGACTGAGGTACGAGGCACGCGCGCACACCGCCCGCCTCTACATTCTGTTCGAGTACTTGCTGACTCTCACATTTACTTGATAGGATCTTGATTGTTTTTTATACCATGTCGGTGGCGAACGAGCGCTGGTGTGACCACTTACCATCAGGCGGGCCGTACGCTTGTTTGCCACCGACGTGGTATAAAAAATATATATATAAGCGATAGAACACGCACAAGGAGGCAAAGTATAACCCGTGACGACGAATTTGCCTCATGGCGCGGCGTGCCTTACGTGGAGGCAGCGTATCCATTTGAGGCAGTCGCTCGACCCGAGGCGTCCTCAAGTGGATACAAGGCCACACATGTATGTGCGTGTGCTTGCTTATTAAATTGCAGAAGTTCATGTCTGTTAATGTGTAACTTTATTACTCAAGTCACATGTCAAAATCAAAACAGGTAGTATATTGTCATTTAACATGACAGAAGTTAAATAATACGGTATTTGATTGACACTTCTTCGGGTCTAGACGTATTCCGAGTTTAGTCGATGGGAAAACTTTATTCACTATTTATTATTCATTATTCTTCATTTTTCACCTTCTACAACTCATGCTCATTTGCTTGCTATTATGTAGTGAGTGAATAAAGGTTTTATCTGAGAACTGTTGATAAAGGTGTTTTGTTTGAAAACGAACACGCCTAAGGACGGGTTGCACCAACTTACGATTAGACGAAGATGATTTTTCATATTTTAACGTAAACCGCTTACTACTACAGCTGGTGTGGTGCAACCCACCCTAATTATTATTTTATTAAATTAGACAACCACAACTTGAATTTTGCTCAACAATGATTTCATCATTGGAATTGTTCATCGATGAAAAAATGACTTGTAAGACCGACACGGGAGCGACACCTACGACCGCTTAATTGACACGTAAATATCTCCAAAGTTCCAAAGTTGAAACAGTGACGACTTCACTTGTGTTCAGCCTGCACCTGGATACAGATATCATCTGTTGTTTCAACTGCCCACCAGATAACTAAATAGTAGAGTGAAATAGAACCCAATTTGAGAGCAAACGATAGGTAGTGTGGAAGTATATAATGCCAATGAAAGAAATCGTTGAAAAAATGTACCCGCGTTAGCATAACCAAACCAACACCAAGTGTGTCACCAAATCGTTTTGCAATACTTTTGTTTTATTTCCTTACATTGTTTGAGAAAAGAGCTATATTTCTGTTAGCGGCGGACCGCCTGCCTCGTTTTTGGCAGGTATTGCCCACCACCTAGTCGGATACCGAATGTTATCAATATTTTTTTCATTTTCACCCCTTATTTTTCGCCGAGAGGAATGTAGTAAAAACCTAAACCGAAATGAGACTGTGAGAAGTAGGTTATTCTTTTATTATCTTTGATGTTTATTTTTATGGTTATATTTAGACAATACTGCTAAAATTTACAGTTGATATGGCATTAAATATTTTCATTTCTAATACACAATGTTTATCGTATGTCATACGATACTATAATTATCACATGTTTTGACCTTTTCCTGATACTATTTATAAATATGATTTACTTGTAGATGAAAGATTTATTTGTAAGTGTCGAAGTTGCATTAGATATTTTCCAACTATCTCTATTACAATTTACAACAAATAAATTAACAAGATGTATTTCTTTTGCAGAATTGCTTTAAGCTCCATCCAGAGTGGGCGACATATAGAGTAGTGCTAGAGTTAAGTAAGTGTTCATACATTATAGCCTATATATCGAATGGTGGTGTAAAAACAGTTGTATATAGTTTTAGTCTAATGTTTAGATTCATTTATTTTTAATCACTGGAATACACTAATTGTAACTGTAATTCAAGTATTATTTAAGATTTATTAGGTATATATTCAGGCTTATACTAATGTATAATTTTCAAGTTATATTTTGTAAATGAATCCAATCCACATTATTAATTCATTATATTGAAAATTCATTAACCACGTGTCAAAGCTTTGTTTGTAAAATGTATACGTCGTAGTGTAAATGTGAGAGTGGAGACGAGTTATTTGTTGTTCGTGAGTTAAAGTATCCTTAGGTCGAAACGTGTTCCAGGCATTGCCCTGACCCCGCGCGCGATGCGAGGGAGTACTCGAGGACGAGTTGTCGAAAGTTCCGCCTATTTAGTGTTAAGCATCAAAGGTACGTAAATAAAAAAAACATCTTATACAATTCTGTCATTGTCTACCGGCGCGCCTGAGGCGGCCTACAAGCCGTCATCACGAAACAATCATAAAATCATGTCAACACGCCGGTGGATATCATTCTTTTGTTTTGGGAGCATTAATCTTCTAAACTTCATTCTCATAACTATAAAAGAATGAGATTTATTCTAAATAAAAAACAGCCATTCATGTCAGCGAGTATTATTATACATTAATGAATCATTATTCCCGCGATCGAATGGTAATGCAACCGCAAAATTTTCCACATTCTTCAACTTGTGCCTGATTTTGACATTACTTTCATCGTGGTCAATAAGGAGTTCCATTTATAATCTATGCAATTTGCTACATATTTAAAAAGCAATTAATTGCTTTCGACATTAAAATCGATACAAATAAGAACATTTACATTATGAATATTATGATACTATTTAATGTTTGATTCGTAGAAACATCATATTATATACATACAGCGATTTTTCGTTCACTGTATGCATAAGTATGCTTTACTCGCTGATATGAAAAAACCGTCTCAAACAGAACGTAGTTTAGACTTAGCGTTAATTATTTATCCTATCTTAGTGAAGAAATAAATACCATTCATTCATGTCAGTGCCGTACTCAAGCCGTGTTGAGGGTTTATATTATACCACAACACTCGTCGATTGACCAGCCAACATTTCTCGCACCGATATGTCTGCATTGTCTTTATTTTATTTTAAAGTGATTGTTAACCGATGTAAATAATTTTATAGAACTAATCAATGGTTATGTTATGAATGACAAATACCTATTAATATAGGTATTTGTCATAACCATTGATCCTAAAGAATTTAATGTAAATTGTAATTCGTATTTGTAATGTAATTTGTATTATTAGAACTGTGTTCTCACCTGAAGAATGAGGCAACCATGGATCCAGTGGTTTTATAAGTGTGCACTAATACCCAATTATTGGAATAAATTGTAATAATACTTGTTATTAATTTAGATCTGTTTAAGTTGTTTTTATTGCCAGTGCAATAATATTGAAATAAGAATTGTATTAGACAACGCAATGTCATTTTATTAATAATATTATTGAAATGTAACATTTTTCAACATCCTTCCTACTCATGAATCGACTTAAATCTTATGGTGCTATTTAATTTCGTATTTTTGTGATAACTATGTAGCGGCCGACCCGAGTCTCCGGGTCTCTTAAATCTCGGCGCCAGTCTGGCATCAAGCTACCTTTCCACCAGAGCTAAGCTGAGCTGCTGATCTATACAAGTGCTTAAAACGGTATTAACTTGACCAATTTGTTTGGAAACATATCTTAGTGTAGCTCTGGTAAAGCAGCCTTAGTTTTGACATTAGTGCATCACCTAAATATTCAAACTACTTTATAAGTCAGCAGTAACAAACTGAATATGAAAATATAGTCGTGTCTACAAATTAACAAAGTGTCGTTGCGCTCGCTAAAGTCGCTATGTGAGAGCATAATTATGAAAAAAAATCTTATATTTATCTATTAGGGAATGTTTTGAGGTTTTCAAAATTGGGTACATAGCGGTATTTACAGGCTCAACGACGAATTTAGGCTATATACACTGCGTAGGATAATGTATATAAAGTGGTAATTAATTTAATACCAAAAGCAGAGAAGGTGTATATATATTATGTGTACAGAATAAGGGAATTTTTAAACTAATTGAGGTCCTATTGCATCAACGGTTTTATTTTTATCTGTTATTTATATTAATATATCACTCCAGTGTGAAATGTTATCAAGGTAACGTAAAGTTTAGGAATTCCCGACGATCGGAAAGAAGGTTGTACGCCGGTAGGTACGCACGTCTACACGAATGAGAGGCTGCCAACACTTTCAGTGCTAACGTTCTCTGCTTCCAACATTGTCGTGATTGGGTCTAGTCGCCGAAAGTGTTGCTTGGTGTCTCAATAGTTTCTTAAATACAATGTTGTACAGTACGGGGCATCGGCCTTATTCATGCGAATGTGGTGCCTGTTTCACTAAAGTTGTAAAAGTCTAATAATAGGTTTAAACGTGTGTAGCCATGGTAACCGAAATATTCAAATTATGTATTACGTTCTTGCAACTTTTAGATTCAGGCATCTCCTGTGGTTCGCGCTTTGTAGTTGTTTTATTATAGTATGTTTGTGATATTGATATCTATTTTACATATATATATATATATATGACTAGTAAATTAGTTACTCAACCGACAGCTTGAGCACTGCCATAAGAGCTATACTGTTATCAATATTGTTGCATCACGCCTGAAAAACAACGCGACAGCTTCGCAGTTAGAAGAGGCTTTTAACATTATGCGGAACGGGTAAAAATTATAAGAAATAAATTATTTTAGAATAATAAAACAACAGTTCCTGAACAGTTTACGAAAAATGATTTTCAGATATCAATCGCATTTACACGTAAGAAAAGCGACGATCTTGAATATACCATAACATACGGTTTAGTCTCTTCTGGCCAGTGTTTTCTTCTACACCTATATGTACAAATATGTTTACTTCTTGAATTTTTTACCTGTAACTTTGTGATTCTTGCATACAGAGGCGTGATTAAACAATTTTGTGAAGGTATCTCCTAGCCAGAATAAGTAATAGCTCGGTGAGAAAATCTGAGAGTCGTCGTGTCTCCTCGGTAGCGACCGGGGGAGCACCGCACGGGCTCGGCGGTCCCACCGGGCGCGCGGGCGGTTAATGTTTCCGTCTTCTACTTTGCTCAAAATTTTACTAAAGGCGAAGCTCACGATGAACATAGAAAAAATAAATCAAATAAGACTGATAAAATCTCTTTTATTTTGTCTCTTGCGAATACATGCACCAACTCTTACTGAAAATATTTTGTAAATCTAAAACACATGTTCGTTAATTAGTAATTTAAGGAGCTAGAAAGAAAATGAAATAAGTACTTCAACGATGTGTAGCTTATTATTGTATTGCCATGTTCAGAAACAGTGGTCCATTGAAGAGCTACAAAATTAATAATTGACTGGTTACAAATTACAGGTGTTCTAAAATCTTATAGATAAAACGTTACAGGTTACAGGTACTTTCTGCATTTTATAACTGCTATGTGGGAGCTCCATTAAGTGCCAATTTGAATTGACGAGTAGAACATTTAGTCAGAAAATTTTTTCCATACAAATTTAGATGTTTAATGTCAGATTTTATCAATTTACTACTCGTACGACTAACCACGAGGACCCTCAGTTATGCGGGAATCGAGTTTTTAGTCACATTTCAGAGCCAGAAAAGTTCACCTACACTTGAAGTAATAGTGGTATTAATAATTAAGTACCTAACATAGTATCATTGTTACCTAATATCAATAAAGTTGCTACCAAGTGGGTAACGTGCGACACAGTGGCCCAGTCAGTGTTTAGCCGACCACAATAGTACATTTCGATGCTAGTGCGGAAAGTATGTCATTTCTTCACGAGTACCGAGGGATGCCACGAGCCGCAGGCGAGTGGCAACACTCGGGACGAGTGAAGAATGACATTTCCGCACGTGTATTGAACGACGTTTTTTAATACAGTTGCGAAAAAATAAGAAAAACAACAAGTAATATTTATAAAAACAATATCGAATGTTGCCTTTAGAAACTTAAAACATGCTTGCAGTAAGTAAAAACGCCTCTTCTTTGACAGGCGTTTCGGCAGCTATTCCGTTCCACTCAGACAACTTATTAAGAACGGTTTTTCAATATTCAATATTAAAAAATAAACGTGTTATAATGATGAAGAGGTAAGTAATAAAATATGAAATGTGTATATTTTTCGTATTCTGATATTAACAGTAGGTTTTTATGTTGATTACGACGTTTAAAGGAAACTAATATTTAACACCCAGCAATAAGGAGTCATGCATTGGAACAAGCATAAATTTAAAAAAAATGGAAAAGTGAAAAGCACTAGTGCGCGAAAACCAACTTTCCGCACGCTAAACAGCTACGTAAAGTAGCACTTTTTGAGCAACTGTATTAAACAGTATTTTAGACAGTTGTGCATCTTATTCCCTTGTAATAAATAAGGCGAGAAATGTACAAGTGTAACCGTTCCCGAAACATTAAATACATATGTCAATCTCAAAATATACCGAAGCCTATATTCGATCAAAACTTCTCTAAGTCAGCTATTGGTCACCTACCACTTTTATCATACATATTTGAGACATTCATAGGGTAAATCGCTAATAACTGACCATTTAAGAACGCGTCATTCTGTTACGAGAACTGAACAGGAACTTTGCATGCTCAAGTCCTTATTAAAATATTATAACGACGACGCTCTGTTTATCAATTCTTCTAGTTATTTCGATTCAAAAGTACCAACGCATATATTGATTGCCGCATAGTTGCCAAGTGACCAGTAACAGGGTATTCATCATAAGTATTTGACATATCAAAGGAGGAATATAGTTGACAAAGTGTATCAGGTGACGTTTATTTAGGTATAGGCTTGCCGAGACAATTTAGCGAAGACTGCTACACATACAGTGTAAGAGAGCTACGCGTAGCCGCTGTAGAAGGCGTCCGCGGCGGGCTGCGCTAGCCGGTAGCCGTCGGGCCGGCGCGGCTTGGGCTTCATGTTCTTGCCGTGCACGGGCTTCGCTTGCGGCTCGTTCCTCATCTCCGGAATGTGCTGGAACAATACGCGGGTTATAAAACGAACTATACCTATCCGGGGTCCTCTTTCTTTTGTTGGTTATGAGTAATAGGGGAAGTATTAATAAAGAATTTCTCCTGGTACTCGCTGCGAATAAAAGGGTGTAAGGACAAGTGGGAATAACCCCATACCTACTTACAGAAAAGGTAATAACGTGGAGTAAAACTAATCTTAAACTGTACGCCCCTGCAATGATTCCGGTCACATCTGACATTGGACTAAGTAGGTACACAGAAACTCACAAATTGAAACAATTACTACTAGGACAGGGGAATTTGAGATGAACAAATTTCGTTTAAGCGGTAAGCGTCCACACAGGCCCGCATCGGTCGCGTCGCACGCAACGGGTTTTAGTATTATTTGTCATTATAGGTAGTTACACAAGTGCGTCCACTGATCCGCACCGTACGTCGGTGGCTGTTACTTGCTTGTTTGTTAGAAAAAGACATACAGCAACTCTTTATTACAACGACAGGTGTCGTAATAGTTACCCGATTGCTCTGTTCTGTGTAGTCCATCGGTCGGCGCGCCGGCAGCGGGCGGATCATCATCTTCGTGCGCGTGAGTGGGAGGCTCGGGGCCTTAAACGAGATCCAGTAGATGGTGTGGCTACGGTGCTCGTCCGATGTCACGTAATATCCATTTAGATTACTGATAAGACATAAAATACACTCATTTTTCAATACATAAATCTACAACTAACTAACGCCACAACACACATGCTGGGAGCACATGAATAACAGATCCATGCCATTATATTGATTTTAAATAACAGTTTAATATCGGGAAAATTGCAATGACAATGCGCGAGTCACCATGTACCATTTACACATTCCTCTTATTTACTTTTTGAGATACCTACCTTGATTAAATTATATTCATTAGTGTATGATAAGTGAGAATATTTACGCTTTCTCCTGCGTATACATATGTACTCGTATGTATTACCTTCAAAAAGATTTCTTACTTGCAAATGTATACATACCTCTGACTTCCTATGGATATATCTTTGTTTTACTATGTGAGTACCATTTTGCATTTTATTGTCCCTCACATGCTCATAAGAATATGTTTACTAATGAGAACTTTAATAAACCTTACATCGAAAGCCCGAACGTGTGCATACGTCATGACTTGACAACAATGGCTTCTCTTAAAAACTTGTGGCACCTAGGGCAATGCTACTCGCTGCAGGTTTAATAAAGTATATCTAGACACGCGGCAGCGTGTCCAGCCAAATTCACCCCAGGAACTGGAGGACAGCAGCCGTGTGTTAATTTTTACACGAACCTAGATACTTATCATGAAAAACAAGTTGCATAGAAAATAATTACAGAGTCCAAACAAATATCTAACCTCAGCGGGATCAATACCCAGAAATACTGAGTTCATAGCGTACCTTTTGTCGCATTCTTTATACCACCAGGCGCCGCCGTGCTCGACGGCGCATGAGCCGTCCTTCCACTCGTCGTGGTCCATGTCCAAGGCCGAAAACTTCTGCCCGGCGTGGTACGACAACGAATCACCTGCCGATTTATTGAAACATGTGACTCTGAACTACCGCTAATGTTGTGTCTACTTTTATTTATTGGAGAAACAACAGAAGTGAAAGCATATAACAATAAGTAGGTACAAATTTTATATTAAGTGTAATCTTAATACAATTTTAACTAGCAGAAGTATTACATGCAAAAATTAATTAGCTGTAAGAGAAAATAAGACTTCAACATTTCGTACAAATTGCCAACGATTTCGTAGCGCTACGCTCGTAGCCGGTAACATGTGAAAAACCGTATGAAAGCGCCTACGCGACGAGTGCTCGACGCTCGCGTTTCCGGCACTGAATTTATTTATTGAAATGGTGTTAAAGTTACAACAAACCTACTATACGACTTAAGCTTGTGATTCAGCTAGAATCGCACGTAAGTATATTATAGGACCGGGATTAGTTTATTTTATGTATGTATTTACGATAGCTGTCATTTCATATACCACCACCACCATATCAGCCCTAGGACGTCCACTGCTGGACATAGGCCTCCACCAATTTCATGCACGGAAAAAAAGGAATACTTAAGTCAAGACTACTAATATTCTCAGGAATATTGTTTAAATACAAGTAAATATTCTCTTTAGAGAAGAATATATTCTTAGTACAAGAATCCTTGCTCTCTCTTATGAAGAATAATTTATACTTCGATTTTTTCTTGCTGGAAGAAAATATTCTTGACTGAAGAATATTGCGTGTTTAACTGAACATAACTATCTTTGTTAAATAAAGATCAGGAAAAGTTTTTGATTCAAAACAATGTAGTCTTCTTGCAAAGTAAGATTTGAGTTGGTTTAAAATATGAAGGTTCTTCTTGGGTTAAGAAATATAAATTCTTCAACGACCCGTGTCATGGACCATGGACCATCATGGACCCAGGTATGTCCTTAAACTACGACCAAGACCACCGGGGAATGGGGGTTGGCAATCGCAGTATCTCCACCGCATTATATGAATGCTGCTGCCCATTCCCCGGTGGTCTTGGTCGTAGTTTAAGGACATACCCGGGTTCATATACACTATGACGAAAAAAACTGGCACCTCTAATAGGCGATTCGTCTGTTCGTTTGCCTCCTATGTCATAAAAAAAAGAATTCTTATCATCACGACTAATTAATACATGCCTTGTCAACCAAATGTCGCTACAACAGTTACATACCAGCCGTCCCATAGTACGTTCCGAGGGTGCTAATTCTGTAACCTTCGTACTCCGGGCCGATTGTTAATACGGAGTAAGCGGCATAGGCCTCATGTCCGTTTTGTGTTTCCAGTTCCACGCGCAACTCGTACAGCTTCTGATTGGTGAGATAGTGCAGCTTGTCCAAACCAAGCCAAAACTCGCCAGCCAGGTTTCCGAAGCCATACTTGTAGTCGGTCCAACCTTTATAGAAATCCTGAGAGCCGTCAAAACGGTTCTGGAATACCTGAGGAGTGAGTGAATATTGTTTTTTATATTTACTTACGTATCTTCTATAAAGTTTTTGCCTTCTCTAATCGATATGCCAGTGTAGCCAATTATTTTTTGTTGGGGTTGCAGTGATAACGCTGAATTGGGTTACCAGATTTTATAAAGTTTATACAGGCTGTTTTTATTGAATTCCGTTAATGGCGTGGGCATGTGAGGAATGCGAGATAGTGCAGCTTGTGCAAACCAAGCCAAAACTCGCCAGCCAGGTTTCCGAAGCCATACTTGTAGTTAGTCCAACCTTTATAGAAATCCTGAGAGCCGTCAAGTTCTGGAATACCTGAGGAGTGAGTGAATATTGTTCTTTTTTTTAATTACATACGTATCTTCTATCAAGTTTTTGCCTTCTCTAATCGATATGCCAGTGCAGCCAATTTTTTTGTTGTTGAGGTTGCAGTGATAACGCTAAATAGGGTTACCAGATTTTATAAAGTTTTTACAGGTGTTTTTATTGAATTCCGTTAATTGCGAGGACACATTCCTGAGATGAAATAAAGTAATCTTTCTAAGACGTTAGTATCCCATTTCGTACCATTTCGACGATTTTCAAGAATTCATTTTCGTTAATTAATAGCCCTAGTATAGTAAAAAAAACATCAACAATTAAACAATGTTGACGTGCGGGTCATTCGAACTCCGAATATTGTCATAATTGACACTAACTTTTGCTTAAATCAACGTCAACTCTTCTCATAAGGCCGTTTTGCATTCAGCCTTGGTAATACCTATATAATTAAGTAATTATTTTGCATAAATTTTTTTCCTGCATTTTAAAAATGTAAAAATGCTACGTCGGTTCTATAGCTATACACGGTAAGATACTTGAAAGAACAAAACTCAATAAAAACATTCTGTATAACGACATACTACTGGAGGATGGAGGTAAAGAGCTAAACGAATATTGTTAATGGCCCCGTACTATAAATTTGTTATATTATCTAATCGAGCCGTAAGACTCATCATCATCATCATCATCATCGGCAGCCGATCGACGGCCACTGCAGGGCATTAGCCTCCCTCAGAGACCGCCACAACGACCGGACATGGGCCGCCCGAATCCAGCGCACTCCCGCGATCTCCCGCCGAAAGTAGTGTACCAAAGTAAGGTTAAGTATACCGTCCATCCACCGCCAGCCGTAGTGAGGTCACATAACACGTAGAATGGCTCCATGCCATCAGGATGGATCTTAAAGATGCCGGAAACGTTGAAGCCCTGCGTCTGGATTTCGTAGCAGTCCATGGGGTACCGCTCCGAGCGGTCAACGCGACCAGACCTGGAACATAAACTAGGTATAGATTTTACCTAGGACCTTCTTCCTCTCCTCTAGCTATATACAGTCCTATACATGACGTGCCATAGGCACAAACCCGATGTTAAAGCCACCGAGAGAAACGTAAGGCACCTATATACCTACCTATGTACCTATATATTTCAAATATAGTAGTATAAAATATGAATATTGAATGACATGACACGATTGTTTCAATTTGGGGTTATATTTACAATTTTTCACGTGTTTAACAAACAACACCGCTGAAATTAAAAACAATGGCAGGTAATGTTCATCCGGTTTCAGATTCACTTCGTATCCTTACTTCGTTATTGAACCAGTAGGCAGGAATTTAAAACAAAAATGTATCGTAATGATGTCATAAAGGTAGATATTATATCATAAAGCATTTTTTTCTACTCCAGCATTGTACTCTGTCAATTAATTGACTGTCAGCAGTATTAAACCAATAAACTTTACATACCAATGCAAGTCCATACCATAGACAATTCATTATATTACTGACGGGAGGATCATAATGGATTTCCATAAATTATTAGGTATACCCCCCATTCTCTTATCCTGCCACCATTACGTACGATATTTAATTTAAACCAAATCATTAAATTGACGTAAAAAAAATATTGTATGCAACATCGCTGTATGCAACGTTACATAATTAGGTCTTAAAATACACGAATCTTTTCAATTCAATTCAAATTCAAAATATTCTTTTCTCAAACATGCAATGAAATATTGATGTTATGTTCCTTATAATAGGCTGCGAAGTATGACGTTTGAGGAGCGGCTAGGACAAGAGGTCGTTAATGGAATTTCATACAAATCTTGCAGGCCTAGGCCGGCAAAGTCCTCTTTTTTTATTCCATTCCACATAAATTTGTGGCACAGGCATCATGACATTCTGCCACTATGCGTATTAAAAATAAAATTTTGTTTTTTTTGTTGTTTATTTCATTGCATGTTTGAGAAAAGCACTATACTTATACATACCTCGGCGGGAAATTTGGGGTTGCCCGCCTTAGACCTAATTATAACATGTATTAACATATATATGAATTAATTATTAAGAGCAATTTATTGATGCTATTATTATTCTTTAAAATAAATATTGTATAGGCATGTATTGTGTTGTGTTGTGTAGACATGTCAAAATAAGAAATTCTTATGTAGTAAAATTCACAATAGTATCGTCAAAACATAAATAATAATAATAAAAAACGTATAAAACTGTGAAATCTAGACAGTTTCTTCAGAAATAGCAAAACACGTGTCCATTATTTTTTCATGTTCTCCAACATATATAAAAACTAGTAATAACAACGCCGTTTGCTTGAACAAAACTCTCTACAGAAGTTGGAGGGTTTCGTCACTTTTCAGTATTTTGGAGGACCATTTCCCCCAACAGGTTGAAATTGGGCAGCTATAAAAAATAGGAGTCAGCTATTTTTGACTACTCTATAACATATATAAAAATCAATCAAATCGGAGCCGGACAGTTGGGTACACTTCCTTGTTAGTAATAAAGTTTATTAAAAAATGTGGTACCCTTGTTTGCAGTCACATTTCTTTGATTTTTGCTCCAACAAAGTCCGCCGGAACTCGGAGATAAGGCTGGCTGTGTCCGTCGGGTCCGATCTGAAAACACCAAGACTTAAGCCCTTACAGGGGTAGAGTAGATCTAATCCTAAACCGAACGCCCCTTGGGTGTGTTACGCTCACAACTGACGTAATATTATGTATAATATAACGCAACACCAAGTAACTCACACCAGTGCCCTCTTTAGAACCTATAACGCCCCTGCGTTCATTTTAGCTTAGCCCCGACGCGGAACGCAAAAGAGGCACATTGATAAGTTAAATATGTGTATCTGTGTTTCTGTGTATCTGTATCTGTGTCTGTGGCATCGTAGTTCTTAAACGGGTGAGTCGTTTGAGGCGGTTTTTAAGGTTCCGTAGTCAACTAGGAACCCTTATAGTTTCGCCATGTCCGTCTGTCTGTCTGTCTGTCTGTCCGTCCGAGGCTTTGCTCTGTGATTGTTAGTGCTAGAAAGCTGCAATTTGGTATGGTTTATACTTACAATAGGTATTTTTGGTATGACAATAGATTTTATGTCGTAACATAAAATCTAAAAAAATTATACTGGTACATCTCCTACACTTAAAGTGGGAATGATTTTTTTACTTCAACCCTATGGTGCAGGGTGTTGTTGGATAGGTCTTTCAAAATGAATTTTTTGAAAAATGTATATTTTCGGAAGTATTCACTCCAAAAGAACAAAATAAGGGAACTATGAGTCCCTCTAACTTTTGAATTACGGGTCCAAAAAATATGAAAAATATCATGAAAGTAAACCTTAATAAAGACTTTCAACGAAAATGATAGCGGATACGATAACTCAAAAACGGCTTAACTGATCAAGCCCTTTCTGAGTTATCGTAAAAAAGTCTTCCCTTCTTAGTAAAAGACATACGAAACGCTACGAAAGTATTACCGTTTGTTGGCCGATTTTTTATTTGAAATCAGGATATCCATCGATGGTTTGTCTTATAAAAATCAGTTCAGCCATTTTTGAGTTATTGAACTTTGAAAAGAAAATGTCGGGGGTCTTTCAACTTTTCTAAGTTGTGAGTTATATAATTGGATACTAACCGTCAAAGCGTACCTGTAAGGTATGGTTTAACTGATGAATGAATAAACTGTCAAAAATGCATTCAAACTTACACATTATAGTCGGGTGTGTAAATAAAACGTATTGTTCAATAATATTTGCGAATAGCATTGCGCAGCAAAATAAACATTGTATTCGTATATGACTCAGCATTTAGGTGTTTAGCAGTTACACGCCTCGTACCTTAGTCATAGTAGAATAATAGCGTGTTTGGGAGAACCGTCGGGAACGACTTTTACAACTCGAATTTCTTTTATACATACTACGGCGTTGACAAATAAACATAAAGTGCGCGCGTGGTAAGCAGCCATCGGCGTGGCCTGCGGGCGACCCCGGAGACGTTCCCTGCCATTTGCCGACCCTTTGTTAATTTGCGGATGCGTTGTGTTGACAGCTAGAGATAATAAAAATCGAAAGCCATCCCGAAACATACCTACACGTCCCATGATAGTGGGAATTCTCCCACTCAATCGGTTCCGATTAGGTACATAGTCTCGTAATTTAGTAAATAATCATCTATTCTCTAAATGAGAGGGAATATGCTCTAGTCCCTACCCTTGGTAAGCGAAATTCTTCGAGGACTCTCCATCATACATGCAATTGAGGGCATGCTGTCGTGTAAACTACTTAAATACTAATGTGACAGTAGAGCACATTCTGGCCAACATATCGAACGGTTCTCACACTGGAAGTAAAATAAAAGAATAGGTACGAACTTGGCATCCCTCGCGCTGTAGGGCCGGTTCTTGACCTCTGAGATGGTGGTGATGATGGAGTCGACGCCGGCCGCCGCGGAGCGCACTGTGCCCTCCAGCTGCGCCAGCCGATCTTCAAGGCCCACATCCATTCCGGTACGACCCACTGTCACCAATTAATAAATCAAATCCATATTAATACTTGCAAAAGTAACTCACCTGCCTCTATATATGAAGAATAGGCTTGTGTCTTAAAAAGTTAAAATTAGTCCGTCAGTTAGATTACCAAGAAATATGACACATATTCTTTAATTTTTCAAGTAAACTAAAAATAATGAAGATATAGCCGATTACGTAACGCCGTGCTATACATATACACTTTTCAGCACGGCGTGTGTCCGAGGCTCCCACTCTATAACTTTAACGCGCAAGTTTGTAATTTTTGTTTGAATGACAAAAGAAAAAATACGTGTTCAATTATTTTTGACAAAGTAACAGACGGACAAATAATATATATTTTTACCCAGAACACAGACCAGTTGGGCATAGTTTGAGACTCCGGGAAAGATATATGAGGCTGTATCTCATGAACCGTGATAGCTAGACAGTTAAAATCTTCACAGATAATGTATTTCTGTTGCCGCTATAACAAAAAATACTAAAAACAAAATGAAATCAATATTTAAGTGAGCTCCTAAACAATAAAAACTTTTAAAAGTTGCTCGTTGCCTTCATCAGGCGCTGGGTCTCAAAATGTATGGGAAAACTAAAATCCGACTCTTTCTACTTGATATTATTTAGCGTTATTATTACTCTTAAAAATATTATATAATATTATAATCTAAATTAATTTAAAAAAGGTTAAAATAGTGTCTAATGTTGTATAGATAATAGTACAGAACCCTTCGTGCGCGAGTCCGACTCGCACTTGGCCGGTTTTTTAGGTATTATGGAGAAAATTTAAACACTTGCTTAGGTACTGGCATGGCAAATAACGAAATATACAGTGTGTTACTTGCAATCGGGCTTTTCTTTAATAAGGGTATGGAAACGTAGTTCCTTAACCTAACTTATATTGCCAGGAACGTAGTTCCTTAACCTAACTTATATTGCCAGGGTTTTGTCATCAAATTAACTTGACAAGCCAGTACAAATGACAATCCATGTTCTGTTTACTAGGACGTCAGTGCACCTAGTACATTGAAAGTGCAGATTTAATAAATTGAATTGTACAATTAAATCAAAAGTAACCTGACCTAACCTAACTTATATTGCCAGGAACGTAGTTCCTTAACCTAACTTATATTGCCAGGGATATGTCATCAAAGTAACTTGACAAGCCAGTACAAATGACAATCCATGTTCTGTTTACTAGGACGTCAGTGCACCTAGTACATTGAAAGTGCAGATTTAATAAATTGAATTGTACAATTAAATCAAAGAATAATGATTTGGTAAAACTCACAAAAAGTTGCTAATGAAACTTACTATTTATCAGTTTTGAAAAAAGCCCGCGTGCCGGCAACGCATTGTATAGCCAAGATGAATATTATGCGTATATATTTATATATATAAAAATCATATCATTTCATATAGTTCGGACTACTCATCTTTTTCCTTTTAATTAACTTAAAATAAACCGAAATCGGTGCTAACAGTTATATATAATTGGTAATAGTTGTGTAAAATATAAGTAAGTATATATATGTATATATCTCTGCGTGACTTACTCCTGTTTCCACAGTTATTTAGGTCATCGATAAAGGTTAACAACATTTTAAAAATAAACTGGTAGAAAAATGGATACAAGAAGCACAGGGATAAGTAAAACGTATATTTTACTGGTATTTTTTTAGTACAGGCCGTTTATTGCCGAATTTAATTTTGTACTGTGGGTTTTGACCATCAAAAAATAAATGTGAAAATGGGAGCAAGGTTCAATATTCAGTGAAGACGACAACCAAGCATGGCATATTCTTAATATTGAAATTGGCTCCCATTTTCACATTTATGTTTTTGATGGGATATCATTACTTTATGTAAATCTTCGCCAAATGGTGCTTTTTAAGAGCGAATGCACGAGTTACTATACAAAATACCCAAATCGCTATAGATGCACCTCAAATATTTGAAGAGTTCCCTCGATTTCTCCAGGACCTTATGATCAGATTCTTACCTGATAACTATGGGAGCACCCCCGAAGTATACCGTTTCAAACAAAAAAAGAATCTTCCAAATCGGTTAATAAATGACGGAGTTCTGAGGTAACTAGCATAAATAATAATAATAATAAAACTAATAAAAAATGTTTTTTTCTGGTGTACACACAATTACCAAGCTGCATGCTAAATTTCATCTTTGATTTATTTGTTGTTTATTTCATTGCATGTTTGAGAAAAGCACTATACATACCTCGGCGGGAAATATGGGGTTGCTCGCCTCAGACCTATTCGGCCTCGCTTGCTCGGCCGTCTATATGTCTTTGGCCGGCAACCCCTTTCGTCCCGGCCTCTAGTAGTAATGTACTATTTTTCATTACCAATAACGAGCCTTTTCTCAAACATGCAATGAATTAATAGGCTTCAAAGTATCACGTTGCAGGCGGAACAACTCGGGAGAACTGTAAAGTAATTTCATACAAAATTGAAGGTTTCAATGTCAAACATGGCGTTTGTTATTTTTTTTTGAGTGGTGTATTTTTTTTTCATTGCTTATGTTTGGGAAAAATCAAATCTCGGTGAGAAACGTTCGGTTAACGGTCTATATCAAGTTGGCCTGCAAGCCTGCAACCCTTCGTTACCCGAGCTCTATAGTAGGATGTGCCATTATTTTTATTAATTAGTTGTTAGGGTGACCATGATGGTAGTTAAAGTATTGCACTTTTACTTAACAGAAAAAAAAAGAAAAAGGTAATCTCTATTATGGTAATCATCCCATTAACATT
Organism: Notocelia uddmanniana; assembly: GCA_905163555.1. NCBI lineage: Eukaryota > Metazoa > Arthropoda > Insecta > Lepidoptera > Tortricidae > Notocelia > Notocelia uddmanniana. The sequence continues at coordinate 50,795,780 of LR991052.1, forward strand.
TACTGAGTGTGCAGCAGCGGTCCTGCTCACGTCGCCCAAATCATAGTGTATTCTGTAGGTGTATTCTGTGTATTACCTTTCTTATTACACAAAGAGTACTTTGAGGATTTTAGGTCAGGCCCGCGGTAAGTCCTAGTATCACTTAGACAGTAAAATGTTATCCTTGTTTGAAATACTTTTCTAGTCGTGCTGTTAGTACCACAGTGCCTACAGTATATACAACGATGTCTTCGTAAAAACAAGTATGCGTAAGCGCGGTGTATGAAGTCCAATACGAAATTATTCGAATAGTTGGGCAAGATCGCATGGCTGTAGCTCGAAACTCGAAACGCACAGAGCGGGCACGGCGCGGTGGGAGGTGGAGGCGGTTTTGCATTTTTGATCTTTCCGAAACTGTAGACTGTCGATTACTACTTCATATGTCACACACGCCGCCTCTTTACTGCACTACCGAATACCGCACGGTTTTTTGGTGCGACGTGGCCCGAACAGCGTTCGCTCTACCGCAAAACCGTCTCCACCGCTCAACGACGCTACGCCGCGCTCTGTGCATTTCAAGCTTAAAGTGATGAGAGTGAATAAGGAGACAGAGACAGACCCCCGCCTCCGGCGTTGCGCGGCACGGCCTGCGTCGCCAGCAATTTCTTCACGGCCGCCATGTCCGCGATCAGGTGCTCCATCATCGACCCCGTCTTGAACACGGACCCGGACCCACGAACCGCTTTCATTATCTCCCCCAGATACTTCAAAATATCGTTCGTTTTGTCGTGCACTTCGATGTCTAATCGATTGAGCTTGTAGTCGATGCTGTCCACTTTCTTCAAATACTTTTCGCTAGATGTGATAGTGTCCATAATTTTCTCTATAACCGCTTCGGTGTCCGCCGGGTGCGAAGATGCGACTCTGGTAATATTTTCTCGTCTCTTGCTGTACAGCATAGCGTCATTTAATTCTTGCTCGTACTCCTTCCATAGGGCTTCGTTTTGAGAATTTCCCAGCGGTTTTACGTGGTTTTCGGCGTAGCCAACTACTATTATGACAAATATGCAAAAGAACTGTAGAAATGTTCTGATCATGATGCGATGTCAACTGCCCGCGTGAACCGATGCAACTGACGACCAAGTATAATTAGCAACCGCGCGTGTTGTTTACTAGTCCCAAAGAAATAATAAAAACATGGCAAACACAATAACAATTGACCTACGCTTGTGTCTGATGCTTACCTACACTACATCGACATTCGCGAGGAAAAACATTGACTTACTTATTCTGTTGTTTCATTTCTTGTTATCCTGATATAATTGGAACATATAAAATGTTTTGATTGAAGTTTCATTTTGTTCTGCTTTACAAATGGACCACGCATTTTTTTTGAAATTTGGAAAAGTGTTCAAAATAAAACGTTATAAACTTTTCAGGATTCCATAAGGGCAGTAAAAGAATCAGCCAAGAGCGAGTCGGAACTCGGCAGTATGTGTACGGGCTGTTGTTTTACAAGTTCATACTTTACGCCCTCGTTTTATGCATTACTGAATCTGAAACTTAGAAAATTAAAGTTATTGTAATACAGCCTTGCATTATTGAATAAAAATTTACAAAAAATATTACAAATGAAATAATTTCGATTAAACTAGGGCCTACGCCAATTATTGGGATTAGGCAGTGGACACACGATAACGCGAGGATGATGATGATGATGTTAATATTATCGAATCTCATAAAAAAATTATGACGTTTATATCTAACTATAGAAAGGGAAAAATTGCTAAAAACGTTGTTAAACAAAGTTCTGTCTCTAGTAGTAGCGCTAATTAAATATTTGCGTAAAAGTACCGTCATAAACATGTGGTTATTTTCAGGACTAAAGTTCAACTTAAAATCACCCACATTACTACTCGTAACCTTTTTTGGTGTATTTTAGGGACCACATCAGGGTGGGGTATTTCAGGGGGGAGGTGACTGAAATACACCAACCAATGGTAGAGACAGCAGTGGCCAGCCAGCCTCATAACATAATTTTCACCAAAATACCATTATCGTCTATGGAGAAATAATATATTCTAATATTTCGGCATCCATTGATTCGAATTTTTGGTAGTGTTCTTTTCGATATTGTAAGCAAACCAGTTAATCTACGCATATGAAATTTTGGTATGTTAATTTTCATTATATAATCTAACAAACTGGGATCAGAAAACACGCAAAGCGAAAATTTTCTCGATAGTTTTTCGTTCCAAACTATGGTCCATTTTTTATTCTTTTGCTAATTATTCCGGAACTATAAGCATCCAACCTTTGAAACTTTCATAAACGACGGTAATACTATCTATCTAGCAAACTGAGATATATCATTTTATTTACTTGTGTAGTTTATTTTATATGAATTATTTTATAAATTCGGGAGTTATGCCGCATACGCCTTTGTGTTCATGAGCGCCATCACTGTCTTTTGTCTCTTTTTTTACGCGCGAATGCAATTGACACAATCTCATCAAGACTCCGCCTTCCGACGCCTGTGGCTTTTGCCGACGACGGATGTGTGCCAAAATTGCGCTGATTTCGTAAATGAAAGCGGACGGAGCACAGCAGCGCAAAAAACCAATGGAGTCATCATCATTGACAGTTTTAAATTTGGACAACTATTCTGTCGATACAAGTCGGTCAGTAGTCAAAAGCTATTTATGCGTATATATATATATATATAGATTATGTAAAGCATAAACTCATATCAAAAGCATATTAAAGAAAACGCATCATGTCAATATACGTGTCTAATAATAGTAATGAATAGATATGGCGATTATTACACATTATTACTGAACCGAATTAATCGCGTACAACTGAGATGCATTCGACTTTTTTTGGGTCGGCTTGTGACCACGGATGTTGTAATACATTCGAAACGTAGGCCAAACCTCCAAAAAAGGTGAATACATTTCAGTTTACGCGATTAAGTCCCTTTTACCAATAATAAGGTACGGCGATACTTTTTTCCTCATAATTGATTCTGAGGGCTTATTGTCCAACGCGCTTGAAATCGCCACGTGCTCGTTTTGTGAGGTTTTGTATGGGCTGACAATTAGTATCGAAAATAGTCACACTGCACAGTCATACCCTGCTGTTTTAGACAATATTTGTGGTGATGATTGAGGAATGACTTATATTATCATCATCATTGCAGACGGAAAACGTCCACCTACTATTTATATATTTATTTCTAGAAAACTTTATTATGATTAAATACTTTATACTTTTTTTTTCAACTGAAAGTATGACATCTTATTAAAATACATTCATGTGTTCACTACATAGGTACCAATACAATCCTTTTCTTAAATATTAATTGTATCACAACTATGTATCTTAACGCAGAATATCACGACTGACACAGCAATATCTTCGTCGCCAAGTTCACCTCGGGAACTGACGGACAGCATCCATGTGTTATTTTACACGAACCGTTTGGAGCCACTTTTGACCGCTCAATAACTCCAAGTCTATTTAACATAAAAGAATGAAATTTGTTACATGTATTAGGATTCTTTAGAACAACTAGAACCTCAAATTTCATAAATATAGGTGAAATAATTATTGAGATATTAAAGTCCAAAAAACGGCATTTTTACCACTGACTGACTGACTAGTAATCAAAAACCTAACCCACTTTCAAATGACCTCGAAAAGTGAAATTTGGCATCCAGATTGGTAATTGTGTACATACACATAAAAAAAATTGAAAACTCTATTTTTTTCATTAGTTTTCTTATTATTATTAGTTGTTACCTCAGAACTCCATCATTTATTAACCGATTTGGAAAATTCTTTTTATGTTTGAATTGGTATACTTTCGGGGTGGTCCCATTGTCATCAGGTCAGAGTGTAAGATTTGAGATCTAAATGGGTGCCAAGTTCCGTAGATTCTCTGAAATGGTGGCAAGTCCGGCACTATATTGTTTACAGTAAAATTATTTTTTTACTGAATTTCTTAAATATCCTACAGCTTTTATGGTATTATACACAGTCAGTCAGTCAGTGGTAAAAATGCCGTTTTTTGGAATTTAATATCTCAATAACTAAAACCTATATTTATGAAATTTGGGTTTCTTGTTTTTCTAAAGGATCTTAATACGTGTACCAATTTTTTTTATGTTAGATAGATTTGGAGTTATTGGGGGACAAAAGTGGCTCCAAACGGTTCGTGTAATATAACACACGACTGCTGTCTGCCAGTTCCTGGGGTGAACTTGGCTGGACACGCTGCCGCGTGCCTAGATCGTGACTAGAGCATTCGCTCGTGAAAAGTACCATTTGGTGAAGTTTGACAAAAAGGAATGATATCCCATCAAAAAGATAAATGTGAAAATGAGAGCCAAGTTCAATATTAAGAATATGCGACGTATGGTTGTCGTCTTCAACGACAAAAGAATTGAGATCTTAATGGGTGCCAAGTTTCATAGATTAACTAAAAAGGTGCCATGTCTGGCACTAGATTGTTTACAGTAAAACTAATTTATTGCGGCTTAATGCATTTTGAGCTTAAACTTGGCAGTTTTCTTAAATACCCAACAGCTTTCATGGTATTATAACATACTGTCACGCGTCGCATATTCTTAATATTGAAATTGGCTCTCATTTTCACGTTTATGTTTTTGATGGGTACTTATTTTCCCATACAACTGTTGGTTAGATAAGTGGCACGTGACGTCATATTGTAGGAGCTTTTTCGGAGGCCACTAGCATCGAGATAGGTTTGTCCTTTGTTTGTTGACCAACTACAATAATGACATTTGATTGTCATCAAAAACTGGTTCAAATGGCACCATGAAAAAATAGTTAACGTATTTCAATAAAAAAAAACTCTATTCATTCTATGTTCTTGCTCCACTTTTTGTTTTGATAACTACACGCGCCGCACGAGCATGGCGAACGAGTGTACCAAGCGGGTGGCGGGTTGGCGCGGGTGATGGGCGGAGCAAGCGTGGGAATTATTTTAGGTTGCCTCGTCTTTATTAACGGCCTCAGCTGCAGCCAATTGGGGTTTTATGACCTTTGACAGAGACCTACCTGGGAAAATACAAAAAAATATATATAATCATGAATTTTAAAATTAATTATGTCTACATTTTTATTGATGCCTTTATTTAACGAGAGTTACCCATATAAATTGTGTGACTAATTTTCGTTACAAAATGAAATAACTTCAATCTTCAAAACTGATTTATTGCCAAAACATGATAAATTAATGCGGCGGACCCCCCCACAAGTTGGTCTAATGACCTGATAAAGTCGCGGGATTCCGCTGGATGCAGGTGGCACGGGACCGGCCATTGTGGAACTCGGGGGGAGGCTTATACGAGCAGTGGACGTCCTTCTGCTGATATGATGATAATGATGATGATGAATGGAATAAATTAAATATATAGAAAACATCCAAATGTCAGTAACAAATGTCTCTGCTAACCACAGAAACATATGCCCGTACCGGGATAAAAGTTTGTATGTAGGGGGGTTAGATTTCCCTGCAGCTGACTGTACAACATTTTTGCAATTCACCCACGCACGGTCCTGCATTCAGCCATATCAAAGAATAAATAAAGTTTTTTCCATCGAACTGTTTGACTAAAAACTACATTAGTTAGTGTTTTCGATGACCGTACCCACTACAATCCCTACGTACAATCAAATCAGCCGTGTGCAATAATTCTATGGCCGTGTGTAATGATATGCTTTTCAGTTATGTACCAGTTACCATCAGCACGGCTAGCACAAGACGGCGCGTGTGTATTGTGTGTATTTCCGTGTGTACGCATTAGATAGAGACGGATAGTCTATCTCGCGCGCGAGATAGCTCGCGCGTCGTCTTGTGCTAGCCGTGCAGGTACAACAAAATCTTCTTTTTTAATACAGTTGCTCAAAAAGTGGTACTTTATGTAACTATACATATCGTGCGGAAAGTTGGATTTTTCGCACTTTTAGTTAGCTTTTTACTTTTCCTTTTTGTTTTAATTTCTTTTGTACCAAGGTATAAATCCAACCAAGGTAAATCAATATTATTTTTTTCATTACGTCGTTTGGCATTGAAACTATACATTGAATATATTTAAAATATTAAAATGAAATAATTTGACAATTTACACGGTTATCAAATATAAAAAAAATCGGGCAAGAAAGAGCATTTCGGGCCATGCTCAGTGTAGGCACAGAATAAGTAATAGTACATAGTGTAGGGTTTCGTAATTGCCTAATAAACTTAATTCAAAAAATCGGCCAAGAGCATATCGGGCCTTGCTCAGTGTAGGATTCCGTAGTTGCCCAATGAACTTAATTAAAAAAAATCAGCCAAGAGCATGTCGAGCTATGCTTAGTGTGGCGTTCTGTAGTTGCCCAATAAACTTAATTTAAAAAATAAACAATGACAAGCAAAAGGGAATACCTTCGCAGCGCTTCATACGTCTATTACCAAGAAGGGAAACCTTTTTAAGATAACACAAAAACAGCTTAACTGATCATGTCTCCTGTAGTTTTCGTTGGAAGTGTTTATTAAGCTTTACTTTCATGATTTATTTCATATGTTTTGGACTCATAGTTTAAAAGTTACAGGGCGGGGGGAACTTTTTTTTTTGGAGTGATTATTTACGAAAATATTCCCTTTATCAAAAAAACGTTTGATGAAGTCCTGTATTCATTTTGAAAGATCTATCCAACAACACCTCACACTAAAAGGTTGCAGAAGAGAAACATCCCCCTTTATTAGTAGGAATGTAGTAGTTACCATCAAAAAATATTTATTAGATTTTATTTTACGTCTTTATCAGATTTATTTATATTTATACTTATACATTCCAAATTTCAGCTTTCCAGTACTAACAATGACAGAGTAAAAGCCTCTGACATGACAGACAGACGGACATGGAGACATTATAATAGTTCCTAGTTGACTACGGAACCCTTGAGTATTACCATGAGAATGAAAACGAGAAGTATTAGAGACCGCCACCGTAATTAATGTAATAATAGAGATGTTGACAGTGCCAGTCCAGTATAGGTGAAAAAATTAAGTAAGTCACCTGTTGTATGTAGTTGTGACGTGTTCGAATAGGCGTTTGTTTTGTTTGTGTTGCACATTTTAAATATGTAATGTCTATTCGAACACACTACAACTACATAGAACAGGTCCTGCTCTTAAGTTTTTTACCTATAAATCAATTTGTATCTTTTAATTTTTTTTACATTGACATATTTTCGCAAATCTATTGATAAGAGTAACCGTCGTTCGATATACGTCCACGTGTCAATTTCACTCGCCCCGCGACTTGACACCTTCACGGGCTTAAAAATAATTAAGAATAACCAATAAAAAAATCGAAATTTTGTCCCTTAGGCAGTGCCCATCATGCAGGAAGCATTCCGGCGCTGAATTGCAATAGCGATTGTTTGTGCGAGAAAGCTGCCCGCACGAGGATCGCCTGTTGCCTCCCGCAAACGTTTGCTGAGCACCCTGTAGTGTCCACGCGCGGCCTTGCCGCACGAGCCGAGAGTCTCGACACCGAATGCAGCGAACTCGTATTGGACGCCGAGACACTCGTATTTGATGGCTTTAAGCCGTTCCCGAGCGTCTGCCGCGGCCCCGGCACGCCTGCTGGTCGATGAGAGGTAGGACGCAGATAAAGAGTCCGCGCGAGGGCCAGACACGTACTTGGCCGCATTTCTTAAAATTTGTTACACATTTTAAACCACAAGTGATATAGGGTCGATCGGTAATAGGTCAGTTTACCGCCGAAATTGTTGTGCCGGTTTGCGAACACTTGGATGAGTTGATGAACTGAAAGGGTATTTTCCCATTTTTAAAAGGAAAGGATTCCCATTCAATACGAGTATACACTAAATAAAATGCATACTACTTACTTATTCAATGTTTCTTTAGGCACACTAAGGCAATGTTTCTTTGGGCTTTACAGATAAAATATACTATCGTGAATTGAAAAAAAACACCGACCAAGTGAGAGTCGGGCTCGCACACGAAGGGTTCGATACTATTATCTATACAACATTAGACATTTTATTATCTATAACCTTTTTTAATTTAATTTATATAATTTTTTTTTATCACTTTTATCAGTATTACCTGATAAGAACGTTAATTAATATCAAGTAAAATTTTGGTCAAGTGCGAGTTGGATTTCAGTTTTCCCATACATTTTGAGACCCAGCGCCTGATGAACACAATGACCAACTTTTTAAAAGTCGTTTTGTATGGGAGCTCCCTTAAATATTGATTTTATTTTGTTTTGATATTTGTTGTTATAGCGGCAACAGAAATACATAATCTGTGAAAATGTCAACTGTCTAACTATCACGGTTCATGAGATACATACAGCTTTAAGACAGACGGACGGACGGACGGCGAAGTCTTAGTTGGGTTTTTGGATATAAAAATCACATGGCTATCCAAGCATTTGTACCTATGTAAAGGACGGAAGCAAAAGGATTACTAAGAAAATGGTGAAAGCGAAGAGATAATGTACAACAAAAGACACGATCAATGCAATTTATGGTGATATGAAAACAACGTTAGTTCATTCGTTTCATATTTCGCATCAATGGAAGAGTTACTAGTTTTATATAGCCAACCTGAAAGAAAATGAAACCGGAATGCACATAGATTTTTCTAAAATACAAGCCTTGTAACTACTATGGGTCTTCAAAAGTACTACTAAAATATATCTATCAAAAACACGGAAATTAAAATCCAATAAGAATTTACTTGTACCCTTTGGCCGAAGTGACGAGTTTGTCATCTCACATGCAACTTACATACAACTAATTTCTAGTAAGTACTCACGTGCGATGTGTGTCCTGGAGTGTATAGTTTCGGACACCTTATCTAGTCCATTCTGAACAGATTTCACAGTTCCTGCTATTTCAGGTACTTGTTGTAAGAGCCTCAGGATCTCCGATAAATATTTTACGATGCTGGACGTCTTTTCGTGGAAACTATTATCGAGATGGTTTAACTTTTTCTCAACAGTTTCTACCAACTTCAAATATCTCTCACTCGACATCAGGGTTTCTACAAACTTCTCCACCACCGCTTCACCCCTCGCGGGTCGTCTCGTTGTTCGCTTCAGGTCTGAATAAATTTCCAATTCCTCAGAAGTATCGCCTCTTTTCTGTTTTTCGTTTTTCGCGTTAGAAATTGTAAGCAGTGCTATACTGAACATTATTCTTAAAAGTAACATATCGATGACACTGCTGTCTGCCTGAGCCGTGTGATGTACAATGAATCTTATTACGAAGTTGGAGAAATGTATATCATTATACCAATTTATTTTAAAAACATCCATTTGGCAGATGGTCATTGTTCAATATGAATTCCCACGCGAGGTGATGGTGCACCTGGTTAAAATATCATTATTTTAGGGTTCCGTGATAAAAGAAAGGCCACAGCCCACAATATTTTAATGGACCCAGTAATTAAAATTAGGTTTAAAACTTAGGATCTAGTCACACGAAAGACTGATCACTACTCGTAACACTACAAAATTATTTTGATTTGCTTAATTCAAGCTTATACGTAGGCTATTGAAATATTTTAATTACAGAATTAAACAAATATGAAAACAGGATACTTATATAAAACACCACAACTAAAACTAATCTCGGGTCTCCAAGATCGGAGCTCTGTTGAAGAGTTCCCACATAAGGCTGGCAGCGTTCTTCCTTTGGATAGGTGTCCAATTTTCAGTAGTTGTAGTCTGTAAGGTAAATAATAATGTCCCAGTGTTTGACATTTTTGGCCCATCACTTGACAGTTTCAATCTTAATACAGTTGTAGTGAATAATCCGTTCCCGTCGTGAAAACTCGGAATACGACTAGGTCCTAAGACGTCTCAACTAAATTACCGTATTATTTAACATTTGTCATGTCAAGCGGCAAAATAATAACAGTTTTCATTCTGACATTTGACGTTGACTAATTTTATTTAAGCGTAAGGCATCAAAATGCATAATTGACTAATTAATAAAGCTTCACATTAACAGACATGAAAGTGCCAATCATTTAATACGATGATTGATAGCCATTTTGGGTCTTAGTCGTATTCCAAGTTTTTACGTTGGGAACGGATTATTCACAATCTGTACATAAATTTAACATAACAAAAGAGGTGAACACTAGGTATCTACTGGTGCCAAACATAGGGATCTGTACCTTATGTATTCAAACAAACTTTCCTACCGCCGATCTGTGTAAACGCAAGGAACCTTTGTTTTATCACATAGAAAAAAAAATGGGATCTTTCTGTGTATACAACACACGGAACTGAAGCTACATTATATGTAACCTATAACATAACTAATTAATAATTATATCTTTATTGCATACCATATTAAAGCAAAAAAACAAGACCAAATGATGAAAATACTATTCAAATACATATCTCAAAATTTTACGAAGATACGATTGTTTTAATGTAGTAGTAACGATAGAGAGAGAGAGAGCGATACAGGTCTGTGACGTCACGAATCACTCACGTCATCGTCATAGATTTGACTTCATGACGATCGTTCCGACAAAATACGCCCCCTTCCTTAGAGCGTTGGACACTTCTTTTTTAACCGACTTCAAAATTTCAAAAGAGGAGGTTATCAATTCGGTTGTATGTTTTTTTTTTTAATGTTTGTTAGTCCATAACTCCGTCATTTCTTAACCGACTTGGAAAATTCTTTTTTTGATGATATCCATTTTCATCATCACTGATTTCAACTAATATCCTATACTTATTAAAAACTTACAAAATAAATAATTTAAAATAAGGGGTCACCCCGCGGCATCGTGCCAAAGATGCTGGCAGCATTTCCTCGCTGTATAGCAATGCTGATGCGTTGTGCGAGGAAGCTGCCAGCCCTTTGGTCACCAGTGGTGTCCACTAGCCTCTTTGCTACTTCTTTAAAGAGGTCATGGGCCCTGGGACCCCACGGACCGAGGGTCTCAACGCCGAACGGAACGAAGTTATATTCGGCGCCGCGAGACCCCTATATTTGCTTTGCTTAGCCTTTTCGGCCGCCTCTGCCGCCGCACCCGCTCTGACTGAAGTTCCGTGGAGATGGGAAGGAGCCAACGTGTCCACACACGTGGCGTCCCACACTAGCACACGTCCCATCTTTCACGGAATCAAAGACATACCATCCGGCCTCTTGCCATCGTCTCTAAGAATGCCGGGTGGCTCTAGTAGCGCCGGCAAGTTGACGGTGGCAAGAGAACGGCGGAGAATGTCGTTGAGTGCGGCGTGTCTAGAGAAGCGGCCTGCGCTCTTTTGGCAAGAAAGTCCGTGATGTCCCAGGGTGTCGACCTCGCTGCCGCAGAGGCACCTGTGTGGAGCACAAACCCGGACACCGAGTCGCAAGCAGGTCGCCACACGCAGAGTATGGGCTTCGAGGAAGGTGCCGGTATGCACTGATGGATAGGCGTGCAACCAGGCACCTGCTTCTCTGGTACCCACTGCTAAAATTCTGGCCCGATCGGAACCTGCGCTACGACTTAAGAGAGAATCATAAGTATTTTTGCACTGGATGTCGTCCCAGGACCTTTGGGATTTCAAATTTTGAGGAAAATCCTTACCCGGGCAGGCAATGGACCAGGCATTTTTGGCTTCCGTCAAGCCAGCAGTCTCACAGTTTGAAGGGAATTCCCTTAGGATTTTTCCTATGAGATTAGCTGAGCTATGAGCGGAAGACAAAAAAGCCGGTGCACAAATATTCGTAATTTTGCGTATCCCTATTCCACCATAACGAATGGGAAGGGAAGCTTGGGTCCAGGAATCTTCGCTAAGCTGCATGTTCAAAACTGATTCCAAATTTGATTTGATCAAGTCGTCGAGTGGGGATAATAAGTTATGAAATTTAGTAAAGGGGCAGCAGCGAAGAACATAAGTCAATTTCGGAACAAAGAGGCAAAACCGAATAATTGATATTGCAAAATGTGGGCTAATTTAGACGACATTTGTAATTTTGAATTTTGGATGTAGATACAGAAATAAAGCTCGAAAAGGATTCTTCGAAGATAGGAGATCCTAGGAGGCAAAGTGAGCTTCTGTCTATTAATTTAATGTTAGGTGTCAGGATTTCAATTTTTTTTTCACTTCAACAAAATTTAAGGAAGAGTTTTTAATGAAAAGTTCGCACTTGCTAAAATTTAATTCTAAACCAATGGCTTAGAATTTTGATTTTATGATCGAAAGGTCAAACAGAACAGTCTCTAAATCGCCTCCCAGGGTTCCATCGTCTAGGTACCATAGACATTGAATTTTGATTTTAAATTTTGAATTATAGGATTAATAGCCAGACTGAAAATTGCCGGCCCGAGAGGATCACCTTGCTGATAGCCAACTTCAGATGATATTACAGTTTCGTGGTACATTAATTTTGTAGGATCAGCATAACAAACAAGGAGGTAATTGTAAATTTCGGGGATATTATCTTTGATTTCTGTCAGCAAGGTATCTCTGTTTACCGAATTGAATGCATTTTTAACGTCGATTTTGACCAACACATCACAAGGTGCGTTGCTGGAGAGGTAAGTACGTAAGGCATGGACGGCTGCCTCACACCCTCCTTTAATGCCAAAACCAAGCTGGATGGATTCAAAAAGAGGTTGTAATTTGGAAGCTATATACCTGACTGCAATTTTGGACGCGAGACGTCGTAGAGTAGATCCAACAGCAATCGGTCTCACCCCTCCGTCCTTTTTTGTAAGGGCGATGAGGTTTGCTCCATATAAAATCGGCACTATTTCCGGGTGGATGTTGCTTGTGTACATGGAATTGATTAGATTCGTTATGAAACCCACAAGTCGCTCGCCTGCATCGCCCACTTTTTTGATTGTAAGTATATATATCCAAGTTGGTCCCGTTTTTGTCAAAACGCAGTTCTGATGATGGAATTCATGAGGAATTAAGGGAACTCCTCAAATCTTAAAGGCAAACATATAGTAATTTTTGTGTTTTTATCAACAAGTTAAGCATTTTCAGCCAAAAATGTGATATTGGATGAAGTGGAACTGCTGATGATGATCAGAACAGAACTCTTCAACGACAAAAAGTTCACGTTTGGCGATTTGTCCTCCTAGCTGTGTTTGTTAAGCAAGTTCTATTTTCAAGATTAATTTTTGTCATGCTTGATTTCTGATGAGGGGATCCATGAGGAATTGAGGGAAATCCTCAAATCTTAAAGGCACACAAATAGTAATTTTAGTATTTTCATGAACTAATCAAGCATTTTCATTCATAAAAGTGACATTTGATGAAGTGGAACTGCTGATGATGATCAGAACGGAACTCTTCAACAACGCGTAGTTCAAGTTTGGCGATTTGTTCTCTTCGTTTTGTTTGTCAAGCAAGCAAGGTTTTTCCATGATTCCATGAGGAATTGAGGGTACTTAGTCTTCTACCATTATAAAAATACTTATAGCCATTTTTATTTTATTGTATGGAACCTAAGAGTGCACCATCTAAGTATAATAATCTTTCACCGGCCTCCCACATTGAAGTCGGTTTTTTTTTCTTAATATTTTTTATTTGGTGTAATAGTTAAGTGTATAGGGATATTAGGGATTAAACTTGAACTATTTTTGAATAGCCGAGATTAACAACTTTTCTAATTCAAATTTCGTCCCTCAGATTTCTAGCCCCAGTACCTAGACGACCGAGAGTTGCTCGGCATCTTTCTTGTTTTCCCGGAGAATAAGACTTTTCACGAAGATGTGACCTAGCTAGATTAATATTTCGCCCTCGTAAACCGCTGAGTTATAAATTTCATCGAAATTGTTAGATCAGTTTGTATATGAGGGGTAATGTATTTAAATAAATCAATAATTACGATTTTTCTTGAAAAAGGTTTGACATTATTATCAAATGGTAGAAAAAGTACTTGACACAAATAGGATAGCTACCTAAATCACATAGTTATATAATATAAGTGTTGCACGTGCATAAAGGTGGCTTTACTGGGCGACAGAGATTTTTTTTACTCTACCAGCAACAATTAAAACTTTCCTGTACTCGTAGCTGAAAAGTTTTCAACATTCTAACAAGATCAGAGTATAAAAGCGAACTTATCCCTATAAGTGAGCTCTTCCAGCTAACCTTTGAGCAATTGACTGGAATGTAGGAATAATGAGTGTCGTGCTCATATTATGTCATCATATCATAAATTCGTGATACGTAATCTAGTAATTAATTGCATCCACGTGTGACACACTACATTCGCATATTTATTTATTTAGTACACGGGACACTAACTGGGTACATACGGTAAGGTTACATTAGTTTTTGGCGTAAAAGTATGTGGCTTATGCACCCCAATCACAGGTGAACACATCATTTTACAAAATTCAATGACTTACTATTACCTACAAATTACTCGTAATTTTGATTTTATAAAAATTATCATATGGCTCTCAATGTTGAATACTTACATGGTGAAGTTCTATTGCTTTGAAGTAAATTAAATACAAGAATTTTATAAATAACAATATGCGAAGTTTTTGAATTATACAATATTAAAAATATTTTCGTTAGTCGAGCTTACAATTTTATTTTATTTTAAAGTTTCAGGCGTCCATAGGCTGCGGTGACCGCTTACCATCAGGCGGGCCGTACGCTTGTTTGCCACCGACGTGGAATTAAAAAAAACGATTTTATTGTATCTTATGTGGGTTATCACCTGACAAAGCTGTTGGGTTATTTTCTTTTAATGTGTTTCAATGGTATCGTGATATATATCCAAATTGACTGCTGTAGCGTAGCGTAGCAATGTTGGTGTAGTATGTGAGTAAGCATCTTAGGTAAGCATAGGTGACAAATAGTAGGTAGGTATATTAATTAGGAGTCCAACAAAGCAAATAAATTGGTACCTCCATAAACCAATTCATATCTGGCTGCTCGCAAAGAATAGTAGATTATATGACTATTAGGGTTTAAAGTAAGCCATATATTGCCATGAGACAGTTATTACGTTATATAGCTTTAAGACTCTACTTTTCACTTTCATTGCGAGAAAATAAATAGGTAAACAAAGATTATCCTCCCTAAAAGAACAATAAATTTCACAGCGAACAATACGAGTACGTATAATTTAGCATCAATGGCGGCATGTTTTGTTTCTTTTATAAACTTCTTTGCACGTACAATATATACACCCAGCTTTAAGTAGATAAAGATACCGCGAATAAATACCATTGAAAGCGTTGCTCTAAAGATTTAATCATTTTTTAAATACTGTCACTATTCCTTATTCTGTGATACTGTGTAATAATGACTAATGAAACTTGAAGTTTTGAGAAACTAATTCTGTTGCCTGATTGATTAATTTGTTTAATGTTTTCTGGTTGGTTGATATCAAATACAAGGTGTTTTTAAAGAGTTAAATTAGTGTGAATTAAAATTAGTGATTGGTGGATTTAATATGTCGAAGTATTTTAATTAGTCGAATTAAAATGTTTTGAAAATCATAAGTATGTGTGTATATTTTCCCTAGGTGTTAAATGTACTTTCTACTTTAGCCCCGTTTGATAAGTCTGATATCACTGACTTTTCGAGCGTGAGGAATGAAAGATACTGAAGCGATTTAACAACAAGTGTTGTCAACGCATGTTAGATTGTCAATGTCCTTCCAGGAGAGAGAAGTGTGACGCTTGGCAGATGTTTTATTCTACTTTGATTTATACAAGAGTTCAACAAATCGCCCGAACCAAACCGAAAAGGAGGTTTTTAACCGATCGTTAAAGCTAAGTACCTAATAGTTTGTTGTCACCTGCAGGCCAAGATCCATGATGGATTCTTGACGGTAAGGACTATCATCAATTTATGACGTTTAGGTGTTACTTACCTAATAGCCCATTTCGATTTATTTATATAAACCGGCATTAAAACAGCTGGCAGCTACCCATAGTCTGAGTCTGACAGGCGAGCCGCGCGGTACCCGCCCACTTGCCCACAGTGTAAACAGTAGACGCCAGCTAGAGAGCAAAGGTTGCCTCGCTCTGTAGATAGCTGCAATCGAATTTTGATAAACCAGTTGATATTTATCGCTCAACACGTAAAGTCTTCAACGAGAAAACATGTTAAAGGTAAGTTTTTTGTCGTTGGGCGTTGATATAATATTATTTATTCTACGTATTTATTTTTATGTTATGCGTAAGTATGTTATTGATATTTGTAATAAGTTCTAAAATGTAACCTTTTAATCAACATAACCTATAAGTGTTTTAATGTCTCGTTATAATCCAATCGCTGCCTAACCAAATATATATTTACTTTTATGTAGGTGCTATAAATGAATGTAGTTGTATCATTTGTCCTCATTAACTTTAAGCATTGGACACTATTTAGTTTAGTACTTAAACCTTCAGGTCGGTTACTATTATTTGGGGTTAAGTAGATTAACATAAGTAACTGTACGTTACGAGGAAAAATGCACGAACAGGATCAATAACGGGTGAATTTTGTGTAGTGTAGGTAAGATTATTTCTATAATTATTCGATCGATGTTAAAGGTTGTTCCCACGTTTGCACTCAAAGGGGGTCTGAAATAAAGCGAAAAATGTATAGGTACTAGGTATGTTCCTAACTATGGGTACACAAAGAACCGTACTTTATTACATAATGTACCTACCTATAATGTGTGTCGGCCGGTTTAGCCTAGTTGGTAGTGACACTGCCACTCATGTGCCTGTGGTGAGCAGAAACATTTGTTCCTGAGACTTGGATGTGTACTATGTACATATTTAAGTATATATCTATTAAATATATCGTCGTCTAGTACCCATAACACAAGCCTTATTGAACTTACTATGGGAATAGTTCGATTTATGTAAAAAAATGTCCCTATAATATTTATTTATTTTATTACAGTTGGGCAAAAAAGTGGCCTTCCACACACTACAATTCAACTCCCGCATTTTTCGCAGTCTCAATTTCCAGCGTTGATATTTTGCCATATCCCGCAATCAGTGAACCCAATCCGGGACAGAACATTGTCCCGAATTTTCTGCATTCAGTACCGTAAATCAAAAAAACTGTCTTTAGCGCACTCGAAAACTATATACAATTACGTAAAAATGAAAAAAATAACCGTTGTATTGATGATTATTAGTGTATTTTATGTCCAAAGTATGTTTTATGCCCAAATGTTTAATTAATGAGGTTCCATTGGTTTGTTAGTATACTTACTTAGTTGATTGTTTCGTTTCTTTTCTTTTGTAGTTAATATTTCCGAAAATATTCACTTTATCAAAAAATGTTTGATGCCTTTATTCGTTTTGAAAGAACTATCCAACAACACCCCAAGCACACCATGGGGTTGAAGCAAAGAAAAAATTTCATCCCCACTTTACGCGTAGGGGGATTAGATTTTATTTTACGACTTTGTTAGTTTTATTGATTTATATGTCCATACCAAATTGCAGCTTTAGCTAGCACTAACAATCACAGAGCAAAGCCTCGGACAGACAGACGGACAGACAGACGGACATGGCGAAACTATAAGGGTTCCTAGTTGATTACGGAACCCTAAAAATTATCAAACATCCATACACACTTGAGACTTTGACATCACACGTCTGAAAAGTCTTTGCAGCTCCCTGCGTAAATTTAAAAATCAGCGCCTTCTGAAAGCTAGTTCACTCACATCTATATACTCATATCCCATATGAAATTTTTGTCGCAATAAAAATTCCTATTTAACAATGGAAATTACTCTCTGGGCACCCTGTAGTACGGTGTATTCTTCATCCTGTGCAGGGTCTAGTCGGGTTGGTGACGGGAGGCGGGTCCGGGCTGGGGCTGGCCACGGCCGAGCTGCTGCTGCAGCAGGGCGGACGCGTCGTCATCTGCGACCTGCCCAGCAGCGGCGGCCGCGAAGCAGCCAAGCGACTGGGGGAGAACGCTGCCTTCGTCTCCGTAGACGTGAGTACTATTTAACTTACATCAATAATTTATGGGTAATATGGGTATAAATGCACGATGCCAATGTTGATTCTTGGCTATGCTAATTTACCTAACTGTAACGCTGCGGCGCCCGCGTATCGCGTGCGGTATGCGAGGTTAAGCAACATGGGCCCGGGCACAGAATAAGGAATAGTACAAGGCCCGGGTCAGTCCCGTGCTTTAGAAGGCACGTTAAGCCGTTGATCGCGGCTGCTGTCTACGGCAGCTGTTGTTAAGCCACGTTAGAGGCCTTCGGGCGGCTTTTGAACTTCTAACAGTCAAGTTGCCCACTCACTTGACAAGGGGGGTCGAAGTTGCACCACGTCCGTAGGGAGTGCCCGGCCTTACCCTACACGTGTAACACGTGATCCCTGGGTGGTGCTAAAAGTGCAACAAACTAGCAACTGCACTGTCTTCTCGAAGATCTCACGGTTCTTCGAGAAACTGTCTAGACTTCTTCTTTATATATACATTTTTTATGTTTTGGCGATCTTATTGTGAACTCAACCAATAAATAAATATTTTTTACATACCTTCAGCATTTCAATATTTAAGAACAAAATAGAATCAATAAATTGCTCTGAATAATTAGCTTAAGATAATGTTTTAACTGACGATTCGAAAGTGCTTGTTGCTAGGCCTATTTGAATAAAGTATATTTTAAGTTTACTCGTATTAAATATTAGACCTCGAAATGTTTGGGGACTTTAATGATATACGGTACGAATGTTTATTGAAGTGGAGCTAAAAGTGCAACAAACTGGCAACCGTAAGTGTCTTCTCGAAGATCTCGCGGTTCAAAAATAAATGACATATGATATTTTTTTATTATTAAATTAAATACGTAAGTTACATTGAGCATTTCATATAGATTATAATAGCCCTTTACGCCATACAGTTTAATTATTAGTTTAATTAAAATTAATATCTAGGGAATCACCAACAATTATCGATTATCGCCGCACCAAAATGTATCCCTGCGAAACCGGGGCTCTATTATATATTACGGTAATTTCTAGTACATTAATATTATCAATTATGATATTTGGATATCAAGATACAGTTAATTAAAGTAACACATGTTATTCGTGTTTGATGCGACAGGTGACGTCAGAGGCAGATGTCAAGACGGCCCTGCAGAGCACCAAGGATCACTTCGGCCGGTTAGACGTGGCCGTCAACTGTGCGGGTGTCGCCTCCGCGCAACGCATCTACAATTTTAAGAAGGAACAGCCTTTCGATCTTAAAACTTTCCAGAGAACCGTCGAGGTAAGTTCTGCTAAGCCAAACTGTTTGCTATTGGACTTAATGGGTCAACGGTTTAAGTTGGTGGTCCATTGGCACGACATCAAACATCTAATTAGTAAATTTTCAAGGATGCAGAAGGGTCATACACTGTTGAAAAAACAAAAATCGTCTCTTCAGTGATCAATAGTTAACAGGGTATGTTCATGCAAGTTATGTTTCTGTTACATGGATTTATAGAAAGGAGACACGAACTTAATCTGTGTAACTAAGTATGACCCAGAATGAAGTCTATGAGCCAGCGAATCTATCGCTAACTTACAACTAAATGACAGAAAGAGAGGAACGACTTACCTACTCCAAACGATCGTTATGATTCAGGTGAATTTAGTGGGAACGTTCAACGTGATCCGACTGGCGGCGGGCATGATCGGCAAGAACGCGCCGGACGCGGACGGACAGCGCGGGGTCATCGTCAACACAGCCAGCGTTGCTGCCTTCGACGGACAGGTACACACTTTCTTTTATTAAAATATAATGTCACGGCCCGCCGCCTCCGCCATCACCGCCTTCGCCGAGCGCCAAGCGGGCAGGGCACGGGAACGCAGTGCGAGTGCTAAATAAACCGCCGCCGCGATAGGTACTCATGATTAAGGACCGCGGACCGGTCTGAAACATGTCGAGCGATTTTCGACCTTAAAGACGTGAGTGACCCGTTTCATTATTATTTTAATAATGTTTTAAACTCACGGGAGCTATCTACACCTAAGACAAGGTTTACGGTTTTAAGGACACTTAACCCCTTACCGCATGAATTATTTAAGGAATGAATAAAAAAAAAATCTCAAAATACATCTTTATTGGCTATTTGTAATAGTTTTTAATTATTTTTAATTTTTTTGCTTTATTTATATAGAAATTACAAAATAATGCCTAATATG
This sequence comes from Notocelia uddmanniana, assembly GCA_905163555.1. Classification (NCBI taxonomy): domain Eukaryota; kingdom Metazoa; phylum Arthropoda; class Insecta; order Lepidoptera; family Tortricidae; genus Notocelia; species Notocelia uddmanniana. The sequence goes on from LR991052.1 coordinate 50,815,950, forward strand.
GCTTTATATGCGTTACAGTAATGTTTATTCATATTTGGCTTCATATGCAATCAAGCTTTATCGCGTATGATGGATATCACTATTATTGAACTTTAGTTACATTCTGTGAAAATCTGTAAAACAGTTACGTTTGTCATTAAAACAGAAATATACGAAGCGTTTCTTACACTTTGTAAAAGAACGGTATTTTCCACATTTTTGCAAACAGATGAATGTTTTTCGTCCAAATGGGAAAATGGTCAACATTATCGCAACTAACAGCATTTAGGGCTAGATATTGGGACCTCGATGGAGTCTTACGAAACTTTTTGGTCGAAACAGGCGACGCAGGCAGGCTTGCGGGACTACCCCGACGACTTGATGTTGGTGTTCCAGTAATGCCAGATGGACGACTTCTTAATTTTTCGTACTCGGTTGAATAACTTTCAGAAAATGCTCTGCAACAGCAAGCTTGAAATCAAACAATGCTACGTACTGGTCTTCATTGATACGGCGCCACCACAACCAGGCATTAACTATACTACCATATGAAAGAAAATCCGTTTATACCATTGGCAAGATTGTAGGTGTATTCGGTAATAACCAAGCATCGACTCCAGTAGGTCGACTCCTCCCAAATGTTGGTTGTAAACATCCACCGTTTGAGGAGAAGTTATGTCTTAGTATTATTTTCGTTGTCGTATGTAACGTCGTTTTGTTGATGTTGTTTCACTACCCACATATGCTGACAGCATAGGCCGCGAAGAATTCATTTCTTCATTCAATAAGAAAAAACCTGCATGGGAAGCCAAATATGACTGTCACAGTTTTTGACTCGAATACATAGGAAGCCAAATATGGCCTAATACAAAAACAAGATGAAATCTATTACGAAAACATCATATATTACAAAATATAAATACGCAATATATGGTAATGAATGTTTGAACTATATGTTTTTATTTTTTTTGATGTCATTACCTACTCACCTTTATTTAGTTGTTTTTTAGCCTGTAAGTTTATCTATTTACTCCGCACTGCACCGAAGTAACACATCTCACTTATCCTCAACATTTTTACAAGTAATCACTTACCCACAGAAATAAAAAAAACGTTCCCATTCACGGAAAGTGGCTTCTTAGAAATGACGATTGTTCGCTAATGACTCAATTAAATTATCATCTTTAAAAAAATGTTAAACTTCGGTGATCAAATATGGCTTTATATGCGGTAAGGGGTTAAGTTATAATACTAGTTATATTTATATGTATAGGTACCGGTATTGAAAATCAAATCCGCTAATCCCACACTTTCGCAAGAGTGCGCTTGTCAACCCGTGGATACTCCGTATTGCAGATCGGTCAGGCAGCGTACTCAGCTTCAAAGGCGGGCGTGGTCGGCATGACGCTGCCCATCGCGCGCGACCTGGCCAAACAGGGCATCCGGGTCGTCACTATTGCTCCAGGTAACGTAACCATCAAGTTCCTCATGCGCGGGTGACAGGAGTTGCAGTGCAAGCATCATCTTACTACCAGACGGGCACCGACGTGACGTCACAAGTCACAACTACGAGCGTATTGGACGATTGACACCAAACGGCCGGAGTCGGCGCGCCCGCTACCAGAGTCAAAGGAATTCGAACTCTCCATACAGAAGCTAGACTTTGTATCCAAACGGAAGCGACAGAGCTGACGGCAGCCGACCGGCTGCCCGCAGCATATGAAATCAAACTAAGGGTGGTATTTCACTCGTCCAATCTTTGATCAAATTTCTTTGACGGAGGCCCATTCCACTTATCCAATATCTTTGTCCAAGTTTTTTTTTCATGCATAGTCATATTGATTTAGGATTTAGGTAACTGTCATCAGAATTTTTGATTAAATGTCGGGGTCCCTTCCAAATTTAATGTATGTATGGAGTGTTCGAATTCCTTTGACTCTAGTGGGGTGCGCGTCGACTCTAGCCGCTCGGTGTGAATCGTCCATATGACGGGGGCCATTTTATCACTTATCGTCGTGGATAACACGCCCGTCACTCTCGCACCTACATACTTGTCAAAACGTGACGAATAGGTCCACGACGATAAGTGATGAAATGGCAACCGGTATACTCCTGCTGGAAAACTCAAATCGTCCCGTCCCGTTCTACCGTTTATCACGTTCTCTTTCGTCTAGTTATGGTCGTCACGTTTGCGCGTCATCGCATCGCATCGAAAAATAATAACAAAACAATACTTTCGCAGCGTTTCATACGTATTTTACTAAGAAGTAAGTTTAATGTGCAAGTCCGATGTTTGACAACTGTTAACAGCACTACGTGGATAATGTCGTTGATTGTACATAGAGTAACACTTACTGTTATATCGATTGTAATATAATCTGTACAATTGTTTGTTCTCCCTAAAATAAATAAATAAATAAGAAGGGAAGAATTTTTACGATAACTCAAAAACAGCTTAACGATCATGTCCGCTATAGTTTTCAAAGAAAGTATTAAGCTCTACTTTCATGTTTTTTGGACCCATAGTTCAAAAGTTAGGGGGGGATCAGATTTCTTTTATTTTTGCGAGTGATATTTCCGAAAATATTCACTTGATCCAAAAATGTTTGTTTATTTGTTGTGTTTATTCATTTTGAAACACCTAGGTATCCAACAACACCCCACACATCATAGATCGAAGCAAAAAAATAATCATCTCCCCTTTACACCCATAAAAAAGTTTTTTTTTATTGTTCCTTTATGTATTTGATTGAATTAAAATATTACGTTTTGTTATCGTTATTATTAACTAGCATTTAATAAACAATTAAAACTACTAATGACCTAATGTAAATTTTGACATGGATATACTATAAATAAACGATATTAACTATAGTATATCCATGTCAAATTTGAATAAGTAATCTAGCTCAAAGACTGACCATGTAAAAACTTACAGGACAAGAAATAAAATGCTTTTTATTATATTTTATTTGTACATATCAATCACGCCTAAAGTGGTAAAAAAAAACTAAAGCAAGTTTTTTATGGTACCTCCTATACACATAAAGTGGGGATGACTTTTTTATCCATTTCTCCCAATGCGGTGGGGTATTGTTGGATAGGTTATTAATGTTTTTATAAAAAAATGTGGGTTTGATAAAACATATTTACGGAAATATTCAATCCGAAAGTTAAAAAAATGTGACCTCTCCCATCTATTTTTTGAACCGCGCGACCAGAAAATATGGTTCAATATCAGGAAAGCAAAGCATTATAAAGACTTTCAAGGAATATTATTTTGAACTTAATAGGTTGAGCAGTTGTTTGATGAAATGAGCTTTTATAAAAAAAATCTAAACTTTGTAATTTAACCGCCATTGCGTGCCTTTTATTTTTTTAAGTACCTATGAGATCGCCTTTAAAGTATTTTCTTTGAAATAAAAAAAAATATATTGAAATCGGCCGATATAATAATTACTCCTGAAAAACCATCAAGATATACAAGGTGGCCCATTCAAATCGGTCAGTATGGGAAAGTCTGAAACTATAAGACATACGAAGATTTGTTCTTAGGAACCATGTCACCGATTTTACAAGTAGAGAGGTACAAACAACCATAGAGACAATTTTACATGCCTGAACTTGTTGAATATTGTAACGGTGGTCACTTTGAACACCTACTATGATAAATTAAAGTATGTGAAAAAATGCATTTTATTTATTTTAGACATTATGTTTCTTAGAGACATTTACTGCTTAAGACCTACACAAACGATATTTGAATAGAAATAGTGTAAGTTTATTTTTTCAAAACAACCGGGCTCGATTCCCTAGCTGGGTACAGTGTTTTTTTTTCAAATGTATGAATGCAGTTTTTCTTTTTATCAAAATCGGTGACATGGTTCCTAAGAACAAATCTTCGTATGTCTTATAGTTTTAGACTTTCCCATACTGACCGATTTGAATGGGCCACCCTGTATACCGCCACTAGGCGGTACAAATTATTGTGCAAAATTAGTAACCGTATTTGTCCCTAGATGGCGCTGTACTCAGAACGTAGAAATTCTCGTAAAAAAATACGTTCTAAGATTAGTATTACATTCTGGGCCTAAACGCGGCATACGTTAATTTGGCGAATAGTGCAAGTGATGTTTTAGTGACTAATGCGTGTTGCTCCAGGTTTGTTCCGGACGCCGATGATGCAAGCGATGCCGGAGCCGGGGATCAGGGCACTGGAAGCGCAGGTGGGTTTAAAACTTTAAAACAAGAAACACAAACTAGACGTCTTTCCCGTACGTGTAGACAATACGGGGAGTACTAATAAGTACCTACCTAATAACTTATGTAGATACATTTTTTGAAACTATGTTACATTTACGTGCAAACCAAAGCCTTTAAATTTAAACAACAGCTTTGTATGGTTGGTGCTTATACTAGAGTCTGGCTAATCAAAGTAGAGAATGGAACATAGCGACAAATATAAAAAAAATTGAGTTACCGTATAATGTGATAGATGTCACAACACAATAATGATACTTGGGCCACAACAGTACATTATTTGCATGGCATGGAAAGAGACAATTGCAGACTGAGTATTAGATTTCAAACGGCCGGACTTGGGAGTCCGTTAATTAATACGAAGTCTGCAATTGACATTACAGCCAAGGCTTAATATAGTGCTTAAAATGTTTTTGAACCAGGTGCCGTTCCCGCCACGTCTCGGCCTCCCCAGTGAGTTCGCGCACCTCGTGGAGAGCATCATACGGAACCCCATGCTCAACGGAGAGACGATACGACTCGACGGCGCCATCCGCATGCAACCCTAGCTTTAGCTATTCACCAAAATAAACATGTTGATGCTTTGTTTAATTTGGACTTTATCACTTTTCATACAAAAAATAACGAGACGAATGAAATGGTTAATAGGGGCGTAGCGCCAGACAGCTCCCTTTTTACTGTCTGGCCTCTTTAAGGAAGTTCAGTTCTTGAACAAAATGACAATTTGCTCTGGCTAGCCTATTAGGCCAGATAGGTACGTTTGATGCAAAACGTGGCAAAACCCGTGCTAAGTACTCATTATTTCAGAGTAATCATTGTTCCGGTACTATGAAAGTTAATGTTTCAGGTGCGCAAAGATTAAATTAGACGAAATTGGTAATTCTATTGGCAATTGGTTTCCCACGTGAACCGGTTCGTCTGTGTTGATTGATATACATTATGCTTGAGATGAAAGGAATGTAATGTCTAGAAATAAGAAGGCAAATATTTAAACGAAAATATCATTTATTTCTACAATAACGGGCGGCGGCGCGAGCGCGGCCCCCGCCGCCGACGCGCGTGCGTCTCACAAAGTTTCTTGATCACCATGGAAATAAATACACCGCGGCGCGCGCGCACTAGCACTCGCGCCGCTATTCATGTATCTATTGTTGCCAACTAAAAATAGATCGTGTTTACAATTACAAACTTAAACATCGCTAAACAAAATTTACAATTAAAATAGGTTTAAAGATTTAGTGACAACATTAACTATTTTACCTTATAATGGTATAAAAGACGTTATGTGAGGTAATGACACAATGTAGCGTGGCTATAGTACTTTACCCGGGCATCTCCACTCTAGCTGAATTACTATGCGGTGCCATCAAAACATACTTTTCAATTTAAATTATAGCTAAGCAAATCATCACTTGGGCTTTGACTAAGTACACTGTAACTAGGTTCGAGACAGGCTTGCAAGGTCGACCTTCCAAAGGCTTATACAACGAACACGGCGCTAAACGTCTTTGCGCTACATATTCAAAATCTGCAATTATATGTATACCCATTTACATATTTTGAATAAATGTTCGTTTTTACTTAGAAATTGACTCGAGGGGTTATAGAACAGTGTACAGTGTTCTCTACAATTAATATATGTATTTGAATTAGCAAATTATTAGTGATGTTTACGGTATAGTGTGATGCTAGGTTCTGTTTTGAAGCCACAGTCAAAGGTAAAACGCCAGTATGTTCAGTTAGAATGCAATCAGCCACACAACAAGCCGCCATGGCGTAACTTAGAGGTGTACTTATTACTTATGTATATTATGATACGTCCCGCGGCTGGGCCGCCGTAGCGAGGTGCGTTCCTCGCCTCTGACCACAGTAACACGTAAACAGCCGTATACTCTATTGCATCATATAGAACAATTTTAATATACTAACAGCAAATGCGAATTGCATTGGTATCCTTCAGCCCATTATTCAGCATCAACAATAAAATAACCTTTAGCGCGAGTGAAACTGTTTACGTTGGACCTAACTATATTTACAATATTCATGAAATACAACTTACACTGTTCGCAAAATAAAGTTAGGTGCAACAGAAATGAATGCTTAGGTCTTAGGTAAGACTACAGCTAATATGAACCCTTCAGGCAAAGCCATGTCAATTCGCTCAAATTCACGTCCTCACAAAAACTTAACCGAGAGAATACTATACACAGATTAAAGTTAAACAACACATCGACTGAGATTAAACCTAACTTACCGTTAATGAACAACAAAGTGGTTAACTTACAGATTGGATCGCCTCATGTAGCGTTACCATTAGCGTTATTTTGGAATGTGTGCGAGCGTACCCCGTGCTTCCGCCGGTTGGCGGGCAGCGAATCTGAGCGAAGCGACCGCTCGCCTGTGCGCGACTCGCCACTCGCCTCGCGACCGCTCGCCGCGACCTCAACTCAACTCAAATGTACACTTATATTAACACACCTTGTGTAATTTTCAATTATGTACTTACATTTTATTCATAAATATAGATATTCCTTATGTAGACATTAAAATACAATTTACGCTATATATTACAACCTAACTTTAAAAAGTAAATAGTAGGTATAGCGTTTATGTGTATAGAATAACTCTTACTCAATAATGAATTGTCGTCGATAAAAATAAGCGGATAACAAAAAGAGAAATAGTGATTAATTTGACTAACAGAAGCTATAACTAACTTATGAACACTGGCACCTTATTGTTGAACCGTTTATTGTCTAAATTAGTAGTTCCATCGCGAGATAACAAAAATATTGTACTTGTGGAGAATGAAGGGCCTCTCCCGACCTAGACTGCTGCGAACCCTGGACGAGTACTTAACTAATGGCACGCCACCTTGTAACCATGCACTTCATCTTCGAGCCTCTAAGATAACTGCATAAACTTATTTTTTGTATTTCACGTCTACCGTAACCACACGATTTAAAATATCATTATCACAAATACATGTTAAGTACATGTATGTACCCAAAACGCTAATGCCCCGGAGCCAACACGGTGGTGGTGGTGGCCACATGGCCTGAGCTGACCGAGCCGTGCCTAATGGTGCTCCCACACTGGCTGTTATAAATGTTATATCTTTCTTCAACATCATAGTTTTACATAGCCTTATCCTTGTTACACTATGTTATATAACATTTATAAAAGCCAGAGTGGTAGCACCATAACATACGTTAAGGGGCCCTATGTCCCCGATCTCTAATTGTCCGTTTTCTCGTGTTTTTTTTTTTTGTGGCTAATCGTATTAACAACAACGAGGTTTATCGAAATAGTATCTCATATTTCCTTTAAAACTCACTGTTTTCGAGATATACGGCAGCAAACTTTGACAATTTTAGGCCAAAAAACAGTATTTGTATTTTGGACTTAACTTTTGTGAAAATAAGAGCCCGTTAAGGTAACGGTGTGACTGGCCCGACTACGAATCGAATAACAAAGTCAATTCTGCAAAATAAAACTGTATCAAAGAAATGAGGGGTACTCCTTAAATACATTCCAGTAAACAGCGTGTATGGCTCCAAGGTTTCGATTGCTCCATGCCATGAGTACGAGTAAACCGAATCTGCAGGTCATGCCTTATCGTTCCACACGGTCGAAATTATAACATAGTCATTATAATTTCCAAAATTTTCTTTTGAACGACATACAAAGGCTAACTTAGTTTTACGAAACGAGGGGAGCCCGCGTCTTAGCTAGATACTATTCCTCTAATCAATATAATGTCTTTATTTTCAACAGACCACTAAAACAGAAGATGTATATAGTTCGGCTGCATTTTTTATGTCATTACTTCAGCCGAACTTCGTCGTCTGTGGAGAAACAATGAAAAATTATTTTTGTCAAACATACCCGATTCAATTTTCGTCTAAATTGCGAACTCAATTGATTATAAAATAGTTTTTATTATGCACCTTTTACTCGTACATTTACACTCGAACCATAGCATCTAGGAATTGGATTTCTGGAAGTCGGATTTCGTATGTTGTTATTAAGTAGTTTGGAAATTTACCGATATAGGTATCTGTTGTTTTATCATTATTATTATTAGGAACGAATATTTAATAGCACTGTACACTCTTGCTAACTAAATAAAACAGCTAGATTTCTCTTGCACTGAAAAATATATGGCAGTCATCACTTCTGACACGACAATGGTCGATTCCTCGTATTGGGATGGTACACGGAAAACATCTCGCACGAAATATTAATACTGATATGTCACATAATAAAAATCAATTCATGAACAAATAAATACTGTATAAAATGGTAACACATTTGGTAAAATGAAATAATCACGGCAATCAAAAATTGTTGTAGAAATGGTCTCCTAACCGTAACTTTTTTCAAGAATTCGAGTTAATTTGTGGCAGTTGTAATAATTTATAGCAGCAATGCTAAAGTGAAATGAATCGCGCGTCGCATCCATGCTTCAGCCTAAACTAGCCCTAGCTAACAGGGCCCCACAGTCTAATGCGCTTCACTATATTATAACAGATCAGATCGGCTTTGCTCTTGCTTGCTGCTGAGTGCTGACCCTCGGTGTGGGCATGCGAATTTCGCCACTAACTGTATATCGATAATATTTTTATGAAGAGTTAAATGTTAATAAACAAAGTTAAGTGAATATACAATAAAAATAATTTCTTCAGCCCACTCCTAATATGTGGCTATGTGCAGGTCAAGAATGCAAAACTACACGAGACAACTAATTCTAAGCGTACGTGGTTACAAAAGTGGGGATGGACGTTCAAAACATGCGACGTAACTTGCAAAACTTTTATGCGATATATCTATATACAATAAAAATATTATATTCGGCTCTTGATACAGATGTTGTTTGTAAAATTACTACAACAACATTAGAAGGAACTCTTTTTTACAATTACTTTAAAGCAGGTACTACCCTTCCTACTGAACGAGTCGGGCTGCTGTGTCTAACATATAACAACAATGGGTGGTAACTATTGTTCAGTAGCAAACTAAATATTAGCACGAGGTGACTCGAATTAGTAACACTAATTATGGTGTAGTGGAGTGTCGCTCTATTGCCTCTGGCGGCCAGTTTGTTCTTAAGGATCGAGAGGAACCGTTCTCATCGCGCGGTCTTACAATCCTCCAATTTTCTATTTTATGTCATCATGTGAAACAACATAGTAATTAGCGATCCATCAGTACAATCGCCTCGAGTTGCGATATCAGAGTTACTGGCCGAATCGACTCGACTTATTTCCGTTAAAAAAAACTACTCCTAACAACAGGGCTAACACAAAACGGCGCGTGAGGTATCTCTCACGCGCGAGATAGATTCTCCATCTTTTCTAATTGGTACACACAGAAAGAGACGCATAGTCTATATCGCGCGTGAGATAGCTCGCGCGCCGTCTTGTGCTAGCCATGCTGGAAGATGTAAAAGCGATTTTATTATTGTTCCTTTCGATCCGATTGTCACTATTGGTTCGTTCAATGCTTTAACCTTTCGCAATTACTAAACTCAAATAAATTTCTAAAACATGAGAATAAAATTTACAGTGTTCACTGGACGGTATTAAAGATAAAATACGGTGCCATAATTTTATACAAGAGCCGCAAAGTCAATATTAAAATAACATCACCCAACATATACTAACCTACTACTCGTTGATGCGGCCTACGGTACCGTCGCACTTGGTGCAATGACACTAAATATAGGTATATAATATTAACATTTACTTACACATACCGTCAATCACATTTTCGATTAATTAAAACCATCCGAACCATATAGAGGCACACGATACACGAGCGTGCGCGGCGGTGGCGCGGTCACCGCGCGCGGTCATTGTTTTTGGGTTTCATTACGACTTCGTTTCATGTTGCCGAATGCTCAATGCTCAACGACCACAGCGACTTGTCAAAGTGTGAAACACCCGATTGTTTTGAACATTTGGTGTTTTTTAGCATTTTGTTTTGTTAACTAATCACTGATAAACTAAAACATTTTCAACACATTCAGATTTAAAAATCCTATTATTGGGGGAAAATTGGGATTTAGAAACATTGATTCTGAGCAATTTAAAAATTTAAGTATATTGGGAAAAAGGGTAAAACGATATTAAGCCGTATTGCAACGCAATAAAATGACCCGCGCACAGTGACTGCCGCCCTACTAACCTTATCTTACAAAAATAAAAGATCCCAAAACAAATTGCAGCGCAGGTACCTACATAATACACAGTTATAACAATATTATATATAACCACTTTCACTTACAGATTGATCATTTAATTTCATTACGTACACTACTATATGATAGAAAAATACGAAATAATGTACTTTCACTTTAACATATTTTATATGTTAATAAAGAACAATATTTTTTATAAAAATACATCATTTTCCTTGGCCGCTGGCCAGTAGAAACTAGTACCCATATTATCTTTTAAAAATCTATGATTTTTAAGGCTTTTTCAGTAGGTACGTTGAGGATTAATTTACATAATTTTTATAATAGTATAAGAATATTTTTAATCACTGTAAATGTGCTAATTAGTTTTAACAGGGATTATAATTTGTACTGGTATGGCCGATAAACATAATTTGACATTATTATACAACAAATATAAATATCTCAGGGTTAATTTGAAACATGAATTTAATTCCGCACAATTGGTCTTATAATTAAAATAGAAATTTAAAATGTTACATGTCAACTCTTAATAAAATATGCAATAGTCAATCCTACAAGCCGCCACGGGGGCTTAGTCATCGCGAGTAGGGCTACTTCGCGCCGCGTCGCTATTGCCGCGTAAGCTGGACAACATGTCACCACAGAACGCACACTTTACTATTTGTTAAGTGCTTCGAAATTACAAAATCATAATTAATTGTTTATTTATAATTTATAAGAATTATAAGAAAGATGATAGATAAAACAAGACGGCGCTAGCAAAAGCGCGCGTGGCGCCGCGGACCAAACATACACGTACTATAGTTACCGTAATAAAACTAACAATTATTATTATACATATTTCTCAACTAACATTAAAAACGGTTTTTCATCAAATTTCTTCGTTTATAATCACAGACGCTTTCCTAAAATATGTATGTAATATTTCTCTTCACTATGCAACAAAATCCAAAGAACCTACAGTTAAGACATGTATTTACAATTAAAATATTTGCAGTTGATGTGTTAAAGAAGCCAAGCCAACGTTAATTTACAATTATTTTCTCTATTTCTTCCAGATGATTAACGAGATTTTTTTATTTTATTACTTTACAATACGCGTTATGTATTCGTGGAATCAGGATATACCTAAGTTAATTCACTGAAGAACACGGGAGATCATTCTTTAACAGAAGTGTGAGCACCGAAAATGTTGTTACTTCAATGGCAATTCTTATGTCAGATATGATACATCAGGTCTAGATTAGGCCGGCAGGTTGTTGGACTGGTCCACTTAAAAAAGAACACATTTCGATAGTAAACGTAACAAGCAAGAACACAATTTCGGATTGTATGACTTGGCTTTAGAATTCTTGTTTCGTAAAGTGATCGTGCGTACAAATCCTGATTATAATTTAGAATCTTATTTGAATGAACACGACATACTGTTTAAATAAATATTTCTGTAAGTATATTTATGTTATGTAGATAAATATTTGTTTTATGTAATCGGACTAGGCACGCGCCGCACCGCCCGGACGGCGCTCAGCGCAATAACTTATTTAATCACACACCAAATTACAAACTAAAGCTAAGTTAATAAGTAAAGTTTGTCGAATAACGTTATATCTGATGTGGTGTAGGGGCGCTTGGCGCTTCTTCGGTCTTAACCTTACCCTTCGCTGGGACTTCAAGATCTGGAAACAGAAATCGCCAACAGTGATTTAACATGTCATAACACAGGGAATTTTCAAATGATTAACAAAATATGGCCAACAAGTCATTTCGTCTTGACATTGTACAGACTAGAAATTTAACAACATCGGATGGCAGGCCAAAGCGGAATTTACAGTATTTCAGTTATTTTAACCTTCAGTGTACCTAAAGTAATTTTCCCATATTCTAAAAACTAATCCGGTCAGGCACATGTATCACTCAAAATTCTGTTTCGCTCGCTAGTGTTATCTCGGTATACGGTGCTCGCCGCCAGCTCACGGGAAATTGCAAACATCAGTATGAAGTAGGTTTTTCGTGTCTTTTTTTAAATACGGATCATTATTTTGAAAACATGAACAGTGATGTTTTAGACATTTTTTATTATTATTATTATTTAATATCTAACAAAAATTTGTTTACGTTTTTTCACTTCTTTAGAATACTAAAGAGAGAGATAGAATTATTGTAGTACTTAGTTGTACTTTTCAATTAATTAACAGAGGTAGCTTTAAGATCTACAGTTTAAGTTTTTGTTTTATGTAATATTTTTGATTGCCTTGCCGGGCGGTATGTTCGCCTGGCGACATCCCTTTTTTTTATCAATAAATGGTGTGAGTATATTTAATGACTGATCAATCATAATCTATCTAATTAAGAAGCACCCCATATATAAGTATAGCCTGACCAGTGTCTAGCTCTGTACCCTTTGGCAACAGACGTTAGAAGTCATCGAAGGTAACAATGTTACATCGAGACGAAATATTACGTGATTATAAAAATAAATTTGCCGAAAATCATCCAAAACGTTGTCAGAAAGCTTATTATGAAAATTCTTAATTATTTAAAACAATAAAAGGACGAAGGATTGACTATGACGATGTTTTGAATTTGGTTGTTGACATAACCGGTAGTACTGACACTACCGACATTTAATGTTATAGTAAGTGTTGATTGAATTAACGACTCGGGTTCGAATCCCGGCCAGGGCATTTATTTGTGCATTTTTCACGGATATATGTTCTTGGGTCTTGGATGTTTTCTATGTATTTAAGTATGTATTTATCTATATAAGTATGTATATCGTCGTCTAGTACCCATAGTACAAGCTTTGCTTAGTTTGGGACTAGGTCGATTTGTGTAAGATTGTCCCCCAATATTTATTTTATTTATTTTTAATTGGGAAGATTGGTTGGATTTAAATGTACACTATTTTTCTTATTCTATGTATGCTAAGTCTACAATAACAAATATATATAAAAAGAAAATAACGATACCGTCGTTGCCGCCAATGAAAAAAAAGACAGAATGCAAAATTTTAAAAACGGTAGATGACTTAGGCTGGGTTGCACCGACTTATGATCGCAGACTGATCAACGTTAAATATGGCGCCGGAAGCTGTCATCCCATAGAAACTTGTCAAACTTTCCATACATTGAAATTTTAACGAACACAGCTTACGATTACAGACGGTTTGGTGCAACCCAGCCTAAGAAAGCTATTACACACTGTCCCGACTATACATGACGTATGTATATTATAGCCATATAAGATGCTGTTTGCAGCGACATTATCTCAGGTCCAAATAGGCACTGGTCAGGCTATATATATTGATCTTTAAATTAAAATGTAACCACGTTATCGTAGACGCAACATCGAAGAACATGCGACTTTTCAGCTGATATCAGTGGCGGCTGTACCTTGAGTGCGCTCGTGCGTTGCACTACCAAAAATTTAACACCATCAATACCATCGTCATCAATAAAACAATCGCAATTATCTACTATACATACTATACTATAGTACTATACATACATAAATTACATTTTAAAAAATGCAAAGAAACCACTACGTTATGTCGTAGTCATTAAAACTCTTTTTCGCTCAGTCTCAAAAAACCTCTCCGTGCGTTTCGTGGAGCGCACGCACTAGCCAGTACAATTTCTATGAGAATCGCGTTAGAACGCCGGGCGCGTGAGACGGAAGATACTCCATACAAACTTAATGAAGAAATAGGTACATCTGGTGCGGCGCACGGAGGTATTACGAGTACCCGACCAAGCGAAGTAAACGCTCAAAATATAAAGATTTTCTTGCGCGCCAATTGCACAGAATAAGTAGGCCAATTGTCAAGTTGGCTTAGTTGGTTAATAATAATAACATGGCCTGCACTTTTCTCGTATCGCCCCATCATTTGTATTTCGTGTTTATTGTTTGTTTTTGTAAAGTGAGTGTGACTATCTTTTATGAAGTGACGAACTGTGTTTAATGGAAAAAATAAGTGTGATCTTGAATATCGAGAATATTAAAAACAATAATAAAACTTTTAGTGATTGATAAATTAGAAATAAAATCGACTGGGCCGCCAAGGTCATGTCTTAATACGAGATTAGCCATTGACCAAAATCGACGAATTGTGGTAATACATAAAAAAAAATTGTTAGTAGGAAAATGTCGTTGTATTGCAATTTTCGAGTTATATATTATACTAGGTGGCCCATTCAAATCGGTCAGTATGGGAAAGTCCGAAACTATAAGATATACGAAGATTTGTTCTTAGGAACCATGTCACCGATTTTGATAAAAAGAAAAACTGCATTCATACATTTGAAAAAAACACTGTACCCAGCTAGGGAATCGAACCCGGTTGTTTTGAAAAAATAAACTTACACTATTTCTATTCAGATATCGTTTGTGTAGGTCTTAAGCAGTAAATGTCTCTAAGAAACATAATGTCTAAAATGAATAAAATGCATTTTTTTCACATACTTTAATTTATCATAGTAGGTGTTCAAAGTGACCACCGTTACAATATTCAACAAGTTCAGGCATGTAAAATTGTCTCTATGGTTGTTTGTACCTCTCTACTTGTAAAATCGGTGACATGGAGAACAAATCTTCGTATGTCTTATAGTTTTAGACTTTCCCATACTGACCGATTTGAATGGGCCACCCTGTATATAGTATTTCATACATCCATAAATTAGCGCACCACCGGTTCTCGTAGTCAGCAGCCGCCACTGGCTGATATTATAAATTTAAGCAGTAGTTTGTACCTGGCATGTACCAATAAGTCAAGAGGACTGACAATGCATATGCAAGTAGCGTTTCTTCTAAATATAAAGCCTGTTATAGTGTGGTGTACATACCTGCCTGTTGTACTAGTTTGGCCCAAACATAGGTTGTCGAAGAATTAGTATCCTTTTAGCGGTATAGCATTACTAGATGTTTTCTAGGTTCAACATCGGTTTTGTTCGATAGAGGCCCTTCTGTACTTAAGTACTATTAATTATTATATTTATTATTCAGTGATATGGCGGTTATACCTACCCACCTTGGACTAGATGCTAAAGCGGACTGTGGGCTCCTCTAGGGCACAACCGGGAAGCGCTCGGGTTAAGATGGCACTGACATACATACCTTTACTTAACACAATGTTGCCGTCTACGAAGTCAAGAAAAGCTCTCATTGATGGGGCATCGTGTTGCGAAAATTGTAAATTCCATGCGAAATTGGCAATGGCGATAGACTTGATTAAAATATTAGTTTTGAAATTGAACTATGTACAGTTTAACAAAATAATAAAATAAACGGATACTATAGTTACTGTTGGCGGCAGTAAGACACTGTTAATGAAAAAAATAGGCTTTAATTGTATTGTCACTTCGGTACTCCCATTTTAAAAAAGCTGTTGTTATATACCTACTAAGCCAGAGTGCTGTGCTGTTCACTACTTAGGAGTTCGGAATCGAACGATTTTTAGAGTCGTGGTTATGACAACTGAACTAGATGCTGCATGGCGCTATACATTGCGAGTTTTGAGTCGAGTTAAGCAACGAATCGCAAATATAAAGCGCCTAACAGCCTAAATAAATACCAATTCAAAGCAACCGGTGCCGTGACCCGATACGCGATAAATCAATAGTTTCCTGAATATTTTTGTCTTATTGTCAGTTTGTGAACGTGAGTCTACTATAGTAGTACTCCTGCTATTGCTATTTTCCACACCGTTACACGTTAAATATTTAAATCTAGTCATGACATCTTTTTAATCATTGTTAGATTAGGAGGACTGAACACTTTTAATAATTTTGAATTGAACAACAATGGAAATACTCGGTACAGTTACGGACAAAATGTTCATTGGACACGGATCACGATCTGTGACCCGTATTGATCACGCACGTCAATCACCCCCGGGATACTGTAACTATACTAACCACCACCAGAAAATATGTCTCGTACGGATTCTAAAGGGGAAAGACATTGGGTCAAAATCTGTTATAAAATATAAAAACGCATAAAAGTTACATGTGTAAGTTGAAGCAACCTACTAGAAATGGTCGTGAGACGTTGCGTAATGAACGTGCAAACACCGTGCGGGTGCGGAACAACGCAAAGGGGATGCTTACTCTAGACGGGCGAATGCGGCTCAATGGCGTCGCTTGGCAGGAAACCGCACCTGACACAGATTAACAAATCTATTAAGATACTAAAACATAGACAACGAGACGAGATATACCTCATCCTTGTCTGACAAATTATTATTAGTATCCCGCTCCTTTTTTCTCACTCATTCGATTTTTTACCTTGTCAGGTTGGCCTTTAGTCTACTCTACTGCATCCACATATTCCAGTTTATATCACGGATCTCACCCCCTGCCAATCGACTCCATTTTATGTAAACAAGGTCGGCTACTCGTTGAAATCTGATTATTTTGTTGAACCCCTAAGACCCCGAGGACTATGTTGTCGCGCTACTTAACAGGAGACATAAATTCATGATGTTCGTTCGTGTATTACAGACAACTCTACCTGAATACCTACTTAGCTAAACCGTGATATCGCGAAATTCTGTAATCGATTAAGTGCCTGCACTTTTGCAGACAACTTGACAAATAGTTTTCTAAAACGTATCTACTAAAATTTTCTTTCATTTGCTAATCATTAAAATCTTGGCGCCATATAGTGAAACTACATGAAATACGTCATGTTAATCCCAATTATTTAAGTCAAGTCAAGTTATTTATGTCTGCTGTCTTTAATGTTATTGAATAGTCGACTGAATCATTGTATCCGAAATGGAACTGTAAGTTTAGTTTTTGCGGATGTATGCATATTATATTATTACCAATATAGGGTTAACCCTGTAACAGCCAAACGTCAAAATTATTAATCGTAAATCGGAACTACACTGTCATTTAGACTGATATCTCATGATGTCCATTAAAGGGTATTTTCTTAGTTAAACGCAAATCAGCTTGTTGATAACAATTGAAAAATTCTCAAAATGAATTACAATATTTACAAACGCATTTGAATTATGTGGTGTAGTTTTAATGTAGAAAATAAAATAGAAGTAAACAAAAGCTGAAAAATAATCGGGTAAGCCGAGACGTGTACTCAGTTAATACTCCGTCTATGCATATTTAAATGTCCACTCTTTTTTAATTACACATTTGCATATTATTCATTTAATAACGACTTTTGTGCTCTGTAATTACGTGCGTAATCAAGACTCGCTCGCCATGATTTATTTTTGGTTTACAAAGAAGTGAAAACGGTTTATATTTTCAGAATTTCGAGTAGAAACTTTTTTAACTCTTCCATTTTTATGGTTTTCCAGTATCAGGCTGTATAGGCCGTCTCAATAAAAGTGTTTTTTAAATTCCGTGTATTTTCTCGTATATACATACATATAATCACGCCTGTTTTCCAGAGGGGTAGGTAGAGATCACAGATTTCCATTAGTCCCAACATCAGCAAAACTCTATAATACCCTAATGGCACCGACGGATGATATAAAAATATACTAATTGCGCCTTTCGAATAAATCCATCTAATTGCCTTTTAAAGGTCCCGCCCTCTCTATTCTGATATTTTTCTGGTTATTTTATTTATTGATTTCATAAGGTATGGAATCTGTCGCCTTCGCTACTAGTTGCTATTATTTACCCAGAGGTATTTTTATTTATATATCGAGCAAACAAGAATAGTTTTTATTCTAAGATGTTTTTTACTTGAGGCTTAAGGTGGGTTGCACCAAACCGTCTGTAATTGTACGCGGTGTTCGTTAAAATATGATTGAATGGAATGTTTGACAAGTTTCTATGGGATGATAGCTGTCAGCGCCATATTTAACGTTGATCGGTTTGTAATCGTAAGTTGGTGGTTTTTTTAAACCCGGCCTAATGACACATTGGCCCGACCTTGGGATACATTAGGGTCACCTCATTGGGTCTGCGAAGCCATCTAAAATCATATAAGATAACTAATCTGTTCTATAATATGCATATCTCAAAATATTACACCTCCTTTGATTAAGTAAGAGTATCTAAATTCATATTCATCAGCTTTTCTAATATATAAAGGGAGCATTACTTATTTTTAACAATCACTGTTTTTTAAACCCCGTCTAGTATTAAGTCCATGTTTAGTAGGTAACTAATATTTGACTCTGAATCAAAATAGATTGTGAAAACTAATGTAGGCCATTCTTTGTTAATGATTTTAAACTAACATTTTAAAAACGTAATGGAGTTATCTTGATTCTACGTCGATCGACACTTCGTTCGTCGTTTTGGTATGGTGGTAGTACCACAATACTACCGGTATTGTTTCAAGATTACTATGATTAAGAAATGATTGATTGCCAATAAATTATTATTTATGCAACCAATTCTTACTAGTCATGGTGGAACGTTTCAAGTCGCTATGCATACAAATTCTTGTCAAACAAGCCCTCTTATTAAAAATCCGACTCGTCCTCACCTGTCACCTCACGCCTCACCCACTTTTATAAGGAAAGTTTCAAATTTAATTTGTCAAATTCTGACAGTTTCCATATAAAAACGGTAGAGGTGTGAGGTGAGGACGAGTCGGTTTGTGAATAACACCCCGGCACGGAAAAGCCGCGTTACGATTGAAAAACAAACCGGTGCGTGTAATAATTCACATTGTATCATATATAAAGTTAAAATTCGTCCCTACCCAGCAATAAAATAATCATATGAAAAACCATTTTTTTCCCGCTTCGATATAGACCTTTTTAAGTTCTAGAGGCGGGCTGGCTAAATAATACCGCCCTCAAATTTCGTATTATTCAGAGCGACACTTTCTTTTTCAGTTTAAAAACAGATAAAAATTATTAATTTAGAGTCCTTGTGCATGAAATTGCACGGCGGAACGCACAGCTTGCTGAGGCCTGACAAAAAAAGAAGCAACAATAATCCCATCCATACTTACTGCTCATTGGCAATAATGGCGGCAGCTTTGTCTTTATAGTAAGGCAAAAACAATCAAACGTAACTACTCTATGTTTGATTGGCTGAATAAAATAAAGCTAATATCGCAAAAGTAAATAATATGTGCGGTTTTGTTCAAATTCAAACACATTTGTTTTTTTATGAAAACTTTAGAACAAAGTGGCCTAATAATAAACATAATTTGATTTTATATATATATATATATATATATTCATAATATCTGTAGGGTTATAGTTGTGTAAATTTTAATTTGTATGGAAAGTGACACGAGACGTTTCACAATAAACCATCTTACTAACTAACACTTAGAGAATATTTGGCATTAAGGTATAAACATATACCTAACTTATATAATATTTAATCATACTTAATATGTACTTACACATTCGGATCTTTAACAAATATTAAGTTCGGATATTGTAATTAACCGAAAATATAAATAAATAGAAAATTAACTTATACTACACTTATAAACAAAATATAGGATATTAAAAGGCTTATAGAAGTATGTAAATGAATACCAGCAAAATAAAAAACGTCGTATTTAATGTGTTACATAATGCGAACCTGATTGTGATTACTAACGGCTTAGTGTGAAAATGATTATGCACCAACCCCACATCAACAAAAATAAATAATAAAGCAATATTATTGTGTTATTATTTATATCACCTGATTTGCTGCCAAAGCACTGCAATTCTTTAAAGTTGCCAGGCAAGTGAATGCCTATACTGTAGCTAATAATTGTGTTAAGAAAACGAAATATCAGGTACCATGAATAAGTTTCCAAAAAGCGGTGCCATGGTGACAAAATGAAGCCGGCAGCTCTATCAACATAACTAGTGATGCATATTATAATTACGATAACTTCATATGATATAGGGTAACATACAATCGGTCTAGGGTCGACGTGTGCTCGGCACTCCGGTTAACCATTTCGCCTCCGTTCGGCCTAGAACGAGACATAATATTGCACTTCTAATGAAAATACTACACATATACGTATATAATATGGTATAGTAAGGGAATCGATATCGGACAGTACAATGATGGTGTCGGTGTACAGTTAGGTGCGGGCGGGGTGTCGTGTCGTGCAGTACTCACTTGCGTTTGGCGTGCAGCATCTCCATGAGCAGCGTCTGCGTGGGCGCCTGGCCGGCGCAGTGCCGCTGGTACAGGTGCTCCTCGCCGCGCGACGCCAGCGCGTGAATCTCCGGCACCACCGTCACCAGCTTGCCGAACTTGTCCTGCAACCACCGACACGACCATCTTCGGTAATGCTCGACCAATCTTTACCACATGGCTTTTTCTTTCACTACTTTGGGCCGATTTTTCAATCCCCGGTAAAACAACCAGATAGGTAGGTTTTCGTATTCAATGATGATTGATGTACACTAATTTTATGAGACTCTAGTTTATTAAAATATAAGATAATAAAAATGATGCCGACCTGTATTGTCGGATAGCAGGTGAGCGTGTAATCTAGGAGTGCCGCTTGTACAGTCTGGTAGCCATCACGAACGCATTTGACGTTCACGATGCCCCTCACGTCTGAAATCACAAGAAATTTCTTCAAGACAGACTACATATCCTTTATACTTATATCCGAGTGCCATTTAAACAATAAATGTAAAAAAAAATAAAAGGCATTCGCTCGATAGCGTAATATATGATCGAGTGTAGAGAAATGAATGCAGATAATGTTAAGAATAGCGAAATACAGAATAGTACCTACCTGGATTAAGCAGAAGTAAGAATTTAACACAGATGTAGTCTGGAACGTCGAATTTAAGCTCGGCTAGTTTGTTCTGCAGCTCGTTGAAGTGCTCGGCGAGCGCGGGCACGCCCAGCAGGCCGAGGCAGATCAGGTCGAACTTCTGTCCGTTGTGCAGCGTGGTCTCGTCCGGCAGCCCGTTGTGCATGCGCTGGTGCAGGTGGTCCAGCACCAACATGTCCGACCAAGAGTTCTGCAACAGCTTCATCTGATCGTCCACCTGAAACAACACATTAACGCATTGCAATGCCAACATTGCACAACACCATAATGCAATGTTACTGCGAAAAGAGGGGATATTTTGCCGTCATTAACGAACAGGTAAAGAAGCAGTTGTTTATTATTCCACTAATCTATGTTAGTAAGTTTACGCTTGCATCTGTAGTAGAAAACAATATAATTACTGCGAACTGCCTCGTTACTTGACTTTTCCTTTATTACAATACTTTGATATTCTAAATGATCGGCAAAAAATGGGACCTAAGTTTGTGAATGTCGAGGTTCGTGTGACGCAAAACGTAAACAAGTAATGTGATCGGGTTGAAAACAATTTGCCGTAGTACATGTCTGCGATCAACGGTAGTATCTGACAGCGACCGGCGCATACGACGTCATTCCCTGACCCACATTTTATTGAATTGCATTACGAGTAGAAAACACAGGGCGGTGCGCGAGCGCGTTAAATTTGCAGTTTACGAAATGTTACAACTGAATTTTAGAGCTCGGCGCGATTGCCACACCGGTATCTTGCTCAACGCGATGAATTGAGATCGGCCCGACGAAATCAGAATATTTTATCTTTGAATCGATCTTTCAACACTATTATCGCCTAAAGTTAACGTATGAATTTTACTAGTATATTGCGAGTAGTTTTAAAAACACAAAATACATCTTTTGATTTAAGTACCTATTTTTTTTTATTAAGAAGAGTTTGTGTTTATATACAGGTATTTAAATATTGGGTATGAAATCATAAACCGATGGAACTGCTTTGCTGTGTTGTAAAGAGAACTAAATAGATTAGATTGTATTAACGCCGCGTAGAGCTCGGCAGTCTGTAAACAGTAATCGATTTTGAGTCGAGCGAGCTAAGTCAAATAAAACCTCTAGGCGTATCTTGGAAATAAACTGCTGGTGACCCACTTTTATGTTTTCATACTTTTCCTATTCTTTTACATAATTAAGGCCATAAATAACAGTTATTTATTTTGCGATGATCACGGACATGTGCATCGCTTCATTCATTCATACAAGTAGCTAGAGGAAATTAACTTTATGTTAGTCCTCGATACTTCCCAATAAATTCACACTTACTGTACTCTACACTACAGCATCACCTTTATGTTGGCTTTAACTTACTCTTTCTGAAAGGTTATCATAATGTTTGAGACGACCTGTTTAGCCTAGTTGGTAGTGACTCTGCCTCCGAAGCTAGAGGTCCCGGGTTCGAATCCCGGCCAGGGCATTTATTTGTGCATTTTTCACGGATATTTGTTCTTGGGTCTTGGATGTTTTCTATGTATAAGTATGTATTTATCTATATAAGTATGTATATCGTCGTCTAGTACCCGTAGTACAAGCTTTGCTTAGTTTGGGACTAGGTCGATTTGTGTAAGATTGTCCCCCAATATTATTATTTATTAATTATTTATTATTATGTAACATGATTTTGCATGATTATTCTTGACCGGTAGGTTCTGTAGGTAAGCACGCGTAATTATATGCATTTCGCTTTACTAAATACCATCTAGTTTAAAAACCGACTTTCGATAATAATCATAACAAAGATAGTGGGAACTCTTGACTCGAACTGGTCAATGTGGAGTAAGCTTATGCTCTCCATGCATGAACCAAATCTTATTTTCTGGTCTGAATTTCCTAGCTATTCAGAAAATAAGAAATCTGAAGACAAGTATGTTTTAGCCAGGAGTACAAGCGCACGTGTCATGTGCGGTCTAGCTAGCCTCATGCCGCTGCGATTCTTTACCGCGGACATTCAATAGCGGAGACCGTCGCGAAGTAGGTTAAATCGGGTTGGATTGCGGTATGGTCGAATACGTGACGAAGCTTCAACATCGGGACTAAGGATATGTCTAAAAACCCCTTATTCTAATGTCAAGATGACATTTTCGTCCCAAGTTTTAGGAAATTAGCTCAATTATACTTTGTATGAAGAGTACTGATATAACAGAAAAACGTGATGAAATGTTTTACACATTAACTCTGACGAATTATACATGTATATAGCTATGTTTAAGAATCTATATTATATAATGGCCGTCAATGTAGGCCGAACGGCACCGCGGCAGGAGTAATAGCAGCCAAATGAAATGTCGAATGTGTCTGTCGGTATTAAGTTATGTAGAGCGTTACATTTAACCGACTGCCATTCCGACTTGATGCAATTGTCGTAACGCTAATGTTGTAATTTTGTACAATAAAACAAAACCAAAAGGAGGCATGTACAAATTTAGGTTTCTTGAAGAGCGACAATGAAGAGTGAGGGATAATTTTAAAAATGCAGAAAGTGTGGGAAATCTTTTCAAAGTTACATGGATAAGGGTATGACACTTTTTAAATCTGGTCTGTGTTAAAGACATGATGATTGTGAAAAATATATAATAAATGGTGCCTAAATGGTCCCGACCGATAATCAAAGATTTACACCCTTTACAAGTTACTTACGAAATGAGAATTTAATTAGTGTTGTATTCTTTTTGAACTCTAACCAATATGTGCATATTTAATGTGGGAAAGGCGACATAATCGATCGACAAATGCATTGGCATACTGCGGCAAGCCTACAGTAGTGACAATTAATATACCGTGCACTACACGCTTATTATTTAGGAGGTGCGTGCTTATATACAGGATGTTTTTATTGAATTAAGTTAATTGCCAGGGTACAATCCTGAGATGAAATAAAGTAGTCTTCTCTAAGACACTAGTACCCCAATTCGTACCATTACGAAGATGTCCAAGAATTCATTTTCGTTAATTATCATTCCTAGTATAGTATAAAAGATCCTTAACAATTAAACAATGTTGACGTGCGGTGTCATTCGAATTCAGAATTGTCATACCTGACATTAACTTTTGATTAACTCCACGTTAACTCTTAAGGCCGTTTTTCATTCACCCTTGTTGATATAATTAATTATTTTGTATAAAAACGAAAAAAGTATATTATTCTTGAATTTTGAAAAACTAAATATGCTACGTCGTTTGTTGGCTATATGCTTGAAGGAACAGAAATCAATAAAAACACCCTGTATAAGCATCCACAAAATCAAACTGTGCTATGCATCTTCTGAGTACCCACCCTTACCGGATATTTTCTCGTGTTTGATTACTGATGAGTTAACGCGGGGAACGCGGCGACACTCACCTCGCGTGCTGACGTCAACGTACGCAAAATGCCGCCTACCATGCTTGTTGTACATACGAGTACATATATTTATATACAATGTTTTTTTTTTATAGCGAATTAGGTTTCCGTCCTCTGCATTAATGTATGTGTAAATGGTGACAAAAAACCTAGTTAAGTTTGTTTCATAAACAGGCTTTCTACTCGATATTTAATTTGTGCCTATCATTCGTACCGAAGAAACAATGACCCTAAAATTACAATGAAGTCAAAATTTAGTTCGCTATTCCTTAAAAAAAAGAACAACGTATTTTTAAATTATGAACTTTATTCAAGCGATTCTGAACGGTCGGTTGTACAAACCATTGCAACAGAATACTATAAAAACGAGCTCGGTAAAATTTAAATTTCGAATCGGCTTGTGTGGTGCATGATTAAATAAAAACAACGTCATCGACCGGCCGTTCAAGCGGCCCAAGTTCATCGTGCTGTTATGCGAGCGACTAATCGTAACTGGTAACATTACGTAAGAGAAAGCGAAGAAAGGTTGCGTTCCGTTACCGACCGGTGTGGTTACGCGCCCGCGGTAAAAAGTGCTTTCTCGGCAACGCGGCCACGGCCAGTGTGTCAAGTGCGCCGGGAAAGTGCAGCGTTGCCGTCTCGCGTTACGTCACGCGGCTGGAGGGACCACGGCCCGCCGTGCTCAGCGCATCGCGTCTTTATTTTGCATGTCTATCGACCATTTATTAAGTCAGTCTACCATTAGTAGCTCGTTTTTGGGATTTAATCTTTCCTTTACGCAGAATCACGAAAAATTCTACCGTGCCCTAATTACAAGCTTCCGTAGCTACAAATTCATCGGATCATCAGTACGTTGAATGTCGCTTCGAATAATTTGGTAGGTGTTTGCCGGTCAGGTGGAATTAATTCGAGCAGGAGTGCAAAGGATCTTTGTAATAACTAAGTACATATATATTCAACGATGTCCTAATTTCTGAGAACGACTCGTAAACAAGCCCCACCGTTTAAGCTGAAACAAAAATCGCTATTTGTAAAATGGACGCCGCTTGCGAGAGAGGGATAGACGAGGCTGCGCGGGACGGCAACGCCGCACGCCCACGTGACCGACTGCGGTTCTTGCGTAAGCGTACGACGACCACGGCGTGGGTCCGCCGATGTTCCCGCTTCTGTCGATTGCCTCTCGTTGATTGATCACTGCTCCTGGCTTCACGACTTTTCGGTATTTCCTGAACTTCCGATTAAGAGTCAATTTTTTCTAATTTTAGTGATACCGTCGTAAGTTGTTTTTTTTTTTACATCCGCATAATATTAAACTAATAACATAAACGATTTTGGTGATAGACAAAATAGATTTCCCGACTTTGTGTTTTACTGAAACTCAACTTAATACGTCTTACAATGATGATTGCAAATGACCTAATTTGGAATTGAAACCGCACATCAGGTTTATACAATCGTACTCGTACGAAGCATACAATAGAACGGAATCATGGATCAGGTACGGATGTGTTTGTTTGTGGCGGGCCGTCGCCAGCCAGTGGCAGGCGGCAGGCGGCACGCTTGTGGGATCTTGACCTAGTTGGAAGTCCGCGGCGCGGCGTATCGATTGTGAGCCGCCATGCCGCTGCTTCACATGAACCTCAACACACAAGAGCATCTAATTTACTCCGCTAACACACAACTTTTCCTGGAATAGAATCGTTCGCAAAGCTTTTCTCAATAAGAACATATATAAAATTCGCTCAGCAGGGCGATGCGACACTTTCGCAAGCAAAATTGGTGTACACCGGGGAGTGGAATGGGGATTCGGGAAGGATACTCATACTTATCTGGAAATTCACCTTTAAATACTTAAAGAACACGGTGTTCCGCGCCCAGTCCACTTGAGAGAATAAGTTTTGGTCCAGCACTTTACACATTAACTCGAAGAGATCAACTTCGCACTGGTTATAGGTTTGGCTCTGCAAGAGTCCGAAGAGCGAGTTCTGCCACTCGCGGTCGTCAATAGTTTGGACGAATTCACGGATCATGGGCGAGACTCGGAGGGTTTCTGTGCTTGTGGGCTCGGCGGTGCTGGAGGGCGTGGCGGCATTGGTGGCGGGCGCGTCGAAGGCGAAGGCATCAGGTGAGGCGGAGTGCGGCGAGTGCGCTTCCCACTTGTCGTGCGTGGGCGGCGGCGGCTGTTGCTGCTGCTGCGGCTGCGCGGCCAGCAGCGCCGGGCCAGGCGACGACTCCGGCGACGACGTCAGCGACGACACCTGCGGGATCTGGATCTCCTGCTTCACTGGCACTGAAGCGTACGGAGACCCGAAACCCAGCACGAGGCTGCCGTCTCCGATAGATCCTCGCAGCGTTTGGACTGCTATCTGTCTTTGCCGCATCATTTGGAGCTTGCGAGCGCGGTCTCGTTTGTACATAGGGCCGAATTTATTCCGCCCTCCCCTCATACGATCTGCTCGTACAGCTGTAACAAAAGAATAATGTTTGTTTTCAGTATTTTCATGTGAAATAGTATTCTCCGTCGTAACCGCTTGAAACATCGGTCAGACTAACAAAATCATAGATAGCCTATTTCATTCGCGCGACCGGAATGGACGGAGTTTTATTAACTGATAGCCACGGTGCGGTGTTGGGTGGCTATCTAATTTAATAGAGATAATGTTTCCTCCAGCTGCTTTACTAACAATCTGAAGCTATATGCCAGGCACTACTCAAAAGCGATTATTCCTACACGTTAATCTATCCAAACGAAATTCTTCACAACGTCAGCTCAGCACATTCGTTTTCAGTCCGGAATACGGCAATACAATCGAGTAGGTATATTCATTATTAGTGATCGTAACATTTGTAGCATTTTTAACGATCCGGTGTTAACGGAATTGGGATAAATGATTTAAATTCTCATGATTCATTAGAGGTAATATTAACCTTAATTAACCATTTAAATTGTATTTGTCCATACCAACTCCGTTAACACCACTACGCTGCACCGAAAATGCTTCAAAAGTTACGATCACTGTTCATTATACAGTCAAGAAGAAATGAGGACCGGAGAATAACGAATATGATGAAATTCTGTTGTGACAAATTACTAGTAAATACAATGCAGCATGATCCTTGATGTTAGTATCTGGCACATATTTACATAATATATGCCACGACGCTGGTTTCCACACGTACTTCAATTGGATTTAGTGCAAGGTTATTACAAGCTGTACAGGTTAACGTCTAAATTTTGGTAAACTAAGCGAGCAAGACTAATATTGATTTGAAAAATAGATATGCCAAAACAAATGCATATGGGGATTCCCCTAATAAACGGTAAGTTATCTTTTCCTGCTAAAATAAATATAGAGTTCTTTCTACTGCTTGTTAAACTTAGCCCGAGCGTGAGAAAAAGTCTCATTAGTCAATTATCGGTTTCATAAGTGATACCTGTAACCCTATGAACCACGTTAATAAACAAAGACACAAATGCTCTACTTCGCTACGCATTGCGGCTTATCCATGATTCCATAATAAAACATACACCCTATTGTTTTCCTCTATTTTCTCTATAATATGACATAAGATTTAAATTGACAAGAAATTGAATTCATTATGATTATGTTGCGCATAATTCTTATTTAAGTAAAACTAGGTCGTGATATCCTATCGCACAAGCAGAATACGTATGTAGTAACTGAATAACTGAAGGTGTACGTATTAACAAGTTTACTTATAAGAAGCCTCTCCTTAGGACGATTTAGGGAGAGTTTATTATGATACATATACTTATACTTGTACACGTACATGTTGGGAACGCAGTTCATTTAAAATTAACAAAACAGATGAGATCGAAAGTGATGTTGAAAGTCCGACGACTACGTAGCAGTGAATAAACACTATTAGGATGTTTCATTTCATAGAATAGCAGAATGCTAAATGGATGGCAACTAAATAACACTGAAGCTGGAGCGGAAGGGGGTTTTCAGCGAGTTGCCGGCTCGCCCAACCCACGAGTTAAAAATAACAACCAGTTTTTATTGTAGTCAACGCGCTTCTGCGCGAAAAGGACGGGATTATGCGAAGTCGGTAAGCACTCGAGCAGGATGGCGACCGTAACGGATTTAAGCATTGCAGTGTGCAGTTTCATATTGCAGACTGAGTTATTTGTACTTCATGAAGGGATTTTAGCAAGAAACGAGGGCCGGGCAAGTAAAAAAACTGTGTTGAACACGACACTTTCAATGTAGTAACTATTTAGAGAACGCTATATAAAACCGAATGTTAATTGTTAAATGCTACCTATACTCGCATATCCAACAGACAGTACCAGAATGATAGGACTTTTAAAGACCATGACATTTTCAACGTCCTGTAATGACAAGATACAACTTTAACCCAATACAAAAGAGGATAGGTCTCGTGTCAAGTCAGAAAAATATGTAAGAGATATTCTTTACGATTACAACTAAGTAGTACGAGTAAGCACGTGTATATAAGAATACTTATTTATTATAGTATTAGATAGAATTGTTTGCAGCAGAACAAGTTGGTCCTGTAATCCGTTACTCAGGCTGATACCGCGTCGTAACGGAGCTATCCTTTATCTAAATTAGCTGGCTTTTCTAATTAGAACATAATGCATTTGATGTGCATCTAATAGCGCCGTAATGAGTACGCGATAGTTGCTGATAATACAGTAAACGAGGTCAGCTCTGTTTATTAAACGAATAAACTAGATCAAGGTCAAGGTCATTTTTACAAATCAAAAACCGCGTCTCGGTGACAGCGAACGATGTGCACAAATAGACACGTACGTAAGAGTTCACCTCGCATTCTGACGCTATTTGTGGCTGTCCCACTTCTCTCAGATGGGTCAAGGTCGACCTTGACTCCGAGGTTACGAGCACACCGTCATGCCCATCTCCTGGTTTCCATGTCTAAGTCACTGTACCCTAAGAATTTCATTAATCATGAGTTCAAGATATCCCAGTACATGCAAATTAGAACCTATTTTAAACTTGCCCTGGCAGCGATTAATACGCTTTTTACTTATACGAGTATGTACTCATAATTATAATCAAGTAAAGAACAGCTGTGTACATTTGCACCGAAAGGACGGGAAGAGGTGGGGATCACTCCTTATACCGACGAGTCGGTGAAACTTGGTCAAGGCTGGCAGTGCCCCGCGCCCGCCTCCCCGCCGCGGTCCGAGCAGTGACGAAGGTAGCCGAGCGCCGCCGACCGCCGTCCGCCCGCACGCACTCGATCGTACGCCCAGATAGCGGCAGCCGGATCGTTACACAACCAAGATAAATCATCACCCGCGATCATCTACCAAACTGTGTCAAGATCTCGATGCTCTTCTATTCATAGTATGTAGAATACGACCGGGACTGACTGGATTCCGATAAGACATTCGTGTTAACACGAATGCGTTTTAATGTCGCCTACGATAAATAGACATTCATAAGGTTTCAGTGCACGCCTTGCCGTGAGCTCCCCGCCATGGCCACGCACGCTTTACGACGCCAAGTGGATCATATATAGGCACTTAACTATATTTTACGCATTGAAACCGGTTTCCGCGCCACTGTTCTGACTCGTCCACACCAAAAATCTATCCAAGATGGCGGCACTCGTGCAGCCATCGTAATAATGACAGGACAGGTAATGCCTAAAAAATAGAAAGGACCGGTGGTGTGCGAGGCCGCTCTGTCGAAACACCCGATTCGGGTCAAGGCAGCGTGCCGAAATAGTCGACTGGCGCGCATTTTTTTTTGTTATTTAACATCTGTCGTCTTGGCCGTCTAAAGACCGGGCGTCTTACACAAAACTCATTTTAATAATTTACTTATGAATCTTATCATTGGATGTTTCAAGATTGCTGAGATTGGATTTTCGAATTAGATGCGTTTCCGTTTCCTAGTAAGACGGAGCATTTCGTCATAACTATGGCGTGCTCAAGAGTAAAGTTCAGTTTTGCATAGAAAGAGGTAGGTATGTTACGTAAAATAGCGTGCATTCTATGTGCAGCCATCCATGTAACAATACTAACAATTATTCGTCGCTCGCGCTCCGACCCGGCAACTGTTCGTCCAGCACTCGTATTAAATAGGTACTGGAATCTAACCTAGCGAAACCTATTTGAACACATGACATGAATTTAGCTCTTAGTAAACTTACATAATTTCAATTGTACCAATGAGAAATAGCTTCCAATTAGTTTAAAATATCCAATAGAGCGGCTTGAAATTTCTGGATCTTGATATGCAGTCCTACTGTTTTGCTTTTGTAATGCACAGAAACTCAACGTCAGCAATGACAATGACGATTAGGTATCAATATCATATACGAAATGTTGGTATAATGCGGATAATTTTATAGTAGATATGTGAATAAGGAACTGTTTTTAAAGGAATTTTCATGCTAAACTCTTTCCTAATCAGTCTATAATAATCACATTTGGACATGGTGCATAAGTAATGCCTTCGGAGGGCTTCAAGTCCAGTCACTGGGATTTCGACAGGCACCATAGCAAATCCGAGACGCTAGTCCGTGGATGTGTGTAAATGTGATACGTGTTCAGGTCACATTTGGGTAGAGTTGCGACAGGCCGACCGGCCGACCCGGCAACTTTTCGTCCAGCACTCGTATTAAATAGGTACTGGAATCTAACCTAGCGAAACCTATTTGAACACATGACATGAATTTAGCTTTTAGTAAACTTACATAATTTCAATTGCACCAATGAGAAATAGCTTCCAATTAGTTTAAAATATCCAATAGAGCGGCTTGAAATTTCTGGATCTTGATATGCAGTCCTACTGTTTTGCTTTTGTAATGCACAGAAACTCACCGTCAGCAATGACAATGACGATTAGGTATATTTGGTTAGGTATCATCATCTTATACGAAATTTTGGTATAATGCGGATAGTTTTATAGGAGATATGTGAATAAGGAACTGTTTTAAAGGAATTTTCATGCTAAACTCTTTCCTAATCAGTCTATATAATCACATTTGGACATGGTGCATAAGTAATGCCTTCGGAGGGCTATTGCTATTACTTCAAGTCCAGTCTCTGGGATTTCGACAGGCACCATAGCAAATCCGAGGCGCTAGTCCGTGGATGTGTGTAAATGTGATACGTGTTCAGGTCACATTTGGGTAGAGTTGCGACAGGCCGACCGAGGTGTCTTGTGAAACAAGCGCTTGCGAAGCAGCGCGAGCGCACCCCACCGAACGGCGGCCGATTGTGTCGAAACGCACGATACATTCGCCGGCGGCGGCGGCGGCGCGAGCCCGATTCACAACCCCGCCTGTGTCTTGTCATATTTCGATTCAGGTCACATCATACCTCATTATAATGTCTTTTGGTATCACATCCCTGATTGTAAATCAAGCTTAACAACAGAAGAGATAGCAGATAGCGGCAGACTTGTAGAGTTAACATAGTAGAATGTACCTGCGATCACGGCTCGCAATGGTACGATTTGATTGCCAATTAGTGTTGTTCCAGTCTCAACTCAACATACATAATTTACAAGTCGTACTACCACTCTTCTGCTGGCTAATATTTTTGTATACCTTACAACTTCCCACTGTTTTCTAACTACAATTTCAGTTTTTGTGTTGCTTATCTTTGACTATTGCGTAACAGCCGAATTCCGCAAGGATCAGGCGTATGGCGGTATCATGTTGATGAACACGTGAAGGTTCAGTTTTGTCCTGATGTCATGGTGTGTTGGGCTGGGATTGTCGCGGGTGTTGTCTGAGTGAGCAGAGTCGAGTCGACGCGAAGTCTCGGTGGCATTGCACAAGGCTCAGCGCAGGTCGAGCAGGCGGTGCGGGGCTCTCGCAACCGCGCTATTCGGGTCAGCCAACGATTTGTGTGAATTGTGTCATCTGATACATGCTTGCGCGTTAAACGACGTTTGCGATTAACTTCAATCAAATTGACAATAAACTTGTTAGTTTACATGATAATTGACAAAAGGGATATTCTTGGAGTTATTATTAGATATTACTAAAATTACATTAAAATTCATGGTAAATATGTATAATATTTACCATGAATTTTAATGTTTTTCATTAATTGAACTTTTATAGGTGTAGGCTGTAAATGACATTGTATTCAATAAATATATATCTATATATGAAAAAAAAACTGCAAGATATACATTAAAATAGGATTTTTTTTTTGCGTTGACTTGTTTAATCATGCTTTATATTTTAGACTAGTAACAGGTGGAATGAATGGCGAGTTTGTTTATTCGAGTGGTAAGTAGATGTTGCAAACACCGTCCGGCGGCATCTGGCGAAACGCGGAATGGCGAATAGGTAGATTAAAATTACTAACACAGAGACGCTGTGTACATGCACGCACAAGTACGTAGGCAGGGCCGGCGCGCGCGCCGCATCGCGGCCCCGCCGCATGTAGGTCAGGGCGCTCTGCGGCCGCGCGCGTTTTAAATTTAGAACGATCCGCGCTTCTACCAAACCCCGCCCCACGAGATTATTTCAACTATTCAATTCCTACTTTTTACTAGTAATTTTCCCTGTGTTACTGGGATACTGTTTTTTTACCAGCACACATTTCCTAGCAGATGTGACAAGCATGTGTATGTTATTATTGATACGCAAACCTAAATAAATTGCAAACGGTCATAGCTCCTTCTCACGTCGTCACTTCCTGTCACTTTCTTATTAATCAAGATGTTATAACAATAACAACAGGTGAGCCGCCTACCTATTCAAGACGGCAGGCATTCCATTGAAATGCTCTTACCACGAAATCGGTATGCCTAAATAACACCTAACTACTAGCTAGCGTTCTAATTCATATTAATAAGCCAATAGTTCGTTACACCTTTACATATATATTCATAATCATAAATGAACACCTTATTAATCACAAAATCACCCAATCCTTAGAGACCTGAAACGACGGTAACCGGTTTCCTAAAACCTGTAACTAGGCGACAAAATCGGTATAAAATGATGGAGGTAGCCTATTATGGTTCATGTTTTCATAGCAGCATTGTTGTTGTATGGCCAACCCTACAGCCTAATTGACCGCGCGTTCAGAGTATATTGATGAGTTATGACGTTGACGATACGTAAGTGCCGATTAGGTACAGACTTCAAGAGGCGTTTCCAAACGAAATCAAAGCTTGAAAGTGTTGAAACGTTGAGTACGAAGATGACGTTACCGCATACTGGTGCGGCTATTTGGTATGCGGAAAGTACAATACTATACAGGCTGTCCCACGACAACGCGACATGAAGGGAAAGTGCCTTTAACAGGACGTTTTGCTCTATGGAAACATTATTTAATTTTTATAAGTAATACTATCACCAAGACATATAATCAAACATGAAACTTGAATCTAATATTTCATGTCATGATGTTCCGTTCCTTTATTTTAAGATACTATGCTACTAAACACGGTATTATTTCTTATCATTTACCCTTCCAATCTGCGTAATAAAATAACAAAAAACATTTTTTCACATTAGGTACGTCGGTTTAGTTCCTAAGTGACAGGCAAGCATTTTATACTACATATTTGTAAGAAATGTGTCCATTAAGTAATACCTCTCTAACTACTCTCTAATTTTATCTTCAAAATTAGAAGCACTTTCCTTTTCATGCCATAATCTTGGGACACCTGTATAAAACCTACAATATACAACGTAGGCCCGACAGATTTTCAGAACTAATTCTTGTAATGAACGCTGCTAGAGATCTCACATTATTGTCATTGTGACGAGGTACAAAGTGGTCCGGAAATCAATTGGTTGACTGTCCATAGAGTAATGACCGATTTCACTGTGAATAATGTGAAAATTAATTATGAGCAAAACTCAATCTAACAAAAATGATGAATCTTTTATGCCTTTTATTTCATAAGAAAATATACACCTGACAATAAAAAAAGTAAAACTAAACGTTATCACTAAAATTAAGTTAACACAATCATATTTAGCACAGAGATTGAGCATTGCCATCCAACGTGGGCCGCCACCATTTTGGGGACATTACCGGCTGGCAGCGGCTTAATAGTTTAGTTTTTTTATATAAGTATGTAGTTGATAGTTTAAATGTTTTGATTTATTTTCGATGTAATCCTAATGTTTTAAACTAAACAATTTGAAATTAATAAAAATAAAACTAATCAAAAATCTAGAAAGGGCCCGTGCGGCATTGTGCCTAAAATGCTGGCAGCGTTTCCACGCTGGATGGCTAAGCCAATGGGTTGGGCGAGGAAGCTGCCAGCTCTTTGGTCTCCAATCTCATTATGCCGACATTTCTGGTAAAAAAAAATCACGTAGTTAAAGTTAAATCTTATCTACCCAATATCGGATCTAACTGAATATACTTTTACTTTGGCACTAGTTTTTATATTAAAAGTCAGTATACCCATAGCGTTCATAAACATTCCAGACCACCATATCAGCCCTAGGACGTCCACTGCTGGACATAGGCCTCCCCCAATTTCATGGGGGGTAAAGAAAGGTCCAGACGATATTAACAAAATGCCAGTATCTGGACGTCCGAGCTTTGCTCGGCATTTTCGTGTTTCCCGAAGTATGCGAGTGTTCCTGAACTTCCTGAAGATTCTTATCGCCAGGAACACATTTTTATCTAACGTTACAGTAGTACTAATCGTTACAGCAGTTTTAGAGTTCCACGAAACAAATAATCATACATACAAGAATATGTCTTTTAAAGATATAAATATACACATATAAGATAGATAAATATTAGGGGACTTTTTTTACAGAAATCGAACCAGCCCCATAGTAAGCTCAATAGGGCTTGTGTTATGGGTACTAGAAGACGATATATTTAATAGATATATATATGTATATATACTGAAATACATAGAAAACATCTAAGTCCCAGGAACAAATGTTTCTGCTCACCACTACGTTCTAGTAAATTTTTCTTTAGATACGATAAATAATTAGATTAGAAAAATATACGGGGTGTTTATATTGAATTTCGTTAATTGCGAGGGAACAATCCTGAGATGAAATAAAGTAATATTTTCTAAGACACTAGTATTCCAGTTCGTACCTATTCTAGAATTATTTTCGTTAATTAACACCCCTGGTATAGTATAAAAGATGCTTAACAATTAAACAATGTTGACGAGCATCTGAGAGTCGACCTGTTTAGCCTAGTTGGTAGTGACACTGCCACCGAAGCTAGAGGTCCCGGGTTCGAATCCCGGTAAGGGCATTTGTTTCTGTGGTGAGCAGAGACATTTGGTCCTGAGACTTGGATGTTTTATATGTATTTAAGTATGTATCTATTAAATATATCGTCGTCTAGTACCCATAACACAAGCCTTATTGAGCTTACTATGGGACTAGTTCGATTTGTGTAAAAATTGTCCCCTAATATTTATTTATTTATTTATTATTATTTATTATCTCATTCGAATTGCGAATTGTCATACTAACATTAACTTTTTCTTAACTTCACGTTATCTCTTAAGGTCGTATATGTACTGGGTGGAACAGAACGATGAACTTTCCTGTAAACTGGGAATATGTTAGCCTTGGTTATACTTTTGCCAAATAAACTATATTAATAGTTGTAACCGTTTTCGAGTTATAGCTTTTTTAACATCAATTAAAAAACTGCATGTTTCAACACTATCTTATAACTTATAAGAAAACTAGTGACATGTGGCACTTTAAAATGTAAGTACTTAATTGGTAATGTTAAAACAAGTTGTTACCAATATTAAAAGCCATTATTTTATTGATTATTTTTTCTTTCTAACAAAAGTTTCTAATGGTGCTAAAAGTGCAACAAAAACTGGCAACCGTACTTGTCTTCTCGAAGATCTCACGGTTCGTAAATAAATGCCATACGATTAAAAAAAAAACATTACAAGTCGATTGTAGATCATTTAAATGACAACATACTTTCAGGAAAGTTCGTGGTATTGTTCCTCCTTGTATAGAGTTTTACTAATAGAGTTTTCTTTAATTTGATAAGACAGTGGTAAACAAGCTCACGGCCTGCATGACGGTAAGCACAAACCGTAGCCTATGGACGCTTGTGACTCC
Organism: Notocelia uddmanniana; assembly: GCA_905163555.1. Taxonomy (NCBI): domain Eukaryota; kingdom Metazoa; phylum Arthropoda; class Insecta; order Lepidoptera; family Tortricidae; genus Notocelia; species Notocelia uddmanniana. Next base: position 50,852,588 of record LR991052.1, read on the forward strand.
AGAAGAATAACAAACGCGTTGCGGACCCATTATTGACTTGAGAATTCGTTGTGTTGAGAGCTCATGTAGGTGCCTAACTCTCAACACACGATATACTCTGAAGCTCTGGTGACCTTACTCGCCACCAGGAACGCAACACCACAAACCCAAGAAGCAAGTAGTGGTGGTGGTTTAATTAAATTTCCTCCAAATATCAGCGAGAAGACGTACCGCTGTGCCCTACCTCATAAAGAAATCTACAGACGCACTTTCATTCCAGAAATCATCGCCAAAGTTTTAAGGTCGAAACGCACAGAGCGGGATGGTCATATATTAATTGAATGAGAGCGACAGAGAGGGATATAATATTTGTTGTCCTTGTCACAGTTCTGCTTTTTGCCTCAATGCCATCTAAACGTCATGTCAAATAGTTTGAGGCAAATAAACAATTACCCGCCCAGATTAAAGAGGTTGTTTAGGGTAAGCAGCCAGTCGTTTAAGACAAGTTTTCAATTTAGCTGCATAACAGCTTTTCTGTCCCCCTTGGTGGAACTCGTACAGGAGCTCTATAGAAATCCTTACTCTGAGGTCACTACTGTTTCATATGTCACACACGCCGCCTCCGCTCTACCGTGCTACCGAATACAGAGCGGATTTTTTGGTACGACGTCCCCCGGACCGAGTTCGCTTCACCAAAAAACCGCCTCCGACATGCAACGACGCTGCACCGCGCTCTGTGCGTTTCGAGCTTTAAACAAACTGTGATATTATAAGCTCTTGTTCTGTTTCTAAGTTGTACTAATGCTATGGTAATGTAAATTCATATTTAATTATAATCACGCAAAGTTGTTACTAGACTCACAGACGAGTACAAATGGGTTTGTGTCGCGGGCAAGTCTGAATACTGCAAAGAATTTTAAAGAAATTAGAAATACAGGACATTTAAAAGCTCTTATTAGTACAAGGAACTGATAGGGAGAGAACCGAGGGGCTTTCTACCATGAAATTGTTCCGGGCTACTGAGCTGAATGAAATAAAAATAATGTACTTGCTATGGAGGTATTAGCCACACAAGTCAAAAATATGTCTAAATAAACATAGTCGTTTTGGGGAATTACATCTTATTTGACACTAATAATAATGAGCTTCACGCAAAACCTTAATAAGGCAGTTCTAAATTATTTAAGCAGGACACCAATAAGCTCCAAATGTCGCATGAAAAACTTCAATATCTGGCTATATACATAAAACACTGGAAGACGAGCATGAATATGACGCAAATCAACTTCCTAATTCCTATAGAAACTAACGCCAGGATAACCCGTTGCGATGCAAATTAACCAGTTAAGCGTAAATGGGTGAAGGTCAAACAGGATGCCGATGTTACGCTGCCTGCCACTACTACGTATCTACGTGTATATACCTGTATTGTGCACTCGTAAACTCGGGCGGCTGACAACGCGGTCAGTGCAATCCCGTGTCGTTCTATTGCATTTACTATTCATTGAATTGGGTCACTTATCCAGATTGTCCGAAAACGTGATAGTGGCCAATTTAGTCCTAGAAATGGAAGGTCCCGTTTTTACTATTCCATGGTCAAATTGATTATTGATTGCCATTCCGAATCCTATCTCACAAAAGTAACAATATACAGATTCGTAAATTTTACTACATGTATAAATATTACTAAGAAATTTATAGTATTTTATCTACAATTGAAGAATTTGTCGACTTGGTACTTAAACATATGTTTTGTGGGATACATAGTTCTCTGATCAGATTTGATGGGAAGTTGTGAATGCGTCTCGGGAAGTGTTAAGTGTCGACAAAAGATGAATCGTCTCTTTAACCTAGCTAGTATGGACAATGAAAGTACCTAAACGGCACATTACGAAGTTAGGTTCATGCATGATTGACCATTGATTACTTACCAACTTTGACAATACTGGTATAATGTGACAATATATATTTCCGCCGCGTCTACATTATTTAAACTTATAATAGTTATAATATACCTATATATTTGTATTTCGGCATACTAAGTAAAACCATAGGCATTCTGTTTAAGAATTATTTGACTCTACATTCTTATACTATTTGCGAGGGAAAAATACTTGCAAACCTCGCAGCCGAGACCTCAAGTATTGGCATTACTTAGGCCTAACTACGTTATGAATGACGTCCGACTTTTATAAAGCTTCTGCCTACCTACCATTGGATTACCTGACATCACGTCATCTAGACTCTTTAGGCCAGTAGGACTGCAGATAAGTTTACCTACTGCATGGTGAAGTTCACTGGGAGGAAATTCAAATTGGTATGGAGCGCATCATAGTACAGAACTAATTAAAAGCCTAATCAATCACTCACCTTCAAGCTTCATGCCAACATCCAGACATTTCTGGAAGCGGCAAAAGGGGCAGCGTTTCCTTTGTGTCTTGTCTATATGACACGCACGTTCTGCGACGCAAGTGTACACCTTCTTATTTTGTACGGTCCGCTTGAAAAATCCTTTGCATGATTCGCATGTGAGCAGCCCATAATGGTATCCACTGACTTTGTCCCCGCACACGGGACACAGTTCCTCTATCACATCCTTGGTGTCCGTCTGGTCGCACACCGCGCCGGTGGCCGGCAGGTAGGCCCCCGCTTCGCCGGCGCCTGTGGGAAACAGATACGAAGGATCCAGATTGGCGTAACCAAAAGACTGCTGGTCGGGCCCGCACTGGTATGCGGCGCCTTGCGGCACATACTGTTGGGAGGTTCCCGAGGGCCCGCCACCCGAGCCCGAGCCTTCGGGACCTGGGCTCAGATCGAATGGGGACATGTTGAGGGACATGAGGCCTGTCTGCTGATCCATCGTCATGCTCGGCCGCACGCGGCGGCTGCTTATTGCGAATCCTACCGGCGTTCAACCGCAACAACGTTTACACAGTCACCGAGTTCACTAGCGGTCTAGCCGCAACACTATCTGCCGTTCGCGGGCTGCACCTGTTCGAGCACTATAGGAAGAGGCACATTAATCCAGCACATGTTGTCCTACACGGGTATGATCGAGTCCTGTTGGCGCTGGGCGCCGGTATGCGAGGTAACCGTTCGTACAAGTTTGAAGGCGCGCGCTCTGTTACGATCGTCGCAAGTGTAAGTACAGACGACGACACGCGTGCCACTCAGTGGACGTCTCGCGATCGACTGGCAGCCGGCGACAACGTCGCGCGTGCCGGCGCCTCCCGCATGCGCGCCCCGCCGCCACCCGCGAGCCCCCGCCCGCTCGCACAATGGAAAACGATTAGGAGCCCATGTAATAAGTGAAAGTGAGTCGGTGACCCACTTTCCCGCGATCCAGGTCTATGTTAGTGCGCGTTCGCGCGGTTGCGCCACCGGGCGGGCGGGGAGGGGCGAGGGGGGCGGCCCACTGACCCAGTTGCGCGCGGTGCCGCAGCAGGGCAGGGTTGCTGCGAGCGAGCTTGTGTTTATGTTCGCATCGTAATCGCTCTCGCTTGCAGCATGACTCCTGAAACGTATAAGCGCCAGCGCACGCTATCCTAGCCTCATATCATATATAATCACTGGTAGGCAAAGCTAATTGCAATAATTAGAGAAACAAACCTTTACTTGGATTATATCTCCAATTTTCGGTTTCAAAAACCGTAGATCTGAAAAACAGTCTTTATTGTTAACAAAATAATCCGGTCAGTACAGGCAGCGGTTCAAATAACGCGTAATTTTTCAAGGCACGCTCTTAAAGAAATAATCACTGTGAGTGAGACTTTGTAATGAATATTGTTGCAAAGGCCGGGGAAAAGCAATTCGTGGATAAGGTGGTCAGAAGATACGCATCCACGAATTGCCATTCCCGCCGAGGCATATCCAGCCAGTGCTTTTCTCCAACAATGCGAGAAAATAAACATATGAAAAATTACTTGCATAAAGCAGCGTATAACCATAAAAAATAAACTTCAAACCCTAGTTCGCCTTCCCCGCCTTACATATTTTTTTTAAATGATACGGCATGACTCATAGTTATAATGCCACTATCAATCAAAATAATAATTTTAAAGTAAAAAAATCTTTAATTCAATACTATTACATTTACTAATAACATTTATACGTACTGTTTGTTTATACTAAAATTTTCTATTAAGTCATAATTAAACGGGATTTAAATATTTACGCGTGTCAGGAACGTAGTATCGGAGTTCATCTTTGTTTTTTTTTACTTATGAGACATTATTAAAAACGTCGCCCCTTTTTAAGTGCGTTTAAGTCTATGGTAATCATAAAAGTAAGAAAACGAGGGAAGACTTTTGTCGTACAAGTATTTGGCTGTTTGCAGTGACGCTTTTCAGTCAAAATCAAAACACATTTCCCAGCCGGCCGCTACGGTAGGACAATAATGATACCTAATTTTTTTAAATTCGCGCTAGTCAATAACGAGAAACTTCACGGACTATTTCCGAGCATATTGGAGAAAACCAATTAACAAATATGGGTGCAGCGAAAGGATTTTAGTTACGCCTGCCGATGGGAATCATCATTTCATCATCAGGCCTACCCTGATTATTCCTCCCTTGAAGATTTCCCAAAGAAACTATCTCGTTTGTCTATTTCTTATAGACAATGTGAGATTTTAGAGCAATGTGTTGAGCGTGGACATTCCCGTTAGATATTGGTAGAATCTACCTACCTCAAACCTTTTTTTTAAACAGTAATGAGACCAGTTCCGACTTTCTCCAGACATAAAATTGTAAAAGAGAGTCCCTTAGTGCCAGTCCCGTTATGTGTCTGGTTCAGATATAACGGTCGCGTCGAGTAAACTCTAAAATGATCGCACTAAAAACGACGTAAACGTAAATAATTATTTACGCCTACGATTCCGAATATCGTTTAAAATTTATTTTTCTCTTAGGTGAAATCCGGGTGGCGTGCTGGCTTCAATCTTCAATCCCACAACTTGTATGAAGTGGTATGGTTACAATAAAATTCCACACTTATATGAGTAGGCAGCAGACGCTGATATCTACTCGTAATGTGTCCCTGTCATTTGAAGCCCCTGCCAGCTGGACTGGGGAGATAGTAGGAAAATAGCTCTTATGCCCCTCGTCAGCCACTATCTTTACGGCCGGATGTAGGTGTGCCTACAGATCTGATCGGATCGGAATAGGTAGTGCAATTTCGGGTGAATGACCATTAACATTAGACTTAATATGGATAACACGCGTGATTCCGGGACGTGATTTTTTCAAAGAATATGTAAATAATCTTGACAAGGCTGTAATTTAAGTTATATGGCAAGACACGATATTTATCATATTTATAACTTATCGTGATTTTTATTTATTTATGTTGTATGGAATAGCGATGTATTTTAAATAAAAGTTATTGAGATTGTACATATATACATACATCGTTTATTAAACATCACATTCTTTGATCTGTGACATCACATAATATTTCGTTTAACAGTTCCAAGTGGATACCACTATTAAGTGTAGTAAGTAATGTAAAAGTGCATTAATAATATTAAAAACAAAACGTAGTCATATTTTATTTATTACGTTTTATAGAATTACAATAGCAAACAATTATTTATACAAAATTTTCTACTGAAAATCGATTTCTTTTGTCGTCCAATATCCATTTTTATAGAGGGATACCATCAACAAAATAACAAATATTGGCACTTGCCGTCTCTTCCGCACCTCACCCCGGTCATAAATGTTAACAATGAAAGTTAATAAGGGCGAGTCAGGTGAAGATAATTTAGGAATGCTTTTTGAAAAACAACACGTGGATACACTGGATACCTAAGACCTAATATAATAAGAACCTGGATACCTAATATAATAAGAATACGGTTTAAGCACAAGCAACGGAAATTTGTTTTTTTTTGTTTACATGAACGCCAAACCTAGTGTAAATATTTCGCCGATCGATGTCATATCCATATTGTGAACCAAACACCAATTTTTAAACTTTGCGCATGAAATCCCCGGGTTAATTAATTTACTATATGTACTCGTATAAGTATTTTTTATGCGATTATTTTTGAACCAAACACCAATTTTTAAACTTTGCGCATGAAATCCCTATGAAATCCGTGGGAACGGACTAGGCTGGACATGTCTGCTGTATGCATCCGGAAAGATGGGCTCAAAATAAGTACGGAGTGAACCCCTCGAGACGGCTCCCGGAGCAGAGGCAGACCAAAAAGGAGATGACGGGACGACTTGGACGCATTCTGCTCTGTTTGGCGGGAGCATACAAGCAATAGGGCCGAGTGGAGGCCTTTGCCCAGCAGTGGGACACCTAAATAGGCTATATAAAAAATCGTCGCACCTTGTTTCGCAGACAGAAGTTTCATAGAATGTATGTTTCCCATAATTTTCATTTCATAGAAAGTATTTATTTCACAAAGGGCCACAGTTCTAACCTAACCTACTTTTCTGGTAGACCTAACCTAAAGGAGTTCTGCACGATGACCTAAAAAGCCTACCTAAAAAGATAACGGTTTCGGAAATAAAAACTTTCTATGAAATGAATAGTTCTGCGAATCAATACATCTATGAAACTTTTGTCTGCGAAACAAGAGAACACCATTTTTTATATTTGAAATGTAAGCGTAGGCCTTGTAAGCACTTAAACGTTACTTAGTTCCAGCAATACAATAGACTAACCTACGAGTAACGTAAACTTTATTGACAACTCGATTTTAGAACATATTTAATAATAACCATATTATTATCATAAAGTAATCAACGAGTTGAAGTCATCGCCATTCAATTTTTTGAATGAAATTACCTAAGATCTTGACCTACTTCGAACTAAAATTTAGTCAACGGGTCATGAACGAATGGAGTGACTGTCTACGACAGCCTTGTAGTCTAAAAGTCACAATCACAGGCGTTTTTCAAAATTCAGTATTCATATAAATTTTAACGTCGAATTAATTGTATTCCAAAATTTAATAGGGGATAAAATTATAGACTACCTAAGAAATATGCGAAGAAGAAAACCGCATTTCTTACATGTAGCGGTTATGGTGAATTACTCAATAAGTTTGGATTTCATAATCGAGACTTGAATATGCAACGAAAAAGCGACAGTGGAAGCGAACGACATGCGCAAAGTATGTCATTTTCGCTATCACTCAGACGCCACGGCCTCCATTGAAAGTAAGAGTACTCGGAGTCGCACGCGCAGCTTTCTTTGCACGGCCACGACGTCACACTTTCGCCACGCCCGGTGACGCGCGTTGATGCAATGGATCGTAATAGAGCAGTAATAGGCTAGCCCACTCATGCGAGTAGATTATACTTCATTTAAGCGCGGAAAACTTGCAATTCGGACAAAATGCCAACGAGGCGAGTCAAGTGATGGCAAAGGAAAGAATAGGAGCGACAGTATCCGAATAATGACATATCAGTGATATCAGATAAGGATTACGTGGGCATCTATTTCGTCGCGTTGGTCTTGCTTTATGCTAGGCAGTCACAGTACTATTTATTTATGGAATAGCAATTATTTCGAACCGTGAGATCTACAGTTGAGTTTTGAGCTGTTTTCGGATATCTGGTATAATTTGACTGTAAACGTTTTTGGGACTAATTTGAGTTAATTTCTTGTTTACTTAAATCATAGGTACATGATTATCTTAATTTTTTTTTAATATTTTATTCAAGAAAAATACATTAAATTTTACATACAATAAAACTCGCCAAACTGTGAAGTTTGATGGCGAGGACCGCTCATTTTTACCCACGACGGAACGGAGAAGGTATATGCGTTTAGGGTGAGAGGTTGTTTGTTTGTTTGTTTGTTTGTTTGTGTGTGCACCTCAATATCTCTAAAACGGCTTGACCGATTTGGATACGGTTTTTTTATGCTTAGCTTAAAATTAAGTATAACTTAACCTATTTACTTCACTCTAACAACTGAGCATGCTGGTTAGTAAGTTCTTATCATTAAGATTTTATTTTGACGGTGACGTGTTATTAAGAAGTAAGCCCTTTAACTTTGACTTTAATACAGTTTGAATTATTCTCTACTCGTATTTTAAGTATTAAAACTGAAAACGCTACAAAGAAGTAGTGTTAATACCTACTACACGCCAAATCACACACGCGCCTAATACACGCTAATTTAAATGAGCACTTAATGTAAGGAGAGTAGACATGCAAATAAAAAACATCGGTCAAGTGCGAGTCCGACTCGCGCATCGAGATTTCCGTACAACGATCGTGTACCCACCCTGACTTCTTTAATTCAAGAAAAATCTTAACAGCCCGAAGTAGAAATTGTATTGAACGCCATGGCCGCCGCTAAACAAAATGCGCTTTTTGTCACTAATTACTTATTAATTAGTAACAAAAAGCGTAATTAATTATATTTTTCTTTTCCTGCTGGTGTTTATAAAGTTATTATCTCAAACATGCTCCGGAATGAATGCGCTAATATTACGAAATGAAGACATTAAGTTTCTTGTTACATTACCTCTTATGAAAAGCACTATTATTAACTTTTTTGCTTAGTAACATTAAACTGACAAAGGAAAAATTACATACTTTCAACATTAATTAGTGTACACACTTATTTTGTGATTTGGTTCTTTAGATTTTTTGGTTTTAATTATTTGTATTTTTTTTAATATTATTTGTTTATTTTTTCCTAATGAACTCGATTACTTGATTTCATACGTAGTAGTACTTGTACTTCTACTTATTCTGTGGTAGTCGTTATTTAAATTGTGATATTTCTTCATTTTGTTTGAGAAAAACACTATACAATCCTCGGCCCGAACAGGGATTGCAGGACTCGTTTTGTCCGGCCTCGTCTATCCGAAGCTCGTCCAGCAATCCTTTATTACACGGCCTCTGCACTAATACTAAAATCACTGATATCTACGAAGCTACTCATACTCATTTATTTGCAATGATTATATGTATGGTATACATTACACTATAATTGCTATAAGGAGTATACATAAGGTCTTGAACGTCACATATTTTTAAATATGCCTTTCTTGTGATAATTTGCTGGTTTACTATCCATATAGACATGCCAAACTAAAAATGTACATACATACGCTGTACCCTAAACGTATTATGGCATTGTTGTTTTCACAGCATTTACGGTAGCTCAAGGGTGCTTTTCCACCAGAGATGTGCTATACTACGTTGCTATGGATGCGTTTGAATCCACCAATCATATTCATTGGTCCGCATAGCATACTCGTAGCACTGATGGAAACGGGTTTTCGTAGCGTAGCTTACACATCCTCGCAGCATAGCTGCATAACACATCTCTGGTGGAAAGGCACCCTTACGTTGACAATTATAGATATTTGAAATGTTTATTGAGGGTTATTGGGTATATAGGGTTGAAATCTAATTAGTGATTCAGAATAAGATAAGGTTGAGTTTATATCAATTTTCCTTCTTTTTAACAACTTTTAATATGGAACCTTTGTCCGTTTTAAAATCTACTGTTTAATATCATAGGATAGATCTTCAATCGACAGACCAAACTGTATGTTTTTTTACTGACACGGACATGGTTGAGACAATCATATGAGTTATTATAACTTATGTGCCTTAAAAGAATTTTATATTTCAAGTTAAAAGAAAAATAGTGATGTTGACGTTTATTTGTATTGGTTGCATAACCTGCAAATAAATACGATTAGAAGTCAGTGAATACATCTGTATAGGTCACGTATAGGTAGTGGTCTGTAAGGGCGGTGGCGGGCGGCCCAGCCCTCGCCACATCGAGCGGGGCCCGCAGAGGGGTGTATTTTGGATTTCGAGTCAAGTGCAGTAGGTAACTGGGTCAGTAGGATACCGTTATACTCAGTGGATGGATACACCGTTTAAGGGTTAACATGATATATACCTGTTCGAATTATCGCGGATAATAATGTTTTTTCGGACAGTGGCGTACTTATCTCAAGAAGGCATACATATTTTTAAAAATACAATATCCCTACTGTTTATTGCTTGGTTGTTTGTGAAACCTATGATGACATTAGAAAAGTAACTCGTATATCAAAAAATTGCCTGAAATTTATTTTTTTCTTAGAGTAAGTACTTTTTAGGCGTATTAAAGTAAAAGAAATTTATTCTTCAAATTATGCCTAATTATATGCACCTATGAATGTCAATAAACTACCAACAGTTCGGAGAAAAAACCTCTGCCACGAGAAGAACCGGCGTAAGAAATTCGGCGATGTGTCATTTTTTCAAACTTCGATTCAGAATTAACAACGATCGATTCTAGACGAAGAAAAGTGTCCCCACCACAGTTCTGTTACTTTGCATACATTTATGTCAAATGGGGACACTTTATTTTTGCCTTAATTTTTTTTATTTCTTAATTTCCTTCCATTCTGTACAGTGCTTTAATCACACAGACAAACTGTTCCAACAGTTTTGCGGGACCCTGATAATTACGAGTATTTTGTTTTTATACTCTTGTTTAAATACGCCTAACATTGAAATCATTAAAATTTATATGCAGTAGAGTCTGGCCAGTGAATGGTGAGACTGAAAAGACGCTGAAAATATATATTTATCTCATAATATGTCATCCTAAAAAGAGGGATAGATATATTTCTAGCTAACTTCGAACATTCTCACGTTTCGACTCTAACTAAAGGTTGCATGACAATGACCGAGAAGCTAAAACAGGAAAAGTGACTACGAGACGCTAGATTGCAAAGACTTACAAAGGAAGCATCACAGAGGAGTTTGCTAGGCAAAATAGGAGTCTCACGTCGACTTGCTCGGGGGTCTAAGTCGCTTACGAGTATCATGCCACACGACAAGAGTACTCCGTGACAGTAAAAGTCTCGTTTTATATCCAGGTAGGTTCGTGCGTTAGTTCATTACCTGTTACCCCCCGAAAACAAGAGCTCGCGGAGCGGGACTCCGCCGACCAGCTGACAGGTATATTGCCTACATTATTGTCGAGGCATGGAAGGACCTAATTGTAGGCTGAGTTATTAGTTTGCAATTGGCATTCAAGACGAGGGTAATATTAGTACATTACTACAGAGCCATATTTCCCGCCGAGGTATGTATAGTGCTTTTCTCAAACATGCAATGAAAAAAACAAAAAAAAAAGATTTATTTTTAATACGCATAGGGGCAGAATGTCATGATGCCTGTGCCACAAATTTATGTGGAATGGAAATTAAAAAAGAGGACTTATTTGCCGGCGTAGGCCTGAAAGATTTGTATGAAATTCCATTAACGACCTCTTGTCCTAGCCGCACCTGAAACGTCATACTTTGCAGCCTGTTATAAGGAACATAACATCTATGTTTCATTGCATGTTTGAGAAAAGTAGTTTTCTTAATAAAGGGGGAAAACAGAATAAAATAAAATTAAGTTTTGATAAACATAACCATTCAATAAAAACTATCGGCAAAATGTTCATGCTCTCCCGCAGTTTATTTTAGTTAAACAGAATCGCATCAATGATAGAAAACATATTAAAGGAGTTCTCTCGATTCCTCCTGGATCCCATCATCAGACCTTCACCAAATTTATATGGAACAAATAAAGAGTTGTCAAAATCGGCCAACGTGGTCAAGATCAAGAGTTATAGGGGAATATATACGTACGTACTTACATAAAATAAAAAAATGAACAAATATGCAGACGAACTGAAATTGGTTTAAAAACGTTGCCAAATGTCGGCCAAAGTGCGCTACATCATCACACATCTAAGTTAGGGATTGTAACGTTTAAAACGTTTGAATGTTGCCAGGTATGCCATAAGAGATGATGACCATAAAATGTCAGGGGCCCGTTTCATGGAGCTACATACATAGTAAATACGACTTTATAAGTCGTAACTGCAAACACTGAGGCTTTATTTAGACCAAAAACAACAGGACATTGGATCAATGTTGCTAGTTTATACGTAAATTTGTAGCTTCGTGAAACGGGCCCCAGAATGTGACAAAGAAGCGCACAGCACACGTCTGGAATTCTGTATTCCGGATATTACGGAGCGCGTAAGTAAGTGCTGCACCACAGATATCAGAGTAAAGCAGATCCGCTCATTTAAGTTAAACGATTTCTGTACGTCTGATCTATTCTCACTAATGCACAAATCAGTAAGTTTGAGAGGCACAGATAAGTGATATATCTGACAGGTCTTCGCCTGAAAATAATCGTACTGTCTGTCTCGTTAACCATAAGGATTCAAAGAGAGAACTATATGAAAAATCATTTTGCTTAATACTACGGATCTGTTGGTATCTGTAAATAAGTGCTGCACTGTACTTATTGTCAAATTTGAGCGCTGTCAATAGTAGATACCAATTTACAATAGGCGTTCGAATATATAAATAAAACTACGAGTTACGAGCATCATGAATTATTGATTTGACTTCTGTTTGTATTGAGTTGACAAATGGATAGATCTATATTTTACAATTATTCAGCCTTCTCCGCTTGGCCAAATCATAGAATCATGTAACTAGGTTAGGTTGTTGTGAGCAATAAATTGACATACATGACATGTCATGATATCATACAGGGGTTCACTCTAGATTCTAGTCAGTGTGAAATTACTGTAACAATTGCAATATATCATCAGAATTCGACCGTTCCACTTTCTTGTAATAAATAATCTGTCGGACTAATAGAGTCGCGATTTCTTTAGGTCGAATATATGTATATCCCGCGCATTGCAAGCACTTTTTATGTTTGATTAAAAAAGACAGATTTAATTAAATAACAATTATATAACAATTAGTCCGATTCCGCGACACCGCTGCATTTGTATGAAATAAATATGGACTATATTGAAATCATTTTGCTGAAGACATAAATTAGGTACATACATTGTGATATAAAAAGTTATGAACATATATTTACGATGTGAGTAAACTTCCCTGTCTGTTGTATCGAATTCAACAGTATAATTGTATGTAATACATACATATTTTTTTCTGTGAAATAAAAAAACGTAGATTAAATACATACCCATTTATTACCCTACTGCGGGAGAAAGTTTTTCGAGCGTATGTATGTGTATGTATATAATATAATATAATAATATATTTATTTGCACACAATGTGGTACATGTAGTTGGCATCATTATGTTTATGTGCTAGACACATTTCACCAGCAACTGGCATGCAAAATGAAAATCGGCATTATTAAAATAGAATCTAGACAAAAAAGTTCATGAAATAAAACATGACACATTTACTCTTAAGTTAAAAAAGTAATAAATAATAAGTATGTCAAATTCGCTAAGTAAACTTAAAATATAAAATAACAATGTGGACAACAAATCTAATAATCTAAAAATTAATTACAATCTTATAAATAATGTCATATTCACTAAATCTAGAAAACAAACGTAAATAAAAAAAATTGTTGACGCCTATATATAAAATGAAAAAAATATTCGTCAACAGAGTAAAAACATTTTTCTAACAACCAATTTCTGAATTTACTGCGAAATAATCGAATGGGCATATCCTTGATGTCATCATGCAGGCGATTGTAGATGCTAACTGACATGCAGTGAGCGTTTTTACCATAAAATTTAGTTTTTCTTCTTGTATAGCGAGACGATTTGGGTATATGTGAAAAACTGAAGTAAGTTTTGCAAATTTAAAATGTGCAACTAACATAAAACAAACGCCTATTCGAACACGTCACAACTACATACAACAAACAGGTGACTTACTTAAGTTTTTCACCTATATCTGGTATTAAATTTACATATGTCCTTATTTTTTTTTTAATATTCAGTATGCATTTTGACGAATAGACAGGATTCATATATATACATACAACGCACAGTTAAAACTTTTAAGCTTCTAAATAGGGGTCTGCAAGATGTCAAGATATCTACATTACAAATAGCTCTAATGCACATAATGTTTTTGGGCCAACAATGCCCGTTTTGCGTGAGTTGAATTGCCCCAAATAAGACTGCCATATTTAAGTACCCATGATAGGCCTGCATGGCGGTCTCTTTAGTGCTTATCTTCGTTAACTTCCATAAGGCATATGCAAACGAATTCACCTTACTGCACACTCTATCGATGTGATCGTTCCAAGAAAAAGAGTCAGAGATATATCCCCAAAGAAAAATTCTTACAAGACTCCGTTAATATATGATATGTAGTTTTATTTAAATTGATACTTAGATTATTTCTTTGTAGCCAGGTTACAATACTATTAATAGTTTCATTGATATCATTATTGTAAATCCTTATGTCGCGACATGGTATGACAATAGACAGATCATCGGCAAAAAGTGTGCAGTCCAAGTTTGTTACGTTTGGAATGTCGTTAATATACAGTAAGAAGAGCAGGGGTCCTAAAATACTACCCTGAGTACTCCAGCCGCATTTACTTTAGTGGATGACCTATAAGCAGTCACTATATTGGCAGAATTTATTTGAGTTACTTCCACAAATTGAGTCCGTACATGTACGTAATCCCTAAGCCAGTCATTCACCACTCCTCTTAAACCGTACAGTTCGCATTTGGCTAGTAGCGTTTCGTGACACACAAAATCAAAAGCACGACTCATGTCGAAGAATATAGCAGTTACTGGCAAGCTTTTGTTCATGTGTCCAAGGATATTATTTGTTAAGTTACAGGCTGCTAGCGACGTCGACTTTTTTAGGAATGACGATATACTCGGATATACGCTCATGAAATACCTTCTCAAATATCTTTGACAAAATTGGAATTAGCGAGATAGGTAGTTTTCGATACATTCCTTGCTACCCTTTTTAAAAAGTAGCTAGATTAATGCAAGTTTTAACGGTTTCGGTAAGATGCCATTAACAAAAGACATATTCACAAGGTAGCTTAACATTGCAGCAATTTTTTTATTGCACGCTTTTATAACTTTAGTTTGAATTTCGTCATAACCAGCTGAATTGACAACATTTCATATTTTCAAGGTGGCCATTTTATGATATAGACTGATAGAAAATGAAATTTTAAGGTTCACGTGTTTTTTTAATTCTCCCGAAATCGTCATTTTCTTTCTATAGATATTTTAGAAAGAGAAAATGACGATTTCGGGTCGGATCTAAAAGTAGCTAATTCCAAAAGGTAGTAAGTAACTTATGACGTCATTACTGTGACTGTCAGGCAGTATTACCATTGCCACTTATTTTCTAAAAAACCTTGGAGCGTTCACATGTCGTTGACATGGCGTTCACTTCACGTCAGTATAAAGTAGTCATGCTATGACAACCTAAAACTAAGCAAACATCCAGATTTTTTATTGAAAACAGTGCCATCTATTTTACAGCAGTAGCACTAAAATATAAGGAAAATACTTTTGATGCTAGGGAAATTGATACGTGTTATTTAAAAGAATATGAGGAGATTTTGATTTTCAATAAGTAACACAATAATTTTGTTTCCATGTCATCCGTTTGGAATTTGGAACTTCACAGGGAAATTTTGTATTAATATTTATTGATAAACGGTATTTAGTAGTGGTCATACCCTTTACACGGTTAATATTATCACAATTCTGGTTTTCATTTATTTTTTTATTTTGAGTCTTAGTTGTCACACCACACTGGCCACTTTACTAATAGTTTTTTACTAATAGGTTCATAAATGACCAAGTTATGTGGTGACACTGGTGACACACATTGAAAATAATGATTTAAAAAGTAATTGAAATGGGATCCTCCTTTTTTTGAAGTTGCTGTATAACCAGCCTTACGCACTAACTCCCGTAACGGGGTTTATAAAATGTCATCGGATTTTCCTATTAGCAACGTACCACGACATTCATGATAACGATGTTATTTATTACAGTAAATATATTAAATAATTTATTTTCTTATTAATGTAACAGAAGCTGGTTAAATAGTTTCGCCTGCTCAAATATAGATGGCGCCTCTAATAAAACCTAAATGTGATAGACTTGCCAGTCTATCTCAGTATGTATAATGTGTAGTCTTTGGTGTGAATATTACAATGACAGGCTCAGAGTAAGGATTTCTATAGAGATCCTATACGAGTTTCACCAAGGGGGAGAGAAAAGCTCTTATACAGCTAAATTGAGAACGTATCTTAAACGTCTGGCGGGTTACCATAAGCAGCCGCTTTAATTTGGGCGGGTAATCGTTTATTTGCCTCAAACTATTTGACCAGACGTTTAGATGACAGCACAACAAATAATATATCCCTCTCTGTTGCTCTTATCAATTTAGTATATGATTTTCTCGCTCTTAGCGGTATAATTATTTGACGTCTACTCTGGGTACTCTGAGATGACAGGTTAAATGTCAACTTAGTGACAACCGGAAGTGACTATTTTTTTTATATCTAGACAGTTTAGTGAACTTAAGTGTTGTCCCTTTACAGCCATAGTAATGACGTCACACTTCCGGTTTATACATATACGTGACTTTCTTGAAAACTAGTAAAGAAAAAAATCTAAGAACTATTTTATTATGTTCAAGTAGCATATTTACCGAAATGGTTTTCGATTTAGGCATCATTATACATTATGAAATGTTGTCAATTTGTAGAATTAAGAGCTCTAATTATCTTGCTTATTTCAGTTTCATCAGTTGGTGCCAAGAAAATGTTTGCGTTCGGCTTGTGAACGGTATTTAAATTAGTTAGGTTTATGTAAAATTCGTTAAAAGAATTGGCAATGTCAATAGGATTTGAAATGATATTATTATTTTTAACAACTTTGTGAATATTAGCATCAAGCGATTGATTTTTTGTAATGTTTTTAATTATGTCCCAAATACATTTTGTGATCGGGCGACCTATTTAACGTTCGTTATTTTTTGAGCTTGGTTTATGCACCGTTTAAGCATCTTTGAATATTTATTATATGTAACTTTACTGTGCATGTGACTAACGCCTCTTGGTTTTTATAGATTTCTTAATACCCCTTGTAACCCACTCTCTAGATTTTGGCTTAATATTTATCTTTTCACAACCATGCGCCTAAATGTATGCATTAATGTCACGAAAAGAGGACATGAAGTTACCTGTTTATGGCTCCCTATATTATGGAGAATGTATGAAACTAACATTATTGGCCGCTGCTCGAACTTTTTAAATTTGCTTACTAAAATCAACTGATAAAGGAAATATTATATAGAGCCAACCGCCACGATTTTTATATATATTTTTAATTTGTTATTTAAATTGGTATTATTTTTAGGGTTTTTCCGGTTTTTTATCTTTCTTACATTTTTGTAGTATTTTTTGTTTTTTTTTTGTTATTTTGTAGCGTTTTTGTGTTTTTTTTATTTTTTCCATGGTTTTTGGATTTTTTTTAGTTTTTACGTGATTTTTGGTATTTTATTTTAGTTCCGTCGTGTTTTTTTTAAATGGTGCTTGTATTTTGTAGCATTTTTCGTGTCTTTAGTAGTTTTTTTTAATTTTTTGTGAATTTTGGTATTTTTTTTAGTTTTTACTTGTTAAATTGTAGCGTTTTTCGTGTTTTTTGATGTTTTTGGACTGTTTAAAAGTTTTTTCGTATTTTTTGTACATTTATTCAGTTTTTTTTTTTTGGCTTTTTTATAAGTTTTTTCGTATTTTTTTTGTACCTTTCGTCACGTTTTTGGGTTTTCTTTTAGATTTTACGTGTTTTTTGGTATTTTTTAATTCTTTCGTATTTTTTTTAAATCGTGCTTGAAGTTGTAGCATTTTTCGTGTTTTTAGTAGTTTTTTTCGAATTTTTTGGGATTTTTTAACGTGTTTATTTTAGTATTTTTTTAGTTCTTTCGTGTTTTTGGTTTCTTTCGAATTTTTCGGGATATTTGATATTTTTTCATTTTTTTCGTGTTATTTTGTATCGTTTTTTTATGTTTCTGGTTTTTTTTAAGTTTTTTCGAGTTTGTATGTACTTTTCATCATGTTTTTTTGTTTTTTCGTGTTTTTTGGTATTTTTTGTAGCATTATTCGTGTTCTTATGCTTTTAATATTTAATTATTTTATATTTTTGGTTTTTTTCGTGGTTTTTGGATTTTTTTTGTAGCATTTTAAGTGTTTTTATTTAATTTCCGTTATTTTTAGTGATGCTTTGCTATTTTTGGACGTTGTATTTTTAGTTTTTTTTACATTGTAGTTTTTTATTGTATTTTTTTCTAACATGTTTTAGAAAAGTACTATACAATCCTCGGCCGGAACAGGGATTGCAGGACTCGTTTTATCCGGCCTCGTCTTACGACTCGGCCGTTTATCCCAAACTCGTCCAGCAATCCCTTACTTCACGGCCTCTGCAGTAATTGTAGATGCATCATTGGGTCGACTTGGCCAAAATAGATTAGGACAAAGCTGTTATAGAATGTTGAACATGTATGATCTTAATCTAAAACCCTGATCTGTGTTGGTCGACTTGACACTATGTTGTACACATGGGCAAATATGCGCTAATTTACTGATCAAGCTGTGTGCACTTAGTTTTGGATATCATGCTAGTTTATCTACTGAACACGCGCGAGCTAACTGAACCATGTGTTGTATGATGTCTGTAAAGTGTACCTTCCTAATAAATAAATAAATAAATAAAGTAATGTACTATTAATTTAACAACCGGGAAAAATAACGTATAAAAAGCGTGAATGTGTCATAGAAGTGTTTAAATGCCACTGACACTTCGTTTTTGTCATACACGTCTGACCAAGATAAACTACTAAGACAATCGTAAAATTTAGCTATTTTGTCATGACTGTAGTCCCTTTTATAATGATAATAATATGACCGCGGCATGTCAATAGTACTAACAGGGAATATAAGGCTTTGAGCAGTTTCATGATCAGATAACCCCAAATTAAGAACTTCACTGCTAGCCTTCGGTATATTTAATAAAATTTGATCTAAGCAAGATTTTCTACGTGTAGGACTAAGAATGTGTAATTTGAGGTTATTATTAGTCGCAATTCTCATGAGCTAATTTGAATTATCTGTGATCTTAAGTGAGTCAATATTAAAGTCCCCAGGAATCACTATTTTATATTTCATTTTATTATGTTTTAGTTTACATGTGAGACGTTCTAATTTTTGCAGAAAAAGTGCTGAATGAGCTGTTGGTGTTCTGTAAATACAGACCACTACACATTTTATTGATGGTATCTGTACACCACAACATTCAAAAACATTGTCCTCAGAAAAATCATTACAAAGCAATAACACACGTGACTCAATGTGATTAGCACAAAATTTGCAAGCACCACCTCTCTTTTGGTGTACTCTAGAGTATGATGCTGCTAGTCGGAAACCAGATATACGCAAATTCCCCTAATTTCCCGATTTTACAAAAGTTTCAGTAAAACACAAGACGTCAAAATGTTTATTACTTTCCGCTAGTTCGTCAAACGTTAGTTCTAACACGTCTTTTTTACTGACTAGTCCAGCAATATTTTGATGGAATATAGCACACAAGTTACGCTTAGGGACGAAAAAAATCATTGTCTGTAATGCCACCATGTTAGACATGCGATCGTTGTCTTGAGTCAAACCCGAAGCCACCAGGTTCCTTGGATGATTATATATGTACACGAGTGCGGTAATCAGCAGATTACGGGCATATGTCGAAACTTTAAAGATCCATATGTACTGTAAAACGTTGTACGATACACGTGCGAATAGGTAATTCGCAACTCGTGTCGATTTAAAACACTCCCTTCGGTCGTGTTTTAATTTATCACCACTCGTTGCGAATTTCCTATTCTCCGCACTTGTATCGTAATGTACTATTATGTATGTATGTAGTAACTACTTATTAATCGTTTGGTTAGGTAGCGTTTGGACTAACGCTCAGATGACAAGGGGTCAAGATTTTATTTTTTATTTATTTATTTAAGAAAACGTAATGTATGTACAGTACTAAATAAGCGCGATTCTATGTATTATTATTAAGCCCAAGACCGCAAGACGAAGTAACTAAGTAGGGCTGCCCCAATTTTGCCCAGTTTGACACAATTGAAGGGCCAGGCTTGACCTACATCCGGAGACCTTTATTCACAACTTTATCAAACCTTCTAAGAACCTTTTTAGTAGTGTTCACTAGTAGACTGTTTTTTTCTTCGTACATTATCACTTGTACTTAACTAACCAAGGAAAAAAAATCGGCCAAGAGCATGTCGGGCCATGCTCAGTCAGTGTAGGGTTCCGTAGTTGGGGCGCTAGTCGGGTAACCTCCACGAGTGTATGGGCTCTTCCAGCTCCTTTGGACCCTCGCGGGTCTGGGGGAAGGCGAAGGGTTCTGGCGGTGCGCCCTGGAGGCAACGGTAAGCGATTCATCTTCGGAGGGATCGCTTACCGGTGCTACTAATAACCCGGAGACGGGGTCGCTCTGGGTGTTCCTCTGTTTTAGCGGAGGACACTCCAGATGCCACCAACGGGGGGGATGGGGGGTTCCGCACCAGGGAATCGAAAGACACCCAAGGTGCGGCGAGGGAAAGACACCCCAGATGCCGTATGCCTGTATAAATAATTACGGACCCGTAACCCTGACTGCGGCAAGGGGCCGCTATAGTCGGGAGCGGGGGCTCTCACCGTCAGGCCGGGGCCGGGTGGTGGCTGCGAGGGAGAAAACCTCTATAAAAAGTTACAAGGAGACCTGAGGGGGTGAATCCGGGGTTTTTCACCCTCTCCCGGCGTGGAGGTCCTTTGGTCGGCAAGCGTGTGGTGTCGCCCTGCATGCTTGCCGACGTGTGGGGGGCGCAAGCCTCAACCGAGAGGGGACAGCCTCGGCTGTCGCAGCAGGCGGTGTTCGCGGTTGTGTGCCTTGGCAATCCCGTGTCACCGCCACATATGCTGCGTGATGGGCATACCCTGGAGGTTTTAGACGGTAGTCCGGTTCCCGGGAGTCCGTCATACCCGTCCTAGTTCCCCGGCTAGGCGGGATTCGTAAATGCATTTCCCCAGGTTAAAAAAAAAAGAAAATAAACGGTTCCGTAGTTGCTCAATGAACTTACTCTAAAAAATCAATAACATGCAAAAGGGAATACTTTCGCAGCATTTCATACGTCTTTTACTAAGAAGGGAAGACTTTTTACGATAATTCAAAAACGGCTGATGATTTTTAGGACCCATATTTCAAAAGTTAGAGGGCCGGAGCGGAGGGTAAGCACAATTTTTTGGAGTGAATATTTCCGAAAATATTCACCTTATCAAAAAATGTTTTATGAAGACCTCTATTCATTTTGAAAGACCTATCCAAGAACACCATACACCATAAGTTAAAGCAAAAAAAAAACATTCCCACTTCGGACAGACAGACGGACATGGCGAAACTAACTATAAGGGTTCCTAATTGACTATGGAACCCTAAAAAGCAAGAAAAGAAAAGTAACAAGTAGGTAAAGCCAAGAGAAAAGGAGCGACGAGATACTATACAAATGCAATACAAAAATAATATAGTAAACAAATATAGTATATTTATTACTAGCTCGTTATATTATAGAAATAATTGCTAATCTTACATTGTTGTAGGCGCAGGCTTAAATATCGCTCGCCCATACAAACTTTTACCCCCCTTTTCACCCCCTAAGGGACGATTTCCGGAATAAAAACTATCCTATGTTCTTTCCCGAGACTCAAACTATCTCTATACCAAATTTCATCTTTTACCGGTTTAAGCGTGAAGAGGTTACAGACAGACAGACAGACGGGTGACTTTCGCATTTATAATATTAGTATGGAAAAGTATGGATATTACAAATGTAGCTGACAAAGATGAAGATATATCTCATCTCGTTGGCCTTGCGAATAGTATACGTATACGTACAATATGATACAAGATACAATTGAGGTACGTTGATCATCGCACTAGAAGCGGTATTACGAGCCGTATGGCTAGCGTGATAAGGGAGCCGAGAGTATAATGATCAACCTCACGAGTTTTATACGTTTTTAAACAATGCGACGATAAAATCAACGTGTAGGATGGCCTAGCCGGCGACGACGGCAAGAGACCCGATGGTTTGACTCTCGTGCCTTGGCATCAGGGACGGCCCTTAGTCTGGGATGCCACATGCGTGGACACCCTAGCGCCGTCCCACTTAGCACGACGTCATTGAGGGCCGGTGGAGCGGCCGCTGTGGCTGAGGCAGCAAAGCGCCGCAAATATGTTTCTCTTGGCGAAAGCTACATATTTGTGGCGTTTGCGGTGGAGACTCTGGGTCCTTGGGGACCGGGTGCAATTAAACTTTTTAAAAGATTAAGTTATCTGCTCATCCGTGTTCGGGTGACCGTAGGGCTGGCTCGTTCCTCGCACAGCGAATCGGCATTGCCATTCAGCGAGGCAACGCAGCCAGCCTTATGGGAACCCTGCCCAGTGGGAGTGATTTGGGTGAGCCCTTTATAAGTATATAGTTTTAGTTAGTTATTCTCTTTGTGTTTATTTTTATTTGTATATTGATTATTATTTATTCCATAACAATATTATAAAGTTTATAAAATAAACGTCAAGTAAAATCAACGTGTAGGATATAAATTATAATGCCGTAATATTTTTACTATAATTGTTGTAGGCAACAGGTTACTTATAGGGATACATGTCTTGTCCATTCCAAGAAGTCCAATAGAATTTTTCATTACAATTGTTTTCTTCACGAACCCAACATTAGGAAGGTGTTACGGACCGCCCCACCCGTACGGTGAATCGTGAAAAACGAGGACAAGTAACGCCATCGGAATGCTTCCCTAGTAGCGGCACAGCCGAAATTTCCAAAAAAAAAACGTATAACCCGGTTAATTTTTATGAATTACGTTAAGAATGTTAAGTGTTCATATACATGCATACACCTTGCTTCGAGGTACATACGTATCTTAATCGGGACATAAATCCAATACATTGTCGTTCTAAGATATAATATCCGTGTAATATCAGGGATTAAGATCCTAAAAATTGAAATGAGAAACGTCCAGAACCCTTTCAATAATGCCTGACGTAGCCATGCCTATGTCTATATAAGTATGAGCCAAAGTCACTGGTCCGTTGAAATTATCGTTGTAAAAAATACAATCATAGATAGCAAGATAATCTGAATCAGTATGCATTTATACCGGCACAAAGTATGTACTTATACCGCCGAAGTAACTAGAACAGAAGTAAATCAACAGACAAAATAGACTGGCTGAAGCCAGCGGCAGCTATCTAGGTACCCGTACCGCATATATCGAAAATCATAGTTTCGTATATATTCGTCTCTATTGCTCAAATTGCAAGAACGATAGAGATATAGACAACGTATAAATTGATTTATTTAGGGTTATATTTATCAAAACTTAATTCCCGTTTATTCAATTTTTCCCCGTTTTGAGTAAAGCACCAATTAGCCTCGCCTGAAATATCAATTGCAGGCTTCGAATTGAACTGACTCACAAGGTCATCCGTTTAAAATTAATACTCAGCCTGCAATTGTCTCTTTCCATGCCTCAACTCAACAATAATGCACTAGTAAAACTTTGCCAAAAACATAATTATCTTTTCACTTCTCCTATTCGAAAAAGTCGTCTAGACCGTTTACAGGGGGCAAAACTCGATTTTGAATACCCTTACTTTGTTATACTTACTACGCACTGCAAGTATTTGACTACAATTAAGTAGGTAAATAAATTAGAGAATAAAAGGATTTCGTTGTGGAAACAGTAACTTTTGGACGGGCAGCATACCTGGAGTGCGGTGGAGATACAGCGATCGCTAACCCGCATGCCAAGCGTGGCGATTACCTATGGCATTTACCCCCATGAAATTGGGGGAGGCCTATGTCCACCAGTGGACGTCCTTCGGCTGATATGGTGGTGGTAGTGGTGGTTTGGACGTTGTTAAAATTAATAAGCTACTTTTCCGCACTAAAAGTTTCACTTTCTATGTTTACCCTTACAAAGAGCACTTTCTGAGCATATGCATTGTAAAATATTTATAATTATTATAAACATTGTAACTAATTGGGCGGTTTAAACTATAGGTACGTCAAGGTTTCCCTGTTATCCCTATAGATGCCACCGTTGCCAATTTACAGTTTAAACCACTACATGTGTATGTATAGTATAATCTTTGTAGATGCGACCTTAATCTATGACACTTGTCAATGACTGACAAACATCACATAGGTAGGTAGTGTGCGACAAAGCTCTACCAAGCCGAAATTAGCCAAGTCTCTTTCTAAAGACAGGTGTGCAATATTCATCGCCGGGTACTGTATGTGTAATGTACTCACCGGATCACTGCCATCTCTAAGTAAATTGTCCGAGCCGCTTCTCACAGTGGACTACATTAGCAATTACCCTAATATACGAGGGTGGTTTGAGAAATAACTTGGTTTAATATGAAAAAAAAAATTTTGAGCGATTGTATATATTTTATTTTTCGACATAGTCCCCTCGAAGCTCGACGCACTTGCCCCAACGTTTCTGCAACTTCTCGATGCCTTCACGAAAATGCGTTTCTTCGAGGTCCTCGAAATACGCGTTTACCTCCTGTATCACATCTTCGTTGGAGTTAAACTTTTTCCCCGATAAAAAGATTTTGAGTTTGGGGAATAGGTGATAGTCCGACGGGGCCAAATCCGGGGAATAAGCGGGGTGAGGAAGGAGTTCAAACCGTAATTCCGACAATTTTTGTGCAGCGACACGACTTGAATGCACCGGTGCGTTGTCATGGTGAAACATTACTTTCTTTCTTGCCAAACCTGGCCGTTTCTCGGCTATCGCCGCATGCAATTGGTCCAACAGTGATGCATAGTATGCCCCAGTAATGGTTTTTCCCTTCGCAAGGTAATCAATTAAGAGAATCCCCTTTGCATCCCAAAAAACGGATGCCATCACTTTTCCAGCTGATGGAATGACCTTGGCTTTCTTTGGAGTTGGCTCACCACGACCAACCCATTGTCTGGACTGTTGTTTCGTCTCCGGAATATAGTGATGAATCCAGGTTTCATCCATTGTCACAAAACGGCGAATAAAGTCTGTTGAATTTCTTTCAAAGACCTGGAGATTATCCGCAGATGTTCGCATACGAACACGCATTTGTTCTGGAGTGAGCAGCCGCGGCACCCACCTTGCACACAGCTTTTTCATGTGCAGTTCGTTGTGCAAAATAAAATGCACCCGCTCAGAAGAGATGTTTGTGGCTTCAGCTAATTCGCGTACCTTCAATCTTCTGTCGGTTAAAACCAAATCATGGATTTTATCGACTATTTCGGGTACAACCGCCGTTTTTGGGGCTCCAGGACGAGGTGCATCATCAATGCTTGTCCTGCCTCGCTTGAACTCATTCACCCAAAGTCGAACTGTCTCATAGGAAGGACACGAGCTACCCAATGTAGGTAAAATCCTTTCATGGATTTCTTTTGCAGTTTTACCTTCCAAAAAAAAGAACTGAATTACACCACGAATTCCTATTTTCTCCATTTTGCCGCGCTACTCCGATCACTTTTGTTTAAACTACTGTCAAATCTAAAATTCCCGCCAAAAATGACATTTGGCCACAGATAAATTATCTTGATTAAATAATCTTTGTGAATAGTTACATAGATTACACTAACGCCATCTATCGGTATCCGAAACAAGTTACTTATCTAACCACCCTCGTATCAGTGGAATTAAAGGGATTATAGAAAACTGACAAGCGATGACGCTAACAAGGGGACTAACTATGCGCATTTATACGGCGACGACAATAGGATAGGGCCTAGGGGTGTGGACTTCATGTTCAATTTGTTTAACGTTGTTGTTATATATGATGGACTCAAAAGTTGCTCTATTTATTAATTTAGTGTACGCCAGGAAACTGTGACCACCAAAGGCACAACTTTTCCGACTGTTATTCGAAAATTATAAGTTATGATACAATTATTGGAGATAAATTTATGATCAAATAAGGCAAAAACTGAGAAAAATAATAACGTTTAATTGCGAAAATAAAAGTTATATATATTAATTTTGACAACACACATTTCCTTTGTTATACTATCGATTTATGTGCAGAGTGGCTCGGAAAAACGTTGACGAAATCTCCTTAATCGTAGAAATAGGTGTCTAAATTAAAATATAATTGAAGCTATAGTATGCTGTATTGTTACAGGACTCTGTTACATATTTAAGGGTCCTAAGTCTGTAGAAATTGTACAAAAAATAATTAAAATGAAGATATTCATTAAAATGGTTGGGTTAATAGTTTATATCCATATAAAATTGTATAGTATTTTATGCAACTGTTGTATTAGACGAAGGGCAAAAGGTCTTAAAGCAAGCATCGCAAGTAAAGACGCAATGAGCGTTTTTAATAGACCAGTTATACCTATGCCGACCGTTGCATACAATATTTTTTCTACGACTCATTTCAAATACACTCGCGGACAAAGAATACGGGTCGGTAAAATACCGTCATATATTCCTAAAATAATACAAGGTTGTACAGTTTTTTTAATCCTGTCATAATCTTAATAAAGTTTACATTTAAACTGCAAAAATAACAACTAATAAAATAACGTTTACCAGGTTTAAATCGGGCTCGTAAAAACCCATGATAAGAACAACGTTAACGGAGCGAGATATCGCAAAAAACGTCATTTATGGATATTGATATTTTTATAATACGATCCCGGAAATTACTTATATAGGGTTGGGTGGTGGTTGGTAACTGTATATTATGTAACAATAAGAAAACCTTATTGCGGTTATTAAATTCAGGGTGACCCGAAATTTTTGACCGCGAGTGTAAATAACAATTTTTATAGTTATCATGGTGCAGTTTTCCCTTTGTTACTGTGGAACTTGCGCAATTTCTTGGCAGATTTTTATACTTAATGCATATTTAAAAGAATCAACGCAGTTTCTTCTTCGCGTACAATAAATAATAGTTCTGATCATGGTTTTTAAGTTCAAAAGATTAATCTGATAAATAGGTGAGCTAAAACTTACTTCTATAATAAACGAAATTGTACATATTATTACAGATTCAATATTATTTCATAATCTTTTGAATGAAAAAAAAAACAGACTAATTTCCTAATTTTGAATACCTAATTCTAAGTTCAATTTTTTTTTATCTCGCCTTTGTTTAAATTTAGAAAACTATTATGTAATAACAATTTAATTATGTATATAAAATTGTTTGCTACATCTGAAATTGACAATGACATAAGTGACTTAGATACTGACAGATATGTCTTAATAGTTTTGTGAGTCTTGAATTAGTTTTCAGAATGTAGTTCCACATACTTTGCATTGCGTCTGAGCGAATTGATGAATTTGCCATAATGAGCATGTAATGCATCCCCATTCATCGTACTTAGCTAGAGTTCTTCAGGAAAGGAATTCCCCCATTCATCTACAGTGTTATAAATCCTTAGCTAGAGTTCTTCAAGAAAGGAGTGTACCGAGTCTTGCTGACTCCCATAGAGTTGCAGGTGGCTATAGGATATTTGACTATCGGGAAGGCCGGATGCTTGGTTGAAAATATTGAAACCAAAAGAAAAGGTTTTTTACCAATTGGCGTCACACGCGTCGAAGTTTTGCAGAGATGGAACTATATTAGAACAAGTGGGACCATAGTGGCACAGTTGGAACGATGCCAGTTTGGAACCTCGATACAGCACAGCATATATGAAGCTGACTGCCATTAATTTACAATTATGGAAACTACTACACAGAATGGGGTTAAGAGTCTACAGAGTTGTTCAAATCAATAAAAAGCACAGTCCTGTAAATAACTTACGAAACAAAAGAACGTATTCTCACTGGGCCCCTTACACGGTTATTATTATCATAATACTCTGATCTCAATATTATCGTGAATTTCAAAATAGTTTGGATTTTGCTTCATTATTCCTCAATATTCACGTGATACGTGTTGGGATACGAGTGTATATGTGGTAGTGTTTTGGGACAATTCTGAAAACCAGTGCTCGTTATTTCTGGTACATGCGAAAATTGGGACCCACTGCTTCTATAATTGTAATGTACGCACGTATGTTCCCCCGACAGTCTTGATGGCGGAGATGATTCTTAGATATGTTTTATCAAAATAGGTTCAGCCGTTTTTGAAATATACATCTTTGAAATGAATATGTCGGGTGTTCAACTTTTTTCAGTGGTCAGTTAAATGTTCAAAGGTATGGATATAAAGTTTACTTTTTGATTAGGTATGCTTAACAAATTATACTGTTTTTCACGTAAGAAGAGTCCGGTGACAGCTGTCAACCCAGTACAAATTATGTCATTATACGTTAAAAATTACATAATTTGTACTGGGTTGACAGCTGTCACCGGACTCTTCTTACGTGAAAAATAATATACTCGTGTGATGCCATGGCGGGAATGGTAATACGAAGATGCGTATATGTATTGCCCGTACTCCGGCTTCGCGTCGTACTCGGTCCTCGCTACCTATCCAGGAATTGCTTTTTCCGGGCCTCCTTAATAATGTACTCGTACCATATCCAAGTAAGTACGTAAACTTTGCGACTCCACCATTGAAACAGATGTTCAGATTTAGTACGACTATATCTAGGATTCGATACGGGAAAGTTACCTTTTCCCGTCCATTGAGCTCTGTTACGCATAGGTCTACGTTATTGTGGCCGTGGTAACCAATAGGGTGAACCGCGCGTTTCGTAAGATATATATGTAAACCTGCAGGATAACCACGTAACTTTTCGAACCTATAATATGTGGATCTAACTGTCATTCTTAGCAACTATGAAATATGACAGCTACCTCACGCACACTGGAAAATGTTGCGTAACTATCCCACTGACCCTTTCGAAATTTATAATAATTATTATATCATTTTAGACAGGCAGCTCGCGCTGGTAAGTCTAAATCATAGTTCACTAAGCACGAATATAATTCAGTGCTCTATTTTTTAATAAATTTTAAATTCAAATAAAAATAAAATTTTAATAAACTTCTTTATGACTGTTTTGATACTTTTCTTGTAAGTTAATCAAAATATAATACGTACATACATAAACTACACACTACAAAAATGTCTATGAATTTGCACTACTTAAGTAAACCAGTGAAAAAATAACTAGACAGGTCAGTCTGGAATTCGGACCGACTTCGGATAATATTATGGATTTATGATAACGAAAATCCTATGACTTCACATTAAAAATTTTAAGTCCTGAATAAGTTGACGTGAAACTGGCTTATTCTCATTCTGAATTTTAAATGAAGTTTCAGCAGTGTTTTCACTTCTGAATTAGGTCACAGTTGCGTAGCTGCGTTTCGCAATGCAATGTTGCTACGAGTTCATTTTCGATATCCCGGCCACACTTCAAAGGTACTTATTATAGTCAACAGCATTCATATACATGTTGTATGTTTCAAATAAACGGTCTGCTTAATACAAAATTAATTTTGTATCAAGCAGTAACGCTGCCAACGAAAATTCCAATTAATTGCTTGGTTGTTCCTCAGAGGCTAGAGCGATTGGACGCGTATGCCAAATGTCGCAGGTTCGAATCCTACTCGGAGCATTAAATTCATCCCTTTAATTTGAAATTTGGAATTTTCGTTAGCAGCGTTACTGCTTAGTACAAAATTAATTTTCTATGGGATGGCTCATCCTTACTGACGATTTCTCAATTTAATTTGAGACATTGGTGCCGTTAATAGAAGCCTAAGTCTTCTACGGAAGATGTCGCTGCGTACGCCTCCCTAAAGCGTTGTAAGAGGGAACAAGTGAAGGATTTTGAGCCCGAGCGTGTTTGTTCCGATAGCTCAGAGGCTAGAGCGATTGGCCGCGTATGCCAGAAGTCGCAGGATCGAATCCTGCTCGAAGCATAAAAATTTTCTCTCCATTGCTCTTTGGGTGACTTTGAGCCTTCTTATGAAGCCCATAGTAAGCGACCACGTTTCAGTACCATACTCGTATTTCATCCGCTGGCAACATAAACTGGTCAAAGACTTTCGTTTAGAGACACTGCGCGGAATATTGGACGAATCTTTTTGTGCCGTAGCTTCCCGAACGCTGCCCAGCCGAGTCCGATTCGACGATTAACCTCTTTCTCGAAGTTGGACTTACCTAACTGGACAGTCTGTCCTAAGTAAAAGTAATCGCCTACAACTTCCAACGTAAAGCGTCCGATTGTTAAGGGAGTTGGTGCGACTTGGACATTTGACATGATCTTCGTCTTGTCTACGTTCATCCTTAGACCAACTCGCTCGGAGGCTTTACTGAGGTCATTGAGCATTGTACTTAAATCCTCCATGGTCTCAGCCAAGACTACTATATCGTCAGCAAACCGAAGGCGAGTGATGTACTCGCCGTTTATGTCCAGGGTCTTGAAAACATTCTCCAGTGCAGTGTTTTGGACGTGCGCGTGCGGTTCGTTAGAGCGATAGGGTTGAACCTCTCAATTTATGTAAATTTGTATAAGATTATTATATTTACTCAAACATTGATTTGTA
Organism: Notocelia uddmanniana; assembly: GCA_905163555.1. Classification (NCBI taxonomy): domain Eukaryota; kingdom Metazoa; phylum Arthropoda; class Insecta; order Lepidoptera; family Tortricidae; genus Notocelia; species Notocelia uddmanniana. Next base: position 50,882,975 of record LR991052.1, read on the forward strand.
TTCTACTCCGTAGATACTCAAATGACATTTAGCTGGTAATCTAGGTATACTAATAGTGTTTGTGTGTAGGGGACGTAATCTCCGAACCTACTTAAAATAGCCTATGATTTTAACTACCGACGCAACGAAAAAGAGGGGTGTTAGAAGTTTAACGTGTGTATTTGTATATTTGTCTGTTGCGTCGTAGCTCCCTAACGGTTAAACCGAAAACGAAACCGGTTCTTAAATATATTTCGTCAAAATCGGATAAGCCGTTTTGGGATATTGAAGTTAGAATGAAAAATTCGGGAGCATTTCAACTTTTTTAATTTGTTTATATCCTGCAGCTTTGCTTACGTTCTTTGTAATACACGGACGGAGCAGCGCAACAGACAAAATTAAATTAAGTATTCTTATTTCTATTAATATTTATGGATTACCTTCGATACATTTTGTATTATCAGACGAAAATACTTCTCAGGCCACAATTTACGCCTAAACCGTCAGACCGATTGAGGAAAAATTTGACATGGAGATAGTTTGAGGCGATCCCAGAAATAATCCTTTAAGGAAGAGAAAAGCAGGGTGATGGAAGTACATATGTACGGGAAAAGCGATAATCAAGCAAAGCCTGAAATAATTAAATAGTAATTATCCTCTATACCCTATATGTGGGAGGCGTATGTCCAGCAGTGGACGTCATTCGGCTGACATGATGTTGATGATCCCCTATATATATTCCTCGCGGGTGAAGTCGCGGGATAAAACTAGTACCTGATTCATAAAACGTAAACCACACAATATTATTATATGGCTCATTTTTATTTCGAATATTTAATCGCTTTTTCATCAAATCATTCGTCATGTTATGTCACGTCAAATCAAAATAGCGGCTAGCTCGCGCTAGTTTATTAAAAACTTCTTCAACTATTCTACGCGATACGTGCGCGGCACACGTGATCGAAACCCTCCGAGACCTCCTTGAGTTTACTGTAATGAGTAATGACGTGGGTTTGTGTGGGTGCGTCAAATCGGACGTTTGTATGGATTTGTTTTACTGCTATAGGATTTATGTATACTGTGTTGGAGTGTACACCTGTATGACTGTATGACCGTCAAGGAGTACCACTTGGACACTCTGAGTACGCCACCCTAGCCGACACACACTCATAAACATTTTTCAATGAAAAATGTCATGTACAAGATAGGGTCCTATAGTTTTTAAAGTATCGATGACACAAAAGGACATAAGTGCCAAGAGTTTCCTATGAAGATACGATATTTTTTAATTCACAGTATAGGATAGTGGTATTGGTATTAAAATATTACTGGCAGTAGTAGGTACCCCCTTAATTGTGCGTGATTAACACTCACTTGGCCGCACTTCGAAGTTGTGTTTAAAATCTGTGCAGTTAAAATAGAGCAAAATATTAGATGAAATTAGAAAATAAATTGACAAATTGTTTTTTTTTTTACATCGGTATTATTATTAAAACCTTATGCGAATTTTAATTGTATTGCGTTACTCTCTACCCAGCGCCAGTCATGTCATGTGACTGAAAATCTATATATTCGTTCATTGTGAAAACAAAAACATAAGCCCAAACACAATTGCACAGTAGTATGCATTAACATAAATCCATCAGATGCGATACGCATAACTTTGCACAACATTAAGCATATTTAGGCGGTGACCCACTTTTTTATCAAAGCTCGTGTTGATATGAGCGCGAGCGCATGGCACACACGCGCACAGCGTACGTGTTCACCAACTTGCGAATACAACGGTCGTATCTACAACAGAAACGCACTACACTTAAGTCGATTTAGATTAGGTATTAACCCACATCAGCACACCTGTGTAATCACGCATACAGATAAACATTCCAAATTAACATTTATACACAAATGTAGTTACAAATTATACTTATCAACAATTTGATAAGCTTCAAGATTTGCTCGGAGATGTTTATTATTTTAGTATACATTGTAATATTGAGTCTGATTTAATGGCGAAACGGTAAGTGTATTATTGAAATAAGGTAGTAGGCAATTTTGTTAATTCATTTATTATTTTGTATTTCCGTGTCAAGGATACGCAAATTTCGTATATGCTTCATATATATTTACGCTTGAATAAAAGTGACCCCATTCGGTTGAAAAATGATTTTTTCAATTCTTATTTATAGATGTTTTAAATAACAAAATAAATAAAATTTGTCTGAAGGAAAAATCGCAAAACATCGTAACAAAAATAACAAAATAGCTGGAAAAACATTTGATTATACTTTTTAGGACAAGCATCTATATAAATATACCAGTGGCTCTGTGAAGTGTACACCTCGTGTTTTTGTTGTCGTTATCCTTAGGTCAGTGTTATCCTTATAATAAAATCTACCCGTTTCTTATTCTTTAAATTTTATTAATCATATAGTCATCAGTCGCGTGCCGTTTTGCCAGTTGCTTGGGGTTGGCGCAGCATGGTTTTTCCTTCCCTACCTCTCTATCGCCCGTCATCTCGTCACTCATCACATACTTCCTCTTCATAATCGTCTCTCACTCACGCTATACATCCACCTTTTCCTTGGCCTAATACCCTATTAGAAAAAGTGGGGGCTATATTGAATGGCCTTTTATATGCCTCGCTTGCGTTGAAAAACGATATTCTGAGGATCCGACAGGTTCAATAATCCGGAGACGGCATTGGAAAAAGTGTCCACCAGTTTAATTTTTTTCGTTTATGATCCGATTGCGATCAAGATCATAGCTGAGGGTCAAAGATGACTCGAAATAGAAATGAAGATTAGACGCGGGGTTTGGGCGGAATTGGAAAATATGGCGGCCATTTTGAGTTTCGTTATTTATGCTTAAAATGCGTTCATAATCGATACCTCACTGAGGGTCTGAGAGGTCTTTAAACACAAATCCGAGGTCAGAATTCGAAAAGTGGCCTTCATTTTGAACTTCATCGTTAATAGTCCGATTGGCTTCAAAATATAAAACCGTATTATTACTTAATTAATGTACGCACACTAATAAGCGATACCGTACCAGACAGCAAAAATCAAAATAATTGTGTATAAAAAAGGATTTCAATAAACAGAACCATTCACTTATTTAATTTAATTTGCAATGCATGGCCTGCATAGTCTGTCTTTTATTACAACGTCCGGGTATAAATGTAATGAGGCTTCAAAGGCATTCTACCTAAAATAAACCAAATGGGATTACTGTAGGTCTGGAGATATATAAAATAATAACGTTTAACAAAACATAATACTACATAGCATGAAACTAAAAGGCAGTATTTGTGGTGAGAATGCTATTCTCACATACATATGTAAATAAAGGCAGCCTTGGCCTGGTTACCACGATTTTAGCAGTATTACAAAATACTCGAGCGATGCGGTGCCGTGCCGTGGGTTGCCACTTGCTAATACGTGTACGAACTACGTAAGCAGCGGGTACACCGCTTATTTTGTTCACTAGGTATAGTCGACGTCATGTATTACTATTTTATTTCAGACCTGAATGCTACCACCTGTGTTTTACAAATAAAAAGAAAATCTATTTTATTCTATTCTATTCTGTATATGTACACATTTACGCCTTATCAGAAAGAAATAAGGTGCGGAGTGCATAACTTCATATTGCCGAATCCTGAGGTAACGAGTATTACAATTCAATTGATCAGTTTACTAGCTAAGGCAATCGGGGTTGGGGATGTAGGTAGCGCAGCGATGCTACGAACAGTGCTACGTAGCCCGTAGCCAGTCCTTTCTTAAAGGTTGTCTTAAATATCTGAATACGCTCAAACATGTTGATGATAGACGTGTCCAGATATTGTGACCACTTTGTCAGCCGAGTTCTGATTTTTAAGTACAACAATTGTTTTATATATGCGCATTATTTAAATTATTACTATTACTCTGATAAGTATGTAGGTATAGTTGAAATTATTTAAGACTCCGTGTAACCGTCCGTCCTTATTACCTATTTTGTTAAACTTAGTAACGTACTTTCTCACAGAGAAACTGCAATAATATCAGTTTGTATAATGATAGATTGTTTCAAATTTGACTGAATAAGCATGCCACTTTTTTATATATTAATTCGGTTTTGAATTATATACTTCAATGCAACGACTATTTTGCTAATTTGCGCTGAGAGAAGTTTGAATAGGACATCTAAACATATACATATAAATAATATGTAAGTATAGCATTGATAGTCTTCTTGGGAATTAAGTGTAGAAAGAAAAATCGAACAAAAACAGCTAATATTAAAATAAGTATTTTATAAAAACAAATATGTATATAAAAATATACTGTAGATGTAGACCGACCTATTCAGTTATTTAGAAAAATGTATACGTAATATTAGTAAATATTATCAAAATCTTTTTTAAATCATTTAACTTATAGTTATCCTTAAATTCACGAAATTTTTCGACGCAAATTAAATCGCGCGTTAGTATGAAATAGTACATTACAAGTGCAGAGAATAGGAAACGAAAAACGAGTGGTGATAAATTAAAACACGACCAAAGGGAGTGTTTTAAATCGACACGAGTTGCAAATTACCTGTTCGCACGTGTAACGTACAACGTTTTACAGTACATATGGCTCTTTAATGTTTCGACATATGCACGTAATCTGCTGATTACCGCACCCGTGCGGTAAAGTAGCACCGTATGTACTGTAAAAGTATTTTTTGAGACAGTTACATAATAAGACCTAATCATATAACGTTGCATACAATAATTTTTCTACGACAGCAATATAATTAGAATTATATTAAAAATTGAAATGGTGGAAAAATGCGTACAGCCAAAAATGCGTACCTATATATATATGTTGGAAATATATATATATATATATATATATATATATATATATATATATATATATATATATATGGAAATATATACATATATATATGTGTATATATTTCCAACGTATCTCATAATCAGCTTGATTAGTTTGACACATACACTTAGGTGCTCTAAATCCAGCTTACTACAACCAATATTTCAAAATTTTGATTCAAAACCTTACGGACTTTAAAAATGTAAGGGTTATAAAAAACTGCCATTTGATTTTGAACCTCCCTTCTTGAATGATAAAGTCGTTTTTATGAACGGACTAATTTGATATAATTCGATTAATTCATATGATCATTATCTATACTTAACTCTATAGAAATAATTTACTTTAAAGAAAATAAAGCGTCTACTTGTACTTGGCCTGGTTTTTTTTTATATATGTATACCATAAATTGGAATATTAGGTATATTTAAGACACAATATATCAATCAAAACAAAAAAAACAAATCAACATTAAATAATTCCGCTACGTTGTTAAAACAGAGAGGCAGACGGTGTCCAAAAGCATACTGTCGAAGCGATTGTCAAATTCGGCGCTCGTGGTAGTTGCCCAACACGGTATAAGCAAGGTCTTTGCGGTTGAGCAATGAGCATAGGCTTCAGAATATTGTTGAAATATTAACAAGCTCGTGATTTTGGGGTCCCGTACAAAGAAGGTCAAACTGTTATATCTACAACTTTTCATCAAAAAGCCAATAAGAATTCTATCTAGTCATGAGAAATGTCATGTTTTACATGTTATGTTGGCCAGACAATCATTTACTCACACTATTAAAAAAATAACTACTTCTTACTTAGGTAGTCATAACACTGGAATGGATATATTAATAGTACATTACGATACAAGTGCAGAGAACAGGAAATTCGCAACGAGTGGTGATAAATTGAAACACGACCGAAGGGAGTGTTTTAAATTGACACGTGTTGCGAATTACCTGTTCGCACGTGTAACGTACAACGTTTTACAGTACATATGGCTCTTTAATGTTTCGACATATGCACGTAATCTGCTGATTACCGCACCCGTGCGGTGAAGTAGCACCGTATGTACTGTAAAAGTATTTTTTGAGACAGTTACATAATAAGACCTAATTATATAACGTTGCATACAATAATTTTTCTACGACAGCAATATAATTAGAATTATATTCAAAATTGAAATGGTGGAAAAATGCGTACAGGCAAAAACGCGTACCTAGTTTGAAAATTAAAAAAATAACAGATTTACAATAATCTATGGAAATCCATTATGATTCTCCCATCAGTCATATAATGAATTGTCTATGGTATAGACTTGCATTGGCATATCCCCTCAGCTGTATATAGTTTAGTGTTTTAATAGGTAGGACAAAGAATCCCGGTGGGCATTTGTTTGTGATGAGCAAAAACATATGTGCCTCATATACAGGTGTGGCCTGTAATAGGAGCAATAAATTTAAGGGACGCTTCCTTAGAGCATCTGCAGTAATCTCATGTGTCCAAAAAAAATTATCTTTTTTTAATTGGGAGAAATTTTGATCTGAAGTTATGACTTCCAAGTAATGGATCTTGGCGCCCAGAGATTATAGCGCGGCAGTCAATGCTGATTTTGTGGTTGCTTCAAGTTATGACCCATAATCGTTGTCGCATTTTTGGCTTAAAAGAATATTTTTAGGATTTTTTAATTTTTTTTATAAATTTTTAGTGTTTTTTGAATAAATTGTTATTAATATCACTCCAGTAGAGTAAAAAAGTACATATTAGCTTCATTTTCGAAAAAATAATCCAAAAAAATTCCTTTTTTTTTTCAATTAAAATCATGTGGAAAAAATTGCTAGAGAGCTCAATAGTGTACCGTTTAATTTTTTGCTCCTATTACAGGCCAAGCCCCGTATATTAAATATATCGTCGTCTTACGCAAAATAGGCACATTGAATGCGACATGCTGAAAAGACCCAAGTAAACTAAGAAACCATCGACTAGTTCGATTTGTGTAAATTTGTCCCCTAATATTCATTTATTTATTGAGTGTCAACGCTTGCACAATGCTATACGCTGCTCGTAACCAATACCGTGATTTTCCCGCTATGTAGAGGAAGTGCCTACCCGGGAGGTCTGCATCTGCAAGGTGTCCCTGACATTGAAAGCTTTTCTTATCGCTATTCGCCACAAAAACGCCGTTCAAAGTCTCTTTCAAATAACAATAATGATGACAAGAAAGATTTCATACGCAACATTGTTGCAGCTTCAAAGAGCCAAACAGCTTATTCTATTTGATGCATGTAGTATAAATCACACAAAGGATTTCAAAAGTAGTTCAAAATTACCATTTTTCCGAGTTCATTCGCTATTCATTTCAATTTTTCACGTAAACAGTGCTGTCTCCATGTAGGTAATGCATTCATTAGTGCGCAACATTGCAACACCCGCGGGCACCCGTGCCGCGTCCCACTTACTAAGACAAATTGAAATAATCTTGCCGAAGAGCAACAACCCAATCACTAAAATTATATAATTAGACGATTTTCAGGATTACAGCGATGGGCAGTATTTATATTATTCAGTCGAAGTTTGCAATTATTCCCATCATATTGAAAGTAGTTCTGGACGGGTTGTTGAGTCAAACGTTGCACAACTGAGTTAACCTTCGAAATGGAAAAGAAACGCACGCACGACCCACGTTGGCGGCCATGTTGGAAACGAGAGTCAATGCGGATCGCCTTTTTTGTGAAAACGCCTCAATATTACACACAATCCGTTCATAAAATAAGTTGACTTCAAGAATAAGTAGCGCAACAAGGTCACTCGATATGCTAAAAATAGGTACTAGAAAGCAAACAGTATGGGTAAACAAAAAACTTCAGAAATTATTCTGACATTTGTATAGCCTGAAATACAACATATAGGTACTTGCGGTTTATCATATCTATAAAGTAAATAACTTACTCGTAAACACCCGTTGCCCACTAAAATACAGTTCGACCATTAGGAGGTTAATCTAACACTTACATTCCCCATTCCAATTTGATATTATTACTAATATGTTTTGCGCGTGCGCTTCCAAAGCTAACATTTCAGAACGACTGCGCGCTGACTGTATTTACCCTTTTCTGATTGGAAACTCTTTCAATTGCGATTGGCCGACTGGCTCATTTTGTTTAAGGTACATATTGTACTACGCTACTCTACTACTTAGTATACACTAATCAAGTCATTTTCAGATCTGCAGACTATCGTATCGTGGTGTACAGGGCTCGAACTTTTCATGCCGATGACGTAAAATTGACGTCACACTGCTCTTAGGATGATTCCAATTGGTGTTATAGTAATTATCAATCTTTAATCATCAATCATGCATTTATGATGGTATTTTTTCAAATAGGCTGTATTTGAAAAAAATACCATTTCCTAACCTGGTTTAAACTTGAAAGAAAATGAGTTCCTCACTTGCTTATAATTTAAAATTCTAAATAGAAAGAGAAATCCCTCATAATCTTCCGATGCAATAGGCCGTATTTGAAAAAAGACCTTTATAAATGCATAATTAAATGATTGATGATTAAAGATTGGTAATTACTAGAATACCAATTGGAATCTGTATGCAATTTTACGTCATCGGCACGAAAAGTACGAGCCCTGGTGATGTATTTATAGGAGGGTGGGGTCGAGCCAAATCTCTCCTAACGGTGCGGATTAGCAAATCTCATTTTATTTTTCGCATGAATTTGTTGTGTTCAATTATTACAAGAGAACGAAATTATACCAGTAGTCATTTACGAAATTTAGTGGTTCAAAGCAGTCTTCAATCCTAATCGGTTTTTATAGTCATAGGTACTTACTTGTTGTGGCCTTTTTTTGGCCATAAAGCAAGCCGCTTTACACAGTGACAGTACGGACCAAACTGAGTGATTTGACCCGCAGCAACGCAAGTTTCACCTCTTAGGAACAAAGATGGCGCCACTTCTTTAAAAAATATTTCAAAAAAGGATCGATTTCATTGTTTAATATCTCAAACTAGCTGTTTCCCGCGACTTCGTTCGCGTCTTTGCTCCTATTGGTCGCAGTGTGATGTTATATAGCCTAAAGCCTTCCTCGACAAATGGACTATCCAACACAAAAATAATTTTTCAATTCGAACCAGTATATCCTGAGATTAGCGCGTTCTAACAAACAAACTCTTCCACCACCACCACCACCATATCAGCCGAAAGACGTCCACTGCTGGACATAGGCCTCCCCCAATTCCATGGGGGGTAAATGCATTGGCATGCGGGTTGGCGATCGCAGTATCTCCACCGCACTTCAGGGATGCTGCTGCCCATCCCCCGGTGGTCTTGGCCGTAGTCACAAACTCTTCAGCTTTATAATATTAGTATAGATAAAAGCTCATTGTATACATTATTTATAAAATAATACTCAAAAAATATAAACTGAATACTTTTAGCAAAAAAGGCATCTCAAGTTTTTTTTTCTTACTCGATTGGTAGTTTTTACTTGTTTTCATAAAAAAATGTACGGAACATGAATACTTTAATACATGTATATATAACTAAATAAATAACAAGTATTATAAAAAAACCAATACCGATACCTCTCATACTTCACGAAATATGAAACTTTGAATGTGAGTGTAAATTATTTCAAAAATAACCTCAAAAAATTCTACAAGCTATAATCTATATGACCGATTTCCATGTTTAATATCTCAAATGAAAGCTCATTATATACATTACTTGTAAAAAATTCGCTAAAAATACATACTGAATACTTTAGAACAAAAAACGGCATCTTAACTTTTTTTCTTACTCGATTGATAGTTTTTACTTGATTTCTTATAGAAAACTAGACGTGCCCGCGGCTCCGCCCGCGTAAATAAATTATTTTAATTGAATGTATTTGCCACACGGGTATGTCCTAAAACTACGACCAAGACCACCGGGGAATGGGCAGCAGCATTCCTTGAGTGCGGTGGAGATACTGCGATCGCCAACCCGCATGCCAAGCGTGGCGATTATGGCATTTACCCCCCATGAAATTGGGGGAGGCCTATGTCCAGCAGTGGACGTCCTAGGGCTGATATGGTGGTATTTGCCACAATTGTATTGTAATGTTTATGAGCCACAGTTAACAATAAACTATACGATATGGAAATAAAAATAAATACATACAGACGAACATAGAACCTCCTTCTTTTTTGAAGTTGGTAAAAAAGAGTACATGTATTAGTCTACATTTATTTAAACTTCAACATGACACGTTATTATTTACACTATTTAAAATAAACAAAATAAATTATTCAAATCCATGATGTTGTTTTATCCCGTTACTGAGGCTGCGACTGCGAGTAGTTTGTTCTGTTCAGATCTGTAAAAATAAAACCACAATTCATTGAAAAAATAATCTGACAGTTAATGTACTTGTCTCTGGGGGATACAATTTAAAATTATTTTTAACCACCTTTAAAAGGATTAGTCTACCTGCTAGCTAGGGAGTTATATGTACTTAGAGTCAGTTATGAATTTTATAATGTCACCTAGAGGTTGGTTCGATTATCATCAGCAGGTTGTCAGGAGAGCAGAGTGTCACAGTGTGCAAGCGACTCCTTTGGAGAAGTAAGTGTCTATAGTCTACAATGCCCTGCCTGTGGAATGACACCAACCGACCGAGCCAACGGCCGGGCGGCGGGCGACTAACGCCCTACGGATTGATAAAAAATGTATTAAGCTCCGCTTACCATCAGGCGAACTGTATCCTTCTTTACCACTGTTGTGTTGTCACTGACATAGACTCTTATTCGGTTGGATATTCTTCTACAACTCTAATGTAATAGTGTTTTATTACAAACATACGATTTTTAGACAGTGTGTATGTAATAGAAACTCTATTGAATTATTATTAAAGTACCTGTACAACAATATTTAATTCACAGAGAAAATTTTACATATAGACACTAAAGATAGCAGCCTTATTCTCCTTTTTATAGCAACTAAGCCGTATGTTATGTCACACTCCCAATAGGGACAAACCGGGAGGTCTAAAATCAAACGGGTGCTGTGGCAGCTTCCTGGTTCGCTTGACTGTGTGTTAAGTCGAGTCCCTATATTTCATGATTGTCATGAAGTTCAAGGTACAAATCAGTTAAACAGGTCTTACCTTATATATACAGTTGAATTTCATACTCGCACCACTCTAGGGCGCACTTCTTCGACCACAGCCAGTGACCATGTGGCACACTTGCCTTCAGTTTCCAACAGGACAATATCTTCAAGCTCTAGCGGTACCAGCAAGCCCATATGTAACAATGTCTGATATTTATAGCTCTCTTATCAACCTCATCAAAGTCAGTTGTTTGGTAACCAGCAGTGGTAAAAATCTGGCCGACTGCACTACGGTTTCGCCGGAATCCACATTGTTAGTCTCCGAGAATATTTTCAGCATAGGGTTCTAGCCGGTAGAGAAGAATGTAGGCAAGCACTTTATAAGCTGTAGGGAATAATGTGATGCCTCTGTAGTTGCAGCACTTTTTCTTGGAGCCATTCTTATGTATTGGACACACTACACCCATATTCCACTACGTCGGCTGTTGCTCCTTCTCCCAGATGTTGACGATTATCTTATAAAGTCGCGATTGCACTGCTCCTTCGCCCTACTTCCAGACTTCACCCGATATGCCATCGATGCCTGGTAGATGTCACGATTTGAGATAATTAAGACTGTATACATATATGTTTTTTTATTAAAACAAATGTACACTTCGGGTTCATCGGTACATGTAGAACTGAAAAAGAAAAGTCGCCATCTACTAAGCAACATATAATAAATCTTAAAACCAACTGTGCCAAGAACGATGAAGTTTTAATTTATTGTTTACAAATGTAGTCACTGAATAAAAATAATTACTAATTTTAGATTTTTTTTTTTTTTTTATTTAGCACCAAGAAAATACTTTATATTCAGTTTATTATTATCATTTTTTAATTTATTGAGTTTTTTGATTGAAAGTCAGTAATTTATTTTCATATGAATTATTTAATATTAAAATCAGTGCACTTATTGCGGTTGAAGATTTCTTTTAAATTGATTTGTAAGAAGAGCGTGCATAATTAAACTTAAATATTTCGTGAAGTATGAAAGGTATTGGTGTCGGGTTTTTTTTTGTAATACTTGTTATACTCTGATTAATATATACACATTAAACTATTCACGTTCCATACATTTTCTATAAGAAATCAAGTAAAAACTATCAATCAAGTAAGAAAAAAAGTTAAGATGCCGTTTTTTTTTTCAAAAGCATTCAGTATATATTGTTAGCGTATTTTTTATAAGTAATTAATATAATTTGAGATATTAAACATTGAAACTGGTCAAATAGTTTAGCTTGTAGAATTTTTTGAAATATATTTTGAAGAAATTTACACTCACATTCAAAGTTTCATATTTCGTGAAGTATGAGAGGTATCGGTGTCGGTTTTTTTAATAATACTTGTTATTTATTCAGTAATATATACATGCATTTAACTATTCATGTTCCATTCATTTTTTTAATGAAAACAAGTAAAAACTACCAATCGAGTAAGAAAAAAACATGAGATGCCGTTTTTTGCCAAAAGTATTCAGTATATATTTTTTCAGTATTTTTGTTATAATTAATGTATACAATGAGCTTTCATTTGAGATATTAATCAATGAAATCGGTCCATTAGTTTAGCTAGTAGTATTTTTTTAAATATTTTTAAGAAGTGGCGCCATCTCTGTTCCTAAGGGATGAAACTTGCGTTGCTGCGGGTCAAATCACTCAGTTTGGTCCCTACTATTACTGTGCAAAGCGGCTTGCTTTTATCATGAAACGCAGCTCCCTGCCTCCCTTTAATATAAACGAGTCGTAACAAATCTTACAACATATAAACTATGGACGTTCTCTCCTTTAAGTTCTGTAGCCTAGGCGTCCTTTGATGTTTTAAGTATAAAATACATATACACAAACATAAATGACTCTAATTACAAAACGGGAGAAATTACATATAGGAGCAGGTATAACTCGTCAGTGACTGATTTAGTTACTCGAGCGAGAATGTACTTCACCGGATTTCGAAGCTTCTTTGACATTTTATACTTAGGTATTTTAGAAAAAAAATTGACATATATTAAAATAAAGATTTGAAATAATAATTTATATAAAAAAAAACCGACTCATATTATTTTGTAATTTCTATGCCACAATTTGTGGTTTCCGTGAGCCAATGCTTGGTTACCTACAGAAAATACCGAAATCGGCTATGGGTGCCTATCAAATTCGAGGAGTTCCCTCGATTTCTACTAGATCCCATCATCAGACCTTCACCAAATTTATATGGGACCAATTTCGACACCTGCTTTGAAACAAAAAAAGACTTATCCAAATCGGCCAACGTGGTCAAGACTTATCGGGGAACATACATACATAAAAAAAGAACAAGCAAACATGCAGACGAACTGAGTACCTCTTTCTTTCTATTGAAGTCGCTAATAAAATTGGTAGTCATATTCGTATTACTCGTGCATTGTGCATGTTTACAAAAACTGCAGTTAGTTTGGACTCGTTATGATGGAAGGTACGGAGAGCGGTAACTTTCTGTAAAAATAACAACAACAATTAGTTTGACCCATATAGGTACATGTTAAGTATTACATTAAAAACATACATTACTCGTACATTAAACTACATTGCTAGCCTGGGGATGAGATCCAGTATTAAGGCAGTTAGTGAGTTGTTATTGATTTACAATAGCTTAATAACGACCGACTCCAATCTTTCAAAGTAAAAGTTAGCATTGTTAAGTTTAATTAAACTTATTAAGATTAAATAGTGAATTAGTGAAGGACACACACACATGTATATGACTGTATGTTTACCTAATGGCTCTATGCCCTTATTCATTTAGAAAATATCATTGCATTTAGATAGGCCTAAATTACAAACGGAGCATGTGAATGGTCCTCGTGAGTTTTAAATATTATACAATTACCAATAAATGCCAGGTTATTCCTGTTCGACCGATCCCCTTATCCGCAGTGATCCCTAATCGCGATACGAACCCGACTACCCTTATTCCTTTCACTTGACATACATACGTTGATCCGAACTTAAGTGTCAATTCGTCCAAACAAGAACAGAGTTAGTCGGTTAGATTACTTTTACTTCGATTATAAGAAATTCCTATTTAAACAGTTGAAATTATTTTAACACTAGATGAAAGCCCGGCTTCGCTCGGGTGAAATAAATAAAGTAAACATTTATTCGTGACTGTTGTGCAAACGACAAAAGAAATAGTGTACAAAAATGTATAAAATAAAAACATTACAACAACGGATTATGATGAAACTTCGTATACAAATATAGTCTGTAGTCTGGATTAACATATGGAATAGGGATTAGGGAGTAAAAGATTACGCTGACGACGTCACGGGCAAAGGCTATTTCCCTCTCCGCGCTCGAATATGCAAGTGCGACAGAGAGGCATATATATTTAATTTTCGGTTGGTAGCACTTTAGTCCGAGCGCGGCGGACGGTCAAAGAAAGTAAAAGAACATTCCGTGTGTTGTCTGTCACACATATAATTTTTTAACTTCCCACCGACCTATGAACTTGAAATTAGGTGATAATGTTTATTATGAAGTATATTTCACCAAAAATATAAATATATTGATAAATCACATGTGTTTTTTAGTTGTACGGAACCCTCAGTGCGCGAGTCCGACGCACGTGGCCGGTTTTTCTTACATTTTGAATTTTATTTCTCATATAGTAAAATACCCTATTCGTTTTGAAGTTGACGCCTGAGGGCCTACCGCGAACCAAAAACGAACTATCTTCCTCTGTCGTTCGAATATACATGTGCGAGAGAGAGGCAGATACTTCGTTTTCAGTTCGCGGTAGCGCCTCTTACGTCCGAGCGCGGCGAACGGCATGAGCTGGAGGTCTACTCCGAAATTCAAAATCCTAACTTCGTATGGTGCCGTCCCTTTCACTCTCCTGTCATAGACTTTATGAGTGAAAGGGACGGCAACATACGAAGTTCGGATTTCGAATTTCAGAGTAGACCCCAGTACCACTAAGTTATAAGATAGAGCGAGATAGGGATAGAATTTTGCTAGACGTTTAAAAGCCATAAGTCACCTAGTAGTTTGTCACAACAAAATAGAGAAGCAGCTTTAAGATGGCGGACAGACTCAGCAAACATTCAAGTGGTGTCCTTTACACGATTAATATTATCACAATACTGGGGTGTCAATATAATCGCAGTTTTCAAATTTGTATGGATTCTGCTTCAATATTCACGTGGTACTTATCGTGATATGAATGTATCACGTGATAATAATAACCATGTAACAGGCCCCATACATTCGCTTTGAAGGCGGTTGTTGTGACAATCAGTCTAGCTAGCACGATAGATTATACCGTTACGTTTTATGTGACGTTTTAATACATTTTGCCCATATAACGTGACGGTATAAGTTATCGTGCTAGCTAGGCTGATAGGTGTATAGAACGCTTTAAAACTACAAAAACAAAACGCTGCAGACGCGGCTAGCCGAATCCACGCCCAGCAACCTGGCCAACACACCGGACGCAAACATAGTTTACAATTTCCGAACGTACCCTACCCGACGCTGTCAACAGTATCTTCTTAGTAGTCTGTGCTGTCAACCAACAAATTTAATATGGCGGACCTTTTGTCGTAAAATTAACACTTTTAAATGCAAAATACGCGACAATCCGAATTTTGCGGATACATATGTTCAGATCAAAAATCGTTATTTTTATACGTTCTTCAATTTGAGACAGGTCTCGTTCGGGTCTACCGTACCCCTGCACGAAATTATTAATATAGATTAGAAAACGGCTAACGTCTATGATGGTTACAAAGTAGTTAGCCCTTTTCTCCTGGCTAGAATAAATTATGAAACAAAGTCAACTGCAGTGTCTCGGGGCCTTGGTGCCGGAGAGGGTCGCCGGCGGGGGAGGGGGAGCACGGTCGTGGATGACGCGCGTCCTACTGGCACACTGACACACTTACCCAGTGACAGTGGTACTGCTTTTGGTTCGACGAGGTCGCCACGGTACGTCCTACGTGTATCATAATATACGTATTTACTTATATAGGTATGTGATAATCTCGACATAACATTACTTAAATAGTCTGGTGTCAGGGAGAAAACACTTCTCATAAACAAAAATTGTTTACTCCGAGTAATTATTTATATATTTGCATCATTTCCAGCAAGTATGCTTTAACAGCATATTTACAACATAGGTCACCTATCAGGGAACCATACACCGGTGGGAATTATTTATACGTTGATATTACAGACTGCAACACCGGCTTCGCTCATTTCTAGGAACTTAGCGAACGTTTCTTATCAAGGTTACTGCTAAAAGGAAAATCCACATCCTGTCACAGAATAATAAACGCTTTTTCAGCATAGTCGTATTACTTAAAAGGTATTTATGATTTGATCTCACTCGTAAGCCAAGACACAGGATGCGATGATCAATTGTTTTATATTAAATTAATTATGTTACCAAGGCTTTACTAGAGTCCCAGTCAACAATCATGGCGTAATTTGCTATTACACCGAGCATCCCCAGGGTAGAACTAATAATCGAGCTATCACATGGTGACCTACGCAATATCCCTTGTGTATATTATCGCTTCCGTAATTGACCTTGAAAGGAAAATTGACAGCAATTTATAAAAGCATGAATCACGTAGCCTATGACGTCAATCTGCGATGTAAATTTCTGGGTAAAAGTATGCCGGGGATAGCGGGTAACTATAAATAAAAATATACCAAGCGCCATTAAGGATTGCTTCAGAGATCCGAGGCCTTTTGGATGTAACCGTATGAGTCATTCTCAGTGACAACATCGAACCATCATCGAACTGATGAATTATGATGGTTGTTTAATCTAATCTAATATTTTTTTCTCGGTTCCGTTTTCATATATACCTTGTAATCTATTACTTCAACCATTTGACATTTATGAATTGACGTTTGTACTGATGAGGCTAAGACGTATCGTTTGTCAAAAGAAGCGATTATTAACGAATGGTTGATTGCATCGATTTTACAGTTGATTTTTGAAATGTTTTTATGATGCCTTTATATATTTTATATCCCATGATTGTATCAGTCTCCTCAAACAAAAAAAAACTTATTATGTATGGCGTTCTGTATTTCATAACAATAAGAAACATTTTAAGAAGAAATAAGATAGACAGACATATTCTCTAAATCACGTCATCACTATGCTGATGCCGTAGCTGGTCGGTCTGTCTGTCATTTATGTCAATCAATAAATTTTGCACATATTTTCCAACTTTTCGGAGTTTTACTAATACTTGTTTCTAGTGTAAATTCGAACAACACATGTGTACGCCGCGAAATATTTCGCACGCCGAGTGGAATAAAAACCCGTCGGGTTACTCGCGCAGAACGCAAGGCAGAAGCAAAAGTGTCGACGCCTGCGAAGGCACCAGGCTCTTCACCAGTATCGCTGACATGTCATGCCTCAGACACGACGTTCGTGGCAGGCAGCAGCCGTATGGCAAATAAGGCGCCATCGTTGAGGAACGACGGTGTGCCGCTCCCGTTGTCACCGCACAATAAGGTACGGTCCGCATCCACATCCATGTTAGTACTAAAGAAGAGGCTGGGACTAGAACCCAAACAACGAAAGGCGTTGATTAAACTTCATTGCGATAGAGAGACATCTGGTACAAACAAGTAAACTAACATCTTCATAAAAAAATTCGTACTTCGAGTTGAAAGTATCAGTGGCTCTTGTTGTATGTTTTTACTGGAGTCACAGATTTTTCACTGTCATTTATGCTAATTAAGAAAATTGCGCATATTTTTACTAACATTTAGGTGTACAGCGTCAACAGATGTTTTTCTGGTTTTAAATTTATCGTTATAAATATATGTGTACCTAATTGATTTCTATCAATTTACGTAAATATCATCTAAATCGAAACGAAGGACTTGGCAACAAAACTGGTTTAAAAAAAATCGCTGTAACACGTAACTGGTGGTGAAATATTATCGTAAAATACTCAACAACAATATCTAAAAATTGTAACATAACTTAAATTGAATTACATTAAGTAGGTAAAGGTATGCATCATTCACTTCTTTATTTAAACTAAATAAAAACTAAACTATCTAATATTAAAAACTAAATTAAAAATAATTATAAATAAAAGATTTGCCTCAAATCGCCTTCTGAGGGCAGCGTGCCTAGAAGGCTGGCAGCATTGCCACGTTGAATGGCAATGCTGATCCTCTGTGCCAGGTATGATCCAGCCCTCCGGTCACGCGTTACCTCCATCAGGCGTTTGGAGCATTCTTTATATAAACTATGGGCGCTTTTCCCCCACGGACCCAGAGTCTCAACCCCAAACGGCACAAAATGGTAGCCACTATATTTGCTGCGTTTTTGCGCCGCTTGAGTGTTTCGGCCGAATTGGTAGCAGAACCGGCCTTTGTAGCGGTGCCTGGGAGATGAGACGACGCCAAAGAATCGGCACAAGTCACGCAAAAAAATTTCGCTCCAAAATTGAGAACGATGTTTGGGAACGGCTACTACGAGCATTGTTTCCAACAAGACGGAGCTCCATCCACTCAGTTTAAGCGTGGTGTCAGGCCAATTTAACCGATTTCTTACCAACAAATGAAGGGCCCAAATCTCCCCGGATTTAAATGTACTGTACTTTTTTGTATGGTCGAACATGCTCTCAAAGCTTAATAACTAAAAAATTAAGAATTGGGAGCATTTAAAAAAAAGTTGACGTGCAGATGAAATGCCGATGGAGGCAGTGCGTGCCGCGTGTGACGGATTCGAAAAACGTTTGAAGCTGGTAATGAAGGTTAATGGTGGAGTCATCCCAAAACATTTATTATGAATATTGTATATAAGAATATCTATCATGAAATATAGTTTTTATTGCATTTGTTATTAGAACTTTGTTTTAATGAGACTTTGAAGCTGTATGCGAAGTTATTGGACACGGTATATACTTATAAGGTAAAAAACATATTTACATGTTTTTCAATGTTACGAGTATGTGCGTAAATCATTACCACCCTGATCAGAAAAGTTAATACTGTATCATGTGCTTTTATCTTACGCCTGACTTCTACAGGGTGTTTTTATTGATTTCCGTTCCTTCAAACATTTTGTCGTGCATAGATAGAAACGACGTAGCATATTTAGTTTTTCAAATTTCAAGTTTTTTTTTAATTTTCATACAATATAATTAATTATATCACCAAGGGAATGCAAAACGACCTTAAGAAATAACGTGGAGTTAAGCAAAAGTTAATGTCAATACGACAATATTCGGAATTCAAATGACACCGCACGTGACGCACGTCAATATTGTTTATTTGTTAAGGATGTTTTATACTATACTAAGGGTGTTAATTAACGAAAATGAATTTTTGAATATCTTCGAAATGGTACGATTTGGGATACTAGTGTCTTAGAGAAGATTACTTTATTTCATCTCAAGAATGTGCCCTCGCAGTTAACGGAATTCGATAATAACATCCTGTATAATAGATAATAGTGGCTAGGCAAATACCTACCGAATAAAAAATGTTGAATATCTACTTCAATGGCTTATTTGCCTGTACAAGTTATTCCAGCCAAGGTTTTCGTGCACAATGGGTACAAAGCAAGGTTTGTTTGTTATCTTACTTTTCCATTGTGGGTAAAGTAGAATTTCCTTGCAGCGGTATGTACTTCCCTTGCATTCTGTAATCTGTATCCATTAAGACTATGTCAAGGTGAAGTTTATGCCTCATTAAATAACCGTGGAAGAAATAATTAAAAAGACTCGATCTAATTTTATTTCACTATTGTTTAGACTAGCAAAATCTGTCGAGCTTATCGCAGGTGACTAAGTAAAGTGAGGTATTTCATCTAAACATTTACATATAAAATAAAATAAATTCATCGAATGCCGTTACGTATACTCAATATAAATTAATTTCATTTTCACTCGTTAAAAAGAAAACGTTAGCGTTGGTATAAAAACTAAATACGATGATAAACAAGATTAGTTGAACGCATTCGGTAGTTATTGCGACGCAGTGTCGAGAGTATGGTCGAGGGTCGCCGGGAATATGGGCCAAGTTCACCCCGAACTAGGTCAGGGGGATTTGAATAACTATTGGGAGCTAAATGAAACGATTTCACCACGTACCGATCTTATTTTATACCGCCGACCAATGTTTACTAGTCGTGGGTAGTATGTACTAGAATTTTTACATCATAGAAGGGGTTGAACAGTTTTGCTTGGGTTTTAAGTATTAGTCCTGGCAAAAGTGTATGAAATGTTTGCATACTGTGACGGGATACAACGTGGGTTGAAAAGAAAAAGCTTGAAACTAATGGAGCAATATGTTATTTTATAGTTATTGTGTATGCATTTCAAACCACTGTTTGTCGTATGGCAATTATTTCCTTGAGTTTTAGGGTCTGTAGTTGAAGTTGTAAAATCTTTAAATGGGTCACTTGACAACAAATATGATGCCATTCGAAACAGTTTTTAGAGAGGAAAATGGGCTCTATGGGTGTAAGTTTTGTTAAGTATAAATAAATAAACTTTTATAAATAACCCAACTACACAAAAGCCAAAAGTTTTGGACGAACTGCTATACTTAGTGCCTTTCGCAACGACTCCTACTAATTGACATTAAATTATATTATGATTTATGACGTCACATAAAACTCGAACCAATCTTAAGAACCATGGAAAAATAAGTAAATCGCTGTTTCGGTCGTGAAATACTGCGTTTAGGTACATAGTATTAAACGGTTATTTTTTTAATATAGCATAAGGATTCTATTGCTATCTTTTCAATTCATTCTATTGGCGATATAAAGTACTTTTACTTTTATTTAAGTTTTATGTTTTCTTGAATTTGATAAACTTTAATCATTTGTAATTTATTGCAATATTTTGATAGTTTACAATCCGTATAGTAACAGCATGTTATAAATTTTATTGTAAATATAAAAAACTTGGTGGGCTAGCACAACTTGCAAGTCAACTCACGCGCCGCGCTCAATTCAGCAGCTCCTATCTCAATTACACTGTGGGAAAGTCTCGTGGCGCGTCTCAGCGTTATACCATATACAGGATGGCCCCTGTAACAGGCATAAATAATTAAAAGGACGCTTCCTTAGAGCAACCGGAGTAACTCTCCAATTATTTTCTCTTTTTTTTTCAATTTGGAGAAATTTTGATCCAAAGTTATAGCGCGGCAGTAATTGCAGTTTTTGGAGTAGTATCAAGTTATGACCCACAATAGTTATTGATTTTTTTTCCTTTAAAAGATATTTATGGTATATTATTACTTTTTTGTGTTTAAAAAAGTAAAGTAAAAGTAGTTTATTCTTCAAATTAGGCATATTGCTGACCTATGAACGTCAATAAACTACCACCGGTTCGGAAAAATAAACCTCTGCCACGAGAAGAACCGGCGCAAGAAACTCGGCGAGGTGCAATTTTTTCAAAACAATATAGTTGTACTACAGTTAAATATAATATTACAGTCTCAGTTACTACAAAATAAAATAACAATGCTACAGTAGAAAACCTATTTCCGCGATAGATTAGCCGTGCTGACACCATCACTACCAATCATACTATCCATGATGTAATCGTTTACCTTATAATATGCTTTTGAAAAAGTGTTTGTTTTATTATAGATTTGAATTTAGAATTGCTAAGTTCAGTAATGTGTTTTGGAATTTTATTGTAGAATTTGATACAATTTCCCAAGAACGAATTTTTCGCCTTTACTAGTCTATGGAAGGTTATTTTGAGTTTCCCAGTGTTTCTGGTGGCTATTGGTTTATTAGCGTTCGTTGGGAAATTGCACAAATTCTTTCTAACATCTATTATTATTTCAAATACGTACAGAGACGGCAGGGTTAGAATATCTATTTCTTTTAAAATTATCTCAATGAGTCACGCGACCCCAAGGTATAAATTACTCGGATAGCCCTTTTTTGCAAAATAAAAACAGTTTCCATATCTGCAGCTGATCCCCACAAGATAAGACCCTAAGTAATCATACTATTAAAATAAGCAAAGTAAACTAACCGTGCCGTTGCCACATTGGTAAGCTGCCTTATTCTCCTGACTGCACTAGTGCCTACGCCAATTCTTGGGATTAGGTAGCGGACCGCAGGCATCCTGAAGGATGCAACTGTACTGGGAATAACGCTAGGAGGATGATGATTCTCCTGACTGCAAATGCAGCAGAGCTCAACCTACTTCCTATCACTGTTATATGGGAACCCCACTGCAATTTTGAGTCCAATCTAATACCTAAGAATACAGTTGACTTAACAAATTCTAATGTTTGACCATTAAGTTTAATATTTGAATCTATGTTTCTATTTGATGAGTTCGCTAGAGAGAATTTCATACATTTAGTTTTTTCGGATTCAATACTAAGTTATTGGCAGCATACCAGTCAGATACCATGGACAGGGTATTATTTGGTTCAATGAGTTCAGTATTTCTCCTATTTACCTTGAACAGTAATGAGGTTTCGTCTGCGAACATTACAATGCCTGAAGTAAGTAAGAAGTTTACAAATTAAAGTACCATGATCTACACAATCAAAAGCCTTGGAAAGGTCACAGAACAACTCTTCCCAAGACTGCAAAATAAATTTTATTGAACTTGTGCACCTGCATCAGTAGTTGATCTACCCTTAGTGAAACCGAACTGCTGTGCGTGCAAAATATTGTAAGAATTAAAGTGAGAAACCAATTGCGTAAGCATTATTTTTTCGAATATTTTGCTAAACGCAGGTAGGACAGTTATTGATATCACTCCAGAAGAGTAACAAAAAAACACGGAACCTATCTTTGAAGAAAAAAAATAAAGGAACAAACCTTTTTTCAACTGGTAACACTTGGAAATAATTGTCGACATTTAAAATTTACAAGTAGTATGATGAGACTCATTCTCATTATGTTAATTTGTTAACATAAAAACATTTTTGTTACATTTTGAAATTGATTTTCGTATATGAAATTGGGATATTTATGAGAATTTAAAAATGTAGTTTCATCTAAGTTTTTTATTCTCTATTTCATTTCATTGGAAAAAGCCTGATACAAAAATAAAATGTTGTTAATTACTGGATCGCGCAATAGTGGGCTGTTAAATTTTTTGTACCTGTTACTAGCCCCACAGCCTAGCTAGCACGATGACTTATACCGGCACGTTTTATGTGTCGTTTTAGTACTTACATTTCGGCCATATAACGTGACGGTATAAGCTACCGTGCTAGTTAGACAGGTGGTCGCAAACTGAATCCGGCCAAGTGATTTTTTTGGGTTCCGTAGTAAACAAGGGACCCTTATAGTTCAGCCATGTCGGTCCGTAAGTAATTGCTATTTATTAATAATAAAAATATATGCACCCCAAACAAAATTTCCACCCCCTTTTCACCCCTTCAGAGACTGAATGTTCAAAAACACTGAAAATAGTTTTCCTTTATTTCAATGCGTAGTCCATTACGGAACATAAAAAAAAAGTTTGCTTATCAATAAAAACACCCTATATATTCAGAGGTTTAATATGAAAATACAAATTTACACCCGTATCAAATAGCGAGAGAGCGCGACCATCATAAGAGTCAGCTCAACAGCAACCATTATCAGTTGCTTCGACACTTTTAACTCATACTTATTATACTTAAGGGTAAAATATATTAGCTATGGTCGATAGAATGTCCATACAATACGCGTATAAGTGGTACATTATTTGGTACTGACATTAAAACCTTTCCTGAACCATCGGTACACAATGTGATCTGGGCCAGGTCAGGTCAAGATCAAGCTCGGAAATGGGTCAGTTGAATCGCATCCGCCAGCATCGCCACCCTCCGCGGAGGGCCGGGGTGGCGTGTTCACTGCCACGTCCTTGCCCCGCCGCCGCCGCATCGACAGGTACCCGTTCACACCGACGATTTCATTTTAAACTTTAGCCATGAGCCCGATTGGAATCGATCGCGTTAAAACACAATTATACTCTGTGACTATGGTATCGATTTGCGCGGACAGTAAGAATTCATGAATAAGAAATGAGAGTAAGGTGCAAGGTGATTTTTTTATGCCTGCCCTTTATAGAAATCAATAGAAATGTGAAGTAGGACAACTCCGACTTCGCTTCCATTTCATCTCATCGATTATACAATTTGTCTTCAGGCTGGGCGCAAAATTACATTAACTGGGCCTAGTGTCTCATTTTTAGTTGTATAACATAGTTATCGTAACAATACCCGTGTGCACCCATTAGATAGAGACGGATAGTCTATCTCGCGCGCCGTCTTGCCTTAGCCATGCAAAAATACCTAAGCCTGGGCTGTTCAGTGTAATTATTATTGCATTGAAGAAATAAGTTAGAACTGTTATAATTACGTAAAATGATCCAGGTGGACTAAATTCCTAAAGAGGAGAATTATTTCTTTCTAACCCAATCTAATCGGACGCACGGAATCTTAAAATAGTTACAGGCCAAGTGCGCATCGGGTCAGGCACAGTGGGTTCCGTAGTTGCCCACATCTTACATGATGTGGACTTAAAAGCTCCCAAACTTACTAAATAAATGTTTGACAATGGTTTGACACAACTAACAACGTTATCTAAGTAATCAATTGAAAGATTGCAAAGGTGGTTGGTACGTACAATTTTAAGATAGGTTATTACTAGTTAACTAGTAATGTCTGCTTAGCTGTGTATCACGTGTGACAAATACGCTATAAGTCGTAGGTAGGTTAACTCTACTTTATTTTAATAAATGACTACTCGTATGTATATGCACAGGTACCCAGACCGGCTATACATCGTCGTGATAAGTGGGTCAAGTTTGCGAACAACCAGGACGGAGAATAACAGATCTGCAGTTGCTACGAGATATACCTATAATGTGTGACACACTTAATAACTTACTTGTAAATTCATACTAATAACAATAAACATGTCTCTTTTTATATAAAGTAAATAACTTTAATGCTACAATATTAACGAGGCGCGAAAAGGAAGCGATCGCCTGAGGGGGCTGGCAAAAGCTGTGTCAGGGCGTATCCCGGTTACCGCTAAGGTACATATAATATATAGTGATGAACAGAAAAAAGCAACTAGAATTACTGTTCAAAACGTGGTATTTACCATGTATGTTAATATTGTTGAGTTGTCGATATTTCGGTGCTGTTGCAAGCACCATTTTCAACAGTAACTCTAGTGTTAGTGACCATGTTAGCTTGAAATAGAACACAGTAAGGAACAGATTCAAAGATATTGCAAATAAAGCGGCCAAGTGCGCGTCGGACCACTGAAGGGTTCCGTACCCACTACTACTAGTTCTAATTTAAAAACACTATCCTATACTGTGAATTAAGAAGCGGCCGATTTCGGCCCTCTACCGCTTTATTATATGTATAGATATTACTTACATATAAATAAAGTTAGTCTTAATTAAATATATTCTTTTGGTTTTGTTTTCTCTATGAAAATTCCACTCCTCGAACATGACGTAATTCATTAATTTTCGTTATATCAGTAATATTTCGTTATTCAGTAGTATCAAAGATATGAGAATAAATTGTTTCAGAAACAAGTCTTTTGTTTGTACGTATCTAAATCTCGAAACGTGTTATATAAAGTAAATAAATATTTAATTTAATGGGGATTCACTGCAAAATTGACATACCTAACTAGAACTGATGCGGCCATAAACTTAAGACGCAGGCAGGTGCACGCAGGGCGATTAGGGAGGTTGCAATTTGCTGTGAACCCTTTACGATCACTCCCACTTTGAGACACCCTGTCAAAAATGTCATTATAATAGAAATCAGCCAAGAGCAGGTCGGGCCATGCTCAGTGTACGGTTCCGTAGTTACTCAATGAACTCAATAAAAAAAAACAATAACATGCAAAAGGGAATACCTTCGCGGCGTTTCATACGTCTTTTACTAAGAAGGAAAGACATTTTACGATAATCAAAAAACAGCTTAACTGATCATAGTCGCCAGAGCTCCCGAGGATGCGTTAGGTTAGGTTAGGAGTGAGGAGCCTGCATGTCTCTAGATTGGCAGCTGGAGACTCAACACAGCGCATAAAGGGTCGGCAACGCATTTGTGACTCCTCTGGAGTCGCAAATGTCCATAGGCTACGGCTACTGCTTACAATCAGGCAGGCCGTAAGCTTGTTTGTCACCGTCGTAGTATAAAAAAAACACTATCTCAAAAAGTAACAAAATGAAATTATTTATTGATTTAAAAACAAACTTAAATAACGTGTGGCGTAATATGAAAAATGATTTTAGTAGATTTACAGATTGTCAATGTTAAGTTTCACTAAGTGGCGTTAGTATAAGCGAGGTCGCAATTCTACATTTTTTAGGGCTCTAAGATATCGCTTACGTCATAGAGAAAATAAGTAAGTTCTTACTTATTTTCACTATGCTTACGTTGATTGATAATTTGATACTTGACGTTACTGGGAGACAGCCTTTGACTATAGTTTATCCAAATTGTAAACTTGAATTGTACAATAATGATATTATACGAGTATAGAAGTATAATGAAAATATTCACTATGTAGGCAGTATCTCGCTCCGAACGAGCGAATAAGTAGGTGAAGGTCAGACGCCATTGTAGGCGCCGCGAACACACTGAGCAACGCTGACTTACCTATACAATATTAAGCTTTTTCAAAGGCAGCTCTTGTGAAACAGTTGCTATTTATAGCTTCGTTAAATCTTCCTTAATTAAATAAGCCTTCATAACTATTTTTACAAAGCATATGCTTAGATAATACGGTTTCCTAAGGGTCGCACGCCGCTACAATATATGCATGATTAATGATAACTATAAAATTACCTAAACAGTCCCAACACTAACAGTAATTCATTTTATACTTATATTTTAACCGGTTATGGGAAAAACAAAGAAAAAAAGGGTTATCAATACCATTCTGTTTATGTATGATTTTTGTATTTCATTATACGAAACGCATACGAGTAGTCCGGCAAACATTGAAAACGAAATTCGCAATTTATATTTATTTCTAGCTTTACTCGAGGAAATTGCAAGTGTCCGTACATTGTAAGCCCAAAACAATAATTGATTGAGTGTGACTCACTAACCGCTAACGTATAGGGTTGCTTATTATTTAGTATAGGTCAATTCACAAGAGCTGGCGCGGAAAATGTATGTAACTGTCATTAATTTCATAGACATTCCGCGCCAGTTCTTGTGAATCGACCTATAGTGATTATGACTGCCATATCATTGCATTCTGCAACAGAAAATCCCAAGAAACACTTTTCGTTTGGTTTATTTTAAGCAGAATAGAGTGCTGTCAGATGGGTTCAGTACTTACTAGAACCTAATATCTAGACACGCGGCAGCGTGTCCAGCCAAGTTCAACCCAGGAACTGGCGGACGGCAGCCGTGTGTTATATTACACGAACCGTTTGGAGCCACTTTTGACCCCCTAATAACTCCAAATCTATCTAACATAAAAATATGAAATTTGGTACATATATAAAGATCCTTGAGAATAACTAGAACCCCAAATTTCATAAATATAGGTTTAATAGTTATTGAGATATTAAATTCCAAAATACGGCATTTTTACCACTGACTGACTGACTGACTGACTAGTAAAACGTCGACAGAATCGCGCGTCTTAGGAAATCAGATATATGTATCAGAAAACATGTTTATAATTATAAGTCAGCTGAAAGAATACCTCACCAATAGGGCTTTTTACTCTGTACGAATTCTTAGAAAGGAGATAAATAAATGATTTATTATTATTGTAATAGTTATTGTCATTATGTAACTTATATTTTATACCTAAGATATTAAAGTATTCATTAAGAATTTGTAAATCATGAATTGTGAAAAAATGACTTACTACTACTAGGTTTCATCATTAACTTCGAAGGAAAACAATAATTATCCTCTCTCTTTCTTTTCTCTCTCCCTCTAACTTTTGAACTCGTCATCGTCATCAGTCGTTCCCTCAATGCTAAGGATCGTGACAACATGTCTTTTAAACAATGGGTCCAAAAAATATGAAAAAAATCGTGAAAGTAAAGCTTAATAAAGAATTTCAACAACAACTATAGCGGACATGATCAGCGATTCGGAGGGCTAAGGGACTTTAATTAATGAAAACTGAAAATTATGAAACATTGAGATTATAGGTTAAATAGCTAGGTCAGATCTTTGCACCTGCCTCGCCTGGCCCGCATTCAATGTGACACTATCACATCACCGTATGTCCACTAAATCATAAACCAGCAAGGAATAAGAATTGTGCCACACAAGTTAACGGTATTTTTAGTATCAGTTTATTATATGGATGTATAAATCAATAAATCTGAGCCGCGTAGGTAAAACACAGCATCGCGGCCCCGCGCTTAAACCGCTTTGAAACTGCCAACCGCATTCAATGTGACACCCTCATCACCGTATGTCCACTCAATCATATCCCAGCAAGGAATAAGAATTGTGCCACAAAAGTGTATTTTGAGTATCAGTTTCTTATACACTGTCGTTCACAAATCTCGTGACGCGAATTCGCGTCTTCGGCAATGAATAGGTAAACCACTGTTTAATTTCGGCGATGATGTCCTAGATGGTTTCGTACTGTTTGTGGCATATTTCGACATTCATAGTAAAAATCTACGCCTGCTACAGCCTAAAGCATATCCGTCTAAAGCTTGCAATTCCAATAATTATAATACATATGCGAACATCGTTGATAAGTTTAATAACGCAACCACCAAAACTAGATCAGGGAACGCTGTAAATTGGGCTAAATATTATAAAATTATAACGGGCCCTCCTGTCTAATAATATGTTGAGTCCGGGGACGCTTTCATTGCTGTCAGACCACGGAATGGTGGTTATTTATAGAGAGACCTTTGTAGCCGCCAAGACATTGAATGAACGGCGACTCATTTCGTCCACAAACTAACAAGTTGAGCATTTGAGCAGTGTATATGTCTGATCGGGCTGCGATGCCAACTAACACCCTAACATGGAACGAGAATCCCAAGTTTACAGTCAGATGAGGTGCAGATTTAGTATAAAGAAAATGCAACGACTCACTTCTAAATCTAAAATACATTGAAGTTTATCTATACAACTACGTATATCGTCGTCTAGTACCCATAGCACAAGCTTTGCTTAGTTTGGGACTAGGTCGATTTGTGTAAGATTGTCCCCCAATATTTATTTATATATTTATATTTTTCATTTAGTCTGGTCTGATTGTGAAGCGACGATATTGTACAATAAGCATCAGCTACAGTTAATTACTATATTTTAGTTTTATTATTTGTTGTTGGTTGGTCCAACTGGCGCCTAGAGCAACCGCTTCATCCATTTTACGCTAGGGCCAGCTCAGTATTGACCGGCATGTTTTAGTCTGGAGGCAATCGGCCAGTTTTAGAAAAGTCGTCGACATCTCTTCTATATACCTAAAACAGGTATGGATGTGTTCCTTGTTGTCTCTAGAACACGAATCTACCTGTTTTAGTTCATGGAGGGGGGAACACACATAGCTGTGACGTCATAAAGATGGCGGCCGACCGTCGTTGATTTTTGTCCAAATCTCGGGTTCTATTGTACCAATCGGTTCGTGAGAGGTGTCGTTTGAAAGCTTATTTAAACGTACTATAATTGTATCCTTGATTCTTCTAACGTATAATGAACGGTTTTAAAAATATTTGTGAAAGTGTGTTTTTTTTACTTTTTACGTTTGCTTACTTACCAAAATAATTCAAGAAAATGGTACTTTAGCGTGAATGATGTTATTATAAAAATGATAGAATATTTTATTAGCTTCCTAAAAATATAGATTTTATCGTCGTACAGTAATAAATACTTATGTTAGGGCCAATTCCGTAACGCGAGTACCAACGTCGTACAGAGCGACGCGGTAAATCGGCTAAATTGGCATGATGTTAATCTTTGAAAGTGCATTTGTTACGTTCCCAAATAAAAGGTGTTTTTGACAAATATCTATAAAAATAATGTTTAATTGCATCGTAGTGCTCAAAAATTAATATTTACAACCGACAAATTGATACTTTTTACCTAGAAGCGACATATTTCGGAGTATCCATGTCGGAGAGGTCTAAACCCGACTCGGAATCGGCTCCTAACGATTTAACTACCTTCACAAATGACTACAGCCACTACCTTAATACAACTTTATCGATATTAATAGGTAACTTACGTGCGTTCAAATAAGTTTGGCCCGAAACAAATTCTGTAGAAATAAATAATTTCAACTGCTGGGTATCTAAGTCGGAAGGGTCAAAAAGCGAGTTGGAATTTGGAATAGGATGCTAAAGATTTAATTACCTGAACAAACGTTAATTAACACTACCTAATCGACCTAGATACGTAACTGGCGGACGTACATATAAGTTTGACAAGTAAAAAAATTCTAAAGAAAAAATAAATTACTCAAAAGGAATATCTAAGTCGCAGGGGTCAAAAGTCGAGTTGGAATTGGATCCTAACGATTAAACTAACTGAACAAATGTCTATGAACACAACCTAAATGATCTAGATAGGTAACTTACGGGCGTTCAAATAATTTTGACAAGTATAAAAAATCTGAAGAAATAAATAATTATTCAAGTGGAGTATCTAAGTTGAAGGGGGGGAAATTCGAGTTTCAATCGGATCCTAACGATTTGACTACCTGAACAAACATCTATCAACACTACCTAATCGATCTAGATAGGTAACTTATGGGCATTTAAATAAGATTGAGAAGTAAAAAAAAAACTGAAGAAAATAACAGTTATTCAAGTGGAGTATCTAAGTCGGAGGGGTCAAAAGTCGAGTTGGAATCGGATCCTAACAATTTAACTACCTGGAATAATGTCTGTTAACACTACCTAATCGATCTAGATAGGCAACTTGCGAGCATTTAAATAAGTTTAAAAAGTAAAAAATCTAAAGAAAAAATAAATTATTCAAGTGGAGTATCTAAGTCGGAGGGGTCAAAAGTCGAGTTGGAATCGGATCCTAACAATTTACCTACCTGAACAAATATTTGTTAACACTACCTAATCGATCTAGATAGGCAACTTGCGACCATTTAAATAAGTTTAAAAAGTTAAAAAATCCAAAGAAAAAATAAATTATTCAAGTGGAGTGTCTAAGTCGGAGGGGTCAAAAGTAGAGTTGGAATCGGATCCTAACAATTTACCTACCTGAACAAATATTTGTTAACACTACCTAATCGATCTAGATAGGCAACCTGCGGGTGTTCAAATAAGTTTAACAAGTAAAAAAATCTAAAGTAAATATAAATTATTCAAGTGGAGTATCCAAGTCAGAGGGTTAAAAGTATAGTTGGAGTTGAATCCTAACATTTTATTTGCCTGCGCAAACACTAATTAACTCTACCTTATCAATCTAAATAGGTAACTTGCAGGTGTTCAAATAAGTTTGACCAATAATTTTTTTAACAATAATTTTACTAGTCAACTGGAGTTTTAAGTCACAGGGGTCAAAAGCAGAATTGGAATAGGATCCTCCTAACGATTTAACTTCCTACACAAACACCTATAACACTACCTAATCGATCTTGATAGGTAACTTGCAGGTGTTCAAATAAATGTTACCAACAAAAAAATTAAATTCGAGTTATAATCAGATCATAACGATTTAACTACCTGAACAAACGTTTATTAACACTTCCTAATCGATCTATATGGGTACTTGAGGGCATCACAGCTTAAACACAATTAAGAGGGACAGCCAAGGCAAGACGTAAAATTTTGTACGCAGCTCGGTCGGTGATAGAAGAGCCTCAGATCCCATGTTTAAAATCCTCGCCTTAGGGTCCTAGAGGCTTGGGCTGCAAATGCCCGCGATCTGTGACGGTTTCTATTTTACCACCTTATATGCATAAAGCAAACTAAATAATGACCGTCTGCAATATATTTACTGAGAAAACATACAGACTTCCTACTAATATTTACAACAAGGCGCGACGCCAGCGCTCGCAGCGCAGTCGAGCGTCGTGATTGTCAGTCGACGCGTAATGACCCATGTTGAGCAAAATTGGTCAAGAATTGATTATTTATTATGTACACCAATAAAACTTATATTTTTGGAAAGCTTATAAAATGATCTACTTATTTTGTAAAAACATACATTGCTCTAAAGTTATTATTTATTGAGTTATAAGCATTTTTTATCAGTACTTATGCAATCATGCAGGGTAAAAAAATCACATTTTTTTAAATATTTTAAATATGACTTTACTTATGGTATAAGTGTCAAAGAAGCAATTATAGTAAGTTTAATAAGCTTTCAAACGACGCTTCGCACGAACCGATTGGTAAAATAGAACCCGAGATTTGGACATAAATCGACGACGGTCGGCCGCCATCTTTATGACGTCACAGCTACATAGCTGTGCGTTCCCCCCTCCATGAACTAAAACAGGTAGATTCGTGTTCTAGAGACAACAAGGAACACATCCATACCTGTTTTAGGTATATAGAAGAGATGTCGACGAAAATCGTGAAGGAGACGACTTTTTGCAAATTTGCCTATAGACTATTTAGCCTCGTTGGTATTGCCACTGCCTTCGAAGCTAGAGACTGATGTGTAGTTACTATTACTTATTCTGAGCTGATGAGCAAAAAAATTTGTTCCTGAGACTTATGTTTTCTATTTTAGTACCTATACTATACAGGGTATTTTTATTGATTTCCGTTCCTTCAAGCATATAGCAGTGTATAGCCATAGAAACGACGTAGCATATTTATTCTATCAAAATTAAAGAATAAAATATTTTATATCATTTTCATACGAAATAATTAATTATATCACCAAGGGTGAATGAAAAAGGGCCTTATGAGTTAACGTGGAGTTAAGCAAAAGTTAATGTCAAGTATGACAATTCGGAATTCGATTGACACGCATGTCAACATTGTTTAATTGTTAAGAATCTTTTATACTATACCACCTCGTGTGTTCACAAGTTTTGAGACGAATATTGTTTTGAATAAATCAATTACAGAAAATATTTATGTCAAGGTTATTATTTTCATTGAATCACTGTACTGTATGTAGCTGATAAAAGTAAATAGAGTTTATTTAAATTGGCTTTCAATATTTTTGCCTTTAAATGCGGTGGTCTGTCTTAGGTGCCGGAACGAAACGAAAAACGCCTTTTTCATTGACAAGTTAATGGCTATGGTAGAAAGAAAGTTAAGGCAGCGGAACGACAAATTGTACACCAAAATGTCGATAGATGTTCCAACTACTGCACAGACAGTACTGCAACCTTGGCACCCTACGATGTTCACGATACGGGCGATTATTACGTATGAGGTAGCCTTTTCTTTCAATTTTGAATACTAGATGCTCAAACTATGCCTTTAAGGCCCTCTAGTTCTGCGAGAGTAGGTATTTAGCGCTGTCCTGGCGGTGCGTGAACAAGCCCGCGCGGACGAAGCGACTGTGAACTCGGATGACCCCGCTAGCTTCATACTGGTCACAGTATAGAAATATAACTGTATTTTGACTTAAGAAATGCATTAATTATGATTAAACTTTAGTATGTAATTGATATATTTTTTTAATAAGGTAGTAAATAAATAATTGAAAGTCGAACTTACGGTAAGATCCATTATAATGAAAAAAAAAACAGAATTCGTAGTACATACCTACAACCCTGAAATTCGTTATTTTAATCTAAGAAACCTAAGAACCTAAGAAATATGTCTTATACCCTTATACTCGATTTGTTTAATAGGTCATGCAATTTTTTATCTAATTGTGTTATATTATACAGGGTGTTATATTTATTTGTCGTGTGCGTGTTATCATCATCATATATATGTATGTATGTATAACACTTTATTGCACAAAAAACAATAACAATCGAAATAGAATAACAAAATGTAAAAGTAGGTACAGAGGCGAACTTATCCCTATAAGGGATCTCTTCCAGCTAACCTTCGAGAAAATGAGAAAAATAAATATAGTACACAAGGCAACAAACTAATTTTGCACAAACACGGATATTTAAGAAAGCAATGACAGATTATGAATACACGTAAAACTAATAAGCTTGTATACAATATAACAACTATTCATGTAAATATATCATCATCATCATCATATCAGCTGATGGACGTCCACTGCTGGACATAAGCCTCCCCTAAAGAGTGCCACAATGACCGGTCCTGCGCCACCCGCATCTAGCGGACTCTCGCGACCTTTACCCGGTTATCAGTTCACTTTGTGGGGGCCTATCTACGCTGCACCTTCCTGTACGTGGTCACCACTCGAGAACCTTCGTCTTCGCCCCAATGGCCATCGGTTTTACGTGCAATGTGCCCCGCCCACTGCCATTTAAGCGATTCGGAGGGCTATATCGGTTACTTTGGTTTTTCTGCGGATGGCTTCATTTCTGATACGATCGCGCAGATATACTTCCAGCGTAGCCCTCTCCATTGCTCTTTCCTCTTGGTTACAGGTGTATAGTAGAGAAACACAGATAATTTAATAGGTTTCTATTGTGATGTCGTAAATAAACATATTTTATTGCGGTTACATTGCAAACGCTGGCTGAACCCTACGAGATAAATCATAATAATGTACTAAAGTATTGTACAACTTAAAAAGGTCTACAAAAAAGTCGATTATGGTATATGTCTATCTCTTAGGGATAACCCACAATAACCATTTTTTATCCTTTACTTTTTACGAAAAATAATGGCTTATTTACGAAGCGATTTTAAGCAATACAGCATTAATCCTTCTCCAATAAAATACCTTAAATACATTTTGCATTTTATATAGATTAATATGGCACTTGACAGCATGTAATTTAAATGAATATTTTTGAAGATATTACTGATTTAAAATGCAGGAACATAGCGGTTGCGGCGTTATCGGCCGGGTTGTATATAAATACATTCTGTAGTATATAAATATAATTAGTATCAGCATTGCACCCGTACGAAGCCGGGGCGGGTTGCTAGTATACCATAATCAACTTCAAGTTCGAGTATAAAGTGTCCAATAGTAACGACAGTTGGTGCTACATGGGCATTTGACATGACCTTCATCTTGTACATATTCAGCTTAAGACCAACTCTCACGGAGGTTTTACTAAGGTCATTGAGCATGGTACTTAAATCCTGTATGGTCTCAGCCAAGACTACTGTATCGTCAGCAAACCAAAGGTGAGTGATGTACTCGCCGTTTATGTTGATGCCTATTGCCTAGGCTTCTCCAGTCCAAAGTCTTGAAAACATCCTCCAGTGCAGCGGAGAACAGTTTGGGAGAAATAGCATCTCCCTGCCTGACTCGCGGCTACAACGGAATAGGTATCGAGTTCTGGTCCTGGAGTCGGACTCACATAGTGGCGTTGTCGTACAAACACTTCAGTACTTCGATAATAGCGGTAGTCTACTTGGCACCGCTGGAGAGATTGTAGTACAGCCCAGGTTTCAACCGAATTGAAGGCCTTCTCGTAGTCCACAAACGGCAAACAGAGGGCACAGGCAACAGGGTATACTCCTCAGTCTACTGTAAAACCGGACGAAGCATATGGATATAAGTTGATAATGTTCGACTCTTCATATACACAGGCCCAGTAGTAGTGAACCACGACTGTCATAAAATTATACTAACATAGTTTTTTGACCGAGAGAGCGAAGCGTCTCCGTTTCAGCTCTCGACAAAAATTCTTTCGTATGTCTGTCTGTTCAAATGTTCTCCTCTACAGGTCGCATTTCTCAACCGATTCTCGTGACATTTTGTGAGCAGGTTCGATAATTATATAGGTTTAATTATATTTTTGTCGAGACGGTTTTTGTAAATTTTGAAAAAAAAATAAAAATTGCGTGGTCTACAGCTCACAGAGCCACTAGTTTTAAGCTTTATTGTAACAGCTAACGCTTTAGGAGCCACGAGGTTGGAAAAAACGTTAATTTAATTTAATAAAATACAGATATTTTTTGGTGGTTAAATTTATTCGTCTAAAGTTATTAGCTCTCAACGCATAATAATCTGTATTCTTTTAAAATAAATAACAGAAATGATTTTTACATAAAGATGATAAAAGAATAAATTGGTATATGAAATGATACCAAACTTGCCACGGTAGCTACCTGGGAATGGGTAGATTTATTAAAAGAAGATTAGCTAGAAAGATAGATAATGTATAAATTTTAAAAGGATCGGCAACGCGAATTTGACACCTCTGGAGTGGCAGGCGTCCATAGGCTGCGGTGACCGCTTACCATCAGGCGGGCTGTTAGTTTGCCACTGACGTGGTATTAAAAAAAAAGACGGTCGGAATAAATGTGGTGAAGCTCATAGCTTGATAAAAATATTCATGTGCAAAGCAGTAGCTCTCTTACTACGAGTATATCTATAATTTCTGGTAATAAACATTTCATTTATAATTTTACCATGTTTGGTTCCATTTCTGCAGGGGTTCAGTTTAGTTCTTATACTGTCATTTCTATACTGTGGCACTATGACCATAATTTATTTGTTAATAAATACGACGTTTTTCGTTTGGGTTTTTATTGCCCTTATTAAATAACTTGCAACAATTATATAAATTCGTCAAAAACTGCTTGTTTGGTGCACGAAACTGTCGCGGATAAAACTGACACAGGTCCGTTGTCCGTAAGCGCCAGCGCGCGACTGATCGGGCCTGCCGAGCCTCCGCGCTCGGCATTTTGTAGGTATTTAAACATATTAATTAATACAATCATTTTATCTTTTTAAATTCTGCAAAAATGTCTAGAAATACTGAATGGCTTTAGTTTAGTTCAAAAACTTTATTTAAAACATCAATAGTTTAGTCGTCAGATTGTAAATGCTTTACAAAAAGGAGTAACTTTGGGGTCTCTTTCTATCGAGCGAAGTTCATTAGATCGTGTAACTGAGTGCAACTTTGACTAGACTAGATCCTTAAGTAAAACATATATTTTTTTCAAATTTTTAAAACCCTTATTCTGCGTTTCAGTTTGTTTTTAGAAAACTCGAAAACGCTAACTCGCTTGACGACCTAGCCTTAAATTATCCATTTACCAGATGGACTATTGGAATCACTTGTTAAAGTTTATTTCGACGCGTTTATTCATCAAAATAATTGGTTTTTTTTTAAGTTTTAGGGAACACCGTAACAAAATTAAATTTTCATACAAAAACTGCTAAAAGAGAAATGTGTCTTTTATCAGTCAATAGAAGTAACTTTCTTCGAGCCTCGCCCTAAATACTCCTGGATTAGTCTTTTTGGAGAAAATTACCTTTTATGAACACACAATTTAGAACTAAAAACCTGTCGTAAATACTACTCAAAAATAGTTACTCACAAATGAGCTACTGGAAGAGAAGCAAGAGCTGCTGGAAGAGAAGCAAGAGAATCCCTGAAGAAAACTTTCGTGTCTCGCGGGATCATATATCTAGGTGTAGCCGACGCAATAAATGGCATCTAACATAAAATATTGGAACGCAGTTTAAATAATACCTGTGTATGTTTATTAATGAAACTATTTTCAAGTAAAATTAACAATATGTTTATAGGTATATATAAAAAATAATTATTATGAAAACATCGAGTATTTAGCCGTCTCAAAACTTATGAACACACGAGGTAGGGGTGTTAATTAACGAAAACGAATTCTTGAATATCTTCGAAATGGTATGAATTGGGGTACTAGTGTCTTAGAGAAGATTATTTCATCTCGGGATTCTACCCTCGAAAGTAACGGATATCAATAAAAACATCCTGTATCTATTAAATATATTTTTATCTAGTAGCCATAACACAAGCTTTATTGAGCTTACTATGGGACTAGTTAGATTTGTGTACGTTTGTCCCCAAATATTTATTTATTGTGTAGTACTGGGACTGGGGAAGTTCTTTACATTACAGGTCTGCCTACTGAGACCATAGGTAATTAAAGTCTACCATCCTTTTACAATTTAATATTAGAATACGCAACCTATCGAGCACTTTGAGCGCCTTGCTACTAATATGTACATACAATAAATCATGCGTTTTAAGAATATAAATGACACTCAAAGCTTATGCCAAACGCATTCGAAAACACTCGTATACCTGACCTTAAATAATCGTTTAACTGCAAGCAAACAGTGCGGGTGACCACACAGCACGACCGGTACCATTTAGGCGCTAACTACACTTAAATCTAAGGTTACTTGTTAAAACGCAGTTCCAATACATGTGTTATTCGCGCAACATAATTGAAGTGTGGTTAAAGGTAGTAATGTATATTAAACGGCGAGTGCATTCGCGCCGTGGAGCATGACGTTATGACACTGACATCGTAGTGGTTCTCCTCGACCTAGTCTGCTGCTGAGCCATCTAAGGAGAGCTATCGAGAGCATGGCCATCGGGCTCTTAAGGTGCATTGTTGCTCAGTTTCTTTTAACTATAGACGTCTTGTCTCATGACCTGAATTAAAAATAAACCATTTTATGGTATACAACTGAAATACATTTACCGATTCAAGTATTTGAGCATAGGACAGAGAAGTAATAGTTATCACTGAAATATAAACGAATGTCACTAATTATACAAGGCACCTGTCATACAATTATATAAGAATGTTTGACTTTAGTTAACTTTGTTTAACCGGTTACTAGCTAGCTTTCAGATATTTACAGCGAAAACAGAACCACATGCCAAATACGAGCAAGAAAAATGATGGAAAGAAATAGCGAAGTAAATACGAAATAATTTGATCTCATGTTGTTCTCCACAAATTACCGACTAAAAGTCTTTAAATGAAATTTTTACAATAAACGAAAACTACATCGAGTATAGCTTGTTACGACACTCCGAAACGAATTAATTACCTCGCAACCGGGCGGAGCATTAAAAACGGCTTGCGCAAGAGTCGATCCGCACCTTGACACAGATAGCGGTGCTGTCGTTTTGAATACACAAAAACCAGACGCCATCTCGACCATTTTAAATTGATTTGTGTAAATATCCAAGCAAAATAATAATCTTCTGGAAAATCACAGCATATGGATTAACTATATAAGTACTTAAACATTTTATAACTAAACATTCAGAAGTCGCACAAGTCACAGGGAGTTTCAAGTAGGAGAATACATCGGTTTCGCAGAATTCTAATTACCTTGTATAAAGGGTATAGCCGTGTTTGTATGGCGAAACTGCCTTTGACGAGAAAATTTTCCTTTTGCTCGGATAATTATCTTTATATACGTTGTAATTTCACCAAATATCAGCCCCAAAATCGTCGTGATTTTTGAGATAATTAAAAAAAGGAAAATCGTTTTAGTTATTATCTACTAAATTAGTGAAAAATTGTATATATTATGTAGATAATGAAGGACTTTTTATAATAAAAATATTACCATGAAATTTTATATTTAAGTATAAAAAAGTTTTTGTAATATTTAGAAAATATTTTTTTTTACTTTCAAGGTCACACCTACCAATACTAGATATTTTATAAACCGTTGAATACTCTACCACATACTCGATTTTTTTTTAAATATCACTCGGATCAACAAGTTTAATAAAGAGAATTTGTAACCTCTCATATACATATGTTTTCCTTTACTAGGTAGGGTAGACACCTCGGTTTCGGCCACTTTAAGAGAGTTCGCCTATTCAGAAGTCTTTCATTTTACTCGTATATCAATAAGGAACTAAGACACTCTTTATGTACTAAGTCATATAATATTAAAGTCCTATAAATCTGTGCTGTTAAGACTCTGACATTACATACGAGTATATACGTACGTATACAGGGCGTCCCACGGCTATACAACGTGGAGGAAACGTATTACCTTGAATATTGTAGATGGAACATTTTAATGAAAGAAGATATAATTTTCATTTAAAAATCAATTTAAACTGCATTCATAGATTTTTATATAATTACATGGTTTATCATAGCTTTATCATGCCGATCGAAAGGCTTCATCATCAGAGGGCCTACTCCGAACTTCGTGTCGTGCCGTCCCTTTCACTCTCGTGTTATACACTATATGACGGAAAGGGACGGCACGATACGAAGTTCGAAACATTTTAATGAAAGAAGATATAATTTTCATTTAAAAATCAATTTAAACTGCATTCATAGATTTTTATATAATTACATGGTTTATCATAGCTTTATCATGCCGATCGAAAGGCTTCATCATCAGAGGGCCTACTCCGAACTTCGTGTCGTGCCGTCCCTTTCACTCTCGTGTTATACACTATATGACGGAAAGGGACGGCACGATACGAAGTTCGATTTTCGAAGTTCGGAGTAGGCCCTCAGGATTATTTTTTGCCAAATAACATAGTGATAGAAATAAAAGGAAGACCATGAATACATTGAATACGGAAAAGTATTTAGAAATACATGAGATTTTAAGAAATAAGATAAGATTAATAATATTCCGGTTGCAGAACGACGAAACCTTACTTTTCAGCAAGATGAGGCTCCGGCTCATAACAGTCACAGAACAAGGGATTATATCAATGAACACTTTCTTTCCTGGATCGGGACAAATGGACATATAAGATGGCTGCCGAGATCCCGAGATCTAACCCCGTTTTCTTATGGGTTTATGTAAAAATTTAGTTTACAAGAACTAGTATGAAAGTGTCCACGAGCTACAAGCAGAACTTAGACGTAATATTCTAAATATCCACCGCAACATAATCATAAATCGCCAGGGAGCGAAATAATCAAAATAGTGCGACTTTGTATTCAACAGAATGGGACTCATTTTGACCTTTTGATTAATTAAATTGATTAATTTTGAATTTAAAATGTTAAAACGCATGGTCTTCCTTTTATTTCTGAAAATATGTTATTTTGCAAAAAATAATCCTAATGATGAAGCCTTTCGATTGGCATGATAAAGCTACAGGGTATTTTTTTTCTCGTGTAGTGGGGTCGAGTTCCGGTTCTATCCACTCACGTGCTCTCCGCAACTAGGGTTGCGACTTGGGAAAACGTACAGTGCTCTCGCAACCCTAGTTGCGAGTTAGAGTTCCAACGGTTTTTAAATTGTTGCTATGCGGAACATGCAAAGAACGCTTTTTAATTGAGTTATATAGGTAGAGTATGAATGTGGCAACATTAAAAAAAATTGAAACCGCAGTCTAAGGAACAATTTTTATAAAATATAAAAGTTGTTTTCATGACCATCGAAGTTCGGTACGTCAGCGAGAGAGCTCGCGATTAAAAAATGCTGTGAGCAATCAATTGTGCATTTTTTAATTGGTATTATATACCAAATTAATGCTGGTTTACTGCTTCATAAGACGAAGCATATATTTCGATACTAATTAAAATGGAATGTAATAAATTCTTCCAACAAAGTACGTTGAGTGATGAAAATTTTGAGAGGTTAATTTTAAATCGTACATTATTATGTGATTATGCTATATTTCTGTACTAGGCTATTAAAATCAATAAATGCGTCTATTCAAATCAACATAAATCCACTTTTAATGAACAATTAGGTATGTTCTATGCAGGATTAGGTGAATGAACTTGTGACGTCTATAAATACTATTGTACGCAACTGTGGTTGCACAAGGCACTTCCGCCGATTCGCGTCGGATCCACGTATTATGTCATAAGGCGTGGTGCACACTGGGCTATTGTCGCAGAATGGTTTAATTTAGTTTATTCATTTTTGATAGGTTCTTTTACGCATACTAAGTGGCGGCCCATTACCAATGTAACTGCTTACCTTTTATTTATGAATGTATGAAGTAGAGGTAGGGTTCACTTTTACTTGTTCAACTGATCATATAAATTTATAAAATTCACATATTCCATGTAATGGTTCAAATAAGAATGTATGGTTTTCTTTTTTCTAAAAACCAGTTCTGATTTTGTCTCGTATTGACCGTTATCTCAGTTATTTGTAGCTCGCATATAAACTATTGTATAGTCGTTTTAACTTAACACCCAAAAATTTGCAGTGAAAACCACGTACCAATAAAAAATACTTACCTCACAAAATAAGTGTATGAATTTTGTTGTTACTTGTGATGTATTTTTTTTTTCAAATATTAATTTAATTTAATTTCTTAAATTTTCATTGTAATTTTACTCGTTAGTGGTTATGGGATGTGTCAGACAAGGATTCAATAATTATTTGTGCAATAAGAGAGCAGTCGTTTTTTTACGACGAGTAATAATTTCGAATCCCGAGGTAGCGAAGGATGCCTTAGTCGAATCACTAGGGAGCGTGGCAAGTGATTCTATGATAGATTTTATAGCGTATCAAGGGATTCGAATACACGATATGCATATAGGTAACTTTGCTCTCGTGTACCACACACATACCACATCACATAAAACTTATCACCTCAGCAATGAGAACCTGTTAGAGTTAAAAAAAACTTGTTGGGGTGCCAAATAAATATATGTCCTATGTCCAGCAGTGGACGTCCTTCGGCTGACATGATGAAATTACAATATAGTCAGTTCTGGTACCGTACCTACTACTACTATACTACGCAACGCAAAAGAGGGGGGTTATAAGTTTAATGTGTATATCTGTCTATGGCATCGTAGCTTTTATTTAAACTGGTGAACTATTTGGTTGTCTTTTTTTCAGAGCAGGATT
The DNA here is from genome assembly GCA_905163555.1 of Notocelia uddmanniana. NCBI lineage: Eukaryota > Metazoa > Arthropoda > Insecta > Lepidoptera > Tortricidae > Notocelia > Notocelia uddmanniana. Next base: position 50,925,560 of record LR991052.1, read on the forward strand.
TCCAAGAGAAATTTAGTAGTATCTTATAGCCGTGGATCAATATGACTGAAGCAACTATAAATGCCTAGACACGTAAACACGAGGTCATTGAGATCTGATATGTCGAGCCAAAAAGTTGCAACTATTATGGTGTGTATATAAAAAATACTACATTTTTAACTCCTCGAATTTATAATAAGTTAATAACATAACTTTTCTCTCGGGAAACGATAATATTAGTAAAACATGTTTTATCAAAATCGGTTCAGCCTTTGTTGAGATATATAACTTTGAAATGAAAATATCGGCCGTTTTCCAACTTTTCTACTTTGTCAGTTATTCTATATCACGACAGCCAATGATATTTAAAATAAAATGCCAAACGTTATTATTACTTCAAGAATATATAATTAAAGTCACCATGAGTGTACCGCTGTTAATTTCGTATTAGCATTGTATAAGTCATAAGTTAAGGATCTGTAACTATTCGTAATTGATTTAATAAGAAATGTAAATTTCGTAATTTCAATATTGACGATCACTGCGTGAACTGTGGTTTCGTTGCGCACCAGTGTATCCCGTCCTATATCGCCGCCATGATTAAATTTTGACAGCGCAGGTCCGCCGGAGTATGTCCGTTAGTTTGAGTTGGGACCTTCGCGTGGGTTTTTGTATACTTTTGAAATGAGAACAAAAATATAAATCGAGTTGTAATCGGTCGAATATCTATTAAGTTGTGAAGTGTAACATGTGTAGTATATGTGTTAAGAGTTTTATGTGGTTTGAAGTGTATGGAATTATTTTTAATCGGGCGTCAAAAGCGGCACTCATTACGTTAGGTATGTAAGGCTATTTTTTGTTATTGATAATTTGTGACAGAAATTGTTGCGATTTTGACAAAATTGGCACTTGTTATTTAAAGATTTATAGTGTCTCTATCTACGTCTGACAATATTTTTGTACTCGTTTGCCTAAATTATTCATACAAAAATCACAAACAAACTACACTGTTTTGCGGCGAATTGAAAAACTGACAATGTAAACATTGCAAATGAAAAAGGTTTTATGCAAAATATTTCCCCGGGATCATATACTTTATTTGGTATCAATCGAAGCGTAAACTATTACAGTTTTAAATAAACATAACATTTACATATGTTATCGATTTAGATTTTAAAATAAAAATATATTTATTGCAAAAGATCTCATTCGAAACGGTATGTAAAGTTTGTGACTTTTTAAAAAAATATTTTACTATGGTGACATATGTAATTAATTATATAAACAAATTGCCTGTTCCTTTAGCTTTATAACATAAAAGAATCATAGCATAAAGTTTAGACGAAGCCGGGCAACCGATTTATTAACAACACAAGACAATGCGCTGCTAATGCTCGGTGAATCTTGAGCACTTTAGACCACCTTTTTTTTTAACGCGAGCACTTGAGTGGCTATGAATGCAATTTAAATTGTTATTTAATTTGAAATGATGTTTTATTGCATTAAAATGTTCCATCTAGAATATTCAAAATACTTGTCCTCCATGTGGCATAGCCGTGGGACGCCCTGTATACGCACATACAAGGTGGGCTCTGTAACTGGAACAAATATTTAAAAGGACGCTTCCTTAGAGCATCTGCAGTAACACCAATATATACAAATTACACAATTTTTGTTTTAAAATTTTTGTTTCGAAAAAATTTTGATCTAAAGTTATGACCTCCGAGTAAATGGATCTTGGCACCACGAGATTATAGCACATCAGTCAATGCAGTGTTTGAAGTAGTATCAAGTTATGAGTCATAATTGTTTTTGCATTTTATGTTATCAAGGATATTTTTGGAATTAAAAAAAAGACTTTTTAAAATAAATTGACCTTTAAAGTGAGTTCACTTCAGAAAAGTAATAAAAAATACAAGTCTTTCAAGAAAAAAAAAACCAAATATATTATTTTTCAACTAAGTCCACTTGGAAATAATTATTGGGCCGCTAAATAGTCCACTGTTTGATTTTTTGCTCCTGTTACAGGTCTCACCCTGTATGTAATGTCAGTCTTCACAGCACAGATTTATAGGACTTTAATATTATATTTCCAATGACTTAGTACATAAAGAGTGTCGTAGTTCCCAATTGATATAAAATGACGGATTTCTGAATAGGCGAACTCTCTTAAACCCTTAACTTGTAAAGAAATACCCCCTTATTCATAAAACTTAACAAACCTCTGTTAGCTAAAAAGTTGTTTTGTCCCTTTCTCACAAACATAAATGTCAAAGTGACAGATAAGGACAAACCAACTTTAGCGGCTTGTTAACTAATAGAGGCTTGATAGACGTTTATGAATAAGGGGGTTAGAGAATGTCCCTAATTCAAGCCTCGGTGACGCTGAATAATACTCATACTGGCCAAGAAAAAAAAGACGGTCAAAGAGTGTGGGAACTTTTTTAACCTGTTGATCCGAGTGATATTTTATGGAAAAAAATTATGTGGTAGAGTATTAAATGGTTCATTAAAAATCTAATATATTTTCGAAATATTAAAAAACCTTTCTTTTAACTTAAATATATATTTTTTTTATAAAAAGTCCTTCACTATCTACATAATATATACAAATTTTTAAAAAAAAACGGGCTACTACTTTAGTAGTTAATAAATAAAAAGGATTTCCCTTTTTTTAATTATTTAAAAAATCACGACGATTTTGTGGCTGATATTTGGTGAAATTACAACGTATATAAAGATAATGATCCGAGAAAAGGAAAACCATTTTCTCGTCAAAGGCAGTTTCGCCATTCAAACACTGCTATACCCTTTCGTTATAAATACTCCTATACTCCTTACTTTTTTTAACTTATCGCAAAATAATTTGTGTATATTTAGTTGTGACACATTTTAGGCCTGTCAAATTGCAGGTATTAGGTAAGTTAAACACTTGTAAAATATACATGTTACAACTCCTTAGCCTATTAGATTATTATTGGAATATTTTTATCATTCGTGCCTGGACCCTGAATTCTTGATGACTACTGACTAGTCACGTAATGGATACATTGCCGGTTTGTATTCCACCACCACCACCATATCAGCCCTAGGACGTCCACTGCTGGACATAGGCCTCCCCCAATTTCATGGGGGGGTAAATGCCATAATCGCCACGCTTGGCATGCGGGTTGGCGATCGCAGTATCTCCACCGCACTCAAGGAATGCTGCTGCCCATTCCCCGGTGGTCTTGGTCGTAGTTTTAGGACATACCCGGGTCCGGTTTGTATTCATGTTGCCTTATATCCCAGAACTCTGACTATAGGTGACGTTATCAGGGAAAAGGGCACTTATTGTCGGTTCTAGTTTCACAGACTAATACTAAACATTACCTTTGATTTTGAGACTGAAAAAAACTACTTTTTAAATATTTATTGATTTAATTTGATCTTATTTGTCTGTGATTTCGCGTATTCAATATATAAGTTTATTATTTTTGTCTATTTAATTAGATTTGTTAATCACATAATTATTAAAATCGGAGTAGTTCTCATTTTTAGTGTCTAACTACGCATTAATTATTGCCTCGATAAAACCCAAAGGAAATATACATCATTGAGAAACTAAATATAAAAATAAACCATTGGTCGTCTTTTTTTCGACTTAAGCACTTTGGCGAGGTATAATATAGGGATACAGTTATACAATTGTACATAAACCCTAAAAGCCTATAAAATTATCGTTTGTAAGAAGTTATCTATGTAACTTCCAACAATTTCTCATAATTGCTTTGAATTACATTTTCTCATAATTGCTTTAAGTATATCGCTTTTCAGAATCAATTTTTTTAAATTATCTATTATACATACACATGTTTTTTACATATTTCGTTAGCTAAATGTATGTAGATTATGGGAACACACTTTCAAATTTTAAAGGCCGTAGCAGGATAAGGGAAAAAAATGCCGTTTTGTGATTAAGAGCTGATTTTTTTTCTACAGTTACTTACATTTGGTAGTACTATTGTGCTAAGTTTTGTTGAAAAATTCCCAGTGGTTCAGCCGGGAAAAAATAAAATCCGAATTCATGATATATGACTTTTCTCTAAAACAATTAAACTTTATCATACTATCTTTTTTTCATTTTGGTTAGTTAAATAGTATATATGTCCTGTAAGAAAATTGAGTATCTATGTTTAACATTTCTGTAAAAAAACGGCAATGAAAATTTAAAAATTTTTTTTTACTTTTCTGAAGGAGTGACCGCTCTAAATGTCATGTCTAAAAAAATCTTTATTTAACGTTCTATCAGTCATATTAGTTTGATATTTAAAAACGGAAAGCAACAGTGTCAAATTTAAAAAAAATATTTTGGTTGTGTTTTGTTACTTTTTTTTCTTACACCATTCTAACACCGCCAAAAAACTTAAGCATAAATCCTCTTTGTAAAAAGTAAAAAAATAAATCAATTTTTCACATTTACATTAATATTAGCCTGAAAATATATTTATGTCAGTTGTCGCCATTCCATCTTGTAAACCAAAAACTGTATTCTTCTAATCATCATCACCATTTCTAAATATAGGTAACCTTAATAATAATAATGCCATTTATTCCCACAAAAACAAAAAGTAACTAAAACTAAACAAAATTAACAATTCCTTTAATTTCTTAAGTATTTTAATTTAATAAGTAAGATAATTTTAATATTATAGTCAATAAAGTGAGTAATATAATATTAAAATTATCTTACTTATTAAATTCAAATACTTAAGAAATTGAAGGATATGTTGCTTTTCGTTTTTTAATATCAAACTAAAATGTCTGATAGAACGTTAAATAAGGCTTTTTTAGACATGACATTTAGAGTGGTCACTCCTTCAGAAAAGTAAAAAAATTTTTTTTGAAATTTTCACTTACGTTTTTTTTTACAGAAAATGTTATAGATAGATAGTCAATTTTCTTACAGGACATATATACTATTTAACTAACCAAAATGAAAAAAAGATAGTATGATAAAGTTTAGTAGTTTTAGAGAAAAGTCATATTTGATGAATTTGGATTTTATTTTTTCCCGCTTGAACCACTGGTAATTTATCAACAAAACTTGGCACAATAGTACTACTAAATGTAAGTAACTAGAAAAAAAAAACCAGCTCTTAATCATAAAAGGGCATTTTTTCTTCCCTTATCCTGCTACGGCCTTTCATTCAAAACAACACATGTTTCGACAATGAATATTTCGCTTTCTTTTTTATTGATTTTTGTGTATTTTTATAGAAATATTAATAAGGAATACATTTTGAAAATAATTTCAATATATGTACATTAATCGAATTGAAACTGTATTTTTGTTCCATTTACTAAACTGGCTGTTTCATGCCACTTCTCCCCTACATATACGAAAACTAAAGGCAATTTATGCAAAATCAATAGCTGCATAAACCCGACAAACTAATAATTTTGATCACGCAGTACCATTTTGCTTTCGCTCAGATAGTCCACACGCAAACTGACTTTTGCAGACTGGAATGTTTTTTAGCGTTGTATCTCGCAACCAGCGGTTGCCTTGTGAGCCCAACAAAGGGCGCACGTAGAAATGACTCCACGTGTATGTAGTAGGTACTGTTGCGTAACACTGGCATCGACTGCAATGGCTAACCCGCATTGCCTCGTTTTCATGCCCATTAGCCCCGTCAAGGGACAGGTAAGTAAGATTGTTGGAACTTGTTGGCAGTTACATTTATCTATACTCATACTAATATTATAAAGCTGAAGAGCTAGTTTGTTTGTTTGAACGCGCTAATCTCAGGAACTACTGATTCGAATTGAAAAATTCTCTTTGTGTTGGATAGTCCATTTATCGAGGAAGGCTTTAGGCTATATAACATCACGCTGCGGCCAATAGGAGCGAAGACGCGGACGAAGTCGCGGGCAACAGCTAGTTAAATATATTTGGATTAAATTTGTACAATCATGTAGTACGAATATGTTAATAATAGAGTATTACGGTTGAGTGAAGCGTGAAGTACTTACTAGACTACAGTGGTGTTTATTTCAAATAAGTCACAATTATGAATGAAAACGAATACTTCACGACAATCTTACACATGTCAATCTAGTCCCAAAATTAAACATAGCTTGTACAATCGGTATTCGATGACAACATGCATAGCATACTTAATTTAATAAATTAACATAGGTACTCATGGATGCGGGTGGCGCCGGACCGGTCATTGTGAAAGTTTTTGGGGGAGGTCTATGTCCAGCAGTGGACGTCCTTCGGCTGACATGATGATGATAATGAACATACTCATGCTCGAATGACACAGATACAAAATATTCGTGCACATCACGTCCTGATTAAATAGGATTTAATTATTTTTACAGTTTTAAAATGTCTATCTACATATGTATTATATATATTAGTTAAGGATGGACCTAAATCCTTTTTACGCCGTTGTAAAAGATTAACAGATAACAAGGTTTTTTTAAGTACGGAATAAAGAGATCAAATCTAGTATACCTACGAGTAGCTTGGTATTTGAACACCAACGGGGTGATTGCGTAACTTTTCGTAAGTCCGATATGTGTTTAAGCAATATCAGACGCAAATTTTCCTGTATAAAAAAATGACGGTCGCGATAGTTTAGAATTATTCTGCGATAGAATATGAAATCGTTATCAAAATATTAAATTTTCCAAGTACCGCGCCCGGTAAACATAGCAAGACCGTAACCAAAAACATCTCGAAAAAGCTGACACTGAAGGCAATAACGCCTTATGAGCCTTAACTTGGCAGTGTTCTATGCAATATGTTATAATTAAAATTTATATAAACATGAAATCTGTTCAATATTTAAGTAGACTACCAAGATAAGGCTCAAAATGCATTAAGTTGCAATAAATTGGTTTTCCTGTGAACAATCGAGTGCATGACTTGGCACCTTTTCAGATGCCACTCAAACGAGAACATGACAACTTGGCTATTTTTTTACATTTATGTTTTAATGGGTACCTATTAACTAAATCCCTATCCAGGTTACTTTTTTAATCAATAATAATCTACATTGTACTGTTGTTTTATTCAAACAGCATTCACTAACATCGTCTGTGTACACCACCAGTGTACATGGAAATGAGAATGCGTTAAAAGAGTTGATATGTCTAATATAGGTGAAAAACTCAAGTACAGGCCCCGGGTGCCCATATTTGTGGACTGTTCGAATAGGCATTTGTATTGTTTTGAGTTACAAATTTTAGATGTGTTAATGTCTATTCGAACACGCCGCAACTACTATTTAAGTGTTTTACCTACACGAGTATAAGATATGATGTATATGTATTGTAAGTAAAGTACGCATAAACACCGAACCATACCATAACGTACTCTTATGCTACCTTTGGGTTGACCGGACGAGTGCTACGCTAGTATGAACGAGGTCATATAAGGCAAAAGGATTGGAAATGCGCTACACTGTTGTAAACGTCCGTATGTCACAGCCGATTTACTCTAAGACTATAAGCACCTCACCTATAGTAATTATGAATTTGGTAGGAAGGTGTATTCTATGAACAGCTACATAAAAGTGAAGTAAAATTACGAAATAGTACATTACGATACAAGTGCAGAAAATAGGAAATTCGCAACGAGTGTAAAATTCGTTATTATTTAATACCTAATTTGTACCTTAATGCATATTCAGTATTAGTAGGATATTCAGTAGAAAAGATGGATTCGGTATAACGCCTGCAACTAGGGGAACTAGACTTGGTCCTGTCAACCTGACGTCACAATGGCTGACCACTTTATTATCAATATTTATGAATTTTTAGCGACGTACAAATTTTATGATGTCAGGTACCAAATAGTACAAAAAAAGTACTAAACTTGGAATTCCTCTCGATATAAAAATCTATCATGGTCCTGTCATCCTGACGCTCACACTTTTGCGGTGCTTTTTGACTGATCTCAACTTTGATTTTTGACTTTTGATCGTGTGTTCTAATTGAAGTTGGTCCTACACAAACATTTGATCCTCTCTAAAACGGGGTCGAAAGGAAAATTTTCGTATTTCGTCAAAAATGAATGTGAAATTCATCATGTTATGGCCAAGAAAACGGGAACAAGACAAGTCTGATTACGAAATATCAAGGACAGCCTATCAATTACAGTGGGAAGCCATTTCAAGTCGCTATGTAGAGTAGAGCATGATCGCAGGCCTAGGTAGTCAACTTACAGCCATGTAAAACCACAAAAAAAAGTAAGCATAAATAACGTGCGAACACGAAACCACGCTTCATTTGGCGTATGCTTGAAAGTTTAGTGGTAATTTTGAAAGGATATTTTTTTATATAGAAAATTTAAATAATCGAACAACCAACCATTTGTATTTAGAAGAATTTAGTCTATGTAGTTAGGAATGTTTTAACTCGTTAGACATACTGAAATTGAATTTAAACTTCGGAATATCCCAATTATCACACAGCCTAAAGCTTTCCTAGCATACACGTTTCGCGTGTTAATCTAACGTATCTCTTGAAACATTCCATGCCCAGCGTAAATTAGGTAATTTCAGCGTCAAAGTATGCCGCAGTTGTTGACGCCAACAGATGTGTGTCAGGTCACCGAGACTGGCCGTCATCCGAATTAATTTTATTGAACCATGGGAATGTAGTCCACCTTAAATTAGGTACAATATAAATTTTTTTAATTTATTCCAGACATAATATTTTACAACTGCCCATTTTTTAGAAAGCTATGTGCTGCTTTAACTATATTATAAAAATTTACAAACCTTTGGTAACTAAGATGTGCTTTATCCCTTTCCCACAAACACAAATGTTACTGACAGATAAATTAAAAACAAACGAATTGTATAGGTAAAAAACTAAAGAGAATGACCGTATGTATACGTAGTTGTGACGTGTTTGAATGGAGATTTGTTTTATTTATGTTACACTTTTAAATATGTTGTCTATTCGAACACGCTACAACTACATAGAACATGTCCTTTTCTTTAGTTTTTTACCTATACAATTCGTTTGTCATTATCTGGTGTGCATTGTATGTAATTTAGTTTAGTTTAATTTAGTGTAAAACATTGATTTACATCTATAAAGTATGTAAATACTTAGGTACTTTGAGATGGGCGGAGACGTGGATCCCGGTTGCGGAGTGAACTCCGAGGCCCCCGAGCGGTAACAGCCCCCAAAAAGAACTTACAGACAGAAAATGGTGGCGGCGGGACTATAAGTAGCGACAATTTATATCAATCCTATTACCCTGTAAACCAGGGTATAAAATACTTCATACGGAACCTTCCTTGAACTATGAATTTAAAGTGTTTATAGCGAGTGCAAATAACGAAAAATTGGGTAGCAAAATCCATCACTTATTCTCAAGAGACATTAAAGGCGTACTGTCCGTAAATGCGAACAAATTAAATTAGCCGTGATATTTAAGCTATTGGAATACTGCAAATAATTTCTTAACCAATGAAACTTTTCTAATCAGTCACAAACTAAAAGCCTATGCTAAGGAAATCGAGGAGACGGGGATAATTCGATTAGTCCCAAAAAAACCCAAAGTAAAGTGAGTGAAACCATGATAAGTATGAAATTTTGAAGGTGTTTTTTTTTAATGTAAAATATAAGTTTAAGGGGAAATGACAAAACACGGGTCCATTATTTTTTCATGTTCTCCAACATATAATCAAGCCAGTTATTAACTGACAATTTGCTTTAACAAAACTCTCTACAGAACTTAACGGTTTTGGTCACTTTTTAGTACTCTGGAGGACAATTTCTCCGAACAGGATGAGTTAGGGCCGCTAAAAAAAACACGTGTCCGTTATTTTAGACTACTTTATAACACATATAAAAATAAATCAAATCGGAGCCGGACAGTTGGGTACCTTTCCTTGTTAGCGTAATAAGAACAACGAGGTTTACCGAAATTTAATAGTATCCCTTGTTTACTTCAAAACTCACCATCTCTATATGGCATCAAACTTTGGCAATTTTAGACCAAAAACCAGTAATTAGAACGTAACTTTTGTGAAATTGAATTAAACTAAAAATCTCTCTGTATCAACCTGGGATTTAGTAAGGTTCCGGTAATACTATTTATTCTCACAACAAACTAATATATACATTAAAATGATTTTATAAAACTTAAACTAGCCCGGGGCATTGTCCCCAGCACGCCGGCCGCATTGCCTTGCTGAATTGCCATGCTCAGCCTTTGGGCGAAGTAGGAACCTGCCCTTGCCCTCCCCTAAAATCTCTCTTGAATTGTTAGATACATCAATAAGGAACTCAAATCAGGTCATAGAGATAATCCTTATGATTATCGTCCAGTTTCTATCCTACCTGCGATTAGCAAAATATTCAAAAAATAATGCTTACGCAATTGGTTTCTCACTTTAATTCTCACAATATTTTGCACGCACAGCAGTTCGGCTTCACGAAGGGTAGGTCAACTACTGATGCAGGTGCAAGTTTATCAAAATTTGTTTTGCAGTCTTGGGAAGAGTCGCACTACGCCATCGGAGTGTTCTGTGACCTTTCCAAGGCTTTTGATTGTGTAGATCATGGTACTTTAATTTGTAAACTTGAGTTTTATGGCATCAGAGGGCATGCATTAGATCTCATGAAGTCATATTTAACACAGAGAAATCAAAAGGCAGCGATAAATAAAGCCATTTCGTCAGAGACAGTGGTAGAGATGGGAGTACCTCAGGGGTCTATTCTAGGTCCGTTCCTGTTCCTTGTTTATGTAAATGATCTGCCATATATGGTAAGCCGAATTTCGGGCATTGTAATGTTCGCAGACGACACCTCATTACTGTTCAAGGTAAATAGGAGAGATACTGAACTCATTGAACCAAATAATACCCTGTCCATGGTATCTGACTGGTATGCTGCCAATAACTTAGTATTGAATCCGAAAAAACTAAATGTATGAAATTCTCTCTAGCGAACTCATCAAATAGAAACATAGATTCAAATATTAAACTTAATGGTCAAACATTAGAATTTGTTAAGTCAACTGTATTCTTAGGTATTAGATTGGACTCAAAATTGCAGTGGGGTTCCCATATAACAGTGATAGGAAGTAGGTTGAGCTCTGCTGCATTTGCAGTCAGGAGAATCATCATCCTCCTAGCGTTATTCCCAGTACAGTTGCATCCTTCAGGATGCCTGGGGTCCGCTACCTAATCCCAAGAATTGGCGTAGGCACTAGTGCAGTCAGGAGAATAAGGCAGCTTACCAATGTGGCAACGGCACGGTTAGTTTACTTTGCTTATTTTAATAGTATGATTACTTAGGGTCTTATCTTGTGGGGATCAGCTGCAGATATGGAAACTGTTTTTATTTTGCAAAAAAGGGCTATCCGAGTAATTTATACCTTGGGGTCGCGTGACTCATTGAGATAATTTTAAAAGAAATAGATATTCTAACCCTGCCGTCCCTATACATATTTGAAATAATAATGTATGTTAGGAAGAATTTGGGCAATTTTCCAACACACGCTGATAAACCAATAGCCACGAGAAATACTGATAAACTCAAAATAACCTTCTATAGACTAGTAAAGGCGAAAAAGTCGTTCTTGGGAAATTGTATCAAATTCTACAATAAAATTCCTAAACACATTACTGAACTTAGCAATTCTAAATTCAAATATGTAGTAAAACAAACACTTATTTCAAGAGCATATTATAAGATAAACGATTACATCATGGATAGGGATGTTTGGCAGTGATAACGTCCTGCACGGGTAATCTATCGCGAAAATATGTTTTCTACTGTTATTTAAGTTATTTTGTAGTAGCTGACACTGTAATTTTATATTTACCTATACAAAGTATATTGTTTTGAAAAAATGACACCTCGCCGAGTTTCTTACGCCGGTTCTTCTCGTGGTAGAGGTATATTTTTCCGAACCGGTGGTAGTTTATTGACGTTCATAGGTGCATGTAATATGCTTAATTTTAAGAATAAACTACTTTTACTTTTTGTTTTAAGGAACAGTTATATGTAGATGTCATGTATACTCTTACATGAGTGCATAAATAACATACTAATATTGAAAATAGAGTTTTTAGGCCCATGTTTCAGATTTAAAAAAATCTACAGATATTTGTTTCGAGTTTAGGTACACAAATATTATGTACCTGACTCGAAACAAATATCTGTAGTTTTTTTAATCCATAAAAAATCGACGATTGTTGACGAGTTTTGAGTTGATATTCCTCCGTCAATACTGTCAATACTGTAGATATATTTATGGCACGGTTATCGGTTCTTCAATCCTTTATCTACATTTTCGGCTCATTTGCGGCTTTTGTTGTGATGTGATCGTATTTGGTCCCATGCAGACATTTAATCCCCCTTTAAAAACTGGTTCTAACGGCATAGTTCATATTTTTTTGGAAACTTGCCTATTATCGGATCGATGGAAGTCAGTTGCCACTAACACATTACACAATATATCTTTTAAAAATTCATTAGTAAGATGAGGCAGCTGAATTACCGCGATGTAAATATATTATAATAATTAATACCTAACTGAAACGGGTTTTTATACTTAAAATTGGGCTAAGTCTCTAACTCGCATAGAATAATAATAAAATTAGCCAGCATTTTTCAAGTAGATACCATTCCTCGTTACCGTAATTCAATTTCGTAGATTGACGGCCCGCCTCTATCCCATTGTGTGACGTCGACGGGCATTTATTTTTACCCCTGACGCAACACAAAACAAAAGAGGGGTGTTATCTTGCACAAATGAACCTCAGTCTAGCTAGACAAAGCTTGTGCAATGGGTATTGGGTACTGACTGGGCGGCGATATACGTACATGCATATAATATTTATGGCTGAATAAATACTTATGCACGTAGAAAACATTCTGGACTAAGGAACAAATATTCGATCTTATACACGACACGATTACCGGGATTCGAACCCAGGACCAAGCAGAAGCACAAGCTTCGTAAGCAGGATACACGAGAAGAGTGAATTATGTAGTAAATATTTCCACCACTTTATGTGTATATATGTGTAATATTTGCATATTTTTTGTATTTATGGGTCGACACAGTGCATGTACGTACATAGTTGCGACCAAATCGTTTTATATATACAGTTAGTAGCATAAGGCTGGGTTACCAAACCGTCTGTAATCGTAAGCTGTGTTCGTTAAAATTTCAATGTATGGAAAGTTTGACAAGTTTCTATGGGATGACAGCTGCCGGCGCCATATTTAACGTTGATCAGTCTGTGATCGTAAGTCGGTGCAACCCAGCCTAAGTGAGTCAATATTCAAATGTTAGTAGGGTTCGATTTAATAGATGTCAAACTATATAAAAATATTTTTATATACAATATTACTCATAGAAATGAGCAACAAAACTGCTGTACAAATGTATTACTTACGATTTATAGCTATTTACCTACTGAAACCTAAAAACTGGAAATTTTAACCTAATTTATTTTCCTAATAATTTGTTTTTTTTAAGACAACCCAAAAAACTGAAACCACCTAAAATAGGCAATTTCAGTCTCTTAAAAGTGATTCGGAAAGTATGTTGATGAGATATATTTTAGGAGGTGAGTCAATGTAAATAAATAAGTATAGAAACTGAATGGTGGACACCTTATTCAACTGAGTCTAACCCTACAATAACTACAAAAGTACGTGTCTGATTCAGGCGGTTGCGTGCTCATTTTAAGGAAGCTAGAATTAACTGTTATAGACAATTAAATAATTTGGGGTCGTCATACAAAAAATAATAATTTTTCGTTAAACAAAAACATATAATTGACACGTTTCTTGAGGACTAAACTTTTTTTTTCTCCACTTATGTCGTTGCTCAAAGGTGTTACAGTTTTGTTATTGATTCTTGCTGAACACAGCTGACTGAATTAATGTTAATTTATTGGCAATTTCCTAAGATACAGCCGATAGATCAGACAAACTTCATAGAAAATGGTCGGTGCAAATTTGATTCAATGCTAATGTCACCCTTGAGACAAAATGCAATATCTTGATCTAAAATTACATAACGGCAGATTATCCCTACAATGCATGCTAACGAATAATGTTTCAATGGAAACATTATTCTTAACCCTTTTTGTTTTAATTGACGATACTTATCAAATTAGTGGACATTGGTTCAGTTGTGCTACTAACTGTACCTATCTCTACACCATAATCTACAGAGATTATTGGAAGAGTAGGTAACTGGACGGTAAATTCTGGTTGACTGGTCGAGTATATGAAGCTTGAAGGTGTCCTTTAGTGATTTATATGTAGATGGTAGTTGGTCGTTACGTGCGTGTAATGGCGGCGCTTGACGATATAAGTCTCGCGAAACTGGGTCAGTGGGTCAGAGGCGAGGTCCATTGATAGCGACGACAGCTAATGTCGTTCCCTGAACTACCTTATATTTTTCCATTGTATTTTTTCCTCCGACAATTTCCATATTTTTCCATTGCTTTCAATATCAGAGATTTTAGCCATTTATATTATAATCTATATTCTATACCGAATAAAGACAGAGGTAAAATATACATATCCTGTATTAGGGACGTGTTTTTTACGATGAATCTTATTTTCACCGTTGTAGTATCTCTGTGACTTGTTCTTCATACGCAAATATTTATTTTTGTGGTATTAAAAGGGAGTTTCTGCAATGTACTTTAGTTATCAGTTACGTCTTTTAAATAGTTCTCTATCGGTTGATAAAAGGGTGAACTTTAACATAATTTCGCTAGCATTTCATACAACCTATAAAGCAAAAGACTATTTCTATACTGCTAGTTCACAACCATATATTATTATTATTTTGCCAATGACTATTATGTTCTGTGCGCTATCGTCTTAGTACGATATTGTAATTAGTTACACTAACTTATTTTATTTCCCGTCACTAGTATGATTGCGAAGTACCTGCAGGATAACAATATCATTCATATAGCGATACTGTGAAATTTCAATATTATCCTGTCCTAGAATAGAAGCTTAGGCTTGCCGGTGGAAACCACTATTAGAGTTTAGAGCACGATTGTCCCTACAAAATCATCACTGATAAGTGATATAATTTATTGCCATGTCATTAAAGCCTAATTGTTATAGGTAAAAAAACTTAAGAGGATGACCTGTTGTATGTAGTTGTGACGTGTTGGAATAGACATTACATATTTAAAATGTGCAACACAAACCAAACAAACGCCTATTCGAACACGCTACAACTACATAAAACAGCCTAGCTAGCACGTTATATGGCCAAAATGTACTAAAACGTCACATAAGACGTGACGATATGAGCTATCATGCTAGCTAGGCAGGTCATCTTCTTAAGTTTTTTTACCTATAGTTCATTTAATAGGTGGGTAAAAAACAACAATCTGTAAGGCTACGAGCGCTCAATAAACACTTAAGTGTGCGTGCCTCAAGTTATTTGTTCTATTTTAATGTTACTCGAACGCACCAACCTTGCCCTACATTCAAGATTACAATTAAAATAAAAAAGTACACACGAATTGCAGCCTTCTCCCTCGTTTACATTACGTTTTCACGTTTACATTGACTGTTAAGGCAGACATTAATGATATTCGTTTAACACTTTATTACTAGATTATAGGAATAAGTACTAGATTCTGTCCATGACGTCGTGGGCGCAAATGCGCAGATATTTATACACACAGCCTATACAGCGTAGTACAGCCTATAAAATATTCTGATATACAAGCCTGTCCTGTAAACTTTGCTCAAAAAATCATTTGCGTTACAAAAATACATATTTATGTGCCTAGTTGAGTATTAATCCAGCAGATATTATCAGACCTCGAAATATTGGGGCCTTTGATGAAATTTGGTGGGATTCATAGAAGGCCCTGTTTTCATTAAGCATCCGGCTCAGGGCCTTGAACAACGGCCGCCATCTTGGAAAATATAAGTATGCGATTCGTAAGAAAATCGTGTTTGTCCGGGAGCTACGTACTCTATGAAAAATTAAAGAATATATATTTTTTTAATAATAAAAAACATGAAGTTTAATTCAATTGAGAGGGATAGTTACGTAACTTTTCAAACGAGAGATAGGACAAATAAAGGTGTGATTTTCAGGGGCGTAACGAGGACACTTTGCGCTCGGGGCAAACTTCAAAATATTTGCGCTCTGCAATATGAAACCTGTACTCGACTAGATAGTAGTTTGTTTAATTACGAGTTTTGTCGATCAAACACTACACTTTCGGAAACCAGAGCTGACTTTTAGATGTTACTAAGCATGTCCCCTCGACTAGACCCCGAAAATGTCTGCAGCGAGACAATATCTCAAGAGCAGCGAAATTAGCTACGGCAGGCTCATTAATCATTATTTTAAAGACATACATTGGCAGTGTATATGTGTCAGTGCACATGGAAAAGTACCTTGTTGCAGATATTGAGTTATGCATAGTTCCAAAAAGTAGATTACATTTGCTATCAATACAAAAAAGAATAATGACTGTAGGTGGAACCACTATTTTTATATAATTTTTTGAATTTTCGACTTCTCGATCTTCTACTTCGATTCGAAGTTACATAGTGAAGGGTATAATCATAATCTTTGGATGTTAAAGAATTATAATAAAGGCGAATTGTCTAAAAATATATGTTAATTATTCTGATTTCTTAGGTTGAACATGCCAGGATGGAAGAAACACGAGCGTTAATTATACCCAATTCATAAAATAATGAGATTAAAACTGTTAGTTTCTCATCAGAGTTATATATACTATGGCATTTTGGGACAATTGAATGAAAGATAACTCCATAATCATAAAGAAATTTAATAATTACCGCATTTTAAACAATTACAATAAAGATCACTTATAATATTAAAAATCAACAAAATAATTTGTACCTATATTCATGCTATATCACAAGATCAAATGGTATTTAGCGTTGTGTACCACAATGGTATAATAGAAATGGTGTTAAAGCAGATTTTTTTAACAATAAACTTTAGTGAAACGGTCGAAACTTTTGTATGGAAACGTAACTAGGGTACATTGTCACGACATTTACTAAACTTTAGTAACTTAAACTCGAAGATCACTATTTTAGTACCTATAATGCAAGAAATATCTGTAACAAAATGTTATTTAGGATAATTATAGCGGAAATCAATGTATTCTTATTTATGAAGACTTCTGTTTTAGTCGTGTTAGATATATAGTTTAGCATTTTACTAACCTGGGTACCTTGTCACGCTATGTCATTATCTTACATAAATGGAGTAAAACTAGAAAAATTAATAACTCAATTGTGTACATAACTGCACCTAATTTATGATTTATCAGTCTTTCAATTAATATTATAATACTAATTATATACGTCAAACAACTAAAATAACAGCTCAATTTTTCATTGACTAAATTCGAGATCAACAAATTATTATTAATACAGAAACACCTCGTGACGCGACCTTGGTGTGGTTTTAGTAGGAGAAATATACCTAATCGGTATTTTCCCTCAATCTATCCTCAGCATGGTCGCGTCACGACACACGACAGTGAAGGTGCAATTCTGTATCGATATCGATGAAATAGGCTTGGTGAAATATTCCGAGAATGGTTATTAAAATCAAAATACTTTGTTTTAGTACAAAACAAAATAAAATAAGTAAACGTAATGTCGAGGTCTGTAAAGATAGAATTATTGAATTTTATATACTCGTATCATGCAAGTTGAATGTTTTCTTATAAAACACATTAAGTATTTTTTTTGTTAAAAAAATCATTTTGCTATAGACCGATCCTATACCCTATCTTAGAAAGAGGTATTTGACTACCCGCGATGGAAATATTGACCAAATTATTCATAATTTAAAGGCTTTTAAGACATGGCGTGACAAGGTACCCTGACTACTAAACTTTAAAGTCGGAGAAATATACAAAAAAAAAACATAATTTTACTGATATTCTTGTACACACGTGTTCCTTAGGATGTAAATAACCCAATTATAACACAAACCCATTTTGGCACTTTTTCACCAGCTTCCACTAAAACTCATGTAACTCGGTAACTAAATGTCGTGACTAGGTACCTTTCCAGATGCACTGACACATATACTGTATTATGTTATGATTAACTAGTGGCTGGTACTAGGAAATGCAATCCAGTCACGCGGTAAACCCACCCGTTTTTCGTCTCTCCCCGATTAATGATAGCGGTACACCCCGAAAGTAAAAAGCTGCAAATGGTTTTCATCATCATGAATTTAAGAGTAAAACTCTTGTCGGAGTAGCCAATGAAGTATGCAGTTCTCTTCACCTTATCCTATCCAGAGCCAATTCCTTGGTTTCCTTATACGACACGACTTCTATTTTCTCTTTTATTTGTTTCATGTAGCTTATTCTCGGTCTTCCTCTTCCCCTCTTGCCTTTTACTTTCTCCTCCATAATGATGCTTATTAAAGAATCGTGTCGTACAAGGTGACCAAACATTTTCCCTCTTCTATTTTCTATCGTTTGTAGCCTAACATTCTTGGCACCAACATGGTGCGGACGTTCCATGGCCCTATCTTACACGGATTTCGCAGGATGACGACCTGGGTAGCCGCGTCCCTACCCCTGCCGGACTCAAGACCGCCACGGCATGTTACATCGTGGAAGCCCGTTGTCAAGAACATTTATCTTTTTATTAAACACTAGCTGTTGCCCGCGACTTCGTCCGCGTCTTCGCTCCTATTGGTCGCAGCGTGATGTTATATAGCCTAAAGTCTTCCTCCATAAATGGACTATCTAACACAAAAATATATTTTTCAATTCGAACCAGTAGTTCCTGAGATTAGCGCGTTCAAACAAACTCTTCAGCTTTATAATATTAGTATAGATTTCCATCAGCTACTAATTTGGGAGAATTGTGCACTAGGTTCCCTTTACTTTCTGCACCGCAGTTTGGGAATCAGTGTCCTGTTCCCCAATGTTTAGCCAAAAGCTCTACCAGAAGTCTCTTCTTCGACCTTTTGTTATGTACTATTACTTATTCTGTGCTTTTGTCAATACTGATACCACAGAATAAGTAATAGTACATACAGAAATTTCACTTCCTAACAAAAACGGCGTTTAGGCATAAGAAACTCTCTGCATCTCTGTCTATCGCATAACTTGTATTCATTCATTCACGCGCGACACGTGTAGCGTTGAGGTTGTCACTCCAAGAATACATTAATGTACATATTACTTCACATGTAGGTATGTCAGTGTCATTATGAATAACACCAATAATAAAACAGATCTCGTGAATGGAAATTCCATTTAACTCTTATAACCCTCAATAACCTTAATTTGTAAGTAACACAAAAAGTAAGTTAATAAAGTATACCTACGGTTCTATTAAGCTAGGTACTCTTTTTAGGGTTTCGGACCCCCTTTTATAGAAGACTATTTTGAACGGTATAGCCATTGAGTATAGCCCAAAAGGGTTACGTTATCACCGGAAGACTCCTCCTTACACAAAACGACGTAAGTGCCGTAGTTTTCTTATGAGGATACGTTCTTTTATATTACAAATTATTTGGTTATGTCCTACATTTACTTACATAAGAAGGTACAAGAGAGGCAACAAATAATTAATTAACAATTTAGTCGTGGGTTTATAAACCACAGAATAAATAGGAGTAAAAAAACTATAAATTTAAAAAAATGTAAAAAAGACTTAAATTGAAAATTTAGTAATTAATATGATTGCATTTTACAATAACAAAGTTTATATACAATTAGTAACTTGTTTATATTTGATTCTCTGCAAAGACATCCACATTATGAATAGGAGTGATTTACGCGCGGTTCCTCGTATTCAAGTCGGCGGCGGAGGCGGATCGCCACACGACACATGTGCTCGCGCAGCGCCGGCCCTCGCCTGACTGATCGATCACCTCGGGCTTTGCAAGCAGTGGGTATAAAACGCGACGCGCGCCGCCCATTGCAAGCCCTTTGCTGATACCGCTGTTAAAAGCATGAAAAACGGAACGATTGAACTTTGGGCCATACGAATCAATTTGACCCGTAGAACGAAAAAAAAACAGAAAAGGAAAGGAGTTATTTCAAAAACAATATTATCAACTAAATAAGGATTATAAAGGTAATAGGACATTAAAAAGAATACAAAGAAATATGTTAATATTAATAAATAATATAAATATGATTAAAAACTTCACTCGCATTAGTATCTATCATCCTCAATGTTTAAAATTGAACGTTTTATACATGTGATAAAATATTTTGTAAATTACAGAATGTGATAAAATCACTACTTAATTGTGATTTTATCACATTTTGTAATATTAAAAAATAAAAAAATATTATATGGCAATATTTTCAAAACTGGTTTCTTGGGGTTGGATATGAGGTTATTATTAGGTACATATCATTTTAGGTATAGGGTAGCCTCGCCGGTTCTCGTCCGATTAGTGGAGTTGCCAACTTTGTGACGGGAAAATAATATGTTGAACTATAGCAATTTATACGAGTAATATTTCTTTTTAATGCCAATATACTCTATTTTTCGCCAAGTTAAAGTTTTAACTAATAACATACACCGTTATTCTTGTAAAAGATGATAAATAAAAAGTATGGTTTTTGCCGGTTCTCTCGTCCGTTTGTCCCGGTTCTCGTCCACGCGATGCCAGTTCTCGTCTATAGGAAAAGAGGAGTGATTAATACACTCAAAAACCAATTTCTGAGTATAAAACCTTGAATGCGTAGGTACTTAGCTATTTATCTTACAATGTTTTAATAGTTTGCTTTGTTATTAAGAAATAAAGAAATGATCAACTTATTTTTTATAGATATAAAAGGTAATCATTGAGTGAGCCACTGTAGCATGCAAATTTCAATCTAAAGGTCGCGGGTGTGAACCCCGGCTCGCACCACTGGATTATTTAAAAAAAACTTGTGTACGAAATATATTTTTAAATTTAATAGCAGTTTTTCGGTGAAGGAAACCATCGTGAGGAAAGCGGTCTCATCCCAACTAGGGCTAGTTTTCCCTCTGAGTTGGAAGGTCAGATGGCAGTTGCTTTCGTAAAACTAGTGCCTACGCCAAATCTTACGATTAATTGTGAAAGCGGAACCCGGGGTCCTTAGGACATAACCAGGAAAAACGTTATGAGGATGATCATGCATAAGCATTTGACCCTTATCTCAGCTGATGGTAAGTGATGATCAGGTCAAGGGTGTAAAACGCGTACCTAGATAATACTGCCCATTCACTCATTTTGAAAAGATCTAAGTAAGTTGTAAATAATGAAATGGGAATAGATTTTCCCGAAAATTATTCTATATTCTTTAGCTGTCTTCGTAAGATAAATAGAATCAAAACGCTTCGTGCACATCAGAGGCATGTCAACATTGTTGTTAACAACATAAGGGTCAAACCCATGTCGTCCACGCTTTGTCCTACCTAAGATGCCAAAATGGTCAGGGAGGGATTAATTCGTGTAATCCTAGCACACCGATATGCAGGCGAATTTCCTACGATGATTTAGACATTGCATCTTAGCTTCAACCAAGTCCAAGTTAGGTACTAATGAGCTTCCTGGCACGCTTATCAATCAAAGCCAAGCCAGCTGATATTAAGCAAATCCATGTCCGAGCTGGCAGCAGTACTGCATATACCCGACCTGTACTTAATAGTTTATAATTTGCCCAGGTGTGAAGTACCGCTTCACCTTAGGTTGTCAAGTTTTTGCTGGGTTCCTGCAGTTTACACCAAGGATTCAATGTAGAACCCAAAGTTCATATTGGACATGCTGCTCATGCCAAGGAGCTATAGATGGTCAGAAATTGGCAGTGGCGGCCTTAGACATTTCGAGGCGAGGCCTTCACCTGGGTTGCGCGGGGCCTCTGTAAGAGCGAGGCCCCGGGCGGGCGGTTGCCCTGCTTGCCACCCCCTAAGGCCGCCACTGGCCTATTCCACCAAAAGTTATCGTGAAACAAATACTTGCCTTTGATAAACTCCCCGTGTAAGTTGTCGGAGTCATTGCCACAACGAATATTGAAAGAAAGAAAACACCGCCGTATATAATAGCCGCCATATAGAAGCAGTTGAGCATTAAAGGGAGAAGACATATTATCATGTCGTTCCACCGTATGATTGCCTCCTGTACGTTGGCCATCATGGT
The DNA here is from genome assembly GCA_905163555.1 of Notocelia uddmanniana. Classification (NCBI taxonomy): domain Eukaryota; kingdom Metazoa; phylum Arthropoda; class Insecta; order Lepidoptera; family Tortricidae; genus Notocelia; species Notocelia uddmanniana. The sequence continues at coordinate 50,947,704 of LR991052.1, forward strand.
CCATTGTGTGGATCCGGCATGAAATAGGTTCTAGATTTGTGAAGATAAAGTAAGAACGAAAATAATTTAATTGAATGTTGATTTCCTATCGATAACCCCCGCTTACGTCATCGTACTCTAGTCTTGTTTATGGCTAAAATTTGACAGCTAGCGTCATCAGTAAAGCAGTGGACCATGTACCTAATACCTATCATCTGTATTCATTTCAATAATTATTCTGTACCTTGATTACCTTGCTGCAGCTTGATCTGAATTCAATAGACGAGAACCGGACCAACGCGAAAATCCCGAAAAATGACTCCAAGCCGGTTGTCCGTCCACATAGAAGAAAACTGGCAAATACGCAAAATTGATGGTCCGTCCACTAAATTAATGCAGATTTTAGTTAAAATTAGTATAAATAACACTCAATATTGTCTTCGTTATGTATATTACTAGGAGGGGGTTATCTATGATTACTAGTAATATGTGCCAAAAATATCACTGCAATTAGTTAATAACAATAAGAATACTTACTTCAAAGTTTTCCTTACACACTATTTTTTTTGTAGTTTGGCGTGGTTTTCGAGGCTCTAAAATGTGGTGTAAACTTTCGTTAATCATATCTTAGTCACACGTTGTTAAATAATGTTTGTTTATAGTTAGCATTGTAGGTTCAGTATTAAGGAACGCAAAGAGCCAAAACTTGCGCGGGTAATTGTTTATATACTCCTATTCTATGTATTTGTAAGGAAGAAGTCACTCAAAAGGACGAGAACCGGCGCTGGACGGAGAACCGGCGAAGCTACCCTATTTTACAAAAAATGATTCAACCGTTGCATATCTGGAGGAGCCCAAACTTGGTATGTTTAACAAGTGACTAAAATATAATGATGCTATATATTTTTAGAATCGGCTTAGTAAAACCCTTTCATTAGATACCACATACGATAGGTTTCAGAGCATTTTTTTCCATACAAAAAAAATATGACGTTATAACTCCTCTCCTTTTTTTGTATATTTTTTTCGCGCTACGGGTCAATCTAATTCGTATGGCCTAAAGACCAATCGTTCCGATTTTCATGCTTTTAACATCATTTGCAGCTTTTTTGGCGTACCGCTAGCACTAGACCCTGGGTTTGAAGCCGAAAACCGGGTATTAGGTACCCGGATTTTAAAAGCTATAAGTACAGACAAGATAACTGAACACGAGACGCACTTTCCCTAGAAATGTGTTTGTACTTTGTAGTGATACATTTTAACTTGACTTCTAAAGCTGCGGTCACATCGGGATTCGGCGAATGTTCGACCTGTATGTAGCGACATGTACGAGTATAGCGAAACAGTCGGCTGAAACGCAAATCATTCGGGCGAACCCGAACGGTGTTCGGGCTTGGGCTCATGTCGGTTTTCTACCGCGCATCAAAGGAATTGTATAACGACAAAGTTTGTGCAAGTGGCTATACTTCAAAACTTAATTTCAAGTGTTTCATTCGAATGCTAATGCAAGTTTCTATCGTTGCCATGGATTGGAGCGATGAAAAAGAGATGAAGTTTATCGAAAATTACAAAGCGTAACCTATCTTGTGGAAACCTCAAGATCCCTGTCATAAAAAAACATTTCATTCTTGTTCATGACGCTTGGGTACGAACGAATACAAAAATAAACTAAGTTGGCTGACGTCAGTGCAGGATTTAAAAAAGAAAAGAGATTCGTAAATAATGATTTACTGACAGAGTGAAACGCAAACGCTTCCTCCATCTTACGTGGCCATGTAGTTCACCGTACGACGGACACGATGTTTTTATCGCGACCACGCAACACGAATCTTCGTCCGATCATGCAGCTGTAGCATAAGTGACATCCGTGACATGGAATTCATTTTACTTTCCGGATAGTTATTGCGATACAAAGACGTACTAGTTAAAACGCCATCTCAAAGCTTTTGATATCCCTGCTAAGAGCTGGGAGGAGCTTGAATGAGACCGGCATAATACCTATAAGTCCGAAAAGGTGCAGCTACTTTTGAAGAAGCCTGGGGTGCTACCGCGAACTTCGAAAATCGAACTTCGTATCGTACCGTCCCTTTCCGACATATAGAGTATAACACGAGAGTGAAAGGGACGGCACGACACGAAGTTCGATTTTCGAAGTTCGCGGTAGCACAGCTGAGTCGAACACCTGGACCATAAGCGCCATTTACGAAAGACTCGACCCAAACCCTCCTATGCGTACTCAATAGACAGGGTCAATACTCCACTAAAATTTGGTTTTGCGAGCCATATACTCGTACATACGTGCTCATCAGATAAAGTCGTTGGATACGACAAGGCGGACTTTATATTTTCCGGGTATACCTCCTAAAAGTGAATTAAGCAGTGGGTTTTAGGGTTCCGTAGCCAAAATGGTGAAAACGGAATGATGGGATGATGTCAAATTGCGAAAAAATATTATTATATGGGGGCGCCCAATATACAGGATGTCCCAAGAAGTAGTGATATACTGAAGCTAGGAGGTAGAGGACCTAGAGGGCTATCTGAATCACCCCCATGTATGTTCCGCGATTTTTAGTATTTTCGGAGTTATGAATTTTTTTTAATTTTTCACCTATCGCCGCGTACGATGAGATTTTTATTTATGGTGACGTGAATTATTGCGGTAGATGCTTGATTTTTTTTGTGTGCTAAGCTGATAGATAGGCCAATTCAGTATGGTAACATTTACTATCGCTAGATCTTTGAATGGCATAAAAAAAAATGCCAAGAAAGATAAAATTACCCAGTACGTTCACAACTTCAAGGGCCCTTAAAAAAATAAAACCACATAAAAAATAATTACCGATTGGCTTTTAAAAACTTGCTCTATCTATCAGGTAGCTACCCTGAAAATTTCATTTTATTATTAATAAGGCTTCAATCAAAAAATTTAAATCTAACTGTGGTAAGTGCAAAATTTTTATTTACGTAATGATTAATGCGGCAAAGTAAAACCAATTACAAGGTGTTTAATTACAATAAATTTTCAAAATGGCCCCCCTGTTGCTCAATGCAAGTGCGACATCGCCGGAAAAAGTTGTCTTTTAAACGTCTGAATGCACTTCTATTATTTTTAATGGTTTCTTCTTCTACTCTCAATTTCCGGGTTAACTCGTCCAAATTGCGGCATTCTCTCGAGTAGACGAGGTCTTTGTAATATCCCCATAGAAAAAAATCTATGGGGTTTAGGTCGGGGTAACGTGGAGGCCAGGCTATAAGGCAGGCGTCACCCCGGCCGCAACGACCAATCCATCTTTCAGGATATCTTTGATTTAAAAAATATAAAATATATAAATTTTTTGGTATCAAAAATAGAACTATCTTCATAAATTTTAAAAGTCTATACTAGATCTTTTTGTTGACTGAGAGCAGCTTAAAACTTTCGGATCAGCCCTCGTTAAATTTTTAAATGCCTATCCATATATTATATATCCCACATGGCTATATATATGCATTGATTTTTTTCATGCGCTTGTTTATACAGGGTGTCCCAAGAAGTAGTGATATACTGAAGCTGGGAGGTAGAGGACCTAGAGGGCTATCTGAATCACCCCCATGTATGTTCCGCGATTTTTAGTATTTTCGGAGTTCTCGCCACCTTATCCCCAACAAATGTAGTGGAAAATGCCAGTGATAAATTCTTAACTTAGTTTTGCTAATTTTCATGTAAAATATCACTGATTTTATCTACTTCAACTTTTTTCGCGATGATGTGCAGTGCAGTCCCTTGTCTAACGACCTTAGACTCATTTTCGACACCTGCTCATTGTCACTTGTGTCTATACAATCGAAACAGGTATTGTGACCCGTTCTTCTCATATTCGATAGGGCTGTTAAACCCGTCGTGCTTAATAAAAAACAACAAGCGAATTTCATCCAAACACATATGTACTCAAATTACCCGCATAATGGTATCAGTAAACATATATGTCGTGACCACGGATGTTGTGATACATTCGAAACGTCGGGCAAATCTCAAAAAAAGGTGAATACATTTCATTTGTACGCGATTAAGTCCCGCTTACCAATACGTAATACGTGTAAAAATCATGCAGGTTAAAATCAATATACTCGTAGTAGTCTTAGTGATGTCAGTGGCGTGCCTAGGGTTGCAGAGACGGGCAAGCCGAGGGATACATTTATGTATTTTTTTTCACACACAATATCATTAAATTTATCTCCTACCTTGATACCTTGCCATATTAAATGAAATGAAATGAAATGAAATTTATTTGCTGAGAATGGGTTACAGTAGTTGTTATTTTACAATTTATATGGACCTCCAAACTCTGCTTAATCCAGCATGCAAATGTTACTTATGTACCCTAATTCTGTCGATTTACATTATAGATCAGACAAAATAGGGGTATTTTAGTATTATCAGTTAATTATAATGTATTTATTTATTTATTGTTTTGAATTTAAAATAATCATTAACAGTATAAAAACACAATTCAGTCAGCCATGTCAGTTGCTTTTTAAATTTAATGAGAGGGAGATTTTTTATATCTCTTGGCAGTTTATTATAAATTTTTAAGCACATAAAGTATGGACTGCGAAGTGTTTTCCTCAAGCGGGTTTTAGGCACATGTAATAGTTTACACTGTCGAGATATACGATCGTTATTATAGGAGTTTACATTACAGTTTTTTTCGAAATAGTATCCATTAACATGCACAAAGATGGCCACTTCATATATATGCATGGAAGGTAATGACAGCAATCTGTGGCGCTTAAAAATAGGTTTACATGATTCACGTGGGCCTAGTGAGAATATTGCCCTAATACATTTTTTTTGTTTCACAAAAGCTTTCTGTAAATCAATTGAATTGCCCCAAATAACGAGGCCGTAACGGAGAGTGGACATTATATACCCATGGTACGCTACTAAGCGGCTTCTTGAGATACTGTTTCACGTAATTTGCGTAGTGGATATATAAATTTATTTATTTTATTGCAAACATTATCGACATGCACATTAAAGTTGCAATACTCATCCAAGTGTATGCCTAGAAATTTAGTACTCTTATCTATTTTAACAGGATCATCTCTGTAAGCAATAGAGAGTCCTACATCTTTTGCTCTATTTGTTCGAAACTGAATACACTTGGTTTTGCTTATATTAATTGACAAGTTGTTACTTTCCAGCCATTGTACTGTGTAATCCAATGTTCTATTTATTTCGTTTTCATAGCTTTGTGCGTTTGTGCATGGAATAATAATAGATGTGTCATCTGCAAATAGAACTGATGAATATTTTATTGATCTAGGTAAATCATTTATATAAAACGAAAATAATAGTGGGCCCAGGACACTCCCCTGAGGTACCCCAAATCCATTTATTTTATATTCTGATTTGTAAAGAACTATTGAGTGACCTTCTTCTCTAACTACTTCTGTACATTGCAATCTGAAGCTTAGATATGACTTTAGCCAACAATTTACAATACCTCGTACCCCGTATAATTCTAACTTATTTAAGAGCCTTTTATGTGATACAAGGTCGAAAGCCTTGGACATGTCCAAGAATAAAACGCTAACAGGCTGCCCTTTGTCAACATTACGTACGACATCTGCCAACAACGTGAAACCAGCAGTTGAAGTTGATTTATTATTTCTAAAACCATGTTGTTCATCACTCAAGAGAGAATATTTATTAGCGAATTCGGTAAGTCTAAAGTACATAATTTTTTCAAAGATTTTGGACAGAACAGGAATCAGTGATATAGGCCTATAATTGTCGACATTATTTCGTTTACCCTTTTTAAACAAAGGTTTGATGATAGATTTCTTTAAGTTGTCAGGGAAGACGCCTTCTTCTAGTGAGAGATTAAAAATAAATGCTAGAGGTACTGAAATTGACATTGAACACAGTTTCAAAACCTTTGTACTTATCTCGTCGTAACCATATGAATTAGTATTTTTAAGTTTCATTATAATTCTATGTACTTCTGTAGAGGTGGTAGGGTTACAAAACATGATATTAGGGTGATGATTAATATTTGGTAGCGATGGACTAGAATTTTTATTTAATTTCTGTGAATTTTTATTGAATTTTTGTGAAATATTTACATAATGGTCATTAAATATATTGGCAATTTTTGTAGGGTTTGTTATGATGCGATCATTATGTAAAATACTTCCAATCTGATTATTTTTTCTAGTTTGACCCACTTGATTATTTATTATATCCCATGTTGCTCGGCATGCATTGTTTGCTCCAGAGATAAAGCGATAATTGCTGGATCTTTGGGCTGCTTTTGTACATCGGCGCAGTATTTTTGAGTATGATTTGTACATCGACATATTTTCTGGACTTGGATTTAAACATTTGGCAAAAAATAATTGACGCTTTCGTTTGCTACAAGCTCTTAGATTTTTTGTAATCCATTTAACTTTTTTAGGACCATTGCTTAGTACAATCTTTTTATAGGGAAAACATAGGTTAAAAAACAGGATTAAAGTTTCGTGAAACTCGTTAAATGCACTGTTAGTGTCGGTCTTATGATAAACGTCTTCAAAACATACATTTTCCATACATTGTACAAATTTTAATATATTTTCCTCGCTATAGTCTCGTTTGATCACGTGTAGTTTTTTATAAATTGGTTTTTTGTCGATTGGTAAATGTATAGTCTGCGCTTTGTGGTCTGAAAGTCCCACGTCAAATGTGTGACTCTTGACCCCAGTTACATTGGTAATCATATGATCTATGGAAGATGTAGAAGTGCTAGTAGTACGAGTTGGTTTTGTGATATGATTTACTAAATTGTAACTCGTCAGTAGATGTTTATAATCTATCGTTAAAGGATTACTTTTGAGAATATCAATGTTTAAATCACCACATATAACAATCTTCTTTCTTTTATTCTTATTAGTGATATTTTGAAGAAAATTGTCAAACATGTCGATAAATTTCCTTTGATTACACTGTGGGACTCTATATAGACAAACGATAACACTGTTTAGGCTCTTGATTTCAATCCCGCAACATTCAAATTCGCATTCGAACGCAACATTGCTAAGATCAAGTTTTTTGAATTCAATCCAGGGCCGAACTAGTATGTATACTCCACCTCTCCTAGAGTTAGCTCTCGAGAAATAAGATGCTAGAATAAAATTTGAAAGTTGTAGGTTGGACTCAAAACCTGATTGAATAAATGTTTCCGTAAGACAGATTACGTCTAAGTTAATATGTTGCTCTTGAAATTCTGACATTGCTATCTCTAAGTTATCTATTTTATTTAGGACACCGGCTATATTTTGGTGCAGGATTCCGAATCTGTGATAAAATTTCTGACATTTCGATCCGTTTGTCGTTTTATTGGTTTGGGAGGGAGTTTTGCTAGTTAAAACTTGCTTATTGACGAAAAAACGTTTGGTGTGGAGCTGTGGCGATCGTAGTCTCAGCATCCACGTTCACGTGATGGGAAGGTGTTGAGTTGTCAGGCTGAGTATCCTTAGTTTGTTGTGCGTTTTTTGCTTCTGGTATGTATTCTTGCCCATTGATTATTAATTTATTGTGTTTTATTATGGCATGCTTGCCGGCTTGGCGTGCTGCTACAAGTTTCTCACGGAGTTCTTTTCGTTCGTTTAGTGCTTGCTTATCTAAAAATGGCGACACAGTTAATCCAGTGTTTTTGAAGAAAGAGGAATTTTGAAGAATATGAGTTGTTACTCTCTTGCTTAAAAATTCAATAACTAGTGGGCGTCTATAGCCTCTTCCAATTCTGGTTATATCTTCGATATAACAGTCTACGTTAATTCCCATTATATCGCAGAATATGTTAGTCACTCGGTCGTATAGTTCGTAGTTTCCTTCGTGGCGATATTCCTCCAGCCCATGTAGGACAATCTTTTTGTTATTTTCATCATTTACTGGTTTATCTTGACAAATGCACTATTCAATATTTTTTAGTTCCAGTTTTAACTTGCTGGTTTCCATTTCTAAGTGATTGATTTTTTTATTTGCATTTTCGATGTCCTTTTTGATTTGTGTATTTTCCGAAGAAATTGTATTAAGGTTTTGAGATATTTCATCTCGAAGTTGGCTTATAGCGGTTGTTATTTCAGCTTGTATGGTGTTTTTTTATATTTATAAGAAGTGATGTTTGGCCGATTTTAAGTTTTTCATCTAGCAGTTGACTTATACTTTCTAATGTTAGAACTGCATTACTGTGACTAGGCTTATCTGCTTGTATTGACATTTCCGAAGTACTGCTACCAGTGCACCCATTGATATCATTATTTATACTTATTGACGATGACGATGATATGAGGTTAATTTTAGCATCACCCAACACGTTAGAGACATCAATCTCCTCGCATGACATATTTGTAATATTAAGATTCGGTGCAGGTCTACCCATCCCAGCAGGTGAAGTAGGTGTGTAGTCATTGCGTTGTTGCCTACTCGATAATCTGTCACAATTGGGACATTTCCAATAGTTCCTGATCTGAGCACTGTGTTCTCTGACGAAAGCTGATGTCATGTTCAAACATTGGTAATGATATATTCCGTTGCATTGCGTACAGTTGATTAATTCTCCCCTTTCGATACGCTTATTGCATGCTAAGCAGTTCATTGTCGCTGTTATGAGAATAGCTGCCTTTATAAACGCTTGTTGTAGTAGTATCGAAATGCACTTTTTTTTTTTTGCGTTGGATGTATTTTATCTATGCAATCTGTCAATGGCACTGGTGTCAAACGTCATAAGTCAGCTGACGAATACCGCGTTTAATCTTTGTTTATTTTATTATATAAACTGTTAATTTAAACTATGTCCATGTGTGAGTGGGACTTAATCGTTTGCCATTGTGATTTCGTATCTTGTTTTAGTTATTTAGAAAGTATGGGGCTCACCAGGTTTTCAGTTATTAACGTTTCCATAGTCCAGTGTCCTGGTAAGTTTCTTAGCACTAATTCCAGCGAGAATTTTAGCGTATTTCGTATATTTCCTTAATAATTTAGCTCCGATTCGTAACTATACTTGTTTACGGAAACACGCACACACGCACAACATCATACTAGTAAATCTTCACTCTTCATTATCACTAACTGGTGTGGCGTAGACAGGACAGACCAACAAAACACACTGAAGGCATGCTATTACTAGATAAATTGTACAGACATCTCATCAATCGCACCGATCTTTGACATTGTCGTTTATGTGACTTGCTTATCTGAGAAATACTCAAGTTAGGCGTAGGTTTCGGTGAAAAAATAAGTTGCTTTTTTGTGCAAAGTTTAGCGTGCCTACCTTTTCTACGCCGATAACTTGTGCACATTTTAAATCGTCACACGGAACGACTTCATCCATCGTCACTTTCCACTTTAATAAACTTTTTAATACAAAACACTATCCGCTCAAACAAATTGTTCAGTTTCAAGTAATGTACATAATTGGAATCAATGAAGTTAGCATCACAATCCATCCAGTCATGAACGCGCACGCGCTAAATTCGCATTTGACTAACATCTGTTGATAACTTCACGTCGAAAGCCGGGCTTCTAGTCACAAACTATTTGCTAGATCTAGCTATAGATACGTATCTCTCGTTTTGTAGCAGTTTTCATAGATAAGAAAGAGAGAAAAGATATCAGCATTAAAGCCCGCTTGCAAGCCCTCGTGTGCGAGCGAGATGACTAGCCCGTGTCTCAACTCTATCGTCTTAAGACCGCTCGTTTCGCGCGGCAGTAGCGCCACTTACTTGCTACGTCGAGTTTTGTACTACTACCCCGACCAAGGTGAATAGAATATGTACAGATCAGGCGCCGTCGCGCGGATTTTAAGTTAGTTTGAAATGGAAAAAAGAATTAGTCGTACATATATTTGGTGTTTGCTAATTTTAGTAACGCAAGCCTGGCTTTTGGGCTTTTAAGGCCGTACCGCCACTGAGTGATGTTACTAGGGCTGCGGTCATCCCTTCGGCCGTCTACGTAACCGAGGTTATTAGTAATTCCTCAGTTGGGCTGCTCCAAATTCGAGCGAGATGACGTTCTGCTGTGCCTTTCCTTCTTCTTTTCTTCCATTGAAGTTCCTAAGTTGTTAAGACCACATAGACAAGAAAACTTAAAATATGTCATAAGCGTTCAATACACGTATCATTTTGTCACAACATTATCATCAGCAATTACCCCCTAATGATTGAAGGAAGGATTGAGCAAGTTGCGTTGGGATATCGTAGGGTTATCTGAAGTCCGAAGAGAGCGTAAGGACACGATAACCCTCAAGTCCGGCAATTTGCTCTATTCCCGGGAGGGCGACCAACAGTCCCAAGGAGGTGTCGGGTTTATCGTCCACAAATCCCTCGTGAACAACGTGGTGAAGATCGAGAGTGTGTCGGCCAGGGTGGCGTCCCTATAATAAGAGTGTCCAAGAGGTACTCGTTGACGGTCATACAGGCGTACGCGCCGACCTCGGCACACTCCGACGACGAGGTGGAGGCTATGTATGAGGATATATCAAAAGTCATGCATAGTTCTAAAACCTACTTCACCGTTGTTAAGGGGGATTTCAACGCCAAACTGGGCAAAAGAGATGGTGAAGAGCTGAGAGTGGGGCAATTTGAAGTTGGAAATCGGAACCACCGGGGCCAACTACTGGCTGGTTTCTTGGAGAAGGAGGGACTCTACATGATGAACTCCTCCTTCAAGAAACGCGAGCACAGGAAGTGGACCTGGATGAGTCCCGACGGTGCAACAAAAAACGAGATTGACTTCATCATGTCTACGAAGAGGCATATATTCAATGATGTCTCTGTGATCAATACTGTTAAAACCGGAAGTGATCATCGTCTGGTAAGAGGCACATTGAATATATGCGTCAAGCTAGAGCGCTCTCGACTGATGAAGTCCACGCTCCGTCCAGCAGCAGTCCAAGTCCAAAACCCCGAGAGCTTTCAGCTGGAACTCCAAAACCGATTCGATTGTCTAGGCGGCGATATGGTCGAATTCAAAGACGGGTTTGTGGAAGCTGTCCATAGCATTGGGTCTAAGTTCTTTAAGGCCCAACGAACTCACAGAGCCAAAAGGCTCTCTATCTCCACTCAGAGGCTTATCGAGGAAAGGAATGAGATGATTCTGCAGTCTTCGGCCGATGCGACATTATACAGGCAGCTCAATAAACAGATCTCCAAGTCCCTTACCCGCGATCTGCGCCAATTCAATACAAATCGTATTGAAGAGGCCATCGAGCAGAATAAGGGCTCTAAAGTTTTCTCAAGAGATCTGTCTATTGGGCAGAGCCAGCTCGCCAGATTAAAAACTGAAGATGGTAGAATCGTTTTGTCCAAACCTGAGCTTCTGAGTGAGATAGAGTGCTTTTATGGACAGCTATACACGTCGACTAGCAGACCCGAAGTTGGTCTGGCAGAAGACCCTAGAGCTAGATTAACCCGACACTATACCGAAGATATCCCGCGGACATCAGCCTGTACGAGATTAGAATGGCTCTTAAACAGCTTAAGAACAACAAGGCACCCGGTGAAGACGGAATTACAGCCGAACTCCTGAAGGCGGGTGGAAAACCGGTCCTTAGTCCCTTCAGAAGTTGTTCGACTCCGTCTTACTGGAAGGGAAAACTCCCAAGGCATGGAACAGAAGTGTGTCGGTGCTGTTCTTCAAAAAGGGTGACAACTCATACTGAAGAACTACCGACCCATCTCACTTCTGAGCCATGTCTATAAGCTGTTTTCAAGAGTCATTACGAACCGTCTCGCACGCAGGCTAGATGACTTCCAGCCTCCCGAACAAACCGGTTTCCGAAGAGGCTTTAGCACCGTAGACCACATCTATACGCTCCGTCAGGTTATACAGAAGACTGAGGAGTTTAGCGTTCGTGGACTACGAGAAAGACTTCTATTCGATTGAAACCTGGGCTGTACTATAATCTCTCCAGCGGTTCCAAGTGGACTACCGCTATATCGAAGTGCTGAAGTGCTTGTACGAGAACGCCACTATGCCAGGACCAGAACTCAAAGCCTATTCCGTTGCAGCGGGGAGTCAGGCAAGGAGATGTTATTTCTCCTAAACTGTTTTCCGCTGCACTGGAGGATGTTTTTAAGACTCTGGACTGGAGAAGGCTGGGCATCAACATAAACGGCGAGTACCTCAATCACCTTCGGTTTGCTGACGATATAGTATTCTTGGCTGAGACCATGGAGGATTTAAGTTTAATGCTTAATAACCTCAGTAGAGCCTCCGAGTGAGTTGGTCTAAGGATGAACATGGACAAGACGAAGATCATGTCAAATGCCCGTGTCACACCAACTCCCGTAACAATCGGACACTTTACCTCGAAGTTGTAGACGATTACATATACCTAGGACAGACTGTCCAGTTAGGTAAGTCCAACTTCGAGAAAGAGGTTAATCGTCGAATCCGACTCGCCTGGGCAGCGTTCGGGAAGCTACGGCACATCTTTTCGTCCAATATTCCGCAGTGTCTCAAGACGAAAGTTTTTGACCAGTGTGTGTTGCCAGTGATGACTTATGGCACTGAAACGTGTTCGCTTACTATGGGCCTCATAAGAAGGCTCAAAGTCACCCAAAGAGCAATGGAGAGAGCTATGTTAGGAGTTTCTCTGCGTGATCGCATCAGGAATGAGGCCATCCGCAGCAGAACCAAAGTGACCGATATAGCCCTCCGAATCGCTAAACTTAAGAGGCAGTGTGCGGGGCACATTGCACGTAGAACCGATGGCCGTTGGGGCGGAAAGGTTCTCGAGTGGAAGGAGTAGCGTGGGCAGGCCTCCCACAAGGTGGACCGATGACCTGGTAAAGGTCGCCGGTGTCCGCTGGATGCGGGTGGCGCAGGACCGGTCATTGTGGAAGTCTTTGGGGGAGGCCTATGTCCAGCAGTGGACGTCTTTCGGCTGACATGATGATTATCATCAGAGTGCCAGCTGTGACCGAAAACGCGAGCCGAAAGCACAGAATAAGTAATAGTACAAGCCGTCAATTTATCTCAGTGTGTCCGTTTCCAATATGGGTAATAACTAAATCTATATATGCGTATATATTTTATAGTAGAAGTGAAAAGAAGAGTGTATTACACGGTAGCAAAATTGTTTCTAACTCGGGCGTGACGATTTGAATCTCTCACTACGCTCAGGGTTCCACGATAGAATCCTTCGCTACGGTTCTTATCAACATAATAATACACATTACACTATAGGAATAATTTGTAGGTTATTTAATTAGCTTCCACTTAATACCAAGGACGTACTGCAGCGTAAGTAATTACTGCCTTTTTTAACAACGGGATCATTATTATGAAGAAACAAAGCGTTTTACCCCCTGATTCATAAAACTTAACAACCTCTGGTAGCTAAAATTTAACAAACATATGTCACGTGACAGATAAGGACAAACGAATTTTAGCGACATTTTAACTAATCTTTTTAATCTGGTCAGAAAGGCGTTTCAAAGAACGAAATAATTTGAGCGTGGCTAAGTACATACATACATTCATATAATCACGCCTGTTTCCCAGGGGGGTAGGCAGAGATCACGGACTTTCATTTGCTACGATCCTGACACACAACTTTCGCTTCATAAACTCTCATAACATTTTTCATGCATGCGCGCCAATTTTGGGTACTCTAGAACTGACCTTTCTGCAGAATGTCTCCGAATTGGTCGGATACGTTCGCCGAGGTCTTCGCTACATACATATGTAGCATTTCCTAGTTCCGTATTTTGCGCCCACCCTGGGATGGCGCATGTGCCGCCTGCTGAGGTACGTGCGCCATTCAGGAGTGCTAGTAATTTTCCCTTACAAATAAACAGATTTAGATCTACCTACGTACGTAACGTAACGCAATCGACGGGACGATATTTTTAGACATAATACGGAGGATTTCACTTAATTGAAAATCTATTTACGTATGAGCGTATCTTATCAACATGAATGCGAATTTTTTCATCTATCTACAGGATGCAGGAGCATAAATGGTGGCTAGGTATTTACGGCGTTAATTGACCACATCACATTTCATATATCCGACTTCATTTTATATAGTTATTTAAAAATACTCTAAAATTGAAAACAAGTATTTTTAATCATTTTTTTAGAGGAACCCTCTATGTCAGATTAAACTGTCACTTTCTTTTTATTAGGTCTAAAAATGTATTGTAGTAAATATTACTTGGTCGAAATTACAAAAAAACAATAAAATACAAGTACTTTTATTTGGTATCAACAGTGTTGACCTAATCAGAAACTTATTTCTAGTCAGAAAGGGATGCTTAATCGGATCGCCGTATTTTTCTTACAGATCTAATACACCTCGTTCGACATGAAATCGATTTTTTTTAAATCTCTAATTGGATTAAAATAATATTCCAAGTATCGTGTTAATTGATTCGTAACGTTGTATAGGGGTTACCCCGGACGTCTCGTTTGTTAGCAATAATTTTTGGCTATTTCTCGCAATTCAATAAATCCAATTCGGGACAAAACGTTCTCCCGATTTTTTTGCATTCAGCAGCGAAATCCAATAAATGAGCTATTTGCGCACGATGTATGTTGAATTCGCGTGTTGGTCACATGGTAAATCTGTTCAGAACCGTTGACGGATTCCCATTTTTCGTTTTATTTCAACTTAATTTCCGCTCCATCCATGTTGATGAAAGAAAAAACATTATTTTTCCCGAATTTTAAACATAAGTCCAGATTTGTTAATGTTGTGGAACCGCAAATTAGGAAATCTGATCTGGTAACTCTAGTTGTACCTACGACATGTTTTATAATTACTCACGGAATACACCCTTATAAAACAAAAGAACTTAATTGAACACGAATCACGATTAAAGTCTGGTTCTACCTAGTCGAGCAGCGAGGGTTTTCTTAGATTTAATAGAGTTCATTAGTTTATCAGAAGGATGTCGTTATCAAAGATAGTTACAGCTTTGTTGTTTGTTACGAAATATTTAGGTTTCTCTAGTGCTAATTCCGTTAGAAGAAAACTAGGAACTGGACCATTCTCTGTTGAATACCCTTTTTTGGGAAAAAATTACACTCATTGAACTAGATTACAAAGTTTGTATTTCCAAATAGTTCCTGAACCATTCAAAAAGGAATTCTGTAGTAAAACGCATTCATTAATATTTATTGCCGTAAAAAAACTGGTAACGCAGTGGTAAGGGACATATTTCATACAAATTGATGACTTACTGAGTTACTCGATTTATGGTTATTTACAGTAACGTTTTTTATATTTACCAAAGCTTTCAAAACTAATTGCATAATTAAACCACTTTTAAAATCACTAAGCAGGAAATTGATGTGAGAGGTAAGTATTTCAAAATATGCATTTTAAGCAAATATGTTGAATACTTAACTTAAGTAAAATGGCTCAACTAAGTCTGTGTTAATTTCCTCTCTGGATCCATTTTCCTACAAAGACATTTCAGAGTTTCGTACACGCCTTGGAACGAAAAAGGTCTGTGTTGTGTTATTGTGTTGCACGCGTTCTCGGTAGGCTGTAGGTATATCGAAATCGAAACAGTTCACTTGCGTGCGGAGCCGCGTGACTCACCAAAGAGACAAATACAGAGTATTATATAAATTATGATGGATTCTATTTGTTAATTTTTTTTTTTATATAAGTACTGCTTATTAATAATTAGGAGGATTCATTACTTATATTAGGGCAGAAATTGATCCAATTCCAATACCGTCTACTAAGTTGTTTTCACGCGGCTTATGGCTTAATAAGGATAGGTATTTCTACGTGAAAGCGTTATTAAAAATGGGTTACTGGCCATTTTTCATCGAAAAGTATATAAAATATTAAACAGACAGTGTTCTGTAAAGTAGAATCAGCCATTTTCATAATTTTGGAAAGCGAAAATATCTTATTTCTTCCCCTTCATCCGAAGAGAAAAATCCAAACATTGGTAAACATATACCCATTTTATTACGTTACGTGTTACCAATACCTATATCGACAAAACGCCGCGCTGGGGGAGGTAAGGTAAGTGACGTAGGTGCGCCCCGCCCGGTTCATGTCCATTTGGTATCATTCATATCTATATTAATAATTTCGTGCAGGGGTACGGTAGACCCGAACGAGACCTGTCTCAAATTGAAGAACGTATAAAAATAACGATTTTTGAGTTGAACATATGTATCCGCAAAATTCGGATTGTGGCGTATTTTGCATTTAAAAGTGTTAATTTGATGACAAAACGTCGGCCATATTGCCCACAGACTATATTGCTATATTAAATTTGTTGGTTGACAGTGTCGGCTACGTTCGAAAATCGTGAACTATTTTTGCGTCCGGTATGTTGGCCAGGTTGCTGGGCTGCGTTCTGGGTGATGGGCCATCATCGCCCATTGTGTGGATTCGGCTAGCCGCGTCTGCAGCGTTTTGTTTTTGTAGTTTTCAAGCGTTCTAAACACCCATCAGCCTAGCTAGCACGATAACTTATACCGTCACGTTATATGGGCGAAATGTATTAAAACGTCACATAAAACGTAACGGTATAATCTATGGTGGTAGCTAGGCTGATCGTCACAACAACCGCCTTCAAAGCGAATGTATGAGGCCTGTTACATGGTTATTATTATCACGTTATACATTCATATCACGATAAGTATCACGTGAATATTGAAGCAGAATCCATACAAATTTGAAAACTGCGATAATATTGACACCCCAGTATTGTGATAATATTAATCGTGTAAAGGACACCACTTGAATGTTTGCCGAGTCTGTCCGCCATCTTAAAGCTGCGTCTCTATTTTGTTGTGACAAACTACTAGGTGACTTATGGCTTTTAAACGTCTAGCAAAATTCTATCCCTATCTCGCTCTATCTTATAACTTAGTGGTACTGGGGGTCTACTCCGAAATTCGAAATCCGAACTTCGTATGGTGCCGTCCCTTTCACTCATATAGTCTATGACAGCAGAGTGAAAGGGACGGCACCATACGAAGTTAGGATTTTGAGTTTCGGAGTAGACCCCCAGCTCATGCCGTTCGCCGCGCTCGGACTTTAGAGGCGCTACCGCGAACCGAAAACGAAGTATCTGCCCCTCTCTCGCACATGTATATTCGAACGACAGAGAGGAAGATAGTTCGTTTTTGGTTCGCGGTAGGCCCTCAGGCGTCAACTTTAAAACGAATAGGGTATTTTACTATAAGAGAAATAAAATTCAAAATGTAATAAAAACCAGCCAAGTGCGTCGGAGTCGCACACTGAGGGTTCCGTACAACTAAAAAACAAATGTGATTTATCAATATATTGATATTTTTGGTAAAATATACTTCATAATAAACATTATCACCTAATTTCAAGTTCATAGGTCGATGGGAAGTTAAAAAATTATATGTGTGACAGACAACACACGGAATGTTCTTTGACTTTCTTCGACCGTCCGCCGCGCTCGGACTAAAATGCTACCAACCGAAAACTAAATATATATGCCTCTCTGTCGCACTTGCATATTCGAGCGCGGAGAGGGAAATACTTCGTTTTCAGATTGCGGTAGGCCCTCTGGTCTGACGGCTCCTATTCCTGGATGGTGCGCGTATCGGAATGTGAAATACCTTTGGCAAAACGGAACAAGTTGTTAAATAGCTTCCATTCACTGGAGAAAATATTACCAACTGTTATTATTATCACGCGAAACACTGAATATTGAAGCAACATCCATAGAGGCCTGTTACATGGTTATTATTATCACGCGATATACTCATATCACGATCCGTATCACGTGCAATGAATATTGAAGAAAAATCCATACGATTTTGTAAACCACGATAATATTGACACACCAGTATTGTCATAATATTAAGCGTTTAACAGACCCCATACAATTTTAAAAATCGCGATAATATTGACACATAATATTGAGTATAAAGGGCCCCACTTAATACAATTTGGCGGAAAATACAGAGCTGCTACCGCGAAACGAAAACGAACGAACATCGTGTATTTCCCTCTGTGTCGCTCGATTTTGCAAGTTCGACAGAGAGGGAGATACACGAACTTCATTTTTTTTCGTTCGCGTTAGCAGCTCTGACTTCGCACCAAAAATACTGACTGGCACATCAACATTTAACAATTGCACATCTGAACTGAATTTTAATGAACGATTAGTATTTTAGCTATACAAATCAGTACTGATTACGGTGTAATTTTTTTTATGTGCCTTTAAATACTACCCTTATAAAAATGCTTAGGATTAACTTGCAAAGATACTAGCCTTTGCCCGTAACGTCGTCAGCGTAATCTTTTACTCCCTATTCCATATGTTAATCCAGACTACAGACTATATTTCTATACGAAGTTTCATCATAATCCGTTGTTGTAATGTTTTTATTTTATACATTTTTGTACACTATTTCTTTCGTCGTTTGCATAACTGTCACGAATAAATGTTTACTTTATTTCTTTCTTATTTATTTCACCCGAGCGAAGCCGGGCTTTCATCTAGTACATTAAATATTCTGCGCCATAGGCATTTCTTTTTCACAACATTACATTATTTTTGTCTTCTAGTAAAATGACCATTATAATACTAAAGACTTATTTATAGAGGCTTCATATGAAGACATGGTATTGGGTCTGAAGATGCGCCCCAGCCAAAGGAGACAGACGCTTCTTCGTAGTCTTTTTTACGCAATCGCTTCTTCAGTAGGTACTGTTGAGGCGCTGCTCCGCGTCTCCTGGCTGCTCGGATGACAACTAGCCACACAGCGTGCGCGACGCAAGCGGGACGCCGCGAACCGCGACCGCTGTACGCCGGATTGTGCGGTAACGTCCCGCGTGAGTCGCGCAGCCTGTGTGGTGTCTCTAACCTGTTACATTATTCTCGTACTATTCTGTGCTGTTATAGTGCATGCAAAAATATCTGGCGTGTTTTCAGTTGAACACAAACAACACGGGTAATAATAAACGAATCACCCATAGTCATTTTAAAGGAACAAAGGTGTTTATCTGGGGGCACGGCAGTGCCCCCGCCAAGACGAGCCAAGCGAACCGCAAGGGCACTACCTACCTTTTCTCGAAGTATTTCGTCGTTTTTTTGAACCCTCATAAAGTTCGTAATCTCAGGATATGATGTCAATAACAGACTAATTAAACATACAAAGTCAATTGAATAGCTCTAATACTTTAGATTTTATTGATATCTAAAATACACCGATTTCGTCACTGACACACTGATGATTAAGTATCAAAAAAATGTTTGGCTACTTCCTGAAGTGCTATAAAGCTGAAATTCCTTTCGACGCATAGTACCAAATTCGCAATGTGCCAACATACTCATATGTCCAATTCCGCAAAACCCCAATTTCGTAAAGTACCAAGTTTGTAAAGTGATCAACTCGCAAAACACCAACTACGTTAGTTACCAAATCTGTAATTCGCATAGTACCAACTCGCATAGTACCAACTTTGCTAGTTACCAAAGCTGTAACACGCGGAGTAGAAACTTCGCTAGTGACACTTTGTGATCGTCAAAAATATCGTTACTCCCGGTAGTGTACAATCCAAATGGGTCAGTATGGTGAAGTCGGAAACTATGAGACATAGCAAGATCTGTTCTTAGGAACCATGACGTCGATTTTAGCAACAAAGAAAACTGCATTCATAATTAACAAAAAAAAGTCGAACGGGTTCGATTTCTGAGCTGAGCATAAGTTTTTTTTAAATGTATAAATGCAGTTTTCTTTGTTATTAAAATCGATGACATGGTTTCTAAGAACAGATCTTGCTATCTCTCATAGTTTCCGACTTCACCATACTGACCCATTTGGATTGTACACCCCGTATATCCGCATAAATGCCGCACGAGGTCGGTGCTTGATAATATCTGATTACTTATAAAACTTAAACTTATGTGAATACTCTCACAGGCATAAATATCTTTCCTCTCTGGAAGCAAATATATTTTTTGAACAATCTGGAGAGCTATAATTATTCAAATGAGTACACAGGATCTGTTTTCTAAATTACAAATTTATTATAAAAAATTAATTTATCAATTAATGTAGAGCAGACGATGCAGTGACTTCAAGTAATTCCAGTACGCTTTTGTATATTTTGACGATATCGGCTGCATGCACTTCATTGAAGTCTGTGAGTGTTGAGCTGTCCACAACAGCCCTCCAGTCATCACTGTCCAGGTGCTCAATGCACACTCTCGAGTCCCGCGGAAGATAAAAGTTATATTTGCTTAAAACCATTGCTTTGTGCATCAATGGTATCGGCATTAGTTGCACCATGAAGCACCCGAAAACACATTTGTTTACGTCGCCTAAAGCTCTCTTTAACATTGGTCTGTCCTCTAAACGGGAACTAACATTATCTTCCATTATTTTTAATTGAATTATTTTAGCGAAGTATATTTATTACACTATATTATAATAATAACAATCGTTGACAAACGCTGACTGACGTGTCAACGACGATAAGAAAACTTGAAACCTCTATATGCACTTATAGGCAGTATGTAAATCCTCTACGTAATGGAAGAGTATTACTCACGTGTTACTGGCCACTTCATTAGACATTTATTATTTGATTTGAAGTCGTTATGAAAAACAGGGAATTGTCATAATTGCATATCTGTCGTCAATCATGGAGGAACCAAATAAAGTCATTTTTACGACAAATCAATTAAATAAACCGTGTTTAATATACGACAATCATCGGTATAATCTGCATTATCGGAATAAAGATAGTACTACCTGGAGATGTAAGAACCGACGACAAAATTGTAACGCTTCATTAACGTTGGACTCAGACGAAAATGTACTAAGAGTAAGTCAGCACATGTGCCTCCCTGATCCTGATAAATTAAAAGTATTTCTGGCAATGAACAAATGCAAAAAAGATGTCTGTGAAGACTTGTCCCCGATTCCGCAGATTCTGGAATCCACAATCAATAAACTTCGAGAGGCGAGATGTTTGGAGATTAATTTGCCTACAATTAAAGAGAAGCAAGACTCTATGTATCGAGCAAGAAGAGCATTTTTGGAAAATAATAGCACCACATTTAGTAATTTGAGTCAAATCGAAATTCCTGAGGTTATATCAAAAGACTTTTTGCTCTGCGATGACGGATCATCAGACAAGATTTTAGTTTTTTGTTCTAAAATTTCAAAACGTTTCACGAAACATTTCGGCTCTGGGACATTTTTTGGCGATGGCACATTTAAGTCGGCACCCAAACCATTCGCTCAACTGTACTCCATTCATATTGACCTGGATTCGGATGAGAATATTACTAATGTAGTCCCGATTGTATTTGCTCTACTACCAAACAAACAATTAGAAACATATATTCGCTTGTTTGAAATATTGAAATCCAAGTTGGGCATTACAATGAAAGAGTATAAGTGCGACTATGAATTAGCCGTTATAAAAGCAGTTCAAACAGTATTCCCTCGAGTCGATGTGTCCGGCTGTTATTATCATTACAGCAAAGCAGTGTGGGATAAAGCAGAAGAGCTTCACTGTATTGCTTCTAAAAAAAACCGAAGAATGGTTCGATTTGCTGCTAATTTACCATTATTGCCGCCGGACCGTATAAAGGACACATGGAAGTTAATCTTGGAAATGTCACCAAAATCGCCGTGCAACCGTCGTTTCCAACGTTATTTTGAGGATCAGTGGCTAAGCAGAAAAATTTCATTGGAAATATTGAGTGTAGCACACAAGCGTCACCGTACCAACAACTCCCTTGAAGGTTGGAACCATAGAATCAATACTAGGATTGCGAAACATCCTTGTCTCTATGATTTTATTCTTAAAATGAAAAAAGAAGCTAAAGTCTGGGACCAAGCAATCATAAAATTCATAAACAACATTTCTAAAAAATCGAAAAGAAGAGGGGTCGACATCGGATTTGACAAATTAAAAAAGAAATACTTGAAAAAACTTGAAAAAAACAAAATTAGCAATATTAATTACCTTCGGAAGCTAATTTTGCTGAAATTGTTGAAGTAATGTCATCGAACATGTAGATGTTATTTTTAACACTAAGATTATATGATAGGTTAACGTATACAGAAGGTATAAGTGACAGCCTTACAAAAAATATTCAAGACTATGATCTAAAACCATGGTTTAAATCAATGGCAGGCTTTCACTTATGCCTTATATTACATTATGTATTAAAAGATAACTTTTAAGTTCTATTTTTGTTGAAGGTAAAAAAAAATAAGGAAGTAAATAAAATATTGAGTATTATTTTTAAGCGTATTTTTTTCCTGTCGACGTTGGATTGTAATTACCCCACCCCAGAGTAGGATGAATAATATACCTACTCATATATCAGATCTATACAACATATTCTTTCAAACTATCCTCTACCTCTACCGCAACATATGTGGCACTATGCGTATTGGCACTAAGCGTATTTGGTATTGTGAGAACTTGGTGCTTTGCGTGTATAAAAATAATACTCCGCGAAACGCCAAATGGCACATTGCGAATTTGGCACTATGCGTATTGGCACTAAGCGTATTTGGTATTGTGAGAACTTGGTGCTTTGCGTGTATAAAAATAACATTCCGCGAAACGCCAAATGGCACATTGCGAATTTGGTACTATGCGTCGAAAGGCTGAAATTTGGTATGTAATCTAAGTTTAGTATACAACCAACAAAAAAATTCATAAACTTTTCGCCCCCCAACCCCTAAAATGGGGGGGTGGAATTTTGTATGAGACTTTCACCAATTTTATGAATTAAGACAGGAAAGTTTACACGGGACTGTAGACAGTAACTAAAAAACCTATTAATAAGACTGCCTAGCAACTTACAAAAAGAACTGAAATCCCACCAAAAACATTTCATGTAAAATGTTGCCAAGACGACCACATAAGGTTTGCCCTGTGAAAAAGATATTATATCAGTAATAATAATAATATCAAATATCAGTAAATATGTATGGCGTGGCTGTTTCGTTACTTCCTTCAGATCAGAAACTAAATATTTGCATCACCTCCACGACGGTAGCGAAACGGCGAAGCCATCTATATTAATAATTTCGTGCAGGGGTACGGTAGACCCGAACGAGACCTGTCTCAAATTGAAGAACGTATAAAAATAACGATTTTTGATTTGAACATATGTATCCGCAAAATTCGGATTGTCGCGTATTTTGCATTTAAAAGTGTTAATTTGATGACAAAACGTCGGCCATATTGTCCACAGACTATATTGCTATATTAAATTTGTTGGTTGACAGTGTCGGCTACGTTCGAAAATCGTGAACTATTTTTGCGTCCGGTATGTTGGCCAGGTTGCTGGGCTGCGTTCTGGGTGATTGGCCATCATCGCCCATTGTGTGGATTCGGCTAGCCGCATCTGCAGCGTTTTGTTTTTGTAGTTTTCAAGCGTTCTATACATCTATCAGCCTAGCTAGCACGATAACTTATACCGTCACGTTATATGGGCGAAATGTATTAAAACGTCACATAAAACGTAACGGTATAATGTATTTATTTATTTTATTTATTTATTTATTGCTTACATGTATATAATTATAAATGCAGATGTTATTGCAAAGTAATTAAACTAATGTGTCATACATGCTACCTCTAGCAGAGGTGTTACAATATTTGCTTATCCACTAAAAATTGTATTAAATAAAATGAATTGAAAAGAAATTAAGATTACATCGAAATGGTTATTATATAACATATCAAGATTAATATTTAATACTTCTGAATTATACAATAGCATCGGACAGAAAACCCTCTACTGAATAATAACAATTTTTGATAAGGAGCGATTTTAGCTTACTTACAAATATAGTGTCTTTTTGTTCCGACTTAATGCTATCTGGTATTTTGTTATAAATTTTTACAGCAGCATGATAGGGGTCATTTCTGCACAATTTAATTTTTTCAATTGGTAAAAATATTTTGTTTTTGTGTCTTTTACTTTGGGATACTTTGTAGTGTTGCAAGTTCTTACGGGCAAATTTATATCTATCGTGCTAGTTAGACTGATTGTCACAACAACCGCCTTCAAAGCGAATGTATGGGGCCTGTTACATGGATTCATATCACGATAAGTATCACGTGAATATTGAAGCAGAATCCATACAAATTTGAAAACTGCGATAATATTGACACCCCAGTATTGTGATAATATTAATCGTGTAAAGGACACCACTTGAATGTTTGCCGAGTCTGTCCGCCATCTTAAAGCTGCGTCTCTATTTTGTTTGTGACAAACTACTAGGTGACTTATGGCTTTTAAACGTCTAGCAAAATTCTATCCCTATCTCGCTCTATCTTATAACTTAGTGGTACTGGGGGACTACTCCGAAATTCGAAATCCGAACTTCGTATGGTGCCGTCCCTTTCACTCATATAGTCTATGACAGGAGAGTGAAAGGGACGGCACCATACGAAGTTAGGATTTTGAATTTCGGAGTAGACCCTCAGCTCATGCCGTTCGCCGCGCTCGGGACGCTAGAGGCGCTACTGCGAACCGAAAACGAAGTATCTGCCTCTCTCGCACATTTATATTCGAACGACAGAGAGGAAGATAGTTCGTTTTTGGTTCGCGGTAGGCCCTCAGGCGTCAACTTTAAAACGAATAGGGTATTTTACTATAAGAGAAATAAAATTCAAAATGTAATAAAAACCAGCCAAGTGCGTCGGAGTCGCACACTGAGGGTTCCGTACAACTAAAAAACAAATGTGATTTATCAATATATTGATATTTTTGGTAAAATATACTTCATTATAAACATTATCACTTAATTTCAAGTTCATAGGTCGATGGGAAGCTAAAAAATTATGTGTGACAGACAACACACGGAATGTTCTTTGACTTTCTTCGACCGTCCGCCACGCTCGGACTAAGGTGCTACCAACCGAAAACGAAATATATATGCCTCTCTGTCGCACTTGCATATTCGAGCGCGGAGAGGGAAATACTTCGTTTTCAGATCGTGGTAGGCCCTCTGGTCTGACGGCTCCTATTCCTGGATGGTGCGCGTATCGGAATGTGAAATACCTTTGGCAAAACGGAACAAGTTGTTAAATAGCTTCCATTCACTGGAGAAAATATTACCAACTGTTATTATTATCACGTGAAACACTGAATATTGAAGCAACATCCATAGGGGCCTGTTACATGGTTATTATTATCACGCGATATACTCATATCACGATCCGTTTCACGTTCAAAGAATATTGAAGAAAAATCCATACGAATTTAAAACCCACGATAATATTGACACACCAGTATTGTGATAGTATTAAGCGTTTAACAGACCCCATACAATTTTAAAAATCGCGATAATATTGAGTGTAAAGGCACTGAATAGAATTTGGCGGAGAATAGAGAGCTGCTATCGCGAAACGAAAACGAACGGACATCGTGTATTTCCCTCTGTGTCGCTCGAATTTGCATGTGCGACAGAGAGGGAGTTACACGAACTTCATTTGTTTTTCGCGTTAGCAGCTCTGACTTCGCACCAAAAATACTGACTGGCACATCAATATTTAACAATGCACATCTGAATTGAATTTTAATGAACGATTAGTATTTTACGAGTAGCTATACAAATCAGTACTGATTACGGTGTCAAATTTTTTATGTGCCTTTAAATACTACCCTTATAAAAATGCTTAGCATTAACTTGCAAAGATACTAGCCTTTGCCCGTGACGTCGTTTGCGTAATCTTTTACTCCCAATTCCATATAATTCCATTCCATACTTTTATTCCCAATCCAGACTACAGACTATATTTCTATACGATTCGAAGTTTCATCATAATCCGTTGTTGTAATGTTTTTATTTTGTACATTTTTGTACACTATTTCTTCCGTCGTTTGCATAACTGTCACGAATAAATGTTTTGTTTATTTCTTTCTTATTTATTTCACCCGAGCGAAGCCGGGCTTTCATCTAGTAATACATATTTACTGATATGTAGAATTTGTTGAAGTTAGGGTCGGTAGAGATAGGCCGTGTAGATTCGGAAGCTTGGCTCTAAATGAGATCTGATATCTTTTTCACAGGGCAAACCTTATGTAGTCGTCTTGGCAACATTTTACATGAATTGTTTTTGGTGGGATTAACAAGTTTTTACAAAGAGAAGATTTTTTTACAAAGAATCCACTCACCACAACTTAAGCCTATTGTTATTTCTTTGCTAATGACGATCTCAAGTGAAAACACGCCAGATAATTTAGAATGCATCATACCATACGTTCCGGTGCGCAGCGGTCACACTGCGCGGACGTCGTGCATGGTATGTGACCAAGCCGCGCGGCGCGGCGTAGCGGTTGTGTCTTGCCTTTACGATTACTCGTAGAAGGTTTAAAGAGAAGAAAATAGTGAAATGCCAACTGACCACGCCGCAAAAACATTACAGACACCTGCCCGGGACCTCGAGTTCCGTCCCGCTTTCGCGCCGATCAGACGGGGCCAGTGTTTGAATCCGATGCGATATGTTCGATTCAATTTTAGTCTTTAGGGCACTATAGATGGCGCTCAAAAATATAACTACAATAGAGGCGGTGTCAGGTGTTTTTGAATGAGTTAGTATTGAAGATAATTTTGCACTTTTTGTGGAATAGCCGTAGGATAACTTGTAGAGTAAATAATATTCAATTTTAGCTCTACCAGCTCAGCTAGCTGCTAGCATGATAGGGCTAATGGCGTTAATGCTCATATTTTACGTGACGTTTTGGGCCGTGTAACATTAATAAACCTATCGTGCTAGCTGGGCACGTCCGAACAAGGTAGAAAAGGCGCCAATGGCAAGTATAAAATAATAATTTTTAAGAAAAAAAAAACCGACTTCAATTGGGGAGGCTGGTGAAAGATTATTATACTTAGATGGTGCACTCTTAGATTCCATACAATAAAATAAAAATGCCTATAAGTATGTTTATAATGGTAGAAGACTAAGTACCCTCAATTCCTCATGGAATCATGGAAAACCTTGCTTGCTTGACAAACAAAACAAAGAGAACAAATCGCCAAACGTGAACTACACGTCGTTGAAGAGTTCCGTTTTGATCATCATCAGCAGTTCCACTTCATCAAATGTCACTTTTATGAATGAAAATGCTTGATTAGTTCATGAAAATACTAAAATCACTATTTGTGTGCCTTTCACATTTGAGGAGTTCCCTCGATTCCTAATGGATCCCATCATCAGAACTCGAGCATGTCCAAAATCAATCGTGAAAATAGAACTTGCTTAACAAACACAGCTAGGAGGACAAATCACCAAACGTGAACTTTTCGTCGTTGAAGAGTTCTGTTCTGATCATCATCAGCAGTTCCACTTCATCCAATGTCACATTTTTGGATGCAAATGCTTGACTTGTTGATAAAAACACCAAAATCACTATATGTTTGCCTTAAAGATTTGAGGAGTTCCCTCAATTCCTCATGGATCCCATCATCAGAACTGCGTTTTGACAAAAACGGGATCAACTTGGATATATATACTTACAATCAAAAAAAGAATTTTCCAAATCGGTTAAGAAATGACGGAGTTATGAAGTAACAAACATTAAAAAAAAAAAACACAACCGAATTACTAACCTCCTCTTTTGAAATCTTGAAGTCGGTTAATAAATAGCTGCTCGGAAATGTAGCGAAAGATGGTCAGAAATGTATTGTTGTCGTATTCAAAATAGATTTAAACTAAAAGGCCTGAATCACATTGGCAATAGTAAATTTGACAGCTAATGACAAGTTTACTTTTAAACGCCGCGCCAGTCTGTGAGAGGCTTGAGCGATTCTGGAAGCTTGTAAGCACTTTGCTTAACACCATAAAAACTCCTTTGAAGGACTGGCCACTTCGAATCGAACGGCCTCATTAAATAAAACAATTATTTAAAAAAGGAAAAATACATGGATGTGTATTCAGCGTGTGCGATAATTCTCGATAAGTTATTTACGAAAGTTAATCAATTTCTCCTCGCAGCAGTCGTGAAAAGTACTATAATTATACAGGTCTCGGCTTCGGATAAAAGTCTCGGGTACTTTCCCAATTGGGCTGGTCTGAATATGAGTGAGATGACATTCCGCTATGCCCTACCTCTCTGATTTAAAAAAAAAAACTCTCCAATAAAACCTAATAAGAATTACAATGTAGTCATTTCCCTGTCTGTCTCTGTAAGTAAATCTAAATTTCATATTTCAAATACACAACTATAAAATATTTTATATTATAAATACGTGCGAGACAGAATTGTGTAATTTGTATTTTAATTAAAGCATAGCATGTATTATGCACAGCCCTGAAAGTAGGTAGATAATAACCCAGTATTAGCACGCGGAACGGGAAGAAATTATTTTATTTTATTAAACAGATTAGCCGGTACGGATCTGATACAAAAGCCCACTTGTTGGAATCCAAGCAGAATCAGCGTTCGCCCTACTTCCATAAATACTTGTGAACACTTGCAACAACGCGTCATTGACTGAGTCTGCGTAATATCATCTTGAATTCGAACGTGTTCGATCTGTGTGGCCCTGCGGCGTTTCGCAGCTTTTGAGGTCTTACGTCAGGTCTTACTTCACACCAGGGCAGCAGTCAACGCCGACTTGCCTGCAGCCTACAGCGCTTCGCATCGCGCTAACCTAACCTGCCCTACTGACACCGAACGAAATCAAAAACGCTGCCTACCAACACTGAATACAAACGACGTCACATCACTCCTTGACGCTCTCCAAGTTGTGTTGAATTCATTATTTCGACGTACTTACCTACTGTCTACGTAGGACCTACTGCCGGCAAACTTCTCGAAACACGTTCCGTGCTACGACATACAATTTTGTTAAACACTATTTATTTCACACGACCAGTCGGCCAATTCTATGGCAGGATAGCGCGAAAAAACAATACCGTGCGACGTTGCCACACCGTGCAGCCGAGCGTACGAGCAGGTAGCCACCACATTGCACAGTGTACTACATTATGTAGATGTATGTATTATTATTATACAACACTTGTCTCTTTTGAATAAAGACAGTCATATATAAATAATTTCTGTCAGGCCTCATGAACCCTAAAACATGTGTCATATTGAAACTCTAAATGTTAAAGAATGTTTACATTATGATCAGATTCCAATTAGGAAGTTTAATTTACGATAAAAATAAAATCTGGCAACGAAATCTGGAATTGCCAGATTACTGTAGGTATTTCTTGAATTTATTATAACTCAGCAGAAATGGCAATATTACATCCGGCTCGAACGGATGAGATTGCTCTACTAGATCAACATGTAAGATTTCGTAAGACGACCAAATGTACTTACCGGTAGAAGGATCCACATACGAGACCTGGATGTCTATGTCTAAATGCTCCGGAGGCTTGGTATCTGTGGAGCTCATAATGTCGTACTCCACTGGCACTTCCGTTACAAGCTCGCTTTTTGGCTGGCTCGTGGATGCGGCCAGACTCTGCGTAACACTCATTTTCGGAGCGTCTTCGTGCATCGTTAAACAACGACACAACGAGGCGACCGAATTATGCCTAAGTTATTTATTTAATTCACTCACAGCGTAAATCAGTCAATTCTTTCCTTTAAAATCGCTTATAATCGAAATGTAGGTCTCTGGGCCACTTCACTTATACTTTGGTATTCCGACATAACTTGATAGGATTCAATGGAGCTACCGTACTCATGACTGACATTGAAATAAATCGGTAAAGGGCAGTAGGAAATTAACCTAATTTTAAATAAAAGTGTGTCATGACCTATATACCAAGAAAATATATTTAAAAAAGGGATTAGTCGAGTGTATTAACTTTGTTTTCGTTTTTTGTATCTGTTTTTGTAATAATTAGAAGCATATTAAAAGTCCTGTGTAAACTATATTTAGCTCCAAGCAACCTCTAAGAGTTGAAACAAATATATAGTACAACAAAATTACTGGGTTTGCTTATGAATACGCTGCGTTGTGTAATAAATGACCGTTTCTATTGCACAATCCTTTCACAAGGGCTCTGAATGTAGGTCAATCTTTACGAGTTGAATTGCAATGTAATACCCTATATTTTAATTTGTTAAAACACAGGTAAATTTATTTCTAGTATATATTTAATTAATTTTAATCCACAAGAAGTAGATCAATGAAACATTGAATAACTAACAATTTATTAAGTCTATTTTGAAGACTAGCATCCGGTTTCAGTGTCGCCACCTGGGCCACGATAGCAAGCAAAGCATGTCTACGTTTCGCTTATGAAGTTTAAGCTCAATCCAATAGAGGGCGTTTAATTTAGTCTGTCTTAGAGAGTTGGGCACTCAAGAATTAAATCATTATTTAAAATAAGAATTCCTTAGAATACAATCAAACAATTATTTTTATGTTATTCCTTTCAAAATTATTTAAATAATTTCTTTGTGGATAATCCTTATGAAAGAAACCCGAATAAGTTGACTTATTCTTAATCAAATAAATCTAATCATGATTTTTATTTTAATTTTAAATTCTATGCCTTGAATAAGAATGTACTTAAGCGTCCGCAGTAACCTCGGTTCTCCATACAAACGTAGTTTCGCTCTCATTTTAAAATGCCATTCTAGAATAACATGAAACTTTGTATACACAATGGGATCCGGCATAATCCGGCGGTCGGAAATGCTTGAAATTATAATGGAGAAAAAATACAGCGAATATTAAGGTTTTCATACAAAACATAAAAAACTCACAAAACCTCGCTGTATATAATTTTTTCTATTATAATTTCAACCAACAGAAACTAATTTCCGACCTAGGTATGCCGGATCCCATTGTGTATACAAAGTTTCATGTTATTTCAGTAAGGCTACGCACCTTTAATTTTCGAAAAAGTATCTTCTTAGGTATTCCTATATCAAGAAACTTTGCCTATTTTTCACTGTGACATAAAACCACGTTAATTTCAAGTGCCAGGTGAAAAAGTAACAACTTTAAACACGAATGTAGGCATTAATTTGTAGACCAACTTTATTTATACGAGAATGTCAAAAATAATGATTCTGACTAATGCCTTTATATAAGTTTAAACTTATTCAAAAACCATTAAAATAATATAAAAACCAATTTTAACTAAAATCTTCGGAGTATTTTTGACGGTAAATTTAGGTCTCAAATTACGAAGTTTATGAATTATGAGGAATCATGATCATGATTAAATTAAATAAGGTAATATTTATAAAACGGACTTAATTGTAATTGGCTGCGTAGAAGAGATTAAACGACGAATGGCGTTTACCTACCAGGAACCAGGACTGCTATGTGGAGCAAGTAAAAAGGGTTTGGAAAACCCGTAATATAACGAAGGCCACTAAAACTCGACTTGTAAGAATTCTCATTTTCTCTGTTTTAAAAACGCTGCTGAAATCTGGAGACTAAGCGAAACAGAAGAGCAGAAAATGAATGAGCAATGAGGTGTTGGAGACGATTGCTCGGGATATGGGACATGGGCATGGACAGAGTTTCGCACCAACGTATACATATATTCTAGAGGAGCTCGGAAGTAAGCAGCGCTTGCTCTCTATTGTAAAGTCTTGTATCCTCAATTTCTTTGGACACATGGCCCGATGAGACGGAACGTCCATAGAACGTCTTGTTGTCCAAGAAAGAAGTACTTATACCCCAGGGTCCTGTTAAACCGTTATAATCGTATAAACCGACAATCTTTAAGTTAGTTTAGTTTGTTAGTTTAGTTTGTTAGTTTAGTTCACATTGTATAAAAGTCTAATCTCAGTCACAGTGACTATGGCCACATACCTACATACATATGTATTGTAAAGAGCTGTTAGTTTAATATATGCAAAACAAAGAATTACTTATAATTCATTACTAAGCAACAGCACTGGACTGGAGTGGGCTAGGTTGCTCGCGTCAGGTGCTAAAGAGTCCGGTGAATGGCTACATGCATATCCTTCGCCAAACACCGGGACCTTCTTGGAGCCTGACACCATCCGCCTGGCAACCTCCCTCCGGCTAGGCGTCAGAGTCTGCACTCCACACAGGTGCCCCTGCGGCAGTGAAGTCGACGAACTGGGACACCATGGGCTTTCTTGTCCAAAAAGCGCAGGCCGCTTTTCTCGCCACGCCGCACTGAATGATATCATCCGCCGGTCTCTTGCTTCAGTCAACGTGCTAGCCCTTCTCGAGCCAACCGGCATAGCAAGGGATAATGGAAAGAGACCGGACGGGATGTCATTGGTTCCGTGGAGGTTGGGAAAGGTTCTGGTGTGGGACGCAACTTGCGTGAACCTTCCGTGGTACCAGCATTCGGTGTGGCGCGGCGGCTAAGGTGGCTGAAAACCTAAAGAGCCACAAATACAGGGGTCTCGGACCACAATACATTTTTATGCCTTTTGGCGTCGAGACCCTTGGTCTATGGGGTCCTAGTGCTCACTTCCTTATCAAAGAGGTGAGTAAGAGATTAATCGATACAACTGGTGACCGAAGAGCAGGCAGCTTCCTCGCACAACGCATTAGTATTGCAATACAGCGAGGCAATGCTGCCAGCATTCTCGGCACCATATATTTTTAGGTCCAGTTTAAGATGATTATTTTGACTTGTAATTTTTACCAATCCTACTAATATATATATATTATAAAATAAAATAAATAATTAGTCCTTGTAAAACAAAACATAGGTATGTACATAGTATTAAAAACATGGCAGTTTGTAAGCACCGCTGTACTGCTGTCCCGCCACCAACTATAGCTGTCATTTTATTTCCACTTGTATGAAAATATGTTATTTTGGACGGGTTTGTAAATGTGTTTACAAACCCTAAAAAAAGTACTACGTCGGGCCGGTGGTACAGTGCAAATTGTGTACCTACATGTTATAAAACGAGCAAGCTCACCGCCAACAACTGCTCCGCAGTTTGGCGAAATTATGTATTTAAGGTACACGTATTTTGTATCTTCATGTGACTAAAAGAATAAACGATAAACCGTGTTAAACCGGTAACCGTGGAAAATTGGTAAGTATCTCCCTACCGGTCGCAGTCAAATTGGAGTGAAATAAATTACTAAGCCAGCTATTTCCAGAAAAGCTGATGCTCAACCTGAACAAAATTTTCTCCTGAAAACTTTTCTCCAATCGGATCACAGACAATTTGTACGAAAACCAAACCAACCACAAAAACTAAAGAACAGGCTGGCTTCTACAGTGAGTTTTTAATGATTAATCATACCATGAAAAAATTACTGAAAAGTATACAGAATATGGACTACCTTACTACTTGTAGGTACCTACCATTCGTATGCTTCCCAAAAGCATTCGATTCTTTAAAACATAATAAAATCTGGGTAGCCCTACATAATCAAGGAGTACACACGAAGTATATCCGCAACATCATCAAGGGCTGCCAGAACCACAACGGAGAAATTAAGAGAATGCCTCGAAATTAAAAGAGCGGCCAAATGGGTGTCGGACCAAGCTCAGTGAAGGGTTCCGTATCTTATCTGTACCTACTATTATTAGCCCTAATATAAAACCACTATCATAGACTGTGAATCAATAAAGGTCTTATCTCTATAGGAAACTCAGAGCACTTAATTAATGTTCTAAATTAGTCTCCGATTACCCTAGGGAAGGATCGAGGAAGAGAAGACGGCCGTTCCGTATAGGTGGGAGTGGTTGCAGGGTCAAGTGGAGAAGGAAATGCCACGATCGGCATCTTTGGAAAAATTTAGAGGAGGTTTACATAGCCAACACGTAGAGGCCCTTTTGACAATTTAATGAAATGCAAGAGGTACACCAAGCGGAAACTGTCCCTGCCCGTGTGATGGGACGCACACAGAGTCAGCACCCGCCAAGGTGCACAGGGACTATTGTTGGTTGATGGAATCTAAATGAACCGGCTTATTTGGTGAGGATGATGGACTAATGGCTGGGCTATTGGGTGAGACATCAGAGGCCTGCCTAATAAAACAGTCTCACATTTTATTTCCGGCAGACGGTGACTCGCTCCCTGCTAAGATGATCCCCTATTAATAGCGACATATAACAAAGGCCTAGGGGCAATACCGGTCAGCGAGCTGGAGGGGTAGAGAGGTAGCACTGGACTTTCAACATATAGCCAACTCGCCACTTAGGTGACCACATCTGTAGCCTCGAGCAACAGCTCTTGCGACTCAACTCTGGACGGCCGGTTAAGAGGAGGCACCACGCCAAATTGCAGTTCGGAGATTGAATATTTACTTATCATAATCAAGTGAAAATGCCAGGAAAACCAATTACACGAAAACTAGATCATATTTGCTATTTTTGAGTGTGAACAAAACCACGCTAGATAAAAGATGGCTCTATAGAAAA
This sequence comes from Notocelia uddmanniana, assembly GCA_905163555.1. NCBI lineage: Eukaryota > Metazoa > Arthropoda > Insecta > Lepidoptera > Tortricidae > Notocelia > Notocelia uddmanniana. The sequence continues at coordinate 50,982,008 of LR991052.1, forward strand.
AATCGTCAAAACATGTCTAATTTTCACCTAATTTCAATTGTGTTGTGTGACGTTACAAAGAAGTAATAAAATTACATAAAATAACTTTCGACATAATAAATTTTTGTGATTGGCTATTTATCAAAATGTTCTAATTTTTGCTGAGTTATTGAGATAAAACATATTTGGCGCATAAGCCCTTTTTATTCCGCGCGATACCGTCTCTTCCGTCGCACGTTCCGCGCGGCGCAGTATATCTGCTGTTGCTGTTCACGGCGGAGCCAGCAGGGCTGCCAGATTGTATAATTGGATACAAAAAGTGTATAATTAGGTGACTGATTGTATCCTGGATGCTCATGTATAATTGGATACATAAAATCTATTGTGTTTTTTTAAACATAAATGTGAAAATGGGAGCCAAGTTTAATATTAATAATATGCGACGATAGAAAACTGCCAAGTTAAGGCTCAAAATGCATTAAGCCGCAGTAAATTAGTTTTACTGTAAACAATGTAGTGCCGAACTTGGCACCATTTCAGAGAATCTACGGAACTTGGCACCCATTTAGATCTCAATTCTTTTGACGGTGAAGACGACCACCAAGCATCGCATATTCTTAATATTGAACTTGGCTCCCATTTTCACATTTATGTTTTAGATGGGATATCATTACCTTTTTGTCAATCTTCGCCAAATGGTGCTTTTTAAGAGCGAATGCACGAGTTACACTACACTATACAAAATACCCAAATCGCTATAGGTGCACCTCAAATATTTAAAGAGTTCCCTCGATTTCCCTAGGACCCTATGATCAGATTCTTACCTGATAACTATGGTACCACACCTGAAATAATTTGTTTCAAACAAAAAAAGAATTTTCCAAATCGGTTAATAAATGACGGAGTTCTGAGGTAACTAGCATAAATAATAATAAAACGAATAAAAAAATACTGTTTTCTGATTTTTTCTGGTGTAAATTAATTACGCAATTACCAAGCTGCAAGCCAAATTTCAGCTTTCTAGGTCACCTGGAAGTGCATAGGTTAGGTTTTTGATTACTAGTTAGTCAGTCTGTCAGTCAGTGGTAAAAATGCCGTTTTTTTGGGATTTAATATCTCAATAACTATTAAACCTATATTTATGAATTTTGGGGTTCTAGTTGTCCTAACGGATCCTCATACATGTACCAAATTTCATTTTTTTTATGTTATTGGGGGTCAAAAGTGGCTCCAAACGGTTCGTGTAAAATAACACAGGCTGCTGTCCGCCAGTTCCTGGGATGAACTTGGGTGGAGACGCTGCCGCGTGTCTAGATATGCAAAAATAGACGATGAATTTCTCTTACGTATGAGTCTTACTCCAAGTCAAATTATTACACTAAATTTTTAGGGTTCCGTAGTCAACTAGGAACCCTTATAGTTTCGCCATGTCCGTCTGTCCGTCTGTCTGTCCGAGGCTTTGCTCTGTGATTGTTAGTGCTAGAAATATGAATAATAAATCTGTAGTAGTGCGTCACTTGAGACAATTGGCTTCAGTTTGCACAGTGCGAAGACAGCACTGCCCAACCTTTCACACAAATTGTCTACGTGTTCTTTCCACTTCAACCTGGCGTCGATGGTAAATCCGAGGAACTTGCAAGTCACAGCGCGGTATCGGACTCTGTAATAGTGGGATGTGTTTGGAGTTGACTGCACGCATTCGATACTTTTTGCTCGAGTTGAGTGTACGTGTGAGCAGTCAATACAACAGTAGTATCATCGGCAAACAACACCGTTTTTCCTTCAGATACAGAGGAAGGGAGATCATTCACAAATATTAAAAACAAGGTATTTCCAGGGAAGAGCCCTGTGGAATTCCCTGCTTGAGAACACCTGCCTCAGATTTCACGCTTTTGCCCCCTATTTTAAGCTCAACAGTCTGCCGCCTGTTTTTTAGGAACGATGTGAGTAAGTTTTGAGTGTTTTTGTTTATACCGTAATGCCCTATCTTTTTTTTTAGTAACAACTCGTGATTTATTACATCGAATGCTTTGGACAAGTCGCAGAATACCCCTGCAGCCTTGTCCTTCGCATCCAAAGCCGTGGTTACGCAATCGTATATCTGATATGCAGCTGTTGTGGTACATCTATTTTTTTTGATAGGCAAATTGTCTGTCCGTCAGTTAGTTATTTGTCTCAATATTATTAGGCCGTTTTCTATTGGGATATGGTATGACATTTTGGAGTACAGCCATGCCATTTGGTACGAATGTTACACACGTCCACTTGAACCCAAAACACCCGGTAGCCAGTTTGAACTCCGCGGCAGGTGGGGGGGGGGGGGGAGTCAAAGTACAGCGCGCCGGGTGCTCAGAAACAAAAACTGGCGGATTAGTTGGACCTTTGAGTCAAGTTTTGTGTCATTATCAGGTAACTAGATGATGCCCAATTCATTTCCCATACCAACTTCTTAGGGTTCCGTAGAAAAATATAACGCAATAATTAAAATAATAAAATTTTAGTAGTAACGAAATGCAAACAAACCCTCATATTTTCATATTTTTGTAATTAACTTGGTTTATAAAAAATATTTCCCTAAAGCACATTTAATGCAGATTCTAAAAACATTAACAGTAAATATAAATTTGACTTATTCAATGTAAAATAAAATATTGAAAGTACTGCGACGTCACCGCAGCGTAGGGGGCGGCAAAAAGACCCGAAAAACAAATACTACTAACAAAAAACCACCCAAGTGAAAGTCTGACTCGCGCACCGAGCGTTCCGTTCAAATTTTTACTTATCCCATCCCATCTTCACTGGTAGTGCCCAGTTAAGTTTGCCTCTAGTACGTACGGCGCCGCATACAAATGAGGGGCAAACTTAACGCAACCGGGTTGTCCTCATATAATTTTTGAAAACACTATTTTTTATGATTTTATTACAAATGTATAGTTTTCATATTACTCCCTGTTCTTGTAGTGTAAAACGATACTACTTGCCAAATTTCATAGTTCTAGGTCAACGGAAAGTACCCTATAAATTTTGCTTCTCTTCAGCGTGGCAAAATATGTATACATAGACGGCCGTATCTTTAACCGACTTCAAAATTTCAAAAGAGGAGGTTATCAATTCAGTTGTATGTTTTTTTTTTTAATGTTTGTTAGTCCATAACTCCGTCATTTCTTAACCGATTTGGAAAATTCTTTTTTTGATTGTAAGTATATATATCCAAGTTGGTCCCGTTTTTGTCAAAACGCAGTTCTCATGATGGAATCCATGAGAAATTGAGGGAACTCCTCAAATCTTCAAGGCAAACATATAGTAATTTTTGTGTTTTTATCAACAAGTCAAGCATTTTCATCCAAAAATGTGACATTGGATGAAGTGGAACTGCTGATGATGATCAGAACAGAACTCTTCAACGACAAAAAGTTCACGTTTGGCGATTTGTCCTCCTAGCTGTGTTTGTTAAGCAAGTTCTATTTTCACGATTAATTTTTGTCATGCTTGATTTCTGATGATGGGAACCATGAGGAATTGAGGGAACTCCTCAAATCTTAAAGGCAAACATATAGTGATTTTTGTGTTTTTATCAACAAATCGAGCATTATCATACAAAAATGTGACATTTGATGAAGTGGAACTGCTGATGATGATCAGAACAGAACTCTTCAACGACGAAAAGTTCACGTTTGGCGATTTGTCCTCCTAGCTGTGTTTGTTAAGCAAGTTCTATTTTCACGATTGATTTTTGTCATACTCAAGTTCTGATGATGGGATCCATTAGGAATCGAGGGAACTCCTCAAATGTGAAAGGCACACAAATAGTGATTTTAGTATTTTCATGAACTAATCAAGCATTTTCATTCATAAAAGTGACATTTGATGAAGTGGAACTGCTGATGATGATCAGAACGGAACTCTTCAACGACGCGTAGGTTACGTTTGGCGATTTGTTCTCTTCGTTTTATTTGTCAAGCAAGCAAGGTTTTTTCATGATTCCATGAGGAATTGAGGGTACTTAGTCTTCTACCATTATAAACATACATTATAGCCATTTTTATTTTATTGTATATCTATCTAAGAGTGCACCATCTAAGTATAATAATCTTTTGCCGGCCTCCCCCATTGAAGTCGGTTTTTTTTCTTAAAAAATATTTTTTTCCGTTAACTCAGAAGTTTGATTTTTTCACAGATATAAGGGACTGTAGACTTGAGTATATGGTTTTAATTTCAACTCCACTGGTGGCCTCCCCAAACGTGCCATAATAACCAATCCTGCACCACCCGCAAAATGAAATAATAAAATAATAACGTAATCATAATAGTAATATATGATAATATGATGTATTAGATGTAAACAATAGGTAGGCTTACTTATCTGCATATCTGGAAATGAATAAGTGATAAGTACACGAAAGCAGGAATGAAAAACAATCGTTATTTGTTATTTTCGTTTATTTTGAACTATTCTCTGTATAGTCCGTAGCCAAAATGGCGAAAACGGAACCCTTATAGTTTCTTCATGTAGGTCCGTCCGATCGTCCGTATGTCACAGCCGATTTACTCGGAAAATATAAGCCCTCCAATTTTGAAATTTTGTAGGAAGGTGTATTCTATAAACCGCTATATACAAATGATATGATATTAGGGAAGTATATGTATGGGGTACTTATACATAAAACTGGGCGCTGTAAATATTTTTTGTAATGCATACCTATTAAGCGTGTGGGGTAGGTATAGGTATCAATAGATATACTCGTAGATGTTGCAAAAAAAACCATTCCAATTAAGTCCAATTCATTCCAAGTACACCTTTAGTTATAGTTTGTTAGAGACATTTATTTACTTTCTATTTGCATGCTCTGTGTCCACACTACTCTGTACGGGATTTGACTCCATATTTATTTTTATATTATAGTTTTAAATTTTCTTATTTGCCTGAAATCATAACAAATGACTTACAGACGTGATTATTGATTAATTTAGCCATATTTTAGTGTGCTAATAAGAAAACAAGCAGAATATTGCTTCCTCAACCAGAAAAAAATACAAAAATAAATTAATCTCCAAATGAAGTCTTCTTACCACATTCCAACAGCATTCTTGTGGATATTTCTTTTTGTTTTTCCACTCTAGTAATGATTATTATTCTTGTTACCGATATTTCATTCTCAAAAAACAGCAAAAATACTAAAACGTGTGCAAAACCTTAATTTATAACACGGCTGACTCGACACGTCAAACCCTATAACTAATAATTGCGCCTGATTATTTTAGAAGAGCAATTTATGTTATTTGCGTTCCAACTAAAACCATCAGGCGGTCGTGCTAAAAATCGAGAAGTCTAAGTATTTACGTATTTGTATTTTTTTTAATAAATATTAACATATCAATGCTCTGCGGAATGTGAATACAAACATTTTCATGTGAGCATTATTGTATCATGCGTAACATTTACAAAGTTATCGAAAAAACTTTGATCTAAGACGTCATTACCTTTATACATATTATTAATTGTATAGGTATTTGTTTAAAATTTCAACAAGTCAGAGAACTTATGCACGGATCAGGCTAACCTGCACAGGTTATTTTAAAGTATTTAACTAATTCAGCGCAGAGTACAAGTGGCATAAAATTACGTTAATTTTCAGAATTTCGTGCAGGACCCCCTTAAGTTTGCCCCTCATTTGTATGCGACGCCGTACGTACTAGGGGCAAACTTAACCGGACCCTACTAGTGAAGATGGGATGGGATAAGTAAAAATTTGTACGGAACAGTCGGTGCGCGATACAGACTCTCACTTGGCTAATTTTTTGTTAGAAGTATTTGTTTTTAGGTTCTTTTTGCCATCCCCTACGCTGCGCTGACGAACGTCGCAGTACTTTCAATATTTTATTTTACATTGAATATAGTCAAATTTATATTTACTGTTAATATTTTTAGAATCTGCATTATATGGGATTTCGGGATATATTTTTTACTAACCAAGTTTAATACAAAAAATATAAAAAATGAAGGTTTGTTTTCATTTCGTTACTACTAAAATTTTATTATTTTAATTATTACGACATTCAGTTACCTGATAACGACACTAAACTTGACTCAAAGGTCCAAACTAATCCGCCAGATTTTTTTTCTGAGCGCCTGGAGCTCTGTACTCAGGCCCCCGCCTGACTGTCCAACCAACAAACCGATTAGTAAACGCCTGAGCCCAGGCGCACCCCCAGGAGCACTCAGGTACGTAGGGTCGCTGCTCACTAACAGCCCGCCACAAGCTGCCTTTCGTTGACTGATGGCACTGGAAATCCACTGGGCGATGGGGTCGTCACATCCCTATATCAAGTCATCAAAATAAATATTAGTATTATTGTACGTCTTTTCCATATCTTGGGACCATTGGGTCCCGGACCTTTGGAAGGCGTGCGTGGGGTCGAAGTAAGGGATACACATGGCGGATACCATCTCCGAGCGCATAATATGATGCATCCGGAGATAGTCCCCGCCAGGTGCAAAGACTATTGGAGTGCAGCACTTTGGCTGCGATGGGAGCTAAGGTCATAGGGCTATTGAGTTGAATATTGGATGGGCTGGATAATGGGTTATGGGAGGAGACTAGCGGACACCTGCCATGACAATTAGAGCGGGTTGCACCGACTTACAATGACAGACTAATCAACGTTAAATATGGCGCCGGCAGCTGTCATCCCATAGCCACCTGCCAAACTTTCCATAGATTCAAATTTTAACGAACACAGCTTACGATTACAGACGGTTTGGTGCAACCCGGCCTTAGTCTCAGATTGTAAAAAGGCAGGCGGTGACTCGCCAGCTCGCTGAGTGAGCCCGACATAACAGTCGCAGGCACAGTGCGACAGTGGGCCAACATCTCTTTAAGCGGCTGTAAGGTTGTCGAGAGGTGAGTCTGCGGTAGCCAGAGCCAGATCCTGGTAATTCGATCAGCAGGCCGCCGGCGTTATGACATTTTACACTTCCAGCCTGGAGCATAGGTCTCGCTCTTGCGACTCCACTCTGGCCGGCCAATTAAGGCAAGCACAGAGGCGAGGGCCAGATGGAAAGGGCCCTCTGGAGATTAGGGGTCCACGGTGTCGCCACTCACCGTCAGCTCGCCACAAGCTGCCCCCGCGGGTTTAGTATTATTATTATTGTATGTCTTTACCTCATCTCGGGACCATGGGGTCCCGGACTTTTGGAAGGCGTGCGTGGGGCCGAAGCCAACAGCGCAGAGGCCCTTTTAGACAATTTAATCTAAAAGCAAAAGGATACACATGGCGGATACCATCCCCGAACGCACAATATGATACATCCAGAGATGGTCCCCGCCAGGTGCAAAGACTATTGCAGTGCATCTCTGTGCTGCGATGCGATGGAAACTAAAGTCATGGGCTATTATGTTGAATGTTGGATGGGCTGGATAATGGGCTATTGGAGGAGACTAGCGGACACCTGCCGTGACAACCAGTCTCAATATTGTAAAAGGCAGGCGGTGACTCGCCAGCTCGCTGAGTGGGCCCCACATAACAGTCGCACGCACAGTGCGACAGTGGGGCAACATCCCGTTGAGCGGCTGTAAGGTTGTCGAGAGGTGAGCCTGCGGTAGCCAGAGCCTGGTAATCCGATCAGCAGGCCGCCGGTGTTATGACATTTTACACTTCGAACCTGGAGCATAGGTCTCGCTCTTGCGACTCCACTCTGGCCGGCCAATTAAGGCAAGCACAGAGGCGAGGGCCAGATGGAAAGGGCCCTCTGGAGATTAGGGGTCCGCGGTGTCGCCACTCACCGTCATCTCGCCACAAGCTGCCCCCGCGGGCTTATTATTGTTATTATTTATGCTCGTTGCCTCAGAACTCCGTCATTTATTAACCGATTTGGAAGATTCTTTTTTGTTTCAAACGGTATACTTCAGGGGTGGTCATAGTTATCAGGTCATATAGGCAGCAGGTCATAGAGTCCTGGAGAAATCGAGGGACCTCTTCAAATATTTGAGGTGCAGCTATAGCGATTTGGGTATTTTGTATAGTAACTCGTGCATTCGCTCTTAAAAAGCACCATTTGGCAAAGATTGACAAAAAGTAATGATATCCCATCAAAAACATACCTAAATGTGAAAGTGGGAGCCCAGTTCAATATTAAGAATAAGTATGCCATGCTTGGTTGTCGTCTTCACCGACAAAAGAATTGAAAAGTTGTAGTAAGGTAGTGGCTGTAGTCATTTGTTAATTTAGTTAAATCGTTAGAATCCGATTCCCAGTCGGGTTTAGACCGCTCCGACATGGATACTCCGAAATATGTCGCTTTTAGGTAAAAAGTATCAATTTGTGGGTTGTAAATATTAATTTATGAGTACAACGATGCAATTAAACCTTATTTTTACGGATATTTGTCAAAAACACCTTTTATTTGGGAACGTAACAAATGCACATTCAAAGCTTAACATCATGCCAATTTAGCCGATTTACCGCGTCGCTCTGTACGACTTTGGTACTCGCGTTACGGAATTGGCCCTAACATAAGTTTTTATTACTGTATAACGATGAAATCTATATTTTTAGGAAGCTTATAAAATATTCTATCATTTTTATAATAACATCATTTACGCTAAAGTTCCATTTTCTTGAATTATTCTGGTAAGTAAGCAAACGTAAAAAGTAAAAAAAAAACACACTTTCATAAATATTTTTAAAACCGTTCATTATACGTTATAGGCGTCAAGAATACAATTATAGTACGTTTAATAAGCTTTCAACTGACACCTCACTCGAACCGATTGGTACAATAGAACCCGAGATTTGAACAAAAATCAACGACGGTCGGCCGCCATCTTTATGACGTCACAACTATGTGTGTTCCCCCCTCCATGAACTAAAACAGGTAGATTCGTGTTCTAGAGACAACAAGGAACACATCCATACCTGTTTTAGGTATATAAAAGAAATGTCGACGACTTTTTAAAACTGGCCGATTGCCTCATGACTAATTAGGTATGAATTTAATGGTCATAAATCATGTAAAGGGCGGCCCTTTAAGGCGGCATTAAATGCCCTTTATTTTAAGGGCCCCAATCAGCTGTCCTGTCCACGGGTTATCCTCGGTTTACGGTACTACCATATGCACTTTAGCTACAGAGTTCTAAAGAGGAGAATGTAAACCTTTCTATCTTCTAATCAAACGTTCGAATCTCCTCGATCGAGTCCTTTGGATCTCCTCAATTTGAGAGGTTTCAGTTTTGATTGATCGTGTGCATGTTATGCGACACGTTTGTTGTTTGTGAACTGACTGCAATGCAATAAATTACTATGTGACTTCGTACAACCATCATTGAATACAACGCAATAGATTTGAGTGCGTCGCAGTAGCAAGTACCTACCTACCAACCGCTGCCGACTACTATTTTCATACAAAAAATAAAACATGAGTCAAGAACATGGTTACTTAGGTACTTAACACATTAAACAACCAATTACCAAGCAACAGCAGTGCTTCTGGCGTCATGAGATAAATAATTATGATCTTTAGTTTAGGTATTTCATTATTTATTTAGCGTCTGAATAGGCCAGTAGCCGGTCGAGTCGAGATGCGTAAGACGCACTACTCGCCGTTATTTTAAAGGCGTAGCACTCCTGTCCGTATGGTAATAAACACGTGCCAAACCTGCCGGAACACTCACATTCAAAAACAGATTTTCCGTCACTATTTATTCATTTCTCACAAGATTGCATTACAATTTTATCAGATTGTATTGATAGGTATATATATTTTTATTTTGTTGTCTTAGGTACCCAAGTAAATGTAATACAAAATTATACTATTCTGTTGTGAATTCTGTATTCTGCACCTATTCTGTGATCTGTGATTTGACATCTCTTACTCAACTGATCAGGGGTGCTACCGCGAACTTCGAAAATCGAACTTCGCATCATACCGTCCCTTTCCGTCATATAGAATATAACACGAGAGTGAAAGGGACGGCACGACATGAAGTTCGATTTTCGAAGTTCGCGGTAGCACAGCAGCTGTGCTACCGCGAACTTCGAAAATCGAACTCGTATCGTCCCTTGCCGTCATATAGAGTATAGCACGAGAGTGAAAGGGACGGCACGACACAAAGTTCGATTTTCGAAGTTCGCGGTAGCACAGCAGTTTAAAAAAAGTAATACTCATAACTTATGTAAGTCTATGCGGATTGCAACAAAGCGGTGTTTTACTTATTTATTTGTTGGTGTTTGTTACTAATAATATTCCTTAATTGTATGGAAAGTTTGACTGAGGTTTGACTAGTTTCTATTTTCTATGATATGTCTACATATGCACCATATTAACGTTTATTATTGGTCTGTATCTCTTACTGGTCTGTGTTGTATTCGCAAGTTGGTGCAAATCACCCTAAAGCCAGATATACACAATGCCCTAGTCTAGTCTGTGCAATGCCTATTACTCAGAGTACCCAGACTAGACGTGAAATAATAATACCGCTAAGAGCAAGATGATCATATACTAAATTGAATAAGAGCGACAGAGACGGATATATAATTTTTTGCCTTTGTCATAGTTCCGCTTTTCTTTACTTGCCTCAATGTCATCTAAACGTCAAGTCAAATAGTTTAAGGCAAATAAACGATTACCCGGCCAAATTAAAGAGGTTGTTTATTGTAAGCCGCCAGGCGTTTAAGATTAGTTCTCAATTTAGCTGCATAAGAGCTTCTCTGTCCCCCCTTGGGGAAACTCGTATTGGCTATGTGCACGTCAGAAACGTCAAACGTCAAGCGTCCCGGGACAATGTCAAACTCAGAGGTGTCAAATAATGACACATTAATATTTTATTCATTTTAGTAAACGAGAAAGACCTCTTACTGGAAATTTTACTGAGTTAAAGAAAATAAATGAATAATTTTTAAGAAAAAAAAACCGACTTAAATTGGGGAGGCCTGTGAAAGATTATTATACTTAGATAGTGCACTCTTAGATTCCACATACTTAATAAAATAAAAATGGCTATAAGTATGTTTATAATGATAGAAGACTAAGTACCCTCAATTCCTCATGGAATCCTCCATCAGAACTCAAGCTTGACAAAAATGTGTCTTGAAAACCTAGCTTGCTTGACAAACAAAACGAAGAGAACAAATCGCCAAACGTGAACTACATGTCGTTGAAGAGTTCCGTTCTGATCATCATCAGCTGTTCCACTTTATCAATAGTCACTTTTTTGAATGAAAATGCTTGATAAGTTCATGAAAATACTAAAATCACTATTTGTGTGCCTTTCACATTTGAGGAGTTCCCTCGATTTCTAATGGATCCCATCATCAGAACTCGAGCATGACAAAAACTAATCGTGAAAATAGAACTTGCTTAACAAACACAACTAAAAGGACAAATCGTCAAACGTGATCTTTTCGTCGTTGAAGAGTTCTGTTCTGATCATCATCAGCAGTTCTACTTCATCAAATGTCACATTTTCGTATGAGAATGCTCGATTTTTTGATAAAAACACAAAAATCACTATATGTTTGCCTTTAAGATTTGAGGAGTTCCCTCAATTCCTCATGGATCCCCATCATCAGAAATCGAGCATGACAAAAATTAATCGTGAAAATACAACTTGCTTAACAAACACAGCTAGGAATACAAATCGCCAAACGTGAACTTTTCGTCGTTGAAGAGTTCTGTTCTGATCATCATCAGCAGTTCCACTTCATCAAATGTCACATTTTTGTATGAAAATTCGCGATTTGTTGATGAAAACACAAAAATCACTATATGTTTGCCTTTAAGATTTGAGGAGTTCCCTCAATTCCTCATGGATCCCATCATCAGAACTGAGTTTTGACAAAAACGGGACCAGCTTGGATATACTTACAATAAAAAAAAAATCGGTTAAGAAATGACGGAGTTATGGAGTAACAATCATTAAAAAAAAACATACAACCGAATTGAGAACCTGCTCTTTTGAAATCTTGAAGTCGGTTAATAAATACAAACGAAACGAATCGTAGGAAACCGTTAAGAAACCAATAGGAAACGTGAAAGTAAATTTGACAGCTGTCCGCGGTAAGTACAGATTTCTGCCGTGGTGTGCGCTGCGATCGCCTAGCTTACCCCCACCACCTACTTCGCACATAGCCTATAGGATCTCTATAGAAATCCTTACTCGAGGCCCATTATATAGGACACAGTAGTGCGTTAAAGGGAGAAAGACATATTTTCATCTCGTTCCACCGCATAAAGATACCTAAACCGGATTGAGTACTGTGACGAAAAAGTGAGACCAACAGAGAAGCCAAACTCGAGGATTGCATCTCGTTTTAATGAGGGTGACCAAGTCCAAGTACATTTGTGGATATGAGGATTATTTCTAATATAGGTTCTATGTACAATGAAATTTAAACTAAATTAGGTAGTAAATAAAATAAGAATATTTTTCAAAGAAATAACTATTTTCGCTAATCACAAGTTTGTGTATCCATACATTGTTAAACAATATAGTCTTGTGTAATTTTTGCCTAAACCCTATTTTATTTTCCAAATCTCTTACCAAATGTGTTTTCCCGTGATGAGCCATGCGTAAATTAAAAAAAGACGAGGACGAGTTTTAATTCACCATCATCAGATCAGCACGGTGCCGGTGGTGCCATGATACACGAGTTCGGTAGGTACATTGTTACCGAAATATACAATATTACATAATACAATATTACATCGTTACCGAACTTTGCCGGTATCCAATTGAGCTGAAATTTAGCATACTGTACATAAGTATGCTAAATTTCAGCTCAATTGGATACCGGAAAGTAGTTGTAAAATGGTTAAAAAATTGGAACGACAAGTAAGTAAGTACTTGCACAGTTTAATCACATACAGTCCAAGTTAAACAAAAGCTCGTAATGTTAACAAAATTGTTAAAAGATTTAATTTCAACTGACCTTTAGAAAAGGTTTTCTCACTAAACACTTAATAACGAATATTTTTGCAAAACCAGCCCAAGTCATAGTCAGCCTAATCATTTTGACATTTGTCTTGTCGTTTTATCGTAAAATATAACAAATTGTTCCTTACCTGTGAAATGATATTCCACAATTCATAAAACTTTCACTTTTACAACCCTTTACACAACATGTTTTCACTATTTTCAACTAATTTCATCAGCCGCTTATTTTCATAATTTCAAATTTGACACCGTTAATGTTGGGGATAGCAACTAATATTTGAAAAATACTACTATATTTATTGCAATACTAGGTATAAGTCAGTTAATAATGTTGATATTTTATACAATTACGAATGAGGTCAAATTTAAATTATCCCTGATAAACATGCAGTACTAGTTAGTACAAGCAAGTAATTATATTCAGTATTCTAAAATAACCACAACATATATTTTTTTTACACTGGCAACTTCTGCGAGTGAGACACCGCCCTCCGGTTGGTTGCTCTCGCTCGGACCGCTTTCTCTAGTCTGTCATAACAGGATATTAACTGTATTACGCGGGAATATGGTTCAATTTTGAATAGGTCATAAAAGTTTGTACTCAATCCGGTTTTGGTATAGATCTGTGGTCCGCTGTGTGGATCTGGCATAATGGTGGGCATCCACTACTGCCCGGCTAGTATGATAGCTTATACCGTCACGTTATATGGCTAAAATGTACTGAAACGTCACATAAACCGTGACGGTATAAGCTATCATACTAGCCGGGCTGATACCAGGGTACACCGGGTAAGGACACTCCCTACAAAAGGTACATCCGCGGCTCACGCATACATACACGCGGCGATGTGTGCGCGGCCGCTTGTGCTACGCGCTAATTGATTGACGTGTCGGCCGGTCTCCCCCGTTCTCAGTCGGGGCCACAGATATCAGAGTGTCGGGGCCGCCTCGCCGTCGCGGCAACACGGTTAAGGTAAAGTCAGGCCGGAAATTACTTCGCGCGAATCGCGCGGCAAATTAAGTCACCTTACGACCGTCATTGTTATGTTTATGGATGTTTCAATTCCTAAATATTGCCGACCATAACTTGAGTCTATTTATAATAGTGCGTAATATTAGGTATGAATTACATAGGAACAGATCAAGTAACAGCACGTTGTACCTTGAATACCTAAACACTTCGTACTTATTTTTAAAATAAAAATTAATGATAATAATGAAGTTCGTAATGTAGTGGTTCATTATTTTATGTCGTAATCATTTAAATACTCTTTAATGGAATAATAATATATGCTTTTTTAACTAGAAAATAGAATATATGTACTTAGATCATGAATGTTTGGTATGTGGAGGAATTGGAGCCCTATTGCTGTCAGTCGCGTGTCCGTCTGTCACACATTTTGTACCGAAGATTTTTTTAAATTCCCATTGACAAATCGTCGGGTGACAAGCAAAAGTCACTAAAATATCTGTCACTGATCCTCAAAACCTCGTATCTCAGTACTACATCGATATTGAGATACGAGTTTTACTTTAAGTAGGTATTTGTTACTTAGTGACTTTTGGTTGTCAGCCGACGATATCATCTTGAAATTTAGTGTTGTTTATCATTACGTATATTTTAACAGAAAATAAAAATACAGAAAAATCAGATTTGTTTTTTAGTTGTACAGAACACTCGGTGCGCGAGACCGACTCGCACTTGGCCGGTTTTTTTTCATTAATTTACTTAAACACGCATCTTTATCTATCAATTCAAACGAATAATATAGGAATGATGCTAATCACATGTCAAAACAAAGAAAGACGTTTTGTACAACCCTGCGTTCGAACAACTACTTATTACCGATGACGTCACAACTGTTCCTAACGGCCGCACTGTCCCTACCCTGTGTACCCTGCTGATACCGTATCCCACCGACCACTTGTTATGTGGTCTGTGCGTATACTGCGTATCCATATAATAGGTTATGATGGCCGGTGACAGAGTGCTATAATCGTCTAATAGGCCATAATTGCCGGTGACCGTGCGTGTTTCGTGTACCTATTGTCAACTGGACCACACCACTCCACAGAAAGGGCCAGGATATTGCCTACAGTCAGTCGCGGGGACCAGGGGCCTTTCAGCTCGAAGTACGAATTTTTCTATGGAAATGTTAGTTTAACTTGTTTGTACCAGATGTTACTGGGTGCTATCTCTATCGCACTTGCATATTGAAGTGACAGGGATGCAGCGGTCGTGCGGTTAGTTCTTACTAAATACACAACGGCGCTACGATCTATGTGGAGTATTTCACTGGTATCTCCATCTCAGTATATATATTGTACTTTGTGGCGGGGACTTCCACGTCCAGAGGGCCTACTCCGAACTTCGTCTCGTGCCGTCCCTTTCACTCTCATGTTATACACTATATGAAGGAAAGGGGACGGTTCGATTTTCGAACTTTGGAGTAGACCCCCAGGTCCACAAAAAGATAGGAGGTATAGATCCGTGACTCATCCAATATCTTTGTCCAAATTTCTGTGACGGAGGCCCATTCCACTTATCCCATACGAGGGTAAAACTGAAAGTTTCGGGAATAGAAGAAAATATGCAGTATAAGTGAGTTTATTTATTTTTATTGTTTTTCAAAATATTCTCCTTTGTATTTCATGCACTTATGCATGCGTTCAAACCAGTCCATAAAGCACTTTTTGAACTCTGAAGTAGGGGTCGACAAAATGGCTATTTTATAGGCCTCCACTGCTTCTTCTGGCGTCTGAAACCGCTGACCACGCAGTTTGTCCTTGATTCTGGGGAATGTAAAAAAGTCGTTGGGACTTAAGTCAGGGCTATATGGAGGGTGGTCCAATATTTCGACTTTTTCACCGTCCAGGTACTCAGTTGTTGTCCGAGCGGTGTGTGGGCTGGCGTTGTCGTGGTGAAGGATGATGCGACGACTAGGGTTTGTTTTTCGGAGTTTAGCAAAGACGTTCGGCAAACAAATAGTGGTGTACCAATCAGCATTGACTGTTCTACGATCCTCAAGAGCCACAGTAGCTACGTGACCAGATTTAGAGATAAACGTAGCCACCATCTTCTTAGCCGTACTGCGAGAACGAACAACTTTTGTGGGTTTGAGCTCGTCTTCGAAGACCCATACTCGGGATTGGTTTTTAGTTTCAGGCTCATAAGCGTATATCCACGACTCGTCACCTGATACTATGCTAAAAACAGCATTTGAGCGTCCCTTGTTAAATCTTTTCAAAGTTTTGCGGCACCAATTGACACGGACTATTTTCTGCTCGTCAGACAATAGGTGAGGTATCCAACGGGAAAATAACTTTTTCACGCCTAATTCTTCTTTTAAAATAATTTGTATTTGACTCATTCCAATACCCAGGTGCTCTTGAATTTCCCGATATGTCACATGTCGGTCTTCATTTATCAGGCGACGCACAACATCGACGTTTTCTTGCGTGACTGCCGATTTTGGTCGACCTTCACGCACTTCGTCGGTGAGGGATACACGGCCACGTTGAAATTCTGAATACCACCTGTATATTGTAGTCTTTGAAGGAGCTTCAATATTAAAAGCAGCAACCATCCGCTCTTCACATTGTTTTTGTGTTAGTCCACTTTTAAAGTCATAATAAATCATAGCTCTGAAATTTTCACGGCACAATTCCATTTTAAGCAGTGACTCGACGACTTCAATAAACAATTGAAACCGAACCATACTTTTTTTTTTCTAAGTGGCCAGTGTGTTGAGATAAGGAAACTTCAGAGATTATAAAAAGGTATAATACATGTTAAAAATAAATCAATAAGTATTCGATTCCCGCCACTTTCAGTGCAAGCCTCGTATCTTTGTCCAAGTTTTATTCATTCGTAGCCATATTGATGTAAATGCCATCACAGAACGCCATTAGATCAGAATCTCTGATTAAATGTCGGGGTCCCGTCCGAGTTTGATGAAATCATCCAATTTCTTTGACGGAGGCTCATTCCACTTATCCAATATCTTTATAAAAGTTTTTCCCCTCACTAGCTCGGAAAGCCGTCTTTTATCCTTTGAAACAAGCGGGCAAAAACGCATTTTATCCACAAGTGGGGAAAGTAATATGATCTTGGAGCGTGTTTGAGTAGCTTTTGACAGATAACAAAACGTAAAACGCTCCTAATAATGGTTCGTTTGATATCATCATCATCATCATCATCATCATCATGTCAGCCGAAAGACGTCCACTGCTGGACATAGGCCTCCCCCAAAGACTTCCACAATGACCGGTCCTGCGCCACCCGCATCCAGCGGACACCCGCGACCTTTACCAGGTCATCGGTCCACCGTGTGGGGGGCCTGCCCACGCTACGCCTTCCGGTACGTGGTCGCCACTCGAGAACCTTTCCGCCCCAACGGCCATCGGTTCTACGTGCTATGTGCCCCGCCCACTGCCACTTAAGTTTAGCAATTCGGAGGGCTATATCGGTCACTTTGGTTCTGCTGCGGATGGCCTCATTCCTGATGCGATCACGCAGAGAAACTCCTAACATAGCTCTCTCCATTGCTCTTTGGGTGACTTTGAGCCTTTTTATGAGGCCCATAGTAAGCGACCACGTTTCAGTACCATATGTCATCACTGGCAACACACACTGGTCAAAGACTTTCGTCTTGAGACACTGCGGAATATTGGACGAAAAGATGTGCCGTAGCTTCCCGAACGCTGCCCAGCCGAGTCGGATTCGACGATTAACCTCTTTCTCGAAGTTGGACCTACCTAACTGGACATTCTGTCCTAGGTATATGTAATCGTCTACAACTTCGAGCGTAAAGTGTCCGATTGTTAAGGGAGTTGGTGCGACATGGACATTTGACATGATCTTCGTCTTGTCTACGTTCATCCTTAGACCAACTCGCTCGGAGGCTTTACTGAGGTCATTGAGCATTGTACTTAAATCTTCCATGGTCTCAGCCAAGACTACTATATCGTCAGCAAACCGAAGGTGAGTGAGGTACTCGCCATTTATGTTGATGCCTAGCCTTCTCCAGTCCAGAGTCTTGAAAACATCCTTAAGTTTGATATCAATTATCATTAAATATATGATTTGAGAATTTTATAAAAATACCAAATTTAGCTTTATTTAATGATTTAAGTCGTAAACCTTAAACTTAAACGTCGTGAACGTAAGTCGTAAACGTAAACCTAAAAAAACTAACATTTTTTTTATAATGATATTGAGTATAATTATAAGCGCACAAGTTGAGTCTATGCAATTTCAAAACGCAGAACGTCAGAAATGTCATCATTGTCAAACACAACTTGTCATTGTCACCGACTCCGACTCACGTAAATATTATACACAACTTCCAGTTTTTTGTTATAATATCGTAAAAATATCAGTGATTCCATTAACGAAAATCATGCCTGTGGAACTGTGTTTTTTTGGATGTTGCACTTTCGTCGCTATAGTGAGGAGAAAAGTTTTGTGTTACACACGGGTGCAAAGTTGTATTTTACTTCTCGTGTGTTAAAACACTCGCTACGCTCAGGATTCTATTTTAGAACCACTCGCTTCGCTCGTGGTTCAACTATAGAATCCTTTCGCTAGCTCGTGTTTCAATTCCACACTCGCGGGTAAAATACAACTTTGCACCCTTGTATAACAAATAACTATTTTTCATGCCTAGCTATATTGATTTAAATCTCATCAATATCTTTGATCAGTTGTCGGGTTCCCTTCCAAGTTTGATGAAATCATGCAATTTCTTTGATCAAATGTAGGTATATAATTGGACAAAGATATTGCATAGTTTCGACATATGCACGTAATCTGCTGATTATCGCACTCGTGCTGTAATGTAGCACCATATGTACTGTAAACTCATTAAAGTCATTAATGTTGTTATGTTAAGCTTGAATGCCATCTAGTTAAGTAATTAGAAACGTAAATTCTAGATATAATATTTACCGTGTAAGCGTGTTGGTGTCATACTGTAAGCTTATATCTGAAGAAATAAAGGTGTATTATTATTAAAATATTATGTCCTTACCGGGATTGGAAAACTGAACCATCCTTTTAGTTGACTGGGCTGTTTTAGGTGACTGTTTAGTTTAACTAGGCTTACTTCGTTTTTGTCTCCTAGTTGTATTTTCAGGCGTAGTAGACTGAGAAACTATGAATAAAATACGAATACGCCGGTATGTACGGTCAGCATCAAAAGTTGCATATGAAGGGGCCATAAGTTTTTATTCCCTTATGATAAAGACTATTTAACTTTTTAAATGCGTAGTTAGTTTGATGCTGACTGTCATAGCACCTTACGTGACCTTACCCTAGGGGCTAGGGTATATTGTAGACAGGCGTCTTTATCTATGATGCAGGGTGTGCTTTGCACGCGGGCGCAGCGGTCATAGGGGGCGCCGAGCGCCGCTCGCGACGGAGCCCTATTTACTAGGGGGCGCCACTTACTAGGCGGCGCTAGGGGTTTGCACGCTACATGGGCCTGAGACGCCTCTGATTGTAGAGTCGAATAAGTATTATATTAATCTGTCTGAGTGTAAATGCGTAGCATATTCTTAAAACGTTTTGAAATAAGAAATAATTTAAATAATTAATTTATGTTGAGTATTTAATTTATCTGTCAATTAATTACAAAATGGTGAGTAAAAATCAAATTAATTCCACCTAAAAGCGATTTTACTGTCCGGCTGAAATTTGGTATACCTACTTAAGTTCGGTGGCAATACTTGGCACTATGGAGGTGGTCTGATGATTCAGCCGGAATGTAGTCAGTCATAGGAATTCCTAAACTACCCAAAATAAACCCGTCATGTTACAGCTCATTGGAAACCTCTTAACCCGTAGATAGTTGAGACCAGTGTCAAGAAACTTAGAACATTTTATTTGTATGGACTATGGACTTTGATGCATTCCTAGTCCAACATTAAAACGACTTCCGTTAAGGTTGCCTACACTGATTACGAATTAAAACGTAGTGATTATACGCTCAGTGGTTGAGACTGCGCAAATAAGAGTCTGCAATAAAAACCTGTAACTTGTTTTTACAAACTTTTAAATACTAACATATATTTAACTTCAAATGTTTGTCTGCATGTTCGGATCCTCATGATTCGAGTTCGGGTCAAATCATGGAACTGAAGTTTAGACTTGTTATCCTCAACAGGTTGAGCTAATATTTGGCACCCGACACAATGGGTTTTCCAAGAAAAAAATTGCATCCCCACTTTGTGTGGGGGAGGTACCATTTTTTCTAATTATATTCTACTGTTTTGTCGGTGTGATTGATACGTATGCCAAGTTATACAGCTGTCTAGTAGTAACGGTTACTGAGCAAGCCGCGGACAAACGGACGCACGGACATAGCGAAACAACGGTTCCATGTTTACTTCGGAACCCTAAAAAGGTGCAGTCGACAATAAAGCCTGTACTGTAAATGTAACTTTTGATCAAAACTTAATGGCATTACCTCAGACAGAATTTCGGGATTTACGGCATTTTGGAAAGTATTTTCGTATTTCGGTTATTCTTCTTTTTGACCGAGTGTAACGGGGGTCTTCTTTTCAGCTTCGGCAAAAATGCTTTCCTATGTCCGGCCGCCGGATTTCCGGATTTACCGCAGTTCTCGTTTAATTTTATGAGCAGGTTTGATTGTTATATATAATTTTTGTGTAGAGTCAGTTTATGGAAATCTTGAAATTTGAAATAGAAAAAAAACCGAGGTTTACAGCTCACAGAACCACTAGTTAATTGAGATTCTAAAACTATGTAGTATAGGAGACTTGGGAGTATGTATGAAAAAAATAATGTGTACATAACAATTTTATATAAAAGTCAACTTTTACAAGAATCATAATAATCCATCACATAATTGAATACAGTCCTTTGAAATAATGTTACGAAATAAAGGTACACAATACACATTTAACACCATATTCTAAAAATAGTTAAAACGATCGACAAGACAAAAATAAATGGCTCAAGTGACATGATTGAATGTTTCCATTTTCCGAATGGAAGGCTAGTGGCGTAGCTTGCGTGGGTCTGGCCGGGAAATAGTGTGGGCCGTCTTTGATTTAGTTTTTAGATTTTAGGGGCCAGAAGAGTAGCTTTCCCCCTTGGGATTGGTATTTAGGTTTGTGTCGATAGCATGGGGATTACCTAGGGTGAACCGCCCCTACCGCCTCCCTAGCCACGCCACTGTGGAAGGCATTTAGGCTTGTTGTTTGGCCGCGTTCAGGATCTCCCTAGAGATGATGAGCCTTTGGATCTGGGACGTTCCCTCGTAGATTTGGTAGATCTTGGCGTCGCGCATCAATTTCTCGACCGGGTACTCGGTGTTGAAACCGTTGCCTCCGAAGATCTGGACAGCGTCGGAGGCGTTCTTGTTCGCGACCTCCGAAGCGTGGCACTTGGCCACTGACGCTATCACCGTGTTTTTGAAGCCTGAAAAAGTCAGTTCGTGAGATTAGATTTCAATAGCTATGTGAGAAATACTTTTTTGATGTACACAACTGTTATGAAAACTTTTATTTTTAAGGTTCCGTACTTTTTGAGGAAAGAACGGAACCCTTATAGAATCTTTCGTGTATGTCTGTCCGGCACAGCTATTTGCCACGAAGATACTGGACCGATCGAGTTGAAATTTGGTAATCGGTGGACCAAGGACGAACGTGTTATGTAAATTAATGAATAATAATGAATCATAAAAACATGGAGTAATAATATTGCAGGGTAAATAGCAATAAAATAGTTTTGCATACTAATCGTGTCACATACATATCAAATCAAAGGGATCGTTGCAAGAATCACAAATTATAAATAGTTTAAGTTATTTAAGAAAAAAGTCCGAAATTTACTTAAGTTATTTTTGAATAAGATACAGAAAGTAAGTCTACTTTCGACCCCTTAAAAATGCATACTCTCCTTTTTAACACCCCATATTGGAACTGGATGTGGAAAGGCCGGAGTCGAATTAAGGATGATTCACAGTAGGCCGTTCCGTGTCTGTCCGTTTTGTATGGCAGCTAGATGTGCGGCCGGGCTGCGTCCGGGCCCCGTGACGCTCGGAAGGGGTCCGGCTCGACCGCTTTCGGTCAAAACAAACGTTTGTCGGCCGATCTAGCTACTGCTGAGGCTCTGATGCAGCCCAGTCTCGGCCCGAAGAATCATCCCGTAGAGTCATACCATGGTCGACGAGCCACGCCGCCCGCTGCCAGGCGAGCCGGGAGGTCTCAACACCCATGGCCATGTCGGCGAGCATGAACGCCACAGCCTGGTGCATGGCGATGGGGACGCCGAACGTCTTGCGCTCCAGCGCGTACTTCGTGGCTTCATGGAGAGCTCTGTTTGCGAGCCCGGTGGCACCAGAAGCTACCTGTTGGGTTAAGATGACGAATTTAAAGAGAAAGGCTGAGAAATTGCTTGTTGCCTTGAACATGGATATGAGGTTCAAGTAAGTCTAAAGGAGTTATTACACCTTCCTGAATTCAGAACGTTTAGAGCGGGACGTACATATATGTTAGAGTCCTCTCGGCTTCAACTCCCCTCCCCTATTCAGGATGCTAAATTCAGGCCCAATGTAATGCCGGTTCAAAATGATTACCGCGACCGACTTAGACTAGTGGGGAGTAACCCTGCCTACGAATCTGATCCTGGGTTCGAATCCCGGTCATGAGGGCAAATATTTCCGTGAAGAGCAGGAATATTTGTTTCAGAATCTTGGATGTTTTCTATTGATTTAAGTATTTACTTACATATATATATACTCGTATAATTAACCTCGCAGTCCCCGTGTACATGTACAAGTACAAAATAACGATAGTACTTCAGACCTGACATTTTAATTGCATAGCATAAATAACTGCCTAATGTACTTAACCTAGTTCAAATTTAATGATTCACTATAAACTATATTATATACACACTGAATAAAACAAATGGCAAGAATTTAAACAAAATCGAAAAAGTCACGTCTGGGACTGAAGCACTTCTCTTAGTTCGTTTGTGTGGTAGTACAACACTGGTTAGTACAGTTGAAAAAAAAAGGACTTACAAGGTCAAATATATCGTTGTTTAGTGCCAAAGCCTTTTGAGATTACTATGAGACTAGTACGATTTGTGTAAGATTGTCCTCCTAATATTTATCCCATCAAAAACATAAATGTGAAAATGGGAGCCAAGTTCAATATTAATATTATGCGTGGTTGTCGTCTTCACCG
The DNA here is from genome assembly GCA_905163555.1 of Notocelia uddmanniana. Classification (NCBI taxonomy): domain Eukaryota; kingdom Metazoa; phylum Arthropoda; class Insecta; order Lepidoptera; family Tortricidae; genus Notocelia; species Notocelia uddmanniana. The sequence continues at coordinate 51,005,140 of LR991052.1, forward strand.
ACAAAAGAATTGAGATCTAAATGGGTGCCAAGTTCCGTAGATTCTCTGAAATGGTGCCAAGTCCGGCACTACATTGTTTCTTCGCCAAATGGTACTTTTTAAGAGTGAATGCACGAGTTATTATACAAAATACCCAAATCGCTATAGGTGCACCTCAAATATTTGAAGAGTTCCCTCGATTTCTCCAGGACCCTATGATCAGATTCTTACCTGATAACTATGGGACTACCCTTAAAAGTATACCGTTTCAAACTAAAATAGATTTTTCCAAATCGGTTAGTAAATGGCAGAGTTCTGAGGTAACTAGCATAAACAATAATAAAAGTAATAAAAAAATCACTTTTTTCTGATTTTTTTTCTGGTGTACACACACAATTACCAAGCTGCATGCCAAATTTCAGCTTTCTAGGTCATCTGGAAGTGGGTTAGGTTTTTGATTACTAGTCAGAAAGTGGTAAAAATGCCGTTTTTTGGAATTTAATATCTCAATCATTATTAACCCTATATTTATGAAACTTGGGGTTCTAGTTGTTCTCAAGGATCTTAATAAACATGTACCAAATTTCATTTTTTTATGTTAGATAGATTTGGAGTTATTGGGGGGTCAAAAGTGGCTCCAACGGTTCCAATGTTCCAATAACACACGGCTGCTGTCCGCCAGTTCCTGCGGTGAATTTGGCTGGACACGCTGCCGCGTGTCTAGATTTTTATTATTTAATTATGCGCCAGGAACTGTCCTAAATAAAAGTATCATTAAACTATGTAAATTAACGCTAAAATTTGAAAGAGCAATGAGCAAATCATGGGTTCAACAAAAAAGGGAAATATGATATAATGACATACCTACTGCTAATTTGTACCCAAGGTAAGCAGATAATTTTACTACATACTTCTATCAATATTTTCAAACCATTCCACTATATAAATATAACATTACGAGTATGTTCTATTTTAACCCAGGGGGTAAATGCCATAATCGCCACGCTTGGCATGCGAGTTGTCGATCGCAGTATCTCTAACGCCCTCTAGCTACATACGTTGTAACACGATTCGGTTAAGTAATAAATGATAGACAAGCTTACTTCCTAAAAAATGTCCTTTGAAATGTCTCAGACCTAGAAATGAAATTTTAGAATTTTCATAAAAAATTAATCCTTAGGCCAACTATAATGTATGTTAAATCAGCAGTTAAATGTAGTAAAATCCTACCATGTTAAGATTTATTTCAAAACCAGAAATTAAAGCTCTATTCAGCTTGAACTATACCGGTTTAATTACCAAGGGCAGAAGATATGATAAATCATCCTCAAGACGTTGCCAGTAATTGAAGTTATTCCCGTCTTGGGCATATACACTTCAATCCCTCGCTACGCTGAAGATTTTACTTTAGAATCTTTGTCTCCTCTCAGGATATCGGCGGAAATATATCATTTTGATCCTTTGAGTGACCCACCATCTACTAATAATCAATTTGGTAGAGATATATCACCTCTTCTTTTAAAAACGCCTTCACATATGTTTTCTACCAGACTACGAGTATACCATATTACGAATTGGTTAATATATATATGACCCGTTTGAATTATGTTAAAATCGTAATAAGGGCCCAAATTACTTATGCGTTACCATATTATACTGCCCGTCTTTTACAACCCCCACACGAAATGAGCACTGCATTATTAATTAAAGGTTTTTTTTTGTATTCTGGGGCAGTAAATTATTCAAGCATAATGCTATAATGCATAATGCAATTCAAGCTATAATGTTCGAGTGAACATAAAAGTAATATTACCTACATACACCACTTAGTTTCGATTTTTTATTTCAAAATGTGGAGACGAACTTTATGGTCATCATCATCAAAAAGTAAAATGTAGTAAAGTAGTTAAAGTGTGTTACCGGTGGACGGGTCTTGTCGAAGGCGCCCATGGCGATTTTGAAGCCTGCGCCTTCGCCGATAAGCACGTTCTCCTTGGGGATGCGCACGTCCTCAAATGTGATGCCGCGCGTATCAGATGCGCGCTGGCCCATGTTTTGTTCCTAAAATGAACATATTAGACAAATACAATAGTTACTTACGGAGGTATTCCACTCATCCAATATCTTTGTCCAATATACATTTGATCAAAGAAATTGGATGATTTCATCCAACTTGGATGGGACCCCGACATTTGATCAAAGATTATGATGACAGTTAAATCAATATGGCTACGCATGGAAAAGAATAAAACTTGGACAAAGATATTGGATGAGTGGAATGGGCCTCCGTCAAAGAACTTTGTTTAAAGATTTCACAAAGAAATTGGATGAGTAGAATACCACCCCGTATTAAACTCATCCAATATCTTTGATCAAAGAAATTGGATGATTTCATCAAACTTGGATGGGACCCCCCCCCCCCGACATTTGATCAAAGATTCCAATGACAGTTAAATCAATATGGCTAAGCATGAAAAAAAAAACTTGGACAAAGATATTGGATGAGTGGAATGGGCCTACGTCAAAGAACTTTGATCAAAGTTTTGACAAAGATATTGGACGAGTGGAATACCACCCTTATACGGATTGTGGAGCGACATTGTCCCCATAATTTCACTTTCTTAAATGATGACAACACACCATGCACCATCCCTCGCATCAATAACCATATAGTGTCTTTTCTGGTTTTCTAATTTATATTAAAGTTTAAAACCGTACCTTGCGTCCGGGTGTCACTCCAGGCCAGTCCCTTTCGACGATGAAGCCTGTGAACGCTTTGCTGGCCGGGCACTTGGGATCCGGGTTGGTTCGAGCCAGAACGAAGTACCTTCAAAAATATCATTTTTAGTATTTAAAATTTCATGATTATTAATTTTATTACTTAAGAAGTTGCAGCACAATATAATGATAATGATAGACCGTGGCTTCTAAATTTAAAATACAAAGCCTTGTAAAGCAGCTTGTAGTAAAACATACGGTGGTATTTACAAAGATAAGTACGTTTAAAGGACCTTTCATTAATGCTTACCAGTTGGCCACACCGCCATTGGTGATCCACATTTTCTGTCCATTCAGGATCCATTCGTCACCTTTCTTCTCGGCTTTGGTTTTAATGCCGGCCACATCGGAACCTGCACCGGGCTCGGTTACACCGTAAGCCTAAAGTGTGTTTAATGTTTTGTTAAATATTACATGAGCTAATATAAAACATACTTGATTGAATGACTGCAGTCGGGAGTGCATCCAACAGTGTTAGGAATTTTACTTACTGCTACAAGCGGCTCGTCGATCAACCTGCCCAGATACTTCTTCTGCTGTTCCTTATTGCCAGCAATGATAACCGGGGTTTGCTGAAATATTCACAAATAACAGTATCAGCGTCATGACTGAGAGTAAAATTTAAGCAATGAATGTACTCATTAACAATACAATATTGTAAACCACACAAAAAGCAAGCAAGAAGTGTGATGTTAGTGAACAGCGAAGCAAAGCGGAGTATAAGGATCGACCCACAACGAAGCTTACGAGTAAAATATGCTAACGCTGCGTTAATGCAGTATAATATATGTATGACGAACACGTGGCGCATAAGACAACTCTGTATCAAGCTCCGTTGAGGACGTTCCCTAAAAACGAGTCTCCATGGAGTGATGATTTGGTATGCGAAATGTGTGGCAATTTGACCAAAGAATATATGCAGAAACGGATGAAGTATCGAGAACTTTATTTTATATCCCGCTACATGAAAAATGTTATAAAATAACAATGGAGTGAACGCTAACGATGAATAAATATTAGAAGAACCTTATTCAAAGTCTAGGTGATGAATAACGTGGTGAAGTATTATTTCTAGCAAGCTCGCCTGAAATAGAACATCACCCAAACTCCATCCGACTTTTATTCAGCGTTTCTTTCGACTCCCAACAAGTAGAATTGCATTAAGTTCCGTGCATATATCTGAACATAAATAGAATGACATATACAATTCAGTCCGTTCGTATTTTAATTTAGCTACGAATGTACAGGGAGTTAGTATTTATTACATTCGAACATAAATGAACAGGCCAATTGGTCACCATACTGTGCAATCGTGCTATTGTTTGGAATATATTAGTCAAAGATATAGATTTATCGGTCATTCTACGGACACTACTAATAAAAAAACACACTAAAATCTACTTCACACAGACAATTCAGTTAGTAATCACTAAATTTGTTGTACAAGTCAGTCAATCAATAAACTGCATGCGCTTCACTCACGCCAAGCCCACTGGCTTCCATTGCAGTCATGATACCGGTGCAGCCATAGGCCAACTCCTCCGCTACCATGCAACCTTCGAAAACTCCCATGTCCATACCACCTAAAGAAATGAAAAGGTGAAATGATAAGCGAACGAAGCGAGGGTTAGGAATTATAGTTTTGTTCACTTGAGTTTCATACATTTCAATAATTACGACTGGTGTCTATCTGATCTTTTATCTAGAGTACCGAGATTCGGTTACTAAGGTACTTAATAATGTAATAATAATAACAATCTATATGTATATAAAAATATTTTTAAGGTTCCGTATAAAAAAGATAAAAAAAAACCCTACAGCGCGACTTCGGCTGTTAGTCTGTCCACAAGTGTCACAACTCACCACTGCATGTGTACCTTAAGAATTAATACTATCGATTTGAAATGTGGAATACTTTGTAAACAAGGTCAACCCAATTTTTATTATTCCGAGATGACAGACGACATTAGTTTTTTTTTGGAATTTTACGTGATGACTGTTTCAGAAAATAACATATATTTTCTCGTATAATACAAAAATTAACGTAAACTTATTGCATCATTTTTCTAATCTCTAGGTTACAAAACAGGAGAGATGGTAGGTACGAGTCTGTTTATCAGCTACCGACGTTAATAGCTCATACAAATGTTCTCTGTGAATACCTCAGCTTATTTGTGAAATAAATAATGTCCTCAAGAACTATGTACATATATAAACACTAGCTTTTGCCCGCGACTTCGTCCGCGTAGAAGTCGTTCTCGTCTTAGAATTATTTGTTTTCCCATACAATTTTTCTCATGCTGAGATGTTTGGACGGCGTCGAGAAGGACACCAGGACCTTAGGGGTGTATTCTCTAGAAATCCTATAGTCATAACGAATGATTAAGTGCTTATTTCGGAAAATCAAATTAACGATTTTAGACGAATGAATCCCGTCAAAAAAATAACAATTATAATGATAGAAGTCTCGCTACGCAGTTCTGCCGTAAAACGTAGCCCCAAGCAGAGCGGCAAGGCACGCGAGACCGAAGGCCGAACGTCCCAACAGAGCGGGTTGTTTACGTAATGATTACGAGACCGAAAGCCGATCATTCACACACAGCGGCCTCCTTATGTATGGCTGAAGGCCCGATGGGCGTGCCAAGTCAAGCCAATAGTGTTATACACGATAATGAAGGCGTGGTGTAGGGCGGCAAGGCACGCGAGGCTGACGCAAGGCGAGCATAGTTATACACATTATGTATAGGTTATTTAGGACGACCTCATGTGTCTTATAAGCGACCATAAGGGCCGAAGGCCCCAAGTAGAGCGGCAAGGCACGCGAGGCCGAAGGCTGAGCGTACCAACAGAACGGGCTCGTTACGTAACTCGGAGGGCCGTAGGCCCTAAACCGAGTAGTAAGGCACGCAAGGCCGTAGTTTGAGCATCACAACAGAGTGGGTTCTTTAATAAGGCTGAGGGCCGAAGGCCCGAAGCTGAGTGTTAAGACACGCGAGGCGGAAGATCGAGCGTCCCAGCAGCGGACTCTATGAAGCCGAAAGCCCGAAGCTAAGAGGTAAGGCACGTGAGGCCGAAGGTCGAGCATCCCAACAGAGCGAGAGCATCTCAAATATAAAAAATCAGCAAAAAATCAATAATGTGATTATTTATAGACGTAAAAAGGATGATTGTAATAGAATTACAAACATTTATTTCTCAAAAATATGTTACAATGAATTTTTAACGGCAGCTTCGACTCAGGCTTCTTCGCCAGAAGAATCACTTCGGTTAGACGAAATATAGTAGTTTCCATCTGCCGAAGAATCATCTGAGCCACGATTTTATGGCCTGATCTTCATTTTTTACACTAATTTAAACTTTTTTCCCTTTTCGTGAGGTGTTCATAGTCGCGCCGTTGATTTTTATCGACAAAACTTTAATTGTTAATCGTGTTAAAAAAGTTACACTAACACTGACCATACGTCAAGAACATAAATTTAACTATTTATAAATATCGTACATGCTCGTTCTTATCTGTTTTGGTGGCGTCACTGCATGTTAGGAAAATACTAAAACCGACATTAAAGACTACCCACCAGAAAAAAATATACGAGCGAATAAAAGTTTACGCGACGTACATCATTCGTAAGTCAGTGGTTGAGGGTTAAAGGGCTAAACGCTAATTAGTTTTCAAATTTTGAAGAAACCGTGGCGGCTGGCGCGCACACAACTCAGCGTCCCGGCGCAGCGCTCGTTTACTTCTTTTTTTTCAGTTTTTAACCGACTTCAAGATTTCATTATCAATTCGGTTGTATGTTTGTTACTCCATAACTCCGTCATTTCTTAACCGAATTTGAAAATTCTTTTTTTGATTGTTAGTATATATATCCAAGTTGGTCCCATTTTTGTCAAAACGCAGTTCCGATGATGGGATCCATGAGGAATTGAGGGAACTCCTCAAATCTTACAGGCAAACATATAGTGATTTTTGTGTTTTTATCAACAAATCAAGCATTTTTATACAAAAATATGACATTTGATGAAGTGGAACTGCTGATGATGATCAGAACAGAACTCTTCAACGACGAAAAGTTTACGTTTGGCGATTTGTCCTCCTAGCTGTGTTTGTTAAGCAATTTCTATTTTCACGATTAATTTTTGTCATGCGCGAATTCTGACGATGGGATCCATGTGAAACTCCTCAAATGCGAAAGGCAGACAAATAGTGATTTTAGTATTTTCATGAACTCATTAAGCATTTACATTCAAAAAAGTGACATTTGATGAAGTGGAACTGCTGATGATGATCAGAACGGAACTCTTCAACGACGTGTAGTTCACGTTTGGCGATTTGTTCTCTTCGTTTTGTTTGTTAAGCAAGCTAGGTTTTCAAGACACATTTTTGTCAAGCTTGAGTTCTGATGGAGGATTCCATGACGAATTGAGGGTACTTAGTCTTCTATCATTATAAGCATACTTATAGCCATTTTTATTTTATTGTATGGAATCTAAGAGTGCATCATCTAATTATAATAATCTCTCACCGGCCTCCACCATATTTTTTTTCTTAACAATTATTATCTTAACATTTTACAAATTTTAAATGTGAATGTTCTTTCTTTGTGGTCTAGTATGTGCTTATCAATTTTCAAACCTGTAACTGATGTATTATAGGAGTTCCCATACAAAATTCAACCCCTCTTTTTACCCAAATATGCAAAAAAATTATAGCCTAAAACCTGACCGGGGATTATCTAGTAAAGTTTGCATCAAAATCCGTTCAGCCGTTTTCACGTGATGCGCGGTCAAGTAAACAGACAAACAGACAAAAATTCTAAAAACTGTTGTAACGTGTTCTGTTATAGGTTCTAAGTATCCCCAGCCAATTTTTTTTAATTATCTTTCATGTACAGACTTTCAACCCTCTTCAGCTTTATTATATGTATAGATAACTAGACACAAACAAAAATTATGTATCTGTAAAATTGTAACGAAATGACGATTTTATGAATATATGTTCCCGAACAGCGTAAAAGGAAATGATTGGACGCCTTAAACCCGCAATAGCAAATCCTAAATCAAGACTATATTTGAATTTAATTCTATAAAAATAATGAGACGAAAAAAAAAATTAAACAATAAGGGAAGCGTACCTACTCCACTAACTTTTCAAATCCACTCTTCCTTCACATTATTTATATACTTGAACATGTTATGTGGACTTATATCACTTTTGTGCATGTAAAGTTACACTCTGGAAGAGCGGTGTCTCTTGACACAGGTATCTCGATACTTAAAGGAGACACCAGCCTGTATTTTGTTAAGTATCCTATCGTTACTGAATAAACTATTAAACTAAACTATTTTTCATTTCCGTTCTTTGTTATTGCTATATCTATTTCATATTGTTAGTAATCTTTCATTCATCCTTTATACACTAACATCTCCAAATCAAAACCAGCATAGCATAACCTTCGCAATTATTATAATTAAACAATCATAATATTAATAATACAGGATGCAGACAGCATCATGTATTTATGTAGCTATTCAAATTATCGATTCGACAGCATTGCAATGAAATATCAGATATGTCCGCTGTTCGCATTCACACCTTAAGTCGTGTCGAATTTACACTTGCGCAGGTTTGAGTTTTAAACTAAACGATTTTGATATACGTCCTAAGCATCTTTAAGCAATAAAATGCATACATATTATAGCAATTTAACCACTTCACAATTCGAGAATACTTTTGAGTATAAATAAATACTTATACATGAACATGTCAAGCAATGCGACCGAATAGGTTAAGTCCGGGATAGTTGGCAATAGTTTTCCTTAAACACTGTAAGAAATTAATCTTACATATTATATTACTATAAAAATGTTTATTTGTAAATATATTATATTATTATCTTTCAATATTCAACTTTGACTTATTAAACAAAAAAGTGATATCTTCTAATTGAATCAACCTTAAAATAATTCTCACCTCCTCACCTCATTCTTACCTCTCTCGAGGTATCTGGCTGTGATGCCATGCTATAACCATTATTTAGCAAATATGGCCATATAATGGCAAATTTGAGTTTATTTGGTTTTTGGGTCTTTAAACCACATTTGTAACTAGTCTGCCAATTCAGTATTATTTTCAAGACACCGAAATTGGTACACTTTGCACTGAAGCCAGTATTTTGAAGGAAGTATTCTGTAGTAATTTTCTCCACATCCGTGGCAGTTTTTTTTGTTTTTCTTGACGCGAAGCGAACAAAACTGTAACTAGTAACATCTAGTCAACACTTCTATGAAATATTTATATGGGCCATCTCTATCTTATGGCCATCTACCCCGGAATTATCCTATAGGATGATAGCAACGTTTCAGTCAGTCTACTAATTATAATTAGCTATGATTTATAAGCCATAATCGAATAACCGCGTTTAATAGGTATGCGGTAATTTGTAAATTGCGTTGCATGAATATTGAGCGAGGTTGTAATGTTTCAACTCACTCCTAAGTTAGTGCTGATGATGGCTGTCTTAATGCCTGTACATCCGAAAGCAAATTCTTCAGACAGAATACATTCTTCGAACACTCCTAGATTGCCGACGCCGCCTGAAACACTCCCCACGTATCAATAATGCTACAGTTTTCTAGTGCTCTATAACCATTCGCGCTAGGTTCGCTAGTCTCCGTGACAGTGAACAGTCGTAGTATACAATAATTCCGTCGTAACCTCTTCATGATTTATTCGATGGAGAAAATTATACAAAGTAGGTATGTCTAACATACCTACTTTGTATAATTTTCTATAGTGTATAATTATTTCACCATTTGTTATTTGCAGTACAGTTTTACTACGTATAAAACAGTATAACATTAAAAGTTTATACCACAGATTATGTTCAAATTAAAGGAACCCAGTATTAAGAACAGCACGTATACAATGTACATCATATGTGTTACGAGTATAATAGCAACGCTAAAAGACAACACAAAAAATGGGCCTTTATTACCAACCAAGTATTTAGGTAGGTGGATGAGTTTCGATCGCAACGAGATGTAACGCTTAACGCGCAATTGGGGCGATGCCATGACAGGTAGGTAATACATGCATTTGTTTCCAGAAACGCGCCTTGGTATGACATTGAGCTGAGGCGATAGTTATCAAGAAAATGTCAGTGTTGATTGTTTGCGTTAAACCTAACTGCCCCGCAAATGATAGCGCATACGGGCTATGAACTCACGCCCAAGTTGGTGCCCCCGATCGCTGTGCAGATGCCAGAACACCCGAACGCAAACTCTTCACCAACCAAACACTCCTCCAATACTCCTAAATTGCCCACACCGCCTGAAACATCTCTCGTCTCAATTATGCGTCCGGAATAGTCAAAGAATATACCTGGGAATAGATACCTCGCTACTACATCACACGATAGTAAATAATACCTGTTATTGTGTTAATTGTTAGTCAAAGTTTCATGACACATTGGTTACACTGTAATGTCATGTAAACGGTTTTATCAATAAATATATAAATACGACGAACATATGTATAACCAATATTTTGCGTAGGACAAGTTTAAAAATTGAAAAATCAAGTTGTCATTTTGGAAAAGTTTGTACTCATTACATTTTTTTAACTGACGATGGTTAGAGAAGAGTGTTGTTTCATTAATATTCCCTTAATTAACTAAATAGAGAAATTCTACCCACGAGAACCACGCTACACTATTTAGTACCTACTAGAGTTTTAGATAGGCCAAAATGCTATTTCTTACATTTTTTATTTACTCAACAAAAATAAATATTTCATTTTAAAATTGAAATAAATAACTCGCCAAACTGTGACGTTTGATGGCAAGGCCCGCTCATTTTAAATATTTTTAACGTTTTTTAATATATATTCTTATTAGTTGCGTCACTAATGTAATACAAAATGACTGCTCTGAGATTTCTTAACGAACTCTGACAGCGAGTCCAGTGCAGTCAAACGCTAATTCTTCCAGGATTAAGCCAATTTTACACTGTTATAACCCACTCCGCCTGAAAGAGCGAGCTTAATTTTTCGACCCATTTTTTTTACTCCCAACTAAATATTTGGGCGACTACAGATGAATTGAAGCCATCATTATCGTCTTACTAAGATTCCTCTTCACTTTTTTTACAAAAACTCTGGACGTACGAGTTTTTTGATGAAATAAGGGAATAATAATTAAAATATCTACAATCCATATTAAATAGACTTAACTCGGGGTCACGGCCTGTAACTGTGCGAGGAATAATTAGAAGCATGAATATGAGCAATCGTTATTACGTGATCAGCATTAAAGTGCCTTGATCTTGTTGTGAGATATTAGAGTAAGAATAAAAATTAGTCTCAAATCATTTATGACTGATTTGGGGCCGAATGGATTTAACATGATAAAAATTCAGAACGTATTTCCGTATTAGAAGATTTAGAAGATACTAACAACGAGTAAGTAAGCAGATTTTTTTAAATTTAGATTCAGGTATTTATTATTACAATTAGTGAATCTTTGTCATGTAAATAAGGAATGATCTTATAATTGGCCTGTACTTTATTGCCATTGGTTACCAAACAAATAAGCGAGATAAGAGTATTCGGTCAGAACGTTCAGATTTATAATAATGCCGTGTACACGGACGCGTGTGAGCAAACGCGGCTTGAGAGTAAATATATAAAGGAAAATACGAGTTCATACTTTAAAAATGCTTTTAGGACCAGAGAAAACAAAGTACATGCTCTTAACCCGTAACACCTCACGCGTTTGCGTATCACGGCAGTTGGATTTCCAAATAAAATATACAAATAAAGGCAAAATCAAGAACACTCTTGAAAATTGACCCGTATGGCTGTGCTCATTGTGAATATTTTTGTTAGTATGAACAATGTCATGAAGAAATAAATGGAATGAATATATAAATGCGATTCCTCTGTTTCCATTCCAGCCTCTTTTTCCGACCCTCACCACTTTAATCAAAACAAAACGCCGCAAGTTATATAGAGCTCACTCCGACTTCGGTGATGTATATGGCTGCCATGATCCCGGAACAGCCATACGCTATTTCCTCGGCGACGAGGCAATTTTCAAACACTCCTAGTCCTAGACCGCCTGTCATCGAGATATTATAGAAGAGTTGAATGTACACATAGAATAACACGAGCATTGGCGAAGCATTCATACACCCAAATAGTCTCATAGTAGCTTCAAGGACGTAAAAGAAAAAACATCGTTCCAGGCAAGTTTAAGGTTCCGAAAATACGCGACGCTTCGCCAATGATCACCACCACAACGGTTACATGGGAATAGGATATCGGGTGGAGAATGGAGATATATAAGTAGAGTAAGCCACTCAATACCTAGGCTAACCTTAAAGAAATATGGGGAGGGTCCTAATGGTATGGCTTTTTACTGAAGTATTATTCGATTATATATATACAGGATGTCCCAAGAAGTAGTGATATACTGAAGCTGGGAGGTAGAGGACCTAGAGGGCTATCTGAATCACCCCCATGTGTGTTCCGCGATTTTTAGTATTTTCGGAGTTATGAATGTTTTTTTTAATTCTTCGCCTATCGCCGCGTACCATGAGATTTTTATTTATGGTGACGTGAATTATTGCGGTAGATGCTTGATTTTTTTTGTGTGCTAAGCTGATAGATAGGCCAATTCAGTATGGTAACATTTACTATCGTTAGATCATTGAATAGCATAAAAAAAAATTAAATGCCAAGAAAGATAAAATTACCCAGTATGTTCACAATTTCAAGGGCCCTTAAAAAAATAAAATCACATAAAAAATAATTACCGATTGGCTTTTAAAAACTTGCTCTATCTATCAGGTAGCTACCCTGAAAATTTCATTTTATTATTAATAAGGCTTCAATCAAAAAATTGAAAACTAAATGTGGTAAGTGCACAATTTTAATTTACATAATGATTAATGCAAGCAAAGCAAGACCTTTCTAAATAAATTTCGTTCTAAATCACGCACTTACGCCATCAATAGAAAAAGAACAAAAAACAAAAGACGGTTGACGCATGAGAAAATTTTCACGTTGTTTGGTAATCGTTGTTATTTTTCAATTATTTAAAAATTGTGTTTTAATACTGCTAATTGTTCGTTTCCCTAATCATTTTGGCTATTCATATGGACTTTGACTTGCATTACGATTTGGATTAGTGTTATTACCTGGAATCGACGAGTTGGCATCATTTAACTGGACTTGAGTTTGCGTGTAAGTGATCATGTTTACTTCACGTGATTACGCAGAAATGCATTACTATTACGGTTATGCTAGGGGGAATGCGGCGAAAGCTTCAAGGCTGTACCGGGAACATGTGGAACGAAGAGGCGGGCCTCAACCTGAAACGTTTCCTGACTATCGCATGATCTTAAGAGTACATAATGCGTATTTGGAAGGTCACATACCGGGTACGAAATCAGGCCGTATGGCCACTATGCCGGATCCTGATGTAGTAGATGCAGTTGTTGAAGAAGTAGAAAGAGACCCGTCGACCAGTGTGAGAGTTACGGAACGTCGTACCGGACTTTCTAAATCTCAGGTACACCGTACACTACAGACCGTAGGATATCATCCGTTTCACATTAGAAAAGTGCAACAGTTGAAACCGGAAGATTACAATCGGCGAATTGAATTCTGTCTGGAAATGCTGAGGAGACAAGCTGAAAACGAAATTTTTTTTAACCAAATTTTGTGGACGGATGAATCCCACTTTAGACGCAATGGGATTTTTAATATGCATAATTCTCACTCATGGGCAATTGAAACTCCGAATTTAAAAAGGGAATCGACATTCCAAGAACACTTTAGTGTTAACCTTTGGTCTGGCATACTTAAAGATAAGTTAATCGGGCCCTTTCAGCTGCCAGACCGCTTGGGCGGCAATCACTTTTTAAATTTTCGACGCGTCGATCTGCCCCTGCTGTTAGAAGATGTGGATTTGGAGACACGCAGAAACATAGTACTGCAGTGTGATGGTGCACCATGCCATTTTGCCTTGGACGTGAGAAACTATTTAAATCAAAGATACCCTGAAAGATGGATTGGTCGTTGCGGCCGGGGTGACGCCTGCCTTATAGCCTGGCCTCCACGTTCCCCCGACCTAAACCCCATAGATTTTTTTCTATGGGGATATTACAAAGACCTCGTCTACTAGAGAGAATGCCGCAATTTGGACGAGTTAACCCGGAAATTGAGAGTAGCAGAAGAAACCATTAAAAATAATAGAAGTGCATTCAGACGTTTAAAAGACAACTTTTTCCGGCGATGTCGCACTTGCATTGAGCAACAGGGGGGCCATTTTGAAAATTTATTGTAATTAAACACCTTGTAATTGGTTTTACTTTGCTCGCATTAATCATTATGTAAATAAAAATTTTGCACTTACCACAGTTAGATTTCAATTTTTTGATTGAAGCCTTATTAATAATAAAATGAAATTTTCAGGGTAGCTACCTGATAGATAGAGCAAGTTTTTAAAAGCCAATCGGTAATTATTTTTTATGTGATTTTATTTTTTAAGGGCCCTTGAAGTTGTGAACATACTGGGTAATTTTATCTTTCTTGGCATTTAATTTTTTTTTATGCCATTCAATGATCTAACGATAGTAAATGTTACCATACTGAATTGGCCTATCTATCAACTTAGCACACAAAAAAAATCAAGCATCTACCGCAATAATTCACGTCACCATAAATAAAAATCTCACCGTACGCGGCGATAGGTGAAAAATTAAAAAAAAAATCATAACTCCGAAAATACTAAAAATCGCGGAACATACATGGGGGTGATTCAGATAGCCCTCTAGGTCCTCTACCTCCCAGCTTCAGTATATCACTACTTCTTGGGACACCCTGTATATATATATCTATACCTTAACACTTAATATGCGAAATGCGCTCAAATTAGCTAACTATTAGAATAATATGTAAATGTCGTCCCTAAAATGACTAAATTACATTAGTTAAACAAAGCTCTGCTCTTGTACGACAATCACATAATTGGCACACTCTATGAAGACGTAGCCGGTTAAGATTTGGATTCTAACCCAAATAATGATGCCATTTATTATGTTGCAAAGACTACTTAAGTGTATAAATAAGTGTAGCTACCCACAGGTGCCAGGTACTTGACTAATGAGGATGTTTTAATTGTAACTAAAATATTTTTTTCTTGTCGTTCTTTTTGACAAATGACATAATAAACATCAATACAATAATTGTGTTTTAACAATGACATACTTATATTAATTTTGTGCAATGTTGTTTAAGATTACGATGACACTTAAAATATCCCCATACCATTGCCTAAAAATACGTTAGATTAATAATGCATAATATAGCATCAAAATTTGCACGGTAGGTACATTACACTAAGAAGTCTATGGGGGGTGACCCAGGGTCACTTACGCCTATGTTGGAAGTCAACAAGGCAGCCTTAATCCCGGCACATCCGTACGCAATCTCTTCTACGACAAGGCAAGAATCAAACACATTTAGCTCCATTCCTCCTGTAATAATAACTTGAGTCAATGGAGGAAGTGGACATTCAATTAGTGTGATTTGATGTCGCAAATCGGAGCGAGCTGCAAGTTGGGGATGTACCACACAAGACTAAGGATCACTGGCGTGCTCAGGTTGGAGGGTAAGACCCTTCGGATTATTGCGCCAGAGGGGTAAGTATATACGGGTACGTATAGGGTTAAGTAGAAGTAGTACCGCATATAACAACACGTCTAGATTTATTATTGTTCGACAAGGTGTAATGCTACGCTTTTTTATGTAGAAGAACAAATATATACTTATTTTCATGTAATCTAGCACGTTATCAATAGACTTCACATAAACATGGGAATCGGAATCGGACTAGAATCTCCTACAGCTCGTTCAGTGCAATGAACATTGTATCAGTCCAACCTTTTGATTGAGCGGATAACAACGATATATTTATCATATTTTAATAGATTACTCGTTCAAAATATTTACAGACACTATTTCTATTTCATATATTCCATTTCATAAAATATTGAAATTAAATTGCAAATAAACTTAAAATGATAGGCGGCAATTTCATACTTTGCCTAAAATATAATTATATTTCCTATCATATCATCCTAGGTTTACAACTGATCAGTAATCAAATAAAATAACACGAATCTGTTTTGACGATCAATCGATAATTTTTTCTTATTGTTGTTTCTCTTATTATTATCTGTAAAATATATAGAAAAGAATACGGCTTTAAAGGCAGTTTCGTGGACATCGTAGTCCTCAATGGAAACAAGCAACAGAAAAATCGAGAGATTAATTAGACCTGCGACTTAATAGCCAGAAATATTACGTTACCGCAATGTTCGGGAATGTGGCCGTTCATTAGTCCGACCTCCCACGCTTTCTTGACGATAGGCCAGGGGTACTCCCCGGTCTTATCATACTGCGCAGCGACAGGGATGATCTCTTCCTTGGTGAACTTTCGTGCTAGCTCCTGCAGGGCCTTTTGCTCGTCGGTTAGTTCTGTAAATAACGGTCAAAGAAAAAAGCGTGAGTAGCGTGAAACCGCAGAATTTTGCCCTAGAAGGTAAATTTGGTGAATGTGACCCCTTCTGTGGATAAATTTGGACGATTTTAAGAGGGTATATTTTGTTGTAATTAGTAAATGTCGCAAAATAATAAGTAATAATATGTGTGATTTGAGCTGTAACGTAACAGCAATTAATAGGGCTGATATGGTGGTGGTGGTGGTAACAACAATTCCGGTTAAACTGTATTCAGCACTAAATAAGGAAATGCTAATATCATTCTTAATGCTAATGCTCCTGTAAAGTATCATCTAGGAACATTCATAAAACACCACTAGAACTAAGCAGTGGTACCTATACCACTGACCACTTAACCCTATAGACACCGCTTCATTCATAGAACTTTGTCTTGAATCTCAAACTGCCAAATTGGCGGGGCGCGGGGGGCGACAAGTGCACTGTGATTGGCTAGTACAAGGTCAACGAGCAATCACGTGTACGGTGCGTGACGCGCGCCATTTTGTGTAGTGATGGGACACACTCGAAAAATATACTACAGAATATAAGTCTAAATTTAAGTTTTTAATTGGAATCAATAAAAATACGAAAAGCAATTTAAATTGTTTTTAATTCAAAGATACTAACTAAATATAAATGCATATTGTTTAATGTACAGTGAAGGAATTTGATTTCTGGGCCACTTCGTACCTTGTCACAGTGTCAAGTCATATGAGATTTCTAGCAGCTTTCACATTGATTTTCACTGTGACAAAGTACGAAGTGGTCCAGAAATCAAATTCCTTGCCTGTACAGTCGGTAGAATATACAGTAAGGTGACTTGAGACAGTTCATATGTTATTCCTATCTATCCTATGGTATGGTAATAGGAATAAAAGTATAAGAACAATAATCATAATCATTAACACATATAAAATGAATGCAAATACAAATAAATATAAGGGGATTTTTTTTACACAAATCGAACTAGTCCCACAGTAAGCTCAATAAGGCTTGTGTTATGGGTACTGGACGACGATATATTTAATAGATATATACTTAAATACATAGAAAACTTCCAAGTCTCAGAAACAAATGTCTCTGCTCACCACAGAAACAAATGCCCTTACCGGGAATCGAACCCGGGACCATTAGCTTCGGAGGCAAAGACACTACCATCTAGGCTAAACAGAAATACAAGGAAAATATAATATGCTATTGACTCTTAAAGTGTATTAGTTTCGTGAATTGGCTATGTGCACGTCTGAAACGTCAAACGTCCCGAGACAATGTCAAAACTCAGAGATGTCAAATAATGACACATGAATATTTTATTTACTTTAGTAAACGAGAAAGACCCCGTATTGGAAATTTTACTAAAATAAATAAGAGAGTAAATACATACAAACGAAACGAATCGTAGGAAACCGTTAAGAAACCAATAGAAAACGTGAAAGTAAATTTGACAGTGGTCCCCGGTAAGTACACATTTCTGCCATGGTGTGCGCTACGATCGCCTAGCTTACCCCCCACCACCTACTTCGCACATAGCCAATATGCGTCTAATAGCAGAGATTATAGATATTAAAGAGTCATGTTTCTCATTATTATTAACTTATGTATCGTTTTTTTTTCAGGATTAATATCTTTAATAAGTAGCGATGATTTTTCTCTAAGATTACAACTATCTGTTCATCTGCGGTTTAGTAGTTTAGACGCGCAGAGACTGATATACAGACAGAGTGACTTTCATATTTGTAGTATAGTTAGGATATAAATTTGATTTGAACACACTTTTATGTATTTATAATTGTACATATGCATGTAACATAAATTTCCATTATTTAATTCAAAAATATAAGTTTGTTCTGTATCCCACGTATATTCACCATAATTTAATATTGTTTCACGAGTATCAGTTAAGTACGTAAGTTTAAATAATCAATGAGTCACATCACTACTTGAGACTGGAATGGTTAGACAAAGACAGAATTACAAAAATTAGTAAGCGAAAGAAAGAGACAGACATTGAAAGACATCAACGCGTGGCCAGGTTTACAACCTTTACTTGATAACCTTAACTTTTTAATTATTATTGTTTTATCGTGGTAAAAAAGTAAAAAATAGCTTACCTGTGGAATGAAATCCCATCTTTTTGAAGACTAGATGTCTTGCTACACTTTCCACACAATTTAACCATACAAAAAGGTATATTTAGAGCACTTTATAAGCCAAGTAATGCGTCGAATATTGCACGTTACTTCGTCAACGATCGGCCGCATACTAAGAGCATATTTGGGGGCGTGTTGACCATTTGACGTTTTTTGAGCTTAGGCTTGGCTTACGCGGGCGCCCTTGTAAGCGGGGTCTATAGGTTAAGTGGTCTGTGTACCTATACCGTATAGTAGTTATACGGGGCGTAACATTTAGATCGGTCAGTATGGGAAAGTCTGAACCTATCAGACATACGAAGATCAGTTCTTAGGAACCATGTCATCGATTTTAATAACAAGGAAAACTGAATCCATACTTTTAAAAAAGTTCTCAGCTCTGAAATCGAACCCGGACGTTTAGAAAAATAAAACTAACACGATTTCTATTTAGATATCGATTGTGTAGGTGTTAAGCAGTAAATGTTACTATGAAACATGATGGCTACAATTAATAATATGCATTGTTCTAATTTATTAAGTGGGCGTTCGAAATGACTACCATACTTACACAATCAATATCTACATAAAAAATAGTGTTAGTTTTATTTTTCAAAACGTCCGGATTCGATTCCCGAGCTCAGTACAAGTTTTTTGAAATGTATGAATGCAGTTTTACTTGTTACTAAAGTCGATGATAAGTTAATACCTTGTGTATGTAGCATTGTGTTCCTGCCCAGTTAGAACGAAAGGCACGTAATGTGTTATGAGGGGTTTGTGGTGTGGTGTTTTCTTACCATCAAAAGAGCCTTGTGCTATATTTGCCTCCGTAGTATAAAAAAACCTTCCAATGAAAAAAATTAAAATGATTTATTCGTTAACTTAAAAAAAAACTTAACAGTTGTGCCAGGTGCAGGCCAGTGTGCAGGTTGGTGCCAGTACAATCACAATTCTGATGGCGATGTGCAAGTTTCGATACTTCTATTTTCTTTTAATTTCATTTCTTATGCACCCATGTCGGATGACATGTTTATTAATTTTATCGTATCTAATACACAGATAAATAAGGTAGAGTATAGGTATTATGATAATATCTCAAATTAGAGTTTCCTTTTTTTCTATAGAGATTCCTTTTCGGTTCGAACTTGTCTAAATAGTTAGCTTTATAGGACAACACCAATATTTTTGACATTAAAGCATGAGCCTTGGCACACTTGTTACTTAGCTGGGCTAGAGTTGAAAACGCTCGGGAGACAAGGGTGGGGGACGTTCCGTGTGCCCACTCTCTAGCTGAGGTATTTTTGCACACTTGCGACAGCTACTACCACACTTCAGTATTAACGGTGCGATTCCCGATCCGTGTGTGATCTTGGCTTACAGCGTCAACTACGTGCACCATCATTCTCTAGTCGGCTTCTACATGGTTACACGGAGCTAAACCTTGGGTGTTTTTAGATGTTGTGGTATTAGCTGCGGCAAGTGTGCAATAACGCCTCAGCTACAGGAACAGTGGATACACATTCGGTTTAAAGAAACTTTATTGTCTTAAGAAATTACAGAAAATCTCACTTAGTAACAACTTATAAATAGTTAATTTATCTAAAACTACTTAAAGTGTACGGCAATAAGCAAGCATTTGTGACAATTTTTCAACAAACAGATATCTTTACTGTTTATTATGAACTTACAATTTAAAATAGAAAAATTAATATTAAGAATATACCTTATCGTTCTGACATAAGGTTTAGATTTAGATGGTAAGTAATGTTTAAAACAGAGGGTATATTTTCGTACGCGAATCATAACATAACTACTTAACTTGTTTACTGGGCCAGTTAAACGAGACTTTTAAGCCATAGTTAAGTTTTGGTTACCGTAGTGACATTAACTGTAGGGACATTATTTTTATACATTTCTGGGCGTACGAGTATTTAAACTATACAATTTTGTTCTCACGTCATGTATATAATATATACATATATGTATGTATACACATTAGTATAACTAGGGATTTCTAAATATATCTTCATGCATGTTATTTAGAAGATATAAGTGCATCGTATTTTTTTTTTGCTTTTATTTATATAAATTATTTAAGTTTATGTAATAGGTTTTAGATTAGACTTACTTAGATTAGATACTTTTTAAACATTATTTGTTATATGATATTATTTATTACATGTCTTTTTAATTTGCTTGTAAAACTATTAAATAATTTGATATTTTTTAACGTTTTGGGTCCATCGTACATCAAATTTAGGGTTCCGTATCGAGTTCTAGGAAAACGTAGTGCTAAGTGATCCGCGTTTTTGAGTTTTATTCTTTGGTATTTACTTTTTGTGTTAAACGTTATTTCTGAATGTATATCACCATCTACTATTTTACGTATGAAAAGACATGTTTTATATACGTAAATTTGTTTTAAATTCATAAGACCTGTTTTATGGTATAATGTTTTTGTTGGTGTTAAATAGTCGTAGTTGAATAATGAATAGGACTTTAATAACTTTGTTTTGAGCAATCTGAAGATCTTTGAGGTTAGATACTGCTGCATTACCCCAGATTTCAGCTACATATTCTAAGTGAGGTTTAATTAGAGCATTGTAGATATTGATACGAACTTGTTTTGGGAGACCGTTTGAAATATTGCGCATGGCGGCTTGCATTATGCTTCATTGCTAAAAATAGCCAACGCGCTCGGTAAAAACAGTCATAAATAATATATCTTTATTGTATACTTTACGACTGGGTAAAATTATTCAAACATATTTATTTTACAGAGCCCCAACAAGCAAAAGTTCTTCCTCTGTTCCATGCCTTCACGGGTTGTGACACAGTTTCTTTCTTTAACGGAATAGTAAAAAAAGAGTGCATTCGAAGCCTGTAATGCACTCCCTAGTGCCACAGAAGGTGTCCTGGCTACATACGACGGCAGAATAGGAGATGCAAATGCGACTGTGGAAAAGTTTGTTGTACTCATGTATGATTGATAATATTTACTTTATTCATAAAACTATGAGTAATTTAGAGGGTAGTTGTGCATATTTATCATTTTTTAAATCCTGTAATAATGTTCATTTAATTTTACATTTAAACTGCAAAATAACAGTTAAAATAAATAACTTTACCGGGTTTTAATCGGGCTCGTAAAAACCCATGAAAAAAACAAGGTTAACGGACCGAGCAATCACAAAAACGTTATTTTTTGGTATATTGATATTTTTATGATAGGATCCCGGTAATTACTTATATAGTTGGGTTGGGAGGTGGTTGGTAATAGACGTAATAGTACATTAAGATACAAGTGCAGAGAACAGGAAATTCGCAACGAGTGGTGATAAATTAAAACATGACCGAAGGGAGTGTTTTAAATCGACACGAGTTGCGAATTACCTATTCGCACGTGTATCGTACGTTTTACAGTACATATGGCTCTTTAAAGTTTCGACATATGCACGTAATCTGCTGATTACCGCACTCGTGCGGTAAACTAGCGCCATATGTACTGTAATTGTATATTATGTAACTATAAAAAAACCTTATTGTCGTTATTAAATTCAGGATGACCCAAAAATTTTGACCGCGAGTGTACCTAGTTGGTTACTAAGTTCTGTTACTCGATTTGCAAACTCTTTTCTTGCGTTAAAACAAATGCTACCGAAAAAATAAAAAATGACATATAATGGCGGGTTGTCAGTTATAATTTTATAGCACACACAACACTTATCTCGTCATATTTATAATGGATTGGGGTCTAAAAGGAAATCGTGTCGCTGTAATTGCGTTGCACAAATGCGGGCATCCGCCAAACGTGATTTTGAAGTTGCTTCAAAATTTGAAAATCAACAATCAATTCGTTTATCGTACCATTAATAGGTACAATAGTACCCTGAGCTTTGATGACCGCAAGAGGTCTGGAAGACCACGCACCGTTCGGACCCCAGCTCTAATAAAGGCAGTGAAGGCGAGAATCGCAAGAAACCCCGTTCGGAAGCAAAAGTTGGCAATTCAGATGTCTGTGAAGAGAAGCTCCCTTAAAAAAGTTATCAATCAAGACCTTAGACTACACGCTTATCGTAGACGGAAAGGTCATTTGCTTAATGGACGATTGAAGACTATGAGGCTGAATAGAAGTCGCGTGCTACTGAAACGGTACGCACAAAATGGCCACCGAAATATATTATTTACAGACGAAAAAATTTTTACCATTGAAGAATGTTGTAACCGCCAGAATGACAGAGTGTATGCAAAAAACAGTCAAGAAGCGAGTGTAGCTGTTCCGAGAGTGCAACGAGGCCATCATCCCTCTTATGTCATGATTTGGTTAGGTGTGTCATACTCAGGGTTAACACAGGTCCATTTCTGTGAAAAAGGTGTCAAAACTGGGGCTAAAGTTTACCAGGAAACCGTTCTGGAACCAATAGTGAAGCCTTTAAGCCACTCTCTATTTCAAAACCAGCCCTGCGTCTTTCAACAAGACTCAGCCCCTGCACATAAGGCAGAAACAACTCAAGCCTGGTTTCGAAGCAACAAAAGTGACTTGATTGCCCACGAAGACCGTCCCTCCTCCAGCCCGGACCTCAACCCCCTGGATTATGCTATATGGCAGGTTATTGAGGAGAAAGCCTGTGCTAAACCCCACACAAATCTTGACTCCCTCAAGCGGGCCATAGTCAAGACAGTGACGGAAATAGATATGACAACCGTGCGTGCCGCTATTGATGACTGGCCTCGTCGTCTGAAGGCCTGTGTTCAGGCCCAAGGAGGCCATTTTGAATGAAATTGACAAATGTAAATCCTGATTGTGTGTACTTCATTTTAATATATAATTTATTTAACTTTCGTTAGTATATTTTATGTAGATAAGGATTATTACAGTAACATAACTTAGTAACCAACTAGGTATAATCTGTGGCTTGTTATGGTTATTTTGAATCAGTCAATTGAAATCATCAAATGGTTTAGATTATTCGCTATTTAAAATATAACCCACATGCTTACAAACGAAAACACAGCTATAAACTACTTAAAATACCATTAAGCTTGTAATACATTACTTAACATTCCTCTCCTTCTCTTCTCCTTATTTTTATGAAGTATAGTACATTACTACAGACGCCGGGACAAAAGGGATTGCCGGCCGAAGACATATAGACGGCTGAGCGAAGCGAGGCCGGATAGGTCTAAGGCCGGCAACCCCATATTTCCCGCCGAGGTATGTATAGTGCTTTTCTCAAACATGCAATGAAATAAACAACAAAAAAAATCAAAGTTTTATTTTTAATATGCATAGTGGCAGAATGTCATGATGCCTGTGCCACAAATTTATGTGGAATGGAAATTAAAAAAGAGGACTTTGCAGGCCTAGGCCTGCAAGATTTGTATGAAAATCCAACTACCTCTTGTCCTAGCCGCACCTGAAACGTCATACTTCGCAGCCTATTATAAGGAACATAACATCAATATTTCATTGCATGTTTGAGAAAAAATATTTATTATTAAAATTGCTTTCAGGACCAGAGAAAACAAAGTGCATGCTCTTGACCCGTATAACTGTGCTCATTGTGAATGTTTTTGTTAGTATGAACAATGTCATGAAAAGATAAATGGAATGAATACATAAATGCGTTTCCTCTGTTTCCATTCCACCCTCTTTTTCCGACCGTCACCACTTCAACCAAAACAAAACGCCGAAAGTTATGTAGAGCTCACTCCGACTTTGGTGATGTATATGCCTGCCATGATCCCGGAACAGCCATACGCTATTTCCTCGGCGACGAGACAATTTTCAAAATATTTACGAGCCTGCTGTTCTAAACAATTTTTTTTCATAGTTGCGTGTCATATTCTTGTATACATTTGTATATTTTTTGAACCTACATAAATGTGGCTTTATAATCATATCCCCCCCTTCATTGCCCCAATCATTGCTTGTTTTCACCTAATTGTTGCAGAAAGTTTTTTTTAACAAAGATTTTTTGTTTTTCGCCTGTATTCCCTTTTTTATACGAAAATATGTAATAAATAGGCCAAAAAATGATCGGCCATCCTCGATTTATCCGAAAACGATACCACCGCCATATCAGCCAAAGGACGTCCACTGCTGGACATAGGCCTCCCCCAAATTCACGGGGGTATATGTCATAATCGCTTCGCTTGGCATGCGGGTTGACGATCGCAGTATCTCCACCGCACTCCAGGGATGCTGCTGCCCATCCCCCGGTGGTCTTGGTCGTAGTTTTAGGACATACCCGGGTCCCAAACGATACCAAACATGCCCTAATCTTTATAAATAAGATGATCGAAAGAACGCGCTGCGGAAAGAAACTGCCCCCCTCGAACTCCGCCCAGCAGGGCATCCGCCCTTGTCTCCCAGGCGTTTCCAACTCTAGTCCACCTAAGTAACAAGTGCGCCGAGGCTCATGCTTTAATGTCAAAAATATTGGTTCCAATACATCGACGTCCTATAAAGCTCTAACTATAAACGGCTAACGATAAGGACCATACAATTCAATGTTGTCTTATTTTTATACTACCCCGAAATAATAAAATTGATAAAAAGCGCATTTTATTACATTCACTTCAATTATCGACCTCTATTTATCGATACACTCATTCCTTAGTTGATACAGACTAACGATATAACTTTTGCAGTATATAACTTCTGCCAAATATATTCGGTTAAGCCTATTTATGGAAATAAGGGTCATATCATTGTTTTTAATATTATTATGAAAAAATGTTACAGTTCTACATTAACTACACACACTTTACTACATTAACTGCATTCCCAAAAAATGCTTATTAACATACCGATGTGATAGCGACGCCATTCCAAGATTATATAAATGAACTGTCACCGTTAGTGTCTTAGGACTCACGTCCCGCCGCGGCGAGTATATTATACCTGTACCTGTGTCAAGAGACACCGCTCTTCTAGGTTAACTAGGTTCACATTATAACAACTAAGATGCAGGTCTGTATGCTGAGTGGGTTCCTTTTCGCAACTTAGCCTTTGTTGTGTATGTTTTTGTTTACTTTTGTTACAGTGCTTGTTGTGAATAAATATTTGAATCTTGAATCTAACATTAAATCTAAATTTAAATGAGAAAGGAGAGGGCATAAAACAGTTTAAGTAGGATGACGTTTCGATCAATGTATAATACGTTAGTTAAATCAATATACTGAACTGTATCTAATCTAGTACACCGTAAATTTGTTTAATTTAACAGCTTAAAATTACAATGGGGCTCTTTATAGTAGCCTTGGTAACGCGTACAATATATATTTTCGTTCCACTATCTCACAATAATAATAGTATGAAGATAACTAGTAATAAGAAAGACGTTATCGTGTCGTGTCTAAAGCCCGCTTTGATCCATTCTTCATTACACTTGATACGCAACGATAACAAGTTGTAAACGTATAACAAAAATATTTAAAGGACTTACAATACTATTGAACTTTGTACCTGATACTCCGCACCTTGTACCCGGGCAGGCTATAGAAGTTCAAATATTTCTATCTATATACGCGTAACTTTTGCGATTGCGATAGACTATTTAAAAAAATGTCATTTTGGTACGCAGATGACGGTGGCTCAAGACGAATTCGTCCGTATTCTTACTAAGGCCAGAGCAGGTAAGTAGAGGATAAGATAATGTAGGAATGGTGATGAATTATTCATGAGACCTGGCACTCGAACGTTCACCCAGTTGATGGAATATAAGTAAATAAAACCGATTCGTTTTATTTACCTATATGGCGAATCGGTGCCCATTATATCTCGTCACCATACCTGACGTTGTCCATGTTATCTGAAGGACGTACAAATGAACTTCGTACCGTATCCAATCCAGGTTGAAACCGGTACAACGGTACTATAGATTTGTTTTTATGGTGATTATTTGTGCAATAGCCAGTCAGGTACACGTTGTAAACTCGCCATCAAATACTTATACTTATATGGGTTATGCTGCTCCCGCACTGGCTGGTATAAATGTTGAATAACAGTATATTTCTTGAACCTCATTGATAAATAGCCTTATCCTTATTACACTACATGTTACATAACAGAGTGCATTAAGGGTGCTCAAAATTATCATGCACTCTAACGCCTTAACATTAGAGCCGTAACCAGAACAAGGTTTGCAGTGCCGGTCCCGATTTGTATGAAATATCTCGGGAATTCCCGGGATCTCCCGGGAAATTTACATGCCATAGCCGACGACTGACTGAGAATATTCAGTCGATGCGAACACCGAGCGCGCTCCATCCGGCTGGCCTTCTGGCGAATGCTTTGAAAGGTAGAGAGCAAATCCTAACAGCTTCGATGTATGTTTCTAATGACGACTGTACTATTTACGTCAAGCTTAGCTCCTTCACTACGCGGATCGAGCTATTGAAAAACAACACTATCTGTTGGAGACACCGCAAGACACGCCGCGACACAGCGCCGTGACACGGAGCTGGCCCGGGCCTAACGGGATTCAAAGCCGCGCCCGGCGCGACCGACGCTATTCGATCGTGGTCAAGCACATACACAACTTACATTTTTGTAAAGAGATAAAATTTGAAGTTGTACAAATTATTGAAGAGGAGCCTAGAAGAAACCTCAACACTAGCAATTTACACGTGATAGGTATAGGTTCACTAATCCATAAATACTCAAGTTGATAATCTTAATCTATGTGGCAATAATTTTTTATAAGACCTTTATTGACATCTGTTCTGCTGTGCTCGTGAGTTATTAATCCTGACTTTTATTGACGTCGAGCTACACCTGCCGGTTACAGTGTACTTGCAGTGTACAGTATCATTTTTAGCCTATATACGTCCTACTGCAGCGCGCAGACCTCTTTTGGCATACAATATAGTTCTCAAGAGCAGAAATGAGAAACTAATTAATACATCCTCCTAGCATTTTCAGCCATCGGACCTCCCTACATATGATTTCCTCACGATGTTTTCCTTCATTGCTACTGTTAATATGTATATGTAGTATACCATGAAATCTGTTGGATATTTTAGAATACTGCCAAGTTATAGCTCAAAATGTATTAAGCCGCAATAAATTAGTTTTACTGTAAACAATGTGGAACTTGGCACCCATTTAGACCTCAATTCTTTGGCCGGTGAAGACGACAGGCGCGCATCGCATATTCTTAATACTGAACTAGGCTCTCATTTTCACGTTTATATTTTTGATGGGATATACTTATAACTCATTCCCACTTGTCGGATGTCGGGTTCGGATATTTATCGGGTCTCGGCGACTCATACAAATTGGTTTCCGACAAATGTGAACAGCTTCATATAAAATGTTCTGCCACTGGAACATCCGATTAAAATCCAGACCCGACATCGGACAAGTGGGAACCATCTATTACTCCTATTTTATACGTTGACAGAACAAGGCCATGGGTACGTCGGCCTTACTAGGGACTGAACATCTTTGTACCTTGTCACTAACTACATATTTAAACTGTCATACTAAATTGCCACAAAGTGAAAGCGACAAAGTCCCAAAGTGTCAAGCTACTTATGAAGCCAACTGTACTCTTAAATAAAATAAAATACCACCACCACCACCACCACCACCATATCAGCCCAAAGACAGCCACTGCTGGACATAGGCCTCCCCCAATTTCATGGCGGGTAAATGCTATAATTGCCACGCTTGGCATGCGGGTTGGCGATCGCAGTATCTCCACCGCACTCCAGGGATGCTGCTGCCCATCCCATGGTGGTCTTGGTCGTAGTTTTAGGACTACACACAATAAAATAAAATACAGGATGTTTGATTAGTGTAATGAATTATTTAACAACCACTTTGGCTTCGTTGGTAGTGGACCCTGCCTACGAAACCGGAGGTCCCCTGTTGGAATCCATGTCAGGGCATTACATTTGCTTTTATCACGAATATTGTTCCTGCGTCTTGGATGTTTCCTAGGTACTTAAGTATGTATTAATCTATATAAGTATGTATATCATCGTCTAGTACCCATAGTTCAAACTTTGCTTAGTTTGGGACTAGGCTGGGACTAGGTCGATTTGTGTAAGATTATCCCCTTAATTTTTTTATTTAGTGTAATGCGTCACAAAGTTGGCAAATTAATATCATTAAAAAATTGCCAGAGCACATTGAAAATAATTTTAAGAACATGATATTACCTATATCAATAAAAAAATTATGTTACTTACAAGTAGTTTTGAATATGATAGAGCCATACAACGTTACTAATACAATAAAATGTGGACCCCATTTTAACTTGGAAAAAAATGCCTTTGGTACCGTTTAGTAGCCAAGTTATGTAACTGGCTACAAACAGGGATTTTCGGATTCCCATTTTGTAGCTGGCTACCGGATGGGCCTGCGTAGTACCGTTTCGTAGCCAAGTTTTGTAACTGGCAACAGAAAGGGAATTTAAAAATTCCCTGTTTGTAGCCGGTTGCGTAATGGGCCTGTCTAGTGCCGTTTGGTAGCAAAACGTGTATAAAACCTTGGACTGGTTTGTAACTGTGGTTACGAATCGGTAAATAAAAATTCCTGTATTGTAACCAGTTACAATACGGGTTTTTATTTCCTCTTTCGAACCTGGTTCGTAACCACGGTTACGAATCGGTAATGGAAAAGTCCCGTTTTGAAGCCAGTTACCGAACGGGATTTTTTTCCCGTTTCGAAGTAGGTTACGAACTTTTAGTTACCAAACGGTATCAAAGGAAAAATGGACCAAATACCCTGTATTTTATTCAACCTAAGACCAATGTCGATCTAACGACAGTAAATGTTACCATACTGAATTGGCCTATCTATCAGCTTAGCACACAAAAAAAAATCAAGCATCTACCGCAATAATTCACGTCACCATAAATAAAAATCTCATCGTACGCGGCAATAGGTGAAAAATTAAAAAAAAATTCATAACACCGAAAATACTAAAAATCGCGGAACATACATGGGGGTGATTCAGATAGCCCTCTAGGTCCTCTACCTCCCAGCTTCAGTATATCACTACTTCTTGGGACACCCTGTATAATACTTTCTCGTCAACATAATATTTTTTGAGTAAACACTGGCCTTAAAATTGTAAGTATATAAAAAAATGAACAAAACAGGTGCAGCATTTATATACACAGCTGGTAAATAATATGGGAGTGACAGCTACTACCTATATTGGATGTTTTATATACATAAGTGATAGTCAAAAGTTTATACTTTCATTTAGACATATTATATGCACATATGAATGTTAATAAACTAGTTCGAAAAAATACCACTACCAGTCATACCCATTCAGGGTGCTATCACAGCCAATGAAAATTAGGTCCAATTGATCCAAAGAATACTTTCTTAATTAGTCGAGATATTTGAAAGAACATCACAAAACAAAGACATTTATTAACCAGTTGCCTACATTGCTTGTTTACTATAGAGTAAACATGAGATTTTATCCATCCACATTGCAGCCATTTACATAGTAAGCTGAATAAATCGGTTAAGTAAAATAAATAGTTACCAAATGAGAAGCCAGTTGTGGGGACAGGCTTTGGAGCAGAGGCTGCGGGGCGGGTTGTTGACAGCTGTCTGTAGAGTGGACGGGTGGCACGGGCCAGCTGCAAAAAATATAAATGATCATTGTATTCAATAATTTACTCTGTTAAACATAACAAAACATGTTATCTTCCAGATCTGTGACCAGGACCTGTGTTCTACACCAGCTGTTTTGGCTAATACAGTACTTAATACTATTCATGAGTTTTATGACAGTTAAAAGAAAACTTGTTGACTGGCAGAGAATGCCATATATCAGGTTTCTTTTGAACAATTAAAATAAATAAATATATAAATGAAATCAGTGAGCCTACATGATTAAGTTTCTTGATTTTTTCTTGATTAAGTCTCTTTGCTGTTAACAGTTAATTTACATTACCAAACGTACAGTTAAACGAACTTTGAACATCTAGACATTCTATTACTCTATTACATTTCTGTCTGTTCCTACCTAAAGGACTTCATATACTAACGTATATATTATATTTGTTTGGTTTTCCTGGATAGGAGGATAGGAAATATTACATTTGAGTCTGAAAAATTCCATGTTAATGTAGATATGTATTTCTAAAATTGAAAGTACACATAAAATGGGTACAAAGCGAAAATACTTACTTGGCTCAAAGGCTGCATCTTGTAAGAAATAAACTATTTATAAAATAAAAATTTTAACAATTTTCTGGACTTTGCACTGTGTTGTGAGTTCGAAATGCAAAGTGTCGTGCGTGCGTGCGTATATCACGGCACATAGAGTAGAGTGAGTGAAAGAAGAACATGTATGAGAGGTGGGAGGCAATAGATAATATAAGGCTTCATACATACAGCCGGAAAAAAATCTTGATTGTGACTATTTGTTCTTGGGTAGTAGTAAAGTAGGGTAAAGAGGGCTACGCCGGTCTAAGCGCTATCCCGGCCATGGCCTACAACGCCATAGTGTAAAATACTCCCCTGGATGTGGAAACTTTATTACAGCGTGATTGACATCAATAAAATAAAGCTTCCCTGGATGTCCGATTCAGATACAAACAGCACGGATCTAACCCTCCTACCTCTTACGTATAGATCCGTGGCAAACAAGCAGACCTTTTATCACATTCACTGAGTAAAATTTTTAATGTGGTGCTTACGTTGGCAGTACAATGTCTGTCAGGTATTAGTGGCCGAGTCCGATCCCCGGTCCGGAGACGGGTCCATGTCATAAGTACTAGAAGGCGATTCTTATGGAACTTAAGGATCTGTGGCTAACGTCTTTTGGTCAACAATCTTCAGTAATATTAGGCAACAAAACGTGAAAATCAGCCTAGCTAGCACGGTAGCTTACACCGTCACGTTTTAATACATTTCGGCCATATAACGTGACGGTAGCTTTCGTGCTAGCTAGGCTAAAGTGTGTTTTAACCCTAACATATCCCACAAAAAAACTCACTATGCAGGTTTCGAACATCAAAAGAAACACCGTTTAAGTTAACTAGTAAAAAACACCTTTTGCTGCCAACCAACCAGGCCAACCACCACTTGCAACCAAATTAAAAAAAAGGGCGTCAAGGCGAACAGATTTTGTTCTGATAAAGTAGTTTCCGTTAAATGTACAATTAATATTATTTTTAACATACTCGGAACGGAAATTTAAATTGCTAATTGTGGCCTTTTTTGATAAGAAGTAAAGATGACATATGTCACATAATATAATGTAGTATCGTGTGGTATAGGAAAAAGTTACTAGTCGTGATGTTAAGGAGGTGGACTGGGTGATGGTTCATTTATATTCTGGTTTAAATGTGAATAGTTGTAGGTCAGACAACAATACTACAGGTAGAATAGGTGTTTCGGTATGTGGCACAGTCAGGCCGTGTTATGAATAAGGAATCTTTGTTGGCTCGAGCTGCCGAGGAGCGGGAGCGTATTTTTCAACGTTATGAGAGGGGACGGGACAACCTCGCTGAGGGCCAGATAGACCCGTGGGAGGATCCAGAATTCGAGACATACCATAAAACTGATAGGTGAGTAAAATATGTTCTGTTCTGTCTATCTAAGAGTTTCACTCTTGTCGGTGCAGTTCTCTCCAGTCCGTTCTACTTAATGCCAGTTCCTTGACTTCTCGATACAACCCGACGTCTGCCTTTTTCTTGATCTGGTCCAAATAACTAATCCTGGGCCTTCCAAAATAAGTACTTAACTGCATAGTAGGATAGCTTAGGACTTGTTTCGGTCTTAAGTTTTGGCAAATAGTTTCGGTAAAACCAGTTATCATGCTATTAGAAACCATCTTGTTCTAATCACAATATTATGATTCAAAGAAAACTTATCTTGCGTAGTATTTATTCTTATATAGTATGATATAATGTGATGTGGTATAGGAGAGAGGAGTGGACTATTAAAGTCTGATTAAAGCCTACTATGACATGTCTTTTGGACACATCAATAAACCATGCTAGATACATTAAGTACCAGTGATGATGAAGAGGTAGACAATAATAGGCAACAATTGTTATAAACAATTTAGACACCTTGTTTTATGTGCAAGATAAACATCATTTTGTACCTGTTTGTGCCATTGGTAATGAACCTTAGCATTTAAACAGTCAACCTGAAACTGTACATGTACTGAAACATCACGTAAAACATGACGATATAAGCTATCATAATAGCGGGGCTGGAGGCTATTCACTGTAAGAACTATCTTTGTGATCATGATAGCACTAGTCTAGTAGTTATTTGAGCAATTATCATGAATATCATTCCTGAGTCTGGGATGTTGGGTGTTGTTTCCTATGTAATTATCTATATAAGTATGTACATAGTAGTTTAGTACCCATAGTACAGATAAAAACTTAAGAAAAGGACCTGTTGTATGTAATTATGATGTGTTTGAATAGACATTGATTTTGTTTGATTTACACATTATAAATATATAATGTCTATTCGAACATGTCACAACCACATACAACAGGTCCTTTTCTTAAGTTTTTACCTATACAAGCTTTGCTTAGTTTGGGACTAGGTCGATTTGTGTAAGATTCTCCCCTAATTTTTTTTTAAATAACACACATGCTATCATAATAACACCCACAGTTCCATCAGTTAACAGCAGGAAAGACAAACAAGCACCTAAATTAGTCCTGTGTGTTGTGATTTCAGCAGGCTTCACATTGTCCTGTCTAGGATATGAATGTTGATGTTTGTCACATGTTTTGGTGCTACATGCTACGCTAAGCAGTGGTGAGGTGTCCATGAAAGTAAATTCCCACTAGCCTAGTTTGAGACAAATATAATGTTAACAAGACTAATTAATTAATAAACTAAAAAACCTGACTGTATTTCTGTGTAATTTGGAATTTGGCGCCAAAATCCGCCATTTTGTTTATTTATTTTATTTTGATATACCCAGTGTCACTCTAGCTAAAATCCATCGAGCCAAGTTATTATTTTGAACCGGTGGTAGTTTATTGACGTTCATAGGTGCATGTAATATGCTTAATTTGAAGAATAAACTACTTTTACTTTTTACTTTAGCCGTTCAGGCGGCAGAGCGTGCCAAACAATTATACATACATACAAACAGACATACTCTCGAAAAACATAACCCTCCTTCTGGCGCAGTCGGATAATAAAAAGTTACTGACTAGCCCTTGCTTGCCTAAAGTTGTTGCGTCACGCCATTGCTCGAGAGTAAACAGTTTTAGGTTGGCTGGATACTAGGGCACTAGGCTGGCCTAAGGGTAACAAATGGTCAGACTGTGTTGGCATTTTTACAACAGTTACCATTTGTGTCCTAGAAGAACCTGGGGTCCGCATTGGCATCTATTGATCTCAAGATTTGGCATAGGCACTAGTTTCACAGAAAAGAGGGAAAACTAGACCTTGTTGGGATTAGACCGGTTCCCTCACGATCTTATCCTTCACCGAAAAACTACTTTTAAATGTCAAATGAATGATATTTCGTAAATAAGTTTTTTGAAACAACTTAGAGGCCCAGGATTCTATCCTATGACCTCCAGATTGAAAGTAGTGTGTATTATCGCTTGGCTATAGTCGCTTATTCTTACCGCCCGCTGCAGTCTCTTATTAACCAACTTCAAAAAAAGAAGGAGGTCCTCAATTCGTCGGAAAATACATACATATATATAATATATATATATATGTTCACCGATTACTCGGAGACTAGTGGACCGATTTCAAAAATTCTTTTTTTTGTTTGAAAGGGTATGTATTCTAGTTGGTCCCATTGTCACCAAGTCTCGATCTGATGACGGGATCTTGGAAAAATTGAGGAAACTTCTCGAATTATATAGGAGGAGGATGGGGTCTAGCAAAATCATGGGAACTCCTCGAATTATATAGCAAGAGGATGAGGTCTGGCAAAATCGAGGGAACTCCTCAAATTATATAGCAGGAGGATGGGATTAGGCAAAATTTGGAGTCAGTGTTTTTTTTTTGTTATAAATTTACTTGTTTTATGTATGGTAATGGTAAATTTATATTTATAAATCTACCAAAAAATATTATGTCAATCAAAAATACAAGTTGTGCTGCGAGTGACATTTTTTTTTAATATTATATCTTTAGAAAGGAAGGAATTTCAAAATTAATCCTTATAGTTCTTGTAATGCATATTCACTGACATTTAGTTCTCTGTAGTAGACGAGATTTAGAACTTAAATGCATTAAATATACTTCAAGATAGGTATGCACTACATGATTGAAAACAAATTGATGGTTCAATTCAATAAAACATTTTGAAATAATGTTGCGTTTATTAACATAATGACGGAAGTAATGACGCTTTGATTATATTCTGTATAACGAAGATAAGGCTTGTTGGTACCATCACGAACACAGTTCAACTGACCATTCGTGCACTTTATGCATATTGTTATAAGGGTCACGAATGGTCAGTTAACTATGTTGGCGTTTGTACTTACGACTCAGAGGATGTCCAGAGCAATTTTTTTTATCAGGTTTGTTCTGCTTTTGCGAATGTGCTTTGTCATTTTAAATAGCAATTGCCAATCGTAAACCACAGTGCCTTATTTGGCAAAAGCAATGCGAATACCTACAGAAAATATGGTATGTAAATGGGTACATAAAGTAGCTAACTACTTACATGCCGAAGTATGTGTTTATTATATTATTAAATTTCAACAGCGAGCAGACCTTTTTATTAATAGCAATGCAGTGTACCTAGTGTTAATTAAAAGTGTATGTGACCTTTTGTGAATCATAAAAAACGTGTGCTCTACGCTGCTATAGAAAGCATTTTCCGTTCATTCTCCCTTAGTTATATATAATTTAATTTGTCTGGATCTGTTACAATAATTGCAATAATAGAAAGCCGTTACGAACAAATACTTATTTATTAATTAGTGATGAGTTCATGACGCGCTGTGTCGCGGGCAATGATTATTTTCGCTTATAATCAAATTATCACTACATAGTATAAAATAAAGTCGCTTCCCGCTGTCTTTCTGAACTACGCAACGGATTTTGATGTGGTTATTTTAATAGATAGAGTGATTCAAGAGGAACGTTTATATGCACAATATAGTAGAGAAACACTGATAATTTTAGAGGTTTCTAATGTGATGTCGTAAATAAACAAATTGTTTGCGCTTACATTGCAAACGCTGGCTGAACCCTACGAGATATATCAAATTAATGTACTGCAGTATCGTACACCTTAAAAAGATCTACAAAAAAGTCCGCGATGGTATATGTCTATCTCTTAGGGATAACCCACAATAACAATTTTTACGAAGCGATTTTGAGCAATACAGCATTAATCATTATCCAATTAATTACTTTAAATACATGGTGTATTTAATATAGATCAATATGCCTCTGTCTGTACTGCATGCAATTTAAATGAATATTTTCCAAGATATTACACTTTAAATATGCAGGGACATAGCGGTTGCGGCGGTACCGGCCGGGTTGTATTGATCCGACATTCTGTAGTATATTTAGTATCGGCCGTGCGAAGCCGGGGCGGGTCGCTAGTTAATTTTATAAATTAATAACACAAATGCTTACATTTCCAGATATGGATTCATTCACGACGAGCGGTTGCCTCAGAAAACGGCGCCGCAAAAAATCAACATCGAAGTCGAGAGAGAAAAGAAATGGGTTAAAATGCTGAAAAACTGGGACTCGCCTGCCACCAAAGAAAAACTACACAAGCGTACATACAAAGGGCTACCACTCTCATTACGACCGCGAATATGGTGCAAATTACTCGACGTCAATCGAGTAAAAGCGGAAAAACTTGGCAAATATCAGGAAATGTTGAAGTTGGCCAAACTATGGTCAACGGAGGTCCGGCAGATAGACTCTGATGTAAACCGTCAATTTCGAGAACACCAATTCTATAGAGAGAGGTATTCGGAAAAGCAATGTTCGTTGTTTAACGTGCTGTGCGCGTACAGCATGTACAACTCGGAGGTGGGGTATTGCCAGGGCATGTCGGGGCTGGCGGGCGTGCTGCTCATGTACATGGATGAGGAGGACGCCTTCTGGGCGCTCGCAATCCTGCTCTCCGACAAGAAATACAACATGCACGGATTGTATATCGAAGGCTTTCCCAAGTTAACGCGCTTTCTAGGACATCATGATAAGATACTCACGAAATTTATGCCCAAGTTAAAACAGCATTTCGATAAGTATGGATTGGATGCAATACTATATTCACTCAAATGGTTCTTTGTATGCTTTGTCGAACGTGTGCCCTTCAGTTTATGTTTGCGAGTGTGGGATATATATTTACTCGACGGCGAGAGAGTGGTTACCGCCATGGCGTATACGATACTCAAGCTTCATAAAAAAGCAATCATGAAGTTGAATGATATGGATCTTATTGTTAATTATATTCAGGTACATGCCAATAACATAAACTAGTTTTGTTGTATCCGTAAGTCACGTTATTGGTATTTCAATGTTATTTGTTTTCAGGTAAAGCTACATAAAGACTTTGGTTACGAGGACGACATTGTGATATTAAATTTGGAACGTTCGATGGAGGAGCTGAGACGGGCGAAGCTCGACTACCCGGGGCCGCCGCCCCCGAGCGAGCTGCCGCAGCGTCCGCTCGGCGTATTCGTGGAGCCCGACGAGAAATCCAAGATCGGCCAGCGCGCCGACACCTTCTCCGACACCGAGAAACAAGCCAGAGCCACTGTGATATTAAGGTACTTAACATACAATAAGAGATGGGTAATAGTGGGTAACCCCATTTGTCCTTTGGTCTCCATCCCACAGTCACTAATCAGTGGCGAGCAACCGCTGGATGTGGACAAAAGGGGTTGTATAATTCTAAGAAACAATCGATATCATACCTTTACCAGGGTATACCGGGTAGGGCCAGTGCGGCCGTTAGGAACAGTTGTGACGTCATGGGTAATAAGTAGTTGTTCGGGCACAGGGTTGTACAAAACGTCTTTCTTTGTTTTGACATGGGATTAGCGTCATTCCTATATTATTCTTTCGAATAGATATGTAGATAAAAATGCGTGTCTAAGTAAATTAACGAAAAAAAACCGGCCAAGTGCGAGTCGGACTCGCGCACAGAGTGTTCTGTACAACTAAAAAACAAATGTGATTTAGCATTATATTGGTAGTTTTGGTAAAATAAACGTAATAATAAACATTATTATTAAATTTCAAGTCCATAGGTCAATGGAAAATTAAAATATTTTTCGGAACAAAATGTGTGACAGACGAAAAACGGACACGCGAGTAACAGCAATAGGCTCCATTTCCTCCACATCCTCATCATTCATGATCTGCGTAATATAATCAAGAAAGAGTTGTTTATTTTTCTATTTAAGAAGGTATATTATTCCATAAAAGAGTATTTAAATGATTAAGACATAAAATAATGAACTATGTATATAATAATAATAATGTAATATAGTAATTTAAATGATTTAATATTTTTATTATTTAAGATAGCATGCTGCGTGCTACATAGTGATGCTGAACTACAGAGACCATGACACCTATGTTTTACAAATAAAATATTTTGTAACTGTATTTGAATCCTTCGGGTACGGAACCCTAAGACTCATGTAAACTTATAATCACTTGAATTGGCCGTGTTGTATAAAAAGGAGTTTACTGTACAAGCATAAATATTCAAAACCTAATGACAGTTTATTTATTATTATTCACATCAATTACTGTTTTAAAAAAAGTACCTCAGTGTTTTTAGGTATTCAAAGTACAATGTTACTTGATCTGTTCCTATGTAATTCATAGCTAATATTGCGCACATAGTAATATAGTAGACTGAAGTGGTTGGCAATATTTATGAATTGAAACATCTATAAACACAATAATGACGGTCGTAACTTGATATAATTGGTCGCGCGAAGTAATTGCCGACCTAACTTCACGTTAAGCGTGTTGCCGCGACGGTGAGGCGTCCCCGACTGAGAACGGGGGAGACCGGCCGACACGTCAATCATTTAGCGCGTAGCACAAGCGGACGCGCACACATCGCCGCGTGTATGTGTGCGTGAGCCGCGGATGTACCTTTTGTATGGAGTGTCCTTACCCGGTGTACCCTGCCTTTACGCCTAATATGTTTAAGCCTAAGAAGAGACTATGTGTCTTGTATAATGTGTTGTGCTCTGAAGAACTGTATGGCATGATGGCCCCTGCCACGTTATACCATAGCACCACTCGTCGTATGTACATCCTTACTTCTTGAAACCTAAATGATCGCGCTTCCAGAGTAATAAAATCAGTGTTATTCAATTTCCGACATACGACAGAAAATCCCTGGCTTTCACATGGTTGTCGATAACTTTTTATGTGTGACTATCGCAGTAATTTATAATAGTACATTATTGTGGAGGCATGGAAGGAGGGAAATGCAGGCTGAGGTCGTCGGTTTAAAACGAATGAAACGGATTATCTCGGGAGTCTCTTTAATTAGTACGAAGCCTGCAATTGACATTCCAGCCTAGGCTAACATAGTGCTTTTCTCAGAAACGGGGAAAGTAACACTAAATTGGAAACAATTTTTGATAAACCGCGCCGTTTATTTTTTATTTCAACAGAATCGCATGTGTATTTTTCCACCGAAAACTGCAAATTATTTTAGACACGTACACGTAGCGTTTCGGTCAGAAAAATACGACTTGAATTGGTTGTATACGACCTGTGCCATCTTTTGTATGGCTGGTTGTTCTTTTTAAAACGTGTGTTACTAGACAAATAATGGAAGTTATTTGTAACTTTGTAGTTGCTCGGGGCGAGCCTGCAATGTCTTTTTATTTTTCAATTTATGACTGACAATGTATAGTGTACAGTCAGTGTCATATAGTACTATTTGGCAACTTTGGCTGCTACGTACTATATGACACTGACTGTATAAACGCCTATTATTATCTAGTGAGTAACGTCCAGTTTTACGGGCATTTTTGTGAAAATTAATATTCTTGTGCAGACGCGAGAAAGCCGCACTGGAGCTGCAGGACCTCCGGGTGTCGCAGAGCGACACTGTGTCAGGTAATTTGGGGTCCAGTCCGTCCTCTTCGCGGACGTCCTCGGTCGGGAGCCTCGGCTCCGACCACTTCACACATCTGTGACACTGTGATGCATTATCCTGCCCCGCTTTCGGTGACCTGTAGGCATGGCACGTCTCAACACGCATTCCTTTACAATAATAATGTTTATAAACATTTCATTAAAATATTACACTTTAGAGAGTGACGCAGCATCGAAATGCGGATCAGAATTCAGTAGTGAAATATTTGCCAGAATTAGTTGAAAGTTTAGTTCGTAGATATAATTTATGTTGAAGACCGAATGGCATACCGACACTACCTACCAACTAATAGCCTTTTTATTAAAATTTCATATTACAGAAATTAAGTGCACTGCATGCTTGCCTATATAAGATTTATTAGACTTTTTTATTTGAGTTTGATCGGTCATGTCTTTAGTTAGTTTAATCGGTTTGTCATATCAAGTATATAGAAGGATATATCATATCAGAGTAATATAGAAGGTCGGCACCTTCTATATTACTCGTACTTGTTATCATCATCTTTAACATTTTTCATTTATTGAACCTTTTGAGGGCTAAACACGGCATGACACGTTGACGGGAAGCCGTGCCTCAGACGTTACGCCTTTTATTGACGTCCAGAATTATCGGTGTCGTAAAATACCGAGCTCAAAGAGATGTTGGACACCTTTATTAATTGCTCGTGGTGTAAGCCGCTCAAAGGGTTAAATATTGTTTAAATGTTAAGCATTCGATTAAAAAATCGTTTGACCCTGTTTAGTGCAAATTAGATTAAGCGTTTAGTATCATATTAATACCGGATTACATTAGCAAAAAAATAACGTTGTAATATACTTTATACATATGGAGTTATAATCTCGAGTCTACTCGTGCTATGCTAATCAGTGCATGGCGAGTTTTTTATTTATCGTTTTGTAGTCGTCAATCCGAACACGTCACAAAGTTATCGCCGTAATATTTTGTAGGTATGCCAGTATAACATAATTTACATAATAGACCGCGGACCAGCTATAGATTTCCATGACCAAGTTCCTCTCACACGATAATTTGTACAATGCTTTAGAGGGTTGTATTATGAAGCCTCGTGGACGAAGCTGGGGCTCCATAAATGTGACTAGAACAGCTAGCTGCCTTAAAAAGACGAGCCAAAGCGAATGGTTATATTAATATCTTTTGGAAGGAAATATTTTACTGCGATAAATCTTAAGTTCGCCCGGCTGGTGTTTTTAATTAAACACAGCTCTAGTTACGTTTATAATATTCTATCCCGCGACTTCGTCCGCGTGTACTCTTCAATCGCCTTCAGAGCCTGAATACAACCTCATAGCAGACACACTATTCAGTAACCTTACAGAGCTGTAGGCATCAATTAATTTTAGTGTTCCGTAATCAACTACGAATCCTTATAGTTTCGTCATGTCCGTCTGTCTGTATGTCCGAGGCTTTGCTGTGACAGTTAGCTGCATTTAGGCCTGGATATATAAATCAATGAATCGGACAAAGTGGTATTTTTTTAGTGGTAAAGTGGGGATGATTGTTTTTTGCTTCAACCCTATGGTGTGGGATGTTGTTGGATAGGTCTTTCAAAATGAATAGAGGTCTTCATCAAGCATTTTCGATAAAGTAAATATTTTTGGAAATAACCCCTCTAACTTTTGAACTATGGGTCCAAAACTATGAAAAAATCATGAAATTAAAGCTTAATAACGACTTTCAATGAAAACTATAGCGAACATGATCAGTTAAGCCGTTTTTGAGTTATCGTAAATAGCCTTCCGTTCTTAGGAGAAGTATTCCCTTTTGTTTGTTATTATTTGATATTTTTTATTTACTTCATTAGGCATTACGGAACCCTACACTGAACATGGCCCGACATGCTCTTGGCCGATCTTCCCTTAAGATATTGGGTTACCAATCATTCGATAATATTATCAATCGAGAGGAACTGAATAAAAATAATATTGACGTGTTTTAGAGGTTCATACTGGCGAAACCAAGAGAGCTCCAGCTGACGTCCACGGGACTTCATAATACAACTCTCTTAAGCTTCTTACAAGTTATCGCCCTAGATGAAATGACTGACGATATTTACTCCTGACCCGGGGACTAACCGTATAGGTAGGAGTCACATAAAACATATAATTTATTTAGAAAACGAAGTAAATCGGAGCGGGAAGGTCACAATTTCGTCTCGAATTTATTATAATTTACACGGTAGTATCTACTCGTAGGTACCGCACAGTATTTACTTTTATTGTTTATGGAGCTGTTTAATTTCGCAACAAAACCGCGATAGAAATTCTTTAATTATATGCTAGGTTAGCGCGCGCGCGGACTTGTTAGCTTCTAGAAAAGCGATTAGCTAAACGTCAAATCATTACTGGGCTAAGCTTTGCGACCACTGACCACGTGTTTGTGACATAGGAAGCCATTTGGGGATAGTTGGGCCTGTAGTGCAATTTGGAGGTAGTATTTAAATTACTAGTTATTTTATAAATACTCTTAATGCAACGTTTTTGTTGTGATAAATGGTCCTGATTAAGTCGTATTTATGCGTTTAGATTTCTGCAAAAAATATGTTAGGTACCTTAATGTAAGTTTCCTATTGGTCGTGTAATGTATTGTGTTGCATCATCGCTCACCGGATGCGTAGTCATAAATTATGAAAAACCACCGTTACAATCGTATCTTTAAATGACCCTAATTTATAAAACCTTGTAAATCTAATCTTATCTTTGTAGCTGTCCTGAATGGAAAGTCAATGTTCGAACGCTGGTAACGACCGGCCGCGGGCAATAGTTATTGAGCCTAAGTCTAAAATTATGTTATTTTCCGAGTCGTGTCTCCTAAACATAAGTAACGAAATGTGTAGGTAATACATATTTGTAGAAGTGACTAATGTCCCAATTTGCTGGCTGTTTGCATGAACAAAAACATGCACCTCATTAGCTCTGTTATTAAAACAATAGTGCAATATTTTTACTTGATGTGATGATAAAACAAATGATAAATGCAGTGATGCATTCACATTTATTTATTTTTAGTGGGGATGTGAGTGCTAATAGCTAATGACACTAGCAAAAACTACAGCGTATAATTCACATCAACGATATAAGCTTTAAATAAACGCACTTAACGGGTGATAACAAAAAAATGAGAATACATTGTGGAGGTATTTAAAATAAACTCTTGTGATGTTAGTAAAAATAGTTATATTGTAGAATATATAGAAGAGTAATATTTACAAAAACGTTAGTGTACATTTGAATAAGGCCCGTGATCAGCTGTTCGTCGAAGTCTGGATATGATGTTGAAACAAGACCGTTGGATGGCATTTTTGTCCATTTTTCGAACACATGTCTTGATTTTTTTATAAGTTCGGCACAATTTTCAGCTCTCCAATTATTTTTATAAACCAAACTGCTCAAATGACCGAAAAAATCTTCAATCGGACGACATTGTGGAAGATTTGTGGGGTTTCGTGTTTTTGGCACAAATGGAATGTTATTGGCCTCTTGGAACTGCATCGTTTTTTTGGCAGTGCGAAGATTCTTTGTCAGACCAAAAAACATATTGTCCATCTGAATGATATTTACGAATAAAAGACATCAATATTTTTTTCAAACACTACACTACACTTGGTTAGACTGCTAAACCACTTAGCTTGAACCTCAGTTTCGATGTGCTGTGCTGCTCGAACTTGTGCTTGTACTGGTGTTTTCTGTCCTCTGGTGTAGTAGAAACATCGCTGGTATAGTATCGATCATTTCCAGGAATATGGGTTTTAATTAAAGGAAAATAACTTTCATCCTCCAAAATAAAAGTTTTTCCTTTGTAATTGCGGGTCATCCAGCGACATTGTGACATAACCATCGATTTTTGCTCATCAGTGTATTCTGGTGCCCTTATCTTTTTTCTGTGTTCCAGACCTATGTTTTTTAACGTGCTACAGATGTATGGTTGAGTACATTTAATTTTTTTGGCGGCAGGCAACTCGTTGGCTTATGGAATCGTTATCG
Organism: Notocelia uddmanniana; assembly: GCA_905163555.1. Classification (NCBI taxonomy): domain Eukaryota; kingdom Metazoa; phylum Arthropoda; class Insecta; order Lepidoptera; family Tortricidae; genus Notocelia; species Notocelia uddmanniana. The sequence continues at coordinate 51,048,694 of LR991052.1, forward strand.
TTAAAAGACTGTGGAGCAGCTCCAGCCTTCTCTTAGTCATTATCTTCGCTGGTCGACCGATGCCACTTTTACGAGCTACCGTCAAGGATGGTAGGATTCTGTAACTAGTAGAAATTGGCACATTCTCCTTGTTAAAATGGTCCACTGTGTACTTTTTACCCAAGCTTATGTTGAAATTGTAAAACTACAACGCGTAGTCTCAGTGTTTCTGGTTTTGATGCCATTTTCGACAAATATAAAATAATGAAAAAAAAAACAAATGAAGTCTACGATTCTCAAAAGAGGTAGCAGCAACTTCTTGAACAACTGTTTTTTTCTGGGTTGACAGTATTAATTTTATTGTTGCTCAAATGTATTCTCGTTTTTTTGTTATCACCCGTTATACTCGTCAAAATAATATCTTATGGCTTTATAGTTTGATCGCGTCCGTTGAATTTGACTGGGATTTTCTTCTGGCTATTCGATGAGGAGATAACGTATAGATACCTGCCTAGCTAGCATGATAACGTATACAGTCACGTTTTAGTAATAATTTCTGGCATAAAACGTGATATAACCTATCGTACTAGCTAGACCTTGGCCCGTTTCACAAAGCAACAAGTCACAATTTTACTTTAAACTAGCAATACTAAGCCATTTGACTAGCAGTTGACCTGTGTTGCTGGTTCAGTCTTATGTGGCAACATGTGGGCCGCTGAAAACTAATCTGCGCAAGAATAGCGATCGTCCTAAGAGAGACAACTCATGACAGGGACTGTTATATACATATGTGATTAATTAGTATTACTTAATTAATTTTGTAATCAATACAAAAATTCCAAAATACAAATTAAAGGAAAAAATTGAAAAATCGGATTGCAGCATTAAATTTTCAATTTTTCCCTTTAATCTGAAATTTAGTATTACTTATTTGAATCATCAAGATTTATCCTGTCGTGGCGACGCCCGAGTCGCGTTCTGTCTGACTTAATCTGACGTGGCTGATAATTATACTAAAATGTTACTAATTGTGGAAAGCTGTGTGTATACCATTATACCTCACACTAATACTATACTGAGTGACACATTGAACGTACAGTCACTAGCATTAATATCTGCCAAAGCAAAGGCGGCGAAAGTATCTGACACGTCCTAACGGCCCTACAAATAAAGCCGTGGCAGATATTTATGCGGTCTTTGTTAAGACATATTGGTGCTGGTGACTGTACTTATAGTGCCCCGCGGCGACGAAGTAAATCCTGACACATCGAACACAACCATGAAGTTTGTAAATATTGACAACGTCGACAGCAGGAAAATAATGCTATACTTGTTTGTCGCGGGTGACAGAATAGTGAATGGAAACAATATATCGAGTTATAATAAGGTCTTATATTCAAGAACTGTGACCGTGATAGGCACATGCATTTATTTATATTTATTATTTCTTTCTTCTTTTCTACATTTATTAAGTACACATAAATGAGCATTGATTTCCTGATTTCCAAAACCATAAAATATAGAAACATAAACGCATACTCTACTAATCATTAGTAGGTACTGGCTAATGAAACTTGAGACTACAAAATAGCGGTATATTTAAAAATAAATCTACGTGTTGTATCACTGTCGAATTTGACAAACCAATAATTGACCGAGCGAGTGAAGCGGATTTAGTGTTTCGGTTTCAGCTTGGGAAAAAATGATTGTGTGATTTGTGTGTGTCCGGATTCCGGATGTCCGGTTGTTCACCTCTACAAGTCGCATTTCTCAACCGATTCTCGTGAAATTTTGTTATAGATCGATTCACAAGAGCTGGCGCGGAAAATGTATGAAACTGTCAATAATTTCATAGACATTCCGCGCCAGCTCTTATGAATCGACCTATAGCAGGTTCGATAATTATATGCATTATTTTAGTCACATCATATAAGTTTTCGTTTTTATTTCGAAATGCAGGAGTGGCATGGGGGTTGAATATATAATAACCAACTAACAGAAAAGTTAAATTACCCCCGACATTTTATTTCAAAGTTCAATATCTCACAAATTGCGAACCGATTTTGATAAAACATGTCTAAGAATCATCGCTTGAAAACCAGCTTTCAAATAGAAAAAATACCACGGTCAAATCTGTTTATCCGTTATAGAGCTACGGATCCACATACAGACACACATATACAGGAACACGTAGTTAAACTTATATATAACATCCCTCTTTTGCGTTGCGTCGTGGGTTAAAACATATCACTCGTGATGTCTACAGACTAGTGATATTATGACACTACTAAACGGAAGACGCATAATATTTAAATATTCTGAATATGATATGGTAGTAGCAATTTCAGCGAAACAATGCCCTTCTATGATGCGTCTTGCTATACCTACCCTTTTTTGACGTGTACAGGATCTAGCAATATTTGTCTCTCGTTCGTCTCTCAAAATCGTTATTTCATTGTAGCAAAATTTCGGATGGCATTTTTCCTCGATTGTAAATTTTGCAGTTGTTTTAATTATTTGGCTACTATTTTAACAAAAAGCAATTCCATACCTCGCGGCTTTTCGCGATTTGCGTATTTCCTTGCAGTTTTTTTTACCATAGTCGTATTTTCGTGTATCGAAATTCCGTGCTTTTTTTTCATTGCTTGTATTTTTTTGTGAAGGCAAGTCCTCTTAGTAGATAATAGTAATACTCTCATTTCTCCACATTCATAAACTTTGTACGGGCAATTTCTACATAAAACGATGATGTATTGTAATGTGTTGTACCTTAGCCTTCTTCATGAAATCATGAATAACGTAAAACATTACAATTTATTTTATAGATCTCAATTTGCAATAATGCAAGTGATAAGATACTGCCGACATAAAGCTCCGTCTATCGTACGTACTGCAGAGCTATGTTTTCGATATCGATCGTGCTAGTCCTGCTCATCATAATGGGAGTTAAGAAAGCACTGGCATCTTACTAATAAATAGCCAAATACAAGAAAAAGGAATACCTACGACGAGAAACGCAACTATACATGATACAGTCACGGGCATTAATTTCGGATAGAATAAAGCACCAGTTCATAAGATATACTGACGGTGCGTTTACGCGGCAGACGCGGCTGTATGTAAAAACTACGTTGTACGTATAAGACAAGTCACTCGTAAACATTGTGCTAAGCTGTAAAATTATAACACAATATAACTATGTTGAAAAACTCTAAATTGTATTAGATCTATGAGGTGTAAAATTTCATATTTTATTAATAAATAATTGAATTGAATTGAATAAGCATGTAGTCGACCCTTTGATCGCCATTCTTCATGAACGTCAGTTACACTTAGGTATAGCCTGACCAGTGCCAATTTGGACCTGACATAATGTCGCTGCAAACAACATGTTATATTTATATGGCAAAATAGTCGGGACAGTCTGTATTGGCTTTTTTAGACATTTACTTTAAAAAAAATTGTATTGAGTCTTTTTTTCATTAGCGGCAATGACGGTAACGTTATTTTCTTTATATATATATATATATATATTATACTATATCCATTATAATACACGTGGGTTCACTGAGACTGGGAATTAATTTCTCCAAAACCTATTTCTTAAAATTGTTCCTGTTCATGGAATCATGATAGTCGGCTTTTTTCCTTATCATTATATATTAGGAGTGCATTGGGAACAAATCCCGATGGTCCACCGGCATGAACAATAATATATCGTTTGCCGGTTGAAACGGATTTCGACACATCTGGTTCATTTTCGCTTTGCCAACATTTTGCGTGGTTAAGAGAAGTATGGATGTAAGTTTCATTATCTAAATAAACGAGTGGTATATTTTTGTCCCTAGCTTCTTATATTTCGTCTAAATTACTTTCCCGCCATCCGCAATACCCGACCGCTCCTTCAATATGGACCATTCGTTTCTGCACTTTTTATATTTGAATCCCATACTGTGCAATAGCAATCGCAAGTACTCCCTACTACCGGTAAAACCAATATCTTATTTCAATTCGGTAAGCAGAGTTTTGTGAGTTGGTACTTGCTTTCGCACGGCATTGTATTCATGAATTTTGTACCTTATGGCACATTCGTCGAAGTCGTCTATTTGTTTTTTTTTGTAGGTTTTGTTTTTTTTCTTTGGCAATGGCGGAAGCGACACATTATTTTTGTATATATTTTTGATTGCAACACTACAGACGCCGAGACGAAGCATGATATAAATATATTAATTTCATAATTTATATACATATTTAGTACCAAGCTAACCAGTTCATTATAACCGCACTATGAATATCAGTACCCGTCATGTCAACAACTAATTTCAAAACATTGTTTATTGGAATGCTGCTGACTCCTTCGTTCTTTTTCTGCCGCAACCATTTGAATGTATTTAAAATTATTTGTTTTGCATCGGGGTCAACATAATTGGGCATTTTCATTGCAAAATCGATTATTATTCTGAAATATGTAGAATTAATTTCGTTTTGTTTATATCGGTGACAATAAATGACTTCCAACGTCTGTTGTCAAAAAAATAAATCATTGCCATTAAAATAAATTAGTTCCACTGTAAATCCGCAACATGGCCAGGTCCAAATAGATACTGGTCAGGCTATACATGCTAACTGATTTTCCATAAGACATAGAATATGGAGAAATGAGAGTATTACTATGATCTACTAAGAGAACTTGCCTTTACACGGAATTTCGATACACGTACGACTATGTTAAAAAAACTGAAAGGAAAAACACAAACCGCAGAAAACCGCGAGTAATGAAATTATCTTGTGTTAAAATTATAGCCAAATAATTAAAACAACTGCAAAAATTAACGATCGAGGAAAAATGCGATCCGAAAGCTACAAGGAAATAACGATTTCGAGTAAAACATCTAACAAACCATTTGAACTAGTCACAACACTTGAGACATGTGTCAGTATTGACTTCGTCGCGGCTGGGAACTGTAGTAACTAAATCAGCGGTTCAAAACAACTGACGCCCAACAAATTATCTTATTATAAGTAATTTCTTAGGATACCATTTAGAGCATATTTGTGGTTTCTCATCAAATAAGATAAATAAAGTTCGTTATTCGCTGAACCAAAAGAGCTGAGTTTGTAAAATGTTCAATGTGTTACCCTTAATTACAAAATAATTTGGCTAATTTGATTGGCAGCATCAAATATACTTATTGTCTTACTAATTAGTTGAGTTCAGATACGTATTTTGCATGAACCTATGCATTAATTTGGTTTGCAGACAAATGTAGACATATTTAGTACTTACGTCATAACTTTAGTATCACTTACGAATAATGCGTTAAGATGTATGCACTTGCAAAGCAATATTGGTGGTACGGCGGTGGGTTTATGTTGTTAATAACGCTTACAGCCTGCATTTAACACGCTGGTTTAAGATAAGAGGAGAATATATGATTTGTATACTCTCTATACATGCCGTTGATATAATACGGAATTTGGAGTCGCTTCCCAGCCGCGCTTGCACGCACTCTTCGCATCTTGCATTTGGCATTGGTTGTGCTAACTTCATAACGCTGTTACCGTACAAACTTTCCATCACGTTCGTACTTAATTATTTACTAAGCGCTTAAAGTAATGTAGATTCTATAGCAAAAATGTCATTTATAAACTTGCCTTATAAATTGTTTAGTGGTGTTGAATCTCTGCTCACACTGTGTACCGTCGCTGTTCACCGATTCGTCTTGCATAAACCCACCCCTATCATCCATTCTTAGTTCTGTAATTGCGCATACAACTCTAGCGGTAATGTTTTATTTAATTTATCTTTAAGTAACTTAAGCAAGAGATTAACATCCATCGACGGCTTTACATGGTGAAGCAAAATAGTCAACTATACAAATATATATTGTAAATGAATTGTGAATAAAATGTATGAATAATAGCTCCTCGAGTTTTGGCCACGTGGGACCATTATACATTACTCGTTTAAAAATAAAAATAGCGTAAAGTTCATGTATTCGTTTTATTTTTAGTTTTGCCGCCCGTGGTGGTCTGAAGAATACAAATAAGTAATAATAAACAAAACGCATTACAATATCAAACAGTAGGTATGTGATATTATACATTTTATTAGATAACATCATATCACATTAAATACGTAGCGAGCACACATTTATTTTGAGGCTTATAGATAAATGGAAAGTTTTTTATATAATTTTACCTAAGGTGTGTACGCGATTATTGGTTTAACTCTAAATGTTGCTTGCTTAGGCTTAGGTACATTTTAGGAAAGCGATCTTGCAAAATTGTATTGCGACAGTTTATCTATCCCCCCTTACTGACGATACGCAACGACTGCTTCTTGCAGAAGTTAGCTTGTAGCAGTTTTATGTGAATGAGTTTCGTGTACGATCCAACAAATGTTTTTTTTCCTCCAGAGCTCTCGCAAGATGTCCCCCTCCGCACCTCCCTGGCCTCCGTTGACATCCACCTCGACCTTCCTCCCACTGTACTAGGCACCAGCATATCATTTCAAGAGAAGCCACCCAGTTACCTATTCCTGAAAAAAAAACGTAAAAAGACAAGAAAGCAATATCATGTATAAATCTGTAACATTCATTGTAAATATTGTACACAAAAATAATTATATATATTTTGTAATAACCATTTAATGCGTTTTTCATAACTTAAACGACTTATAGGGTATGAGCAGAGATTTTTCCATTACATTCATTCGTATTGCATGTGCATCGGCACAGTTTGTTTTGCTTGAGAATGTGTGTGTTTATAACGAACGTGAGGTAAGTTTTTTTACTTTCAATTCGTTCTGCATGCGTTTTAGTATGTAGATAAGGCTTTATCTTTTTTTAACACGTTAACTGTCAATCGAGTCTGCCTATACCGCTTGAACGCAAATCATTGTATAACAAACTGAGAGGTGAGTGAATACAGTTGACGTGCTAAATAGAAGTATCGTAACAGCTGCGTGATAGGTGTGAGTAACGATAGGGTAGGTACAGCGTGTGTTGTGTCGCAGAGCACAGCGGCGTGGCGGGGGGCGCGCGCTGCGACGACTCGGTGTCGGCGCTGGGCTCCCGGCGCTCGCTGGCCGACACCTCCGTGACGAGCACGGCGGACCTCAGCGTGTTCTCGAGCGGCCGCTCGCACGCACCGGACAACTCGCTCGACACGCACAGCAACGCCAGCGACGACGGCACTGGGTCAGATGGGTGAGATGTCTTTGTAGATGTACGCGACTTACGCTGGCTGCCTGTCACGGTTATAATGAAACAATATCGTCCGATCGACTTCGAAATCTGACTAACTCGATGGCTCTTTGTTTAATAAAAAATATATAAGGTATTATTTTCTGAACATATGAACGCCTACTTATCACTTATTATACTTTCAAAACGGGCGTCTTTTGCCATACTTTTTTGACACGTTATCTTATTAGTTTATTCATTCTTGCGTCAGGAATAATGAATAAAAAAACGTTCAAGACTGGAAAACTATTGCGTAAATAAATGCAAAATATATCTGCATCGCGTAATATCTATATGTTTTCCTGTTTGTTTTTTAACAAATCAATCTTGTGCCCCTTTTGGAGCACGCTTTACGTCTCGTATAAGTACTGAGGCAGAAACATGTGAGAACTTTAATATATGTAAACAAGGTATAAGATTGAATGACGTGTATGGAAGATTTACCTCCTTATCACAAAGTACAATATATATACTGAGATAGAGATACCAGTGAAATACCGCTGCATCTCTCTCACTTCAATATGCAAGTGCGATAGAGATAGCATCCAGTGACATCTGGTACAAACAAGTTAAACTAACATTTCCATAGAAAAATTGGAACTTCGAGCTGATAGGCCCCTGCCCCTTATTCATAAACGTCCATCAAGCCTACATTAGTTAACAAGCCCCTAAAGTTGGTTTGTCCTTATCTGCCACTTTGACATTTATGTTTGTGAGAAAGAGACAAAACAATTTGTAGTTAACAGAGGTTTGAAAAGTTTTATGAATAAGGGGGTTATACTTGTAATCTGTTACTTCAACCATTTGGCATTTATGAATTGACGTTTGTAGTGATGAGGCTAAGACGTATCGTTTGTCAAATGAAGCGATTTTTAACGAATGGTTCATTGAACCGATTTTACAGTCGATTATTGAAATGTTTTTATGATGCCTTTATATTATTTACCTAGTTGGTTACTAAGTTATGTTACTGTAATTATCCTTATCTACATAAAATATACTAACGAAAGTTAAATAAATTATATATTAAAATGAAGTACACACAATCAGGATTTACATTTGTAAATTTCATTCAAAATGGCCTCCTTGGGCCTGAACACAGGCCTTCAGACGACGAGGTCAGTCATCAATAGCGGCACGCACGGTTGTCATATCTAATTCCGTCACTGTCTTGACTATGGCCCGCTTGAGGGAGTCAAGATTTGTGTGGGGTTTAGCACAGGCTTTCTCCTCAATAACCTGCCATATAGCATAATCCAGGGGGTTGACGTCCGGGCTGGAGGAGGGCCAGTCTTCGTGGGCAATGAAGTCAATTTTGTTGCTTCGAAACCAGGCTTGAGTTGTTTTTGCCTTATGTGCAGGGGCTGAGTCTTGTTGAAAGACCCAGGGCTGGTTTTGAAATAGAGAGTGGCTTAAAGGCTATTGGTTCCAGAACGGTTTCCTGGTAAACTTTAGCCCCAGTTTTGACACCTTTTTCACAGAAATGGACCTGTGTTAACCCTGAGTATGACACACCTAACCAAATCATGACATAAGAGGGATGATGGCCTCGTTGCACTCTCGGAACAGCTACACTCGCTTCTTGACTGTTTTTTGCATACACTCTGTCATTCTGGCGGTTACAACATTCTTCAATGGTAAAAATTTTTTCGTCTGTAAATAATATATTTCGGTGGCCATTTTGTGCGTACCGCTTCAGTAGCACGCGACTTCTATTCAGCCTCATAGTCTTCAATCGTCCATTAAGCAAATGACCTTTCCGTTTACGATAAGCGTGTAGTCTAAGGTCTTGATTGATAACTTTTTTAAGGGAGCTTCTCTTCACAGACATCTGAATTGCCAACAACTTTTGCTTCCGAACGGGGTTTCTTGCGATTCTCGCCTACACTGCCTTTATTAGAGCTGGGGTCCGAACGGTGCGTGGTCTTCCAGACCTCTTGCGGTCATCAAAGCTCGAATTGTTTGTTGATTTTCAGATTTTGAAGCAACTTCAAAATCACGTTTGGCGGATGCCCGCATTTGTGCAACGCAATTACAGCGACACGATTTTCTTTTAGACCCCAATCCATTATAAATATGACGAGATAAGTGTTGTGTGTGCTATAAAATTATAACTGACAACCCGCCATTATATGTAATTTTTTATTTTTTCGGTAGCATTTGTTTTAACGCAAGAAAAGAGTTTGCAAATCGAGTAACAGAACTTAGTAACCAACTAGGTATATCACATGATTGTATCAGTCTCCTCAAACAAAAAATATAACTTATTAGGTACAGATGCCGTCAAACTTCTTGAACACTAGGCGCGGTGGTGGGGGAGAGTTTGCGCATCGTACACATACGTGCAAAAAAAGTACCTAATTTTTATTTCAAATCTCGGTATAATTATTGAGCCCACAACACAAGTCTTAGTGAGCTTATTGTGGGACTAGGTCGATCCGTGTATAATCACGCCTTTTTCCCGCAGGGATAGGCATAGATTACGGATTTCCATATACTACGATCCTGACATACTTCCTTCGCTTCACATACTCTCATAACCCTCTTCATACATCCTGATCAGTTATTTTATAGTTTTATATTTATTTAATTATATTGATAGTTGTATGGAACACAAGTTGAGAAATAAAACATAAGATATATATGTTTCAAATGGCTGTTATTGAAAAGTCTAAAAATGTCATGTTTGCGGTATTCAGTCTTCTTCTAAAAAGGAAATTCCTTCCATTAAGTTAGTTCCAGCGCTGGTACTAGGTCTTGGTTCAAGGGAGTTGGAGCTAGTTTGTGTATCTTGACTATCATTATCTTCATCATCGGAATCACTATCGGACCCTTCGTCGGAGTCACTTTCGTCATCGGCATAAATTACAAATTCGTCAGTGACCAAATCTATCACGTGGTCATTTTTTATGTACTCTTGTTCGATGTCTTTAACCTTGTGGCACAATTTTTCCCATTCGATGGGACCCATTGACGCAACTTTTTCTTTCACGAGGTCGATTACCTTGGTTATGTTCCAGTTAACATTTTTGCTGCCAACATAACCCTTAATTGCTGCCCAAGCCATCTCGATCGGGTTTAGGTCAGGGTGGTAAGGTGGTAAGCGAACCACTGAGTGGTTGTGTTCGGCTAAAATTCTGTCAATGCTGTAATTCTTGTTTTGTTGTTTGTGCGCTAGTACGAGTTTGTATAGCTGTGGCTTGTACATTTTTTCATCATACTGTACTCCTTTATCTTTCAACCATTGACGCATTACAGCTTTGTTTGAGTTTGAGGTTGGGGCAGATTCGAATTGCTTGTTATGGTACGACGCATTATCGACCACGATTACTGAATTTGGAGGCAGGTTTGGTATCAACTGATTGCGCAGCCATTTTTCATAATTAATGAAATTCATGTTGTCATGATAATCTCCACTTTTTGTGCCCGCTTTAAACACGAGTAGTGCATTTGGCACAAATCCGTTTTCGGAGCCAGTGTGAACTATTACCACGCGCTGTCCTTTCGAAATAGGTTTTTTTAAACCTTGCGTAGACTCGTCGGTCCACGCCTTGCTGCTTGCATGTGAAGAGTCGACATATGACTCGTCAGTGTATATTATAGGTCTTCCTTCTTGCCTATATTTACAAATTTTCTGTAGATACTCAATTCGTAACAATCGTATGTTACTTTTTTCTATTAAAAGTTTTCTGTTGTTTTCAGTTTTTTTCCACCTGAAGCGTAACTGTTTTAAAAATCGACGCAAACTTGCTTGCGAGCCATCAAAACTAATATCGTCTTTTAATTTTTTTTTCTGAGTTTTTCTACGGTGGGGAATTCGTTATTTGTTTTATGGTAATTGTGAATGCACCTCCGAATAACCGCTTGATCAAAACTATCAATGCCCGTTACTTTCTTTTTGCCAGATCTTTTTTTTCCTGGGGTTCGAAAGACAGTGAGCAAGTCAGAGCCCTTCGCTTCATTAATAATTCGGCGGACTGTGCTCACAGACGTTTTTGTGGCGTTGGCAGTGTTTTTTACAGTTTCAATAAAACCCTTTCCGTCCTTCTTAAAAAAACAGTACACATCGTACACCATCTTCCGCGCTTGTCTTTTTAAAACTGTATTATTTTGACGTGGCATTATAACGTCAAAGTCAAGCAATAACTATAACAATAAATAAACTCAACAAAAAAATTAACAAGAAACTCAACAATAATGTTCAATACCTATAACAATACTTTAACAAAAACTCAACAATTTTTTTAATAAGAAACCCAACAATAACAATTGCCTTTATCACTGCACGCAAGTGTACGCGGGAGGCAAAGGAACGTGAACGTGGCGCGGAACGCAAACGTCAACTGATTGACCAATCGTGCGGACGCGACGAGACACCCTTGCCGCCCGCCACGTCGCCACCGCCCGCCCCCTCCCAACGACACCTAAAAATCGCATCTGCGCATGCAAGGTCAAATGTTCAAGAAGTTTGACGGCATCTGTATGGCGTTCTATATTACATACAATAAGAAACATTTTAAGAAGAAATAAGGAAGGTAGACATATTCTCTTAATCACGTCATCGCTATGCTGATGCCGTAGCTGGTCGGTCTGTCCGTCATTTATGTCAATCAATAAATTTTGCGCATATTTTCCAACTTTACGCAGTTTTACTAATATTTATTTTCAATTTCAATTTTATTCATTTTTCAAGTAGGCCTTATAAAACAGCACTTTTGAAAAGTCAATACACACATAGAACAATTGAAAAAACGATACACACATACAACAACAAAAAAACTAATCATTACACAAAACAAATAATACATGTCTATGTCATGAGAAATACCCATAATTAATTAATAATAACAACACAAATGAAAACAATAAAATTAAGTACTAATCGTACGAGTAGAATATGTCAATTGATATCCAAATTGATTATAGAACTAAAACTAACAGGTCGATAATTAATTATTATGCTACCACAGGAATTAGAGCCATTCAGTCCCATGCGTTTTTATAACTAAGGTAATCCTTGGTGCTGTAATAAGCTTTACAGCTTTAGGTTTACAGCGTCAACAGTTTTTTTTTGGTAATATCGTTATAAATATATGCGTACCTAATCGATTTCTATCAATTTACGGAAATATCTTCTGAATCAAAACGACAGACTTGGTCACAACACTAGTTTTAAAAAGATAATGACATAACACGTACTAGTTTTAAAAAGATAATGACATAACACGTAACTGTTCGGGTGGTAAATTATTATCGTAAAATCTCAACAACAATGAACTAAAAAAATGTAACATTATTTAAATTATGTTTGAGAAAAGCAAAATATTATTTTTATTTACTTGGAAAAGTCCTAATACTATTATGTGATTTTATTTATAATTCCGATAAGTCTTGCGTGTTTACGTTCTATGGGTGTTGTGATGTGTCAAATGCTTGAAGTAACAGATTACAAGGTATAGTCTTTATACAGATACACACAAAAGTCTTCATTATAAATATTACGATTGGAATTCTGAATCGTAAATTTATGCGGCTTGTTTGGTTATACGTTGTTACCGATAATATTCCCGATTTGTATAGGATATATTCCTGTATCGGGAATACTCCCAGTAAAGGCACATTATTGAGCAAGTTCTAAGGTATTTTGTATGGATGTTGAACCGTGGCACACCGTTGTAAGTCGCGCTACTTGCTAGTGTACTGTTTGTATGTACAGTGCTGTATGTTTGTCACTTTACGGACATGGTTTGCAAGCTATAGTGACGATTAATTTAGCCTAGTTGATAGTGTCCCTGCCTATGAAGCTAGTGGTCCCGGGTTCAAACCCGGTTCAGGACGTTTATTTGTGTGATGACAGTGATGAGCACGAATTATTCTTTATTTATTGATATTTTCTATGTATTTACGTAATACTATCTATACAGTTTTGTATATCTACGCCTAGTAAGTACCTGTAGTACAAGCTTTGCTTACCTTGGGACTAGTCCGATTTGTGTAGATTGTCCACAAATAGGTATAATTAGCGAAAACGTTATTCATTAACCAGTTATAACATATTCAATTACCAGCTGCGTAAAAGTCGGGTTTGAATTGATAGCCATAGTACAACATAGTTAGTAAAAACCGTATATTCTTACAATTTGTTTTAAAAAAAACGCATAATTTCGTAGACTCCTTTGGGCATTGGTCTATTAGCATCGACCGCAAACGAACCAGCTACTTGATCGTTGCAGATGGTTTCCCGCTAATAAATAACTCGACTAGTCACGTAAGATTGCGTCTTGGTTCGCTTTGCTAACTGTCGCCTGTCATTGATGTGTAATGGAAATACGTATTTTTTTCGAAACATAAACGCAAACGAACGCGTTTGTTTCAAGGCTCAAAAAATATACTAGAGGTACCGGGCGCACTATTTAAAATATCTTATTTTTTACAAAGGGGCAGTAAGATAGTTGAAACACCTCTCCTTCATTATTATTTTTTGGAAACCACCACCAGTTTTAATGTTGTATCTCTTCATCATGACCGACAATATTTATTAATGGTAGTATTTAAGTTCTTTAAATATCTCTCTTACTACGTTAAACTTTACAAAAATTCTACGAAATGTGGTGCCACAGAGTACATATATGCATTGTAAAATAAATTGTATTGTAAGCTATATGGAAATTGTACTTAATGCGCTCAGTTAAAATGCATTATTTATTGGGTAACATTGATATTCGCTCCGTTTCTAGGCATTGATGATATATAATGTTAGCGTGACCATGGTTTTAGCATACGTTAGAAAACCGCGCATTATGCATAGACATACCTACCGTACCGAGTCGATGTTTGCCTCCGAAATCACAGCTTAGGAACACCCATAGTATGTTTTGCAATAGGTAACTCTCAGTGACACTGAAGACTGCGTTGAACAAAGGAGGTTGTTATTTCATACCTACAGTAACTTTAAAAATTAAACTTATTTAGTAAATCGTTTCTTTATTGAGTCTTTGACGCGTCACAAACGATGAGCTTTAACTTTGCTTTCTAAATTATGTGATTGTCTTGTAAAGGTTCAAGTAATGACCTGTTTTTCAGTTTTGACCTGTATTGAACATTTGAGGGGGTATATATTTAGTAATGCGGGGGCGGCTTCATGTCCAGGTCCGGTATTTGCGGGCTGAGCATCCAGCGGGCGCCGTCGACGACGCACTCTACGCCGCGCGCCACGCCGCATCCGCCCTCCACCTCGCCGCTCTCCGACGACGTGGTGCGCATCCACGTGACCTACAACCCGCTCGCCGCGAGCCCCTCCCACCTGCACCCGGTGTCCCCCGCCAAGTACAAATACTCTGAGGAACACCACAAACCGGTCTCACTCGGCTTCTACGCGAGCAACGGAGCCAGTAATTTGCCATCCGATAACAGAATCAGGATCCAAGTGCCGTCCGAGGAGCTTCTTACGCCCGTCGTCGATTCCGGAAGAATCATAACGCAGCGGTACATAGAATCGCATTCGGACTTGTACGATTTAAAATAAGCCGTTATGTGTAGAATTCTAATAAATTCTTTATGATATGTTCATCCTTTGCGATACTTAATATGCGATATTACACCATAGCCGGCGAACTCGTTTAAAAGCAGCTGGTGTTACCTACGCAAATTACTGTTGAATTCTCACTCGAATCTCAATAAATATCCTATACCCTACACAAAAAATATACCTACTAATGTACAGTGTAAATTATGCTCATTTGATTTAATTCTCGAAGACAAATTCAAGAAAACTCAGTCAATTTTACTATTGCGTATTTATTTGTATAAATAGTGTGTAAATGTAATTAAGATGTAAAAATACTGTTTATATTAATCCACCCGTTACGAGATACTGATTAATTTCGTTATTTTTTAAGTACCTATTTTTATTTACATCAGTGTTGTACTTATGTTGTATGGATGAAGATTGACGGATTTCTTTTCTTCCCCAATATTTTAAGAACCATATGTTAAATTACGTCAATATTTTAGCATACTTTTGTCACACTTTCACTGCCAATTTTGTAGCGCTACGCTCGTAACCGAAAACCGGAAAGCGCCTACGATACAAGCGCCCACCTAGTGGGTTCCTGGCACTGGAAGTGTTACAAGCGCATATCTAACCATATGTCGAGTCTCCAGAGTGTACGTCTCTAGGATTGAACTCGGTAAAAAATGCGAAATGGTGGCAAAAAATTGTGTGCATTATTAGATACGCTGCCAATATTAGGAATATAAATGGAAATTTGTAATGAGCGTTCAGATATTAAACAATAGCGTCATTGATAATTAGAGTGCTTTGATGACTACTAATAATAATAATCGTATGGCATTTATTTACGAACCGTGAGATCTTCGAGAAGACAAGTAGGCATGCCAGTTTTGTTGCACTTTTAGCACCACCCAGGGGTCACGTGTAGAGTAACAGTGGGTAATCGCGTAGTGCAACTTCGACCCCCCTTGTCAAGTGAGTGGGCCTTGACTGTTTGATGAGTTATCCTCAGATTCTCAACTTTAAATGTAAAGTGGGTCCGAAATAAAAGTAATAAATAATTAATAATTCACTTCGTTGTCTGTCTGACTTTCTATCGAACGTGTGGTATCAAGTTGAAATTGAATAAACAACATTTAAAAATTTTAAGTAGTATGAAATCTTAACTCATTTCGTTAATTTGGGAACAAGAAACCCCAAAATATTTATTTAATATTTTTTTTATAGCCATTAGTTTTCTAAATATTCACGAAAGTGTGAAGAAAGCCCATATCGTAGTAATGACGTCATTACTATGAAATTGTGACAGTTACATCGCACAAAAAGAACATCAGCTCACTTTCTTTAGTAAATTTGTCTTAGTAACAGTGCTTCTGTAAAATTTGTTACGCTGTGACGCCTTACTTGTCACTTACTCTCTTTTAGAATGAGGAGCTTTTGAAATTGATTTATGTACATGAAATGGGGTTACATTCGCGAATTTAAAAATTTGGGTTTACTTAACTTTTTATCCTCTATTTGATTTCATCGAAAAAAAGCCTGCTTAAATAATTAAATGTTGTCAATCCCTTTGTTCGCGATCAAAAAATATGGTCATGGGAAGCAAATCCTTTTAGTGGACGGACGGCGTACAAGCCCAATTCCAAAGAAAAACGGCAAATCGATGTACAGTTTAGCACACGCATACTAGAGGTCAAAACAAAATTTTTGATTTTTTGAGGGGAGTGCCGAGTCATTATTATACATACACTGTGCCGGTGCGCAACCCTTGTGCGCGATTCCGGCGTACGCGTTTTTGAGGGGAGTGCCGAGTCATTATTATACATACACTGTGCCGGTGCGCAACGGTTAAATTTAATTGCTAGTTACAACTTAATGATGTAATTGCTAGTTACAACGGATCTCTCTAATTGCAATAGTATTAAATAAAATGTGTAATTTCTACATTTTTCCATACCCTTATTTCGTAATGTTATAATTATAAGCAATAATTTAAATCACTACCTTATTTATTAGTGATTGGCTGGGCTTGTGGAATGGTTAGGTCTTGATGACTATGTAGAATATAGTTATACTGGAGAATAATATGATATATTTATAGCAACGTACTCGTATATTAGTCGATATATTATTATTAATTAAATATAGTCTAGATTTGGATTGCCTCCTTTAGACAAGGCTTCGTTTGTGGATAAGAATTATTCCCATTATCCCGCGTTCATAAACTGTTGTACAAATGTACGCGTATTCATACACGATCCATGGGTTCATTCAAAAACGAGACACTCGTGTTAACTTGAACCGATGATGGAGTCTTCTTAAGTATACTCCATTAAATATATGTAGACATATTAATTAAAACAAGGAAAGCTCAAATAAAAAATAAAAATAAGGATCCTGTGTTAAATGCACTATGTCCACAATGGAATGACACCCCACACTCCCCCACCAGCTTGGAATGACGCTGCGATTGGGTCACGACGCGAAGTTAGGTATCACAAGTCCATGCCTCCACATTAGGATCATATTGAGTGATATATCTATACTCGTAGTCCTTGGAAAATTAATATGAATATGGTATTTATGTATTCTTATAAATCTTGGCGGCCCGAGATGTTTGAACAGTACGTACATATTTTAACTTTTTAGATAGCAAGAAAAGCAATATTTACCGTCCGTGCCTGGAATCGGGGGTCACGTAAATTTATTTGTAAGTTGATAGTCCGTATTCCCTTAGCTGGAAGCACATTGGACCACACAGTGTCAGATCATTTTGTATTAGAACAGTGAATGTGTTAGGAGCGAGGAGGTAACAGACAGATAGGCAGACAGAGTTACATTTGCATTTATAGTTATAATGTATCAGTACTAAACAACCACTCATAATAATAGAGAAGCTATGAATTTAACTCGCTGATTTGGAACTGCTAAGATGTGTCGTAAAAAAGGATTAAAACACAATTAAATATTAGTGATCAATATCAGATATATCAACTTGATACCGATACGTTACGTGACATATTATTAAAAAAAAATGTTTTATTTTTGTATTCTAAATATATCAAATGAATGCGTATACCCGCGGGATACCAGATGACCACATGACCACAGATGTACGAGTATTGACGATCTATCAAATTATGTATGTTCATTAGGGCATATACTTGTGGCTCTTATAATTTAGGTTCAAATGTAAGACGCACGTATATGAACATACGAAGATATTGTACACTTAAGTGCATTATTTATTTATTTAAGATAGTATGTATAAGTGTTCAATGAAATGTGATGTTACGCTGATTCTTGTAGAGACTTGGGTGGTAAACATAGTGTTCCAATGTGTAATACGTACGGAATTTTCTTCCAGCAAACACGCTAAGTATATGTACACGTCGCAGCCCGATTATATAATTTAGGTACCGTTTTACATAAAGGCCGTTTTGTATTACGGCGAGTCAATAATTAGCCGGATTGAATATGGCCGATTGGTAACCCGCCGTAATGTCAAACAGCGGTTCAGTAGCCCCCTTTTTCGTCGTATTACATTACAACTAGCCGTTTTAAAAAACAGCCGTGGCCGTGTTCGGCGGCCCATTTATATTGTAGTATTAAGTAATTAACCTTTTGATGTTTAAGATTTCTTGTACGAATAGTTAATGGCTAGTTGATACGGTTTCAATGGTTTTATAGTAGATTTGTCGATATTATGACAAATACTCAATAATACTGCATAGCACGCACTGTTTTTTCAGAACTGATATTACACTTGTAGCTCTGATAGTACAGGTCTATTACAGATTTTTCTGCCATATACGCTTGCTCTTCGTTGATAATAAACATATAGTGAGAAAGTAAATGTGGAATAGAATATTAATATATGAGTGATATTGATGTATTATATAATCTATATTGAAAGTCAAGTTGAGTAGAGGTGTCTTGCTGTTGATACTTGATAGTGTTGATATATTTACCTTGTATATCAATTTGAGTTTGCATTTGTGTAATACTGCAAAAAGTAGTCCTTGTATTGCTGCGGAATTAAAAGGTTCGTCACTTTGGTGCCGTTAAAGTCGAAAAGTGACGAATCTTTTCATTTTGCGACTATACCTACATTATTATAATAAGTGCAATTGGTGGACGTTTTATATCATATTCGGACAAAATTTCGCTAACCTTTTCACCGCTCCAGTCATCTAGTCTTGACAGCCAATGGAATGCCTCACACGCCACGGTCATACCGGTCTAGTATATTACCATAATGTACTAGATTGTAAGTTCTGTGGCGTATGGCGAGCACGTCACTTCATTCGTAGGTAGCACAGTGGATACAAACTAAAATATTGCCACTAATCACTGTAATCATAGAAATACATGTAATCGAAGAAAAAAACTCACAAATACTTTAAAACTATTGATATAGTATGTTAGTCCGATCATAAGAGCACGTAAAGAATGGTTTCTTACTGGTTTGGCGGATAATGCTATATTTTAGAGATGCAGATTTTTGAGGATGAATCCGGTTAGTCCAATTAATCAGTAAGAGCATTTATAATTATAACTAAAGAAATACGCTATTCAATAAGTGTTGAGGAGACTGTGGAATATAAATGAATCACTACGCAACATCTTTGTTATAATATGCCTGGGAATAAATTAAATATGTTATAAAAAAAACTCACCAAGCATGTTATACCATTTTTTGGTACTTAATAAACTTTTTTTTTGACGGTGTGAAAATGCAGTTACGCATACCCCCGACCCGGGGAAGGCCATTATGGCGGTTATGTGGGACTCTCTCCTTCCCGCGAGGGAAGGAGCACACCCACTAAAAACACACCGGCGTCACCCGCACTGCCGTTAAGGGGGCGCCATGGGATCGCGAACATTTCACCACGACGCCCCCCGGCGGCCCTGGCTTCTATGTGCCAGGACACCCGCGCCAAAGGTGGGGAAGGTCAGGACGCTTGACCTTTCCCCCAGACTTGTAGGGTCGTGCAATGTGGGTCCCCAGCCCACTGATCCTATTGGGGGTGGACGCGGTCAGCGGCAGCAAACCGCGCACGTCTCCTTCCCCTACGTCTGAGCCGAAGCGGGAGCGCGTCCGCACTATCCTCGTGCTCCCTCTCCGCGGCCTCCTTCTGTGAGATGACTATTTCGCAGAAGGAGGCCACCGCCTCCCAGGTTCTCTTGCTGCGCAACATGGCTGCAACGACGTTTAACAGCGAAATATCATCCGTGTGTAGCACCGTTATCAAAGTGCGGCGCTCCTCTGTCCAGCGACTGCAGTGTTCCAGTGTATGCTGGGCCGTATCGTCCTCTGCGCCGCACTCGTGGCAGGTGGGGCTCCCCTCTCTCTTGATTTTATGCAGGTAATGACCGAAACATCCATGTCCGGTCATTACCTGCGCCAGCCTATATCCTACCCTTCCATGGGCCCTCTCCATCCATGAGTCGAGCGACCCGAGGAGTGCCCCTATAGTGCGTATTCCATAGGGGGAGTCCTCCAGGTCGCTCCTCCATTTCTCCCTGAGTCTTTGCTCTGCCCGCCTTCTCTTCGCCCTCACTTCTTCAGGAGCGGAAAAGGCCCCCAAAGCCCTCCACCGAACCCGCTCTTTGTGCGCATCCGCAAGCATCTCCGCATCCAACTCCCACGGGGGAGTGCTCGCAAGTGCACACGCTGCTGCCCACGCCACCGTCGTGTAGGCCCTGCATATGCGGATGGCCACCACCCTTTGTGGCCTCCTGAGGAGGGCCTTGTTTGCGGCACTTAGCCGGTCTACCCAAATTGGGGCCCCGTAGAGGGCCATACTACGGGCGACCCCGGCATACAAGTGACGGAACGCCTCGGAAGGCCCTCCTACGTTGGGCAGCAGCCTACCCAGGGCCGAAGCAGCCGCCACTATTCGGGGGGCCAGCTGACCGAAGTGCTTCCCGAAGCTCCACCTCCGGTCCAGGGTGAGTCCCAAGTATTTTATATGGGGCCTGACTTGAACCAATTCCCCGCTGACTCTAATTGTTAAGCCTGCAGGCGGTCGCCATCCCTTTCCCCCAAATATAATCCCTTCCGTTTTAGGGAGGGAAACGGTACTTAATAAACCTGAGTTGACCTTACTACTAGAGGCAAGGACCCCCTTTTCTTTACCTAACTGAGTATCGCTAGCAAGAATGCAATACCTACCTACTTATACTCAAATTGTTTTCAGTCGGCATGCGGGCCAATGGTTATTTAGTACCAATTGTAATTAAATTCATCATCAGCATTTACTTTAAATACTTCCGATACTCTATGCACTCGAAATGTTTGTCAGCGATCCTCCTGACTTCTTCCCTATTCCGGGCTTCTGTATACTGTCGTATATGTTATGGAACTTCAATTACACCTTTACAATTATTAGCTACAACCCACACCACAGAGGGTTGATGATAAATGAAATGAATATTGTTAACGTTTTCTTTTTGTGAATAGAAGCAATTTTGTTAAATAATTCAAAATTATGAAGGTACACATTATACAACTCTGTCATACTTTCCTTACCTGTATTCATGTAACATGTTTAATGAGGAGATAACCTTGTCCTTCACAGAAGTAACTATCTTACGGCTATCTTAAACTGTGTGCGCCTCTATCGTCTTTACGTGCATTAAAACAAAATTTGGTGTCCGTAGAATTTCTAGTGTTGTAATTATTATAAATATATAACATTGATTTTTACTTTATTTATCCTTTCTAATCATCAAATATTGTTTAAATTTAGAAGGCTCGTTATTTGAAGAATGGTTTTATCTAACTAGTATTGTTTCGATCTGCGCCACAATGAAAGATATGACCACGATATGAACATGATACTCGTATATACAAGGAAAATATTATACAAATCTTCATTGGTTAATGAGGTCCGGGGTTCCGTTTACGAGTAAAATAGTAATAATTGGATGTTACTTGTGTGTAACTTTATTAGTTAAGTACTGTAGTATAAATACCTCTTTCCAAATATATTTAATACATGTATAGTAGTTCTAATGTAACTTAAATTTTTCTATAACGTACAGTGAGAATCGCAATAATGTCAGTGAAACTGCTGCTGTTCATTAAAAATAGTTAAGGTTGGGTCGGATATATATCGGACATTGCGTAATGTTAATAATAATATACATTCGAGTCCTGGCACAGAGCGGAGCTCGAAGGCATGTCTCTTGATTGGGACTTTCAATGCCATATGCAAGCAGAGAACGGATACTCTCTGATATAAGTATCCGATTCTAGAAGTGCCTCATTTGAGGTTTCGATACCTGCCTACATACTATTACATGAATTTTATTGGTTTGTATATAGTTTCTAAATATTTATTGCCGGCGTTTTGCCTGGCTAGCTCAATCACGTTTATGTCGGATATAGGTCCCTAATAAATCATTTGTCCCTCTCGCACTTACGAGTACCTACCTACGTATACGTACTCGCAAGTAAGGGAAGAATGCTTTACGTCTAACATAAACACGATTATGCTATAACTTTTACCGATCGATTCTGTATCTATATCATTTTTTGGTTATCAAACCTACTGTAATAAGTAAGCCATAACGTGTACCTAACACAATGGAAATTATCGACATCAATAATCAAGAGTAATGAAAAGTTGTAGAACTTGTATCCACTAAGTATTGTGTAGCGTGACATGCTCAGGAATAGAGGTAAACCCCATTTATATGATAACAAACTCTAAAAATATATTCCTTTAGTCGAATAGTCAACTAATTGATTAAATGTTAAGGCCACGATGTGTTTAATATCATAGAGAATGTGTAAGTTAAAAAAATAATATTCACCGGCAGGTATGTGTGACATTCCTACTTGAATTACTAATTTACCCTACACGGTATCTATGTATAAAAATCTAATTATATGCTGTAATACTCGATCAAATTAATTGAAATAAAGACTTAGACGTCCAATTTTTTTGAATAAAGACCTGTGCCATTTTGAAATTAAGGGTGATTGGTGAGACTCATTGTGTTTTATAAAATTATAGTATTTTTTATATGCTTGGCATTTAGTAGGGTATTGTAACTGTGTAATATGTTGAAATTCTATTTAAGTGCTCTATATTTCCTTCTCTAGGTACAAAGATAGAGCAAGCGATACAGTCACGTAAAATATTTGGCAACGACATTGATCATAAATAATGTTGGTGATCGACCAGTCAGTTCATAGTCTATATAATGTACTTAATATATTATTTTACTGCCGATTATCTGGTTATAAATATGAATCGAGAACAACACTTCATCTGATTGGTCCTATTGGTAGTTGTATGTTATGAGAGCAATATGTCGATGTATTGTAAATGTGTCGGCAATTTACACGCAAACCTGGCTGGAAAGATTGTTATGCCATGTATACGTTATCATTTTATTTCGGCATATGTATATGTTTTTGTGTGTCAGTAGTATATTTTGCCGACACCTATACTAGGTACTTATGTTTAGTATGTCTATAAAGCTCAGAGTTATTGAGTTGTTTTATGAAGTAACATTAAACAGATTTAACTATTTCAACATATTTTCATTGTTCATCATTCGTTAGCATATATGTGTTATTAGCAAATTTTATTCAGGAGCTAGGTATTTAATCTTCCGACCACAGACCAGCACACATAAAATGTTGAATGATTTCGTGGATAAAGGTTGAACACGCCAAAACTGGGGCATGTACAATCGACTATTGCTATGTAAATAATAGAGATATACAAACTTTTATGGCACCTACTTGGTCACAAGACACTGGCCTATAATGTTATCAAGTTTTTTTAAATTATGTTTATTCGTTGTCAAAATGTCGAGCAAACAACATCAACAACGCGAGCGAATTTTGCACGAATACGTAGAAAATTCATTACTGAGCTACAGAGATATCGCGAAACGACTGAAATGTCCTCAATCTACGGTTTGTCGCGTATTAAAAAAGTTCCGTGAGCACCTAACAATAGATCGGAAGCCAGGAAGTGGAGGCTTGCAGGGTGTCAAGAATAAAAAAAGGACGAGAAGGTGGTGAACATGTTTGCCTTCAAATCCTAAGATTTCGTCTCGCGATGTTGCTAAAAAAGTTAAAATGTCTCAGTCCTATGTTCAAAAAGTGAAACGTAGGGCTGGCCTAAGGAGTTATAAGGCCCAGGCAGCACCAGATCGAGACTCGAAACAGAACTCATCCGCGAAGAAACGGTCTCGAAAACTTTATGAGAATTTCATAACCAAATTTGCATGCGTCGTCATGGACGACGAAACATACATAAAAGGTGACTTTAAACAAATTCCTGGGCAAGAGTTCTATACCAGCCTAAGTAGAGTAGACGCCCCTGAAGAGTGTAAATTAAAAAAACGTTCGAAATTTCCAAAAAAGTACCTGCTTTGGCAAGCAATATGTACTCGTAGCTGTGGGAAAAGAAGTCGGCCGTTTATTACTACCGGGACAATAAACGGCGATATTTATAGAAAAGAGTGTTTGCAGAAACGTTTGCTACCTTTCATAAGAAAGCATGACTCACCACCTTTGTTTTGGCCAGATTTAGCCAGTTGCCACTACTCAAAACCAGTGATGGAATGGTATGCTGCAAATGGGATCGTGGTGGTACCAAAAGTGTGCAACCCCCCAAATAGTCCGGAACTGCGGCCCGTTGAAGAGTACTGGAGTATTATGAAGGGAATTTTAAAAAAGAAAGGCGGCGGAGTAAAAACGGTCCCTGAACTTCAAAAGATGTGGACATGGGCGTCAAGACAGTGTTCTATTAACATGGTGCAAAGTCTTATGAGCCGTGTACGTAGGAAAGTTAGAAAAATGGCTTACTGTGTAGACCAAATCTAAAATATGGAATGTTATTTTAAACAGCGTTAAATATGCTATTAAATGTGTAAAACATAATATACTTTTTCACTTTTATTATAATTTTGTACTACATCTTGTGTGCCCCAGTTTTGGCGTGTTCAACCTTTATGTACAACTTTTTTCTCACTTGGTTGGGTACACTGCCGGTGTTGTGACACTAGATATTTAGATTTCTTTGCTACTTATATATAGATATATACTTATGTATTATAAAAAAATCTTTATTATTTGTTTGGTGATGATACTGACAGCTCCAGAATGAAATTGACTAAACCCATGAATTCATCGAAAACCTTCAATGGGATTCTAATATTTTTTAAGGATTATGTTATATTTTTTAAATTTTCCTTCCTGCTACATACGACTGAATCAAACAGGGGTCTCCTATCATATCGGACTTCACCCGCTTGTACTTACTCTAAATTGCCTTATTTCGTATTTTCCACCACTGTAGTCGGCTGACGTGTTTTCCTTCAAGTTACGT
This sequence comes from Notocelia uddmanniana, assembly GCA_905163555.1. Lineage (NCBI taxonomy): Eukaryota > Metazoa > Arthropoda > Insecta > Lepidoptera > Tortricidae > Notocelia > Notocelia uddmanniana. The sequence goes on from LR991052.1 coordinate 51,073,794, forward strand.
GTGTAACTTATGGGTTAGCTATTATTTGAAATATTATCAATAGACAAAATAACGAATTTATACGTACTCAATAGACACCGACCCCAATTTTGAACTTCGCTATGCCACACACATGAGATTTTCACATATATCCATCCCACTTCACCTACATATATACAGTCGTGTTCTACAGTCGATTAAAAACAAATAAATCGAATTATTAGGTTTACCAGTACTTGTTACACTGAGAGTATACAACCATATATAAATCACTTAACTAGAATCTCGAACTCTCTAGATCTTAGTGTACAATAGAGCGGGTAGTGCATGCAGATGCATAGTTGTACAGTCAGCATCAAAAGTAGGTACGCATTTGAAAAGTTGAAAAGTCCTTATTATATATGGGAATAAGAGCTTTTGACCTTCATTTACGTAGCTACTTTTGATGCTGACTGTACTACAACCAAATTAACAAGAATAGAATAAAATAAATACCGTGTTGTATACTAATAAAAGGGCCCATTTACTAAGTTAATAATCACATTACTGGTATGTCATTTTGTCAATATTACCACGGTATTCACAATTTTATGGATTTTGCTTCAACATTCATCAATATTCACGCGATACGAATCGCATGATAATAATTACCGCGCAAATCACTCCATGGATACAATAACAACCATTATTATTATTTTTAAATTGTATTGAAGTATTGCGGTTTCCGATTGAGTTAAAATTTGGAATAGTACCGTCAACAGCAAAAGTATATGATCACTTTAGTACCTTGTCACGTTCACTACTTTGACGCATCCCAACTACGCGACAAAGTACTAGAATGATAATCTATATTTGCTGTTGACTTTACTTGTGTAAATTTTTTGGCGATGGATTAATATTATGGTAGTATCGATCTAAGTCTTATTTACACTACATTTAATTTTTCGCCTTGTTACAATGGTACCTATATGGTGGAGAAAGTATAAACATATGTGTTTTTCGTTGTCTGTGCTGTACATAGTGGTAGAAATTATGTAGGCTGACTTTGAGTGCACGTCGATGTAAGTATTCAACTTATTTCCCTAGGTAGGTAAAATCAAAAATATTTTCTAGTCTCAAAACTATAATTCCTACTACACAAAGGGTGACAAGCCCAAGATTTATTGGGTTTCCCGCCAAAAATTTGGTTAATATTTCAGTAGCCAGACTATCGATTTTAAATTTAAATAAAATTATTTCGCTGTCGTAGAAAAATATTGTATGTTACGTTAGGTCTTAAAATTCGATTGTCGCGGTAACAAAACGAGCGTAGTGCGACCCTTGTTATGTAACTGTTGCATAAAAGTGAGTCAGGATGGCGGTGTACCTTGATTTTCTAATAACTTTAAGTACAGGGCGGTACAAAAGTAGGTACAAAATTGTACATTTCGGGTATATTTTTTTCGTATATATTTTTTAAATATTTCTTTAGGTACACCCGCCATCCTGACTCTCACTGCATAAAAAAAAAACTATTTTCGGCTCGTCGAATTTAATGTTTGAATAAGTTTCGTAGACCAACGGGTCACAATTCTAATCTAACCTACTTTTCTGGTACCTAGACCTAAATGAGTTTTTTTTATACAACGACGGTGGCAAACAAGCTACGGCCTGAGTTCTACACGATAACCTAAAACGCCAATCTAAAAAGTTAATGGTTTCGGTAACAGCTTTATATGAAATAAATAATTCTGCGAATCAATACATCTACGACACTTGTCAGCGAAACAAGAGAATACCTTACAAATATTTGTTCAACAACAGGAGCGTTCGTGGCCCAGCGGCGCTCGCGTAACGCGTGCGGTATGCGAGGTTAAGCAACGTGGGCGCAGGTCGGTTCTCGGAGGGTGACCGCTTTGAGTGGTTACTAACTGAGCGCTCCCGTGCTTTGGAAGTTACGTTAAGCCGTTGATCCCGGCTGCTGTCTACGACAGGCACGACAGCAGTCGTTAAGCCAATTAAGTTAGAGGCCTTCGTGCGGTTTGAGAACTTCTAACAGTCAAGTTGTCCACTCACTTGACAAGGGGGGTCGAAGTTGCACCACGTCTGTAGGGAGAGTACCCACCGTTACCCTACACGTGACCCCTGGGTGGTGCTAAAAGTGCAACAACTGGCAACCGTACTTGTCTTCACGAAAATCTCACGGTTCGAAAAATAAATGCCATACGATTATTATTATTACCCTACAAACACATACTGTTTCCCCATAGAACTCTAAGGCTGGGTTGCACCGACTTACGATCACAGACCGATCAACGTTAAATATGGCGCCGGCAGCTGTCATGCCATAGAAACTTGTCAAACTTTCCATACATTCAAATTTTAACGAACGCAGCTTACGATTACAGGCAGTTTGGTGCAACCCACCCTTAGACAAGTCGGTAGTGAACTTCAATGAAATTGACCAACGACGTGTCGCCGTGGAACGCGCGTCTGCACTTAATATACTAAGGCTGGGTTGCACCGACTTACGATCACAGACTGATCAATGTTAAATATGGCGCCGGCAGCTGTCATCCCATAGAAACCTGTCAAACCTTCCGTACATTGAAATTTTAACGAACGCAGCTTACGATTACAGGCGGTTTGATGCAACCCAGCCTTAGTTAATAGTTTAGACCTGTTGGGCCTGCACTTCGTTGCCCCTGTACTAGTTATACGCTTAGGCTAACCCTACACACACATTTACTGTTTTTCTGTGTGTGTAGGGTTAGCCATATTCACAAATACAAATAGTTAATTTGTTCAACATGGGTAAAATTGTACATAGGCACAGATCTCTCGCATCACCTGTATTTAAATATTGCTGCTATGAACGGGTAAGGTAATAAAATAAAATCATAGTAAAATTGTACGATTTTTAAATTCATAATAATATCTATAAATAACCATATTTTATAAAATTATAGCCCTTGTACCAATGGGCAATATGAATTAAAATATCTTTAACAGATAAAGTTACGTGATGGGCCAAATAGGAACTTCAATAGTAGATTTGGTTTCATAATTAGGTATTTCGAAATATTAAACAATTGTTATACATGCCAAAAAACACCATTAGCATATCGGTTTATTTATCCGTCACAGCCGAATCTAATTAAGTTAAAAGGCTTGTGTAATATCTCGTTGGATTTTAGGTGGACGATTGGGTTAGTGATGATCATCACCACTATTTGCGAGACCTAATTAATTATTATTTAACAATTCATTAATTCAGCAATTAACTATTAGGTTTTACATAGAGGAACATGGTGAAATCTATAATGCTTTTTTCAATATTAATTATTGGTCTATTGATTTTGAGATTAGTGATTCAACAATTAGTATAAAATGATCACGTACCAGCATTGAGACTGTTAAAAATAATATTGTATAAAATTGTACCCTTAAGTAATGTACCTACCAATCACACTTCAGACGTTATAATCATATTCATACATGTTCTGCCTAGGTTTCCTTAAACCTCTAGGAAACTACTGCCTATGGGAAATCCAGTCATACCCACTTTCTAACTATTTTAAGTATGTACCAGTATATTGGGGTTTTGATAGATTTGTAACCGGACGTTGGACTGCAATGGAATATAACGCAATAACTATAACTCAGCCAGCATCATTTAGTTTCCTATGAGGTCTTGTAAATCGACCTAGGTCCTACTATAACCTTATTGCTACCAAAGAGTACAGACATTTATAAATAGAGGCAGTGCCGGCCTCTAAATATTATTTTTTCCCTTGATATTTTTCTTATTTGTAGGCACTAGCGGCCGCTCCATCCGTTGTACCCTAGGTCCGACCCTGATTAGAGCTTTAATGACAATTAGCTTCAGGGCGTGTGTGGTGAAATCCGGCGGAGGGGCACTGAATAGGTATACATGCATGGCTATATACATACAACTTTAGTGGAAACTATTCGGCACTATTTCCGCTATATTATAACTGTCTATTCTCTAATGTAGGCTCTAAATCGTGCTTATCTATTCTTTATACTTACGATTGTAACAGAAAAACGGTAACATAAAGTTATAGACAATAAGTACACTTTAAACGAACATTTTTGTATGCCAAGCTAACGATTTACGTTTCTAATTAAACTCAACAACTCTTTAGTCGCACTCTTAACCAATAGGAATTGTAGGTGTCTACTGATAATATAATGAATAATGCATTCCTAAGTATAGGTGTTCATGGGCTTGGGATACTAATGTTTACATCAACAGCTCTTTCTCTCTTAGTTAATTACTATGAAGGCACTAATGTCTTATTCCCTTTTTGTATAATTACTTGGATATATATATTTAAAAAAAACGGCACCTAGTTACGAATAGATTAAACTGCGAATATATAAATTATATACAACAAATTTTAAATGTTTCGGCATTTCTATGTACTTCTAAGTAACGTTTAAGTGTACGCTTTACAAATGTTTGCTTATGCGTAAATAATAAGTTACAATCACTTAATATCAGCATCGGTAGCATTCGCTGTAGTTCGTTACACAATCACTATTAAATGCAACTTCAATCTGGGCATAATTATCCCCATAAATAAATAACAACATGCACGTTTTCTAGGCAAAGCAAAGTACCTCTTAATATAAAGGTGAAACATACATTTTTCTTGTCCCCGACTTAAATAGTAATAGCATCAAAAAATTGCTCTAAATAATTTACTTAGTAAATGTTACAACTGACGATTCGAAAGTGCTTGATTAATTAGGCCTATTTGAATAAAGAATATTTTGACTTTGACTTTAATTCATTAAAAGTTATATGAACATTTATACACTGCAATATAAGATCATATATATCTGTTTTTAGGGTTCCGTACCCAAAGGGTAAAAACGGGACCCTATCATTAAGACTTCGCTGTCTGTCCGTCCGTCTGTCTGTCACCAGGCTGTATCTTAAGAACCGCGTTAGTTAGACAGTTGAAATTTTCACAGATGATGTATTTCTGTTGCCGCTATCCACCACCACTACCATATCAGCCCTAGGACGTCCACTGCTGGACATAGGCCTCCCCCAATTTCATGGGGGGTAAATGCCATAATCGCCACGCTTGGCATGCGGGTTGGCGATCGCAGTATCTCCACCGCATTCTAGGAATGCTGCTGCCCATTCCCCGGAGGGTTGCCGCTATAACAACAAATATTAAAAACCGGCCAAGTGCGAGTCTGATTCTTTGCCGTTTTTATAGATAACGGTAACTACGAAACCCTTCGTGCGGGAGTCCGACTCGCACTTGGCCAGTTTTTTTTAAAACGTTATCACGATTTTAAGTCGAGTCATCTACGAATAATACCTAAGACAGAGTTATTAGTTCTATTGTGAATATTTAATTGAACAATTGTTATAAATAATACATTTTATTTCATTTGATATGTAGCACTGTGAGTCTACGTAACTGTAAGTACCTACTGTAGGCGTAGGATTATAGTATGCGAGATTTTTTACCCTATCGTAATGTGTAAATCGGAGACGTACCTACCAGAGTTAGCAAATTAAAGTAGTATACAGCTGAGTCATGTAACCGGAGCAAATATTTAAAAGGACACTTCCTTAGAGCATCTGCAGTAATTTTCATATTTTTTCGATTAGGAGAAATTTTTGCCTAAATTTATGACCAAGTAATGGGTGTTGACTGTTGACACCACGAGACTATGTCGCGTCAGTCAATGCTGTTTTTGATGTAGCATTAAGGTATAAGTCATAAAAGTCATAAATGTCATAATAGTGGTTGCATTTTTGGTTTTCGATGATATTTCTGGACTTTTTTTATTATCCTCCTTTTTAAATAAATATTTACTAGTATCACTCCAGAAGAGAATAAAATACACCTAAGCTATATTTGAAGAAAAAAATCTATTGACACCACTTGGAAACAATCTGACTCGCTCAATACTGGACCGTTATTTTTTTTGCTCCTGTTACAGGGCCCACCCTCTAGGTAGGTATCTAATTCACATGATTACACACAAATAACCTTGTAGTCTATACCAATGATAACTATGATAAGGGATTTTTACCTATGTATACATACTTATAGAATATTAATGCAAAATGAACCAGTATTCATCGTTCTTGAGTCCATTTGTTTTAAAATAACGCTTCCATTTCTGTTTACAAAATTTACACAACCGGTGATGAATTGTGGCGAAACGAACGAAACAAAGGAACCTACGCTGTCGAGATAATACTGCAAGTTTAGAGTGGCACATCCGTTTGTTTATAATAATATTATGATGGCTCTTTTGAATTTAGTCAGTACTGTGTGTTTTTGTCTAGTTCTATTCTTCTCAAACCTGGGACGGGAATGCACCAAACTTTACATTTTATGTACCCAGAATACTTTTACCCTTTTCAAATATCACTAAAAATTCAGTGCCTAATGTGTGGATATATTTATAGCACCATTATTTATCAATGATTATCTATATTTTAATAAATAAGTTTTTTGATATAAGGCCAAAAAATACACATAACACACTAGGCACTTAGGGGCTTACCGCCAAGCTTACAATATGAATGCTCCAAGGAAGTTTAAACATGCTTCGCGTCACACCGCATCGGCGGACTTTTCCTTTAACTTAAAACTTTAACGCTTTATTTCGTATATTCGCTTATTATAGATATCACTGCATCTTTGGTGCCAAAAATAAGCGCAAAGAGCCCAAAAATGAGCACAAAAATGTTTTTCCAAATTAAAAAGTTGCCTGGGCCAAAGCCTATGTCCCAGTAGGTGATGACCTCTATGAACGCCGGCGCTATGAGCCCCAGGATGGAGAAGCAGAAGGCGCCGATGACGCTCATGAAGGGGCCTATCGTGGGAACGGCCACCGCCAGCATCACGCACACGGTCACCATGATGGTGCGCATTACGTAGTCGGCCAGGTCGGGCCGCTTCGTGAACTTGTCCTTGATGCAGCTCCACATGATATCCACGCACACAAAGAACTGCAACCCGAACGTGCAGTATACGGCTATGGCGATCGAGATTTTCACTATCTGGGCGGGACTGTAACAATTTAAAATGGATTTCGGTATAAAATGTCACTCAAAATTGCTACGTAATGTATATGCAACGTGAAGCGTACTTACATTTCCTTTATTTCCAGATTGAGAGTAATAGAATCTTTAACGAAGTCATTGTATCGGAGGTATCCAAGGAAACCCAGGATCATGTAGATCAGAGTTACGCCAGACATTCCTTTGCTAAGGACTCCACAGACCCCGAGCATGGCGCGCGGTGTCTTCATGGCGTTCTCCAGAGGCATCACCACGCCGATAGCTTCCATGGCAAAAATAGTCAACGAGAAGAATTCCGGCCAGTTTGTTGGGGAATTTACTAATTTAATTTTGTTGAAATCCATACTGCCCGTGCCCACCAAATAGTAGAAAGTTATGCCGAGTCCAATGCCCATAAACACATTAGCAATCATAGAAACGGGCGCCAGGTACTTTAAGTTACGGATCCAGGCCATGAAGATAAGAGGAAGCAGTAGCGCGATAATGAATATTCTTATTTCAACATCTTTCTCTTCTACGCCCATGTAGTGGGCTACGACCTGAAAATGAATAATAATAAAATAAACATAATAATAATAACATTAAAATAGAGATTTCCAAAAGTGGCCTCTTAACGTTATACTTAAATAATTATGACTATTTAAATTTAACGATATATGTTGAAAAAAGGAGGCCGCTATGTAAAGTATTTCGTATTTAAGTACCTTTTGAATACATCACTAGTTTTCAAAGTAAAAACGGCAGTTTTTTTGACCTCACAGATCGGCGAATCCAGCAACGTAAAAACTAGTTTGATGTATTCAAAAGGTACTTAAATACGAAATTAGGATCACTTTGTTGCCCGTCCGTCCGTCCGTCTGTCTGTCTGTTTTTTCTCAGGAACGCGTGGAGGTATCAAGCTGGATTTTTTTATCAAATACTCAGGTCTACTGTCCCTTGGAGCTGTGAAAATAATCAATCTTCTAAGCCAACGCAAGCAAAAGATACAGCAGTTTATGCCGCAACTTTGCGACACTCGCAAGGGAATCAAAACCTATAGGGTACTTCCCGTGAACTCAGAATCTTGAAATTTGGTACGAAGCAACAACGTCTTATAGCACAGATAAAGGAAAAAGTGCGAAAACCGCACATTTTTAGTTAAAAAATATAAAAACAATATTTTATACGGAACCCTTGGTGCGCGAGTTCGACTCGCACTTGGTCGTTTTTTTTTTCAATATCTATCGTTGCACTTAAATTATAATAATTATTTACGAGTGGCGCTAGTGGATCTGTTACATTTTAGTGAAGCCCTCTTAAAATTAAAAACAGGAGGATAAGATTTCGATAAAGTTTAAGAAACACGAATGCTAAAATCGATCTGAGTGTGGTCAAGATCATGTCAGACTAGGTAAGTGTACCAATAAAAGTTGCAATAAGTAAAAATATATAAATACCTGTAATACATTTGTGGCCACTATAACTGTGTAAACGGAGCAAGTCCCGAAGTAAGTCAGGAAAAGGCTGACAAGAATAAATATTCTGAAAAAAGAACAATAGGTATCTAAGTTACAGAATCAATGTGCCTCATAGGTAGATACAGTCAAAAACTTTAATTTGGGTCCCCCTTAAGGTTGGCAACCCTGCCAAACTGTATATGCAAAGAAAATAATTGCGAAATGGGTCTCAAATTTAGGGACCATATTACCAAATTTAGGGTATACACAATGGGATCCGCCATATCTAGGCCGGAAATCAGTGGCTGTTGTAATAAAAAAAATACACCTAGTGAGTTTTCGAGTTTTTTTGGTCTTGTATGAAAACCTTAATAATCGCTGTTTATTTTCCCCATTATAATTTCAAGCAACAAAAACTAATTACCGGCCTAGATATGCCAGATCCCATTGTGTATATAAAGTTTCATGTTGTTCCAGCAAGACGTTTTAAAATGAGAGCGAAACTACGTTTGTATGGAGAACCGAGCTTTCTGCGGCCTCTTAAATAGCGCGACCGTACACTAAACTATGTGTAGCCATTAGCATAGTTGTATACCTGAAACCAGGGTTGTCGACATAGCTCAGCGAGATGCAAGACTCAAGTGGCAGTGAGGGGCAGAAAGGTTCTTGAGGCGACCACGCACCGGAAGACGCAACGTGGGCCTCCCCACAAGTAGGTGGCCCGACGATCGCGGGAAGTCGTTGTATGAGGACGGCGCAAGACCGGTCATTGTGGAGTCCTTGGGAGAGGCGTTTGTCCGGCAGTGGACGTTTTTCGGCTGGTATGATGACGATACCTAAAGCGTATTTACCTGAATGTGTTTCCCCATCGCCTCAAATTTTCCGGCCCGTTTTCAAGTGCCGCCTGACCGACTTCTGGAAAACTCATGGTCGTCCGTCTAGTCTTCTTATACAGAACGTGGGCGCATTTAATCTGTAAGTAAAATGACGCATATACATGTATAAACGTATCTTTCATAACAATCATAACATAATACACAGACTGGGAATTGTTTGTGTTGTTTTATGTTCAATCCAAATTTTAAACATTATGCACACCTATGTGTTTTAGTTCGGAAAATTAAAAAACAAAGGATACACTCACAGATAGAGTTTTCAAAAAACAAAACAAGGCAAAAGATCAAACACAGAAATGCAAATGATTTGATACTCCGATACACAAGAACCAAGTCTGGGAAAAAAAGTATTTTTTATAAAGGAGCCCTGCTGTACAATAAACTTCCTAAGAACATAAAACAAGCGGGGTCAGTATACTGTTTCAAAAAATACTTAAAAAAAACATATATTACACAATCAACAATATAAAGATATAATACAGTAGTATAATATATACATACATATAAACATATATATAGGCATAAGTATATAAACATAATAAACGCATATACATTAACATAAATGTAAATACTGTGAAACGACTATACTTATAATACTTATAATTTTCTACATACTTTATTGTATCTACGCTCATGTTGAATTGACGCCACATGAGCCCACATCTAGTAACCGTAACTCGGGGAGCTAGTTGCACTTCGCGACAATAAAGTGAGCGACAACCATGATTATCGACCCTATGCGGGACGAATAAAAGCTCCAGTACAGTGCTTAATGAATCGACTACCTATGTACTGCAAATGCAAACCAGACTTACCGCACTGGTTTTGTTGTTAAGAGTACCGGCAGATTTGTTTACTGTTTGTTGAATTACCCTTTATGTTTTTGTTTTAACTCGCTCTTTTCGCACAATAATAATGTTTTATTTAGTTTTAAGTTCTCATCTGAGTGAATGTAAATTCTTAATAAGAAGTAAAGAATCTTAAACCGTAAACCGTTATCTCACGGCGGCGAATATCTGTAATAGTGTGAGGCTGCCCGTTGTTTCAAGTATGCGTTAGCTCGGAATGGCTCGGCACGTGTTACATCACGACACATAAATTTAACCTAAACGCATTGTATTTGTACGTAGCCTTAATATTACTAGGGGTCTGTGATAGTTATACCGATTTTTATGACACTAGTTTTTGAACCTTCCAAAAACTGTCTTGATGAAAAAATTCATATACCTAAATAACAAACCTGCTCACCAAATTTCAATGTACTGTAGAGGAAAACTGGACATCCGCCTGACATGTGAAACTATTTTAGAAGAAGCTTTGGTCGCCCGTTTACTAAATTAGAAAGAGAATTTCGGCTTTTGATTCAGTTTCCGCCAAAACTATATGTACTTTGACCGAAAACGAAACTCCGGTCGGACAGTGTATGTAGCCGCCGTCATGATATAAGCAATAAAGATCAAAATAAAACAACTATATATATATATATATATATATATATATGTATTATATTTCGCAATCGCTGACTGTTAAATCGCCTGGCAGCATAAAAATAAATTATCTTATCACTAGTTTGGTGCCATGCGTTCCATAGAACAGTATATAAATATTTTACTTTAGTCATCATCCTCCTAGCGTTATTCCCAGTACAGTTGCATCCTGAACGATGCCTGGGGTCCACTACCTAATCCCAAGAATTGGCGTAGGCACTAGGTTTTAGGGAAGCGACTGCCATCTGACCTTCCAACCCGAGAGGGAAGCTAGACCTTATTGGGATTAGGCTTGTCAAGTGAGTGGGCAACTTGACTGTTAGAGGTTCTCAAGCCGCCCGGAGGCCTCTAACTTGGCTTAACGACTGCTGTCATAGACAGCAACCGAGATCAACGACTTAACGTGCCTTCTAAAGCACGGGAGCGCTCAGTTAAATATTTTACTTTAGTAATTTATTTATATTCTATGTACAGTTAGCAAACAAGTGTCGTATGAACGTTTTTTCTAGTATTATATAAGTAGTTCCTCATTAAAAAACACTAGCATAGCCGTCGGTATTCGCAGAGCGTTCAAAAATGGATAGTATTTTACATATTTGACTTTATAGGACTAACCATCAGTTATCATTGAAGAGGACTACAGTACATCTTTTTCCTAAAAGGCTTATTCTTTTTTCCATGTGTCCCCATTTAGTACCGCAAAAGCCACTACCACAAACATATTAGTGGTAATGCTGGGATTTTCCTCACGAGCTACCTTACAGTTGGTATCAGATGGGAAAACCACAAAAGCTATATACAAGTGGTAACGAAAAAGGCCACTACCACCAACCTTACTTGTACAACCTTAGTGGTAATGGTAGGATTATCCCCACGATTTACAATCGGTATTAGATGGGAAATCCACAAAAGTTACAAGTGGTAACGAAGGGGATCTTTCGTATATTAGCACTGTGGTCCCAAAGAAAGGCATGGCTGAATATTTACTTATACTTGCTCGATGGGCTTATACTTTTCCGTAGTCAACTAGGAACCGTTATAGTTTCGCCATGTCCGTCTGTCTGTCCGAGGCTTTGCTCTGTGATTGTTAGCGCTAGAAAGCTGCAATTTGCTATAGATATATAAATCAATTAAACTAACGTAAATTAAAACCTAAAAAAAATTAAAGGTACCTCTCCCCTGCACGTAAAGCGGGGACGTTTTTTTTCAACGAAAGCTATAGCAGATATGATCAGTTAAACCGTTTTTGAATTATCGTAAAAAGTCTTCCCTTCGGAAAGTATTCCCTTCTGTTAGTTATTGATTTTTTAAAAGTATGTTCATTGCATTCATTGGGCAACTACGGAACCCTACACTGAGCATGGCCCGACATACTCTTGGCCGATTTATTTGCCTAAGATCTATTAGCTTACCAGAACATAAGCGCAGTGTGTGCACACAACGGCTACGAGGATAGTGAAGAAGATCCCGGTGATGAGGCCAGCGGCTTTGAACGCGTAGGGCATGGCTAGGATGCCGGTGCCTAGAGAAGCCTTCAGCAGATGCGTCAGAGTGTCCATGTTCCTACACAGGAAGAGTGCTCAAATACTAGTTGAACGTGCACAGTTGCTGTTAAAGATACCACTACTAGGTACTGACTGTACTTAGGTATAACAAACATCTACAATTCTACACCGTGCCGGGTGTAAACTAATATCTGCGTCGTCTTGACTTTGGTGTAAAAGTTCTTTCAAAATTATTACCATGCCGATATTTTTCCATTACTGACTTAATATTTACGGAAAATTCATTGTAATAATGTCAATAAATAATTGAAAAAAATCACGCGTTCTGTTCTACGCAGCAGTGGCCGGGATTTTGGTGGCATATTTGACCTGTCATATTGACTTCTCATTTATCAACTTCCTTATATCGACATACACATAATAAGATCCTAGAATTTCTAAGAAAATATTATTTGTCAGCTTATTTCGTAATAATTATATTGTTTTTAATAATATGTTTTCTGCTTTGTTTCAAACAGATGTCATTTAAAACAATTATGTAGAACGGTAGGTACATATAATATATATTTAAGATCATTTTCGAATTATCGAGTTTCTACAAGGTATTTTCAATCTAAAATATTAAAGAAAATGAAAATTTATATATGAAAAATCAAATTGCAATTTCTTGACTGGTACCTAATTGTGTGAATTAATGTAGTAATTATACATTAATTGCCAGCATTTACATGTTAAGTACTTATTATTATATATTTTTAATTTTACTTGCTGTTATCGATAATTAACTTACCATACATTGAAAGTTGATACATGAAAAGTCACTATGACAGCTCAAAAATGCTACCCTGATTCCGGCCTCTGCTACTCAGTATAATTATTCCTACAATCATGTTCATTGCTTTCCAGTAGGATAATTACGAAACTTGCAGGCGCACGTCTGTTTCTTGCAGTTACGTTGAAAGTTGAAACTAGAATGGATTGTTGTTGAACAGCGACCTTCGTGAAACGAAAACGAAGTTTGTGTACTTATCTTCCTATCTCGACCAAGAAATAGGTAGGAAGGTACAAGGTAGCCCCCTCAGTTTCGTATTTGACCAGCAGTAAGTTTATAGGCGGCATCAGTTTAGTGTGTAGTAGTAAACAGCATAGAATTAACTGTTATAAAAAATTAAATTCCTTTTTTAAGAAAACAAGAGTATTATTAGTCCTATTAGTAATGAAAAAGTACGTACGACGTCGGATTATCGACTTTCCTCTCTGCGAATGGATCATAATCGCCTGCGGACTCGACATCTTTCGTCATATGGTACCTGAAAAATAACACGCACATTAACACATACACCGTACCTACCAGCAAATACAGGGTGACCAATAGAAAATATAAACTTTAAAAATGTGTTAACTAAACTATTATATTAATTTGGCATAAAATAGAAAATGTAGATACCTACTTAAAGTACCAGATACAAGCCAAGGTGATGCGGAATATTCATAGATATTGCCAGCAAAAATATACAAAAACACGTTCAATAAGTGTGACACCTAAAGGGAGTTGCAAAATTACCATTAATTTAAAAACTACTAGTTACAAATAATAATTTTCTGATTATTAATTAGGGTTCCGTACCCAAAGGGTAAAAACGGGACCCTATTACTAAGACTTCGCTGTCCGCCCGTCCGTCCGTCTGATGTCAGTTGAAATTTTCACAGATTGTGTATTTCTGTTGCCGCTGTAAGAACAAATACTAAAAACAAAATAATGATAATAATTAAGGGGGGCTCCCATACAAAATACGTGAATGAAAATTTTTGCCCTTTTTCATGGCTACCACTCGCCGAGCTAGATCTCAACCGTAATAGCTAGACTGTTGAAATTTGCACAGATTATGTAGTTTTATTGTGGCTACAACAACAAATACTAACATCAAAATAATAATAGTAATTAAGGGGGGCTCCTAGATCTCAAGAACCGTAATAGTTAGACAGTTGAAATTTGCACAGATTATGCCAAGTACGAGTCGGACTCTTTTTATAGATCATGCGGTACGGAACCCTTCGCGCGCGAGTCCGACTCGCACTTGGCCGGTTTTTTTGCATTTTAATATTGAAACACTTACTTGCTGACAATTTTCTCTTTGCTTTTTTCATCTTCTGGCACCAAATTTTCCAGTTCATGTGGCGGAGGCATATCGCCATTAACTTCTTGTTTCTGCAAAAATAAAAACAATATGAATTATTTTATGAGTTATATATGTAGCGTAATTAAACGAAATAGTATTTCGTTTCATTATTAATTTCGTAATCATTATGAACAACAGCTAAAAATTTAAACTACTAATTTTAACTTTGTCGAATTTTCTAAAAATGTATTTATGTTAAATCTGTGTGTGAACTGTATTTGCATGGCTAATTGTCTAATTATGAGCAAATAAAGAACTGAAATGAACTGAAAATAATGATATGCATATATATGAAAGAAAGAAAAAACGTTTATTTGGTGCATAAAATGGTACACAAAAAAGAGAAAACAGAAGTGGAAACATATACACCAAAAAGGTTGTCACTCAGCATATGCCATAAGCCACAACTGGTGTGTCGTGACGCTGATTTTCAGGACAACCGGAGATATAATACTAAACTTAACCTAATTACTCTAATTGGTGACGACACGACCGCTTTTTAAACATATAAATAAAATTTTACACAATTCAAATGTTTCTTATTCAATTATAATAACTACCCGAATGGATACAACGTAATCATAAGTGACAGCTCTAAGAACAAAAATACAAAAAATAAAAATAAATAAAAATAAAAGCATGGAATAATAGGAACTAGCCAGTAAAACTTTTTACAAACACGTTCATGCTAAACATGCAGTAACGGTAAGGGTCAACCTTTCTTCAAGTATTTTAATTATATAAACGTACGGTTCACATTAATTATTCTATAGTCTAATATTCAGTTAATTAATCTGCCCCCCGAGTAGGTACGCACGACATTTTAATTTAAAAGCATGAATCGATTGCAGCAAACGTATTGGCGGAGGAAGATTATTCCAGCACTTCGTGGCAGCGTACTTAAAACTGCCACGAAATGCAGCTGTATGGTGCTGTGGACACACTAATTGGAGAAACCTCAAAGGCCTGACCTCAGTGGACCTGGAATTATATGCCCAAGTCAATTTATTGCACAGGTACGATGGTAGCTGCCGCTTCACGATACCGAACATCAGGGCTAGATGCAATTTCTGACAAGTAGACATTTTCAGAATACGGTGTTGGTTAAATATGGCGTTACGTGAGAACGCGGCGGAATATGGAAGCAAAAACGTGCGCATGCATTTTGCACGCGCTGCAGCAGCCGCTGCGTGCGTTCCAACAGGCGCAGCCCATACACGATGTCACCGTAATTCAGCGTTGAAAGTACCAGCGAGTCACAAAGTCTAATTCTTAACTCAACATTCAGAAATTCACGAATCTTATTAGCCTGCGCCTGTAGAAACAGTTTCGCACCGTGTTGAGCAGATGCGTTTCATAACGCAGTTCCATTATAATTCCTAGATTACGGGCTTCGGGCACGCATTCCAGGGGAACATTATTTATATGTACTGTAAAATTGGCTTTGGATATCATGTCAATTTGTTTTTTAGACCCTAAAGTAATGTATTTTGATTTTGTAGGATTTAGTAACAACGAGTTTGACTGAGACCACTTAGTTATGCGTGTAAGATCCTCATTAAGTTTATTTATTTCTGAGCTGACACTTTTGGAATTGCATTGGATATAAATTTGCAAATCATCTGCATAAATATGGAATTTACAGTGGTTAATTACGTTTTTACTATATAAAATAAACAGAATTGGTTCCAAAATTGAACCCTGAGGCACTCCATTGAGCACTGAGGTGAGTACACAGCTCAGACACAATGCTTTTTACCATTTTGGCCACGTATTTCTACGAACTGTTTTCCATTAGAGAGATAACTCGCGAACCATTTTATAGTATCATTTTCAAATCCGTAATATGTCAGCTTAGAAAGCAACAAAGAAATGTTAATTGTGTCAAATGCCCTTGAGAAATCTAAAAGGGTGAGTACCGTGCCCTGGCCGTTGTCCCGAGAGGATAAAATATTGTCCTTTACGCCAAGCAATGCAGTGGTGGTACTACGGTGCTTACGAAAGCCGGATTGTGCTTCAGGTAAGATGTTATTTTCCCCTAAGTAGGCTGCCATCTGGTCACACACTGACCGTTCTAAAATTTTGGATAAGCACGGCAAAATACTTATTGGTCGCGGGTCTTTCATAAATACCGGGTTGGAAACTTTGGGCAGTGGACGTACCAAAGCAGTTTTCCAGGAATCAGGGAACGAGTGTGTGGTTATTGACCTATTGACTATGGCGGTGATGACTCCCAGGGTACGAGGCAAAGTAAGCATTAACATGTCCAGCGTAATACCATCAACTCCTTGTGCATTTGGAGACAAGTTCTTAATGATTTTCTGTACTTGGTACTCACTGACTGTTCTTAAACAGAACGATGACGAAGAATGGCGATTATATTCGAAACTATATATATGAGTACTTACAGTGCCCATTTTGCTGCGCGGATCTGCAAACAAAAAGAAAAACATTGTGTTATTGATATGATTGATAATACAAAACTACTAATAGAAATTTGATATCCATTGTACGTAACAAATAAAACTACCGATTTACAACTATTTAATATTTTGATAGTCTGCTTTAGATCTCATACATCCCTCAGGCATCCCAAGTCCGCTGCTACAGTTAATCGAAATTTATTTTACTTATGACAAGGAATTATTTTTGCGCCATGTCCGACTATCCGTTTGCCTATTCGCGGCTTCACTCAGTTACCAGTAGTTATAATGCTGTAATTTGGCATAAGTGTAGGTATAAAGGTGTTTCTTATCAACCACGCCAAGAAAATAGTAGAATAATCTATTGACAATCACAATAGGGTAACCTACCTCCCGTACTTGTTAAATATGCATTATTTATTTCGCAAAACCCATCGTGTGCGGTATAGCTGTGGATAGCTCATTTATGTTCTGATTTAGGTTTCTTTTTGCGTGACATTAAGCTGTAAAGTGCTAATTTTTATTATAGACAAACGTCCCCCTCCCCACTACCAGCTAAACGGTTGCTATAGAGTGTATAATAAAATACATGGTAGTAGTAATTAATGGATATAATTAAATTACAAGGAAAACTGTCACAGTTAATTTGATTATTAGATAACGAGTAATAGCCGAACTATTAAGTTTCAGTTCTAAGACTTTTCAGCCGCAAGTAAACTATTGGCTGGAGGCTTTAAAGGATCCCAATAATTTATTATAGTTATATGACAGATAAGTAGGTACTTCAATTTTATTTTTTGTACTAAGTAGGACAAATGTTGAGTGGCTGCGATCCTGTTGTCCTGTATACTTCTCAACCTTGTATCAGCCATCGACAAATGCCCACCTATAGGTATAAAGTTCATTATGGTACCTACCTAAAATATTTTGAAAGAATCCTGAATATGGAAATTTACCTGTCTATGCTCTTGATCCCTGAGGTAGCCTTTGCCCTGAATCTATTTGGAGACTCTTTGTGATCGCAGTGACATGAAATTTTCCGAAATCGATGGATAACAAAACATTCAATTCAGCAGACTCTCAAGTTCTCAGCGTTAGTGACAAAGATCAAGGTTGGAATAATGTTTTATTTATTTTCTACGTGTGGATCTGATCTAGTCTGAAATCTACATCACAATACCTTGCATAAGAATAAAATAAGGAGCCCAAGTCAGGAACGTGGTTTGACGTTGTACTCGTTCCTACATAGGCGACTGAAAATAGAGACGTAGAGTAATTAATATAAGTAATTTTTGTTTCGATTGATAAGAACTTGCTCGTCATGGTCATGGCATACTCGTATCTAGAAATAACCCTTGCATTGCAATGCTCAGCACTAGTTGGTACGGTCGGTCGTTAAGGCACCAGTAATTAGAAGGTTTTACAAAAACAAAAAATATGCACAAAATATAGTTAGTTACGTTTTAGTGATTTATTTCATGACAAGTCACTATTTACGAAAATGAAAATTAATTTGACCCTAAAATCACAGACCTAAGATTCTATTTACTCGTATGTGGATTACGGGCCCATTTCGCTAAATTATTTTTAAGTTCTATACAGTTGACAGGGACTGGCAGTCTTCAACTCTAGCTTATTGAAAATTAACCTAAATATGTAATTTTTCTCTTTTCTGGTTGATGTCAACTGCAAAACATTTTAAAATAGTTAAATTAGTGTATTGTGGTTGATGGATTTAATATAGTGAAGTGTTTTGTTTGGTCAAATTAAAATGTTTTGTAAATCATAAATATATATATATATATATATATATGCAGGGTGGCCCATTCAAATCGGTCAGTATGGGAAAGTCTAAAACTATAAGACATACGAAGATTTGTTCTTAGGAACCATGTCACCGATTTTACAAGTAGAGAGGTACAAACAACCATAGAGACAATTTTACATGCCTGAACTTGTTGAATATTGTAACGGTGGTCACTTTGAACACCTACTATGATAAATTAAAGTATGTGAAAAAAATGCATTTTATTCATTTTAGACATTATGTTTCTTAGAGACATTTACTGCTTAAGACCTACACAAACGATATCTGAATAGAAATAGTGTAAGTTTATTTTTTCAAAACAACCGGGTTCGATTCCCTAGCTGGGTACAGTGTTTTTTTTTCAAATGTATGAATGCAGTTTTTCTTTTTATCAAAATCGGTGACATGGTTCCTAAGAACAAATCTTCGTATGTCTTATAGTTTCAGACTTTCCCATACTGACCGATTTGAATGGGCCATCCTGTATATATACATTCTTTCCCTGGGGGTTAAATGCTCGAGGTTTCGGGTTTGAATCCCGGCCAGGGCATTATTTTGTGCATTTAGCACGGGTATTTGTTCTTGGGTCTTGGATGTATTCTATGTATTTAAGTATGTATTTTTCTATCTATATAAGTATGTATATCGTCGTCTAGTACCCATAGTACAAGCTTTGCTTAGTTTGGGACTAGTTCAATATGTGTAAGGTTGTCCCCTAATAATTATTTATTATTATTTATTTACTATTATATTATTTGTATCTCCGTTCTTAAACTCTGGTTATTATTCTCACGGAAAAAATGTAAACAATGGTGTTGCTGTTAACAAAAAACATTTCCAGCAATGAGGAGATTTATAATGTTCAGAGTTAATAGAAGAATACGTCTTATTACAATAAAGTACACTTTAATTATGAAAGACGAATTAATTTTGATGATGCAAATATTCATTATTACAAAAATCCTCGTTAGGTTTATAAAAAAATATAAGTCTGTTTTTGTGTGCAGATTATTTTTTTAGCACTGGTATCACTGCTGTGAAACACTGGGGTTGTTTATCTGTGGGTCGCTTGCTATATTTTTTTCATAATTCGAAGGGGTCTTTTATACAGTTATTTTTACTTATGATACTGGTGTGTCAGTATTGTCAGCAATAATCAGTATTGATTGGAGCATTTACACAGCAATAATTATCACGCGTTAGTATTAAGTTGATATACTCTGTTAAGTAATAGTCAAGAATACCTTGTAACTATGTCCCCATGGGGCCCTTTATACGCTTAGTATTATCGAATAGGTGTGTGAATATTATCGTGGTTTTCATAATTGTATGGATTTTGCTTTATTGTTTATCAATATTTACTAGATATGGATCGTGATATGAGTGTATTAAGTGATAATAATAGCCGTGTAAAAGGCCCCTATGGGTCTCTTAAACGGTTATTATTATCACGCGATGGTGATATAAATATAATCGGAACGCGATTAGAAGGACAGTACTATTGCCGCGACTCCCCTTAGGTGTCGCAAATTTCTAAATAACCGGATTTCCTCCAATTATATCACAATACTGCAATATTCGTCAATATTCACATGATACGACTAATGATATGACTGAATCGCGTGATAATAATTATCGTGTAACCGGCCCCAATGGCATTGAATATTCAATTTAGTATATGACCATCTCGCTCGGTAGCAGTATTATTATTTGACGTTTTCTCTGGGCTCGAACATACGCTTTGTTTTGTTTGACAAAGGGATCTTTTTCACGGTTATTATTATCACGGGGTTCACCAATATCACGATACTTATTATATGAATATTGATGAAAAAGCCATACAATTTTGAAAACCGCGATAATATTGACACCCCAGTATTGTGATGATATCAATCGTGTGAAGGGCCCCAAACTGACTGCGCCGTCTGTCACTCCACTCACGCATGTCACCTCACTCGGCTTCTAACTTCAGTTACGAACGTTTGAGTGCTCTTCCTGTAATTGTTTTCCAGTGTTATTATTCGTTAAGTTTTCATTGTTGTTACGTTATTTATTGTTATTTGTCCTTTGTGGTTCCTTGTGTTGTGGCAAGATGGACCCTGGACCGAGTACTTCTCGGTCAAAGGATACTTTGTCTCCAGTAAAAACAAGACCACGTCTTGGCCCTTTAACGGAGATGGAAAAAAATATGATATTAAACGTATACAAACACGTTTATCATACGTGGTCAAAGGATCCCTTATTTATTTATTTATCCCTTAACACGTTCACCGCCTTAGGAGCAAACTTATGTAAACCTAAATGTGAGCACATTATGTGCGTTGCTGGCAGTGAAGGTCTTAAACGGATAAGCTCTCCTTTGTTCACTATCTATACAATAAAATGCTTTAGTGGTACTACTAATACATATTTCTCAAATTTATATAGAATTTTGCTGTTGAAGTGAACTTTAAATATATTATTGCATTACCGACCCGTGCTTTAAGAAACCCTGATATGTCACTTTGACAATGACATAACTTTGTTTACATTTTTTCCGTGAGAATAATAACCAGAGTATAAACTCTCGGGTCTTTACAAATTGGGAGATGAAGTTTGATGTAATATTGTACACAGGTTGTCGAGAGGTGAGTCTGCGGTAGCCAGATCCCGGTAATCCGTTCAGCAGGCCGCCGGCGTTATGAGTTTATGACATTTTACACTTCCAACCCGGAGCATAGGTTCTGCTCTTGCGACTCCACTCTGGCCGGCCGGTGAAGGCAAGCACAGAGGCGAGGGCCGGGTAAACAGGCCCTCCGAAATAGGGGTCCACGGTGTCGCCACTCACCGTCAGCTCGCCACAAGCTGCCCCCGTGGGCTTATTATTATTATATGTCTTTTCCGCTCACGGGACAATGGTGTCCCGGACCTTTGGAAGGCGTACGCGGAGCCGAGTACCGAGGTACCGAAGTACCAACCGAGTACCACATAGCCAACACGTAGAGGCCTTTTTGACAATTTAATGAAATAAAGGGGTACACCGAGCGGATGCTGTCCCTGCCCGTGTCATGGGACGCACACAGAGACAGCACCGGCCAGGGTGTACAGAAACTATTGCTGGTTGATGGAATCTAAATGAACCGGACTATTGGGTGAATATGATGGACTAATGGCTGGGCTATTGAGTGAGACAACGGACGTCTGCCTAATACAACTGTCTCACATTTTTATCTCAGGCAGACGGTGACTCGCCCTCTGCTAGATGGGCCCCTATAAATAGCGACATTAAAAAATGGCCTAAGGGCAACACCGGTGCAGAGGGCTGGGGGTAGAGAGGTGGCACTGGACTTTAAACATATAGCCAACTCGCCACTTAGGTGACCACATCTGTAGCCTCGAGCAACAGCTCTTGCGACTCCACTCTGGATGGCCGGTTAAGGCAAGCGGGGGCCTGTTCATACAACCAACCCACAGGACACCCCCAGGAGCACTCAGGTACATTAGGGTCGCTGCCCCCTAACAGCTCGCCACAAGCTGCCCTACGTTGACTGACTGCACTGGAAATCCAGTGGGCGATTGGGTCGTCACATCCCTACGCCAAATTATTATTATTATTAGGTCTAGTACGTAACTATAAAATGACACGAAATGAAGTTCCTCTTCAGGAAGGGTTGTGTATCTATCTGTTAGAAACGCTTTGATTTTTTTCAAGGTAACCGAGAACGCCTTTTTCGTATCCGCCGAGGCATAGAAATATTTTGTACGCCGTTCCTACGTAATTTAAATAATAATATTATGGGAAAAATTTTACACAAATAACTATAACTATAGTCCCGGGTACTAGGCGACGATATATTGAATCCCATCAAAAACACAAATGTGAAAATAGCAGCCAAGTTCACCGACAAAATTTAAGGCTCAAAATGCATTAAGCCGCAGTAAATTAGTTTTACTGTAAACAACCTAGTGCCAAACTTGGCAACTTTTCAGATAATCTACGGAACTTGGCGCCCTTTTAGATCTCAATTCTTTTGTCAGTGACCTTGGCTGCCATTTTCACATTTATGTTTTTGGTGGGATATCATTACTTTTTGTCAAACTTCATCCAATGGTGCTTTCCCAGAGCGAATGCACGAGTTACTATACAAAATACCCAAAGAGTTCCCTCGATTTATCCAGGACCCTATAATCAGATTCTGACCCGATGACAATGGGACTACCCCGGAAGTATACCGTTTTAAACAAAAAAAGAATTTTACAAATCGGTTAAAAAATGACGGAGTTTTGAGGTAACAAAATGCATTAAGCCGCAGTAAATTAGTTTTACTGTAAACAATCTAGTGCCAAACTTGGCAACTTTTCAGATAATCTACGGAACTTGGCGTCCATTTAGATCTCAATTATTTTGTCGGTGAACTTGGCTGCCTTTTTCACATTTATGTTTTTGATGGTATTACACACGGCTGCTGTCCGCCAGTTCCTGGGATGAACTTGGCTGGACACGCTACCGCGTGTCTAGATAGATATAAACTTCATTTATTTATGCAAAACGAAAATATATACTAGAATACTTAACCAAAATAATATAAATAAAATTAAAAATTAACTTAAATCTAAAACGGGCCTTTGAGCTTTTGTACCGAGGATGCTGGCCGCATTTCCTCGCTGTATCGCAATACTGATACGTTGAGCGAGGAACCCGCCAGCTCTTCGGTCACCAGTTAAATGCATAGAAAACATCCAAGTCTCAGGAACAAATGTTTCTGCTCACCACAGAAACAAATGCCCTTACCGGGATTCGAATCCGCGGCCTCTAGCTTCAGCTAAACAGGCCGACAAACTACATATAAGAGATAGCTATAGATAACTACATTATTTCTATATGTACGTAACCTATGAACTGTAATACACGAGGCAGGTCAATGTCAATACGGGTAGCATACCACCAGTAATAATTATGTGCTTACCTAATCGTCGGCAATAATTAAGTTATAGTCACATTTCATATTCATACATATACACATCGGGAAATATCAAACAGTGTACCTATAACTACGCCAAGGCCATACATATAGAAATGTCCAATTTTATATCTTCTTTAGGCACTCTAATAACTCTAATAAGCTTAATTTCCGTCTGTAAAGTATATCTTTAATAAAGTACCCGACATAGTATTATTAGCCTGTATTAACAACGTAATCAATAAACACATCTGACTTTAAGCATTATAGGTGCAATACACAGAAACCTAAGTAGCCACTGTCAACACTATGATAAATAATAAGTATGTTTAGTTGGCGATAAAACGATACATTTAAACTTGTTTTTTAAATGTCACTATACAAAACAGTATCACTAAATAAAACAGTAGGTAAGCCATATCATGTATTACGTAGCGTCCGGATGTAATACTAAGTATATTCAGTGGTCCTGGGAATCTTGCTTGAACTTGATTCGGGATGGACAATTGCGGAATAAATAAACAATCTATGTTTTAGAGACTAAGTAATAAGGTTCCAATTCCAACATACCTATTGTCTTTTATCAGCACACAGTCGGCTTTATCGTCTCCCGCCGTGATTCGAGCCGGCCGATCGATGTCGGCCTGCGATCGCAACTGACTGATAACGAAAAGTGTTGCGTACTTATTGACATTCACGGCTGACACAATAAATAACGAAACTGCGCTGTCGAACTTGTCATTCATCACCGATCGATAGTGATACACACGGTGCCCTGACAATGACAGTTCGACGTAGTGTGACGACACTAGTATCGGACACTCCATTCCTTCTTCAAAGAAAGAAAAATAACTGTTAGAATGTTCTTTTAAATAAGAGTATTAGCTGATATTTAAAATAAACTATTAAGAGTTATTTAAGCAAATGAAGTGCATCACTGGTCCTTGTCCATTAATGGTGCTGTTACCTTACCTATACATTGCTGGTACGACGAGTAAAGGGGTTGCTAGGCCGCATGGTTAATGGTTACCTACTTATCCACTAAACTAAGCAATGTAAGTAGAATTGTAATTATCAGGTAATTCGGCAGTAGAATGCTATTTGTGGCGATTCTACTCGTATAACGGCCCACTGTTACATGTAATTTTCATACAATTACGTTATGCAATAAGTATTTTGCTAAAGTACCTACAATTATATTTACTAACCTAGAGAGGTAATACAAATAATGCCGCTGACGCCCGAGCGGTAAGGGCGATAAATATGCGATCGGAGCTTTCTTTATTACCGCCCGTTGTAAGTACACAATTTTACGTCTTTCCCTGTTCAGGAAGTGGGATTTTACAGACGCGTCACGTGCGTTAATTGCCACCTTAATTCATAATTCATTCATTTATTGCAAACCATGGTCATATAGTACAGTTGTTACAATATAAATTTTAGGCTCACATGGCACCCTGTTAGGGTATAGCATATAAAACTTAAAACTAGTTTAAAACTGAAACTGTTATAATTTGTTATATATAATTATTTATGGCCTTAATATTTTAATATTTTCGCTTAAAGTATTTATTTATTAGGCACTTACAATTATATCGAAAAATTATCTTACTGGCAAGGTGTGGGGTAAATAAGGTAGTTTGTTACTCCCGCGAAACTCCTTCATAGAAGATAATGAGATAGAGGTGTGACATGCGATGCGATACCAACATTCATTTTGTGGTATGTGATTAAAACATCAACGCAATCTGGTTTGCACTTGGAACTTATCCAAATACGTTACCACTCCTTTTGGTTCGGTGGCACATGAGAACTTGGCTTCCTCGTTTACGTTTTGCTAGGGCAATATTTACACTTCATCATATATTGAAGCAATAACGTGCATGACTCGCAAAATGTATTTCTAATCGCACTCGTAAGTATTTTATTGGTTGCCATTTCACCTTCTCAGCACCGTAATGTTTGATTATTCGAGTCACTTGGCATCCAAAAAGCTAGGTGTGCTCAATAGAGCGAAGCTGTACTTTACCCCGGGACAGTTTCTATTACATAAGTCAGACGTTCGTCCCCACATGGAGTGTTGCTGTAACCTCTGGGCATCTGGATACCAGCTAGGGCTTTTTGACTCGCATCAGAGACGTGTTAAGTTTAAGGAGAAACTTTGCCTCCTTGTGCGTGCTCTATCGCTTGTCGAAATGATGCCCACGGCCGCTTCATATCCTCACACCTTAGAACCTGAATGGTCGCGTATAGTACGGTTTCAGAGGAACTTCCTCCCTCGGACGCTCCGGTTGTGGGATGCCGAGGTTTTCCCGAAAGACTACAGTATGGGATTCTTCAAGAAAGGAGTGTATACATTTTTAAAGGCTTACATATAAACTCACGCCTATATTCCCAAAAAGGGGTAGGCAGAGCACACGAACATTAAATTCAGTGCCACTTTTAGCAATTGTAGGTTTATAGATAATAAATAGTGAAAATGTGATATTGCAGTGACAGGTTGCGAGTCCACCGCCCATAACACACTTCAACCTGGTTCCCATACTGTATTCTTACCACATCCAAGGGAAGAAAGGGGTTGGTGCTATTCTAACCCGGCGCCACACGACAATTAATATTAAAGTATTATACGATAGTTAAAATTAAATATTGAGTAAAATGTTACTTAGCCCGAGGAACTTTGAGTTATTATAAAATCACTAAATCTACTAAAGCGTCACATGAAACGTGACGGTATAAGCTATCGTACTAGTTAGGATGACCGTGACTGACTGCGA
Organism: Notocelia uddmanniana; assembly: GCA_905163555.1. Taxonomy (NCBI): domain Eukaryota; kingdom Metazoa; phylum Arthropoda; class Insecta; order Lepidoptera; family Tortricidae; genus Notocelia; species Notocelia uddmanniana. Next base: position 51,100,290 of record LR991052.1, read on the forward strand.
TTTAAGATTTGTTTTTTTTTGTTACATAGCATACCCATTGAATTAAAAAATCATTTCTGTGAGGTCAAGAGGCCTCTAAACATTCTGTAGGTACATTAAATATGCCGACTTTTTCCACCAGGCACCTCCAGGGGCATTTTTGCCCAAAAAGCAAGTTATAATTAAGATCATTCTTGTAGTAAAACTAGGTTTTATATATGACATCACTGTTACATATATGTGTGTAAATTAACCTATAAGCTAAAGGTTAAAGGCGTAAAATGTAAAATATCTCGTTCTTTGAAATGCCGTTCTGACTAGATTAGGAAAAATAAACACTCTTCAGCTTTGGCTTCTTCTTCCGCTATATGATTCTATATATCTCGGTATACTTTACATGTCCGATGACAATAACTGACAGCTTAGAAAAGTAGAAAAACCCCCGAGCCCCTCAAAAACGGATGAACTGATTTTGGTGAAACATGTATAGGTAAGAACCATCGCTGGAAAGCCTGCTTTCAGATAAAATAATTTTTAAGAAAAAAAACCGACTTCAATGGGGGAGGCCAGTGAAAGATTATTATACTTAGATGGTGCACTCTTAGATTCCATACAATAAAATAAAAATGGCTATAAGTATGTTTATAATGGTAGAAGACTAAGTACCCTCAATTCCTCATGGAACCATGGAAAAACCTTGCTTGCTTGACAAACAATACGAAGAGAACAAATCGCCAAACGTGAACTACGCGTCGTTGAAGAGTTCCGTTCTGATCATCATCAGCAGTTCCACTTCATCAAATGTTTTTATGAATGAAAATGCTTGATTAGTTCATGAAAATACTAAAATCACTATTTGTGTGCCTTTCTCATTTAAGGAGTTCCCTCGATTCCTAATGGATCCCATCATCAGAACTCGAGCATGACAAAAATCAATCGTGAAAATAGAACTTGCTTAACAAACACAGCTAGGAGGACAAATCGCCAAACGTGAACTTTTCGTCGTTGAAGAGTTCTGTTCTGATCATCATCAGCAGTTCCACTTCATCCAATGTCACATTTTTTGATGCAAATGCTTGACTTGTTGATAAAACACAAAAATCACTATATGTTTGCCTTAAAGATTTGAGGAGTTCCCTCAATTCCTCGTGGATCCCATCATCAGAACTGCGTTTTGACATAAACGGGGCCAACTTGGATATATATACTTATAATCAAAAAAAGAATTTTCCAAATCGGTTAAGAAATGACGGAGTTATGGAGTAACAAACATAAAAAAAACACAACCGAATTAATAACCTCCTCTTTTGAAATTTTGAAGTCGGTTAAAAAACTGGGCAAGTGCGAGTCGGACTCGCGCACGAAGGGTTCCGTACTATCATATACATCATTATAGACACTTTATTATATATTGAATTTAATAATAATATATTATTAATTTTTTTATCATTAATAAGAACGTTAAATAATATCAAGTAGAATTTTGGTCAAGTGAGTGTCGGATTTTAGTTTTCCCATACATTTTAAGACCCAGCGCCCGATGAAAACAACAAGCAACTTATTAAAAGTTTTTGTATGGATGCTCCCTTCAATATTTATTTTATTTTGTTTTTGTATGTGTTGTTATAGCGGCAACAGACATACATCATCTGTGGAAATTTCAACTATCTAACTATAACGGTTCATGAGATACAACCTGGTGACAGACGGAATCTGGGTCTCTTCAAGATAAGAGTGAATAGGCTATTACTGAATCAATGAGCAACATCTTAGGCCTTGTCATCGCTTTCAATCAGGTGAGACTAAGGCCAATCGCCGGTCAGTCTATCATAAAAAAAGGACAGCGGAGTTTTAGGAATAGGGTTCCGTTTTTACCCTTTGGGTACGGACATATCAGTACACCCCTTAAAGAACTACGATGTCCAAGACAGACACTCACATAGACAGATACACATGTTAAACTTATAACACCCCTACTTTGCGTTCCGCGTCGGGGATTAATAAACTCTAGATACTGTTAGCCACAGGTTTTCTCTGGCAAAGCAAACTGTTCGTTCGTCGTTTTTATTAAACATCACATATTTTTGCTAGTGTCAAGTAATCTGTTCGTTTGTATGTAGTTACAATAAAGTTACGCTCCAGCGAACGAACAATTTCTGAAAGGCATGACAGTAAAAAATACTTTCGCCACTGGTTGGTTTCTAAAGGTTAGTATTTCTCATGCTATAGAGCTCTATATATTTTTTATCAGAAATAAAATAACTCGTTCCATCAATGCAGTGTAAAAAAATGATTTTGTGACAATGTCGACAGTTGGGACAATTTCAAACAAGTTTGTGTTAACTAACTAACTGCGTTAATAAAAATGTATGACAAAATATACCTTGGCGATATCCATGAACGGGTACCCATAAGTAATGATTCATAATCATAATTTATAAATACAGTTATGTTTATTTTAATATTTATTTTATTTAGGTTACTTTGGCTGAGTATTCTTGTATATATTTTCATAGTAAGTAAATAAATAGTTCTTAATATTTATTTTGAGGATGTACCTATCCATATTAATATCTACACAAGACCAAATTTTTTATCTCTTGTTCGCTCACTAGTGGTAGCTCGATATGCCCGTGCTCTTCGCGGATATTCAGCGCCTTATATATTGAGTAATGATAATGACATAAGAATTAAGAATAGCACACCATTTCCGAGGTTTGCTAATGGCTAGATGATTAAGTATGTCTTATTAATGAATCTTATAAATCTACGTCCACGGTACGAATACTTTGACAGGGAAAACATTTCCCACTTTCTCTGTCATTTCTCAGTCGTAATGAATTATAAACCCGTTGTAATATACATTTCATGACGTAATTATAATTTTCTCCAATATGTTCGTTAAATGTATGTGTAAAGATAAATGAATACGAGTACGTCAAGTTTCTTGATTTTGACTAGCGCACATTAGAAAGTAAAAATCGATATTGTTTTTCTGCAACGGCCGGGACTATGAATAAAAATCCATTATCTCTCTTTCTCCTTGTACTCGTAATAACATGTTTTGACCAAGAAACGTCAATGCAAGCGACCAAATGCTCGCACATATAAAGTTTTCCTCCATCTATTTTATTTTTAAAATTGCCATATACCTACTTTTACGCGAGGCAGAGGTGACGTTTTTATTAAAAATGTCTATTTAGTTTCAACTTACAGAAATAAAAAGTTAACCAACTAAAATTCAAAGTAGCTAAAATGCGTAAATATTGAAATACTGTTTAATTTTCATTCCATTTTGATACAAAATACATTTATTCTATTTACATCCGTACATTAAGGTATCGATAAACGATACTTTAATTTCATTCATATTTCGAACATCTTAAAAAGAAGTAAGTCTATTAGTATTCTACTCTTAAAGGAGCCTGTCTGTGGTCCGCTTTGGCACCTAATCCCAATCGATACTTTAAATAAATAGCATTCAAATATCGAAGATCTTAAAAAAAACATGTTTGGAGCGTTTCACGGTTGTATTCTAAAGGAGTCTGAGGGCCAGAGCCGCTTTGGCCAACTTGAAAGTACAGGTCATATATATCTATACATGTTGCAGAAAACTTATGATATGCATTTAGATAAAGTTATGTCTGCGACTGGACATAATAGGGTACTTTCAAAACGAGTAATTAATAAATAAAAGTTTGATTTTCTCGCATTGTTGGCGAAAATTCGTGGAACCTTCGCTTCGCGTCGTCCGCCAAAATCAACTTGTCCACGAATTGCTTTTTCCCGGCATAGTATTGTCCTTGTTTAAACAAATTCATTAACGGTAACAACAGCAAGCGCCACAACACATGTGCATTCATTTATATTCAACAATATTAACATTAACAATTCAATATTTGTCGCCAGTGACGTGTACTCGCGTAAGCAGTGTAGGCGCTACGTATAACAACCTACGTACGTACGCACCTGTATTCGCTAGGTATGTCTTTATTGCATTTTGTGTATGTACGAGTAACTGCAATTAACTGCAATAACATACTTTTTTCATCCGTTAGAAACTTTTAAACCTTCGGTTAAGAATGCTGGACACCTATTACGAAGGTAATAAGCGGACATTGTAAATTATCTTTAGTTTTATTAATTACACGGGATTGTATAAGCAATCTGGTCTAAGTTTTAAGGGCTCAAACTTCTGAATCCGCGCACTCTTCAAAAACTACTGTCACAACGCACAAAATTAGGCAGTGGCTCGTGCAAATAAGAAATCGAAATTTTAGATTAACTTTTCCGTTTCATAGAAATACAGCGTTAAAATTGGCTTTTCCTTACCAGAAGTAAGAAACAGCCCTTAAGATTTCAGTGAGACCGCGTTTCGGAAATCTAAATCGAACTCGCTTTGTTTCGTCGAACAAACCTTTCCCGTCCACTAAAGGCCAAAAAGACCCATTATCTTGTATATCTCATGTCTCATACCGCATTAGTTATTAGCCAGTTCCACTAACTATCCTCTTGTTCCATTATCTTGCGTCTAATTACCTAGCTTGGACGGAACAATGGTGATATACACCCAAGAACACTTAACACTGAACACACCACGGCTTTGTGATAGTGCATAATGGATCATTTTTTAATATTGGCGGTATTATATCGTTTTCGTTAATGAATGTTATCGCTTAATGAGAGGAAGCTTTTGGCTGTAAATTTAAATATCAACTATTAGTACTGAGTACCTAACAAGTACTTACCCCTGAATTATGTACACTACCGCTCATAAGTATTTAGGCACCCATACCTTTTTCTATACATCTGTATACAATAATGACATTCAGAAATACACTGCCAATTACTTATTCTGTGGCCAAGTCAGAGTCCCTTGACAGTTTTGCGTGCATTTTGCCTTATTTATTTAGCTGACATATTGAGCCTTAAATCGATGCCAGAGGAGGGTTCCTTGTTAAAAAAGTAGTTTTCTTTTTGCAATGACTTAAAGAACTACTAATTGCTGGTTCATACGAACACAGTACACTTTTCTATGAAGCAGCAATTAGTAGTTATTTAAATGCACGCAAAACTGTCAAGGGTCTCTGACTCGACAGTGTATTTCGGAAAGTCATTTTTGTACAAGTATAGATGTATGGAAATAGGTATGGGTGCCTAAATATTTATGAGCGGTAGTGTACCTACGTTTTACGTTGCAATATTAATATTACGAAACCTGTTCATATACCACCACATCTCAAATTACGATTTAATCCATGATGATCACAAATACGATTGTAATATTTATCTTGGGAATGTTGTTTAATTACTATCTTGAACAAATAAATTCTCAGATAGGTACATGCTGGCGACTCTAGAGAGCAAGCCTGCTTCATTTGCGCCAGTCATGGTGAACTGGCTTTATTCAAAATGTATGTACAGTTGAAGAATTTGATTTCTGGGCCGCTTCGTACCTTGTCACAGTGACAATAATATGAGATAGAGATCTCATCAGCTTTCATATTGATTTTCTCTGTGACAAGGTACCAAGGGGCCCAGAAATCAAAATTCTCGTCTATACCGTACCTACCGCTAGCATGGTGGTTTTTACGAGTAGTAAGCATTTAATTTTAATGATATTTGCCGTATTATCTAGAAGCTAGAGGTCCCGGGTTCGAATCCCGGCCAGGGCTTTATTTGTACATTTAGCACGGATATTTTCTATGTATTTAAGTATGTATTTATCTATATAAGTATGTATATCGTCGTCTAGTACCCATAGTACAAGCTTCGCTTAGTTAGGAACTAGGTTTATTTGTGTTAGATTGTCCCCCCATATTTATTTATTATTTTATTTATTATCGCTTCACCTTGCCGGAGGACGCACAGCGATCGGGATCCGCATACACCCGAGGCAACGGTTAGCGTGCTAAATAGAATATCATGCTTCGCAAAAAACGTGCGCACTAGTAAACTCTCGCATCCTTATTATTAGTTACTATTATGCAACATTCATCGTAATATCAGACGATGCTGAGTGGGAACATTGCATGCGCCTTTTTAGGCATTTGATCTACGCAAGCCAGTTATTACGTTCTTCTTGCGTGGTTAGGCACATGTTTCACACTATTTCTACAGACAAACATATTTATTCCTGAAACACGATTCTCTTAAGTAACCAAACGTTTTCATTGTGGGAACATTTAATGGCATTTACTACTGGAGAAGTTTTACATAGAGATAAGATTTACCTACATATTTACGACCGTATTTTTACCGCTTTGCTGCTTGGCGACGGGAGTTCATCGAGGGCTTAGATTCTTCTGCCTCTAGTTTTTAGTGCTCCGTACCAAAATAGGCCCAACGGAACACTTAGATATGCGATCACTCGGTTTCTGTCCGTTTTTCCCATGCAGTTTTTTGTATAGAGTAATTGCAGGAACGCTCATTCGTCATTTACCTATCAACAATCAAAACGGAAAGCCTTTAGTTAGTGCTTCGTATTCGTAATTTAGCGTTTATATACATATAATCTATATAAGATGGGCCCTGTAACAAGAGCAAACATTTAAAAGTGCGCATTCTTGGAGCATCCGCAGTAACTCCCTGTGCCTATACCAATTTTTTTTTCTAAACGCTGGAATTTTGATCTAAAGTTATTAATGACGTTTAAGTAGCGTATCGCGTTGATCTTGATACCACGAGATTGTAGCGCGCCACTCAATGCAATTTATGAAGTAGTATCAAGATAAGAGTCAGAATACATAATCGTTTTTTTTTAAAGGTATTTTTCTATTATTTGAGTTTTATTTGTAGTTTTAAAACAAATTGTTTATAATATAACTCTAGAAGAGTAAATAAATAAAAAAAAGTTTCCGCCTTAACCGCTACCGCTTTGAAGAAAAAAACTTTTATTGTGATTCACTTAAGCAACTAAATAATAATATAATGTATTTTATCTAAGTTATATTTTTCCTGTTTAATTGTCATTTATTTAATACGATTAATGATAAAGTTGTTATTTACAAATTATATACAAATATAACTACAGCTAAGCTTAAAATATATTACCTAACTTAATTCAAAGTTCCCCAAGTTCACTCATGAGTCTCGTGACGCCACACTATGTAAACATGACCTAAGTGTTCACGGAATGGACAATAGGCATTAGTTTCTCATTTTACTTGACGTGTGTACATATCGTATCGTAGAATATTTTACGAGTAGGTATGCAGTACTGTGTACTTACCAAATATCCTTGAACACGACTTCGTTCTGTTAACAATAACAACTTTATCTCAACGATTGACGTCTAAGCCAAAGATTATTTTATTCTTACTAAATATATACTTTTGAGACATCTAAATGTCTATAGCTACACTTAGAAATAGGTCCATTTTCTAACTGAAATACGCTTTAACTCCTTATAATAAATCCACCAACGGTATGGGGTGCTAAAAGGTTACGAGTATAAGTATGGTGCTATGTATCACTATCTTTATACAAATAATTGTCTATAATTATATTGTGCTAAACAATAGAGTTGTTTTACATAAGTTTATAGAAAACAGAACCAGATTTCGTCATGTCTGTCTAGTGTCTGTCCATCCTTCCGTATGTCACATCCGATTTACTTGGAGACTATAAGTAAACCGCTACATACGAGTAAAGAGTAGATTGTATGACATGGGTCTAAGGTAAGCCATAACATCACATAATGGTTCCCGAACAAAGTGAGAGAAAATAGCTCGAGGGGAAATACAAAGGGCTGTGCAGTGGTAAGTCGAAGTGAAAATCAGTGTTATACACTCTAGTTTTCACTTCGACTGGCGGAAAATTGCGAAATATCTAAATAACTCACAGCACCAATCCAAATTAACGAAATCGACAACTTCACCAACTTCCCTCCAGTCTCAGTGCATGATCGCTGGGGCGTCGGATTTTGCTTGATAGATGTCTCTTGCTCCTTTGGAAGTTTCTGTTTGGCCCTGTGGTTGACTCGTAGAGAATGGCTTGGGGCATTAAGTGCACCATTTGTGTTTATTTGTTTTATTGCAATAAAGTTCTAATGAATAAATGCTCATGTTGTGAAACCTTGTGTCTGTAGCAGATACAATTTAAACATATGTCCTGCTCTGTATGTATACATGCATGCACATAGGTACATAAATAGTTGGATAGAAATTAGACACGAATTCTTAGAAACCCTTCCGAAACAAAAACGGATACTCGTACGGGATATTGTAGGTATCCTTTGGAGTGAAAGTTGAAGCCGAGTCACCCAAGTCGATGTAAAAGGGACTGTCGCTATATTGTATTTCAAGAAGAGTTGCGTCGTTTTATAGCTGCAGCTGTGCCCGGCGTCGCATTACGCTGTCGCAGAAGCCTTACACTTCGACCGAGCCGATTGTAAGTACACCTGAATTTTGCCTACCCTTTTAACAACTACTACTGCTATTGTTATTTATTTACAAAGTATGCCTTTATATATTTAGCCATCTGCATTTTCCCCGGAAAACCGATTCGTAGGTGATTAAGTAATTTTAAGTATTATTCACGCTGGTAAGTAAAATAAAAATAACTCCAAGTTCGTATTTTATTAGTACGAAGATTAATGACTAGGATTACTTAAATAAGACGAAAACACAAAATAATTAATCACTGTTCACCTACCTGTATTGATCCACCCTGTTGTGTACACAAAGCCATAACAATTGAGGAATTACGAATCTATCCAATAGTAACCCATAAGTTTATACCGTATGTTACGATTTGTTGCACTACGAGTATAATAAACCAATGTAAATGAATATCTTATTTTGTGTGGGTTTTCGTTATAAATTCAACATCAACATACAATTTCCAAGCCGCCAATATACCTAGTCGTTATCGCCCCAGATCAACGAACACAAGTTGTTTTTAAACATGGTTATTCTCCAGTGAAAATTGTTTTTAATATTAAAACAATCGCATACGTGAAACGTGATTAATGCGTACCTTTAAAATGATATAAAAATATAGCAAACGACGGAACAAAAGAAAGTTTATTTTGAAATTTATATCGTAGTGGGCCGACTGCCAATACAATATGCAATTATGTATGTGTACTGTATATGTTCCGAGTACGAACGTACTGAATTGAGATATAGTTATTATTAGTTAATTATCATTTTTATTGGTACCGACAGAAGATTAAAAAGGGTCAAGTAAATTAGATAATTACAACATTTCATTAGATATGAACTGTACCTAACAATAAGGATAATAAGGAAACGCTATGCCAGATGAGATGATGCGCTCGAGTATTTTTGGGTCAGAACGGCGCTAATTTATTTTTCCTGGTTCTAAGGGACTAAAAGGACATAACATGTTCTGAATGCACTTTGGTACAGGCTAAAACTATATAAGCACTAAGTGGATATACTTCAAATTATTATATATTTCCAAATATTCACGTAGGTTAACGTTGATTGAAAAGAATAGGATTAAGAAAAAACATATTATTATCTACCTTTTTAAGGTCATTATATTCTTGCTTGTGTTTTTTTTGCCATATTAGCAGTTTCCACATATCAAGTCTAGAATCTATTTATAGACGATTTCATAAAAACTTACTGCTTATTTACTTTACTGCTTGTTTACTGCATATTACTAATTAATTATCTTAAGATAATCTAGTATTGAGGTTTCATCACGATATTACCTAATAATATAGGCGGCCAGGCGATAAATCGATAAATATTATCAAAGAATAGCGTAACAGATCGCAATTTCATGGGTGTCATGGTGTAAATCACGTGTAAATGTATCATAAGAAATTTCATTTTTCGCCTTGTTACTATGGTATACCATGTGTTTGTCGTTGACTGTACTCTACATAGTGATAAAAATCATGTGAGCTAATTTTGAGTGCACGTCAACGTATATTTCACTATTTTTTTAGTAACCTTACGAGTGCATATAAAATCAAAAATATTTTCCAGTATCAAAACTATAATTCCTTGTACACTAAGTGTGACCAGCCCAAGATTTTTTGATTTTCCCGCCAAAAATATGGATAATATGTCAGTAGCCAGACTCTAAAGTTTTTGTTTTAATACTGCTTTGACAGATTACAATGCTGGAGTAGAATAGTACATTACGATACAAGTGCAGAAAACAGAATATTCGCAACGAGTGATAAGTTAAAACACGACCGAAGGGAGTGTTTTAAATCGACACGAGTTGCGAATTACATATTCGTACAACGTTTTACAGTACATATGGCTCTTTAAAGTTTCGACATGTGCACGTAATCTGCTGATTACCGAGTGCGGTAAAGTAGCACCATATGTACTGTAATAGTACATTACGATACAAGTGCAAAGAACAGGAAATTCGCAACGAGTGGTGATAAATTGAAACACGACCGAAGGGAGTGTTTTAAATCGACACGAGTTGCGAATTACCTGTTCGCACGTGTATCGTACAACGTTTTACAGTACATATGGCTCTTTAAAGTTTCGACATATGCACGTAATCTACTGATTACCGCACGTGCGGTAAAGTAGGACCATATGTACTGTAAAACATGTTATTACTCGTAATGTGAATAAGCAGCCATCATAGAGTACGAGTACTAGTAATCGTATGATGACGTAAATAGCTGCTCATATTTTTTTCACTATTAAGTGTAATTTACGATTCCGCAAGAAAAAATATTGTATGCTACGTTACATAGCTAGGACAGACGTTTCGTAGAATATATGTTTCCCATATTCCAAAGCATTTTTTTTTACAAAGCGATGTAGTTCTAACCTAATCTAACCTACTTTTCTAGTAGACAAAAATCAGTTCTACACAATGACCTTAAAAGCCTACCTAAAAAGCTAACGGTTTCTGAAAAAAAGTTGTCTATGAAATGAAAATTCTACTAATCAATAAGTACATTCTATTAAACATTTGTCTTCGAAAGAAGGTGCCACGGGCGGATCCCATTGTGTATACAAAGTTTCATGTTATTGCATACGTGCACATAATACGAGTATTAAAATAATTATAGTACATAGATCGTCCATACCTACTGAAAATAAATAAATAATATAACGACGCAATAAATGCATGCGGCATTATTCTGCACCATACATTAATTTAATGTATCGTTTGTGCATTGTGCCGTGCAAGTTTCCACTTTACTGAGTAAAGTGTTTAATGAGTTCTGTAATTAATTACTCGATTCCATTTATAACTATGCCTTTTTGCATGACGAAGTTGTCAGCGGTTGTGATTTGTAATCGCTCGATAAGCTTCAAATTGACTTTGAATAGTTCTAGGTCAACGTCAAAGCCTATAAAATATAATTACTAGAACGTTTTGTCGTACATTTCTTTTTAGGGATCCGTAGTAAACAAGGAACCCTTATATTTTAAAAGAAGCTAGAAGCCTGCTTAGCCCTAGTTTGTAGTGACACTGGCTACAAAGCTGGAAGTCCCGGGTTCGAATCCCGGTAAGGGGATTTCTTTATGTGACGAGCAATGGCATTTGTTTCTGAGACTTGGATGTTATTTGTATATTTAAGTGTATGTATATCTATTAAATACATCGTCGTTTTGAACCCATAACACAAGCCTTATTGAGCTTACTATAGGTACTACCTAATATTTATTTATTTATTAATGATGTTTTGTCTTAGTTTACTATAGTTCAGTAACCGATACTACTAAAACGCTGTAATTTCGACGCATAAGTAGGTGTACTTATACAATGTGCTCTTTTATAATCTTAGTTCATGCTTTATGGTTGCCTTTGTAAAGATGTTTCTGATGAATAATAAAAGTTATAAAAAGGTCAAAACTCGGAAGATATTACGCTTTATTAGTCGTAGTTAAACTCTTTATTACGAGTATACAAAAACACAACAGATAAGATTTACAAAATGAAAAAAGTTAAGTACAAAGGCAAACTCATGAGACTCATTCCTTTAAGGGATCTCTTCCAGTTAACCTTTGAGAAAATGAGAGTAAAAATGAATAAAGGTAACAAATGCAGCAACATGTACAAAAGGCACAGGAGAAATAATAAACATACAGACATACATTACCTCTTCACGGTTGAACCGCTTAACCGATTTAAATGAAATTTGGTATAGGGATAGTTTGCGTCCCGGGAAAGGGCATATGTGTGATAGTTTTTAATCCGGAAATCTTTCCTTAATTATAAGCTTAATTTCTATGGTATCAGAGGACATGCATTAGATCTTATGAAGTCATATTTAAAACAAAAGGTAGCGATAAATAGAGCCATTTCGTCAGAGACAGTTGTAGAGATGGGAGTACCTCTGGGGTCTATTCTAGGCCCTTTCCTGTTCCTTGTTTATGAATGATCTACCATATATGTAATGTTCGCAGACGACACCTCATTACTGTTCCAGGTAAATAGGAAAGATACTGAACTCATTGAACCAAATAATACCCTGTCCATGATATCTGACTGGTTTGCTGCCAATAACTTAGTGTTGAATCCGAAAAAAACTAAATGTATGAAATTCTCTCTAGCGAACTCATCAAATAGAAACTTAGACACAAATATTAAACTTAATGGTCAAACGTTAGAATTTGTTAAGACAACTGTATTCTTAGGTATTCCATTGGACTCAAAATTGCAGGGGGTTCCCATATAACAGCGATAGCAAGTAGGTTGAGCTCTGCTGCATTTGCTGTCAGGAGAATAAGGCAGCTTACCAATGTGGCAACGGCACGGTTACTTTACTTTGTTTATTTTAATAGTATAATTACTCATGGTCTTATCTTGTGGGGATCAGCTGCAGATATTGAAACTGTTTTTAATTTGCAAAAAAAGGCTATCCGAGCAATTTATAACTTGGGGTCGCGTGACTCATTGAGAGAATTTTTCAAAGAAATAGATATTCTAATCCTGCCGTCCCTGTACGTATTTGAAATAATAATGTATGTTAGGAAGAATTTCTGCAATTTACCAACGAACGCTGATAAACCAATAGCCATCAGAAACACTGGGAAACTCAAAATAACCTTCTATAGACTAGTAAAGGCGAAAAAGTCGTTCTTGGGAAATTGTATCAAATTCAACAATAAAATTCCAAAACACATTACTGAACTTAGCAATTCTAAATTCATATCTGTAGTAATACAAACACTTATTTCAAAAGCATATTATAAGGTAACCGATTACATCATGGACAGGGATGTTTGGCAGTGATAGTGTCCTGCACGGCTAATCTATTGCGAAAATAGGTTTTCTACTGTAGCATTGTTATTTTTGTAGTAACTGAGACTGTAATTTTATATTTAACTATACAATTATATTGTTTTGACAATTTGACACCGCGCCGAGTTTCTTACGCCGGTTCTTCTCGTGACAGAGGTTTATTTTTCCGAACCGGTGGTAGTTTATTGACGTTCATAGGTGCATGTAATATGCCTAATTTGAAGAATAAACTACTTTTACCTTTTTTTACTCTTAGGGGGTGAAAAGAGAGGTAGAAGGGGCGAGCGATATTCAAGCCTGCGCCTACAATAATTTAATAGCAATCATTTCTAGTATATAACGGATTGCACGCGGCAGGAGTGCATACGTGAACCATGTTTAGAAAATAAAATACAGAGTAAGCTGGATTTGCCTCAAGATTTTTTGTATGTATTTAATTTTTATTTCTTCTAATAACAATAAATAACAATAACAAACGTTGCCAGCTCATCCTAAGCACTGTTTTGGTCATGTAAAAATATTTTTTATCATAACGCGAAAAAAATCCGCAATTTTTAGATTCGCATGTATATCCATAATTTCAATACAGGCCAAAACTAATTTACAGACCAAAATTAGCCTTCAGGGTAATTCACTTTCAGGAACAGTCTGTGTATGATAATTACCAGCTACTTAACCTCGACATATGCGCAAGTATATAAGTATTTGTACTGTACTGTGTCCTTTAATTGAGGTGTGCAATAAAGAGTATTGTATTGTATTGTATTTGCCAAGATTCGCATCTCATTGTTTATTTCTTATCTGTACCTACATGAAAGCGTAGATAATCTTCGTAACATAAAACCAAGTAATAATGGCCTGTCACGCCTATTTCATCCCCTTTTCACGCTTATTCACGTACCTACATAAATACAACATAAGAAGCACATTCGATTACGTATTGCTGAGAAGGTGCACCTATCCGAGTATATTGGAAAGTACAGGAAATTGCAATCAAAGTTTGATTATTGGCCGAGTGACACGTGACACGAAGCCTCAGCTTCGACAAAAATGATTTCGTACGTCCGGATTTCCACCTTGGTGTCCGGGATTGGGATCCAAAAAATATGAAAAAATAAGCATCATGAAAGTACATCTTAATAAAGACTCAATGAAGACTATAGTGGACATGATCAGTTATGCTGTTTTTGAGATATCGTAAAAAGTCTTCCCGGCTTAGTAGAAGACGTATGAAACGCTGCGAAGGTATTCCCTTTTGCATGTTATTGATTTTTAACCGACTTCAAAATTTCAAAAGAGGAGGTTATCAATTCGGTTGTACGTTTTTTTTTTAATGTTTGTTAGTCCATAACTCCGTCATTTCTTAACCGATTTGGAATATTCTTTTTTTGATTGTAAGTATATATATCCAAGTTGGTCCCGTTTTTGTCAAAACGCAGTTCTGATGATGGGATCCATGAGAAATTGAGGGAACTCCTCAAATCTTCAAGGCAAACATATGTAATTTTTGTGTTTTTATCAACAAGTCAAGCATTTTCATCCAAAAATGTGACATTGGATGAAGTGGAACTGCTGATGATGATCAGAACAGAACTCTTCAACGACAAAAAGTTCACGTTTGGCGATTTGTCCTCCTAGCTGTGTTTGTTAAGCAATTTCTATTTTCACGATTAATTTTTGTCATGCTTGATTTCTGATGATGGGATCCATGAGGAATTGAGGGAAATCCTCAAATATTAAAGGCAAACATATAGTGATTTTTGTGTTTTTATCAACAAGTAATGTGACATTGGATGAAGTTGAACTGCTGATGATGATCAGAACAGAACTCTTCAACGAAGAAAAGTTCACGTTTGGCGATTTGTCCTTCGAGCTGTGTTTGTTAAGCAAGTTCTATTTCACGATTGAGTTTTGTCATGCTCGAGTTCTGATGATGGGATCCATTAGGAATCGAGGGAACTCCTAGTGATTTTATTTTGAACAAATAGTGATTTTAGTATTTTCATGAACTAATCAAGCATTTTCATTCATAAAAGTGACATTTGATGATGTGGAACTGCTGATGATGATCAGAACGGAACTCTTCAACGACGCGTAGTTCACGTTTGGCGATTTGTTCTCTTCGTTTTGTTTGTCAACCAAGCAAGGTTTTTTCATGATTCCATGAGGAATTGAGGGTACTTAGTCTTCTACCATTATAAACATACATTATAGCCATTTTTATTTTATTGTATATCTATCTAAGAGTGCACCATCTAAGTATAATAATCTTTTACCGGCCTCCCCCATTGAAGTCGGTTTTTTTTTCTTAAAAAATATTTTAAATTAAGTTCATTGAGCAACTACGGAACCCTACACTGAGCATGGCCCGACTTGCGCTCGGCCGTTCTTTTTCTTTTTTTTTCTTTTATTGTGTATTAAAACTATGTGTTACTTTACATTTTAACATATAGAAATGTATGACCCCAAATGAATGTAACACACATCGCGAAACAAGGAAAACACAATGAGTATGTAAATGCAAGAAACACACACACATAATATACTCTAAGTATTTATTATTAGCACGACTAACTGTCGGACAAAGTATTGCCACAACTCAACACTGTTAAAGTTAAACCAGATACTTACCTCATTAACTAACTCTTATATTTATTCAGGGTGGGCTATTTAGATATAGGTCAAGTCTGGAACTAAAATACATACAAAGATCTGCCCTTAGGAGTTCATTTTAGTGACGAGAAAAACTGCATTCATAGACTTAAAAAGAACTTTTTGTCAGTTCGTAAATCGAGCCCGCGTATTTAAGAAAAAAAAAACTGGTCAAGCGCGTGTCGGACCACGCACATAGAAGGGTTCCGTACCGACACCCACTAGTCCACATTTTAAAACCACCAACCAATACATTGAATCAAAAAAGTCGTATCTTCATAGGGAACTCACGGCGCATACGTCCTTTTGTTCGTGCAAGACAGTTTTTCAGCGTTGACTCAAAAACCGTGGAAAGTATTTACTAATGTAAACTACCTAAATCATTTTTTTTACAGAATTTTAATCTTCATAGTTTGGTAAATAGAGTTGGAGCACAGTTTTTACGACTCACAGCTAATATTTCACCAACGGTTAACAAATGGATTTTTTTTAGAAACCTTTATATCATTTTTAAAGGGGCGAAGGGGTGGGCAAGCTCTTTCCATACAAACTTTGTGCAAGTTTTTCTTCGTTTGTGTTTGCACTCCAGTTACTATTTTTGGTCAATATCCTTATTTTTTGTTACCTATGTCTTGATGTTTTTCTTTTTTAATTTTTTTTTTTTGTTTTTTTATTATTATTATTGAAATAATGCAAAATTTCAACATTAAGTTCTGCGTATATCCAATATTTACCAATAAAAAATAAAATTAAATGTTGTAGTGCCAAAACTAACGCAAAAAACTTGCACATCCTTTGTATGGAGAATGGCTTGTCCTACCCTGCGCCTTAACTATAAATAATTAACTTCCCCACACGCCAGTGCATTGAATTATTTTTGCAACCATCTCTTACATTTTTTTATACTATCTTCAGTACTACGGGACAATACCCGAACTGAGTACCTACAAGATTTTTTTAAAATCAATGTTCGCAGTATTTCTTACACGGTTCCTAAGAACAGATACCACTTCCCACATATGTGTCTTATAGTTTTAAATGGCCCAACAAAATATACATAGGTATTACTTGTCGTTTTAGGACATCATGAATAAAATACATAATAGAAATAATATATACTCGTATCGAGACGGACGGTTCTACATAATACGATGCAGTGTTGTAGTTTTAGCTTAATAGGCAGTGGCGAGCGACAGTTATTTGTAAATCAGAATGCGATGAACATTTTTTACTACCTACCCATTGATCTACTCGTCAGGTACCTACGCGCCAAGTCGCAGACAAAAGAACCCAGAGGGTTCGTAGAAAAGGGTCCTAAAAGAATTTGAAGCAAGATCGCGCTCTCACTGTGTGCGTTCTCTACAGACAGACGTCGCGACGTAGGGGCCGGTTTGAAATAATTAAGATACCTACCTCTCATATAGTTCAAAATAAAGTTTATAAGAGGTAAAGTACTCTAAGCACCTAAGTACTGAACGAATTAAGCGACTGGAGAGGAGACACCTATAACATTTCTACCAACCGGCTTAGCTATAACATTTTAATTAAATTATAAGTAAATTGTTCCCTTTCCTACTTACTTAAATAACATAAAAGGTCATTGACTGACATATCATGAAAGTATGTTACCTACTTACGTGTAGGCATTATTTCCAAAGTGGGTAAATGACCCGACAACGAGGATGCCTTAGAAAAAAAAGATCTTGTAGGTAATAGGCAAGTGCTTCCCACCTTGTTAGTTAGCTTAGGAATTTTGTAAAGTTGATTAAGTGGAACAAGTAAATTTAATTACATAGCTAATTGTTGCGTTAAATGTGTAAGAACGTAGGTGGACATGTTTGACACATGCCCCCAATTTACCACAACTAGGTTACGCTCAGGATATAGGTAAAACAAATGTTGCGACATGTGATAGAAGTCATATGAAGACATCGATCGGATCAGTCAAACAAGCGACAAAATTATATCCATATGTCGATGGTAGTCTGGTGGCGCGGCACGCGGCATGCAACTATAGTATTACGGGACGTAAAAGCTTATTTTCTAACACAAACACTTACCGGTCTGAACGAATCTCGAATGGGCTGCCGGCTGACTACCTATAGGTTATGGCTGAAGCACTGTGCCACGTGCTTTAAAAATAGAAAAAACGATACGTGCAACCGACGCACGAGTGAAAATCGTAATGAACGCGGCGAATGGATAGGATAGACGGTCACAGCGACACGGAGCGCCGGCGGCGGTGGCGCTCGGCCGAATACATACAACGCGACTCGAGCCGGCTGGCAGCACGCGCGAGCGAGCAAGCAACTGCCTCGGAATGTTGCATCATGCCATGCCGCCGCACACTATTCGCGTTATCGCGTCTAAGCCCGCGGCTCACCCGCGGGGCTACACTATAAGTACATACATCATGCTGAACTCATTCATACTCGTAAAATACACAAATCACAACATAGCGGGCTTATGAGTAGACCCCGCTATCGGCGGTGCAAATTGGTAGCTGTCAAGTTCTTAGGGATGAGTAAACATTATTTTGAAATACTATAGGTATGTCGATAATTATAGCTATGTGTCGATAATTTATGTTCACCATAATGAGAGGCTAAGACTTCAATTAAACGTGTTTATTTTAAGCTAGAGGACATATAATTACAAAGTAAATATTATGCGTTTTAAATATTTTTTATTTTTATAAATATTTTTTTAATGATTTATTTTTATCTTCATAGCACGAACTATTCACATATTAATTAAAAATAAATAATTAATAAATCTCACTTTTATTACCACCAAACGGGATATCGTATTCTTAATGGAAAAATGGGATTGCTCTTGGCTAGCGTCTAGCCAGGGGCCAAAGATGAGGCCGACGATGAAGCGAGCTCATCTGTGTATAGAAAAAGCAAGAGAATCGATATCGACATCATAAATATTTTTACCCATCCCTAATAAAATTGACAGCTACCAATTTGCACCGCCGATAGCGGGGTCTACTTATGAGTATAAAAATCTTACCTTACCTACCTCATTATCACATCACACATGAATATTACCAATTTATTTAAAGATGCTTCCGATGCACTTTAAACCGACTTCAGTAGAAGGAAGGGGGGTTCTCAGTTCGTCTGCCTGTAGATTTTTAGGGTTCCGTAGTCAACTAAGAAGAACCCTTATAGTTTCGCCATATCTGTCTGTCTATCCGAGGCTTTGCTCTGTGATTGTTAGTGCTAGAATGCTGCAAATTTGGCATGGATATATAAATCAATATGTCTGACGAAGTGGTAAAATAAAATCTAAAAAACATATTAAAAGGGTACCTCCTCTACACGTAAAGTGGGAATGCATTTTTTTTGTTTCATCCGTATGGTGTGGGGTGTTGTTGGATAGGTCTTTCAAAATGAATAGAGATCTTCATCAGACATTTAAAAAAATAAAATAAAATTGGGCCCCCCTCCCTCTAACTTTTGAACAAAAAATCTAAAAAATATATGGAAGTAAAACTTAATAAAGACTTTCTACGAAAACTATAGCGGACAAGATCAGGTTAGCTGTCTTTGAGTTTTAAAACGTCTGGGTCTGGACCACGTTGACCGACTTTGATAATTCTTTTTTTGATCCAAAGCAGGAATCCAATGTTGGTTCCATATAAATTAGGTGAAGGTCTGATCATGGGATCCAGCCCGGCTAGTATGATAGCTTATACCGTCACGTTATATGGCCAAAATGTACAGAAACGTCACATAAAACGTGACGGTATAAGCTATCATACTAGCCGGGCAGATGTTGAAAGATACACGTACATGCAGAAACACACAATTAAAAACTAAATAGGTATATTAAGTTGTTTCTATGGCTATACACAGCTATATGCTCGAAGGAAAGGAAATCAATAAAAACACCCTATAAGTAGATTAGCTTTACAGTAACTAGGCCAGTCAATTTACGCAATACGTCACTTACTTAAGCAGTCACCTCGGATTATTAACGGTCAGATATGTAGAATTGTAATAAGGTCGTGCATTATATTACGCTCCTATTCGTACGTATTACATAGATACCTGCAGATGCAGATTGCTTTAATAATCCTTGCTACTCAGCTACTCATTTGGTGATTTGTTACATTATTGATTAATTACTTATTTGGTGGTCAGCTACTGCGTTTGGTGTTTACTATATGTTTTTAGGGACGAAAGGTTATGGTGCTGCCGCCACCGGCTGATATAAATGTTATATAATAGCAACTTTCTTTCTTCAACACCATAGTTTACATAATTCTTGTTACACTCTGTTATAATAACATTCATAACGGCCGGTGTGGGAGCACCATTAGAGTTACATTTTTTAACCGATTTCAAGATTTCAAAAGAGGAGGTTATCAATTCGGTTGTTTTATTTTTCTTTTGTTTAATGTTTGTTACTCCATAACTCCGTCATTTCTTAACCGATTAAGAAAATTCTTTTTTTGATTGTAAGTATATTCAAGTTGGTCCCATTTTTTTGTGTCATCTTATTTGTCCCCGAACAAAAGGCAAAATTATATGGAAGATGAAGTGAAAGTTTAACAAGCTCGTACTATGGGACAATGAAGTATACGCGGGCAATGAACTCCTTTTTTATTTTGGGTATGAAACGTAACCGCGGGCAGACAAATGTTGTTATATTCAAAACTGCGGGTCATACGAGTAGGTGCGGCTAGGGTGAAGAACAAATACTTAATATATTTAATTCCTGTTTGATGTACAGTCACGCACTTTAAATTGAACCCATGTCGCAAAAATAAATAAATATTAGGGGAATTTTTTTACACAAATCGAACTAGTCCCACAGTAAGCTCAATAAGGCTTGTGTTATGGGTACTAGACGACGATTTATTTAATAGATATATAATTAAATACATAGAAAACGTCCAAGTCTCAGGAACAAATGTCTCTGCTCACCACAGAAACAAATGCCCTTACCGGGAATCGAACCCGGGACCTCTAGCTTCGGAGGCAATGACACTACCAACTAGGCTAAACTGGCCAACAAAAAACTTCTTTGAATATATTTACACTTTGACAGGGTTGTCCGTTGACTCGTCGTTGGTACCAATAGTACGTACAGTCACAAAATTTAATTTGAGACGCCCTTACGTTTAAGGGCGTCTCAAACTAAAAGTGGTCTACCACTGTCGGACTCTTATTATTTATATATTAAGGTTCAAAAGCGGCTTTATTGGTCGAATGTCCGAGTAGGTACGAGTATGTACATTCGACACGCTATACGCAGACTCCGAATAGAAATACCTATACTATAACAAATTGCATCGCCATAAAGTTAACACGTCACTCGTATTATCTTTCATAGGTAAGTTGATCGTAAATTTCAGATAGCCGTTATACCCGTGCGTAGTATTGTTGTATTAAACGGCTAAACGCTTTCATTAGTTTCAGCGCGCGCGGGTGGTATAACGCAGGCAGACGCAGGTTTAGAGTTGCCATACGTTCAAATTTGACCGGACATTTCCGGAATTGGCATCGTTTGTCGGAAATGCGGCCGGATTTCACAAGTGTCCTGGTTTCGTAAAAATTTTCTTCATAATCAATATAAAACTATATTAGTGCCAGATCCCGTTGTCCATGGAATTAATTCATTTAAAGGTTAAAAAAAACTAACCAAGTGCGAGTCGGACTCGCGCACGAAGGGTTCCGTACTCAGAACATAAAAAAAGGGAGAAGTGCCCTACTGCTTCCTTTCAACGAAAACCAATGTCCCCACTTTTCTCCCACCAAGCCCACACACACACATTGAACCGTGTAAAAACAAAACCTCGGGCGGTGCCGTCGAGTTTACGACATCATGCAAACAAGCGCTGCGATTGGCTTTACGCACCCCTCAAAAAAGGCAATGAACACTAGAGAGAGATAAACGTTAAATGATGGTTTATCGGCATCGATCTTTAAATTATTATGTTAAGATATTGATGACTATTGAAATGGCCAGTTTAGATGGTGTTCATATAATCACCAAAGTTGTATAACATAGCAAAGCATTATAGCGGTACATACAATTATTTACTTATTTATACATAAAAAAAAACATTAATACGAACTGAGAAAAGTGAGTACATTCTATCTTCTATCAAAGTTGGGTAATAAGATCAATTTGGAAGTTGGTCTGCAGTATTTTGGAACAAAGTTATGTTTATTAAATATTGATTTGTGAATTTACCGTAGATATTAACTGACTAGTTCGACATTCTATTCCTATTTTATCGATGACGCATAAACTGCAACCTTAACCGGCAGCACTCTAGTTGGGCGGAGCTTAACAGTGGGCCGGCGACTGCGCACCACTAAATAATTCACGCAGCGACCAAAGCTACAGCGGCATGATACATTGCGCCGTGGCTTAGCGCGGTACGGGGTGATTATTGTACAAAACGTTCAATGTACTGTTCGCAGAAAATATAACGCTCATATGTTATCACTTAAACTTCTTTTTGACCATGTCGCGGCGACATACGCCACGCCCCCGTTTCACATCTATTTCTTTTTATGATCTGAGGTTCCGTACCATTATCTATGTATAAAAACGGCATAGATTCTGACTCGCACTTGGCCGGTTTTTAATATTTTTTGTTATAGCGGCAACAGAAATACATCATCCGAAAATTTCAACTGTCTAACTATCGCGGTTCTTGAGATACAGGCTGGTGACAGACAGACGGACGGACAGACAGCGAAGTCTTAGTAATACTAGGGTCCCGTTTTTATCCTTTAGGTACGGACCCCTAAAAAGGAGTTGTGAAATTATCATTTATCACTGTACAGTACAGTAGGTACAGTCACTACTACTACTAGAATAGTGAAATATTAGGTTACGCTAGGCCTTGACAAAGTGATGACTTCACGGATGTCGAATGTCGATAAGATAACTACTTACCAGTTTTGTGCTAGCCGTGCTGGTACTGTATTATATGTTTAATATTGCACCCACGATACCGAGTGACTTCGAAATCTTCTCACTGTGTCGAGAGTGCGTAGCATGCTGATGACAATTTATCAGTGATAAGTTGTCGCACAAGATGTCAATGTGAGGGAACCATGTTAGTCTTGAATCTATGGTGAAGCCTAGGTAACCCTTAATAGAGCACTGGTAAAATTGTTACCACCTGATTTTGAACCGTATTGCTGTAAGATAAGATGGAAATCCAATGAAAAATCGGATTACCCTCTGCCCTATTAAGGGGTATTTTACGGTATCGACTAGGGGGCTTGGGGGACACTGATGTTGTTTAGCATTATGTCAAACTGGTAGTTGTTGTTTTGCTTGTGTTGACAATGCATTATGTTTGTTTTTTCTAAGTGTGACGGCCTGTTTAGCCTAGTTGATTGTGACCCTGCCTCCGAATCTAGAGGCCAGGGCATTATTTGTTTGTGCATTTAGCACGGGTAGGTATTTGTTCCTGGGTTTGGATGTTTTCTATGTATTTAAGTATGTGTTTATCTATATAAGTATGTATATCGTTGTCTAGTAGCTTCGCTTAGTTTGGTACTAGGTCGATTTGTGTAAGATCGTCTCCCAATATTTATTTTTTATTTTATTTTTAAGTTTAACATCATACCGTTTGCGGCGGACCACTGCGATATAAGATGCATTGACTTTGCTTCCTTAAACCGTAATATTTCAAAGCTGTCGGCACTCACGAGTGTTGTCCGCAAATGTCACAAATTCAATATCGAGGCAGGCAAACGAATCATCGTTGAATAGAATTAAAAATAAACAATTTTCCATTGTAGAACCTTGAGGAATAGCAGAAACACCTATTTTTTTCCAAATCACACCTTGAGTTTGAGACTTGTGTGCTCTGCTTCCTGTCTTTCAAGAAGAAACATGTTAAGAAAAACTCCATTTCATTTTCACCGTATCGAGACAGTTTTTCTAGAAGCTGATCAATCATTTCGAAGGCGCGCGACATTTTGATCGCGGCAACTTGTCACCCGCCCTCGAGGTGCGTCAGTGCGCGCGTCACAATACCGCGCGCCGCGCCCGCCGCGTTGATCGCCCGGGCTGGTTGATACTGCTGTTTGCTTAATATATCATTATTATTAAAATACTGTAATAATGAAGACTCCATAAGACATTCGAACACTTTGGAGATGATAGGTATTAATGATATGGGTCGGTAACTTTTTTTGTATTCCATGTCCCCTTTGCCTTTATAGATGTGTTGGACCTTACTTAATTTCAACGCGTCAGGATATATGTATACATTCGTTAAGTAGGGCAAGGAGCAGTGTATAACTACTAGTGATAAGTGGTCGAGTATGCGAGTTGACATATCGTTTATATCCTTCGATTGATTCCTCTTTATTTTTTAAATGCTCTTTTAATATCTCCAAGAGAGTAAGTAGGTGCCACTTTTTAAGAAACTGTATTAAAAATGATTCCATTTACACATTAATAGCTCGGTTGTTTCCGGCACAGCGCGCAGGCAATTAGGTTTTATAAATAGTTACCTATTGTTCAATGTTTGGCCTTGGTATTTCACAAATGTCGATCATGTTATTTCAGAACTTTCATGATATATACGGAGCTTAATCAGGATTTTATGTTTCTTGCCATGGCAACCTTAAGAAGGTTACGTCACCCATCGTAGCGCCAACAGTGCGTCACCTGATCACGTCACACCGAATTACCATTTCCCCCTGGCTATCAGTTAATATAATGTTCTCTTCGCAGTAAACGTCCATGTAGTTGGCGGACGTTCACACGTCACGTAGTGTTATTACAAGTTCACTCAGGGAAATGATATATGCTTACTTATTTTAAAAATGATATCAAAGAATAAAAGTGCCTACTTGTACAAGGTGGGCCCTGTAATTGGAGCAAATATTTAAAAGGACGTTTCCTTAGAGCATCTGCAATAACACCTGATGTACAATTTAAAAAAAAAACGTTTCGGAGAAATTTTGACCTGAAGTAATGGATCTTCACACCAAAAGATTATAGCGCATCAGTCAATGCAGTGTTTGAGGTAGTATCAAGTTATGAGCCATAATTGTTTTTGCATTTATTGTTTTCAAAGTTATTTTTCCTTTTGTTTAAATTATATTGACTTTTTAAAATAAATTGACATTATTATCACTTCAGAAAAAACATAAAAATAAACGCTATATTTAAAAAAAATTAAGAAAAACTACTTTTTTTTAACTTCGACAAGTCAAAATCTACTAGCTACATATTCTGAAAAAGAATACCACTGTTGAGAAAAATGCCGAAACAAGTCGTCAGCAAGTTGTATGTCAGGATCGTAGCAAATGGAAATCTGTGATATCTGCCTACCCCTCTGGGAAACAGGCGTGATTATACGTATGTAGGTAGCTAAATGTAATTTACTATATTGAAAATTACAGTTAGATTACCTATCGTACGTTCGAAAATCGTGTTTACCTTGTAGGTACGATAGTAATCGTTCTTAATAGAATACTTATAGTTTTTTTTTATCAGGAGGTAATTTAAAGAAAATTAGAAATAAAAGTTCGTGGCGTTTAATACAGCTAACAGAGCCACTCCCCATTGCTCTCCCATACAATCCTCCACCCCCCTTTTCACCCTCTTTAAGAAATGATTACATTCAATATACCATGCTCTTACCCGCGCATGGTAGACATTTTAATAAAAATCGTATTGGCAAAACGAATGATTGATTATCTATTTCAGAATATCAAACGCACAGAGTTTAGGTAAATGAATTATTAATCTTTTTTTCTAAGTACTGTAAATATCTCTTGCGGTTCAGAAGTAATGGCAAATTTTAAGTTAAAGACCATCAACTTTCTTACAGAGTAAATGTTTCATTTCTTGAGAGTATCACGGAAAAATAACAATAGAATAGAATAGAATACAAATTTATTGTCACATAATGCACTTTGAGATTAAGTGAAACGTACAGTCAGCTGCAGGGTAATATAAAATTGTATTATATTTTTAGTCTATAAACGAAGTTTCAGTTACCCGTTTAAAATACTTGCTCCAAAAACAAACCTTCAACCCCCTTTTCACCTCTTCAGAGGGTGAATTTTCAAAAACGCTGACATTAGTTTTCTTGTAAGTACTTGCTAGGTCTATAAAACAAGTTTCAAGATACTCACTTAAAAAAATATTAGTTCCCCAAACAAACTTAAAACCCTTTTTTTACCCCTTCAAAGCGCAAACTTTAAAAACGCTAAAAAACTGTTTTCTGCCATTATTGACTTGCAGTTTAATTGTAAAAGCGGCTAGGTGCGTGTTTGGCCACGCACAATGTAGGGTTCCGTAGCTGTCCATCCGTGACATCATGCGGATTTAAAACATAGAAAACTTATATTGACTCTGTAGTTGACATAACTATAACAACATATCTAAGTAATCGATGTAAATTGTACGAAGGTTTGCTTTTTCCTAGTACAAGGTCGTCTATTACTCGTTAGCTAGTAATGTCTAAGTACTAAGTTTTCTTTTTAGTTTTATTATATGTACTAGTACCATGATTTATTTCACATTTCCAGTGGCAACCGTTAAGCTGGTAGAGTTGGGACTAATTACTACGTAATACTAATAATTGTATTTTTTTTTCAAATATAGGTATATCTTCGTTAATTTTAATTTGGTGGTATATACATTGCGATGACAGTTGTTGGGATTTGATCAATGTATATACGCAATCGGGGTTTTGCTTTGAATCTTGTATCGTTGCTTCTTCTTGACAATAGTGGGTTCTTGGCAATGGTGGGTAGTGGGTGGGTGCGTGTACTTGATTGCGTTTAGTTTCTAAATACTGGTACTCATTTTCGTTCATAACCAGGTAGGATTTATCGGGAATAATGACGGTATTTGTAGAGGTGGGAATCGGGAACAAAATGTAGTAAGCAAATATAAAAGCATTGATATCTTAACTACGAAAACTAACTTATTACCGCTAAAATAAGAACTTAAATCTAAAAAATTATAAAAGATGCAAGATTCCGTAATATCAGGAGTTATCAGCTGTTCAGGACTATCAGCCTGCTTTTACTTAAATAATTATTTTTGTCCAAAATAGTGTAATATTTCTCAGTTATGTAATTATGGAGTGTTATAATTGGTTTTTCGGCTCGTGCCAGGTTGTCTGTCGTCGTCCTGTAACAAGGGATGTTGCATTTTAAGAGGTCTTCGTATATTCCTTTTATTAAATTCATTTTGTTTAACATCGGTGACTTAAAATCCGAGATTTTTACTGACATTTCTTGTTACATAACGCGGTTGGTCTTTATGTCTAGCAGCAAGGGGGTTCTTAGTATAAAAAGCTTGTCCTGCTTCGTATTCTATGGGAGTTTCTAATTTTTCGTTGCGTTTATTTATTGTGGTAATTTGACTGGAATTAAGACGTTCGTTGATTTTTGCATATAACAATTCGTTGTTATTTCTTTATGTCTATTAATATAATTTTGGAGGCACTGCTTGTCTAAATTAAGGTCGCCATGTCTGTCCGTCCGTTCATCTGTCCGCGGGTTAGCTCAGTGACCGTTAGTACTAGAAAGCTGTAATTTGGTATGGTTAAGCTATCATATCAATGATGGCATAAAACGGAATGATAAAATTTAAAAAACCATTTTTTATTTAGTGTACCTTCCCTATATCAAGTGGGATCGATTTTTTTTTCTTTCAAAACCCATAGTGTTTTGTATTGTTAGATAATAATACTATTGCTTTTATAATTTTTTAATCTAGCTATTGGTTTGCATGATATTAATTTTTGAAGTGCTATTTTTTGTTGTAGACCAATGTCCCCCTTTTTTTTTAACCTGGGGAATGCATTTACGCATCCCGTATAGCCGGGGAACTAGGATAGGTATGACGGACTCCCGGGAACCGCCCGGACTACCGTCTAAAACCACCAGGGTATGCCCGTCACACAGCATTAGTGGCGGTGACACGGGATCGCCAAGGCACACAACCGCGAACACCGCCTGCTGCGACAGCCGAAGCTGTCCGCTCTCGGTAGAGGTGGGACCCTCCCTCAGGTCCCCTTGTAACTTTTTATAGAGGTTTTCTCCCTCGCAGACACCACCCGGCCCCGGCCTGACGGTGACAGCCCCCGCTCCCGACTATAGCGGCCCTCTGCCGAAGTCAGGGTTACGGGTCCGTAATTCTTTAAACAGGCATACGGCATGGCCTGTCCCTCTCGCCGCACATGGGGTGTCATGCGACGCCCTGATGCGGAACCCCCCATCCCCTCATTGGTCGCGTCTGGAGTGTCCTCCGCTAAACAGAGGAACACCTAGAGCGACCCCGTCTCCGGGTTATTGGTAGCACCGGTAAGCGATCCCTCCGAAGATGAATCACTTACCGTTGCCTCCAGGGCGCACCGGCCAGAACCCTTCCCCTTCCCCCAGACCCGCGAGGGTCCAGGGGAACTGGAAGAGCCCAGACACTCGTGGAGGTTACCCGACTAGCGCCCCAGACCAATGCCCCTGCCCCTCAACCAGCTGAACGGTTGCTACTGGGAATGTGAAAAAAATCATAGTAGTAGACGCAGGGTGTCCATGGAGGCCTATGTCCAGTAGTGGATGTTCTTCGGCTGACATAATGATGATGAGTAGGCATACATTTTCCATCAAGTGTAATATTATTTTTTTGTTTAAAACGGTTATCAATTCAATTAAAGGGCCAATTATCGGTCCGAGCGAGATGCATATCTATCGTGAGATTGTATGGAATGGCCACTTGTTGATTTAGTCAAAGTCCTGTACGACTCAATACAGATACTGTCATGATTGAGTACCTAATACTGTTTTTATTACACCCCTTTATTTTCACGTAAAACTCTGCATAAAACTGCCTTTTTCTTTTGAGATTTGCGTACTTTGCACAGAATACGAGTATTATCGCACAGTTGTCAACAGGACGGCAGCTTCTAGGCATGTATGTGCTCAGGCATAGGTACCTAACATAAGAGGAAACTTAAAGTTTTATGCTGAGAATACAACATAAGTCAACAACAAGTTTATCATGAAAACACGAGACGTGATATTCTCTCCGAATGGCAAAGTTTCAAATCAAGCCTAGGATACATAGCCTGATATGTATTATATTTTGGCAAAATTTTACCCAAGTCGTCAGGAGGTTAATTTAGGTATGAATAGTATATTCCTTACAATATACAGGGTGATTCGGGAGACGTGCGCCAACTCAACACTACGGATTCAGTAGATCATAAGCTACTGCTTCGTACCGCTATTATAGGTAGTGAAATTAACGTTCATTTATCTTTGGTGTTGAAAACAAAATGTTTAAAAAAATTTACGAAATTCATGGTCACTCTACAATTAGAATACTTCAGTCAAGTGATATGTTTCAAATTGAATGTCACCTGAGTCCAATTACTTTTGAAATATCGTATCTCACTCTATGTGACAAT
Source organism: Notocelia uddmanniana (assembly GCA_905163555.1). NCBI lineage: Eukaryota > Metazoa > Arthropoda > Insecta > Lepidoptera > Tortricidae > Notocelia > Notocelia uddmanniana. The sequence goes on from LR991052.1 coordinate 51,129,553, forward strand.
TTACTTTCTTCGTAATTAAAGTGCTGTCATAACAGTTAGAGGTTTAATCTTTATAAGACCAGTTGTTGTAGGATGACCATGATTGTAAAGAATTAAACTTTAACTTAACAAAAATTAAAATATAGGAAAAAGGAATGGATGTTACTCTTAAATACAATGGTGAACGATTCATTGCCATTTATAATAATAATAATAAACTTTATTGACAAAACATGAATGGTATTACAAAACAATCAAGAATAATACTTTATAGATAATATTAGGTTTACTAATCTAAGCTTATTTATACAGTAAGTTTGGAATCATGTTAGCCAAAGGTACCAACCTCAGCATTTGCTGGACGGCCCAACGGGTTACCCAGCGCTGATTTTAATTTTGGCCCCCCTTTTTTTTTTGGAGGTATAAATGTTAGGTACATTTAAGGATGACTTAGATAGGTAGCACTCTCTACGCCAGCCCGAGGCCTGAAGGGCGAGCCCGAGTAGATCCTTCCTACCGAGTGTTTTACAAGAGAACCTGGGAGTCGAAGGCTTGGAACCTGGAGCATCCTTCGAGAGAGTTATTTGCGCGAGCCTGAGGGCCGAAGATGAGCCCACATGGACACTCACCCTCCACGAGTGTCTAACAATTGAACTTGAGAGCCGAAATCCTTCAAAGGCGAGTAAGGTGAGTGGCGAGGCATGCAAGACCAAATCTGAGCTGCGCGCCTCAGCGTGAACGCGTCACGCTCTCTACGCGAGCCTACGCGGGACTATCATGCACTGTCCTATCGCTAAATGGTTAAAGTAGAGCCGATTCGAGTTCTGTGTAGGGCCGAAGGTCTTAAGTTTTCTTTTCAGACCGCGCACTACGAGTATATGCGAGCCCGCGTAGACACTCACATCCTTCTTCCTCATTCACAAGCACATCAAATTTACTATCACTTACTTGGAACATTTATGTATGTATACATACACATACATGTACACATATACATATACATGTCACACAGGATCAGAGTACAAAGGCGAATTTATCCCTATCAGCTATGAGGGATCTCTTCCACATTTATTTTAAACTTCAACTAGTCGCTATGTGGAAATAGGTATCTAGCCCTGGTTTATCGCAATCTATACATATAAATGTCTATGTCCTGCTCCTGACTGACTCATTCACTCACTCATCAACGCACAGCCGAAACTCCTGGAGCTAGAGAGTAGAAATTTTCACTGTAATTCAGGTTATTGGCGTAGACAACCAATAAGAAGGGGTTTTAAAAAAATCAACTCTTAAGGGGGTGAAATGGGGGTTGAAAATTTGTATGGGGATGCAGTAAAATTTTAGGAAAAGTAATTTTAGCGTTTTGGAAAAATTCACCCCTAAGCGGGTTTAACAGGAGTGCAAAGTTTGTATGGGGATGGAGTAAAATTTTAGGTGAGAGACTTGAAACTTTGTGTATAGACTCCTTATTACAATACAAGAAAAGTAATTTTAGGGTTTTGAAAAATCCACTCCTAAGCGGGTTAAATAGGGGCGGAAATTCCTGACTGACTGACTTAATCAACACCCAGCCCTAACCCTTTGACCTGGAAAGTTGTTTTTTTCACAGTAGGCTGTTTATATAAGTAACCAATAAGAAGGGATTTTTAGAAATTCAACTCCTAAGGGGGTAAATGTGGGGTTGAAATTTTGTATAGAAATCATGTGAGTTTTAAAGAAAATGTGTAAGTTTTTGTACGAAGACGCTTCATCTAAAGATATAGAAAATACTTTCGCGGTATTTCGAAAGTCACCCCCATGAATACGTAAAATTGGGGTTGAAAGTTTGCATGGAAAACATGTAATTCTTTGAATAAGAAGTCTAATTTCCATACACGTCGAACACGGATAAGAAAAGTACTTTTAGTGTGTTATTAAACGTGTCTTTTACTGTGGTTACAGGAGTGATGGTTAATATGTGCTCAAGATCATATACAGGTTTGTCAGTTCTTTTCATTTTATACACAACAAGTTACATTTATACTTAGGTCGCAGAATGTGTTTCCGTATTAATAGTTTTATTTGAAAGTTTCTTATTTCCAATTAAGATATTTATAATAACTCTGTACAGACAAAAATTATATAAGAGGTACCCTCGACCACTTCTCCAAGACACTCAGACGGGAGACGATGAATATCCTCAATAAAGGAGGAGATGTCCAACTGACGGTGATCACACAATAAAGATTAATGAATCAGAGTTGGACAATTCTGGCTAATGCCTTACAATCCTGTGCTGTCACGTGCTTTCATTGGTAGGGTTATGCAACTCTGTTCAAGGTATCAAATACACCAAGTATGTGAACTAGAGTGATCAGGCGGCTTTGACTTTTGAAAATTAGAATGATGAGATAAAAATGTATGAATGCGGCCAATACATAAGTAGCTCTGAACCTGTTTGGAGGATCTTGAAGTTTCCCATTCATGAAGTGTTTCCTCCTGTCGTACACCTCACTGTTCAACTTGGAAATGGTCTGCTTGTAAACTTCACCTCCAATAAACATCTCAGAAAAGATAGACATTAAACAGTCCACCTTAGACTACGTTACTGGCTTAATCCTGAAACCCGAAAGCAAAATCGCTTCCAAATTGTATATAAGGAAGTGCTACAATAAAAATTAAAATACCTATAGTTGTAAATTCCTACATAATAACTACGATTTCTTTCGCATTACCAGAATGGATGTGTGTGCGTATACGTTGTGTTTAGTTATTGTTAACTTGGTATGTCCTTTTAAACAATATTAACATAGGCTACAGTTTATTGTTCTGCGCGTGCAAAGCCGCGGGCAACAGCTAGTATCTAGATAAGACAGCTGACGCAATTTCATGTAAACCTTATTTACTTGGCACAATTATTAATTCTGAACTTAAAAATGTTATCTATTTCATCCGGCCGCTTTAAAAAAATAATAAACCACAAATTCATTGCAAAAAACCTTAACCGGTTTAGCCAATTTGCAGAACCTGCGGCTTTTGTCTTTAACTCATCCTAAATCAATGTACCTTATCCTTTCCCTCGTGGGTAACTACTAATCAACCACCTTGTTAATTGCGCTCTACGAGTACATATAAATAATGAACTCGTTTTGGAATAAATGTGCAAAATCCAAAAATGCCATTTTACATAACACGATAGTTTTACTAGTGACCCATGACATTATTCACGTCATGTATCGCCGATAAGTTACAAACCGTACAATAATACTTAAACCGAAAGCATAACATGATAGTTAGTTTAATAAATAAGTAGACCTGTTTAAGGGACATATGACTTACACCTACTCCTCCGTGGCGGGTATAAATTCTGCTCTTAGCAGTTCATGTGCAGAGAAGTTACTCAGTCATCATTTGTTTTTAAAGAGTCATGACGGTACGCCACGGGCCACGGTATTCACTGGGAGATCACAGGTCACAGTAAAAATCCATGGTGGATAGAAATCCATGAGGTTTCACGAAGTTCGCTACTATGTTATTCTGTTTCATCATACCTAAAGCTCTCAGCAGTTCATGCACAGAAGCTACTTAGAAAATACAATCAAAAGAATCACAACACGGTAATGCACATATGTTTTTAAAGGGTCGGCAACGCGCATGAGACACCCCTGGAGTTGCAAGCGTCCATAGGCTGCGGTGACCGCTTACCATCAGACGGGCCATACGCTTGTTTTTATTTATATATACTAGCAAAAGAATCGAAACGCGGTTTATAAAATGATTACCTTAACAAGATTCCCTGTAATATTGTTCTTATTATTACGGAATCAGATTCTTATTATTACGAATCAGACCCTTATCATATCATATCATGTACAGAAGCTACTCAGCAAACACAATTTAAAGAGCCCAAACTTCGAAAGGTTCTGTGTGATGTTGTTTAACACCATCATCAGACCCTCAGAAGTTCATTTACAATGGGTGCAAGTAAACATAAATAGACAGAAAGTAATCGAACCCCTCTACAGTTCCTTACTATGTTTTTCTGCTCCATCATCCGATCCTCAGAGTCCAGGTACATGCACTTTTCACAAAAGCGCTATCGAAATCGTCCACACTGGTCAAGTACAAGTAGGTCGTAACACTTACTAAGGGGCCCGTCCCGAATAAACCACGAACCCATTGCATAAAACCGTATCCAAATCGGTCAAGCCGTTTTGAAGATATTGAGTTATAATAATAATAATAATAACCGTTTATTTCGGATAACTAAGATCCGTAGGTGCCACACAACATTCAAAAATAAAATAAAACTAAAAACTACGAGTAATTTATAAATAACAAACTACCTACTTATCGTATGTCACAAAACCCCTGTGACCCTGGACCCAACATTTTTGAATGTGACAGTCACTCATGCTGTCCGCTATCACTCTCAAAATACTGTTGCGACTACCCCAACAAACAAACAACCTATCACCCCAAACGCATATACCTGCTCAGTTCCGTCGTGGGTAACAAACAAACAAACCTCTCTCCCTAAACGCATATAACTTATCCGTTCCGTTGTGGGTTATAAAAAGTGTGTCATATAAATTATATTAGACTTATCAAGCGGGGCTGAAGTACACCATATTAAATCTCTACCGCTTTACCGAATACCGCGCGATTATTATTTGCGCATCATGCCCCAGACCGCGTTCACTTTACCGCAAAACTGCCACAGCCCCGCAACGACGCTGCGATGCGCTCTGTGCGTTTCATTTCAAGTTTAGGAGAAGTTTTTTAATAATCAAATTACAACATACAACATTAATTATTTAATTTAAAAAAGCTGGAGGCATGGTATATGTACCTATACGAAAATATTTGACTACATCGGTACTTTTCCCCCTGAGCAGCACTTCCATTCCATGGCAGTAGAATAATTGAATTTAATTAAAAACATTAAATCAATACTCACCCGATAGTGTTGTTTTATTTGCGGCATCCGCCCACGCTTTTTCTGTCAGGACCCTTTCTTGAGTATTCTGTTAACGAATAACTATACAAAAGTGGATGTAAACTTTGACTCAACAACCAAGATCAGAAACTTGTTTATTTAGTTTAACCAATGTTTGTTGTTTTTTTAACAACTAACTGATACTACTTTTTAACTGTGATTACATTAATCATAAGATGCATTGTTAAAAACAATTTGTAAGTATCAATGTAATGTTGTACTAACTGTTGATAAACTTTTAATAAAATAAAAATAATATAAAGTAAATCCCAGGCTCCATGCCAAATTTCAGCTTTCCAAAATATCGTCTTAATTTAGGTTTTAATAACATCTAAAATATAAAAATTAGTTCAATGAAACTTAATTTATTTTATATGTTCCCTAACGACATGCTATCCTGTGAATTAGAGCTCTCTCTAGCTCTGGTGGTGTTTTCTGGGAGGGTTTGAAAATGAGACGAAACGGTTTTAAGGTAGGTAGTGCGCCGACTCCCCTTTTGTTCGTCTTGACAGGGACACTACCGTGCTCCAGATAACAAATAGCAGAGAAATAATGCTTTAATAAAGTAGACACTCGATATATCCTTACCTGATTCATTCATATTTATGACAAGGTTATATCCATTCTCTTTGGTTTTTACGAGTATATTATTAAATCTAAATCTACCCTATATCCTGTTTTTATTCAGCCTAATAATTTAATACGAAATGTATATGTTACGTTCATATATTAAACAAAATATGTGAACGTTTTACAAAGGAACATAACATTAAACGGAAGACTTATTGAGAAATTGAGGTCGCAGAGCACAAAAAGGATATAGGTAGGTGGTGGTGAGTAAATATTTAAACACTCAAGTTTTTATATAACAACATAAAGTTTTAAGGGCCCATACTTCAGAGCCTTAAGACTCGCGCTGTTACAAAAATTCAATTTTGTTTAGAATTGGGGAAATTTAGTTAATAAACTATTGAGCGCTATTTAAGTTTGAGGCCGCAAGTCATAATATAAGGAACTGGCTATGCAAATAAAATAACAAATCAGTCGCTTTTTCTTTACCACGAACGAAAATAAATCTTGAAAATTCTGATCAAACCTGAAAACAATCAGCGTTCCGCACACGTATTATTCTTTGCGAGACGCATCTTCTAGAGTGCTGGAAACGGGACGTCCCTCCTGAGGTTGGACGGTTGGCAACCTAAGTTGACATTGACAGTTTTCTCATATTTCTCCGCATCGATAAATCAGGAAGGCGCCTATCTAAATATATAAAAGAAGTAACTGACTGACTGACTGAGTGAGTGACATATCAACGCACAGCCCAAACTGCTGGTCCTAGAGATTCCAAATTTAGTACGTAGGTTCCATATTAGATCTAGAGATGCATTAAGAAAGGAATTTACAAAATTAAACCCCTAAGGGGGTGAAATGGGGTTCCGAAGTTTGTATGGGGAATTAAGATAAGTTGGACTATTTTATTCGAAACTTCACAGGAGTATTGCTAACGATAAATGAGTAAACATGTGTTTCAGGTTTTTTGAGAAATCAACCCTTAAAAGGGGGAAATGTGGTGACAAGTTCTGAACATCGATATGGGTATTGTTTCTATGGTTCATCGGGTCGCTGATTACGAAAACAACAGTGTTTTTAAAATCCCACGTGGAGGACGTGAAATACAATCCCCTCTGTTGGGGTGCGAGGGGGTTGGAATGTCTAAATATTAATATGGGTGTCGTTTATATGGTTTTTTTGGGTCGTTAATTTCGTAAATGGCTTTGATTTTTATTTATATTGCGGACATGAAAACTTTTAAAAGTTTGTGCCAAATTGCAAGAAGAAACTGACTGAGTGAGTGACATATCAACACACAGCCCAAAACTGCTGGTTCGAGAGATACCAAATTTGGCATGTAGGTTCCTTATAAGGTCTAAAGGTCCATGAAGTGCCGTGAGTTCCCTATGAAGATACGACCATATTTGATTCAATGTATTGTAAGTGGTTTTATTAATCAGTGCCGTCCGATACGATTTCGATTAAAATCGATATTTGAGCGTCCGAGAGGACTCTTAATAGGAATCCGCGGTAAACTATGAATGAAGTAATGGTCATATTGATTTTGTTCATTTCCGTCCCGATTTCGTTCAATATCGATACTTATATGAGCGTCCGAGAGGTCTCTTAATACGAATGCAAGGTAAAATATGGCATTCCATACATGCCAGCGATTGTAAAAAAAAAGTTTAATGTTACTACATAGGCGTGTGGGGTATCTATGGATTGGCTTTTAAAAACGACATAGAGGTTTCTATATTTTTTTCTATTTCAATCAACCTTTAGATTAGTATTACACAATAATTTTCGCAGCGCACGCGATGTAAAGAATATTTTAGGTATTTTTATACACCTTGGGTTACATTATTAGAGTTTTAGTAAAAATCCTTAATTTTTTGAAAATATAATGTAGCCCATGTCAATGTCACCCAAGAATAGTGTAGCTTCCCAACAGTGAAAGAATTTTTCAAAACGTTTTTGTAGTTTCAGAGCCTATTCAATGCAAACAAACAATCAAATCTTTCCTTTTTATAATATTAGTATAGATTAGCTGTCTAAGTCGTAAAAGTTGTGTCCCCTCACTGTAATTTCCAAACTATGAAGTTTAAAGTTCTGAAAAAAATTTTTGGATGGTGCATATTAGTAAATACTTTCAGCGACTTTTCGGAAGAAAGGTTTACCATTTTTAAGAGATATCGTTGAAAAACCGTCTTGCCCAAACTAAAGGACTTAAGTGCCGTGAGTTTCCTATAGCTTGATAGTTTGTGCAAAATTGCACTTCAATCGGTCCAGTATTTTTAAAGCAAATCGGTTGTAACAGACTGACTGACAGACAGCCACACGTGAATTGAGAATAAGGGTCTCTTTTTGCTTTTGAGATACGGAACGAGCCCCGCGTATCCTAACAGATTTTTGGGTATGATGTGATAGCTTTAGAGGGGTTAGTCAGCCATAAATATGATTCATGAACAGATGAACAAAAGTCAGTATACGAGCAAATAGTAAGGAGTGCGAATGGAAGTGAGGCCAAATTTTCTTTTTGGATGCTCCAATGGGTACTGGCAAAACCTACCTATTAAATTTAATTTTAGGAAATATAAGGGTTATACGTGATATTGAATTAGCCATATTTCTGTATTTCAAAGGACCAGAATTTATGACCGCTGCTTGGTCGTTATCAGACTTTCTATTGGTGTTACTGTAGTACACAGATACTTTTACTAAAGGGCCATTGAAGACATGCATTTATTTCATCGGCCCTTTCCCCTTCGGCCTCTCGGAAATGTATGATAATAGTTTTCGATCCTTATTTTTACTAAAATCAAATGAAATTCAACAGTTTGCCGGTTCTCAGAATGTATACTGACTTTTCATTTGTTCATCTGTTAATGAATCACAATCACCAAACTTCGTTTACCGAAAGCCCCAGAATGTAACAACTACTTTTCCGGAATCCGCATCTAAATCGGTCCAGCCAAACGCGAGATAATCGTGGACAAACATACATACATACCTACATACGTACATACATACATACATACGGGTTTAACATAGAACCTCTTTTTCGTAGACGGTTAAAAATTACGGTTAGTACGCGGGCGAAGCCCTGGGCAAACGCTAGTAAATAGATAAAATAGCATAACTTGACTAGTCAAGTCAAAATATTCTTTTTTCAAACATGCAATGAAATTTCGTTAGTACGAGCTTTATAACAGGCTTCAAAGTATCACGTTGCATGCGGAACAACTCGGGAGAACTGTAAAGGAATTTCATACAAAATTGAAGGCCAGGGCCAGGAAAGCAAGTTTTTTTTTATTTTAATGTCAAACATGGCGTCTAATAAATTTGTTTTTTTAGTGGTGGATTTTTTATTTTATTGCATACGTTTGCATTGAGAAAAGCACTATGCAAATCTCGGCGAGAAACGTTGACTGCAGGCCGCGTATCCCTATCCGTCTATATATACTTATACTTGGTCTGCAAGCCTTCGTTTTCCGGTCTCTATAGTAATATTTATTTAAATAAGCCTAGCAACAAGCACTTTCTAATCGTCAGTTATAACATTTTATTAAGTTAATTAATTATTGATGATAAAATTAATCTTTCAAATAAATATTGAATTGCTGTAGACATGTCAAAATTAAGAAATTTGTTAAAACATAAATAAATAATAATAATAATAATAAATGTATAAAAAATAGATGTCTAGATAGTTTCTAGAATAAAATCAAAATATCAAATAGTTTTAGGACATACCCGGGTCCCAAAACTACAGTACTAAATAATGCTTTGTAACATTAAGTTTCAAATAATGTAGGTACAATACAAACATTGCAAGCGCGTCCATATTAAGATAATTTATTTATTCATTTAATAATTACAATGTTAATTATATTAGTAGATACATTGCCCCACAAAACTGTAGCAACAGGTGGCAACAGTTTGACTGTAGGAACTGCAGTCTATAGGAAAGGCATATTGATAATAATTAAATCTAGTCTAAAAGAGTTATATAGGTAGGTAAGTAATTTGATATTTTATATAGTTGGTTTATTACTCAACATATGTTAATTATTTTTAACTGATATTCATTTGACAATAACCTACAAACCCGATAAAAACCGGTTTTCACTATTATGTGGCGAACTATATCTCTGAATGAAGACAATAGAACTCGTTTAAAGAGTCCCTTCATCTGCCGAAATCTACGAAAAGCTCGGTTTTGGTTTTATAAGGATCGGTTGTCCTCTTGTTCACCTTGTGTCGGTAATTTATATCAATAAATATTGATTTATTTATTTGCTTCAGGCAACAAAAGGCCCATACTAACATATACCGTATAGACTACCATACATATCAATACAAAATATTTTTAAAACCTAAAAAACATTATTTAGGCGACGCAACAGCGCAAATATACTGGGTTACCAAAAGTAGAACTTACATTTGGTGTAATGTAAGGGGTCTTTTTGTGCTCTGCTACCTTATAACCTCCCTTCTCTATTAAGGTGATAGACGGCGTGATCAACGCTCAGCACCTTAAGTACCCGGAAGATCACGATTTAATTACTGACCGTCACTATGGCTGTCGCCACGGTAGCTCTACTGGTGATCTTCTAGTGTACCTCACACACCGACTGGCGAAAGCCCTAGAGAGTCACGGCGAGGCGGCGGCTGTAAGCCTAGGTATGGACCAGACCCGGCGGAAGCCTTCGGACTTCGCACCGGCTCAAAACCGTGTGGGGGCCTGCCCACGCTACGCCTTCCGGGACGTGATCGCCACTCGAGAACCTTTCCGCCCTATATACACACACAAACCCGCCGTTTCCGCGTCAAACACATAAAAGTAGTAGAATTTTTTGTATTTTTTTAATATTGTCGTAGTACTATTACTTATTCTGTGCGGGCGGGCAACTACAGAATACTAAATTTAGGAAGCAGTCTCTAGTTTTAAGGAAACAAAGTAAACAAAGATGTATCTTGATGTGGAATAAATCATTATTATTATTGTATGTCTTTTCTGCTCAGGGAACAATGGTGTCCCGGACCTTTGGGAGGCATGGGCGGAGCCGAAGTACCTAGGCACCGAAGTACCAAACGCCACACGTAGAGGCCCTTTTGACAATTTGATGAAATGCAAGTGGTAAAAAGGGGTTAGGTGACGACATCTACCCTCGAGCAACAGCTCTTGCTCTCCGGGTTAAGGCAAGCCAGTCCAACCAACCAAGCGATCAGTAACCGCCTGACCCCAGGCGCACCCCCAGGAGCACTCAGGTACGTAGGTAGTAGGTAGGTTCGCTGCTCCCTAACAGTTAATTATCAGTTGCATTTGCGAGCAATGACATTCCTACTGTTTTTGTAATCATCCCTTCATATGTATACTAGTAAAGATATGTGCAGTAACCAAAAATGCGGTCTATCACATTTCGACTCTCTTGTTTTTATATTAATGTTCAAAAGAGTTAGACCACTTTCTCTCGCTACGAATATGATCTGTAAGTAAATATGTAGGTAATAGGTATGTATTATGATGAGCATCAAAGTATTTCTAATCATTATCTTTGTGTTCTTAGCACAATAAATAGCTTTAAATTGTCAATGTGGGTGGACTGGTGAGGTGAGGGGATGTTTCGATCGAGAGGTAGGCGTTCGGTGACCTTCAGGGTTACTTCACCTGCGACAATACGGCGCCCCGATCGTTCACGACCAACGACGACGCAAATTGCTCAATGATTGGTAAAATCATAACATGTCGTTAATAATTGCGATCAAAGGTGAACATCGTTATTGCTTAAGCTAAAATATTTAGGCATCATATTCAAATACAATCCGACGACGCACCTATAAATTTAGAGCCTTAATCGGACACTTTACGCTCGAAGTTGTAGATGATTACATATACCTAGGACAGACTGTCCAGTTAGGTAGGTCCACCTTCGAGAAAGAGGTTAATCGTCGAATCCGACTCGGCTGGGCAGCGTTCAGGAAGGAAGCTACGGCACATCTTTTCGTCCAATTTTCCGCAGTGTCTCAAGACGAAAGTTTTTGACGAGTGTGTGTTGCCAGTAATGACATATATGGCACTGAAACGTGGTCGTGAGTTTTTTTGAGGCCCATAGTAAGCGACCTCTCCATTGCTCTTTGGGTGACTTTGAGCCTTGTTGGCTCAAAGTCACCCAAAGAGCAATGGAGAGACCTATGTTGGGTGTTTCTCTGCGTGATCGCATCAGGAATGAGGCCATCCGCAGCAGAATCAAAGTGACCGATATAGCCCTCCGAATTGCTAAACTTAAGTGGCAGTGGGCGGGGCACATAAAAAGGGGCGGAAAGGTTCTCGAGTGGCGACCACGTACCGGAAGGCGTAGCGTGAGCAGGCCCCCCACATGGTGGACTGATGACCTGGTAAAGGTCGCGGGTGTCCGCTGGATGCGGGTGGCGCAGGACCGGTCATTGTGGAAGTCTTTGGGGGAGGCCTATGTCCAGCAGTGGACGTCTTTCGGCTGACATGACGATGATTGGTTTCCTACTATTCGTTTCGTGTGTATTTATTTATTTTAGTAAATTTTCCATTAAGGGGTCTTTCTCGCTTAACTAAAATAAATAAAAATGACATATGTCATTATTTGACATTGCCCCGGGACCCATGATGTTTGGCGTTTCTGATGTGCACATAGCCAATACTCGTCGTCGCGCCATGTCCGTCTGTCCACGGCATAGCTCCGTAACAAGAGAGCGAAACTTTGGTGCCGGTGACAGACGTATGATGTCAAGCTACATACAGAGTGTTTTTATCTAGATTATTGAAGATTTTGATGATGCTAGTTTGACTCACAATAATATTTGTTCTAATTGCATTTACAAGCATTATGATCAGTACAACGACAAATTTTATAACCGGTGGGAGATGCGAGAGTTACATTGTTCAGTATGTATGTATTTTAAAATAAGAAGATATAATATTATTTTTGAATTTTAAGCGTTCTGCATATTTTTGACAACCCACGAAATTTTAATTTGTTGTTTTACATTTATCCGCGGTGTTAATATATTTCTTACAATTACTTACTCAGTAAAATATCTTTTTCTTATTGTCTGTGTAATTATGTTAATATTTACATTGTTTTCAATATAAATAAATAGACATTTTATAAACTATAAAATTTTCATTACCATTATTGCATTAAACATTAATAATCATTGGGGTGTCGCAAAGTCGTTTATATAAAATCATTCTATATGTGAATTTGCGTCATAATGATGTCACCGGCACCAAAGTTTCGCTCCCTGTCCGTAACCATAACTACTACAAAGCTGTTAATGCAGTCAAATTGTACTCAAAGTGCCTCTAGTGGGAAAGTTTTGGGGTACTTCTGATTTCTTTCATTCTATATGTATTTTGGGGTGCTGAATCCGAATGTGAGGTTTGCTAACATTATACAACATTGACAAAATCGCAAAATACGTGAAAAATTTCTGCTGTCTGCTTTTTTGCTAAAACTCTGAAACTATTATATGGTTTAAGAGGAGTGGCGAATGACTGGCTTAGGGATTACTTACATGCACGGACTCAATTTGTGGAAGTAACTCAAATAAATTCTGCCAATATAGTGACTGCTTATAGGTCATCCACTAAAGTAAATGCGGCTGGAGTACATCAGGGTAGTATTTTAGGACCCCTGCTCTTCTTACTGTATATTAATGACATTCCAAACGTAAGAAAGTTTGACTGCACACTTTTTGCCGATGATCTATCTATTGTCATACCATGTCGAGACATAAGAATTTACAATAATGATATCAATGAAACTATTAATAGTATTGTAACCTGGCTACAAAGAAATAATCTAAGTATCAATTTAAATAAAACTACATTTATTCAGTTTGTAAATAAAAATGCTGTGAAGCACAACCTTACTGTCACATTTGAAGATCATATATTAATGGAGTCTTGTAAGACCATTTTTTGGGGGATATATTTAGATGACTTTTTTTTGGAACGACTACATCGATAGAGTGTGCAGTAAGCACTAAAGAGACTGCCATGCAGGCCTATCATGGGTATGTTAAGTCGGTTATATGGCATTCTTATTTGGGGCAACTCAACTCACGCAAAACGGGCATTGTTGGCCCAAAAACAATGCATTAGAGCTATTTGTAATGTAGATATCTTGACATCTTGCAGACCCTAATTTAGAAGTTTAAAAGTTTTAACTGTGCCTTGTATGTATATATATGAATCCTGTCTATTCGTCAAAATGCATCCTGAATATTTAAAAAAAATAAGGATATATGTAAATTCAATACCAGATACCGAAATCGTCTCGCTATAACAGAAAAAAAAAACTCAATTGCTCACTGCATGTCAGTTAGCATCTACAATCGCCTACATGATGTCATCAAGGATATGCCCATTCGATTATTTCACAGTAAACTCAGAAATTGGTTGTTAGAAGTATGTTTTTACTCTGTTGACTAATATTTTTCTCATTTTATATATAGGTGACAACATTTTTTTTATTTACGTTTGTTTTCTAGATTTAAGTAGTAGTTTTAGTTAATGTGCCATTATTTATAACATTGTAATTAATTTTTAGATTATTAGATTGGTTGTCGACATTTTTATTTTTATTTTATGTTTTAAGTTTACTTAGCGAATTTGACATACTTATTATTTAGTACGTTGTGATTTAATGTTAGATTAAGACTAAATGTGTCATTTTTATTTCAAGAACATTTTTGTGTAAGTATATTCTACTTTAATAATGCCGATTTTCATTTTAATTTTGCATGCCAGTTGCTGTGCAATGTGTCTTGCACATAAACATAATGATGCCAACTACATGTATCACATTTTATGCAAATAAATATATTATTATTATTTATTTTAGTTAATGGCCTGTTTACAAAAATTAAAGTTTTCAAAATTATCTACAAATATCACTATTTAGTTTTGTTTTTAGAAGAACCGTCCGGTCTCAAGTGCCAGTTGAAAATTGGCATATTTCAGCGGTCTCTGCAAATGATATGATTGATATCTATGTGAATGGAGAAACTTCATGATGCAAAAATTGATTCAAAGCAAGCCTGTGGAGGATGCTGATATCCTAATTATCACAACAGCTCTTAAGATGGCCCCGTCAAATGAACATGTGACAGTGGTAAGGGACGATATTGAACTTCTGGTTATTTTGATTAGCCTGTTAGCACTGATTTAACAAATATTTTTTTTCTGAGACCAGGAAAAGGAAAGGTTTCTGAAAGCCTCAACAACCCTCATCTGGCTGCTGAGAAAACCCTGGACCATATATTGTTCCTGCATGCGATGAGTGGTTGTGATACTACTTCTGCATTGCTTAATCAGGGGAAACTGAAATCTCCTAAAGTCCTGCAGAAGAACAGACTTGCAACCAGTTATTGAAGTTTTCAAAGACCCTAATGCACATTAAGATGAGATTGCACCAGCAGGAAAAATATTTCTTGGTTAATATGTTTTTTTGAGTTTTGCAGAAACTGCTGAAATGTGCCAGTTTTCAACTGCCACTTGAGACCGAACATTTCTTCTGCGGTGCAGAGGCGGTTTTTCGGTAAAGCAGACGCGCTCCGAGGCACGTCGCACCAAAAAACCACGCGGTATTCGCCATCGCGGTAGAGCGGAGGCGGCGTGTGTGACATATGAAGCAGTAATCGACAGTCGACAGTTTCGGAAAGATCAAAAATGCAAAACCGACCGCTCTGTGTGTTTAGAGCTTTAGAGTTATGTCACAATATGCTACACTATCGCATTGGGAAACTGTAAAGATAGATGTATTGTTACCATAAATAAATAAAAGAATCCACCACCATATCAGCCGAAGGCCGTCCACTGCTGGACATAGGGTAAATGCCATAATCGCCACGCTTGGCATGTGGGTTGGCGATCGCAGTATCTCCACCGCACTCTAGGGATGCTGCTGCCCAACCCCCGGTGGTCTTGGTCGTAGTTTTAGGACATACCCGGGAATAATAAATAAATAAAAGGAAATCATCGTTCCTTTCATACAACTGTAGGTATAAATAAATAAATAAATGAAATAAATAAACTTTGTTCTGCAAGTAGGCCGGGCATAGAATAAGGCTACGGTATCCCCTGCCTGTCGTACAAGGCGACTAAAAGGAGGTCCGTGGGGGTCGAAGATGGTCACAGTTGGGGGCTGCGATCGTCCATGAAAAGAGATGGTACGACCCACAGAGGTGTGACTCTAGGGTGGCACTGGTGCGTCCCGAAATGAGTTGAGGAGAACCATCGCGGGGTTTTCAGTCGGTGCAAGTCCGACATAACCTTCGCACTGTTCCCGCGGTGCGGTGGTATCCATAACGGATTTTCTCCCTTAGGCACTTTTACAACTCAAAATCTATATGTGGAGTGCCACAAGGAAGCGTACTTGGCCGCTTTTATTTCTTATATATTTAAATGAGCTTCCTCGAGTTGCAAATAAATTGTGTGTAATGTTTGCTGACGATGCCACAATATTTTTTTCATGTGATCGTTCAAAATCCTTTAGCCTTCATGAAAATATACGCATTGTCTTATTTCATTAAACCGTAAATTGAACCTGAACAAAACCCAACTCACTCAATTCAGGCATTATATATATTCACCTTTTTTTTTTATATTCTCCTAGCACTTTAACCGTGTCGGAAGCTGGGACTACTTCTTGAACAATATATATTTGCTATTCCGCTAAAAAAGTTCTTAAGTTAAGTTAGTTAAGTTTCGTTTTAGCGGAGTAGCAAAGAAATATTGTTCAAGAAGCTTGTCATGGATTTCCGCAAAGTAACTCCTGATTCTATCAATAGCTGGGACTACTATAAAGGAAGTCACTGATGTGAAATTTTTAGGGATTCATGTTCGTTCGAATCTGAATTGGAAGGTTCATATCGAACAGATAAATACGAGTAAGAGAATTTCCAGCAATTGTTACGCATTGTTGTTATTATCTGAAACCTGCTCGGAAAGCATAGTTGTTAATGCTTACTACGGAAATGTGTATCCTTTGTTGATCTACGGAATCATTTTCTGGGGTAATGCTGTGAATGTGAATAAAATATTCATCCTTCAGAAAATATGTTTGAAAACTATTTACCGCATGAACGTAAGAGATTCTCTAAGACAAGTTTTTCGAGCTAAACGGTTTCTTACATTAACAGATGTACATCTGAGTATTGATACAAAAAGAGGAAAATAAACAAGACAACATGCTGAAACTATATTACCAAATTGGAGATAGCCAATAAAGGAAATAAGATACAATCATGGAAATTACTTCCACATATACAAAAAATACTTACAGAAGAGTTCAGCCACACCGCTGCTGCGTGACGTGTTCTACTCGTAAGTTTCTCCCTTTCGTTCAATGCGATTCAGTACCATCACTGTATTTTGTGCACGGCCCGTGTGGCCGGACCCTTGGACTGCCGAGTCGGAGCGGAGTCACTTGACATTTTCGGTGCAGTATGAATTTTTTCTTTAGCTAACTTATCGAGCTTTGGAATGGTATGCAGAATATCCTTGTGAATATTCTACTTATCAGCAGAAAATCCATAAACCCGTCCCTAATACAGAGTTGTCCCATCTTGTAGGAAACAGCAAATAATGTTTTTTTGATCACAGTACAGTGAAAACTTTGAATTTAGAAACGATGTCTGCGGTGCCAATTTCTGGCCTAGTACATTAAATAATAAAAATAACTGCAACTAGCATCTAAAACAGTTTACTCGTATGAGCACTGATTCTATATTATTATTATTAATCTATGTGAAAGTAATTTTTGTATAGATTTATATGACAAAATTGAGGTGTGCGTAACTACTTATTGACGGCAGTGAATATGTTTTAAATTTATTGTCGTCTAGTGCTCATAACGCAAATGATGAATGATACGTAGTAAAAAAAGAAAGAACAGAATAACATATTTATTCGTGATAGATAAATTGCATAGAAATTAAATGATAATAAAGATCAGAGGTCTATTCACCATGCCTGTAGCAGGATAATATCTATATTTCATTTTAACCACAACCGGATAAACACATTAAGTACTTACCGAATTTCAATACAGAGAGATGGTTATTGGAATGGGTGGCAGGTACGGCCCAGTAAACAACACGAGCCAGTAAACAAACGCCGAGTTTCAAATAGTAAATATAAACAGTTAGATTTTTCTGTATATGAGTATCTTTATTTAATTTCGGAGCTTTTGGCAGAATGACTACCTAACTCCAGCTGGCTTCTACAACACATTTATCTCATTTAATTTGATTAGTTCGTAGTATTTCATATAAATAGAAATCAGATTGAACATATTCGTTCACCGCAAAAAATATAAAATACATGCATTATAAAATATAATAAATACAAGTAATGGTAGTAATTAAAAAAAAAATATTGTATATGATTTCCGATTACCTACGAGTATGTTACAGAAAAGTAAACTTATAAAAACAAAAAAGAATTAAACAATATCTAACTTTCCTCCACAATAAGCTTAAATATAAGCTCTTTATGAAATCAACACATCCCAAAAAAACAACTTAAACATCTCCAAACATTCCCCGACAATAAGCTTAAATGTAAGCTCTTACTTTTCTGCCCAGTTTTCACTCAGTGGTGGAATTATCGCAGAACATAACATAAATAAAAAACTCTGACGACCATCTGAGTACCTTTCTCTTCAAATCGGTTAAAAATACCTTTATCACAATCAGCCCACGCGGTCCCACCTACGTCAGCGCGACAGAAAGGTTCATTTCTCTTATGTCAGCTTCCATTTGCATCAGAAAATTCATTTCCATGCATTTCCATCCTTGCGGTCCAGGTACAGCGTGATATACGCGCGTTTTGGAATATCGTATAAGCAGCATACAAGCATTTTGTTTTCCTTTCATGAACTTTTTGCTTTTTTCCGAGAGTCTGGACCCTTACGAACCCTAACGAGTGAACCACGAGTACATATTTTTTGATATCTTCCGAAAGGTACAAACGAATCAGGATGGGTTTCCCGTAAAATAACATGCGTACCGAAGTTTTTTAAGGTCCCTTATTTAGGCACGGATTAATTTTTTATGCACAATTGTTATAATGTTGAAGTTTGCTCAGTACCTAACCTTCTCGCGCTGCCACTTGTTGCCCATCACAAAATTTTTGATATTGGATAGGTTTGAATACTAGATTGTTCTTAATCAATCACTCCTCTCCAAGATCTTCGTCACTTATCCACTATTTAAATACAACAAGTACTATACAAGTTACAAGTAATATAAACTACATTTTTTTACTAAAGCTTGATAAAGACTTCGTTTTCTCATGGATCTCGTCATCGGATCTTGACCAATATTACCTCTATATAGGACCAACTTGGAGGTACCGCTCGATTCCATTTTTTTTTACCAGTGTGTTTCCAAATGACGGAGTTCTGAGGTAACAAAAAATTACATAAGTACAGTCAACAGCAAATATAGATGATCATTCTAGTACTTTGTTGCGCTAGCGTAACAATACTGCGACATTTGGGATGCGACAAAGTAGTGAAAATGACAAGGCACTAAACACTCTACTCTCTCTTTTGGTGTTGACTGTACTATGTCAAATTTCAACTCAATCGGAAACCGCAATACTTCAAAACAATACATCTATCTATCTATCTAGCTATCTATTCTATCTATCTATCTATATATATATTACGCGAAGCCGATCTTTATAATGCCCATCAGATCTACAGTTATGGACCGATTTTGATAAATTATATACCATAGGATTCGTCCCAACCTGCAGATGTGCAATAAGGTCTTAGTTTTTTTTATTTTTGTCTTGGAAAATTAATAAAATGATATTTACGAAAAATCCTGGATGCCCCGACAAATATAAGCCTCGAAATAGTGTTCAATGACGCCGCATACAAGCGAGGGGTCAGCTTACCTTGGCAGAATTGTACGAGGTGTCAAAGTTTAGCTTGGTTAACACGTGACCTCCATGTGACTTGGGAACTGGCTATGGTATGATTCCGGATGATATAAAATTAAATATGAACTAAATAAAATGTTCCTGTAAGAAATATCTGGTACAGCATTACAATATAAAACTTTTGAGTCGAGAAATACTCAATATTATTAACAATAAACGAAAGTAAAATTACTACTTTGTTTACCAGACAATACATAATATTCGGTCTAAGTATTTACAGTTTACATAAATGACAGACGTATTGTGTCAACTTTTTTTTATTGTGCTCTAATTATGTCAATATTAAATTGTCATGGTTTATACTTCAAAGAAGTTGATATACAAACCAATGACGTTTCAAATATACGTTCCGTATATCTTGACCGATATTGATATCTGCCAAAACAACGACAAACCAAATTAAACTTTACGATGTGAGTTACAGAACTGTTTCTGAGTTGATCATAGATAAGCTGCAAAGCATTTTGAAAGAGAAGAGGCTAGCTTTGTCTGAGTGTGTCTCTCTTCCACCTATTGCCATACCAGTAGGGTGATCATAAGCAAAGAAGTTCAATCAGTAGACGTTACTTATTGGTGGATTCAGATCAAACCGAAGAGAAAACAATGTTGCACTAATTAACCTTTACGACGCCAATAACGTATTCGACGTATATGCGCACCATTGATTCGACAAAACGACGAATATATCCGTCATGGTGGTCCTATGCGATATCAACCTAGATGCATTTCTATTGATAGTGCGCTTAAAAGGTTAAATACTTTAACAAAATTAAGACGTCAGAAAAATAATTAAACCCTTTAATTGTCGACAACATGGGAGTTATGACGTACGTTGACAAAACCACCTTCGTTCTTTAGTTGACGTGTAAGTGTCACTGCCGTTCATACAGTATAGCGTTCAAGGGGTTAATTTGCTATTCATCAATGTTTGTCTGAGGATGTCAAACGCAAAGTTGAACCCTATAGAAATGCATGTAGGTTGATATCTCATTTAGAGGCCATGACGGATATATACGTCGTTGGCTTCGGACCGTTGGTGCGTTGGTACGTTGTTAGTGTCGAAAAGATTAATAATACTCGAAAAGTTAGAGGACATGTATATTTCTCTTTGTTACATTTCAGTAAACATGTCCAAAATAAGGGATATAGGTCACGTTAAACTGCCACGTTCTAAAAGGGCGTAGGTACATTGAAAGGATGAATAAGATTACCACTATTGGTAACATGTTCAATTAAAAGTTAAAATTATACTGTATCAGTGTCACCTGCAACAGTGACAGTGCCGGTTTTCAGGGGGTCTACCCGAAACACCCGAAGATCGAAGTTCATTATATTTCCTTCTCTATCACACCAATAAGTAAGTGTTATAGAGATAGATATAACGAAAGATTTTAACCAAGTTACTTCACTTGACAAAATAAACCTCACAACTGTCATGCCAAAACCACACGATGGGCCATGATGGGCCACGTACAAGACGCAGTTATGCGGTGGAACGAGATGCAAATATGTTTTTTTATGATTGACTGGCTGGCGATTGGCCTTAGTCTCACCTGATGGAAAGCGATGGCCTTTAATGCATAACTGCGACCCATACGTTGGCCCATAATGGCCCATTGCGTGGTTCCGGCATCAAATACTAAATACCAATATTGCCAATGTCGCATGCATTGTTTTTTTTCTAGATTAGATAGAATTAGGTTATGAGGATACTTAGAGTATTTCTAAAGAGAGTACGAGTTCCACCAAGGGGGACGGAAAAGCTCTTAACCACCTAAATTGAGAATTTGTCTTAAACGGCTGGCGCCTTATCATAAACAACCTCATTAATTTGGGCGGGTATCACGTGGACATGATAATGAGTCAAATAAAAAAGTGGAACTATGAAAAAGACTACAAATGATGTATCTCTTTCTGTCGCTCTTATTCCATTTAGTACATGACCTCGGTAGTGGTATTATTATTTGAAAATTTCTCAGGGGTACTCTAAGGGAGGGTAGGATAGGAGTCATATCACAGAACTCTTATTTAATTTAGTAAGTATATGATATGATCAAATCGCTCGCTAACGGTATTATTATTAGACGTCTTCTCTGGGGTACTCTGAGTTTGCGTACCTTATTTGAGCCTTATTTAGACAAGAGACGCCATCAGCGCACATTACCGAAAAAAATATTTTGTAAATTGGGGGAGATAACACACATATAAAAAACCACACATACAAAATATTTTCCTATTACTACGCACACACATTCAAAACACTAAAATTATCTGATTATTATCAGATGGCCAAATTGGCTGAAGTTGCTAAGATGCATATTTTTCATAGAAATTCTCATAGTTAGTACCTAGGTAGATCTTATTTCTTGAAATAAGGCTGATATTTACTGTAAATTTGACGACTAGCCGTGATGATCAAGCATGATTTTTTTTAAATCGACTTTGTAATCGACCTTCCGAATACGCATATTCTATCCCGTGGCTTCGCTTGCATTCTTAGTAGTACGTCGACGCGGCGAAGCCGCGCGGGTAACTAGTTTTAAAATAATAAGGGTTATTGTTGTGTTGCAATAATTACTTATTATCATGCGATACACTCATATCACGATCCGTATCACGTGAATATGGAAGCACAATCCATAAAATTTTGAATACCGAGATAATATTGACATCCCAATAATGTGATAATTAATTTTTCGCCTCAGCGGCTCGAAAATAACGTTTTTGTTGCTTGAAACCAGTGAGCAAAATGCAATTTTGCTGCGAGCGTGAAAACGACTTTTCCAGCTTGAAACCAGTGAGCAAAATGCAATTTTGATGCGAGCGTGAAAAAAACTAAGTTTTTAATTTTTCATATCGTAGGTTAGTTTAAGTAACTTCATTCTCTCTATCACTATTCCTTTGCGTTTATGTTCTCGCCGCTGAGGTGAAAAGTCGTATGTATCACACGAGAGCAAATATATTTGCATCTCGTGTCTTTGAGTCCCTCGCTACGCTCAAGATTCTAATTCTGAATCACTCGCTACGTTCGTTATTCAATTATGCTCGGGACTCAACATCAACACTCGCTGCAAAAATCTACTTTGCTCTCTTGTTGAACAAATAACTATTGTAAATGGGACCGTTTATACTACACGGTATTCATTTTATTCTATTCTTTTTTTTGTAGTAGAACTTACTATTATGCATTCAGTGATTACCCAACTTATTATACACTAAAATCTAGTTTTTAATGTGATTTCTATATAATGTTTACTCTCAGTGTAACAGTTAGTGATAAACCTAATAAATAAATAATAGTAGAAAAATTACAAAATTGGCCAATCAATGGCCAACAGCCACAGCTGGCTCGAGGAATGTCAAATACCAATTTGACATTCTGTGAGTTTCAAACGTCTGTAAGTGACCATTGGGTTACGGTTACTTTAGGTTAGGTTAGAGTAATGTTGCACCGGCACGATGGGACAAGTAGACAATATTTAATATTATTATATCAAATTACTACAGACCAGTCTCTTCACAGATTTCCTCTAAATATTGATTTTCAGTAATTAGTTCCTTACGCTCGAATGTTCTGATTTTATTGATATTTCCAGAACTTCTAGTTTATCAGTTTCTTTACACATTTGTCCTGTTTATAAGATTCATCTATTAATAAATCCACGTAACTAATCAAAGTTATAGACAAATGTTAGAACTATTACATAAAGTATCAAAATATGTATAGAGCACCAACCTACTACATTGTTTATGACTTGTAAACATTGCAGTTTTTAATTATAAAAGTTTCACGTCGGGTTTGCACATTGTCGTAATTATTTAGGAGATTAAATAGTAGTTTGCGTAGCTCACTCTCTATAGTCATTGTTAATATTATTTGAATTATTTCAAATAAATGCCGCATAAACTGCGAACCATTTATATGAATGACATAAATGGATGACAGCCTTTTTTGAAATCATATACAATTGATGATACCACAAGAAAATATCTGCCAACAAATTTTGGTTAGCCAGACTCTACCACCCAATTGAAAACTTCTTCCTTTTTAACCCCCGACGCGGAACGGAAAAGAGGGGAGTTATAATTTTTTTCACGTGGTATATCAGCTATATGAAGATAAAAAAAAAAATACGTGATACCTGCCTACTGCCTAGCCTAACATATGTATGCCAGTCGTGGATATACAACTACGACGCGTGAAATAAAATACAACGTTGTCAACGTGCTATGGAACGAAGTATTTTAAACTTAAAGCTTATCCACTAAAAGAAGAATACAGACATAAGAAAAAAAACTGGAATAATAGACGCCCTAACATTTGCACAAAAAGTAAAATGGAAATGGTGCGGCCATACAGCGCGAATGCATAAAGAAAGGTAGGCAAAAATAATCATCCTATGGCGTGGTCCCTCGGGAAAAAGGAGAAGAGGAAAGCCTAGTGAAAGTTGGCTCGATGAAATCGTGTCTACAGCCGACTGGTACAAACACTGGTCACTGAAGGCACAAGACAGGAAAAACTGGCAAAAACTGGAGGAGGCCTTCACCCGACGAGGGGTCCCTACGATTTAAATTTATGTTTTATTATTTTATGATTTTTATATTACTACTGTAACATCGTAGAGAATTAATAACGAATTTTTAATTTTATTTATATCAGCTATATCGTATCTGGAGGAGGCCAAACTTGGTATGTATTGAAAATAATGGTATTGCTTGGTATGTGTTTTAATTTAAAGAAAAAATGGCTGAAATTAATGATGTCGGTATATTGTTAGAATTGCCTCAAACAGCTCTTTCATACAATATTAAATTCGAATAAAGTTTAAAAAAAAGACATGCAAAAAAATAATGACTCAACACCCCTGAGAAGGGGTCTTCTCAGGGGTTTTTCTTAAAGAACGGCTGGTCAAAAATTTTGTTTTGACCTCTCTCTAGTATGCGTGTGCCAAATGGCTAAACTGTCCCTCGATTTGCGGTTTTTCTTTGAAATTGGCCTCGTACGCCGTCCACTATAATATTTATCACCCACAAATAAACTAAATGAGCACGGTCTGATACGTATGAGAATATGCTCGCGTTTTCGAAATGCAGTTAAACATCAATTATGGAAAGCGTTCTAAAACGAAATTCCGGAAGAAGAGCCTATCTTGGCCTATTACTGTAAATGCAAAACCGGGGCCAGATCTATTCGTTGTTGTGCTAATGTTGCCAGTGTATGGTACCTTGGTCATGCACGACATCAAGAAAACGTGAAATACCCAAACCCAAGTACTGCATTATTAAACCACATACTTGACTGTGCGAACAGAAATGAACCCTTAATAAACTGAGTTTAAAAGTGGACATGTGTATCTATGAAAATATGTAAATATATGTAGATAAGATTTAAGGAGTAACACTATTTTTCTTTCATTTTATCCGTTATAAATAGTTTGTTTTGTCTGGCGCAGGGTACTGTAAAAATATGGGTGCATTAAAATGCACAATAATATGTTCCAATGTTCTGTGTGTCGTTGTAATAAGAACTTCGTAAAATATTTATGAATCGATTTATTTTGCACTTGAAAAAGACGCTGGAGGTGTCATTTTATTACTGATATTACTGTCACTGTGACAAGGAGCGAATTGGTACTAGAGTCGATTTCCTTGAGGGTACAAAATCAGTCGTAACTCTGAAAGGGAAGAACTATCTCATCTTTCTGAAACAATTATATATCCTAATCATAACTGGAATAATAATACCTCAATGAACAAAGTAAATTGGATATAGTTACACCTTTAAACCAATATTTCACATGTAGCCCATGAAACCCAACACTTCATCTTTTTACCTACTTATTTACGTTTACCAATCTTCCTACAATCACAATCAACCTAATAAATGAAACCTAGTTCCCTAAAACCAACTCTAATAATTGTTTTAGCCCTAACACCCTATTACCTACTGCAAATGACTCTAAACCTAACTCTACTCTCAACTAGTCCCTACTCTAGTGTAAGCAAAACCCAATTATTTAATAGTGTCATGAGATGTGAATCCTACTATAACCTAAGCTGTAACGTTCGGTAGGCTAGACCGAGATTGGCAACCTAAAGCCAGAGTATTGCCCCATTCACAACTGTCCGTAGACTAAAGGGATCTGTGAATGATGCGCCCTAACGTATATAAGGTAAGTATATAAATATATTTAATAAAGAATGAACTTTCGGCATACACAAGATCGCATCGAGTGAACTACGTTCATAGCGGTCGACTTATTGGAAATTGCGAACTTGTCGCATCAATCTGTGGCTAGACCCCAAAGAACGTAAGAGTATATCATCATCTATGTTGGTAAAGAGATGATGCCAAGCCCTCTTAAACTTGGTAATAAAACTAATAGGATTCCAAGCTGTACCTCGTTATCACCTAACGGTGAGATCCAACTTGTTGAATAGACCATGCGTGACCATGCTATTCAGATTCAGACATTGATCTGGTCAATATTGAGAAATAAAATCTCAATTCACAGTTGAATAGTTCAATATAATCCAAAATATTTGCACCATAATGAGCACTCAACTATGATGATTGATATAACAGTACCTTGAATTATCATTATTTTAAGATGAGCCAACTTCAAATGACAATCCGCACAGCGCAAAAGTAAGAATGAGACCCCGACTCCAATTCTCAAACTCTATTTAAACCTTGATCTGTGTTAACTGTCAAAATTCAAGCGTTTGGGCGAATTGTCGGCATGATTTATTACCCTACAGCCCAAGCAAAACAACACCTTACGTCATGCATATGTGTTCTCGAATCACTTGTTCTTGCCACATGCAATACATACGATCTTATTGAAACGGTGCAGGTGCAATAACAAGCTTCGCTCAAGCGAAACAACACCTTACGTCTTGCATATACGTTCTTATTGAAACGAATTATACTCGATGAGCAGGTATATATATATATACTTATATATATATATATATGAATAGGTATACTTTAGTGTTGGGCATGGCGTTTCAATTGTGCTTACATTTTATTACTTTATTTTATCCAACATTTATATTACTGATGAAATACTTACGATTAATATATTAATATTTCTTTAGCATTCAATAAAGAATAAATGTGCTTTGACAGCATAGTTCCAGTTACATACAGCTTGATGAGCATTTTCCCATACGTTTACCTGAAAGGTTTTTAAATAAGTATTCAATACCGCAAAATTAATTTTTCGTGTGTGGTCCATTTTACGGTTACCACTGTTGCCAGTTAGTGATCGTACAAACTTTCAATTTGCAAATAATTTATTTTTGTATTCTGAAAGATTACAGACCTATAGTATGCGCTAAAATGCACTAAAACGTAAATATGGGATGAAGACTGGAACAGGTAGCAATTATCGACGCTAGCCTTACGGTAGCACGCCATAAATGTATTTTTTTTTATTATTTAAAATGGGATTGCTTTCGGCCAGCATCTAGCTAGGGGGTATAGATGAGGTCGACGATGAAGCGAGCTCACTCACAAGATGCCTATTCACATGAGGCCTTAAAAAGGTCCAGGTTATATGTACTCGGAAATTTAGACATTTGCAGAGGCGCGCACCGACGGTTTCAGCGCCATCATGCGCAAGCGTGCTGCGTCCCTGCTGCGGCGTGTGCGCGGCAGCACCAACAGCCTCCTAGCCACAGTAGCGGACAGAGTGGGTGGGGCCTTCTTGCAAGCCTGGAATGCCTTGCATCTGTCACCTAGACTAAGTTAATATTAATTACTAACATAGTTTTAAGGATCACTGTTACTAATAAGATATGGATATTACTGAAATAAATGATGATTATTATTATTATTAGACACCGGCAGAGAATTCCAAACCTTAGAAGTCCCGTAGTAGATGCCATATCTTCTTTCCTAGAGGTAGTGGAAAAAATATCTCAATTCAAAAGTTATAGCAAATTTTAAGATATACAATATTGCCAAACTACAGTTTGCGCTAAAGTGCACTTAAGCGTAAACATGAGAGGAAGACAGACGGACAGACCTACTTACTTTGAACTGGAAAAGATACAATAAATATCTAAAAAGCTCTGCATACGCTATATGTAATGTGACTCTTTTCTACCTATTTTTAAACGCCTTATGCTGCCGATGTTATTTAAGGTTATGTATAGCCAAAATAGTAAAGGCACTCTTATACTCGTATTTTTGTAATTTCTTTCTGCCTGTCCGTATGTATGAGGAATTTTACTTTGACCTGGAAAAGATACAAACAATATCTCAAATATATACTCGCATCCCATACTTTCTGCGAAGATGCGAACGAACACCTGCTGTATATATTTTTGTATTTAAAGCTATAAATCTAAGGAGTACTTATAGCTGATATTGTGACTTTTCTCTCTTCTTCTTATATTTATTTTATTTTTTTATTTAACGTTTAGTACGTGTTTACCAGCTATCAATTTACCACAACAATCACGTTAAAACAATGAAGTTTTCAAGATACTGATATCATGTTGCCAATGTCCTTCAATTTCGATTTAACGTCAACTCCCCTAGACTCATCAATCAAATTGTGTCTGGAACACGCTAGGAATGCATGACGGAGTTCATGTATATGAGGGTGGTATGATAAGTAGTGAGCATCACATAAAATTTTTTATTTTTATTTTTCATCGTAGTTTTCTTGAAAATTTATGCACTTATCCCAACGCGTCTCCAACTTCTTTAAGCCCTCCAAAAATATATCTTCGGAAATTCTGCAAAATGCTCATCCGTGGCCTCTATGACCTCTTCATTTGATATGAAGCGTTTGCCTCCGAGCCAAGATTTCATATTTGGGAAAAAGAAGAAATCGCACGGGGCCAAATCCGGGGAATAAGGAGCGTGCGGCAGTATTTTGTAACCCAATTGATCCAGTTTGGCTTTGGTGATGTGAGATGAATGGGTCGGAGCATTCTCCTGGTGAAACAGCACCTTTTTGCGGGAGAAACGGGGCCGTTTTTTCTTTAATTCTTCTTTAAATCGAGACAATAAATCTGAGTAATATAAAATGCCCCGTCATCGTTCTTCCCTTCGCTAAATAGTCTATGTGGATAACTCCTTGGGATAATAAAAATAATAAATCCCCAAAAAAGGTCGCCATCACCTTCCCGGCCGACGGAACCGTTTTTGCTTTTTTTGGAGCACTTTCGCCGGGACAAGTCCACTGCTTCGACTGTTGCTTTGTTTCGGGAGTATAGTGGTGATCCTAATGCCCAAATGTTTATGAACGATGTTTTGTACACGCTCCAGTGACAAGCCACATACCTCAGCTACCTCCCTCAACTTCAGTCTACGATCGTTCATCAACATATCACGAACTTTGTTGATGGTTTCCTCCGTGGTAACCTCATTTGGACGTCCTGTGCGGGCATCATCGAACACAGATGTTTTTCCATTTCTGAACTCGTTATACCACCGCTTAACTGTGGCATCCAAAGGTGAAGCGTCGCCATACACGCTATCTAACTCGGTTGTTATTTCATCACGCGTTCCCCTTCAACAACAGAAAGCGAATCACTGACCGATATTGTTCTTTTTCCATTTTACACGAAAATGCCACTCGTTCTGTTTAAAAAGCTATAATTCATGAATGAAGTAATTGACGGAATCATTTGAAACTGTCAATTTTTCCGCTTCCAAGATGGCGGCTGTAGGCAAAGACTAAAAAAACATGGGTAGGCTCACTACTTATCATACTACCCTCGTAGAAGCTAGGTACTCATCAAACACAATCAAAAGAACCCAAACACGGCCAATTAACTATACGCTTTCGCAAGGTTCCCTGTGATGTTGTTCTACTCCATTACCAGGCATTCAACTGGTCATATACAGAAGTAACTCAGCAACCACGATCAAAATAACCAAAACACAGCCTACTAACTATGAGCTTTCGCAAGGTTCCCTGTGATGTTGTTCTACCCCATCATCAGGCCATCAGCAGTTCATGTTCATAAGCTACTCAATAAATTCAATCAAAAGAGCCCAAACACAGCCAACTACCAGCCTTCGCAAGATTCCCTGTGATATTGTTCTACCCCAACATCAAATCTTAGCAGTACACATTCTGAAAGAATTTTGAGATAAATCCCCATTTACGTGCACTGATGTGCACACACGAACACTACAATCTGTCACTTAAATACTTCAAAAAATATACAAGTCTCAGGAACAATGTTTTTGTTCATCATATAAAAATAAATGTCCTTACCGGGGATTCAAGCCCGGGACCTCCAGCTTCGTAGGGAGTGTCACTACCCTAAAGAAGCCGACAACTTTTGTAGTAAAACTCTTAACGCTATTTTCTGAATTGGATGGAAAGTGATAAATATTCTCCTATCATAACGCCAACGATGCTGCGCTTGTAACGATTAATGCAATTTCCAATGCGTGTTGACATAGTGTTCCATGTTTAGTCTAGTCGTGAGATATGAAAGCCGCAATGGAATTGTATACTGTGGCGATACCTTTGCAACGTAATTTTCCTAGTAAAAGCAATATACATATGTAAATTAATTCGTTTTAGAATTAAACAAGGGCTTTTGTGTCATTGAAAGTATTTACCAGTGATTGCAAATATTTCCTTTCCGCTCCACGGCATGAGAGAAATGTCGAGTTGCGACGTCTAGTTCAATATAGGTACTCGTATGTGTTTCTCATACATTTCATCGTGTTTATGTTTACTTATTTAATCTACTGCAATATAGGTCTGTGTATCTATCCCTTCCACTCTGCGCAAAGATTTTGTATCTCAGTTGGGACGGGACAATTACAAGGGTCGGTCGGTAGCCTTGTATTGTACAGTACTTGGACTCCTTACGAAAATCCTACGGAAGTCAAGTCAAACCCCACTCATATTTTGTTTTGTTTTAAAGAAAAGCTTTACGGTGCTACAATTTAATTAGTTTCGTTGTTTTATTGAACTAAATTAAGTTAGTGCCTTCGTATATAAACAGGAATGGATTAAAATGTGAGTTACTCTTCATTCTGACTAAAGTTTTTGCGAGCAGCAGCGTTTGGAATCGGGAAAAAAGTACGTTCTTTAACTTATTTATTTACCGGTTTTTATTTATATACGATTTTAACAAACTAGTTCTCTTGGAGAATAGTTAAATGCATTGATAATTTAATGAGTAATTAGGTACCGATCAGCAAACCAGAAGATATTTTTAAAACTGCGTGTGAATTATACTATTTTTTACGACTTTTAACATTACAACAAGATTTTGAGCTAGGCTATTTTCGAAATTCCTCGAATTTTCGGATTATTTATAACACCTTATATATACGCTTGTTTCTTTAGCAAATAAACTATCATTCATTCATTCATTCAGGAAGTAGCCAAACATTTTGATGATCATCAGTGTGTCAGTGAGTGTGTCAGTGATGAAATCGGTGTATTTTAGATATCAATAAAATCTAAAGTATTAGAGTTATTCAATTGAGACTTTTTCTATTTAATTAGTCTATTATTGACATCATATCCTGAGAATATGAACTATCTGGTACATCGAAAACCAACTTTATGAGGGTTCAAAAAACGACGAAACACTTCGACAAAAGGTAGGTAGTGCCCTTGCGCTTCGCTTGGCTCGTCTTGGCGGGGGCAGATTTCGGCGTAACAAGCGTTACTATTAATCAGCTTTAATCAAGTCCGCTTGTTTCCATGGACGGTGGTATAAAGAACACCTGTCCTCACTCACAACTCCATTAGTTTCTTCCCTGATTCGGTGATACCGGTAAAATGCACTGTAAACGATCCTAAAAACTTCAACAATATCTTTGTTCCTTTAAATACCATGAAAATGTAAATTGAATCCATTTTCCATAAGATGATGCATGATGCCTACGGCTGCACATGATGCCTACGGCCGCACATGATGCCTACGGCCGCTTTCTACCATCGCATCGCTCCGCTGTTCTTAAAGGGTCGGCAACGCGCTTGTGACACCCCTAGGAGTTGCAGGTGGCCATAGGCTACGGTGACCGCTTACCATCAGGCGGGCCGTACGCTTATTTGCCACCGACGTGGTATAAGAAAAGAGATATGAACTTTTGTACAAAGCAAGAAACTGACTAGACGGCGGCGTCGAAAAGGACACCAGGACGTTAGGGGTGTATTCTCTAGAAATCCTATTGTAAAAACGAATCATTAAGTGCTTATTTCGGAAAATGAAATGTACCGATTCTAGACGAATGAATCCCGTCAAAAAATATTAATTATAATGATAAGAAGTCTCGCTACGCAATTCTGCCGTAAAACGTAGTCCCAACAGAGCAAGTTCTTCATGTAAGTATTATGGCCAAGGCCCTAAGCAGACCGGTAAGACATGAGGGCCTATCATTCCATCAGAGCAGGCTCCTTTTGCAAGGCTGAGTGTCGAAGGCCCAAAACAGAGCGGCAAGGCACGCGAGACCGAAGGCCGAGCGTCCCAACAGAGCGGGTTCGAGCATCATGAATGATGAACTCTTCAACGACGCGTAGTGCACCATCTAAGTATAATAATCTTTCACCGGCCTCCACCATAGAAGTCGGTTTTTTTTTTCTTAAAAATTATTGCTTAAAACCTTCTTGGTCCATGATCTCATGGTTTATGCTTCTGAAAAAAAAAGACAATAAAAAAAACAATTGGCGATTTTAAACTATTATAAAAAAATACTCTGAACTGTTTATTCTTTTCATTGCCGTTGTCATATCTTCAATTTCAACCTACAACCAACAAAAACCTATTTAAAGTACCTAAATAAAAGATGACTTCAAATACTCCAAACACACTATACCATATCGGTTATCGTTTATAAGTGGATTTTATCTATTTTCAATGATATTAGACAGATAAACAAATAATTTCCTTTACATTCGCAATATTCAAATTTACATTAAACAAGTTTTTGTTGAAATTGAAGATATGACAACGGCAATGAAAAGAATAAAAAGTCGGACACCCGTGACCCTTACCAGGTCATCAGTCCACCGGGTGGGGGCGTCAAATTATTAATGTCAAATATAAATATCCATAAGCGCATGTTTTGTCCTCTCTACAAACTCCTAGCATAGCACTCTCCATTGCTCTTTCCTATGAGGCCCATAGTAAGCGACCACGTTTCAGTACCATATGTCATCACTGGTAACACACACTGGTCAAAGACTTTCGTCTTGAGACACTACGGATTATTGGACGAAAAGATGGGCCGCAGCTTCCCGAACGCTGCCCAGCCGAGTCAAATTCGACGATTAACCTCTTTCTCGAAGTTGGACCTACCTAACTGGACAGTCTTCAGTGCTTTAGGCACGATCTGGACATCATGTCGCTTGAGAAAGTTTAGGGTATCCGTTGCATAGTGGGCTGTAGCTAGATCTGGTTAAAATAAGGCCGGCCGAGGAATCGTGTTTTCGAATGAATGGTATTAACCGTTTCTTCAAACATTCATTGATGTAAATATCTTTATTAATTGTGCCAGTTGTAACATATGCACTGCTGCGATCGCTGCATGGGCAAATTGCCTGCCAAACCAGATACTTAGAGCCAAACTTCTCCATTCATACGGTAGTTTCCGAATCTGGAAGAATTTCTCCATCAGCTATAGCATGAAACTGATTGCCAGGAAGCGTGGAAAAGTCCGCCTTCACATAGGTTTCTTCATCCAAAATCAAGTGAAAATTGTTTGTACCCAGAAAGTCGTACAGCTTTAGAGACCTGGTTTTGATTGTGCATTTTTGCTTTTCTGATGTTTTCGGCACTTTTCGCTTCTTATTTTACTTCATAACAGCCCGTTCCTTGGCACGTCTCACCATTGACTAACTTGTAGAGTTTATTTTAACTATATCCCGTTCGGACATACTTCGGTTGTTGCAAATCGTCTTAATGATTTTCCTGTCTAGCCTAGGATCACGAGCACCACCATGTTCTACGTTTCGAGGCTTCTGAGCGGTAGACAAGGTCTTAAAGTATCGCTTTAGAACCGTATCAACGGTATTTCTTGGGATTTTAATTGTTTTGTGATGAAGTGGTTCGGTCGCTGTGTATTTTCCATCCATTTAGCGATAATCTGTTCACGGCGTTCACGTTGATTCATCTTTTTTTGGTTTTTTCAGCTCTTACTAAATGAAAAACGATGCCTACATAATTAGGTGACATGAGTAATGTCAATATTAAAAACAAAAGAAGAATATCTGTCTTTAGAGCTATGTGCCAGCATTTTGAATTTGTCAAATCCGTTACGAATCAGGCCTTAGATACGTACTTAATATTAAATCTATTTACAAAAAGATTTTCTATTCGGTAGTATTTCACCGCTGAAATCTCATACTTTGACATTGCTTGGCATACTTCCAAGTAGTGTTTTGTGATATTATTTATAACTTCGGCCCAGATACGTTAACTCCATGCTACTTGAGCACAAGTTAATTAGTAAATCGTTTTGCTGGCTTCCGACTTCAGCAAAACGCCGAAAGGTGATATTGTAATGTACCAAAACTAAGAAGAAAGAGGGGGAGGGGGGATTTTTTGCATGTTGTGTCCTAACTAATAGTCCATATTTTTTCATATTTTCGTTTGTTTTTTTTTCATATAGATGCCGCCAAAGAAAAGAATTCGTCCAGAAAAAGCTACAATAGAATCTGCGGTGGTAGAGGTGTAAAAGAAGGACAGTCTATTCGTTCAGTTGCGACAGCATATAAAATATCAAAATCATATTTAGCAGACATCGTTAAGAAAGCTAAAGAGTCTTTAAGTACGTATACTAATGATCCCAATATTGGCAATAGAAGATTTTTTAGCCAGGAACAAGAGGACAAACTACAAATTATTTAAAAAGATCGTCAATGATGTGCTACAGACTTACAACAACCCAGGTAAATGAGCTCGCTTACCAATTTGCAGCTGCGAATCATGTCACACCCGAAAGTGGATTGAGCGAAAAAAGGCTACAAAGGATTGGTTTCAAGGGTTCATGAAAAGAAATCCATCATAATCGGCACGCAAACCAGAATATATGTACGTCTTTATCCAGGGCTACATCTTTTAACCAAGAAAATGTTGGTAAGTTTTACGAAAATCTAGCAAAATATTAAACAAAAAGAAAATTGAACCCCATATGATATAGAACCTTGAAGAAACTGGATGTTAAACAGTGACTTACCCGCCAAAAGTAATTGCATTGGAACTAGGGGGTGTAAACAAGTTGGACAGGTGACATCGGCAGAGAGAGGACAGTTAGTCACTATGCTTGGATTCATTCATGCTTCTGGTGGCACTGTTCTTTCTGTATTCGTGTTTCCTAGAGTCCATTTCAAGGAACTCATGTTACAAGGTGGTCAAAAAGGAGCATTAAGTATAGCCAACCCAAGTGGTTGGATAACTGAAGAGAGTTTCTACAAGAGCATGATATACTTCATCAAGTATGTGAAGCCGTCTGAGGAGAACCCTTGTTAGGGTGTAGCCAAATGGCAAAAAACGGAACCCTCATGGATTCGTCATGTCTGTCTGTCTATCTGTCCGTATGTCGCAGCCGGTTTACTCGGAGAATATGACCATTACAATTATGAAATTTGGTGTGAAGGTGTATGTTATGAACCGCTATAGAAATATGTATGATGTGAAATTACGAAAAAAATATTAAACACCCATACATGTAAATCGGGGGGGTCAATTTTTTTTTTCAATGTACATAGACGTCTGGTCTGTGTTATCTATGGATAGGCCTTCAAAAATAACATAGTGTTATATTTTTTTCACAGACCATATAGACGCCACAAACGCGTTCAATAGTATGGAAACCGAGCGTGTCAATTTTTACGTGCCTACTATGACGTCACGTAAGCAATTTAGTGATGTCCAATACTACCGCCGCGTTAAACCGATTCAAAGGCGCCGCCGTCGGTTTAGTACTCAGTAGGCCTTTGCGGTGAGAGGAAGTACGCAGCCCGCCCGCTTTAGTTTACGTTCAGCATTTTACTTCAAAATTCAAGTAATTAAACTATGAATTTATGTTAATATGTCTGTTTTAAGCATACAAAATGTTTCGTAATAATAAATCGATATTTTTATGTTTGATTTTCTATCGATTATTTTATCGATCATACTTCGAGTTTATAGACGGACAATGAGAAAGTGATTCAAAGTGACTAGTGGCTCTGTGAGTTGTAGACATCGCAGTTTTTTTTTAATTTCAATTTTCAAAAACTGACACGATAAAGAAATTCTATATTATTATCGAACCTGCTCACAAAATATCACGAAAATCTGTTGAGAAATGCGAACTGCCCGGCTAGTATGATAGCTTATACCGTCCCGTTATATGTGACGTTTCAGTACATTTTGGCCATATAACGTGACGGTATAAGCTATCATACTAGCCGGGCTGTAGAAGAGAACATCCGGACAGACAGACAGATATACGACAGATTTTTTGTCAAAAGCTGAAACGGAGATGCTTCGCTCGCTCGGTCAACAAGTCAGAGATTTTTTTTTACACGATTGCTCTAACAAGGTTTGCAATGTTTTTTATAACAACAACCTTTCATCGATGCAAAACTGTAGTTTATTTCAGAGAAGAATAGACAAAAATAGATATTTTATAGTGCATTTTTTTGGATAGCAATCAATACGTGAAATAGTGTAATAAATAAGTGTTTGGTGGTTATTAAATAAATGCAATTAAGTAAATGATTGCATATTCTTTTTCGCTTAATGCCCTAACACCTATGTATAGTCAACAATCAAATAAATATTCTACTAAGCACTTTATTAAAGAAGATCCCTACTTCTGTGACGCTTAAGAATCTATTGATAAAAAATACTATGAAATTAAAATTTTTAATATTTTTAATGTAAAAGAATAACATTATTGTATTGTAACTAGCCTTAATTATCATTGTCCGTCACAAAAATCAAATATAAATCGAATTGCACAGTGACATTGCATGAAACATCGCAGTGTACAGCACTACTCACTTTAAATCGACAGACAATGAGAATATCCTTACTACCCTACAACGTGAAGATTTACGAAATAATCGATTGCTTCACTGTCCATTGCGGCCTACAAATAACAGTCCTTAAATATAGTTTAAAGTAGAAGCCGCAATGGATGGCATACTTCGAAAATATACTATGTGTGTAAATATTTTGGTAGAAACGACACGACATCACTCCAAGTTGAAAATAATTAAATTTAAATTAAATAAGGCGAAATTTATTACAAAAAATACTTACTTATGAAAGGAAACGTCACCGTTTACTCGACTAACCACTCTTGTTGAATTTGAACAGTCAATTACAGCGCAGTGTGGCATTTTCTAGTGCAGCAACAAACGTCTGACGTCTGACAGAGCGCGATTGAGCGGCAAGTGGTGCACCGCACCATTTAGATACACGCGAAGTACATACATTGGGGGCATCTAGGTTTATATAGGTCTGTGGTCCTTTCAAACCCCGATACAGGGAGGCCATGAATGCATAGATGATATCTCAACCCGGAAAAACCGTATATATATACGAAGTGGCTCAATTTGCCAACACCGCGTATATTGCCGCATTTTCTATGGAAAATGTTATTGCGGGGTTTCAGAAAACTGGGATACACCCATATAACAGAAAACCATTCACTGAGGATGACTTTTTGACATCCTTTGTCATGATAGACCTATGCCTGAGCTCCGTGATGCTGAAGTAACAACTGATGACCCCCATGGACTTGGTGCTGAAATTCCATCGACAGTCGATGCTCCTTCAACATCTGCTGATATCCTGTCTACCTCGCCTTCACAAACAACAGGCTCAGTATCGAATCCATCAACCGTGGTTTTATCTCCTAAATGTGTCCGACCATATCCAAAGGCGTTGCCTAGAAAGAAAACTCAGAACCGATCCAAGAAGATGAAGAGCACCGTTATAACTGACACGCCTGAGAAGGATGCACAAATGGAAAACCATTTAACTAAAAAAAAAGTTAATAAAAAACTACAAACTGAAAACTTCGAAAAGCATTTAAAAAATCGTGCAGTCATCTTCTTTGTCGTTAGATTCAGATTTTTCATTTCGAGAATCAGACGATTCTGATGGATCAACATATAATCTACCATCTACCTCTAAGGCATCATCAGCTAATTCTACATCCAAAGCTTTTAGCAAACGTAAAAGCGAAAAACAAGGAGCGAAAAACTTCAAATAATAATAATAATAATAATGATGACTATTGCATTGTTTGTAAGGGAGCTTATTAATGCAGCAGTGTTGACTGGCTAGTGTGTGCCATTTGTAAAAAAATGGGCACACGAGACATGTGGCTTGAAGAGTACGAATAATTTATTTGTCATAATTGTAATTAATAGGTATTCCAATGTGTAACAGGAAACTGATTACCTATTTTAAAATGTAGGTAAGAATAAAAATTATACGATAAAATAGATAATCATTTTAGTATCTTTTCTCTTTCGCTACCTTGACGCATCCCAACTGTCGCAGTATTATAAAGATCTAGCAGAGTCCTACATCAACAAGATAGCCGATATGTACGCAAATGTTCCAACAGAAATACGTTGCCCCGCAGGTACCAGCGAAGAATTCCACCGTCCACTCTTGTTCAATGTAGTAATTAACTGTTTAACGGAACAAGTGCAGCAAGTCGCCCCTTGGAACATATTGTATGCTGATGAAGTCGTTATTATAAATGAAGACCCCACACTCCCTACAACATGCATTAGAAAGTTGGAGGTTATAGCTAGAGAATGCTGGCCTGCGCATTAGTAGACAGAAAACTGAACATATGCATTGTGACTTCTCTGGCAATAGCATACAGCACAAAATACATGTACAAAACGAAGTACTCCAACTTGTAGACTGTTTCAAATACCTAGACAGCACATTCACCGTATAAATGTGTGATGGCAAA
Organism: Notocelia uddmanniana; assembly: GCA_905163555.1. Lineage (NCBI taxonomy): Eukaryota > Metazoa > Arthropoda > Insecta > Lepidoptera > Tortricidae > Notocelia > Notocelia uddmanniana. The sequence continues at coordinate 51,167,989 of LR991052.1, forward strand.
AGTGGACAAGTTTAATTGGCATAGGTACTATGTGACATCAGAATGCCCATCCGCATCAAAGGGAAAGTATATAAAACCGCAGTAGGACCCACAATGCAAAACGCCACAGCAGGAGCAAAAACTACATGTTACTGAAATGCGAATGCTGCTTTGGTCCCTACTGAAAAAAGTACCAAATAATTATATCCGTTGAAGCTTCAAAGTAACACCGATAACTGACAAGCTCACCAAAACAGGTTACGTTGGTACCGACACGTAATGAGAAGATCTGAAAGCCACATGACTAACTATAGGGTATCGTTAGATAGCTTGTTAAAAAATAATAACACGATGGGTTTTAGAAGAAAAAAAAATGGATGCCCACTTTACATGTAAACCGAAAAAAAATTTTTCCGAAAATTTATTATACCGGTTTTTTGGCGTGATTGATGTATATGTATACCCATACTAAATTACAACTTTCGAGTAGTATTGGTTACTGAGGTAAGCCGCGGACAGACAGACGGATGAACGGACGTACATGGCGAGACTATAAGGGTTCCTTGTTTACAACGGAACCTTAAAAATGTGTTTACAAGAGAAAATGAATGGGTTTATCTAAAAAAACATGTTATCGCAATATGTGTACCTATAATATTTGAGGAGTTCCATCGATTCCTCATGATTAACATTATCAGATCTCGACCAAATTTAAATGGTACCACCCCTACCAGTCTACGTTAGGGGTGGTCCCATTAACCACCAACCAACTAAACAACAACAAAATAATTTACAAAATCGGTCAACAATTGTCGACGCTATGAAGTAACATACATATGTACAAAGAAAAAATCAAACAAACAAACATAGAACCTCCTGCTTTTTTGAAGCCGGTAAAAATAGGATCATATCAATCATCTCAATCTACTCCAGTCCGTTAATTAGGAATAATGTCTGGCGACACAGGGCTACTTGTTATTGGAGAGAAACAACTCGATATAATAGAGATACTTTTATTAATCTTAATCATCGTGTAATTTCATTTTTTTGCCAATTTGTAGTAAACGTCTTTTTCACTGGCGAACCGCAGCGATAAATAAATGACTATTCTCCATCACAATTGACAACATTTCGTTAAGTTGTTATTAAGAAGCTCAAAAATATATATTTTAATATTTTTAATGCTAGTATTCGTTTTCAAAATGTTAATGAAAATGTGAAGAAAGCCATCGTCTTTATGACGTCACAAGGCTGAATTCACAGCCAAAACGCACAAAAAAAACAGCAGTACACTTTCTTTAGTCAATCCGCCTTATTACTCATACTATAATATAAATATGATTTCTCATTTCATGCTATGATGCCTTACTTGTCACTTACTCTCTTTTAGAATGATTAACTTTTGGAATTGATTTTTTTATATGAAATTTGGATATTTTAGGTAATATAAAAATGTGGTTATATTTAATTTTCATCCGCTATTTGATATCCTCGGAAAAAAGCGCGTATAAAAAATGAAATGTCGTCAATTGGTGGGTTCTTAGACACGATTCACATGCAGCAACCAGGTAATCGCCTCTTTTTCCGACACGGCCGGCATTGCTTGCACGGCATGCAGCAGGTTGCATCCGGCCCCTCACACTGGATGTCCTTGCAGGCGTGTGTGGGAGCCTTGGGTTTGGCAGGCGCTCGCGGCGTCACCAATTCCACCTTTGCACCAGAATGATCATAGTCATTTATAAATCCGCACACCGGAGATATAGGAAGAATCAAATAATGTAAAAAATTTAAAGATCTTATGACTAAATTTGACACGCGCCCGTCTTTTTGTTGAAGTATTGAACAAGGTTGCATTAAATATTGAAAGCGATCACTAGAAAAATATTTATTTAATATTCAGTTAAATATCGGCTCAATAATCAGTCATGGTATAAAAATAAATAAGTAAATATTGAGAGACATCTTACACAAATCGACCTAGTCCCAAACAAAGCAAAGCTTATACTATGGGTACTAGACGACGATATACTCGTACCCCAAGTAACACATCATAGCAGTGTATAACAATCGACTTACCTACATCATTTTTTGCATCGTTTTCGCATTTTGAGTTACCTACTTTAATAGTAGCACTATCTGCATTACAAACTTTTATACGCCTAGTCTAATACTTATTTGGGCACAAATGATACAGCTTTAGAGCATAAATTACTCCACAATAGTTATTTCATTGCATTACAGTCGCATTATATATGGCATTATTCCGGTCAAAGAAGGTATCAATCGGATTACAGAAGCATTATATTAGCAATATTATTGATAATGAAGGTGTTAATTGCTTAACAAAATTAGGTGAGCAGTAGAATGTAGTCAAATAATGAGTTTTAGTGTTCGCAGTCAGAACTTAAACAAACCCAACATCATTGCAAATATATCGCTAATACCTTTTATACCACGTCGGTGGCAAACAAGCGTACGGCCCGCCTGATGGTAAGCGGTCACCGCAGCCTATGGACGCCTGCAACTCCAGGGGTGTCACATGCGCGTTGCCGACCCTTTAAAAATTTATACACTCTTTTCTTGAAGAATCCCATACTGTACAAATCCCTCGGTACAAATGTTATAATACAATTAACGCAGTAGTAATTTAACTACTTTGTTTCCCAATATAATATGGAAGAAGACGATCAAAACTGAATCAGTGAACACCATTTGTTTTTAATAAATAATAATACTGGGTGAAGTGTACTCTTTTGTTATATTTTGCAGTTATGATATACATTTTTTTATTGATAATAAGGGCTTGTCGCCAGGCGAACATACCGCCCCGTAAGGCAAACAAAAAGAAAATATTACATCAAAGAAAAACTTAAACTCTAGATCTTAAAGCTACCTCTGTTATTTTGGCCTCTGTTAATTTAAACCAGGCAGCTCTCAAAGGCTCGGTCCGAACACACTCCATCAGTATATGTATTACTTCTTTAACAGATCCAAACTCATTGCAATTTGGGGAGGGGACTTTTCCCATCAAAAACGCAAACTTGTTTGATGGAATGTGACCGGAACGTAACCTGAGTGCAGTTTTTAATTTAGTTCTATTATATGGTGCCTGGTCAATCCAAGGATAATACGAAACTTGAGGCTGAATAGTTCTGAACCAAATACCTTTCTCTCTAGAACGTAAATAAAAATACTCTTGCCATCCTACTAAACAATGTTTTTTTACCATTTTAACGTAATCAGTGTGCAAGGTTAAGATTGACTCCAATATGCGATATGCTACCGGTGAACCCGTAACATGTGAGGTAGAACGAACTAGGTGTTGCAAAGCGCTTTTGGAGTCAGTCAGAATAACTACAATATCAGCATTTAAGGAGGTCACGTATGACAAAGCTTCTTCTATGGCAATTAATTATATGTGCATAATAGATATATCAGAGTCAATTTTAAGCTTAGTAAAACAATTAGCATATGGATCAAAGAAGGGTGCACCTCCCTGTAGTTTATCTTTCGAACCATCAGTAAGGATTTTGCACCAAGATCCGTATTCCTGTTCTATAAAGTTGGTACAAATAGATTTAAGTTCACTACAGGGATATAATCGTTTGGCACGATCAATATACGGGATCGACTCGAAAAGGTGTTATTATTTAAAAAAGATTTAGATTTTAAACAGAATTTACCAGCCAAATACTTCCTACGAAAACTGAGAGAAGGAAGAGATAACTCACACTCCATTACTTGAATCGGCGTAGATCGCATGTAACCACCAATGACACGCAAAGCCTGGTTTTGAAATCTATCTAATTTTAACAAATTTGATTCACAAGTGTTGTCATAAAGAAAACCAGCATAATCAATTCTACTACGAATGATAGAGATGTACAATCGTCGTAGATGCTTTTGATGGACACCCCACCCTGGACCTGCTAGCACTTTTAAAAGATTTACATATTTAGCCACCTTAAGAACTGTCTCATTTATATGTTTTCCCCATCTTAAAGAACTATCCAGCCACAATCCCAAATATTTAACTTGGTTAACCATTGGGACAGACATATTACAAATCCTCAAATTTATCAAACTCCTGAAACTGCCTTTTTTAAACACACAAAACTTACTTTTAGTTGGAGAAATAACTATTCCTAAATTATTCAATAAACAACTCAAAGTATCACAAGTAAGTTCAAGTTCATATACGGCAGCCATAGTACTGTCTGTTGATACATATAAAACAAAATCATCGGCATATTGAGAAATCTCTACATTAAGTATATTTTTACAAATATCGATAGTAGCGACATTAAAAAGGAGAGATGATATAGGATCACCCTGAGCTAACCCTCGGCATGTAATTCTAGTCCCACTGTAACCCGAAAATGATATATTGAGCTGTCTATGCTTTAAGTAAGACCAAAGATACGTACAAAGTACAGACCCCACTCCTAGCTGATCTAATATGTGTAACAAGCAAGTTATATCTACATTATTGTAAGCGTCATCGATATCAATGAAACATGCTACTGTAACTAAATTTTTAAGAAGCCCATTTGTATTTGACTCACTAACCGAACGAGTTATCATAACAAGATTTAGATTTTGGAAAACCCACCATCTTGTCTGAGAACAATAAATGTTTTTCGAGAAACCACTCCAACCTCTTGTTAAGAATTGTATGATTTTTTTTACAAATGCACGATATAAGGGCTATAGGACGAAGAGCAGATGAAGAATTAGGATCTCTACCCGGTTTTGGTATCGGAATTATTTTGACGTCACGCCATTGAGACGGTACAAAGCCAGAAAACAAACAAACATACAACTTAACTAATAGATGTTTACCAGATAACGGAAGATGTTTAATCATAGAAAAAGAAATAGCGTCACGACCAGGAGCTGTGTCACTTTTTTTGATTGAATTTAACAATTCTTGTAAAGTGATTTCAGATTATAACTTAACATTAAATGAATGAAAGGTAGGTGGAGGAGGACAAGCGAAATCTGGCGTTAAACTATTCAGAAGCTCTTCAGCCTTGTCCTTGTCAATATAACGATTAGTCAAATTCGTACGATGCCCTTTTATCCACCTCATTTTACGCCACATATCCGACGACGAAGTGGTATCGTCTATGGACGAACAAAAGTCTTGCCAAGACTTAGTTCGAGCCTGTCGTATAGCACTTTGAGCATAACGTGTCTTCTCCTGTAAAATATCTAAATTAACAGGAGATGGACACCGTCTTAAATTCGCCAAAGCAAGTCGACGCTCAGCAACAGCTTTAGACAATTCAGCTGTCCAATATGGTTTAGGACTAAATTTATCACACACATGTTGAGGAACTTTAGTACAAGGTATAAATTTACTGGCAGCTAACTGTAAGGTAAATTCAAACACGTCATAAAATTCTTGAGGGTCTGTAGGAATAGTAAAGTCGGTAAAATGGTTTTCAATAAATGATGCGAATCCCCTAAGTTTCGATTTTTTATGAACACACGCTGAATGTTTATTGTTATAGATAACTTGATAATACGGTGGTCACTACAGAGTGTTTCGTTAGTAACATTCCAAGAAAAAAGGGTAGCTTAATCGGACGATACAAACGAAATATCGGGAGCGGACTGTTGCATCGTGCCATTCACAAGCCGAACTCTAGTGGGTTCCCCATTGTTTAAATAAATTATATTATTGTCTAACATACTACAAAGATTAAAGCGCTTCTACGATCAGTCTTATATGACCAATTAGTGTGATGGGCATTAAAATCACCTAAAATTAACGATTTTGATTAAACAAGAGAAAACAAATAATCCCAATCGTTCTAAGTCGTAGAAACTGTGGAAGGACAATATATAGAAATAATGTTCTCAATATGCCGACAATTTAGAACTTTAACATGTAATAATTCAATTCCCTCATTTGGACAACTTATAGGACATGCAACTGCCTTAATTGAACTATGCACTTAATATACAAACTCCACCATAAGCATCTGCCCTGTCCAATCGAAAGGAATTGTAACTATACATTCGAAAATAACTCTCCGGTTCAAGCCAAGTTTCACATAGAACTGCAAAATGAATCTTTTCTTGTGATAACAATGCCTCCAAAGTTACGCTTTTAGGCCGTAAGCTCTGGCAATTCCATTGAATAATATTAACATCTACATTTGTACTATTACTATCCATTTACGAAATTATTTAAAAACGAGTCTATAGAAGAGCTGCTAACTACTTTAGACACTAACCACTCCGCACAAATAGACACTGCTTGCTGAATTTTAACCTCAAAAGACACCTCACTCATCACAATATTTTTAAGTCTTATCAAAAGACGAACAAACATCAAGTCCTTTGATCTAGTTTCCCGCGGTTTCTTAACGGATTCACTGTTATCACCAACACGGATCTCATTATCAGATACTTCCATTTGCGCCGCCGCCGCGGCCTCGTCGTACCAGTCAAACTCAGCATTGGACTTGGTTTATGACAGCGGTCGAGATCGAGACCCTTCACGACGCGATTTACGCTTTCTAGGCTGCTGAGCTGGCGTTTTTGGATCTTTTGAGCTAGAGATAAATAACTGAGACCACAGGTTTGGGTTAGGTGTACTTTTAGGGGGCAGACTATTCATGGTAGGCTCTGCAGGTATGGGGCATTCGATAGGTTTTGCAATAGGAGCCTTGCTTACACTATTAAGCCCCGGGGCCGGCGATACATCTCTAGCAGGCACAGGCGAAGGTCGGAAAGTACAAAGTGAGAGCTCAACTATATGTACAGTTGAACTCGGCCATCAACTCCCTTATTTTCCTCTCTTTTATATAGATTGGGCATACTTTTTGTAAGGCTAAATGATTTCCAGTACAGTTGGCACAACGGAATGACAAAGTGTCAAAGTTCTCGTGATTTTTAGTACATTTAGGGCAAACTGATTTCTTGGATGGACATACCAAACGAACATGCCCAAATTAAATTTCGAGCAGCGAGAGCATTGGGTCACCGGGAAAATAAAACGCTCCACTTTGACTCTCATATAGTCAATGTATACGTAAGATGGTAAGAACGAACCTTCAAATCCAAGACGAATGCATTCGCTCTTGACCCAACCTGTAGTAGATTTGTCATCTTCGCCAGCTCTCTTATTCAACCTCTTTGCCGACACCAATTTCACATCACCATCACAGCGCAGGTTATCTAATATATCCTTATCCGTAAGGTGCATCTCGATGTTATTAATAACGCCGTAAGACATACCTACTTCCGATGTCTTTTGACACTGCCAGCCCAAGTCACGGAACGCTTTACATTGAAGAAAGAAATCCGCGTCCAACTCACTTTCGAATGTAACAAGTATTTTATGTTGATGACTGTACTTTACTCGACTTACCCCTTTCACAGTATTATCCTTAAGCAGGCGGCCTAATTCAAATTGCTTAGGCAAAGGCTTCGAACACATGACAGATACCATAGCAGTAACTCCAATATCAGTTAGTTGACCATATCTACGTACTTTACGATGCCGGTTTACTGAATGCCATTCATTCTCCGAAAATTCTCGCCACCTTTTCGTTTATTTGATAATTCGTTTACCTCCATATCCGCTGCGTGGTAATTAGATACATCACTGCGCGCAGATCTACGATCATAATCATCTACCTCAAGAGTTTTGGTTGTCGGCGCCGTCGTCGCCGCCCCCACCGCTAGTATGAGACATTGTCTACGTTCAAATCCCGACCGCGATAGTCGGGACCGCTTCATATGAATATAAAAACACTGCGGCAATAAATACTGACTAATTGGAACAAAAATCAAAGAAGAAAAGCTTAAGAAAACAAGCTGAAATTAATTAAATACCACAACAATTTTCAAACACGTCTTGCCTCCATAGATTTTTTTTTTTTAGTTATGGTATAAAATGTTTCATAAAAATATTTGTGGAATAACCAAAACAGTTGAGTATTCCTAGTATATATATAACATTTTTTGTAAAATTAACTTAATAGTTAAATATAATATTATAAAAATAAGTTAGTTATAATATTGTAAAGGTATATTGCTTTTATAAATAGGACCGAATGATAATATTTTTTGGTTATAAAATCCTTTGATGAACCACTGTTATAGTGACAGCATTATAATGATACAAGTTTATACTATTAGGCATCATGTCGCATGAATTTACTATTTAAAAATGCTTTTGTTATCCCCAAGACACCAAAAGCAGCTGAAAGCTGTATAGCGGATTTACGTGGCATTATATTCACATTGATGCTATTTAACAGCATTAAGAATTTATAGTTAAAAATGCTAATGTACATCCAAATGCACTAATAACAGCTGGAAGCTATATTGCTTCATTGTGGTTTGCTATACTAAAACTAAAGGCATTTTGTTATCCATTATCCAACCGTTATAAAGTGTAAAGCATCATAATGGTTTTGAAATGTCAAAATAAAACGTCACGATGCTCGGTAAAATAAGTTCTAAATAAGTTTAGTATTCGTTTGTTAAAATGCTTCGTGTGTTACTTGGGATTTACTTGTTATATATATGGATGAATAAACACTTTATTGTATTGTATAGAAATATCTCCAAGACTCAGGAACAAATATTCGCTCTCATCACACAAATAAAAGCCCTGACATCGAATTCCGGTCCGGCTTCGTAGGCACAGGCAGGGTCAACAACTAATACAAAGTGGTCGTCAGTTCGGGAAGATTCGTCACCATGAGGGATCCCCACGAAAACTCTGTTGGTGGTGGTTAGTGGTTGAGAAATGCAGAGGCAAAATTTTTACTCGTGGCAAACAATTTTTAAACACTCCTTAGTTCTTAGTAACACCGTATTAAGTTTGTGTTTGGGCACCTTGCGTTGCGGGCCGTCCGTCGTCTCACCGCTTGTCCATTCACACGGTCAGACAACACAACGCAACAACAACAGAGTTCTAGTAAGTAAAAATAAAGCTATATGAATTACCTCGATATTGCCAGTGCGGTTAGGCTCGTCGGTTTGCTTCCCGATCTTCAGCACGAACACATCCTTGTTGGGGTGGAGCACTTTGTGGGCCTTGACGCCCTTGGGCGCGTCCTTCGGAGTGACGTTGCAGGTGTTGCACATTGCCGCGTGCCGTTCCTGCTTGCTGTACACTAACTCGGAGTTGTTCGGGGTACGATTGGTTGTGGCCTCGCAAATGTCGTCGGGAATCTATACATTATCATAAATATATTTTCATTTATTCATCGTACATACATGTATAAACTCACGCCTGCATATTTCCGGAAAAACAAATCGCCTGCGCTGCGCCGGCTAGACACGCAGAACGTAGGTAACGATTAAATATTTGCATCTGGTACGAATATGTACATAAAAATAAATAGAACAAAAAATTAGCGAATGGCCAGTTAAGTAAGACGATTACCTATATTCAGTGTCTGAATGAACTAGGCAGGCGTTCTGCTTTCCTTTATATACTTGGTAGACGCTTTTTTCTACATAACAATTTTTTGGCTGTTATCGGGTAAGGTTCACATATTCCTGGGATGTACAGGAGGCTGCCATGCACGTATGACGCGTCTCGTTTAGTTTTTCCACTTACTGCTGATGTAAAACGGCTGCATCGCCATGTATGCCTAACTAGTTGTGGACCGAGTACCGTGAAGTATAGTTGATTGTCGTCGCCCGCGGCGCCTCCGCAAGTTTCCGAGCACACTGATTCGTCGTCGTCGCACGTACACAGCTGCTGCAACTTCAACTGCGACGGTGTCAACTTTGGAGACTTTGACGTGCTCTTCGGGACCCTTATCTTCACCTATTACGAATAACTAAGGGTTAATAACTAAGGGATACTTATTTATATACCCCCAATATCTGGTACGAGACTGATCTAAGAACAAAAGCACTCTAAAAACTAGGTGCGTAGAGTGTTATAGAACGATTATACGCTTTCTGAAAAAGGGATTGCATATTACGAACTTAAATTTGAGACTTAGGTATTTAAGGTTGACAGTGTGTTATCGTATTGTGTATAAGAAATCAAAGAGTATTTTTGCGTAATGGGTTCGGTCCAAATTAAATAACAAAGTGAAGCGACTTGTAACATGTTTTCTGTCCCGTTAAAATTAAAACACATAAATATCACCTTGAACTTACTTCATTTCCGTTAAATATTGCTCCAATTTCTTCATATGGTTTTCGACGCTTGGGTTCTTTCTGGTTGGGAGATTGCTCCATTTTGTATTAGGTAATTTCTTAAAAATCTACAGTTCAAATAAAATTGATCATTATTCACCTACAATTTTGCAACACGATGACAACCTAGAGATGACAACCAATGAAATGTGCGAAACAATGTGAATATAATGATGACGTAAGCTTACAATTGGGGCTACAAAGAGGATACATAGTAAATACAGAAGATTACCTATGGAAAAAATAAACTGATATTGGAATATCTGACAACTGATTGCCGTCATTTTGTCATTTGGATCTATTGAACGAAATTTTAATGAGGTGAATTAATTCTTAAACTACGAAAATGGCCGAGAGCGTTCCAAAAGCTAAAGGTATTCAAGCGAATCCTTGCCCAAGAATATGCCAGCTGGTACCTACTAACGTTCCTGGCCCCAGGAAAGCGCAGTTCGTCCTGCACCCAAGGAAAGACGTATTCGTTTTAAGGGTAAATATACAGATTTATATGTTTTTGTGCTCTTCTTCTCTCTCAAACAACAATAGTAAGTTATAAAATATTTCTCATTCATTAATGATATACCTTTTTTTCTGAAGGTGGCAAAGGTCGGCGCCTCGGGAGAGAGACGCAGTAAAATGGAGCTCGAGCTGGTAACGCCAAAAGGCCCAGAAAGGAAGGTCCCCGGTCGCATTGATACGAAAGGCACCCAGTGTCTACCACCTCCTTGCCCGGGTTGCTGTCAAAGAATTCAGTGCTAAATACTTAGGGCTGTTTGCTACTACGATCCTCACGATATTTTAAAAGTAACAAATCGATATTTTAACCGTATATAGTCGACAAAAATATAATTATGCTTAAAAATTGTGTAAGTATTAAAACAGAAATGTTGTGCGTTTAAAGCTTCAGAAAACATCTGAGATCAGATGATTATGGGGTTATTTTCGTTATGGTGAAAGTGAATTTTAAGTTATAAACTGTATGGAAATGACAGGTGTCAGGATTGACTTCTTAACACGTTCCCTGTCCGAAGGCCCCCAATGTGGGGACATGAAACTTTTTTTCAGGAGTTCGTGTCCCCACTGTGGGTCCACGGGTTGTTCACGGCTACGAACTACAACTGTCACTTGGACTCGTGACATTGAAGGATAATTTTGTATGGGGACAGGGAACGTGTTAACCGCCGACTACTTACGATGTGGGGAGCATGCGTCAAACACGGTACGCATACGACGCGTCACTGCGATTCCGTATCGTGACCGTTTTTTAAGTTGCGGTCTGGTTGCACCTTAAAAGAACTTTTTAATTTAAAGAAACGCCTTTTTTGAAATCGGTTAAAGCTATAACTAAAATATATCTTCCAAACACCAGTAAACACACATGTAACATGTTTGTATTCCAAATAAAGAATTTGAATTATTGCACATTTTCTTCTCTTGTTAATAAATATATTATTAATAGATAGATATTCGTACATAGACCACGGGAAAGCAACAGATTTCCAAGACCAACTTCCTCTCGTACGATACTTTGTAAGATGCTTAATAGAGCTGCATTATGAAGCCCCGTCCGCCTGTTCCACCTATCCCTACCGGGTTATCTCCACTGGTAGGGATGTATGGAGTTTTTCCATTTATCCCTACCGGTAGTGATAGGTGGAAAAGAAGTTCATTCGACGTCAGCTGATTTCACGATGTCAGCTCCATTTCCACCAATTGGTGGAAATGGCAGTTTGACCCTCTCAAATACGTAAAAAGAAAATGTTTTTTGTCATTTCCTCTCGATTAATATTATCAAATTACAGTTTTATCCAATGATAATGATATCAATCTGGAAGGCAGATATCATTACCATCATCATCATCATCATCATTTCTTTTATTTATTTATTTTAAAAATTATGTTAACATGACATTACAGGTTGGTATCTAATGCGTCATACAACTAAAATTAACATTTTCATAAAATAGGACATAATAATAATAACATAATACCATACAATAACGAACACAATATAAAAAACAATATTACCTTACACTCGAGGGCCTGGCATCCATCACCTCACAGAACTTCAAACATTCATTTCTCACAAGTCACATTTGCCCATCGCCATGCAGTGAGATCGCACTCCGGTGCTGACGCCAAGAGCGCATTTAGTAGTGAGAGAGCGGGAGGCAGTGGGGATTTTTTACGCGACACAGTCCGAGCAGCCGGCACAGCAAGATCATCATTATGTCAGCCGAAAGACGTCCACTGCTGGACATAGGCGTCCCCCAAAGAATTCCATAATGACCGGTCCTGCGCCACCCGCGACCCTTACCAGGTCATCAGTCCCCCGTGTGGGGGGGCTGCCCATGCTACGCCTTGCGGTACGCGGTCGCCACTCGAGAACCTTTTCGCCCCAACGGCCATCGGTTCTAATTAACTATGATAACGTGACTAGAGCAACTACGAGTAGCTGCGTTTAATTAAACACAAAGTACAATATTGTAACTACCTCCCAGTATGTACCGAATCACCATTGACTTGCACCATCAATGATGATGATGCAACTAATAGTTTTTCTTTTTTCATATTAATACAAGCTGCTTTACCATGCTCTCCTCGTTATGGGTAAAATTAATTTTACTACGAAACGCCTCAGTTTTCAACTCTACAAAAAATACTTATGCCAGCCCACACCTGTATGTTCTTTGTTTTCTAAAATTAAAATTAAAACCTGTGAGACTCCGATACTCACACTGAGGGTTCCGTTTAACGATGATGCATCCGTCCCGACTCCATTACTTCAGGAAAAATCTTAGCACCACGATGTAGCAATTGAACGGCATTGGTACAGCGCCACCTATCAGCGCATTTTGTTACTGATTTGCTTGACTGAATACCGCAGATAGTATGTTGGTTTTTCAATGATAATAAATTTGAATTAATTTGCTTTCAGCATAATCCCATGGTAGTAAACCTAAATAACGAATAAGCTTGGTGTAGCTAAAAAACTCCACCATTGGCCAGACCCAGGACTAGAAAAAGTTAAATAGTAATGGTATATATACGTTGGTATAAATATATCGATTTGCATAACGTTGTTCTGCCAAATTGCTTTCATTATTGTATTCTATGAAGCATCTATTTTGCCCAGTTCATAATTTTTCGGTAGGTTTGTCTGTTTTCCCTATCAGTGGTGAAATAGAAACTAAATATTTGCATTCGCACCTTAATCTGCATCTTAAATATCTAACAGCTTTTATGGTATTATAACATACTGCATAGAAAACTGCAGTTAAGGCCCAAAATGCATTAAGCCGCAGTATATTAGTTTTACTGTAAACAATGTAGTGCCGGACTTGGCACCATTTCAGAGAATCTACGGAACTTGGCACCCATTTAGATCTCAATTCCTTTGTCGGTGAAGACGACAACTAAGCATCGCATATTCTTAATATTGAACTTGGCTCCCATTTTCACATTTATATTTTTGATGGGATATCGTTACTTTTTGTCAATCTTCGCCAAATGGTGCTTTTTATGAGCGAATGCACAAGTTAATATACAAAATACCCAAATCGCTATAGGTGCACCTCAAATATTTGAAGAGTTCCCTCGATTTCTCCAGGAACCTATGATCGGATTCTTACCTGATAACTTTGGGACCACCCCTGAAGTATACCGTTTCAAACAAAAAAATAATTTTTCAAATCGGTTAATTAATTATGGAGTTCTGAGGTAATTAGCATAAATAATAATAACAATAATTATTATTATTGTTTATGCTAATTACCTTAGTAATTGTGTGTGTACACCAGAAAAAAACAGAAAACGTGATTTTTTTATTAGTTTTATTCTTCGTATTTATTTTCTTACTTAAGCTAGGTTTTTAAAATAACTTTATAAAAGTAAAATACAAAATATAAAATCATTATAAAAAACCTAACCTAGGGTCCCGCCAACAGCGAGGCAGGGCCTAAGCTACCGGTGGTTAGGGCGACAGAGAAAGAAACCTCCGGACTATCCGCGCCGTGTCCAGGAGTACCGCCTTCTGAATCTGACCCTAAGGCGGTATGAGCTAGTTGTAACAGAACGCCATTGCGCTCCGTCACTTCCATATTGAAATATTTTCCAAGAGACAGTCAGATAAATTCATGGTTTCCCCGTTGAAAGCATTATTAAGAAAATAGTCGGAAATAGGAGTCTTGGCGAAAGCACAACCATGTCATATATGTAAATGCTAAGTAGTTTCGTATGCTTTAATAAGTTTCCTAAATAAGCTTGAGCATTGCCATTGAACAAGCACTATAAAACAAAAGAAAATACTTAAAATAGACATACGGGGGAGTTTTGTCGAAAGCTGAAACGAAGACGCTTCGCCCGCTTCGCTTGCTCGGTCGAAAAGTAAATAATTAATAGAAAGAATAGGCGGGTGTTAATTAGTACTTATTACTAATTAGAATTCTCAACTTGGCATTCAATCATACAAACTAAGAACGTAAGATACAAACAATGCATAGAAATAAGCAGACCTATATAATGAGTCTAAAATCATAACAATCTGTCGGGCGGTTGACGAATTTCGATTTTATTAGCAAATACGTAGGGTACTTCCTTCCTCACAACACGAGAACATGAATTTTTAGTTGAGGCAGCGCCACTGTTACTTGAACCCTGGCACGCATCGATATCGCTAAGGTTGAGGGCTCTCTCTATTCTGGACGGCAAAACGTTCGGCTCAGATGGGATGGGAAAAAGTGTGGAACGGCGGTGACGTCACGTCGGGCGAAACGACGGAAGGTATAGCGTGGTTGTTTACGGTCGATTGGTAGGAGTGGGGACACTGGTGGGAAAGAATAGGCTGTATCGGATGTTCGTTTTGACGCGAATGAATTGGGCATTGACAAGAAGTCCCCCTCAGCCAACTCGATTTTCACAAAATTTGTCAATAGCAACTTTCAGGGCTATAGACTTTTCTTCACAGACGCCTCAAAGCTATCGGACCAGGGCTGCGTGGGAGCGGCCTTCCTTTTAGCTAACACCCATATCCTTGCCAAATTTAAGCTTCCCCCCGAGTCTTCCGTCTTCGCAGGGGAATGCTTAGCCCTGCTGAAAACCTTAGAATATATTCTTATACACAAACTCTCTAGGTCAGTTGTTTTTTCTGACTGCCTCAGTGCTCTTCAGTCTATATCTCTTCGACCATTAAAGAGTTGCTCTCGTAACTACTTAATTTGTCAGCTCAAAAATTACATCTTTAAATGCCACTTGTCCGGATTAGAAGTGGTGTTTGTCTGGATACCCAGTCACTCCGGCATCTCGGGAAATGAGAGGGCGGACCTGGCGGCTAAGGAGGCAGTCTTAGACGGGGATGATTCATTTTTCAAAATTTACCAGTTAGATGTCTCCAACATTCCTTACAAGGTACTTTATAAAAAATGGATGTCTCGCTGGTCACGGTCCAAGAAATGTTTTTTCTCCCAACTTCAGCCAATAATCCCTCCTCGCCCGTGGTTTTTTAAAAACAGATCCCTTTCTAAACGACATACTAGCGTAATAATAAGACTCCGCTTAGGCCGGGCCTGCTCGCCGGAGCAGCTTCATAAATTTAAAATCAAAGACTCCCCTATGTGTGAGTGCGGTGAAGAAGTGGGAACCATTGACCATATTTTCTTTAACTGCCGTCTTAACAATAAGTCTCCAGACTTATATACTCAGATTTCTAAACTCTGTGTCCCTTTACCTATAAATGTTGCTTCGCTTTTATGTTTATTAGATAACAAAAGGATAGTGTGTGCTTTGGGCAAATTTATAACAAAAAATAACATAAAATTATAGTAGTTCATGTCTTTGTATTCATCCTGCATATACATTAATATAGTAATCATATGTTCTAATTTAAACTGGGTATGGTTATTGTCATATGTGTGTGTTTCGTGTTTGTTTTCAGGAATCACCCGAGTTTGCGTTCCTCACAAATCCTTCGTCTGCCCCAACTCATACCGTGCAAAGCTCGACACTTGATACTGGCAGAATTGTGCTTAAGTTGCACGGTAGCCATAAACAATAGAGTGAAAGTGAAAGTGACTTGTCAATGGCTATAAAAGCAAGCGGCGGACTGCAGTTGGGGCTTTTTGCGATTCGGCGGTGGGCTGTTAACATACCTCTGGCTTGTAGCACAAATCTATCGGTGGGTTTCTAGTAATTGGGGTAGGGAATTCTCTGTTATGCTGCAGCGCGCTGCATGATACGAGGATTTTCTATCTTAATATTATAGTTTGTTTAATTTTGTGGGGTTTAGTGTTGTAGTATTTTTAGTTGAAATCCTATCGTTATACCAAGGATTTTGGAGTAACGAAAGGATGTGTTTATTGTTCTTACTTAAGTTTATTTGTGTTAATAATAATACATTGATTATTTCGTTGTAAAAAGCCAGAACGTTAACCAGATTACAGTTAATCTGACAGGGTACATACAACCTAACGGCTGCCAAGCGTGTTTACCCTGGAGCTCCGTAAATTACCAGATTGGGGTGTCCGTCTGGCATCACCTCTTTACCAACATAGGTGATGCGTCTAGGCCCCCCTGTACTCTCGGTGTCCAGCTGACGATCTGAAGCATGGCTGGCACGATTGAAGGCTCAGCACAGGAGGTTACTCCGCTTGCGGAAGACGTCAGTATCCGAGGTGCAGTCTTGTTAAATATATTTATATATCCTATCTATATACACAATAGGGCGACCTATTCACCGCTTCCTAGCCTGCGGGCGCGGTGGAGGGGGTCAATTACACGGCCATAGCGTTTTATTATCAGGTCTGCCACCTGAACTCAGCAGCGTAGAGTAGGGACTTCACATCCTTATTCGGAACTAAAACCAGATTCTTGGAATTAGTTGCGAATAATGCAGAGTAGGGCTGGGAAGGGGTAGTGTTAGGTTAAATTCATACACAGGGATAATATTAGGCATGAGGTGTTTTATTTCCAGGATCACAGTAGGGATTCTTTTAGTGTTTGAAGTGTTTCAGTCGCGGAATAGTTATAGCTCCGATGGCAGAGAACGAAGTGTCTTCAGTATACGTGTGTAAAAGTGTTAAGTGAATGGTGAGATAAGTGGATTCTTAAGCAGCTAGTCTTTAGGGATTTAGCATAGGCCTGATAGGGACCTAGTTACTTACGGTGAGACTGAGAATGCCGATCCTAGTGTGGTATATTTTAAAGTGATTAGTGTACGTTGTGAATAGGAGGTGGGCATATACCCAGAGTATTGGGACATATCTACTAGGGACTGATGTCTAGCAGAGCCGTACATCAGACGTTTTCCACAATGGGTAGCTGAACGCTCATGACGTGGTTAACTCGTTTTCAAATAAGGGGAATTCGGTGGGCTACGTGTTACGGTTCGGCATTTTTGGCTACAACGGGAGCTAGGCATGCTAGTGATAGGGCTTAGAGCAGCTAGGAGTGATAGGGTTAATAAGGCATCAGCGCCTTCAGTGGTAGTGTAGACTAGAGATGCCCGCGAGCATCTGAGTGGCCGAGCAAAACAGCTTACCCTGTTTTGCGAAGCTAGATTAGTTAGATCGTTGTAGAATATGACCATACCCCACCCTCTTGGGCTTGCTGACAGTGACAGTAGCTAAAATGGCACGTCACAACATGTATACAGGGTGGCCCATTCAAATCGGTCAGTATGGGAAAGTCTAAAACTATAAGACATACGAAGATTTGTTCTTAGGAACCATGTCACCGATTTTACAAGTAGAGAGGTACAAACAACCATAGAGACAATTTTACATGCCTGAACTTGTTGAATATTGTAACGGTGGTCACTTTGAACACCTACTATGATAAATTAAAGTATGTGAAAAAAATGCATTTTATTCATTTTAGACATTATGTTTCTTAGAGACATTTACTGCTTAAGACCCACACAAACGATATCTGAATAGAAATAGTGTAAGTTTATTTTTTCAAAACAACCGGGTTCGATTCCCTAGCTGGGTACAGTGTTTTTTTCAAATGTATGAATGCAGTTTTTCTTTTTATCAAAATCGGTGACATGGTTCCTAAGAACAAATCTTCGTATGTCTTATAGTTTCAGACTTTCCCATACTGACCGACTTGAATGGGCCATCCTGTATATGACCAAGGATAACTTTAGCTAGAATAGGGTAGTCAGAGTGTAGTGCTTAGACTAGCAGGTATCCTTGGCTTAGGAATTTCAAAGTGCTGTGGTGGGAGATTTGCCCTCCTTCGACAACACGCCCCGTCAGCAGGTGCCAAAAAGCGGTCTTATCAGGTATGGTTGGGGTTAATTAATCAATACAAATATAAAACCATATTTCCAAGCGCTAGGGCCTATAGGAACAGCTAAGAGAGAAGTCGGTTAGTTGAGCTACGTAACGCTCTAAGTTTCACGCTATTATGACCATAACAACGACTAGTACAGGCAGAGTAATCTCTAGGCTCCTCTCAAATAGGCTAGTCCTAAGTAAAACTCTATTAGAATTAGTTTCAAGCGTGTACTTTAATGATACAAGCTGCCAGCGCAGCCCAATCTTAGTTAGGTGGCGATTAGGTCAACTGAGTAGCGATGTGTGTAAGGATAGATTAGGTCGCGAATATTAGTAGAGATGAGGAGTCCAACGATCCTACTAGCTTCACATTAAAGTTCAGGGGTTGCTTACGGTTCACAACACTAATAGGGTTCTACCATAGACGATCACAAGGCCAAATCATTTTCATAAAGCTCGTTTTCTCAAAGCGACTTTAGGTAGCTTAGTCAGTAGTTTTCGCGGGGTGCGGTAGCTTAGTGGGGCTTTTCGCAAGGGGGAGGATAATGAGGGGGGGACGTGACATCGTGGAGCTCCTGAGCACACTCACCAAAGTACAGTTTGTAGAAGACGCACAGACATGCCACATTGCGTCTATGTGCTAGCTCTGGGAGTGAAAACCAAATTAATAATCAAGAGTTTCATCATCATCATATCAGTCGAAGGACGTTCACTGCTGGACATATTCCTCCTCCAAAGAGTGCCACTATGACCGGTCCTATGCCACTCGCATCCAGCGGACTCCCGCGACCTTTACCAGGTCATCAATCCACCTTGTGGAGGATATGCCTACGCTGCGCCTTCCGCTACGTGGTCGCCACTCAAGAACCTTTCCGTTCCAACGGTCATCGGTTCTATGTGCTATGTGCTCCGCCCACTGCCACTTAAGTTTAGCAATTCAGAGGGCTACTTAGATTCTGCTGCGGATGGCCTAATTTCTGATGCGATAACGCAGAGAATTAGTTTTTTAATTGAGCGTTCTTTTGAGGCCCATAGTAAGCGACCACGTTTCATATATCATCACTGGCAACACACACTGGTCAAAGACTCTCGGCTTGAGACACTGCGGAATATTGGACAGTCTGTCATAGGTATTTGTAATCGTCTACAACTTCGAGCGTGAAGTGTCCGATTGTAACGGGAGTTAGTGCTTCATGGGCATTGAGATGATCTTCTTATCCATGTTTATCATTAGACCAACTTGCTCCGAGACCTTACTGAGGTCATCAAGCATCGCACTCAAATCCTTCATGGTGTCAGCCGAAACTACTATATCATTAGCAAACCGTTTTGTACTTGTCGTTTATGTTAGTGCATAGCCTTTTGCAGTACAGAGTCTTAAAAACATCTTCCAGTGCAGTGGAGAACAGTTTAAGAGAAATAACATCTCCTTGCCTGACTACTCGCAGCAACGGAATAGGTTTCGAGTTCTGGCCCTGAAGCTCGTACAAACACTTCAGCATTTCGATATAGCGGTAGTCCACTTGGCGTCGCTGGAGAGATTGTAGTACAGCCCAGTTATCGATAAAATCTAAAGCTTTCTTGAAGTCCACGAACGCTAAACAGAGGGTAGGTTATACTCCTCTGTCTTCTGTTAAACCTGACGGAGCGTATGTAAGCGGTTTATGGTACTAAAGCCTCTTCGGAGACCGGTTTGTTCGGGAGGCTAGAAGACATATAGCCTACGTGGGAGATGTTTCGTAATGACTCTTGAAAACAGCTTATAGAAATAGTTTAAAAAGTGAGATGGGTCGGTAATTTGTTTATTCAGCGCCCCAATCCGTATAATATACCTTACATACGTGTGTAAATGGTTCATATAAACATATATTTAGTAATTAACGAAATATATTAAAATATGTCACAATAAGCGTATAACGCGACGGCAATTAGAAAAGTCCTGGCAATTAGCGTCGTGGCACTTAGGGAGAAAGGGCATTATCTCCAAAAAAAAGCAACTTAATAAAGAGATTGCTTATATGTAAACATCACAATCCATAGAGCCTAGAATTATGCTTTCTTTTACTAAGCAGCAAGACTCTGACAATAACAGGTGTCTTATTAGGCAAGATAACATGAATTAGAAATATTGAAAACCAAAGTCGTGGCAATTAGATACTTACATGCATTACAGTTATATTCACTAACACTACGGACGTCCACACTCGTCGAGCGCTTCGACAGAACTGCTGACTCATGGCCCGCACTGTAGTGATGTGTCAAATATCGTTAAATAGGGATCTGCACTCATGATTGTAACTGGTTAAGACAATTATACTTTTAGGTAGGACAAATCTTTGAATTATTGTTTTCTTATACAAAGTTTGTTGTATCTCATGGTAATTTTCATATGACGTGGCTAATGTATTCCTTAATTTAAAAAGTGATATAAAACTATGAAAATATCTGCTCTCAAGAAGTTTAGGATAAATTTGTAAACCGGGGGAGCGCGTGGACGCGTCGTGGCAATTATGAGAACAGGGGTTTAAAAAAATATAACTCATAAACAAATAATCACAGGGCTCTGTTTTTAGATGTTACATATAGGCATGGACGTCAACTCTCTCACAAAAAATCAACGATTAATTATTATTTCATTGACGTGAGTATTTTGGCCCGAACACGCAAAATTTAGCTCTGTGAGAATGGCCGTTTAGCCAATCAAAAAACACGTTATGTCGACGTAATAAGAGCGAAATAGAAAAGAATAAATACGCAATAAGAGAGGCCGAACAGATATTACGATTACGATTGCCGATCACCCGCTGCTACATCCGTTCAGCCGACTCAATGGCTGTACGCGGGCTAGCTGACGACTCGGCAGGGGTACGGGGAACGTAAGGGCTGACCGTAAGTTTACAGCTGCTGCATAATCAAATCGCAGGCGATCGTGCGTCTCGGCGGCCGTACGGCGGATGAGACTGCTGAACGTAGGTTTACAACCGGTGGTGATGGCTTATCGGCTAAATGAGGATATTGTGGTGTAAAACACTCCGCGTCGATTGGTGTGGGAAGAGAGGTTGTCTGTCCCTCTTCGTGAACCGCGTATAGGATCTCGATAGGTATCCTTACTTTGTAAATAAGGGTAGGTATGTTTCAAAACAAAATGTTTATGCTTCGCACTAAATTTCGTAACTTTGAACATTCAGTACACCAAAATCTCATCTTTGAACATTCAGTACAATGAACTGGGAGTTTGTCAGAATCTCCTGGACGTGGATTTATAACGTTAGGCCCTATTCACACTAAGGTCTCCATAAAATTTAAATTAAACCGGTCAAGTGCGAGTCCGCCCAATTACCAAATAAGAGCCAAATATTATTTTGTTTAAATATTTTCAAATAAAGCACTAAATTCACAAAAAACCAAAAAATATACCAGTGAGGCAGTGTTGCCAGCAAATTGTACAAGATATAATTTTGCATATTTTTTAAAGATACAATCTAGGTATCTATCTTTTTGTTTATTTTTAGGGTTCCTATAACTAGTTATAGGATCACTTTGTTGTCCGCCCGTCCGTCCGTCTGTCTATCTGTCAAGACCCTTTTTCTCAGGAACGCATCGAGGTATCAAGCTGGAATTTATATCAAAAACTCAGATCTACTGTCCCTTGGAACTGTGAAAAAATTCAAATTCTAAGCCAACGCAATCAAAAGATACAGCTAAGCTCGCAAGGGAATCAAAACCTACATCGTACTTCCCGTGAACTCAGAATCTTGAAATTTGGTACGAAGCAATGCTTCAAGCAACGTCTTATAGCACAAATAAAGGAAAATTTGGTGAAAACCGTAGTTACATCATAAAATAAAAATATTTTTACGGAACCCTCGGCGCACGAGTCCGACTCGCACTTAGCCGGTTTTTTAATTAAAAGTTGTATCTCGTTTTTATTATTCTTAATACTGTTTATTACTGTAGATGTTTTTAAAGTAGTAATGGTAGGTAACTGTTTACAAAATCATATATCCCTTTTTTTATGGTTCCGTACCCAACGAGTAAAAGCGGGACCCTCTTACTAAGAGTTCCCTGTCTCTCCGCCCGTCAATCTGTCACCAGGCTGTATCTCAAGAAACGCGATAGTTAGACAGTTGAAATTTAATTTTCACAGAGTATGTATTTCTGTTGTCGCTATAACAACAAATTTGACTCTTTGCCGTTTTTATAGATAATGGTACGGAACCCTTCGTGCGCGAGTCCGACTCGCACTTGGCCAGTTTTTTAAAATACGTTTTCACAGCACCAGCTCGTAATGTCTTACTTTATCGATCAAAATCTGCGCCCTAAAGTCCACTTTACCCGCTAGCCGATAAAGTGATTTAGAAATTCAAACGTGACGCTGATGCGCTGTCATGAGTTCCAACTTTTTTTAAGGTAGGGTCCTTATTTAGCGTATAAAAGAAATATATGATAATTATAATGGAACTATTCAGTATATCTATTGGAATAAATTAAATCAGTAGACATGTTCTAGCTGAATTTTATAATAGGTATTCACCTATACCTAACAATTCAGATTCATTCATCATCATATCAGCCGAAAGACGTCCACTTCTGGACATAGGCCTCCCCCAAAGAGTGCCACAATGACCGGTCCTGCGCCACCCGCATCCAGTGGACTCCTGCGACCTTTATCAGTCCACCTTGGGGGGGGGGGGGGGGGGCTACCCAGGCTGCGCCTTCCAGTACGTGGTCGACACTCGAGAATCTTTTTGCCCTAACGGCCAAATTCTACGTGCAATGTGCCCCGCCCACTGCCACTTAAGTTTAGCGATTCGGAGGGCTATGTCGGTCATTTTAGTTCTACTAAGGATGGCCTCATTTCTGATGCGGTCGCGTAGAGATACTCCTAGCATAGCCCCTCTCCATTGCTCTTTGGGTGACTTTGAGCCTTCCTATGAGGTCAATAGTAAGCAACCAAGCTTCAGTGCCATATGTCCTCACTGGCAACACACACTGGTAAAAGACTTTCGTCTTGAGACACTGCGGAATATTGGACGAAAAGATGTGCCGTGGCTTCCCGAACTCTGCCCAGCCGAGTCGGATTCGAAGACTAACCTCTTTCTCGAAGTTGGACTTACCTAACTGGACAGTCTGTCCTAGGTATATATGTATAATCGTCTACAACTTCGAGAGTAACTTTACTCGAATTTCTTTGGAACTAATTTCTTACACTAGCAATAATTCGAATGATAGATTGTCAGTGTCACTGTGGCGGTTTATTTGAATAATAATAAAGTGTTGTATATTAAATGACAAATGAAAAAAAATACCCAAAACTATTAATAGTCAAGAGCGGAACATTATTAATATTGTTCATAATAAACTGCTGAAAAAAAACCGCTCGGGAAATGACACTATTTTGCTACAAAACATTTCAAAATTAACATCAGAGCTGACAGGTAAACAAGTCGAGATTATAGTCTGGTTATTATAAATCGGTTATTGTAGTGTTATGTTATACAAGCGAGGAAATACCCGCCGTAAAGAAATTGAGTTTGAGTTCGAAAAATTGGTGTTATTTCAATCGCCCTCCTTCCTCCTCCTTTCCTAATCCTTTTTAGTAGAGTCTGATTCATGGGTTACGGAATCCGCTTACCATCAGTCGGGCGATAAACTTGTTTGCCACCGTCGTAGTATAAAAAAAATGCATTGATACAAAAGTGGCTTGATGACAACAATATTGTTTTCATCACACTTGCTCGTAAAGGGTCTTATTGTACGCAGGCGTATAAAGTAGTTATAGCCAATTTAGCTCCCACGGGAGTTATGGATTTTCAAAACTCTTTAGGGAGTTATGAGTTTCTCTGTGAACGGATTGGTTTAAAAAAATCTAGTTGGCCGCGCTCCACAAGAATACTGCTCTCCGATTGGTTGTAATATTGAAGCTGCGCCCGCTGCGCGCTCCTCTCGGCAACCATGCATTGATACTGGAGATGAAGTGATCAATTTCTTCAATTTTGATTAGTTTTGGAGTTATTTATTTCCTCGCAAATGTGATGAAAACATTGTGATTATCTCGGGACGTAAGAAAATTGCAAACCCTGTCGCGAAGATACGCGATATTATAACCCAACAATATTTGTATATAGCAACATTGATCCGGAAACGGAAGAGCAATGAAAATCTTTCGGGTTTGGCAAGCTGATGTTCTTTTATTCGATCTTCTTTTACCATCCTGTCAAGTGCTGCGTCCAGATCCCTGGTCTCTTCAGCGTGAAGTACTCCTCTGTGCGATTGTGAATTCTCCAGCCTCTTCGATACCAAGCAGAATAAAAGCTAAGTATCTAGATATAAAAGAATTTAATTTATAACACAAAGATTTTCAAATCGATGAAATATTGAAAGATCATGGCCACACAGTACTCCGTTTACAGTCATATCGTTGCGATTTTAAATAACCCTATTGAAATGGTATGGGGTATATATAGTAAAAGGCAAAGTTGCATCGAAAAATGTTGCACATGGAGGAGATGGTTTTTTGATTTTAGTGCTATATAGTTTTGTGGTACCTATTTACGTCAAATCAGCACAAATGATAATGCTAACAAGTCACATATGTTATGGAAGTTACGGTTTTTATTTTCAGGAAATAACTGCCGATACTTGGAAGCCGAGCTGTTGCGATCATGTTATCAAAATTTTAAAATTATTTAGGAAATCATATCATATAACTGATATTGGGGGGGGTGGTGTCCTCGCGTCCACAGGAAATACCTTTTACTACCCTGTACGTGCCCCCTGGGTGGTGCTAAACGAGTGATAACACCGAGCATCAGGCGGCTGATATGATAACCTGACCCCCAAAAGGGACGGCTCCAGTGGCCGTGAGGTTTAAATGGCCTCAGAAATACTGACACGGAAAGGAACGGGAAACTACCGTGATTACTTATCCCAAGAAAATCATCATGAGCAGAAATTCTATTCAATTGAGTGTACTGTCATGCGACCCGACTGACCACCGGCGCCAGGATGGTTCCGGGTCTCCTGGTGTGAAATTGGCGACCGGCTGCCAGAGAGTTCGTCGTCAGGCTTCTTGCAGAAAGTGGACTACTGACGAACCCCTACCATCACATGAGAGCACACTCACTGCCAAGAAACAAATCCTTAGTTTTGGAACCTGGAATGTTCGTGGAATATGTAGACATGGAAAAATAGATGAAGTGGAGAGAATGATGCTGAAGTATGGCCTGGATGTGCTAGGGCTAAGTGAAACTCACATCAAGGAGTCTGGCCACAATACAACACCAAATGGATCATTGATGATCAACGCAGGCAGCCCTGAAAATATCTTTAGTGGAGTTGGTTTTCTGGTGTCGAGGAAACTACGCAGCATGGTCATTGGTTACGCCACTGTCAGCGACCGGATAGTTTCTTTGAAGCTGTCAGCCCATCCATCGCCACTACATATGGTGCAGATATATGCGCCGACATCAAGCTCATCCGAGGATGACATTTCTGAATTTTACGGCGAACTGGAAAAAGTGTATCGAGATATCCCTAGTCCCTATTTTGCTGGGGGATTTTAATGCAAAGATCGGCGAAACGACAAGGGATGATGACCTCAGAGACATTGTTAGAAAGTTCGGATTGGGGGTGAGGAATGATCGTGGTCAAAGGTTGCTGGACTTTTGCGCTGAGAACGGCCTTACGATCATGAACACTTGGTACCAGCAGCATCCACGTCGACTATACACATGGCAATCGCCTAGTGATCACCGCAACCAAATCGACTTTGTGATGATTGGCAAGAGGTGGAGATCTTCTATACTTTCAGCCAAGACTCGACCCGGTGCGGACTGCGGAAGTGACCATCAACTATTGGTGGCCACTTTTAGAGTCTGACTGAAGGCAGTGAAGCACACAAAGACGAAGAGAGTCATACAGCTTGCTAAATGTGAAGAGGCCCTCTTCCAAGATCTGATGCAGCAGAATCTCAGCCAGATAGAATTGGACCCGTTCGATTCCGCGGAAGCTACATGGCAGAAGCTCAAGAATGTCGTTCTTGAAACAGCTGAAACGGTGGTCGCACGTAATGCGCACGCACGACCCATGTCAGACTGGATGAGCGACGAAACGTGGCAAACCATAGAGCTAAGGAACAGCATAAAGACTGGAGGACTAGATTCGGATGCGGAGCGCCAACTCTACGCGCAACTCCATGCCACTGTGCAGTGTCAATGTAGGAAAGGCCGCAATGAATACATAGACGGCATATGTAAGGACCTGGAAAGGCATGCAAATACCGCTCATACAAAAGACATGTTTCAGAAGGTGAAGCTACTCACCAAGGAGTTCAAATGTAGAATGTGGACTATTGAAGACGAAAAGGGAAACATTATAATGGACACGGACCTTGTACTTGAAAGATGGAGAGGATACTGCCAACAGCTCTATTCTGAAACTGCACAGGATAACGTAAGGGAGAGGCTGGATTACTGTTATAGAGAGCTCAACATACTCCTTTGCGAAGTTGAAAATGAATTTTGTAATTTAAACAATATAGCTAGCGGTGGAGATCTGGTTACAGCGCAACTCATCAAACACATTGGAGAGAGAGGCATCCAAATCCTCCACGCGGTTTGCCAAAAAATCTGGCGCACGGGTCAGTGGCCTGAAGATTGGGCAGATTCCATAGTTATCCCACTACATAAGGAAGCTTCTACCCGCAAATGCAACAACTACCGAACTATCTCTCTTATCTCGCATGCTGGTAAAGTTCTATTGCACATAATCAACAAACGTCTGGAGCACTACATAAGCGGACAAATCGCAATGGAACAAGCGGGCTTTGTTAAGGGTAGAGGCACAAGAGAGCAGATTCTAAACATCAGGCAGTTAATTCAGAAGAGCAGAGAATTTAATATACCCATGGTCTTGTGCTTTATCGATAACGCCAAAGCGTTTGACTGCATAGATTGGCAGAAGATGTTTGAGGTGCTAAGGGAAATGGGTATTCCTGAACATCTGTCTTTTTCGGTGCAAAATCTATACCTGGACGGCAAGTCTCGTATACGGCTGGAAGACCTGGAATCCAAACCCTTTAAGTCAGAGCGAGGTGTTAGACAGGGCTGCATACTATCCCCGCAGCTGTTTAACTTGGTTGGCGAACACATAATGCGCAAGGTGCTGGAGGACTGGCAGGGTGGCATACGAGTTGGTGGTCGCCTAGTCAGTAATTTGCGATTCGCCGGTGACACGACTATAATAGGCGCCAATGAAGCAGAACTCGCTAAGTTTTTAAACAGAGTTAAGCTCATCAGTGAGAAATATGGCCTCCACATAACCGGAAAAAGACAAAGCTGATGTTCGTCGACAGAGCTGAGCTTATGCAGCGGACAGGGGAGTTGCGGGACCTGGACTCGGTAGACGACTTTGTTTACCTGGGCTCGCAGATTGCCAGTGACGGAGACTGCATGAAAGAGGTCATCAGAAGATCGCAAATTACTAAAACTGCAGTGAAGCGCTTGGAGAAGATATGGAAAAACAGGAACATATACAGCAACACAAAAGTCAGACTTATGCGCACACTTATCTTTTCCATTTTTCTCTATGCTTCTGAAACATGGACATGGAAGCCGCGCGTGAAAGCAAAAATTGATGCATTCGAGATGTGGTGCTGGCGACGAATGTTAGGCATCTCATGGACGGAATGCCGCACTAATGCATCAATATTAAAGGAGCTTCATATTACCACCCGGCTTTCGACTACATGCTTCCAGAGAGTGATGACATTCTTTGGTCACATAGCCCGCCAGGATCCGTCCAGCTTTGAAAAGCTGATAATGGTTGGCTGCGTTGAAGGAAAGAGGAGCAGAAGTAGAGCACCCACACGATGGTCAGATGCAATCCGCGATGCCACGGGCGTCAACATCCAGGGGGCAATACAACTAGCCCAAAATAGAGGGGTCTGGAGAACGGTGGTGAAGAACTGCTCCTCTGGTGGTCATGACCCTCGGCCGTGAGGAATCGACGAAGAAGAAGAATTGATATCCACGTTGAGAAGTTCGTGATTGAAGTTGGCTCTGACACCAGTGACACCTCTAACTCTGAAAGTGAATCCAATAAGTCACTTTCTGTGTCTGAATTTAAAGCCACTTGTCCTATGAACACAGAATATTTGGATTCTGATTTTGATTACGGTAAATGAAAGTACAGTCTGACAATAAAGAGTAGAAATTAAATAAAATGGAACTAACATAGAACTTTACATGCCAGCACCAGGTGTCATGTGAAAGATGTCAAATATTGGTCCGTAAATAAACATTGAACTGCTGCTGATAAGTATTACCGTTGTTTACCTAGTTTTTGTTCGACGAAAATACCTAAATAAAGTGAAAATTAATAAAACAAGTCGCAGTGATGCAGGTGAAGTGAAATATCAGGTGTTTTTAACGTGATTTTCCGAAGCTTGAAGCTGGATAGTTATTGTTGGATTTAGAAGAAGTTTACAAACGAACTGCTATATAATGGGCATGTACTACTAAAAACTTTATTTCATACTAGCATTTGCCCGCGGCTTCGCCCGCGTACTAAGCGAATTTTTTTACCGTCTACAAAAAACAGGTTCGTATGTTTGTCCATGATTTTCTCGCGTTTGGCTGAACCGATTTAGATGCGGTCTCCAGAAAAGTATAGTTGTTACATTCTGGGGGTTTCGGTATACGAAGTTTGGTGATTGTGATTCATTAACAGATGAACAGATGAAAAGTCAGTATACATTCTGAGAACCGGCAAACTGTTGAATTTCATTTGATTTTGGCAAAAATAAGGATCGAAAACTATTATTATACATTTCCGAGAGGCCGAAGGGGAAAGGGCCAATGAAATAAAAGCATGTCTTAAATGGCCCTTAGTAAAAGTATCTGTGTACTACAGTAACACCAATAGGTCTGTAAACGACCAAGCAGCGCGCAGCGGTTATAAACTCTGGTCCTTTGAAGTACAGAAATACGGCTAATTCAATATCACGTGTAACATTTATTTTTCCTAAAATTAAATTTATTAGATAGGTTTTGCCAGTTCCCATTGGAGCATTCAAGAAGAAAATTTGGCCTCACTTCCATTCGCACTCCTCACTGTCAGTCCGTCTGTTACAACCAAGTTGCTTTTACTGGACCGATTGAATTGCAATTTGGCACAATCTATCAAAAATTTAGAGCGCTCGTGGCCTAGCGGCACCCGCCTACTGCGTGCGGTGTGCGAGGTTAAGCAATGTGGGCGCAGGTCAGTTCTTGGATAGGTGACCGCTTTGAGTGGTTACTAACTGACTCTCGTGCTTTGGAAGGCACGCTAAGCCGTTGATCCCGGCTGCTATCGTTAAGCCAAGTTAGAGGCCTTCGAGCGGCTTGCGAACTTCTAACAGTCAAGTTGCCCACTCACTTGACAAAGGGGGGTCGAAGTTGCACCACCTCCGTAGGGAGTACCCACCGTTACCCTACACGTGACCCCTGGGTGGTGCTAAAAGTGCAACAAAAACTGGCAACCGTACTTGTCTTCTCGGAGATTTAACGGTTCGTAAATAAATGCCATACGATAAAAAAAACCTTTAGATTTTTTGTAGTTGCCAGTTTTTGTTGCACTTTTAGCACCACCCAGGGGTCACGTGTAGGGTAACGGTGGGTACTCCCTACGGACGTGGTGCAACTTCGACCCCCCTTTGTCAAGTGAGTGGGCAACTTGACTGTTAGAAGTTCTCAAGCTGCCCGAAGGCTTCTAACGTGGCTTAACGACTGCTGTCGTAGACAGCAGCCGGGATCAACGGTTTAACGTGCCTTCCAAAGCACGAGAGCGCTCAGTTAGTAACCACTCAAAGCGGTCACCCATCCAAGAACTGACCTGCGCCCACATTGCTTAACCTCGCATACCGCACGCGGTATGCGGGCGCCGCTGGGCCACGAGCGCTCTGAAGGTTGATTTAAATGGAAAGAAATATCGAAACGTCTATGTCGTTTTTAAAAGCAAATCCATAGATACCCCACACGCCTATATAGTAACATTAAACTTTTTTGCATAGAGGCATGTATGAAGTGCCAAATTTTACCTCAGATTCGTATTGTGACTGAAATATTAATGAATTAATCATTATGGCATTAGATATTGATATGATCTTATTATTTTCTTTTGACATATTGATTTTATTCTAGAAACTGTCTAGATTTCTATTTTTTATAGTTTTTTTTTATTATTATTATTATTTATGTTTTGACGATCCTATTGTGAATTTTACTACAAAATAATTTCTTACTTTGACATGTCTACAACAATACAATATTTATTTTAAAGAATAATAATAGCATCAATAAATTGCTCTAAATAATTAATTAATATATATGTTAATTTATGTTATAACTGACGATTCGAAAGTGCTTGTTGCTAGGCCTATTTGAATAAAGAATATTTTGACTTTGACTTTGACTTTGAGACCTCTCGGACGCTCAGATATCGATTTTGAACGAAATCGGGACGAAAATGAAGTAAATCAATATGGCCGCCACTTTTTTCAAATTTTACCTCAGATTCGTATAAGGGGGCCTCTCGGACGCTCGGATATCGATAATGAAAGAAATTGGGTTGAAATGAAGAAAATCACTATGGCTGCCACTTTTTTCCAAATTTCACCACGGATTCGTATTAAGATTTCTCTCAGACGCTCAGATATCGATTTTCAACGAAATCGGGACGGAAATGATAAAAATGAATATGGCCGCGCTACTTTTTCTAAATTTTACCTCGGATTCGTATTACGAGATCTCTCGGACGCTCATATATCGACTTTGAACGAAATCGGGTCGAAAAAAAAAGAAAATCAATATGACTGCGACTTTTCCAAATTATACTTCGGAGTCGTATTAGGGGAGCTCTCGGACGCTCAGATATCGATTTTGAACGAAATCGGGACGGAAATGAAGAAAAGCAATATGGCCGCCACTTTTTCCAAATTTTACCTCGGAGTCGTGCTAGGGACCTCTCGGACGCTCAGATATCGATTTTGAACGAAATCGGGACTGAAATGAAGAAAATCAATATGGCCGTTTATTGGCCGCCATTCAAAGTTTAGGTACCTCGGATTCCTATTAAGAGTTCTCTCGGACGCTCAAATATCGATTTATGTCGAAACCGTATCGGACGGCACTGATTAATAAAACCACTTACAATACATTGAATCAAAAATGGTCGTATCTTCATAGGGAACTCACGGCACTTCATGCACCTTTAGACCTTATAAGAAACCTACATGCCAAATTTGGTATCTGTTGAAGCAGCAGTTTCGGCTGTGCGTTGATATGTCACTCACTCATTCAGTCAGTTTCTTCTTGCAATTTGGCACCACTTTTAAGTTTTCATGCCCGCAATATTAAAAATTTCAAAATCAATGCCATTTTCGAAATTAACGACCCAAACAATCATAAAATTCAGACCCATATTAATATTTAGACAGTCCAACCCCCTCGGACCCCAACAGAGGGGATGGTATTTCACGTCCCCCACGTGGGATTTTAAAATCATTGTTGTTTTCGTAATCAGCGACCCGATAAACCATAGAAACAACACCCATATCGATTTTCAGAATTTGTCACCAGATTTCCCCCTTTTAGGGGTTGATTTCTCAAAAAACCTGAAACACATGTTTCCTCATTTATCGTTAGAAATACTCCTGTGAAGTTTCGAATAAAATAATCCAACTAATCTTTATTCCCTATACAAACTTCGGACCCCCATTTCACCTCCTTAGGGGTTGAATTTTGAAAAATCCTTTCTTAATGCACCTCAAAACCTTATATGGAACCTACATATTAAATTTGGAATCTCTAGAACCAGCAGTTTGCGCTGTGCGTTGATATGTCAGTCACTGAGTCAGTCAGTTATTTCTTGAAATTAGGCACAAACTTTCAAAAGTTTTCATGTCCACAATATTAAATTTCAAAACCGATGCCATTTTCGTAATTAACGGCCCAAAAAAACCATAAAAACGACACCCATATTAATATTTAGACATTTCATCCCCCTCGCACCCCAACAGGGGGGATGGTATTTCACGTCCTCAACGTGAGATTTTAAAATCATTGTTGTTTTCGTTATCAGCGACCCGGTACATTATAAAAACAATACCCATGTCGATTTTTAGAATTTGTCACCACCTTTCCCCCTTTTAGGGGTCGATTTCTCAAAAAACCTGAAACACGTATTTACTCATTTATCGTTAGAAATACTTGTGTGAAGTTTCGAATAAAATAGTCCAACTAATCTTGTTTCCCCATACGAACTTCGGACCCCCATTTCACCCCCTTAGGGGTTGAATTTTGAAAATTCCTTTCTTAGTGCACCCTAGACCTTATACCTACGTGCCAAATTTGGATTCTCTAGGACCAGCGGTTTGGGCTGTGCGTTGATATGTCAGTCAGTCAGTTTCTTCTTTTATATATTTCATATTATGAATCGAGGCAAAGATGTACAGCTATTGACTTAATAATTTCGCTATTGTAAATAATTTGAGATTAAGTAAATAATGTTCGATGTTGAAATGTCATAATATAGCGTAAATGCCTCTTCTTGATATTTTACTACTCAATCGCATAAAGGAAGCAAATGAAAGGAACAAAATAATCTTTATATTATTTTAATTGTATAGGTTGCAACTTTATCAGTTGTTAAGATTAAATATTACTAAAATACTAAATAGTTACACTTGTACATAGATACTAATACACTTGTCATCTGATACCCAAACAACTTTGAGTACTACTTATTGATATGATCATAAATATGTATAAAACTTTAAAAAGTACATTTTTTCAGGGAAGTCAGTACTGAAAAGAAAGTAGTAAATGAAAGAAGTACGTAAGAATAACGGCAAATTTGGAACGCCCACAAAGCACAGAAAAGAGCGTCCTCAAAAACAATGACTTTGATATATGACTTTTTTAATCATTAATTTGGGCGACACCAATAAAAGATAATTTGTTTTCATTTTCGTATTCATTTTCATAACTAACATGGATATATTAGTATAAAATATTGAATATATTGTACTATATTTTTTTAATCATTTATTTATGTACAACGAAAATATATACAAGAATACTTTAAATCTAAAACGGGCCCTTGAGGCATTGTACCGAGGATACTGGCGGCATTTCCTCGCTGTATCGCAATGCGTTGAGCGAGGAAACCGCCAGCTCTTCGGTCACCAGTTACGTCAACCAGACGCTTCGCAATTTCTGCAAATAACTTATGCGCGCTGGGACCCCATGGACCTAGAGTTTCGACGCCAAAACGTACAAACATGTACTCTTTGCCGAGGCCCTTGTATTTATTACGCTTTAGAGTTTCGGCGTTTTCCGCCGCTGCACCCGCTTTTACTGTAGTCCGTTGGAGGTGAGACGGTGCCAGTGTGTCTACACAGGTAGCATCCCACACCAACATCCGTCCCACACTCCAAGGAATTAAAGACACCCCATCAGGTCTCTTGCCATCGTCCCTGACCATGCCAGTCGGCTCAAGAAGAGCAGGCACATTGACGGTGGCAAGAGACCGGCGGATTATATCATTAAGCGTCGCATGTCTCGAAAAACGGCCTGCACTTTTTTGACAACACAATCCATGGTGTCCTAGTCGGTCCACGTCCGTGCCACAAGAGCATATATGTGGGGTACATACCGCGACCCCGAGTCGCAGTCCAGTCGCCAATCTAAGGGAGGTCGGATCCAGGAAGGTACCGGTATTTGGCGAGGGATGGGCATGTAGCCAGGAACCAGCATCCCGGATTCCGACCGCCAAAAGTCTCGCACGATCTGGACCTGCACTGCTATTTAGAAGAAAATTATAATTTAAATCACAGTAAATATATTTGTACTATATTATTTTGTATTTAATTATTATCATAAGCAAGTATCAATATCGATAGAGTTCTAGTATAAATGTTGCCCGTTAAAGCACAGTGGCGACCTCAATTAATTTCTACGCTTTATTGTCAGACTGTAATCCAAAATGACGAGTTGCCAATGCGCATTGTTCCGACTATACTGAACTGTTGCCATAGCATCATCATCATCATTTCAGCCGAATGTTGCCATATAAATCAGAATAATAGCACCCTCTTAACAATAGTCATTGTAAACGGTGTAGGTGTTCCACAATAAAAGCACTGAGTTAGATCGCGAAAACTGTATTATTTTCCAAAAATAACGACACCACGTTTTACAAATGAGAGAGCAGTAGGTACGTGTGTCGCGCGCGGATAGACAGAGAACGACTGACTGGCGGTTAAGGCAAAACCGTTGAAACTATGTCGCTGCGTCACACGTATATCTACCTCCAAATTTGGCTTACAAACTAACAGTGTACAATTTATTAGAGTACCTTACAAAAATACAAAATTTTAAAAGAAATAATAAAACCCATTTTGAGCACGTCGCTAACACGCCCCACCCCAGTGCTGGCTCAGCACTCATCAACCAAAGGAATTCTAGCGACGCGTGCCACTGACCGTCTCAGAATGCCGGATTTAGTTTTGACCTCCACCAGCCTGATCCGCCCGTCCCTACCTGGGAATACCTGCTGCACAATTGCTTTCTGCCAGACGTTGCGCGGTGCTCCTGGGTCTACAACTAGCACTAGGTCACCTACCTGAAGTGGTGTCTGCTCTTCGTTCCACTTCTTTCTAGGGAGCAGTTCGGGCAGGTATTCTTTAACCCACCTTTGCCAATACATATCAGCTAGCCTTTGACTCTTCCGCCATTGCTTCCGAAGAAACAAATCGGAATCGTCAAAGGCTCCTAAAGCAGGTGAGTTGGAGGACGAGTGGAGAAGAAAATGATTCGGGCTCAAAGCTTCTTCACTACCCGGCTCAACTGAAACGTGCGTTAAAGGGCGGCTATTAACAATGTTCTCCACCTCTGCCATTAGGGTGCTGAGAACTTCGTCCTTTGGTGCGCGCTCTTTTAAAATAACTCTAAGACTCTTCTTAATGCTGCGGATCAAACGCTCCCACGCCCCACCCCAATGGGGGCTGGCGGGGGGAATGAACTTCCATCCTGATCCATTATTTATAGCGACGTCACTAATCGCCTTGTTGTCAAGTTCCTGGATAGACCTTTTCAACTCGGCATCAGCTCCCCGTAGATTAGTTCCATTATCCGAATAGAAGCAAACGGGCCATCCTCGTCGCGCCGTCATACGACGTAGTGCCATAATTAGCGAATCGGTCGTGAGGGAGTGTACGATCTCGATATGGATCGCCCTTACCGTTAGGCAGGTAAAAATTACCCCATACCTCTTCTGGCGACCTCTCCCTACCACCACCTCCATAGGTCCGAACAGGTCTAGGCCGCAGTGCGAGAACGGTCTCTGATGATGTGCCATTCGACCTGGCGGTAACTCGCCCATAACAGGAA
This sequence comes from Notocelia uddmanniana, assembly GCA_905163555.1. Classification (NCBI taxonomy): domain Eukaryota; kingdom Metazoa; phylum Arthropoda; class Insecta; order Lepidoptera; family Tortricidae; genus Notocelia; species Notocelia uddmanniana. The sequence goes on from LR991052.1 coordinate 51,203,858, forward strand.
CATTCGGCTTCGCTTTGCGTATTTTGCAAAACATGCATCTAGTTGCTACATGTTTAACCGTTGGTCTTATCCTAGTGATCGCATACTTTTGCTTGAGGTTGTTAACCACGGTCTCCAGGTTATCATGTGCAGCCTTGATGTGATAATGTCTCACGAGCAATCTCGTCACATGGTGCCGCCCGTCTAATAAAATCGGGTTTTTCATACCGGCTGGGACATCGCGCGCAGCATTGATACGACCACCACAGCGAAGAACTCCGTGCTCATCTAGGTAAGGCGACCAGGTAAGTATTCGACTGCTACGATTAATACTTACAGCCCTCTTAAGTGCGGATAATTCTGCGCCGAAGCATTCTTCTTGTACCCGTCTTAACAGGAGAAGCTCGGCTTGCCGCATTAGCTCAGAGTCATCGTGCGTAAGTTTTCGGCATATGTGCACAAACTTGAGCACATAGAAGGTGCTCTTCAATAGCCGCAACCACGAAGAAAATCGTTCAGGATCCGGGATTGGTAAACATGCAGCAGGTGAGTCATTAATTAAATTTATAATTTCTGACCTTTCAGCTGTAACATCAGTTACAGGACCAATAACAGTACGTGGCCAAGATGACTGATCGCCTCGTAAAAATGATGGACCCCTTAACCATTCATTTTCAAAGAGAGCGTTATCATAATTATCACGCGTTCCAATGTCTGCAACGTTCATTGCGGTAGGTATGTACCGCCATTCATTACTACGAGTCAACTCATCGATTTCTCCCAACCGGTTTGCTACGAACGTTTTGTAGTTACGCGCATCATTATAAATCCAGTGCAGGACAGTAGTAGAATCGCTCCAAAAGTAACGGCGCTGGGCCACTAGCCTATGTTCCTTTTCTAAACTGTCTGCTAGACGCGCTGCTAGTAGAGCTGACTGCAGTTCTGCTCGAGGCACAGTTAGCACAGGTTTAACTGGTGTGACCCTGCACTTACTAGCTATAAAGGCGACGAATACCTTACCGTTGCAAATCCAACGCCAATAAGCCACTGCACACATCGCTTTCAATAGCCGGGTCCTGACTGAGCGAGCAGCCTCGCGAGGCCGCCTCGCGAGGCAAATCCTCGGCCAGTCAGGACGTGCCTCGCCCGAGGCAAATGCATGTCTGGCCTCGGGCGAGCGTGCCGCGGCCCGAGCCGAGCGTTGTCGGTTTTTGACCATGCTCAAAGGCGCCTCAGTACGTTTGCCGCGCTCACTCAGGACGGTTGTGTTTTGCCTCGCTTGTTCGTCGCGCGCGTGTTTTGTTAGCGTCATGGAGTCGAAAGAACAGTGTCTTAAATTAATACAACTATATGGTGAATATAGACGATTATGGGATGCGCAATGTCCCGATTATTCTAATAGAGGACTAAGAGAAGATGCATGGAGAAATATAAATAAAAATTATAATTTTCATCTTTGCAGAATACAAGTCAGGATAGTACTCGAAATGATGACAGTCATAATCAGGATAATTCTCGAAATGACGACAATTATAATGAAGAAACAAATGAAACTTCGACGACAACGAAAGAACCAAAACAAAACTCTACTACGAGACCTAAGAAGAGATCTAAAATAAACGAGACTGATGATCTAACTGATAATGCTATATCTGAAGCATTAACACTTTTACAACAGTGTTCAAGCGATAATCCCGTTCCGGAAAAAGATTCCTACGATGTTTATGGGCAATATATCGCAAATGAGTTGCGAAAATACGATAATATTACTTTAGCATATGTAAAGAATGCAATAAATAAAATTATATTTGAAGCAGACATGGGAGCATATCAGACTTACAGTGGTTATTATACTCAATCATACAGTGCACACGACATTTCCAACTATATGTCTCGTCCCTCTGCCTCTTCGACACCTTCTACCTCTTCAATGCCTCCTTCACCGATGCCTCCTACCTCACCGATGCCTCCTACCTCACCGATGCCTCCTACCTCACCGATGCCTCCTACCTCACCGATGCCTGCTAACTCACCGATGCCGCCCCCTCCGCCTCCGCCTCCACCTCCTCATTATTAAATATTTGTCTAACAAAACTACTATGTTAATTTGTTTGTGTTGATTTGTTATAAAAATAATAAAAATAAATATTCTATTTTACTTTAAGTAACATAATCCTTCACCAGCTCCTCATCATTAAATATTTGTCTCACAAAACTACTATGTTAATTTATTTGTGTTGATTTGTTAAAAAAATAATAAAAATAAATATTCTATTTTACCTTAAGTAACATTATCTTTCACCAGCTCCTCATCATTAACTATTTGTCTAACAAAACTTCTATGTTAATTTGTTTGTGTTCATTTATTAAAAAAATAATAAAAATAAAACAGTTTATTTTACCTTAACATAATCCTTTAACACCTCGATTATCGCATCGCAGACTTCAGGAACTATTACCGATATTCTTTGTTTTGATATACGAAATAGATACTGTAGACTGGTATAAGAATCTCCTGTGGCCAAAAATCTCAACGTCACTAATAATCTTTCTCTCGCGGATATTGCTTCTCGGAGATTTGTGTCCTTCTTCCTTATTTTGGCGTATATAAGAGAGTAAAGATTTTCAAATTCACTTTTACTCATTCTAGTAAAATTTTGTTCTGCGTTATCGAAGCACAACTCTTCAAACAATCTGTTCCCAGTATGTAATCTGTTTTTAAATAACTGTTTCATCCAAAAACGTTTAGGTCTCCGCTTTCTTTTTTTTACAAGCCGTAGAATTATTAGAAAGGCAGTGATGGCGACAACTTTACGAACGTGCGGCCTCATGGCGGTACCTGAGCAAACTGGCTCGGCCTTTCCTCGCGCGGCACTTATTTATAAAAATCGTTACAACACGAGCCTGCCTCGAGCGGCAAACGTTGCGCGGCAAACGTCCGAGGCGGCCTCGCGAGGCTGCTCGCTCAGTCAGGACCCGGCTAATGACGAGTCACAAAAAATATGCATTTGTAAATCATTATACATACTCGTAGCCGATCCCGGCGTAACTGGCGTAGCACTGACCGGTCGCGTTGCCGTAGTAATTTGCGCGGGAGTAGACGCAAGTGCGGGGCGCGCGGGGCCGGGTTCATCGGCTACACTCGTAGCACTGCTACGCGCCTCACGGTAGTCCGTCGCACTTGCACGTAATGGGCTCATATAACATCTAGGTATATGTACGTGTCGCATTTGGTGTAAAAGTGTAAGCCATTTGACCCATTTTTCGAAAATATTGTTTGGAATATTTTCATCCCAACCAACAGATAATTGCCAAAGTGATTGTAACATCATTTTACCTTGTATGGTAAAGGGAGACAAAAAGCCGAACACGTCGAATATCGACATGATTACTTGAAGCATTATCCTCTTTGTAGGTACTTCTTTACCATTAACTATATCGTTAGGTATGCGCTTGAGTGACAAATCAAATCCAAACTCGTCTGCAGCCGGGTACCAGATAAGGCCAAGTGTTCGCTCACCTTCGTACTGTCGATCTAATTTGAACCTTAAGGCTGCCGGCCCTAACGCTCCTTTTGGCACGCTGTCCAAGACCGCCTCACTGTTACTTGTCCAGTTGCACATTTCGAACCCGCCCTCGTTATGAATAAAAGTAACATCTTTTACCATTTGAATGGCTGCGGCTTCGTCTGGCAAACTGTCCAAGTAGTCGTCCATATAGTGTTGCTCGCAGATAGCGGCAACCGCAGCCGGCAATGTGGACACAAAACGTTGTGCGTTCCTATTTTTTATGTATTGGGCCACAAATGGGGCACAATTAGCACCGAAGACCAGTGACGTCATAGCGTAAGCTTTAATTGGCTGTTTACAATCAGGCCTCCATAAAAATCTAAGTGCGTCCTGGTCCTCGGGTCTTATTTTGACCCTAAGAAACATATCGCGTATATCCCCCGCCACAGCGTATCTGTTCTCCCTAAATCGAACCATAATGCCAAACAGAGACGCGAGCAGGTCGGGACCTTGAAGTAAGTAATGGTTCAAGGACGCGCCATTACTTATTGACGAACAATCGAAAACAAGACGTAACTTTCTCTTGTTTGGATTATCCACTCCAAAATGCGCTAAATAATAGGTGCGCCGAGAAGTAGGTATAGGGTCACTGACTTCCCTTGCAAAATCATTTTGTAACAAATGATTTACCCGTTCCGCGTACCTTTTAGCATACTCACTGTCCGCCGCCATCTTCTTTTCGACACCTCTCAGCCTTTTTAAGGCGTTTGGATAGCTGTCGGGAAGCGCGCTGTTCTCGTCCCGCCACGGGAGACCCACTTGCCACCTGCCGTCAACGAATGTTGCCGTGCGGTCCAAATGGGCTACGGCACGGACATCCTCACTGTTAAGGCGTGGTTTGCTACACACACCTAGAGAGTCAAGCAAAAAGGAACGTCTTACTTCCTCGTGAAGTTCGCGGAGCGCGTCGTCATGCTGAGGGCTCAGCTGCAGATAGGGCGCGCCGGAGTCGACCGCCGCCAGGAGCAGGCTGGTGTGGGCAGCCTGAGCGCGGTCACCGCGGCCTGGGGGCGCGCGAAAGACACCATGCACGCACCAACCTAGGGGGGATCGCGTAGCGGACGGCTCATTGGGTTTACCTACACATATTTCCAGTGGCACAAGTAAATTATAATTATCTTGCCCTATTAAAACTTCAGGTACACATGAAATTGCATTTGACATTAATTTATCCTTTAACTTTTGCAAATGGGCATATTTATTGCAATCGATTGACCTTGAATCTTGCTCAGGAAGTTTTAAATTATCTACTCCTCGCACATTTATATTGAAAACATTACTATCGTTACAGCCAGACACATTCATAGACATAACTATAGAATTACACACTATATCGCTATCGCTCCACGCGCCGCTTACGCGCATGGTCTCAGTGCGCCCGCGCAAGCCGGCGCGTTTTGCGAGCGAATTACTAATTAGGCTAATACTCGATCCGTCATCCAGCAGTGCTGTTGACGTAATAATACCGTTAGGTCCATGTATAATTATTGGTACCACCTTTAGCAACACTTTATGTTCAGTTAAGTTTATATGCGTCACCGTTTCCGCAGCAGGGCTGGACTCGATTTCTTGCCGCGCGTCGGGAGGCACCGAAGTAGCACCTTTATTTACACTGCGATGTTGTGGGTAGTGTAGTAACCGATGGTGCGCCTCGCCGCAGCCGTCATTATCGCAAGCCGGCGCGGGGCAGGTTTCCCGTTCATGGCGCGATACTAAACACTTGAAGCAAAGTCCGTGGCGCTTGACATGCCGCCACCGGTCTTTACGTAACGCTTTTTTAAACAACTTGCACTCAATTAAAGTATGCTTTGCCCCGTGGCAAAATAAACACTCATTGTCACTGCGCGCCGATTGCACTAAAACTGTTTGTTGGCGGTTAGCGTTATTATTATCACTTTTGCTTCTTGAGTGATACTGATAACCTACGTTGCGCGGGTCCGTGGCGTGAATGTTCGCTGTTGTTGTTATTTTAATTGCTTCGCTGTTTAGAAATTCGCCGAGTATTTCTAAGCGTGATTTCTTGCCTTCGGTTATTATAGGGAAACTGTAGTCAGACCATTTTGATATAATAACTGCAGGTAGCTTAGATAAAATTATATTAGCCATATTTATGTCGTGTAGGTATTCTTTACGGCCAACTGCATGTACGGCTGCGATAAAGTTTTGCACCTTCACTGAAAATGACACGATGTCTTTGCTGTACTCATTTGACATAGGTGGAAGTCTTCGTAATCCTTGCATGAGCCGGTTCAGGATACTTTCAGCATTGCCACATACTAGTTCTAAGGTTTTCATCACTATCTCGGGAGATGTGGCACTGACCATTAGAGCTGAAACTGCTTCTCTCGCCGGCCCGTGGAGACACTTCCTGAGTCTCCATAAGTTCTCCTTCGGACTGAATCCGCACACCTCGGTGGACTCCTCATAAGCCTGCTTAAATTGGAGCCATTCCAACGGGTCACCAGAGTAACTTGGCAGGTCTCTGGGAGTACATAATCGGCTAAGCAGGGTTTTCTCGGTCCTATGATTAGCAGAACTTGCGGTTAGATTCTGGAGTGCACTTGCGAGCATTTGAACCGTTCCACTAGAGGTGCCAGGGTCGACGGCCGCTGGCGGGCACGGCAGGCCCGGCTGGTTACCATGATCGGGGGCTTGCCGTACGGCGGGTTCAAGTTCACGCTGGCTTCGTTCTAACCACTTCTCCACTTCACTGCGTTTGTCAGAGACAATGGTGTGCTCATCATCATGTGGACTGTATTCTTCTTCCTCATCTAAGTTGGCCAAATCAGCCTCAAGCTTTTTGTCGATGAGGGCCATTTGGATACGCGCTTTCTCTTGAGCCGCTTCTAGTTCCAGCTGTTTCCTTCGAGCCCGCACAGATGATGATGAGGACTTGGACTTTGCCCCCGTTAGCGAAGCGGGCGTACGTGACTGGCGGTGTTCCGACTTTACGCTACTACCCGATATTTGAAACGCGGGGATAACGATCTGCGTTTTATCACTAGTCTCATTGTTCTGCGTAATTCCATAAGTTGGCTTCGAAGGTCCTGGTAGCTGGTTTAGTCTATCCTGTTTTTCTTTGTTCTCGCGCTCCCTGCGCGTAGTGCTTCGAGTATTCACCATACTTGGCGGAGTGTGGTACATAAGATCCGGTCGAAGTGACCACTTTTTAAACGGTGTTAGGTGTTCCACAATAAAAGCACTGAGTTAGATCGCGAAAACTGTATTATTTTCCAAAAATAACGACACCACGTTTTACAAATGAGAGAGCAGTAGGTACGTGTGTCGCGCGCGGATAGACAGAGAACGACTGACTGGCGGTTAAGGCAAAACCGTTGAAACTATGTCGCTGCGTCACACGTATATCTACCTCCAAATTTGGCTTACAAACTAACAGTGTACAATTTATTAGAGTACCTTACAAAAATACAAAATTTTAAAAGAAATAATAAAACCCATTTTGAGCACGTCGCTAACAGTCATTAATGGATTACCTTTCCAATGAATATTATTTTGAAAAATTGACACCTCATCGAGTTTCTTAGGCCGGATTTTCTCGTGGCAGAGGTTGATTTTTCCGAACTGGTGGTAGTTTATTGACGTTCATGGGTGCATGTAATCGATTTCTTTTTTCCGATCGTAATGTTAATAATTATTATTTAATAATACACACTAGATACTCAAATATTATTAGTTTGTACCTCTTGACGATCATACTTATATGTATATGCATATAAATTTAATTTAAGGCTTTGTGTTGTATTTTACAATGGAATAAATGATCTTATCTTGCAATTAATTTGAAGAATAAATAACTTTTACTTTTTTGTCTTTTCTCTTGCTTGCTTTGCTTTTGCCAGTGGTGACAACTTAGGGGTTAAACAAAAACGCGGATTCTACGAGGATGAAACGCGGATGCTACGGTGTAGTGGGCAGATACCTTTACTTACCACCACCATGCGCACATACATAAACATAACCAATTCTCTCCAAAGACGTTACAGATTTCTGCCTCGGCGTGCGCTGCGATCGTTTTACTTACCGCCAGCACGTAGTTATAATAATAATAATAATAATCTCTATCCATGACAACAATCCTTTGAGCGACGTCGGTCGGTTTGTTAATTACTCAGATTCATACCAGGTCAGTTTCTTATTTTGTCAAGTTATGACTTAGGCTGGGTTGCATTGCACCGACTTACGATCACAGACCGATCAACGTCAAATATGGCGCCGGCAGCTGTCATGCCACAGAAAGTTGTCAAAATTTCCATACATTCATTCATACATACAAAAAAAAATTACCCGTGGGCCCCATATAGGTGGGACCACGGGTAATACCTGGTAAATGTAAGCTGTGTTCGTTAAAAATTGAAGAAATAAAAAAATAAAATAAAATAAATAAATATTGGGGGACAACCTTACAGAAATCGACCTAGTCCCAAACTAAGCAAAGCTTATCATAGGGTACTAGATGACGATATAAATAATTATATAGATAAATACATACTTAAATACATAGAAAACATCCAAGACCCAAGAACAAATATCCGTGAAAAATGTACAAAATGTCCTGGCCGGGATTCGAAACCGGGACCTCAAGCTTCGGAGGCAGGGTCACTACCAACTAGGCTAAACAGGTCGTCAAGTGAAAACAAACATAAACGAACCATGGTGGGACCATGGGGAAAAATAAATTACCCGTAGACCCACTGGCGCACACTGTTTAGAACGGTAGGACAATACCTGGTAATACCTGGTAAATGTAACGAAGTTTTTATTTGTTATCGTGCTAATAACTCTGAAAACGTACCTACTTGATTACGTTACATGCGTTATGCATTTTATAATATTTAAATGTTTATGCAAATTTTGGCTCTTAATCATCTATGATATAATTATCTTTATCTTTTATGTTAAATATATAAAAGAAGAAACTGACTGACTGACATATCAAAGCACAGCCCAAACCGCTGGTCCTAGAGATTCCAAATTTCAGGATTTTTCAAATTTCAACTCCTAAGGGGGTGAAATGGGGGTCCGAAGTTTGTATGGGGAAACAAGATTAGTTAGACCGTTTTATTCGAAACTTCACACGAGTATTTCTAACAATAAATGAACAAACAAGTGTTACAGGTTTTTTTGAGAAATCAACCCCTAAAAGGGGGAAATGTGATGACAAATTCTGAAAATCGACATGGGTATCGTTTCTATGGTTTATCGGGTCGTTGATTACGAAAACAACAATGATTTTAAATCCAACGAGGAAGACATGAAATACCATCTTCCCTGTTGGGGTGCGAGGGGGTTGAATTGCCTAAATTGTATAAATATGGGTGTCGTTTTTATGGTTTTTCGGGAGTTTAATTACAAAAAAAAGCATCGATTTTTAAATTTAATATTAAGGTCATGAAAATTTCTTTAAAATTTGTGCCAAATTGCAAGAAAAAACTGACTAGACTGAGTGAGTGCCATATCAACGCACAGCCCAAACTGCTGGTTCTAGAGATTCCAATTTTGGCATGTATGTAGGTTCCTTATAAGGTCTAGACCCCCTAGGGGTGCACTAAGAAAGGATTTTTCAAAATTCATCCCCCGAGGGGGTGAAATGGGGGTCCAAAGTTTGTATGGGGAAACAAGATTAGTTAGACTATTGTATTCGAAACTTCACAGGAGTATTTCTAACGATAAATGAGTAAACACGTGTTTCGGGTTTTTTTGAGAAATCAACCCCTAAAAGGGGGAAAAGTCGTGACAAATTCGGAAAATCTACATGGAATTTGTTTCTATGGTTTATAGGGTCGATAATTACGATAACAACAATGATTTTAAAATCCAACGTGCAGAAGGTAAAATACCATCTCCCCTGTTGGGGTGCGAAGGGGTTGAAATGTCTAAAAATCAATATGGGGGGTCATATTTATGGTTTTTTGGGTGATTAATTACGAAAATAGCATCGATTTTTAATTTAATATTGTAAACATGAAAATTCATGAAAATTGAGATTTAATCGGCCCAGTAGTTCTAAAGCAAATCGGTTGTAACAGGCGGACTGACAGTCAGCCACACGTGATCCTATAAGGGTCTCTTTTTGCTTTTGAGGTACGGAAAGAGCCCTCGTACCCTAATAGATTGTTAGGTATGATGTTGATAGCTTTAGATGGGTTAGTCAGGAATAACTAAGATTCATTCACAGATGAACAAAAGTCAGTTAATGAGCAAATAGTAAGAAGTGCGAATGGAAGTGAGGCCAAATTTTCTTTATGGATACTCCAATGGGAACTGGCAAAACCTACCTATTCCTATTTAATTTTAGGAAAAATAAGGGTTACACGTGATATTTAATTAGCCGTCACTTCTTCGGGAATCGCCGCAACCAAGCTCGCCACATGGCGGTCAGACCACCCACTCTGCCTTAAAGTTGCCATTCAACGTAACAAATGTGGAAACCCTATCACGTCATATTTCAAAACTGAGGAAATTTGTAGAAGTACTTAGAAAAGCTAAAATTATTGTCTGAGATGCAAGTGGACTCTGCAAGACGTACGCAGCAACAAAAGTTTGATGGGTGGATCGCGTATTCCATTAATACCAAATGATTTTCCCTTTGATTTCAAAAGGCTACAGTTAGCTATGACTTCCTGTTTCGCCATGACCACAAATAAGTCGCAGGGGCAAACTCTGAAATTCATCGGAGTAGACCTACGATAGGACTGTTTCTCCCACGGTCTGTTCTATCATAGAACTTCTATGTGGCGTGGTCCCGTTTAAGTTCACCTCAAAGTGTGGTTATGTTGCTACCGCCTTCAATTTGCATCTACAAAATACTTAGATGTGTATGACGTGCAATGACAAATTCACAACAAAGTTTGATTTTAGGTAAATAGCCACATGACAAGCGTATCCAAACGTGGAAAGTTTGTGTTATGGAAGATCAGGTGCGTTATGTTCAAAGTGTTTAAGAACACTACTGGATGGTTTACCTTCTGCATCGTTAGTATTTACCACCGTATTTCTGTACTTCAAAGGACCAGAGTTATATTTTTACGCTGCTTGGTCGTTGTTAGACCTTCTATTGGTGTTACTGCAGTGCACAGATACTTTTACTAAGGGCCATTTATGACATGCTTTTATTTCATCTGCCCTTTCCGCTTGGGCCTCTCGGAAAAGTATACTTTTCGATCCTTATTTTTATCAAAATCAAATGGGATTCAACAGTTTGCCGGTTCTCACAATGTATACTGATTTTATTCTGTACTTAAAATATTCTGTACACATAACATTAATTCATATTGTGTCACTTTTATCCAAGTAATAAAATATTTAGATTTTTTTGTCTTAATATTAACACTAGGTGACGTTGCGCTGACACTGGACAAAACTAACACTAAGTTGGATTGTAAATTACGCTAGCTATCCTAGAAACGATACCGTAGCATTTATCAACAAATTTTATTGACCTTTTCGCCAACTAACAGTCTCTGCCGGTTTTTCTGTAAATGCGTGCACGTAAATCCGGTAAATTCAGTAAATGCCGCTTTCCTGCAGAATTAACGGAATATGAAACATAAATTAAACATGAATAATTAAAAAACATAACATTTACATATTTGACAAAAAGGAGATAATTATTTTTAATATTAGAGGGAGGTGAGGAAATTTCAGTTATTCTTCTTGAGCACAGGAACAATATTAGCCGATGTCCACAAAACTGCTCCACCGGGGACAACTGGGAATTTTCATTCTTATTTGTTAGAGTAGAAAAGCTGATTTTGTCAAAAACGTTTCAATTGACCCAAGTCTCCCCTACTTTTTTGGGGAAAATGGGAACGATATATCTGTGGAAAATATGTGGGTCTGTGTCTTCCCTAGTGGAGACAAATAGGAAAAATCTGATTCTGAATCTGAATTTGTCCCCACTGAGGACTGATGGATAGGACAAATGGGCCCTAAAATCAGAGTGACCCAATTTCCCCTAAGTTCAGTTTATGTTTATTAACTCGATATGCGTTAGTAACTAAATATAACTCAGAAAATACTGAAAATTCTTTTGAAAACATGAGCACAACTATATGCGGAATTAGAAGCACGGCCAAAAAACATAAGTAGTAGGGAATTGCGGAAGTCAGAAAAACAGCTGTTTTTAAGGAGTACGTCTTTTCCACATCCTAAAATTACCTAAATTCTATAGTAGTGTTCAAATTACTACATTTACCATGAATTATATTGAAACATGTGGAATTTTGGGGCATCTTTTTACGAACTTGACGAAATTGATTACATTCGACACCTATTTTCATAAAAATGGTCCACTAAATCATAATACGTAATTTGATCAGATGAAACTATGGCAAACATGACACTTGTAACAGCAAAGTTTGTTTGATTATCTTATTTGAATTCCCGGCAAAACACAGAATAAAAATCCCTTTATTTTCTTCAATTGCGTAATTTTGACGCTTTTTGCGACATGGTCTGTTTTTGATGTATGTATAGGCATCGGAGTTTTTGTCGCATGGTAAGATAATAGCAAGCTATGGAGTCGATTTATTTTTATTTTAAACTCTTAGTCATACTCATACTCATTTATTGTATTTATCTTAAAATGCCTTTATACGAGGGCTGCCTTTTAAGTTCTCTCGTTTGCAAACCTCCCGTGATTGCATAAAAAAGAACTAGTGTCATCTTAAAATATTTGAATTTAGAATTCGAAAACAAAAGAATGACTCGAAATCGGCCCAAGTTTAGCACAGCGTTCGTTCAAAGTTGACAAGTCAGTTGTGAAAATGGAAATTTCGAAGGAAAATTTACGTGCGATAATTTTTTACAACTTCAAAAGGGGCTTAACGCGACTTCAGTGCAGATAAAGCACCCCGCTGGTAGCGTTCCACAGTCCGGAGGAAATTTAGAATTTCAACGTGGTTGCTCTAATTTTGGTGATAGACATCGTGAAGGTCGACCAAAAACAGCCGTAACCCAGGAGAACATTTGGAGACCCCGACTTCGGACTGGAATAAGTGTTTCGAAAATTGGTTCGATCGAATGAAAAAGTGTATTACATATCACGCTGATTACTTTGAAAAACAATAAATACCATTTAACACTTAAATTGTCTTTAGTTTTTCCAAACGTCACAACTTAAAAGGCAGCCCTCGTAGCCGTTGGTCGTGTATAATCTTAGTCAAATTATATAGAAAATATTTTTTTGTTTTATATTATAAATTCATAACTTGAACTATTTTAACATACAACTATACAAACTACATCGCTGCGAAAGACAATGTCATGTAGGTACTGATTGCCGATATTTGTCATCTGTCAATCACTGGTGATTGCAAACTTAGTAGTTATTTATATCGGTAAGTGGTAAATACGTTTTTTTAACACGTTCCCTGTCTGAAGGTCCCTAATGTGGTGACATGAAGCTTTTTTCAGGAGTCCGTGTCCCCACTGTGGGTCCACGGCTACGAACTACAACTGTCACTTGGACTTGTGACATGAAGGATAATTTTGTATGGGGACAGGGAACGTGTTAGCATAGATATAGCTGCAATTTTGGCATGGATAGAGCCATACAACAATTTACAATATATGACTATGAAGAATCTGCTATAGTGTGCTTAAGTTGTGAAGTACAACTCACCCAATTGATACATACATTTATTTTAAAACATATCAACAGTATTCTTCATCAAACGGAAGCCACTGGAACTTCAAGCTTTATACAGAACTGGATATAAAATCACGAGGAACTAAAATATGATCTCGACCGGTTCATTATACAATGTACTATTTGTGATTTTTCTATCACTCAGCTCAAAAAAGACTATGTCACGAAACATATAAATAGTGCTCAGCATAAAAAAACTGGAATTCCAAGTGACTTCTATATAGACCTTTGTTTATTTCTAATCAACTGTAACATCCCTTGGAATAATTAAATAAAAATCCTAATTTTTGTAAATTTATAGCAAAGCATATTTGCTGTAATTGCTCAAATAAAAAAATGCCAAAGGAATCTCAAGAAAATATGTGCAAAAAATGTATACCCCAGTCATGGAGAAAATAAGAATCGCATTAATCAATTCCTACTTACATCAGTATAAAATTATTTTTTATTGTAATCCACACACACACATTTTTTTATCCTCCAAAGATAACATTAAACAATCGTTAAAAACTCGTCAACAATCGTCAAAAAAATATGTAACTAATTAAATAAATTAATGAGTATGAATATGAATAAGATTTTAGATTTATGGCAAATGTCGACTCCATAGCTTGCTATTAGTCTTAAAACTCCGATGCCTAGAATTACGGCAATCAGTAAATCGACCGTAACTTACTAAATATCCATGAAAGTTTATTTAATCAGTTCGTTATGAAATCCTACACAATGATTGAAATAATTTATTATAAAAATACTGTCTCATTACTTGCAAAATCTTTAAGAAAATGAGTTTAAGCTCTTACGCCCACGCGACGCACTTCCTACAGTTTCGGTGGTTTTGACGTGGACTGACTAAAACAAATTACGTAAAAATATACCATATGTTCAAGAGTTTGTTGTCTCCTTGTCCATTCGACGCAATATTGTCTACAGTTTATATGAATATTTATATATTTTGAAAATAGTTATTTAGTTTTTAGTTATTAGTTCCGTACTTAAATCAGGAACACCGAATCAATTTTGTGGCTTCAAAATTTAAACTAGGTAATCAAAATAAAACAAAACATTGGGAGATGATGGTTTATTTGAAATTCAACATGTGCAATTGAAATACCTGTTTATTTTCAACAATTGTTACTAAAATGATCTTAGGGTTAATTCAAGTATTCCAATGAAAATAATCCTACCGCATCTTCAATCAGATTTATAAAAATGAATGGAATTAATTATTTGGATATTTAAACCCTCTCGATCCTTACGCTAATGCACGAAAATGAGTGCTGACGATCTCCGATGAATTTCATAAATGAGTAGGTAAATTTAAGTGAAAACAAGTGAAATTGTCGGTTCGTACAGATGATTTAATTCGTTGTAACAAATTAAATACAAGTAGTTGTGATTATTAATTTCACTGTCTTCCGGGAAACCCATTTATTTACCTTGCATGAGTAATATGATTAGGTAGCACATATTTATTACTATACCTATTGGATTGGACACTTTCTTCGAAAGGGAAATGTACTAAGTAAAGCTACAAATGACGAGCAGATGGCTTACTTGCCATAGTAGCGAGAGGTGAGGGAGTAAATATTTATTATTTTATTGGGCACTTGCTTGAAAGGGAAAGGTTATAAATAAAGCTACGAATCTCGATCAAATGGATGTTTGCCATAGTAGCGAAAGCCACTAAATTATGAAATAAAATTGATCACTTCGCAGAAGTTTTAGAGCGGTACTTTACATACGCTTTGGCATGGCGAACTCGTGCGTAAAACTAAATCATTATGGCTTAGAAAAAATAGTCTCGTTAACAATAAAGTTATATTAACCAAGAGTCCCTTAGCCTTTGCGACCTCTTACTATTGGACATTGTCGGACGCATGGCGAAAGGATGGGGCAACAGACTGTCACACAAGATAGAGCAGGGCAAGGTTCGCAAGGAGCGGGGCATGGTTCTTCATGGCATTCGGGTGGCGGGCAAGGTGGGCAAGGCAGGCATGGTGGCGCACAAGGAGCGCAAGGTTTGCAAGGCTTACATGGCTTGCAAGGCTTACAGGGATTACAAGGCTTACAGGGTTTGCAAGATTTACATGGGTTACAAGGCTTACAGGGTTTGCAAGCCTTGCAGGGTTTGCTAGCCTTGCAGGGCTTGCAGGGCCTGCAAGGTTTAAAGGGTACACAAGGCTTACATGGTGCACAAGGCTTACATGGTGTGCAGGGCTTACAGGGCACGCAGGGCTTACGATATCTGCAAGGTTTACAAGGCACGCAAGGCTTACATGGCACGCAGGGCTTACATGGCTTGCAGGGCTTACATGGTCTGGAAGACCTACAGAACAGGCGAGGCTTACAGGGCGTACAAGGCTTACAAGGTACGCAAGGTTTGCAAGATTTACAAGGTTTACAACGCTTGCAACATGTTCCTCGACACGGCCTGCATGGCGATGAACAAGTTTTGTAAGGTTTAAAAGGGAAGCCAGGTTGCTTCTTAGGTTTGCAAGGATAGCAAGGATCACAAGGTTCACATGGGTTGCATGGATTGCAAGTATCGCATGGTTCGGAAGGTTCACAAGGGCTGCAAGGGTCGCAGGGTTTGCAAGGGTCGCAGGGTTTGCAAGGGTCGCAGGGTTTGCAAGGGTCGCAGGGTTTGCAAGGCTCGCAGGGCTTGCAAGGGTCGCAGGGTTTGCAAGGATCGCAAGGTTTGCAAGGTTTGCAAGGTTTGCAAGGTTTACAAGGTTTGAAAGGTTTACAAGGTTTACAAGGTTTGCAGGGATCACAAAGAGGATCGCAAGTTTTCGATTCGTCAGGACAGTTGGGGCTGCAAGGGCTAGCAGGGCTCTCGGGAGTCGAGGGGCAGCAAGGGCTGCAAGGGCTACATGGGCTACCGGGGCTACAGGGGCTGCACGGGCTACAAGGACTACATGGGCTACAGGGACTACATGGAGTACTCGGACTAGAACGGCAAGGGCTGGGACTGCAGGGTCTACAAGGTTTGCAGCGTCGGCAGGGCTTAGAACGTCTGCAACGTTTGCAGGTTCTGCAATGTCTAGACTGTCTGCAGCATTTGTAAGTTCTGCAAGGCTTACACGGTTTCCAAGGCTTACATAGTATAGAAGGGTTGCAAGGGGTGCAGGGATCACAAGGGTTGCAAGGATCACACGGGTTACAAGGATCACAGGGGTTACAAGGATCACATGGATCACAAGGATCACAAGGAATGAAAGTGGTGCAAGCAATATATGTGTCAGAAGCGATACAAGGAACGAACTGAGTGCATGGATCACAAGGATTACAGGGTTCAATAATGTTGTCGGGCTTGCAAGGAATAAAAGGTAAACATGAAGTAGAAGGAATGCAAGGATAGCAAGAAAAGCATGTGGGGAAAGGACTACAAGGGCTGTCACACGGATCACATGGGGTACAAAGTTTCGATTTGCAGGGTTCAAAAACTATACTAGTTTTACTAATTGGACAGGCCAAGTCAGGAACACAAGGTCTATAAGGAAAACAAGGTCTACAGGGTTTGCAGGCTGGCGGTTTACAACGTTTGCAAGGCTTACATGGTCGACAGGATTTGCAAGGTTTGGGACATGGTACGATAGACGCACAACAAACAGTGCAGCTTGTACAACTGGGTTTAAAGGGAAAGGGAGGACAACAAGGCTTACAGGGCTTGCAGGGCTTACAGGGTTTGCAGGGCTTACAGGGCTTACAGGGCTTAGGCTTGCAGGGCTTACATCGCTTAATACAGGGCTTAGGCCGACAGGGCCTGCAAGGCTTTGCAGGGCAGCCGGGGCAAGATACTCTGCCACATAAGTTACATGGTGCACAACGAGAAGTTTTTGGCCCACAGGGATATTTGCACCGTAATGGTTTCCTGCAACATCTGGGTTTGAAAGGACGGCATACAGGAATTTTACATTTTACCGGCCGACAAGCCCGTGGCAGTGAACATATCAATGGGTAAGGTGAACCACAAGAAGAACGACCGGGTGGCGGAGTCCATTCTAGCAACAACTCATTTTTAGCCAAAGGTGCTCCATTAATTCTTCGAATTGCTAATTCAAACACTCCACGCCGGGGATTATTTGTGGTACTCACTTTCACAGGCACTTTTTGTTCTGCATTGTTATTAAGAGTTATACAATTTGTTGGTGCACATGAATCAGGTCCTAAGCCCATCATGACACAGTTAGGCCCTTGACAAGGACCAGTGCCATGTACTGTGCAAGACTGGCGGGGACCGATCTTGATGTGTGACACAGTTGCTGTCATACCCGATCCATTATCTGCATTATCTGTTACAGCATTCGTACTTTGTTTGTCCGGTTCTTTAATAGATACAGCTTTTAAGGTTACCGTTCCACAACATGATCCTGCAGATTTCTTCAGAGTTTGTGCATATGTCGAGTTTCTCACGCATTGCGCTTGTACGCTCTTGCAACATCTGTTTATTCCATCTGATTCCGGTTCGGGATCATCGTCATCCACCATATTCGAACTTTTCTTATTTTTCCTACTAAAGAAATACATCTCAGAATAGTGAGTTCTCCTTGAATCATTTTTGCCGTCAGCAATAGATGGTATGGAACAAGTAGAACAATACTCAGAATCCATGCCTTGTGTGCTGGGCTGGTATTGCATATAGTCGCGCTCTGCGGCAACTTGGAAGGACTTGTTTATTGATGCGGTGGCCTGTGTTCCCGATGTGCGATGGCGACAGAACTGGTCGTACAGCGTCATATATACGGCAGTTTCCTTTTTTCCAAAATTTGATTTAATTGCAACGTTAGGTATGTTATCCAAATAATAGTTTCTTTCATTATCTTTTTTCCAAATATAACTTACACTGTTTGCAAAACAGACACTGTGGGTCTTCGACCTGATAGTGTTAATGCTGGCATCAGGACACAGAGTGATTGAGCTAACATCAGAAGTCGTTGACGACGCTATATTTTTGGATATACCTTTTAACACAAAAGTTTCCTTTTTTTGATACATATGACGTGTAAGAATGTATTGCTTAATCAACTCGAGTGGGTCTTGCCAGCCCGGTGCCTTCTGCTTTTGTTCTTCAGATGATTTTCGGTGAAGCAGCGAGCCCAGCGGTGCACCTACGATCAATGAAGTACAATTTATTTTTCGCTATGACTTATCGCTTTAATGTACATACATTCAAGGTCATAAATACAGCTTGTATCTAATAATAGGGTTTTAATTGTGCGGATAAATTCTGCTCATAAAACTGAACTTGTTTTGGTCTATAAATTTTTGAGTAAAATCTGCTGTTTCATTAACACCTTTACCGTCACAGTAGATTCCCTAAGTTGTGTCTCACACGCCAAAGTCTTTGAAGCAAAAGACTGAAAATAAACCTTACTGGATAGCAAGAAGGTTACCTTTACATGGGCTTGATATGAAGTCATGGCGAGTGGGACACTAAATGTACTCACTTTATCCAATCAATGGCGGTGAAAAGGTTAAAGCCCTATAGGGTCAGAGTCAGAGGCTTTTCATAGATGAGCAAATCCGATACTTCAAATAAATATGACCACGCACTGCTTAAGAAAGTGAACATACACAGGGGTATATAGTCCTCTATGTACTCATATAGAGGTAAGCAGTGCGTGGTGAACGTTAGCGAGAACAATATCGTTTGCTTACATTTACATATGAGCATAATAGGTAGGTAGGTACATTAGTAAAAGATTGGCTACCACAAGAAGAACAAAAGCAGAAAGCATCAGAACACTGTGTTGTCCATACAAAACAAAAAGCGGCCAAGTGTGTGTCGCGCCACGCTACTAAGGGTTATATTTACTACATATGTGTTTGACACAACTAACAACTTACCTCGACGACCATTTTAGGCAAGTTAGTAGTGACCTTGCCTGCTACGAAGCTGATGGTCCCGGGTTCGAATCCCCGTGAGTGCATTTATTTGTGTGATTAACCCTTTAGTGGGTAACAGCAAGATATTTGCCGTCGTAGGCGTCAACACATTTTAATTATTTTCTCAGTGAACGCGTTAAATTGTAGTTAGTATTGGAGAATATATGTACATTACCAATCTATAAAAAAATCAGAGCCCTTAAAAGTTGTTCCATCTGTTGTAAAATGGTAATTATTTAGCTTGCGCCAATTGAAAAAAAAACTTGACCCTCCTGTTACATATTTTTTTAATATTTTTTTCGTTTTATATTTTTTTCGTAATTTCACATCATATTTCTATTGCGGGTAATAACATACACATTCACACCAAATTTAATTGTAGTGGTCATATTCTCCGAGTAAATCGGCTGTGACATACGGACGGACGGACAGACAGACATGACGAATCTATAAGAGTTCCGTTATTTGCCATTTGGCTACTGAACCCTAAAAATATATTTACATTAATTAAGTTTACACACCTTATGATAAATACTTGCTTACAAAGTACGTGACAGTTTCATCTTTTCACTCAATGCTCCAAGTTATGTTTACAACCTTTTTTTTGTAGAATCACTGTCACACATTGTGACAAATAATATATCTACGTTAGGTACCTGTTAAGTAATAATATTTACAATCAATGAGCCATATATATTTACATTACATGTTACAGTATATATATTTACGTTAAAAGCAATCTTTACAGTTTGATCAAAACCACCGTTACTTTACTTTAAGTAAAGACAATCACCGAAAACAGTGCCGTATTGTCAAATAATCTATACGTCTCTTTCATTTTGGGCGTGACGTCAGTGATATGTCAATTGTTTGTAATATGTGATTCTTACTTTCAATATTTTTTGATTTTACAAGGCCTTGCGAATGCACTTGAGGAATATACAGGTTGTCACAAAAATATCCGTGGAACCACTAACGCAACATTCTGTCGTCGATGCCAAGGCAACAAATGACAACGGTAAGTTAATTATGTTTAGTCAGCGGGCAGAGACTGAGCACCATGAGAATTATATAATCCAGGACTGCTTGGAGTGTTGCCGTGTTGCTCTGCGAATTAAGCGGACACACTTACGTTGGTATTGCTAGTCCATGCCTTAAGCCGTTAAGGCATGGACTGGCATTTCCAACATTTGAGTCATTTGCACCCACAGATATAAAAATACAAGAGATGGGAGTTGTGGGTGTGGCCCGTGTTGGCATTTCTTGACCGTCCGGACAGAAACGCTGGACATCAGTTGCGCAGTAAACTAGTCGGTTTTCGTGGGAAAATGACGCCTTGTATGAATCAAATCGTGGCAATAAAAAAAATATTTATTGAATAACTCCATAATTAATTATTATTGTAATCCTAATAATAGTAATAATACCCCTTGCATTTCATTAAATTGTCAAAAGGGCCTCTACGTGTTCGCTATGTGGTACTCGGTTGGTACTTCGGTACCTCGGTACTTCGGCTCCGCGCACGCCTTCTTAAGGTCCGGGACACCATTGTCCCGTGAGCGGAAAAGACATACAGTAATAATATGGCATAGGGACATAACAAACCCATCGCCCACTGCGACTGTTGCTCAAGGGTGGATGTGGTCACCAAAATGGCGAGTTGGCTATGTGTTTAAAGTCCAGTGCCACCTCTCTACCCCCAGCCCTCTGCACCGGTGTTGCCCTTGGGGTATTTTTTAATGTCACTGTCTGCCGGAGATATAAATGAGAGACAGTTTTATTAGGCAAACGTCCGTTGTCTCACTTAATAGCCCAGCCATTAGTCCATCATATTCACCCAATAATCCGTTTCATTTAGATTCAACCAGCAATACTCCCTGTACACCTTGGAGGGAGCTGTCTCTGTGTGGTGTGCGTCCCATGACACGGACAGGGACAGCATCCTCATTATAAACGTAATAGTTTGTGCCGATGTTTGGATGGATGGATGTACTTACGTTGTTTTTAATCTTAAAAGCTACTGTATTGTTTTCTATGAAACTTTCCAGTATTGTAGCTTCGATATAAGAATAACATATAGACTATCATTTATTTCAAAATTCATCCCCTTAGGTAGTTAAAAGTGGGTGGTTATTATATACGAGTAAGAGGAACAAAAGAATTTTTAAGAAAGAAACGTAAAAGTCCTTTGAAAGTTTAATTGGGAAGCAAATATTTTTAAACGTGAAAATTGGAACTTCGTTTATACTTAGATCTAGCATTAAACTATAAGAAATTTCACCCTCTGAAGGGATGACGAAACGGTTGAAAGTTTGTTTGGGGAACCTCCAAAAATACTGACTATTCCTTTATATAAAATCTGTACGTTTGATATTTCGAAATAGGTAATCATTCGATTTGACACTATCATTTTTTATTAAAATTTTATCCGTGTGCTGACAAGCGCAAGGCATATTGTAAGTAATTATTCCTTACGGGGATAAAAAGGGGAGAGGGGGGGGGGAAGATTTTTTTGTAGAGAAATAATTAAGCCTTAAACCACAGACATTAATTGAACTAGATAACGTAAATCAGTCTTTGCTGTGAGCGCCTTATCGCCGTGTCTGCTTGACTCGCAGTCTCGGAAGTTGATAATTCCACGGCTCTTCTCTTCTGGTAAGTTGATCTTCATAGATAAGTACGTAAAAAATGATGAGAATACTTTTTAGACCTTTTTGAGTGCAAAACAGCAACGTAGTTTTTTAACAACAAAGGTATTATACACAATATTAACTCGTGAAATTATGTTCTTTCTTTATCGTCTATAAGTCAAATAAACGGTATCAATACGATCCTTACGTACTGAAAAATAAGGAATAAATTGTATTACAATCATGTGCCTAACATTTTCAGCGCCGAGAAACCGATTGTCGGGTACTCTGTTCATAGGAACAGCGCGCTACATATGGCAAACACGAGGCTACGGTCTACGAGCGTAGCCCGTAGCACTAGATGGACATGAATAATGTGTTAAAGCAGTATCAAAGTCAAAGTCAATATATTATTTATTCAAATAGGCCTGGCAACAAGCCCTTTCGAATCGTCAGTTAAAACGTATTTCACGACTAAAACAGCAATATACTTATTTCCTATAGGTACATTAACGGTTGGTTCGATAACTTGCGCGTGACGTCATAAGCAACTGTCAATTTGTAGGAGCCTGTTTGGGGGCCGCTAGCGTCGTGTTTCGTGCTTGTTTTTTTTTTTTTACCTTTACTGTGCTCTAATTGTAGTTGGGTCACATATAGAAATTTGATTATCTCTAAAACCTGGTTCGAATGGCACCGTAAAAAATATCAAATACCGTATTCAATGTCATTATTCAAATTAAGAACGATTTAAACAACCTGTAAAGATATTGTTTATAGCAAGAGGTGTGAGTAAAAAATCAGCCAAGTGCGTATCGGATCACGCACAAAGAAGGGTTCCGTACCGACACCTACTAGTCTGTATTTTAAATATAATTTATACCAAAAAAAAAACAAGACTCCAATTTTGTACTTGCTATGCCACAATTTGTGGTTTCCGTGAGCCAATGCTTTGGTTACCTACAGAAAATACCGATATCGGCGTATGCGTGCCTATCAAATTCGGGGATTTCCCTTGATTCCTCTTAGATCCCATCATCAGACCTTCATCAAATTTATATGGGACCAATTCCGGGATACGTGCTTTGAAACAAAAAAAGAATTATCAAAATCGGCCAACGTGGTCAAGAGTTATATAAAGGTCTTATTTTCATAGGGAAATTCCTTATACCCCGGTCACATGTATGGGGTGCCCCCCTAATTAATTTTTATTCGTAATTTCACATCATTTTTCTGTAGAATACCTTCCCACCAAATTTCATAATTGAAAAGCTTATAGTCTTCCGAGTAAATCGGCTGTGACATATGGACGGACGGGACGGACGGACGGACAAATATGACGAATCTGTTAAGGGTTCCATTTTTGCCATTTTAGCTACGGAACCCATAAATTTCGCTTGAAAGTAAAGTTTCAAGTGTTGCTTTTAACGTAAATATATCTATGACACATTCTTAGGAATATAGTACATTGTTTAAAGAGCTTCTGATACGGACTTTTCGTTCGTAATTTTCTTACGTCCCCAGGTAATCACTATGTTTTCATCACATTTGCGAGGAAATAAGTAACTCCAAAACTAATCAAAATTGAAGAAATCGACCACTTCAACTCCAGTATCAATCCATGGATGCCGAGAGAAGCGCGCGCCTTCAATATTGCGACCAATCTGAGAGCAGTATTCTTGTGGAGCACGGCCAACTAGATTTTTTAAACCAATCAGATCACAGGGAAACTCATAACTTCCTAGGGAGTTATGAAAATCCATAACTCCCGTGGGAGCTAAAACGGCTATAACTACTGTATACGCCTGCGTAGAATAAGACCCTTTACGAGCAAGTGTGTTGATATTATTCTGTAACATGAATTTTAAATATCCTTGACACATCAATTCGATTGAAAATATTATTACGTAATAAGTAGGTACTTCACGTAAATTAAATATATATTTGTATATTTTAATTTATACTCTTAGTTTCCATACAATAAAATAAAAATGGCTATAAGTATGTTTATAATAGTAGAAGACCAGTACCCTCAATTCCTCATGGAATCATGCAAAAATCTTGCTTGCTTGACAAACAAAACGAAGAGAACAAATCGCCAAACTTGAACTACGCGTCGTTGAAGAGTTCCGTTCTGATCATCATCAGCAGTTCCACTACATCAAATGTCACTTTTATTAACCGACTTCAAAATTTCAAAAGAGGAGGTTATCAATTCAGTTGTATTTTTTTTTTGTTTTTAATGTTTGTTACTCCATAACTCCGTCATTTCTTAACCGATTTGGAAAATTCTTTTTTTGATTGTAAGTATATATATCCAAGTTGGTCCCGTTTTTGTCAAAACGCAGTTCTGATGATGGGATCCATGAGGAATTGAGGGAACTCCTCAAATCTTTAAGGCAAACATGTAGTGATTTTTGTGTTTTTATCAACAAGTCAAGCATTTTCATCCAAAAATGTGACATTGGATGAAGTGGAACTGCTCATGATGATCAGAACAGAACTCTTCAACGACGAAAAGTTCACGTTTGGCGATTTGTCCTCCTAGCTGTGTTTGTTAAGCAATTTCTATTTTAACCATTAATTTTTGTCATGCTCGAGTTCTGATGATGGGATCCATGAGGAATTGAGGGAACTCCTCAAATCTTAAAGGCAAAAAATTAGTGATTTTTGTGTTTTTATCAACAAATCGAGCATTATCATACAAAAATGTGACATTTGATAAAGTGGAACTGCTGATGATGATCAGAACAGAACTCTTCAACGACGAAAAGTTCACGTTTGGCGATTTGTCCTTCTAGCTGTGTTTGTTAAGCAAGTTCTATTTTCACGATTGATTTTTGTCATGCTCGAGTTCTGATGATGGAATCCATTAGGAATCGAGGAAACTCCTCAAATGTGAAAGGCACACAAATAGTGATTTTAGTATTTTCATGAACTAATCAAGCATTTTCATTCATAAAAGTGACATTTGATGAAGTGGAACTGCTGATGATGATCAGAACGGAACTCTTCAACGACGCGTAGTTCACGTTTGGCGATTTGTTCTCTTCGTTTTGTTTTTCAAGCAAGCAAGGTTTTTCCATGATTTCATAAGGAATTGAGGGTACTTAGTCTTCTACCATTATAAACATACTTATAGCCATTTTTGTATTTTATTGTATGGAATCTAAGAGTGCACCATCTAAGATTAATAATCTTTCACCGGACTCCCCCATTGAAGTCGGTTTTTTTTTCTTAAAAATTATTGTGTATATAATTCGTGGCAAATAAAACAAAAATCCAAATTCAGGCAAATCGTTTATATGCAACCATTAATTTGATATTCATTTCAATAATAATAATAAAAACACCAGTTTAGTACACGGCCGGCCTCGCCACAATGTAACGTTAATGTAGTCAATGCTCAAGAGTTCATTCATTAGTATCAGTGGCAGCAACTATGGCATGGTGTGCAACAATATCGTCGTGTGGGCACGCATTGCGCACCACGATTGTCTTGGACCGGCACCACTTTCTCGTAGTTAGGCACAGGTGTAACAAACTGGTACTCCAGTTTTGACTTGCGGCCCGCCCCCTCCACGGTTTTTCCAATCTTGAGTTTTATCACACGGTTGGAGAAGTCGTAGACGACTCCGGGGTAATCCTCGGCCGTCGTGGGCATCAGCTGCGCCGGGTCCTCTCGGGACATGTCACCCACGCCGTCGGACGTAAAGCTGAAATGCGCTCGCTGCTTGTGGTTCAACCCGCAGGTATCTTGTGGCATTTGAAATACCACCTTGTTTCCCGGCGGACAGCAATCTGCACAATTTTGTGACAGTGTCATAAAATTAGAGTGACTAAATATGAAATAATATATTAATACAGGGTATCATGTTAAGGGGGTGGTCATTGAAAATTCACGTTGTGAGTTGAATTTAATTCTAAACATTGCATGATTTAAGCCTGCGCAGTCTTTCGAACTTTTTTTTGCTTTCTTATTCTTCTGACACAGCATTCGCAGTCCAGGTCGGATTGCATTCTTATGTCTCTTTTCTGCACTGGAGGTTGTTGGTCGGCCCCTTTTGGTGTAACTAGCTCCAGCTCTAATCTACATTTTCTGTCTCCCTGCACCGCCGTTTTGGCAACTTTCAAAACGAATACGTCTTTGTTGTTTTGCAAAGCGTCTCCAGTCCCTGCTCGTTGCAACGCCGGAGGAGGCTGGTTATGTTTGGAAGCCATGGGGCAGCCCTCCGTTGTACACGTGAACTTAGTTTCCGCCAGCTGAGGGCCGTTGCAGCACACGTCTTCGGAGGGTAACGCCAAGCTAACTTGGTTTTTTGCACACGGTGGTGAACACGGGTCGCTGCCTTGTTTGCTATTTGATTTCTGTGGCACAAACGGGCGTTGCATCGCGCAATGCGTCTGGCTAATCTTCTTAATAGTCGACGCATGGGCTGGAACCTTGATCTTAAGCTCGTTGCCTGCTAAGTTGGTGCCTATCTCTTCATATAGTGTATTGCGACCTGACCACATTAACAAATTTGTTCTCATGTGCGCTCAGCTCTTACATAAATATAAACCGTATAAATATTTTATAATTATTGGTAGATAGGCAATATTATTACTGCGCTATGTATAGATACATAAAGGCGTGTACCTTGGTACATAAATAAAACACTGAACCAATGACAAGTTTGATGATTATACGTGTTGTCACCACATAAATAACTCGCGTATCATACCAAGTTACATTACTCGTGTACCTTCGTAATTTTAATGACTGTATATTTACGGAAATTAGAAAGCCCAAGGTAACCGCCAGTTAAAGGAAACAAACGAAAATAACTTATATTGGTTAGTCTTAAGGAAAATAATGGCCGATCGAATGAAAATCAATGACGGGTGCGGTAAAAAAGGTTTTATAATTAGAATTTAGCTGTAAGCGGTATATCTGGCAGGCCAAGTTTAGCTAAGTACCTAGCGAGAATAATATATAACAATATTTGTTAACGATTCAAACAACTAGGAGTTTGTATTTTCATACACATTCATGCATGAGAATCAAATTATTTCTAAGGTTATTCAAGTTTGGGCAAATTGGGTAGATATAGATTTACATCTGACCCTGTATTATATTGGTGATAGAAAAATTATATTCATTTGTCTCGTTTTAACTTAAAATAGAGGTTTTCTACATCGTAAACTGGGCGACTTTATCAATATGATATCAACCTTTAACCTAAACTTTTCCCCCAAAGTGCCAAACCTAGACGTGATAACTCAAAAACCCACCGCTTCGAGTTAATACTTGTGTAGTTCCAAAATCTCCATAAACTACTTAATATAACTACCTCGTTGAAACAATTATAATTAAATCAAAACGGGAATAGTTGGAATAAAATCGCAATGATTTTTATCCAAACAGTTTCAGTTTAGTGTGAGATTGAATTTAATTCTTGCTCACCTTTTGGTACATGCAAACAGTACTGCTCGGTATTCCTGCACGCCATTTGCTGTTTAGGGGCTGGCTTTGGACCAGTGCAATAGCATGGATCTTCGGGATCTTCGCAAGGCATGCTATTGTATGGATCCCGAGCTGCAACAATCCAACAGTACACTTATACAAAGGTAAAGACATACTGGTTACAGGTAACCCTACGAATTCCTGACCCTGGTGTTAGAGGAGTGAAAATGCAATGACCCCCTACGTGCATAGAGAAAAATCACGCGCTTTTTTTATTTTCACCTAAAATTCAACCCTGAACTGAAATATAAACTACTCATTGGTTGGATTTTATGTAAATTTATTTTCATTGCTTACACTTAAACCAAGCTAAGGCAATCAAAATCGTAATAGATTGTATGATAATATTGATAATGATAAGCAGTTGTCGGACAAACAGTGCGGATGACGTAAATATGACGTAATCTTGCACACGGGATGTTTGTATTTAAACTTCCGTGTGACATTTAGTAAAGAGGGGGTACCACGCCAAATTGCAGATCGCAGATTGAATATTCACCTATCATGATCAAGTGTAAATGCCAGGAAAACCAATTACACGAAAACTAGATCATATTTGCTATTTTTGAGTTTGTACAAAAGCATACTAGATTAAAGTTGGCTCGATAGAAAAAAAATCGCCAATACATGTCTAATTTTCACCTAATTTCAATTGTGTGACGTTACCTTGCATAAGTAATAAAAATACATAGAATACCTTTCTATATATTATTTTTTTGTTATTGGCAATTTATCAAAATGTAATTTTTCTGAGTTAAGTATTGAGGTAAAACCTATTTGGCGCCTAAGCCCTTTTTATTCCGCGCGATACCGTCTCTTCCGTCGCACGTTCCGCGCGGCGCAGTATATCTGCTGTTGCTGTTCAGTTCACGGGCGGAGCCAGTCCCGATCGCTCCACTGAGACGAGAGGACTGTGTTGGGAGCGCTTAAGACTGCTTAGTAAATATACTCGTAATAGTATCAACAAGAGTGTGTCCCAAATAAAACGTAGAGTTTATAAAACCCAACACTATAGTTTATGAATTGCAAGTAAAAGTTTGATGAAAACTTCTCAACAAAAAATCTAATATCTACCTTATGGAACAAATTTTACAGTTCAAATTACAACGTTATCATTGCGTCAGTCAACCTCGGTTAAACGACTGTGTGTAGTATATGCAAAAATAGACGATGAACTTCTCTTACGTATGAGTCTTACTCCAAGTCAAATTATTACACTAAATTTAAGGGTTCCGTAGTCAACTAGGAACCCTTGTAGTTTCGCCATGTCCGTCTGTCCGTCTGTCTGTCCGAGGCTTTGCTCTGTGATTGTTAGTGCTAGAAAACTGCAATTTGGCATGGATTTACAAAGCAATAAATCTGACGAAATGGTAAAACAAAATCTAAAAAAAAAAATTTAGGTGTACCTTTCTTACACGTAAAGTGGGGATGACATTTTTTTTTTGCTTCAACATTATGGTGTTGGTTGTTGTTGGACAAGTCTTTCAAAATGAATAGATTCTTCATGAAACATTTTTTGATAAAGTGAAAATTTTTGGAAACACTTCAAAAGAAAAAAACCGGCCAAGTGCGTGTCGGATCACCCACAAAGAAGGGTTCCGTACCGACACCTACCATATACCAGTACACATTTAAAACCACTAATCTAGTAGCTCTGTGAGCTGTGTAGACCTCGTGAGTGTGTTTAATTTATTTTTTCAAATTTTACATGACAAACAAAGAAAGAATATTTCAAAAGAATCAGTGGTAAAATGCGCCCTGAAGAGGAGCACAGACCGAAATCCGCCAGCAGAAACACACGAAATCATTGAGAATATAAATTGTTCTTGATAATTTTCATAAACCGAGGCGACAAAAACAATTCTACTTAATTATCGAACCTACTTACAAAATTTCACTAGAATCTGTTGATAAATACGACCTGTAGAGGGGGAGAAATTGACATCCGACCGCGGAAAAATACTCATTTCCAAAAATTGACGCGACAAACAAGTATCTTTATAATTATCGAACCTGCTTACAAAACTTTACGGGAATCGGTTGTGTAATGCGACCTGTAGAGGAGAACAAACCGAAATACGGACATACGTAAGATTTTTTGATGTAGCTAAAGCAGAGACCTTCATTTCACTCGGTCAACAAAGTATACGACTTTGTTTTCTTAGGCACTGCTACCTGATACATTTACCTTAACCAAAGTAGTTTTAATGCAATTAAAAGATATTACGACATACAATCGCAGAAACCAAGCATAATTTTGTTTCATACAAAAGTGCTTGTTTCAACTATAACAATGTTTCAATCATAATCATTCCCACACACGCTGTGACAACGAGTGTTGCGGATGTCGGGATGTAAAATGAAATAATAGACGCAATAAAATAATTAGTTTAAATTGTTTTATTATCTAAACAAAAACATGGCGATATGCCAAATAAATAAATGTTCCTAAACTCTCTGATATAAATTTCAGCAGTGGCAGACGTCTTTAATCAGCCGGGTGGCAGCAGTCGGTTGTTGCTAAAATCTTCCGTTTTCGGAGCATCTAAAAAAATTTTTGAATAAATGTATTTTCCAGAAATAGGATGCAGTAGTGTAGTATTATATTTTTAATATGCCACTAATAAACCTAGGTAGGTATACAGGATCATTGGTAATGTGATGTGCAGCTTATTTGCAATATTTTAGTTTAATTTAGATAGCGGTGCCTGTTGGATACAAAAGTTTACGTAAGGTTTGTCACAGACTTTAAAAGGTGATTCAAATGTAATCTGTACATGAACAGGTTATTTTTGATTATTCAGTTTTTATTGAAGGCGGTTATTTTTTTATATGATTTTATCAAAGATCATTTTTAAATCAAGTTTCTGCTTTCAGCTTATCATCACAATCACTAAATGATTTTTTTCGAGAGCAGCTGCATGAGTTACAAACCAATTGTTGTATTGTATACCTACAAACATATGGGTCAAACAGAGATCCTCCTTATAATTACTGTTCAAAACGGGATATTTACCATGTATGTTGTTCTTGATATTCCGATTCTGTTGTTAGTGACCATGTTAGCTTGAAATCGTATAGAGATCCTCCTTGTTTTTGAAAGCTGTTAATAACCATTTGTTAATATCATGCACAAAAACTTTCTCAAGAATGTGACAAATACTTTTCTAAAAACCGCATCAATATCGGTTTAGCCAAACGCGAGATAATTGTGGACAAACAAACGTAAATACAAAAATACGGGTCAAACTGAGAACCTCCTTTTTTATGAAGTCGGTTAAAAACAAATGTTCACATAATGTCGAATAAAAAAACTGCAGTATTTGAAAAATAAAACGTATATCCATTATTTATCAACTAGGTCAAAAACTACACAAATAAATGTGAAGATTAATATAACAAACATGTGCATCGAATACATAACCTTATATTTTGAAGTCGGTTACTTTTGGGGACGATTAAAACACGAGGACGATTGAAACGTTTCAATCGTACACAAGCAAGTTGTTTCTATCGTCCCCACACCACGTTTTTCACTTCAATGACAAATATTATATATAAAAAAGACTCGAACGCTGATCAACGGCAATTAAAAACATTCGTTTATTCATAACTATAACACCAAAATAATTAGATTAGTCAAAATACAAGAGTAAACGAAGTTATAAGAGAATATACGAGAGCACAAATACTTTTTACCGCGAAAAACTGGTTTGGCTCGTGGACATTGGGAGTCTCGCACCGGCGCTCGAGCGCTCCAGCCAAGGATTTAATCATGACCAACCGCATGTTCTGAGTGTTGCGTCAGACGCATAGGTAATATAGTTTTCGAGAAATTTGACTTGTTTCAATCATGACGTGTTTCTATTGTCCCCGGTCTAACCTACTGTTCATGCCTTTACTAAGTGGGCGCTTTTTCTTTGCTTCAGCCTTATGGTGTGAGGGGTTGTTGGATAGGTCTTTCAAAATAAATAGAGGTCTTCATAATACACTTTTTGATAAGTGAATATTTACGGAAATATTCCTTCCAAGAGAAAAAAAATGTTTCCTCCTCTAACTTTTGAACTATGGGTCAAAAAAATATGAAAACAATCATGAAAGTAAAATTTAATAAAGACTGAATGAAAACTATAGCGTACATGATCAGTTGAGCTGTTTTTCAGCTATCGTAAAAAGTCGTCCCTTCTCAGTAAAAGACGTATGAAACGCTGTGAAGGTATTCTCTTTTGCTTGTTATTGATTTCTTTAAAGCAAGTTCATTGGGAATATACCCAACGGAACCCTACACTGAGCGGCTATGCTCAGTGTAGGGTTCCGTTCGGTGACACGCTCTTGGCCGATTTTATTGTAGCCATATAATAGGTCGATTCATAAAAGATGGCGTGGATTTTGTATGAAACTGTCATATTTTTCAAAGACATTTTGCGCTAGCTTTTGTCAATTAACTTACTTCATTTACCTTTGTATATGTATAAGCATAATCCGCTAGATTCTTGGGTGGGTTGCTAGTTAAAAACGATTGTAAGTCTGTACGTACTATTTCCTTAAAGCATTTATAAATTTACTTACCTACTTGTAAATGCCCTATTGATAAAACAATGCCCAATTGACGCCGTAGTCCATAGACGTTCTTAATTTCTAATTAACATCGTAGTCTATAGACGTTCTTAATTTCCAATTGTAATTAACAAATAAACATAACTATCGGTTATTAAATAATCATGTTTCATCTGTCTGGATGGGCATATACTATGCGGAGTGAGCGAGGCAGCAACCGACGCATCGCCTTTACGCACAGCGGGCCAGGCGCGGGACGCGCGGGTGAATTCTACTTTTTTCCTGGCGTTATGCCCCCTCTTAATGAAGTAACAAAATAACCGTAAATAAATCAATGGAATTCACTGAATAAAATAAATTTCATTAAACTTGTTACCATAAGGTACGATTATTTGAAATTAATTAGGACAAATCTGTGGGAACCTCAGATAAATAGGTTTAATACTCAAAGGTGGGAACAGTACATAAGATTAGTAAAAAGAAGAAAATATAATTTGATTTTATTATACTTATTATTTAATGACATTATGCATATATTAATGACTAACAAGTCTATTATTTAAAAATTATAGCTATTTAAAAATATAAATTTTAGCTAAATATAATCGTGAAGATATAATACCCAAATAATAACGAAGTCAATTTATTGTTCATCTGAATGACAATGTGTCTGTCAAAAACGTACTTACTCATTTCAAGTGGCGATATCGTTTAATAAAGAGGTTGATAAATGATAAGTGATAATTGTTTATGAAAATCAAAAATACTACCTACCTACCCCTGTGTGTGTGTACCTATACCTGTAATTGTGTACAATAAAGTGCTTACATACATACATACATACATACTATTTCAAATCATCCTATAAGTGGTTTGACGTCATCCGCACTTTTTGTCCGACCCCTGACGATAAGTGTCTAGAATAAGCCGTAGGTATTAACATGAGATGGTTACCACCAGAGTTATGCACTCTACGTTTTACTTCAATTGCAGGAAAATAGAGAAAATAAATAAACAATGATTATCCTTCCGAAAATAACGTTAAATTCCACAGCGAACATGTGTATAATTTGGCGGCATTGGTGGCATCTTCAACTGCTTTGACACGTACATATAAAATATAGACACAGGTCTGATTAGATAAAAACACCGCGAATTAACGCCTCTGATCAGCTTCCTAAAATTGGTAAATTTTATTGTAGCTGTTTTCTGGTTGATATTATCAAATACGAAGTCTTTTTAGGGTTCCGTAGTCAACTAGGAACCCTTATAGTTTAGCCATGTGAAGTGACTAGATTGTAATCGTAATGCTCCGTCTATCTTTTCTTCTTGATCTGAGGATTTTCTAGTGTCCCCTCATATTTATTTTGTTTATTTTAAAGATTTCAAACTCGATAACAACCCACTTCTGTCAATATAAATGAGGACAATATTTTACATGTGGTAGCCCCAGAACAACCTTCATTTTATGTTTCTCCACTCTAGTAATGATTATTTTTCTTATCAGCGATCTTTCACTCTCATTTTTTAAATGGAATATTAATACAAACATTTTCATGTGAGGATTATTGTATCATGCGTAACATTTACAAAGTTATCGAAAAAACTTTGATCTAAGACGTTATTCATTACCTTCATACATAGATTATTAATTTTATACGTATATGTTGACAATTTCAACAAATCGGAGACCTTATGCAAGGATCAGGCTAACCTGCACAAGTTATTTTAAAGTATTACTAATTTCGTGCAGGACCCTCATAATTTAAAAAATATATATAAAAAGAATATAACTAAAACCTAATTAAATATTAACCGAATAAAGATTGTCTAATCAAAAAGTCTGCCCGAATCACAATTTAAAAGAAAGGATAATTATATATTTTTTTTGTTTTGAATTAATTTTTCGTAATTTCACATCACTCTTAAGCAGCGGTCTATAGACGTTTCTCCCAAATTTCATTGTATACTACCCGCGGTGGTTCACGAATCCTATGACACTGACAGTGACGGGTCATTTACATAACCTTGTAACGGCGTCGCTGTCACATCGAAATCTTAATAAGCATCTATTGGGAGTGTAACTAATTACAGGTAAATTACTTTCGAGAGGTTTTTGAATTTGTAGTAGTATTTGTATATTTACAGGGACACACGTACACGTTGACGTATGCACACAGGCACACGTATGTGTGTGTGTGATGCCGGCTACAAGCTGGCTACAGAGGTCACAACTACAAATACAAAAACGTCTCTTAAAGTAATTTACCTGTAGTTTATGTAGGAATGTAACATTTACGCACTTAATAATAATATTAAAAT
Source organism: Notocelia uddmanniana (assembly GCA_905163555.1). NCBI lineage: Eukaryota > Metazoa > Arthropoda > Insecta > Lepidoptera > Tortricidae > Notocelia > Notocelia uddmanniana. The sequence goes on from LR991052.1 coordinate 51,237,980, forward strand.
AAAAATAGGCTTAACTAAATATATTTAATGACGTTCTGCAAAAGTTATATCGTTAGTCTGTATCGACTAAGGAATGGGTGCATCGAGTCGATAAACAGAGTGAATTACAAAATGTGCTAGGTAAGTACTTCGTATTTTCGCGCACTATGATTAATTTTTTGGATAAGGAAACATATCGAATATTATTAGAAGTGTGTATTAGATACAATAAAATTAATAAACATGTCAACGGGCAGGGGTGCATAAGAAATAAAATCTACAAAAATAAATGTATCGAAACTTTTTACAACACTATCAGAAATGTCACAGCCAGTGTCATAGGACTCAAAACCGCCGTGGGGTAGTATAGTGATAATAGTCTCCAAATAAATTGACGAATGATGAAACAGACATGACGAAACTATAAGGGTTCCGTTACCGCCATTTAGCTTTGTAACTCTAAATAAATACAAAAAACACCGCATTAAAAAAATATGAACTACTAGAAAATAGATATATGGTAAGTAAGTTACATGTTATGTTTCAAACAATATTATATTATAAAAAAAGTCCATGGCTCTACAGTCTACACATACAAGTTAAGTTTAGTTAATATCAATACAATAAAAAGCTTTCAAGTTCATTGTGACCAAAACTATACAAGGTTTGAGGAAAAACTAAACAACGACGTTTGGTGACCAAATTGTGGGAAATTCTTATTTTTCTTCGTGACTATAAGCTGAAAATTTTGCTATGAACTGAAACAAGTGTTTTTTGAATACCCATGACGACTTTCCATGCCTGATCAAGTCTCGGAAGGACATTAGAATATGCAACACCAAATATAGCGTTCATTATGTTTTTATAAATAGTAGTCACTATATTAGAAAGGTTTCTACAAAATTTCAAGTTGTGGAGACGTACGGTTTAACACGTTCCCTGTCCCCATACAAAATTATCCTTCAATATCACAAGTCCAAGTGACAGTTGTAGTTCGTAGCCGTGAACAACCCGTGGACCCACAGTGGGGACACGGACTCCTGAAAAAAAGCTTCATGTCCCCACATTGGGGGCCTTCGGACAGGGAACGTGTTAAGAGAAAAAAAATAGAGAAGTAAAATTTTTTATACTAAAATCTGACTCCGCCTTAGCTCTGGCGGTGCAGCATGAGCAGCCCTTCCACCCTCGCCAACAAAGCACGGTCATCCAGGATGCTTGGCTCCGCAGCCGCTTCACCTCGCATGGTGTTTCCTCGCTTTGTCACGGCGAGCAAATACTGCTCTCCCTTCGCGCCTCCGATTATTATATACACTCTAGGGGTAGGACAGACAAGACCACGTGGATAGTGGGGTACTCAGATTCTGTTTTTGGTACACCTACACGCCCCAGTGACGTAAGTGACGTAAATCATTTTACTATCATGGCGTGGTACTAATTACCGATTTTAGGTAGCAAACGTTCCAATTTGTTGAAAGCTTTCTAATCATGAGTACTGTTTATAAAAAAATATGGACGCTAAATTCGTTGTTCACATAGTCTAAAGTTGAGCCCTCCTTCTAAATAAAAATTATTTTGGTAATTCTGTATGCTACTACAAGTGGTACGATGACCTTATGTAATTGCTACTAACCTGGGTCGCAGACGCCGCCTGCGCCGCGGCGAGAGCTACCGGGCGCAGCTCCTCCATCGGCGCCCCGCGCGGCGCCGCACGCGCAGGGGTCGTCGCGGCTCTGGGTAGTCCTTGGAGGGTTGCAGGATCGGTCCACTATTCCAGAACCATCCATTCCGCTTCCTAACATTGGCGGTCCGCTAGTCCCTTTGAATCTTGTTACAATTAATTTACCGAAACAAGAAATGCGCAAAAACATTAAAATTTCCCCAGTTTCTACACCGTCTGCTCCTTTTATATGGAAAGAATCTTTCAGCGCTTGATAGCTCACATTGTCGGGGTCCGCCAAAAAGCTCTTGCGGGCCTGCACGAATTCTTTTGTCATATCGATTGTCGCTTCACCTAGGCTTATTTTTGTTGGCAAACAACCACAGGGAAGCTCTTTGTGGACGGACACTTTTATTTCAAATTTGTTCATTGCACTGGCAATATCAGCTTGTTTTAATGAAAAAAGACAGGATTTTCCAGAGTTAAATGACTTGACGAAAGGTGAATCGTTCGGGCCGGCTTGACCAGTGCCTGGGTCATCGTCACAGAGCTCCAAGGGGTCACATGAGGGAGATTTGATGGAGACGCAAGTCCTGAAAGCCTTATCAGAAAAGCAGGGATGTTTCGAATAAATAATTTTATCAATTAACACTTCCAGGAGGAAGAGGCCGTCGTCCTGATTCGCCATCGCAACCGGGTTTTTTTACAACGGATTTTTTTTAGTATTTATAACATTGATGACGTTTAGTTTTTAATGCGAATTATTTTTGATGAGTGAAATAAAAGAAAAACGTATGAATGAAAGTTAATGTCAACTTATTTTTAATATTCTGAATTGGGATAGTTGCAAACCTCGTTACAAACCGCGGGCCAGCAACAGAGTTCCATGGCCAACTACTCTCGCACGATAACTTGGTACACAATATGTTTCTGAAAGTTATATTATGAAGCTCCGTGACTGTCAGATGCGATTCCGTTCATGGTTTGAAAAACAGCAGCCACACAAGTGCGTATTTATAATACCAACAGCAACAGATCCGTAGTGCTGAGCAAGATGATTTTTCATATCTAGACACGCGGCAGCGTGTCCAGCCAAGTTCACCCTAGGAACTGGCGGACAGCAGCCGTGTGTTATATTACACGAACCGTTTGGAGCCACTGTTGACCCCCCCTATAACTCCAAATCTAACTAACATAAAAAAAAAATTGGTACAATTATTTAGATCCTTTAGAATGTATTTAGATCCTTTACAACTGGAACCCCAAATTTCATCAATATAGGTTTAATAATTATTGAGATGTTAAATTCCAAAAAAACGGCATTTTTAAGTAAAAAAACCTAACCCACTTCCAGATGACCTAGAAAACTGATGGCATGCAGCTTGGTAATTGTATGAGTACACCAGAAAAAAAAACAGAAAACAGTGATTTTTTTTAATAGTTTTATTATTATTAGTATTTATGCTAGTTACCTCAGAACTCCGTCATTTATTAATCGATTTGGAAAATTCTTTTTTTGTTTGAAACGGTATACTTTGGGGGTAGTCCCATAGTTATCAGATAAGAATCTGATCATAGGGTCCTGAAGAAATCGAGGGAACTCTTCAAATGTTTGAGGTATAAAGCGATTTGGGTATTTTATAAAGTAACTCGTGCATTCGCTCTTAAAAAGCACCATTTGGCGAAGATTGACAAAAAGTAATGATATCCCATCAAAAACATAAATGTGAAAAAGAGAGCCAAGTTCATTATTAAGAATATGCGATGCTTGGTTGTCGTCTTCACTGACAAAAGAATTGAGATATAAATGGGTACCAAGTTCCATCGATTCTCCGAAATGGTGCCAAGTCTGACATTACATTGTGTACAGTAAAACTAATTTACTGCGGCTCAATGCATTTTGAGCCTTAGCTTGGCAGTTTTCTATGCAGTATGTAATAATACCATAAAAGCTGTTGGATATTTAAGAAAACTGCCGAGTTAAGTGTGGAATCCACACGAGAGCAAATATACGCTTATGTTAGAACAAGTCCAAAAAAGGTTCTTGAGGCATCTTTATAAGAAGAACCACTTGTACTATCCGTTTTTGTACCCCACTCGCTTTCTGCAGGGTCACTTGGGGTTCGATTCTCTAGAAATGCGACGAAAACTAAGCCTACTCAGTTTCATCTTAAATGTCCTGAGAAATAAAATTGACAGTGTGAATCTGGTGGAAAAAGTGCTTAATTTCAATGTGCCGAACGATTATCGCAACAAGCGCCTGAGAGTGCCTCTCTTAGCAACCGTGGCCTCACGCACGAACCTGTACCGACACTCGCCCATTCCTCGCGCTACTGCTCTTCTCAACGCTGTGCTCGCAGCATCACCGCAGTGTGATGTGTTTGTGACAGGGATAGCGCGACTGATGACTGAACGGAAAAGAGTGTTAGAGAGACGTATGGATGTTAATTAGTATACCTTAGTTTAGTACCAATTTAGCATAATATGAATCGCTGTAACGTATTGGTTGAAACTGTCATGTTACACAACTTTATGGTTCAATAAATTATTATTATTATTATTATTAAGACAAATTAATTAAAAAACTAAAAATCCCGACTGCGTTTCTGTGTAATTTGGAATTTGGCGGCAAAAATCCGCCGCTTTGTTTTTCTATTTTATTTTGATATACCCAGTGTCACGCTCACAGTAAATACGAATCTAACGATACCTCTCAAGCTAAAATCTATCGAGCCGTTCAGGCCGCAGAGCGTGCCAAACAATTATACATACATACTTACATACATACATTGCGTACCAAACACATTGACAAATAGCATCAAATCAAACTAAACCGTAATATCCAAATGACAGGACCCATTTATTGGTGGACTATTGGTGGACGTAACGTAACCGTAACGTCATTTGCTGAATTTTTTTGTGAGTGCCTTATGTCATGTCCACGTCATGTCACTGCCACAATTACTATACATAGTAATAGTATGAAATATTTTTAGATGCGTTCCTAAATAATATATATTAGAAATATAAATTTGGTAAAAATCGGCTAACTTAAAGAGTCTCGAAAATTGCCTTTGAATCACAAGTCACGCACATGTCACAAAACAAGACCAAAAGTCACGAAAAACGTGACAAATGTGACCATCTGGCATCACTCGCTAGCCGCGGCAAACTGTCCACACGCCGCGCGCCCCTCGCGCGTCCCCGCTCTCGTCCGGACACGCACACATAGCCGCGAGACGGGTTTACAGCACACATGCTTCGCTTTAGCTTCTTTTTACGTTAGTATATATCGGTCATTCTCCAGACGTACATTTTTGCTTGTCTTCACTCTTTAACCATATAAAATCATAGATTTTATCATGGTTTATATTTTTTTATCGTAGAAGGTATTTGTATTGAGCTGTACATGAATTTTCAAAGAGATAGTTAAAAGGTTTCGGGTGGAAAAAAAATCTAAAAGTCCCATTCTCCTAATAAACACGTCGCGTCCCACTACCAAAACTACTTACGTTCCAATTTTTCCTGATGATATACATAAAGAAAACCCGATGAAAACAAGTTTATTTCACAAAAGAATATATATTTTCACTGTACAAAAAAAATCTAGTCAATACAGTCATAAACCACAAAAAATTCAATTATAATTACTTTGTCTCGAAACGTATCCTAAATCACGCGTCGCGATCGTTTTTGACCACACCAGTGGTCTGAATGTAGGCACGGATCTCGCTACCGCATTTCGGTCAAGCAGTCAGTCGCGCCCAAAGCCCCGTGCGGGATGGTAATGTCAGTTGTGTCCAGGCCGCAGATTACGCACGTAAGTATCTAATTCACGCGTTTTGGTTTAAGAAATTTCTAATTAACAAGCTTACATTTTAAAAATCAACCAGCAACTTTATTGCTATGAGACTTACAGAATACATTAAAGGTCGCAATATTTAATTGATACTAGATTCTGTGATTTATTACATGTACCTTTAAAAAGTTATTTTGTGTTTTTCAAGAATCCCTAATTCACGCGTCTAATTAACGCGTCGAAAATCAACGCGTTAATTAGAATTTGTGGAAAAATATCGTCATATGTATAGTTATATTATAGTTTAAATTCAGAATAATAATTACTTACCGTAAGAATTGACCTACATGCATAGTTACATTATCATCACCATCATCATCATCATCACCTCAGCCACAAGACGTCCACTGCTGAACATAAGCCTTGCCTGCTGAAGATTATTATACTTAGATGGTGCACTCTTAGATAGATATACAATAAAATAAAATTGGCTATAATGTATGTTTATAATGGTAGAAGTGACGTGAACTACGCGTCGTTGAAGAGTTCCGTTCTGATCATCATCAGCAGTTCCACTTCATCAAATGTCACTTTTATGAATAAAAATGCTTGATTAGTTCATGAAAATACTAAAATCACTATTTGTGTGCCTTTCACATTTGAGGAGTTCTCTCGATTCCTAATGGATCCCATCATCAAAAATCGAGCATGACAAAAATTAATCGTGAAAATAGAACTTGCTTAATATGATTTAGAATATGTACAAGTTCTTTTCGATATAAGATGTTTTAACGGTACTGAGATATAATTTAAGTTGAAAACAAAGTTAACTATGAGAATATTAAATAAGTATCTCTAGTCGCCAAGAAGACTGTTATTTAGTAATTGTTACCAACTAAGAGCAAATATATAATTTGATTTGGTTTGAGATTTTGTTTTTATGGAGCATTTCATGAAACTATTTCGTAAGGGACACTATTATAATATATCCGAGAAGTATACTTAGAAAGCTAATTATCAGCATTGTAATGTTACATTTACATCTAACATCAATCTTAAAGCCGTTAAATGTTACATTACATTAAATTACGGCTTTAAGATTGATGTTGTTTCTAAGCAGCCTAGATATCTAGATCTAATACTTTTTATTTGGGTAGCTGCCATAGCGTTTCGTAAGGGAAACAAACTTGATGTTTTCATGGAATGCTCATGATTATAATAAGAAAGTTCTATTGTCGGATTGTTTTAGTTCTATCATGTGTAAGTATTAAAAAAAAAAGACGATTTGTTTTCTTAAGTGAATTATATGGTAATTGTATTCCTACCATGATGTAGGTCAAGTAGGACCTCAACACGTCCACAGATTTTTTCTTGCGTCCTTAAAGAATATTTGTTTTTATGTTTAGTGCCAAATTGGAAGACTATCTTTTATCTTGTAGTGTGTTGATTTTAAAACGATTTTGGAGAGATTTTTACTTATGTTTGTCGTAATGGATGTTTTATTAAGAACTTTCAAAATGTTTTAATTCTATTTTATTTCCATATTGCCTTTTGTAATAAAAAGACTGCTCACTAACGTTTTTGTTTTAATTTAAAAAAGATTTTTATTTATACCTAATTATTTTTCTGGGTCCGTTTTGTATGTTTTGCATCCAGCAAAAATAACATATTCTAATTAAAACGTCGTTTTTTATAATTCACACGTCATGGAAAAGTGTAATATTCTAAATAACACGTCGTTTTTCTAATGCACGCGCCACAGAAATTTTAAATTATTTTTAACTAATTAACCGTCAATATATTTAATGTGCCCAATAAGGATTTAAGTTTTAATGATCAAAAAGATACTATATTTGAGATAAAACTCATTGAAAAGTAAGAGGAAAAAAAGCGACGCGTTAATTAGAATTATAACATCGTTCTGGAGAATGACCGATATTATCTTCTTTGATCGTAGGGAATTCAAACTCACGTGAAATGAATACATGCACGAGAAATGTACGAAATCATACGCAAATAAAAAAAAAAAACTAGATGAAAGCCCGGCTTTGCTCGGGTGAAATAAGTAAGAAGATAAAATATGAAGATTTTGCATGTCACGCTCACGTTTTTTCAACAAATGAACAGTCAAGTAACTAATACGTAACGTAGAACCTAAAATCGTTTTTCGTAAAAAAAATATTTCCTGCATTTATCGTACATAGTTTCTTATGCACAAGAAAGTTAAAAACTAGACTGCGTTATAATATAATGAAACAGCGCTCGCCAGAAAGTAAGGAAACATACTTTCTTTAGCGGTGACAGATTGATCATTGTTTTCTTGTAAATACGTGTATGTTTTTTAAATTAGTGTACAATTTCGTACCTATATTTCTCGCACGATATCATGTCACCGTCAGGAAGTATGACACAAAATAGCAAAGAAAGCTGTAGATTTACTTACTCATCACGTCCACAACGCCTCGCCATCTTTCTGGAGGTTACGCAGAAACTGGATCCTCCCTCCATAAACTGGAACCTCTATTGTTCTCTGTTATTCAGAAACCACTTGAAATTCTTGAGGTCCATACGCGGGAAATTTGAACTTCTACGACAGGTTTTATTTCAAGTCCTTTTAAAAGAACATTGGGCATCTATAACTTGAAAGTGTCTTTTTACTTGGGCTGGAACCACTAATCAGGTAAAGATCTTTTAAACGGTCTTTGGGAGGCTAGAGGTCAATCTGCCGTATAACAGCAGAACAAGCGAGCTCAGGACATTTGTGTTTATAGCGCTACTCGATAATGACACTAAACAGTTCACACGAAGCGACGAGAGGTGCGGCGGAATACGAGCAAAGGGCATGGCGTCCAATCATAGCTGTTGGACCAAGCTCAAGAACTCTAAGAAGGACAAATAAAATGAGGTATTGTATTGTAACTGCGTTTACTGATACAGCGCAGCGTGCTCGTTTTCGTTTAGGCGCAATGTTCACAAAGACGTAGTCGTATATGATGCCTCATGCTCTACGCTAAGCTTCGCTGCATGTGCCCCGCGAAACCTACGATCACAAACAATTCTGCTGCACTGGCAGCATGATCTTGTTTATCACTCGCATTTACGCACTGTTTGTTAGTGCAGGAAGAATGCTTTACGTTCGACTTAAATGCGATTTTGCTGCTAGGCTGTTGAAGCAAAAATCTTGAATAATTAGGGTCAATGTGTACACAAATCCATTCTCAGAGAATAGAGGAAGCTCTGCCCCTGAGAAAGGCACATACGAGTAAATAAATCTTTGCTTTATGTCGACCATAACCTCTGTTGGGCTTTAGTTGTGCTAGTGTAATTTGGTCTGATGGTGGAAGGGCAAAATAGTAATAGGAACTCTTACATAGCACAACTCACGAGTGAAAGTTCGTTAAAAAAAAAACTTGAGTCAGAAAAACAGACGTTGGTAACATAAATCGTTGGTTTATTTTTATTATAATAACAATTCATTTATGCCAGGCACCTGACCTTCAACTCTAAAAATATATCAACTTCTATTTTTACTTATTAATCCAGTCGATACTTCTATTTTTACTTATTAATCCAGGTGCCTGGGGACTTTTGGGAGACAAAAACAAAGCTTTCAATGACCATTCGTACCAAATTTTATTAAAGTCCTCAACATTTCGAGGTTTGACAATATGGAGTGGGTTAATATAGTTGATGTACTTAATAGGAAGTCTAGATACTTCCTCCTACTAAGAAATAAATAAATGTTTGCGATAGCAATATGTATATTATTTAGAAAATTTTCTTAATATGCATGGATACTTTACAGATGGGTAGTTTTTATAGTACCAATTACAGGCTTCGTGATGAAATGGGCGACCGACCCTGCATGAAGAAAAAATCAATTAGAAGAAGGATCTCATCATATGGGGTGGGATCATTTAAATGCGTGCTCCCCCCCCCCCCCACAGATGAGGTGTATTGTAATAAGTCAAAGACTAGTCACTACTTGTTCAAGTCTCATAAACTCATAATACTAGTGGCTCCGGGACGAGCTGTAGACCTCGCAAAGAACCTGCTCATAAAATTTCACGAAAGCGGTTGAGAAATGCGACCTGTAGAAGAGAACAATACTTTTGCTGATTTTAGTTTGTGTAAACTTCCCCCTTTCGAAAACTTTTTACTCACAACAACCTTTAGTGTATCAACTACATGATGGTCCCATTTTGCCCGTATTTTCCCCCAATCCAAATAAAATGATAACAACTTGACATGAATTCAGTACTTGATATATTCTCCGACGTTGATCGAATTCCGTTCATAAGTAATGTATTTTAATACGGTAGCATTACTTGTAACGAATTTGTTGTAAACTTTTTATCATTTGCCCTCATTTTTCCCCCAATTTAAAAAACTCTAGCCAAAGAAAAACATTAAATTATGAAAGTAAAGCTTATATAAATAAAGAATTTCAACAAAAACTACAGCGGACATGATCAATTAAGCTGTTTTTGAGTTATCCTAAAAAGTCTCCTCTTCTTAGTAAAAGACTTATCAAACGCCTCGAAGGTATTCCTTTTTGCTTGTTATTGATTTTTTAGGGTTCCGTAGTCCTTTTAGTTTCGCCATGGCCGCCCGTCTGTCCGAGGCTTTGCTCTGTGGATTGTTAGTGCTAGAAAGCTGCAATTTGGAATGGATATAAAAATCAATAAAAGTGACAGTCGTAAAATAAAACCTTACCTCGCCTACACCTAAAGTGGGGATGTTTTTTTGTTTCAACCCTATGGTGTGGGGTGTTGTTGGATAGGTCTTTCAAAATGAATAGAGATCTTCATCAAACATGTTTTGATAAAGTGAATATTTTCGAAAATATTCACTCGAAAAGAAAGAATTGTCCCCTCCCCTCTAACTTTTGAACTATGGGTCAAAAAATATGAAAAAGTCATGATAGTAAAGCTTAATTAAGACTTTCAACGAAAACTATAGCGGGTATGATCAGTTAAGCCGTTTTTGAGTTATCGTCAAAAGTCTTCCCTTCTTAGTAAGACGTACGAAACACTGCGAAAGTGTTCCCTTTTGCTTGTTATTGATTTTTTAGAGTAGCTAACTAATATTAATTCATTGGGCAACTACGGCACCCTACACTGAGCATGGCCCGACATGTTCTTGGCCGATTTTTATTTTATTTTGATTTAGCCAGAAAGTACCTTTGTTGGCATTTCGTGCTTCTTGAATAACATTTTTGGTGGTATATTGATTTTATTATTATTTATTTCTCACTTTCAATCGATATTTTAAACAAACTTACACTGATTGATTTCAAATCGAACTAAACAAGAAATTATCAAATATAAATGTCCTTTTTTTTTAAATACATAGCGCTCCACATGTCTGCTAGCATGTGCAAAATCATGTCAAATTAAAAAACAATGATACTTAAAAAGCACTAGTGCGGAAAAGTGGTACTCTCCATACAATTTAACTGCTACGAAAACGCACTTTTTGAGCATATGCATTGTAAAGGTATGAAGGCATTTGGAGTATACTTATGTAAATAGGCACAACAATATCTTTGAGCTTTTTCAAAGTTGGCCTTACATAATATTAGACTAAATGTATGTAGAAAGAACTGGTAGAAAGACATTTTTCAGATATTTGTGACCCAGCTTCACGCAGCCGTGTTATTTCCGGTTGCTCAAATGATGATGAGTGCAGTATAGGTAATTTAATATATACCTACATAATCGTGGTTATTGCATAAATATGCTTTCGTCCCGGCCTCTCTAGTAATGTACTATAACTGCAAAGCTAGTGCTTTGTCCAAAAACTCCATCAGCTGACAATCTTCATTCAGATGCAGATCTAAGTAATATGTAGCTACTGGAACACATACAGTTACTGAAAAGAGTCAACAAAGCCCTAACGGATCAACTATTATACTCGTATCTAGGCATTAATAGCTGCATTATGCGCATACTCATCCATAGAGGCGCGGATTTCTTCGGCAGTTAATGTGGCTGAGACATCTGGGTAGTTGCGCCACCTCCTTAGCCCAGGGTCCTGCGCCCACGCAAGTTGAAAGGGAGTCAGGCCGCGGTCCTTAGTATTGCTGCAGTCGCGGCAATAGGCTTTCAGTGGGCCCTGTGATAAAGATTATTCACAGAAAGTCACCTGCATAAGGTACAACGAATAAGTGCATCCTACGAAATAGGATTAAGCTGTATCTACTCACATATATCAGCACTCATTACTTCTTACTTCATGTTTTTGCTGTTACGAAACGATATGCACATGCTAAATACTAAGTAATATAGGTACCGGTAAAGTTATATAAGTATAGTACGGTCAACTAATTTGATTTTTGGGCCAGTTCGTAACTTTCCAAAGTGAAATTCAATATGAAAGCTGTGAGAGATCTCATATTATTGTCACCGTGATAAGGTACGAAGGGGCCCAGAAATCAAATCGGTTGACTGTACCTACAGACTGCTTAGGCCTTATGTAGTTCGTCTGCTATGTTAAGAAGGCATTTATATTTATGTAGAACGAATAAGTACTAAGTACCCAGATAATGCAATTATTCGGCTTTTGTGAACAGACTGTAAATTAATGTAGAGATGTGGGATGAAATGAAAGAGCCAATTTAGTACCTTTACCTAAATGGAACAAAAATACAGTATAATTTAAATATTTACATAAATTTGTTATCTCGATTATTCTTTATTTATCACAGTACTTACAAACTGGTTTCGATTCGAAAAAACCGGCCAAGTCGGACTCGGGTCGGACCGCGCAAGATTAGAGTCGAACTCGCGCACCGAGGGTCCGTAAAAAATATTTTTACAGTACATTTGGTGCTACATTACCGCACGAGTGCGGTAATCAGCAGATTACGTGCATATGTCGAAACTTTAAAGAGCCATATGTACTGTAAGACGTTGTACGATACACGTGCGTATAGGTAATTCGCAACTCGTGTCGATTTAAAACACTCCCTTCGGTCGTGTTTTAATTTATCACCACTTGTTGCGAATTTCCTGTTCTCTGCACTTGTATGTACGTAATGTACTATTATTGGAGCCCGGTATGTACTAAAACTACGACCTATTTAGGGTTCCATAGTCAACTAGGAACCTTTATAGTTTGGCCATGTCTTTCTATCAGTCCGAGGCTTTGCCCTGTGATTATGAGTGCTAGAAAGCTGCAATTTGGCATAGATATAAAAGCAATAAATCTGACAAAGTGGTGAAATGCAATCTACTTAAAAAAATTAAAGTGTGGATGATTTTTTTTGCTTAACCCAATGTTTTTGGATAGGTCTTTCAAAATGAATAGTGGTATTTATCAAACACTTTTTGATAAAGTGAATATTTTCGGAAATAGGTATTCACTCCAAAAGAAAAGCTATTGTTCTGGTTGGTATTTCGAACTATGGGTCCAAAAATATAAAAAAACATTCATGAAAGTAAAGCTTAATAAAGACTTTCAATAAAAACTATAGCGGACATGAGCTGTTTTGTTTTTGAGTTATTGTAAAAAGTCTTCCCTTCTTAGTAAAAGACGTATAAAACGCTGCGAAGGTATTGCCTTTTGTTTGTTTTTTTTAAGTAAGTGCATTAGGCAACTACGGAACCCTACACTGAGCATGGCCCGACATGCTCTTGGCCGATTTTTTTAGTAAGTTCTTTGGGCAACTACGGGATCTTCCACTGAGCATTGCTCGACATGCTCTTGGCCGACTTTATATACTATTTTGGTATGGAACCTTAAAAAATAGCAAAGGCTATAGTCGGATTTCCATAGTAAGTCAGCCCTTGAATCAATTTGACTCGGGGTTTTTTTTTGTGAGTACCTCTTACGGTGATAAATACTTAAGCTGAGTATCAACATCCTACTAGTGACAGTTTTTGACTTATGATTTTTTAATTTTTTTCTTTATCGCATCGTTTTTCGAGATCTATTAAAGCGATTCGTTACAAATTTTAAAATAATGTTCTTTATTTAGATATGCATCGAGACCCTAAAAGCGTATAGTAGTTGTCATATAAAAAAAGAAAAAAAGATCAAACAAAAATTTTACTTTTTTTTACAAGCGGTCGTGAAGTGGTGACACCTCTGTTTTTTTCTAATAATAGGCCATACATTGGCCTACAACTTGCATAAATATCAAAATTTTCTAGGTAGTACTTCCTACCAAAAATCCGCTAAATGTGTGGTCAAGTTCTGTATTCAATAGGCGTTACTCAATGTAGTATAGGAACTCTTCGATTATGTTTGCGTTTTCTTATCAGTTTGTCGTATTTAAGAGTAAAATTATAATGACAACTTAATGTCATTGTGATGCAAGTTGTTTATTGAATTATTTATCGGCCATTATCATTTTAACAACGTATTTGAATAATATTTAGCTGCAATGAATCCGAATGGTCAGATGTCTAAACTTATATTTACTACATTGAGTAACGCCTATTGAATACAGAACTTGACCACATTTTTGCGGATTTTTGGTAGGAAGTACCGCCTAGAAAATTTTGATATTTATGCAAGTTGTAGGTCAATGTATGGCCTATTATTAAAAAAAAAACAGAGGTGTCACTACTTCACGACCACTTGTAAAAAAGAGTAAAAATTTTGTTAGGTCTTTTTTTTCTTTTTTTTATATGACAACTAGTATTCGCTTTTTGGGTCTCGATGCATATCTAAATAAAGGACATGATTTTAAAATTTGAAACGAATCGCTTTAATAGTTCTCGAAAAAAGATGCATTAAAGAAAAAACTTAAAAAAATCATAAGTCAAAAACTGTCACTAGTAGGATGTTGATACTCAGCATAAATATTTATCACCGTAAGAGGTACTCACAAAAAAAACCCTGAGTCAAATTGATTCAAGGGCTGACTTAATATGGAAATCCGACTATTGGCTATGAGCACGTGAAACGTCAAACGTCAAAGGTCCCGAGACAATGTCAAAATTTAGAGATGTCAAATAATGACACATGAATATTTTATTTACTTTAGTAAACGAGAAAGACCCCGTATTAAAAATTTTACTGAAATAAATAAGAGAATAAATAAATACATACAAACGAAACGAATCGTAGGAAACCGTTAAGAAACCAATAGAAAACGTGAAAGTAAATTTGACAGTGGTCCCCGGTAAGTACACATTTCTGCCATGGTGTGCGCTACGATCGCCTAGCTTACCCCCACCACCTACTTCGCACATAGCCAATAGCCTTTGTTACTCTTTGGTGCCTAACAACACATTGACTCCATCTATCGGCGTCCATTGGTTTCAGCAAACTGTTAAGAAGAATCAGTGTTGCTAAGTAAAATAAAAACTCGTACAAAATATCGTACCAAAACACAATAAATAATGCAAATGGCTTTTTCAAAATCTGATGGTTCCGTCATGCCACTACTCCCCTAAGCTAGTTTTAACTAGCTATATCCGTTTTTGAAATTTACCTTATTTTCACCATTGCATTGTTTTAAACCATCACAGCCATGGGTGCGACGATATCTGACACAATCCAAATCATATTGATATGAACGCGGGAACACATCTTGGTGAACTGTGGAAAAATAAAGTACGGCGTACTTATTCTACTATTTCGGAAATTTTCCATTGTGGGTACATTTTAGAAAGCAATTGATTGTAGTTAGGTAAGGTCTATTCAGAGATGTTTTAAGAAGCATGCTCATTGAGAGGGTATCGCACCGCACCTGGTTTGACCACCTTTGTAGTCATTTCATAGTCGTAGTAAGCATCGTGGAGTGTGTACGCATTGGCGCCCGGCTTGTCAACCCAAAACGCCTTGTCTTTCAACACCATTTGGTCTTTGACGGCGTCAGGCAGTTCTTTAACCGTTGGCCTAAGAAAATTCATCGGGTCATCGCTGTTGTTAAGGTTTGGTTGGAGTGTAGGAAGAAATAAGGAACATTGCGAATTAAATGACTATATTCAACCTCGGCGGGCACAAGGTCAGCTCCCTGGTGAGCGGCTGCAGGTACTTGCTGATAGTGCGCTGTGTCAAACGTGGCGGTCGTCCAGGGGTTAGGCTTTCATCCGTAACAACCGTCATTGGCATGCGGACATCGAGAAGATAGCTGAAAAATAAATGAACTAATTAACATACATGCTATCATTGTTAAGTAGTTAGGTACCTGGTACCAAAGAGGCAAACCATTGATAAACAGTGTGGCCGGCACTGTGTATAACGGGTGATAACAAAAAAATGAGAATACATTTGGGCAACAATAAAATTAATACCATCAACCCAGAAAAGAAATTGTTCAAGAAGTTGTTGCTACCTCTTATGAGAATCGTAGACTTCATTTGTTTTTTTTTATTATTTTGGCATCATAACCAAAAACACTGAGACTACGCTTTGTACAGTTTTACAATTTCAACATAAGCTTGGGTAAAATGTACACAGTAGACCATTTTAACAAGGAGAAGGTGCCAATTTCTACTATTTACAGAATCCTAGCATCCTTGACCGTAGCTCGTAAAAGTGGCAGCGGTCGATCAGCGTTTGGCCTGACAAAGAATCTTCGCACTGCTAAAAAAACGATTCAGTTAATAGAGGCCAATAACATTCAATTTGTGCCAAAAACACGTAACCCCACAAATCTTCCACAATGTCGCCCGATTGAAGTTTTTTTCGGTCAATTGAGCAGTGTGGTTTATAAAAATAATTGGAGAGATGAAAATTGTGCCCAACTTATAAAAAAATCAAGACATGTGTTCGAAAAATGGACAAAAATGCCATCCAACGGTCTTGTTCCAACATCATATCCTGGCTTCGACGAACAGCTGATCACGGGCCTTATTCAAATGTACACTAACGTTTTTGTAAATATTACTCTTCTATATATTCTACAATATAACTATTTTTCCTAACATCACAAGAGTTTCTTTCAAATACCTCCACAATGTATTCTAATTTTTTGTTATCACCCGTTAAAATATCACATTAAACATATTTTTGTCACTGCAACAACAACAACGAACTACCAAAATACGTCTACTTATGTAATTTCAATTGAATGCCCACCCTTTCTCAATTTGCTTAAATTTTATTCCTTTCTAATAATCTTATTGGCATAGAACTCCGTAAATTACGACGTTGACCACAAATAAAATCCAGAAAATATGTAATGTTTAATATATAGTGCATACAATTTTATTATACATAACATCAAACCAAGCAAGCACGAGTGCAACATCCTGGCCAATGGTAACGATGACACAGCTCCGACTTCCTCGAAGAAACTGGACTCATTAAACATCTACGACTGGCACAGATAACTTGGCCACAACTTCAAGAATAAAATCATTTTTTGAATAAGAATTCGTAAGAATAAAATCACGCCGATTTTATTCCCGTCAAAATTATTCAAATAATTTCGTCGGGAATAATATTTACGCGAAACAATTGAATGGGAATAACTTATACTTATTCAAATAAAGTTATTCATGATTTTTTATATTTAATAATATTTCACGAATAAGAATGAAGTCTGGTCCGGCCACATGAACGCCAACGATTTAAAAGTCCGCAGTAACCTCGGTTCTCCATACAACCGTAGTTTTGCTGTCATTTTAAAACGCCAAGCTAGAATAACATGAAACTTTGTATTCACAATGGGATCCGGCATATCTAGGTCGGAAATTAGTTGTTTCTGTTGCTTGAAATTATAATAGAGAAAAAATACGGCGATTATTAATCTATATATATAAATGCGTATGTCCTGACTGACTCATTCACTCACTCATTAACGCACAGCCGAAACTACTGGGGCTAGAGAGTTGAAATTTTTACTGTAATTCAGGTTAATGGCGTAGACAACCAATAAGAAGGGGTTTTCAGAAATTCAACTGCTAAGGGGTTGAAATGGGGGTTGAAAGTTTATACGTGGATGGAGTAAAATTTTAGGTGAGAGACTTGAAACTTTGTGTATAGACTCCTTATTACAATACTAGAATAGTGATTTTAGCGTTTTGGAAAAATCTACCCCTAAGTGGGTTAAATAGGGGTGCGAAGTTTGTATGGGTATGGAGTAAAATTTTAGGTAAGAGACTTGAAACTTAATGTATAGACTCCTTATTACAAAACAAGAAAATTAATATTAAGGTTTTGGAAAAACCTACCCCTAAGCGGGTTAAATAGGGGTTCAAATTCCTGACTGACTGACTTAATCAACGCCCAGCCCTAACCGTTTGACCTGCAAAGCTGAATATTTCACAGTAGGCTGTTTATATGACGTAAGTAACCACTAAGAAGGGATTATAAGAAATTAAACTTCTAACGGGGTAAATTTGGGGTTGAAATTTTGTATGGAGTTTCTGTGATTTTTAAAGTAAAAGTGTGAGATTTTGTACAAAGACGCTTCATTTAAAGATATGGAAAGTACTTTCGCGGTATTTTGAAATTCACCCCCTAAATGCGTAAAATTGGGATTGGAAGTTTGCATGGAAAACGTGTAATTCTTTGAATAAGAAGTCTAATATTCATTATACAGATCATCAAGAAGCTAGAATACTAATTTCAACGTTTTTGGAAATTTATCCTCTAAGGGGGTTTGAGTATAAAATTTTGTATGGAGGTCGTGAGATTTTTAAAGTAAAAACATCGGGTTTTCGTACCCTTTATCTAAAGATATAAAAAGTACTTTCACGGAATATCAAAATTCACCCCTACAGACGTAAAATTTTGAATTAAAAGTTTGTATGCGCTTTTCACACATAAACATCTTATTCACGGATAAGAAAATTACTTTTAGTGTGTTATTAGACCTTAGTCCTTTATTTTGATTAAAGGAGTGATGGTTAATATGTGGCAAAATCATGCATAGGTCCGTTCTTTTCATTTTAAAAATATATAAATAATCGTATGACATTTTTTTTGAACCGCGAGATCTTCGAGAAGACAAGTACGGTTGCCAGTTTGTTGCACTTTTAGCACCACCACAGGGGTCGTTGTAGGGAAACGGTGGGTAGTTCCTACGGACGTGGTGCAAATTCGAATCCCCTTTGTCAATTGACATGAGCCCCTTCGGCACTTGAGTGCATGGGCAACTTGACTGTTAGAAGTTCTCAAGCCGCCCGAAGGCCTCTAACTTGGCTTAACGACTGCTGTCGTAGACAGCAGTCGGAATCAACGGCTTAGCGTGCCTTCCAAAGCACGGGAGCGCTCAATTAGTTACCATTCAAAGCGGTCACCCATCCAAGAACTGACCTGGCCCCATTTTGCTTAACCTCGCATACCGCACGTGGTACACGGGCGCTGCTGGGCCACGAGCGCATATAGGTTACATTAATACCTTGGGCCACGAGCGCATATAGGTTAGTTTTGTTTGAACGTTCCTTATTTCCAATTTAGATGTTTTTAATAACTCTGTACACACAAAAAATATATAAGAGGTACCCTCGACCACTTCTCCAAAACACTTAGACGGGTGACGATGAATATCTTCAATAAAGGAGATGTCCAACTGACGGTGATCACACAATAAAGATTATTGAATTAGAGTTGGACAATAGCTGGGTAATGCCTTACAATTAAGTGCTGTTCCGTACTTTCATTGCTCATATTAATGGAGAGTTATGCAACTCTGTTCAAGGTATCAAATAAACCAAGTGTGTGAACTAGGGTTATCGGGCGGCTTTGACTCTCGAAAATGAGAATGATGAGATAAACATTTATGAAAGCAGCCAATGCATAAGTAGCTCCGAAGCTGTTTTGAGGATCTTGAAGTTTCCCATTCATGAAATGTTTCCTCCTGTCGTACCTCACTGTTCAACTTGAAATGGTCAGCGTGTATACTTCACCTCCAACAAACATCTTTAGAAAAGATAGACATTAAAAAGTCCACCTTAGACTACGTTACTGGCTTTCTTTGAAATGCACCCGAAAGCATAACCGCTCCTAAATTGTATAAGGAAGTGCTACAATAAACATTAATTCTACCTATTGTTGTAAATTTCTACATAATAAATACGATTTCTTTCGCATTACCAGAATGGAAGTGTGTGCGTGGTAGGCTACCTAAGTACAGTTTATTGTTCTGCGCGTGCGAAACCGTGGGCAAAAGCTTGTGTTTTCATACAAGACGCGAAAAACTCAAAAACTCGCTGTATATTTATTCTATTACAATTTCTAGCTACAGAAACTAATCTCCGACCTAGATATGGCGGATCCCATTGTGTATGCAAATATTCATGTTATTTCAACAAGGCGTTTAAATTGAGAACGAAACTACGTTTGTATGGAGAATCGAGTTCAGCCGAGCGTATTGGGGACTCTTTAAATCTTGCACTTCAAAATCAAAACCTACTTAACTTGAACTTCCATGTATCAGAAAGATTACTGGATTGCGAAATCTGCATCCTAGTTAAAATACACCCAGTACCACCTCTTCGTGAGAAAACCACTAGAAAATCGTTTACACCGATGTCTGTGGACCTATCCGAACACCCAAAATAAGCGGAAACAAATACTTCGCCACATTCATTGATGACTACAGTCACTACAGTTGGGTGTACCTACATGCTGAAAAACAAGGGCGAAGTCTTAGAAAAATTCCAAGAGTACAAACAGATGGCTGAAACTTACGCAGGGAAGAAAATTTAAGCGTTATAATCGGATGATGGCACCGAATATGTCAATAGAGAATTTGACGCCTACCTGAAATGCTGTCGAATACAATGGAGGCTTAGCGCGCCTTACACCGCATATCAAAATGGAGTAGCCGATTGAAAAAATCATACTCTAATCGAGAAAGCAAGAGCCTTACTCATCGATGCTATGGCACCGTTGAAGTATTAGGGCGCAGCTGTTATGACTGCCAACTACATACCTAACAGGAGTCTTAACAGTGTTATCAAGAAAAAAACACCATTTGAAGTATGGGTTGGCCGAAAACCGTGCATCAATCACCTGTAGGTACATATGTGGCTCTAAAACTTTTATTCTCGTCAAAGGCACTAATGGCCATGAAATCGAACCAAAAGCAATTCCCGGCACGTTTATTGGATATTGTGAAACCTCCACAGCGCAGCGTTCAAAACTATTATAGTTCTTTTACCTGCAGAAAACAAAGTGGTCACATCAAAAGATATCGGCGTGATAAAATCCATGTTTTAAGACGAAACAAACAAGAAAGATATCACCGATCTCTACAAAGATGAACCTTCAAAAACTTCAGTATCAAAAGTTACCATACACTTTAATGACATTGAAAATGTAGATGACGCACTACTCGAGAGCACTAGCGATACTGACAGCGACAATGAAGATCTCGATATGACAACACGTTGCGTTAAAATTTAGTCAACAGCTGAAGACGTTGAACGAGCGGAACCACTGGATTAAGAAAATACTGAAAGCGACTACGAATCCTTTTCTGGTTCTAATCATGTCGATGTTGACGAACCTGCCAATGCTGATTGCAAGATCTTTGAGAAACAGGTCGGAAATCTCGACTCCTAAAAGATACGACGATTTTATATTGGCAACTTCTAAAGAGATTGAAAGCCTTCACAAACGGATAGAACCTCAAACTTTTTAAGAAGCTATAGAATTTCCTGATAAACACAAATGGCAGGAAGACATGAAGGACGAGATGACCTAATAAAGACAATCACACCTGGGACCTAGTTGATCTACCTAAAGGACGCCAAGCCCTACCAAGCAAATGGGTGTACAAAGTAACCCTGATAGTTCCTTCAAAAGCACAAGGTCAGAATGGTCATTACGGGCTATTCTGAGATACCTGGAGTGGACTACGACAGGACGTTCAGTCGTTCCTAGCAGTAGCTGTCCGCGAAAACCTAAAACTGACTCAGTTTGACGTAGCCACCGCCTTTCTTAATGGCAAAAGTAAGGAAGAAATATATATGAAACAGCCCAACTCTCAAGTTCTATCAAGATGGAACGAGACGAGTCTGTCAGTTTAAACGCAATTTATAAATAACGCTGCTGGAATACCTGTGGGTATTGCAGAGTTTCTGATATTGTCAGGATTCAAACAGAGCGAGGCGGACCCATGCTTATAGGTACGTGCGAAACAGAGATCAATCGAAAGGCCGTAGCAGGATAAGGGATAAAAAATGCCCTTCATGATTAAGAGCTAGTATTTTTTCTGTAGTTACTTACATCTAGTCGACTAGTTGTACATTTGTGCCAATTTTTGTCGAAAAATTCCGAGTGGTTCGGCCGGGAAAAAATTAAATCCGAATTCATGAAATATGGCATTACTGTAAAACTATTAACTATTAACATACTTACTTTTTTCATTTTAGTTGATTAAATAGTATATATGTCCTGTAAGAAAATTGAGTCTCTATCTTTAACATTTCTGTAAAAAAACGTAAGTGAAAATTTCAGTTTTTTTTTATATTTCTTTAGGAGTTACCACTCTAAATGTCATGTCTAAAAAAGCCTTATTTAACGTTCTATCAGTCATATTAGTATGATATTTAAAATCGAAAAGCAACAATGTCAAAGTTAAAAAATATTTAGTTAATGTATTGTTACATTTTATTCTTACACCATTCTAACACCGCCAAAGAACTTAAGCATAAATCTTCTTTGTAAAAAGTAAAAATATAACCAATTTTTAACATTTACATTAATATTAGCCTGAAAATATACTGATGTCAGTTGTCGCCATTTCAAATTGTAAACCAAAAACTGTCTTCTTCTAATCACCATCACCATTTCTAAATATAGGTAAACCTTACTAAATATTTTATCAGATATATCAATCTTTAGGCTCATCTTTAGGCTTAAACGGTCAGTAACTATAAGTTTTGTTGAAAAATTCAATACTAGCAGTATACAGAAATATAATAGATAAAAACTTTGTACCTACCCACGAAATAGTTAAAATAATAAGTAATAATAAATATCTCCGGACTGACTCATTCCATTTTAAAAACTTATTATGAGTGTATATAGAATGGACCTTTTGGATGGATAAACTTAGGCTATATTTTCATCCGCGACATCCCTTGCGTTATTTGTAATACGCGAGCGAAGCCGCGCGGGGCAGCTAGTTTTTAATAAAAATCTCTAACCCACCTTTCAGTTCCCCATCCAGGGGTTCTACTCCGAAATTCGAACTTCGTATGGTGCCGTCCCTTTCACTCTCCTGTCATACACTATATGCGTCAAAGGGACGGCACCATACGAAGTTCGGATTTCTAATTTCGGAGTAGACCCCCAGATCTCAATGCATCATCCGTCATGTCGTTCCGAAGTAATTAAAACTAAATTCGAACGTTCCTTATTTAGCATCCACCACCTTTACACAGCCATAAAAAATACTAATCCTACTTTCAGTTGTTTTTATTTTGTAGTATTTTTCTCACTTTAATGAAGTGAAAAATTTTGTGTTACACGATGATTGTCTGCCAATACGTCTCGTGTGTTGCAACAGTCGCTAAGCTTAGGATTCTATTTTAGAACCACTCGCTTTGCTCAGGGTTATATTTTCGAACCACGAGCGAAGGTTCAACCATAGATTCAATTCACTAGCTCGTAGTTCAACTCTAGGCTCAACTTTAGAATATGCAACACCGAGTTTAGCGTTAATATTTTTTTTTATAAACAGTAGGTATTCATGATTAGAAAGCATTCCACAAAATTTCAAGTTGCGTAAAAAAAAATTGGACAGTTTCTATACTAAAATCGGTAATAAACACCACGCCATGACAGTCAGATGATTACGTCACTCACGTCACTGGGGCCTAGGTATGTCAAAAACCGAATCAGAGCACCCCACTATCCACGTGGTCTTGTCTGCCCTACCCCTAGAGTGTATACAAAAATTCGGAGGCGCGAAGGGAGAGCAGCCCTCGCCCGCCGTGACAAAGCGCGGGAACCGTGCGAGGTGGAGTGGCTGAGCCTGGTCGCCGAAGGCGACCAGCAAGGCGAAGCTGCGGAGCCGAGCATGAACGACCGTGCTTTTTTACGCGAAGGCGGAAGGGCTGCTCGTCCCGCAGCGCCGGAGCTAAGGCGGAGTCGGACTGTCATGGCGTGGTATTATTTACCTATTAGTATAGAAACTTTTAACTTAACTTTTTTTTTCTCTTAAACCGTACGTCTCCGCAACTTGAAATTTTGTGAAAAGCTTTCTAATAGTGAGTACTATTTATAAAAAAAATATGACCGCTAAACTCGGTGTTGCATATTCTAAAGTCCTTCCAACTCTAGAACCCACTCGCTAGCTCGTGTTTCAATTTCTCACTCGCGGTTAAAATATAATTTTACACCCTTGTATAACAGATGACTAATTTATCATTTAATTATAAATGAACTAACTAAGTTACCTTGAGCATGCAGTTTCATTCATCCATTTTCCGCATAGGTATTCCTACTTACCTATTTTATTAATTATTATTTATTAGCCTTAATTGGTAAGTACCTACTTGTTTGGGTCATAGCCAGCAAGCATAGGTACATTGCTAGGTGGATCGGTAGGATGTCGTTTTTTTGATTCCATTTTAATATTTATGTTTGCTTATACTTATATCGTTGTCATTGTTTGATTCATTCCACTTTAGATTTAGGTACTATATTTATACAAAATAAACTGTCTTTAGTATGACAAAACCTATCACTCATGTCATCAACATGTCAGCCAATACGTCATTTATAATACCTTTATTTCTTTTTTACAAAGCTACAAGTAGGTATCATTATCATGAATAGAGGAGAGACGATTGACGTAAGCGATACACATTGACGTGCTTGCAATGTAGCATTAATGCAGGTGGCAGCAGCGTCACCACTGGTAATGAATTCCTGGCAACATTATGTTTTTTTTTTCATCTCGTATTATAACAAAGAGAATATAATCACTACGTTTTAAGAGACGGCACTCCATACAAAATGTTATTTTTTTATAAATGTATGGCCATCTAGTCCTAGTCCTTTTTTTTTTTTTTTCTTGGCCATGGATACAAAGTCCTTCAGCCGAATCGATTATATTCTCTTTGGCCGAATCCTAGTCCTTTAATTTAGTGTTGCCATTTAACTTGCTTGTCAAAGTCAGTGTTGCGAAAAGTCGATAATAGTGACGTCCTCGCGTAAAAAAGGTTTTCGATAAATATCGATAAAAGCGGCGACTGGTGGCCTTTCTTTAATTTAATATTTTTCGTGTATGTTATTAATAAAACAATTGTTTAATCACTTTAATCTGTTTTTATTTACACATAAAAGAAACTATAGAAACAATACACTTCCAAGACACAAAATATGGTGTTAAAACAAGTAAAGCTAAAGCTCATCAAAGACTGATAAGAAACGTTCTCTTTAACTATAATAGTAACTATCTAGGTATTTGTGTCCGGAGCCGAAACTTAGGGTTACAATTATGCTGTCTGAGGATTTCTGTAAAGAGATATCGCACATGGTGCGTAGAAAATGGCATTAACCACCACGCCCATACGTAAAGCCCGGGTTGAGGCACTGGTCCCACCGCCGGCGAGTTAGCGATAAGCTCATACAAAAACACTCGCTTCTCGCCCGCTCGCCCACTCGTTCTAGTATTAAATTCTACTCGTTTATCGCTCGTCGCCGGCGGTGGGACCAGTGCCTGATGCAATGATACATTATTTCAGAGGCCGCGGGCCGGGAAAAAGCAATTCGTGGCTAAGTTAATTTTGACACACACAAAAACGTCATATTTTCATTGCGTGTCTGAGAAAAAAAAAATGAAACCCCTATTTTACAAACATAATCAATCATAACAAACCACAAATCTATTACAGACAACTGTACCGAAATTCTTATGGCGGACAAGGCAAGGTTAGGAATAAGAGGTTACAGGACCGCACCGATAAAACTAAATGGGAAGGTAATACTGACATTGGTATCACAGTTACACACAAGTATCTGGGACATGTTGTGACTTCTGACATTAGAGACGATGCAGATTTTGAACGGAAACTGAGAGCATTGTCTGTGAGAGCTAATATTCTTCAGAAATGTTTATTTATTTTTAATTTTCATTTACGCTTTTTTTTACATAAAAGTTAAATATAGAGACTCTATTTTCATACAGACCAATTATACTATTTTCTAACAGAACAAATATGCTACGGCATTTCTTCAGTAAAATTATTTTGCTATGCCTTGCTGCTGAGCTTTCTTGCAGCTTGCTGCCAACATTTCTTCTCTATGAGAAAATTTTTCGTTTATTCTGGCGCATTGCCTACGTATTAACAACCTTCCTAGTCGGATATATAATGCGTTTATTATAGCGTGCGCATGTTGCGGACAAGTTAACCATGTCGCGTTACAATTTACTTGAAACAAGGTTACACACAATTCACAAATATTTTTTTCATGAAGCCGTGGAATGATATCTTTTTCGAAGACATCGCAAGCCTGCTCTATTAACTTGCATAAATTAAGTGATGGATACGTTAGTGATGTTCGCTCCGGCCACCATTCTCGTAGTTGAATGTATGCATACACCGTGCTGTCGTGACTTCCTGCAACCAGTGCATTTTTGCATACACTACACTGATTATTTTTTGTCAGCAAAGATGCAATGTATCCACTCACGTAAACACAGGCTTGTTTATCAATATTCGACAGTAATTCTTCTGTTATATCTTGATAGTCTATATCATCCTCGATATGAAGCACTGGTACGTTTTCTTCCAGAACATCGGGTTCTTGCATATCAACTTCATTCTCTTTGTTTGTGTCGCTCTGTTGACCAAAAACTAAATGATGAAAGTCCGTCAACAATGTTTTCTCATCTTTTTGGCAATTTGACCCACGACTATGCGGCGCACTCATTCCTGACACTATTGAAGTCTTTAAAGCTCCAATGAACCCGGTAGCCGTGGGATTTTTGTTGGTTGGGCTGTGTTGCCGAATCAGGCCAAATAGGTTTTCGAGAGCATCCTGATTCAGTTGCCTTAAATTTAGGTATTTGAATCCTATATTACGGACGTGATGCCACAAGTCCTGGAGGGAACTTAAAGATGTTAAGTATCCGTTGACACACTTAACATTTTTATTCACCTGTCCATTTTTTAAGAAGCGCATAGCGGATAGTTTTTGTCTAAAATCTGCCCATATCTGCAAGTGGTTCGTTTTCACTGAAACGTTTTCTCGAATGCCCCTTTTTCTGTCATCATTGTTTGAAGGGCCATTGGTGCAGTCAAAGAGGCGGTCCAGTTCATGCACAACCAA
The DNA here is from genome assembly GCA_905163555.1 of Notocelia uddmanniana. Classification (NCBI taxonomy): domain Eukaryota; kingdom Metazoa; phylum Arthropoda; class Insecta; order Lepidoptera; family Tortricidae; genus Notocelia; species Notocelia uddmanniana. The sequence continues at coordinate 51,264,613 of LR991052.1, forward strand.
TGCAGTGTCCATGATCTCAGAGGACTTTACTGGGTCTGTCTCTGCCTCTGCTAAGAGTTTAAGGACTGCAGAAACCGTTGTGCTCAGCATCTGAGCCGCATACTTCACTTTCATTTTGGCCTTAAAACTTGGAGCAACGTGATTTTCTGTCACTTTACTGAGGTATAACAATGTCTTATTCTTTTCTTGAACTTTCACCAGGTGAGACCATTTCGCTTTTCTCCCATTGAAGAACATCTCCCCACAGTTTAAAAAATTATTTCTTATGGATTTAAACAAGTGGGGGATATCGTAAAGAATCCAAATTTTTTTCGATTCTACCAGAAACGAATTCTGATTATCTTGTTCGTTTGTAGCACTAGTTTGTCCTGTTTTTAAAAGTTTCAAAGCTCCCATGTTTGTGGGACCTTGATCGCAGACTGTAGCCACGATGTCGAAACCTGTAGTTCTCACAGCTTTAATTACATCTTTTATTATCACCGATAACTTGGCTGATGAAATTGTGCCCTTAACAAAGTAGTAAGCAAGTGGTTGCTTAAATTTGTTATATAACCCTTGTAGCAACAAGACTAATGCATGGTCCGCTACAGCTTCGCTTCTTTTTTCGTCGGAGCTATCACCAAGATCTTGGAAACCTTCCACTTTATCTGATGCAATATCGTAAATCAGTCTTGGCTTTAATGAAATTTCATCGAAGCATAAAACGCAAACTTTGTTTTTTTGTTCTCTGTTTGCGGAAATATTTTTCAAATGCTGCAGCACTGGCTGGTTGATGCCTGGTTCCATGGGAATTTTTTTTAGTACATTATTTAATGTTTTTATGCCTGGTAGTGGCACCAAATGTTGCAGGTACCTGTAGGCTTTCGGTGAACGCTTATAAATTGCGAGAGCGGTAATTTTTTGTTTGGTTGTGTACCTTTTGCCTTGAGGTTTCCGTCTTTGATTTTTTATTGCCGATACAATAAGTTCTTTTAATACGGTTGACTCCAACGACTCAATAAGTTTTGCACTCTTTTTAAGTGATGCTAACTGGCATTTGGTAGACTGCAACTGCTGTAGTAATTTTCGTTTCTTTGGAGAGGCATCTGAAAATTAGATGTAATAATTAATTGTAGATAAATACAATAATTCCAAGAAAGATTTTGTGTTTTGCCAAGGAGTCTCGTCTATTTTTGCAAATAAAAAATATTTAAAAAAAGTAATTCGATCGTCGAACAACGCTGCGCGGCGCTCAATGGCAGATCAGTAACGTTTATTCGCGGTGTCTTTGTCTACTCAAAGCGGTGTCTATATCATGAATGACAATGACAAATTACGCATATTATTCTTTTCGGGAGGATTAATTTTATTCATTTATTTATTTTCTAGATGATCATTCCCTATAAATGTATTTACCTGCATCCATATTAGTAGTTGACTTCCGTTTTCTTGTCAATGACTCGGTGGTTTGCGAGAAGCTCGTAGACGGAACTGAAATAACATAATTAAACACAATTTGAAAACTGTTTCTCCCATTACCGTTATTAACGCTGTTTATAGTACGTGTTGTTATTGTTACGGGAAGATACTTCATTTTCGGAATCCAGCGCCATGTGTTAGCATGTTTTTGGGCATGTCTCCTCGATACCGAAACTGCCAGGAGACAACCGCTAAGCGGTCGGTCTCCCGAGTAATGACGTCATCAAAATTTACACCACCGCGTTTTGAAATGTATCTCTCTCTCTCACGCACCCAAACTATGCAACGCACATGCACGTGTGTGTGTATCAAATGATGCTGAATAAATATGCCGGAACTCACTACTACATTAAAATTCGTTACATTCTCAGAAAATAATACTAGGTATTAGTAAACTAATAAGAACGTCAGAAAAAATCTGTGGATATTTAGTATTTTATTTTTTTAGGATATTAAATGCTGAGGTAGGTACCTTTGGCCAGCATGATTTCAATGTCTGTAGATAATAATATCTTCTTAATGTATAAGCTTAGATTATGATTAAGCTAAGATAATTATCTGCAAATTATTGTTCTTGATTGTTTTATAACACCATTCATGTTTTGGCAATAAAGTTTATTATTATTATTCTCTTTATTTATTTGTTGACATAAGTTAGGTTTTTACAATAAATTTATAAAAGGTAAAATATAAAAATACACGTACAAAATATAAAAGCATTATAAAAAATCAAACCTAGAGTGCCGCCGGCAGCGAGGCGGGACGTAAGCTAGCGGTGGTTAGGGAGACAGGAGTACCGCCTTCTGTACCTGACCCTTGACTTGACCCAGCTATCTAGTGAGTCTCTTTGTTGGTCGAGACTCTTCCCAATTAGACCGTGACTATCGACTATCGGGACACTGATCGTACAATCAACATCCCACATGGCGGCTACCTACGTACATGCTAGCCTTGTCATTCTCGGCCTTCACAAGGTTCTCATCATGAGGGATGGTGATGTCGACGACCACTGCCTGTAGTATTTAATTCGCTGAACCGCTTCCGTCGTCATTTCTTCAAACCGCCAAACACATTAAGCCAGTCGGAGTAATCAGTCAAACAACTGTGTCTATACGCTGGTTCAATAGGAATTGGAAATAATGTTTTAAACCGTTAGCAATGAGCAATGACCAACTGTGTCTACGTACCAGCATTACAATAGTTAATGATAATTTCGCGAATGTCAAATGGATTGATTAATTAATATTTACACTTTCCCATCACTATTTCACAATAAATCAATTGTCAGTCAGCCGTATTTGTTTAAACTATTTCCAATACCTACTGAACCGTGGTTTATACGCGCCGACATCGACACTATCTCTATACCAAAATTCATCAAATACGTCTCAGTAGTTTAGGCGTGAAAAGGTAACAGACAAACAGATGAACGGAGTTACTTTCGCATTTATAACATTAATTAGTTTTGATTTCGAGGAAAAAACTGTATATTACATACCTGCAACAGTCTCAGAAGTTGGTTTCTGACTCCTTGGCTGTGGCACAGCTTGTTCATCGCCCGTAGATGGAACTGAAATCGAATAAAAGTTGTGTTTTGATAGCTCGTGCAGTTTTCACTCGTGATCACCGTAAGATTATATTATAATATCGACGACCTGTTTAGCCTAGTTAGTAGTGACTCTGCCTCCGAAGCTAGAGGTCCCTAGTTGTTTGGGACTAGGTCGATTTGTGTAACCCTTTAAATTAGGAGCAGTAGATGTTGCAAGAGGAGTTTTGCTACAAGAAGCCAAAGGCTCCACAACGGATTTGTCAGCCTTCATGGGTGTCTGGGCTGCTAATTATCTATCATATCGTCGTTGCGGAAATGTAAAACATTCCACCCTATTGGGTTGAAACTGCATGTGATTGGTGATAGACTTTTACATTATGCTTAGAGAACTATTTAGACAATATGGCTATTTACTAAACTCAATCAAGACAAGAAAGTTTAATTTCTTCTAACTGTAAACAAAGAAGTAATAAATAAAAATAATACTACAAAGCCTCATCTATACTAATATTATAAAGCTGAAGAGTTTGTTTGTTTGAACGCGCTAATCTCAGGAACTACTGGTTCGAATTGAAAAAATATTTTTGTGTTGGATAGTCCGTTTATCGAGGAAGGCTTTATAACATCTCGCTGCGACCAATAGGAGCGAAGACGAGGACGAAGTGGCGGGCAACAGCTAGTAATCATATAAAAAAATTGTACTTACCAATGATTTGTGTTGTAGACGTTGCAGGTAACATTTTGCTAGTGAAAGCCACCACCTCCATGCCGATGTGTGTCTGAGCTGAAATACATAAAATAGTCATATTAAATCTATTCACACTAGGTATGGTAGGTACTTTTACAAGCTTTTATTTATTTATTTATTCCTGAAGAAGGGCTTGAGGAGGTGGTAATATACAAAGAGAAATTGCTTAGTAAAGAGCTGTATAAAAGCACCTTTATTTATAATCTTCTACCTCTATTACACATTTACAATATTAGATTGGATTATTGACTAGTTTGGTGAACGATAAGTTGGCACTGGTTTTCGGTGTTAATCAATGCTTCAGAATTTTTAGTTGCTTACTTACCCTCTATGTCTTGTATGGTAGATGTTGCAAGCTGTATTTGGCTTGTGGAAGCTATGGGCTCTTCAGGTGCGACCACGTCCATGCAAATAGGTGTGTGAGCTAAAATTTAAAAGTTTTTTTATGGGCTTTGTAATTTTATATATAATTTTGAAGACAGTTCGTAAGACCATACAATTAAGAATAATTACAATAACGTGTTCATAGTTTGTGTTGTGGTACATTTAAACTCATCATGATCTAAGGATTCGGGTGGCCCTTAACCTGGTTAATGAATATCCTGTATTTCAGACCATATGTGGCATTTTCTCTAGTGAGACTGACACCAATCGATTTAGGGTGTTTTTTTGTAGCCATCCCATTAATCTGTTTCCACCCATTTGGGCTACTTGTCGAGCCCAGTTTGTCATTATTATTTATTTATTTATATATTATGTAAGCAACTTCCGCAATAAGTACCTTTTGACTAAGATGGCCATATATATATATATCTCATAAAATCAGGTAGTTAGTCTAATATAGAAAAAAGATATAAACATTTATTTATTTACAAAATCTATATTGTATATCACTTACAGATATACTAAAACGTGATATATATTATATTACAAAAAAAAACAGAAACAAACACAACAACAAACAAACAAAATACATACCTACAAACAATTTTTTTTATCACGAAAAACTTAAATGCTTACATGCGGCATCTGTGAATTCAGTCAGAGTGCAGTTAAATAGGTCGTTTTTGGTTGAAATTTGATTGAGCATGTTTATATTTTTTAATCTTTTCTTTTTCCGCCATATATGAGACTTACAGCCAGGGATGATATAAAAAATTTAACGGAAGAAATAAATAGGACGAAAAAAAAATAGAAAAATGTGTTACAAATTTCATATTCCTATTTTCAGCGATTTAGGCTATGCGTTCTCTCACAGTGACCTCTTAAGAGTGTTATTGAGTAGAAGATGTATGTACATAGTCTGCCTGGTTTATTAACATAAAATCACTTACCCAATATATTTTGAGTAGAAGTCGTTGTCAGGGGTGTTTGGCTAGTGGAAGCCACAGGTTCTATAAGTGCCATAGCTAAAACGGGAAAATGATAATATTAGATAATAAACTGCTAGTGTTAGGCCTTTTGTTATGTGTAGCGGGCTGTGTGTGTGTTATAACCAGGGCAAATACACTAGTTACCAGTGTATTTTCACTCAGAATACATGCTTTATTGATTGTTTTTTCATAAAATTATATTCCACAGTTTTGTATGGATGGAAATTAAATAAATCAAGAAATTAAAAAAAAACGTAAATGAAGCCTTTATACAGTCGGGTTTTCATTTTATTATTAATAATGAATCAATGTTATGATAGGCTTTACCCATAGCTCTAACGTTATGGTCCCTGGCGAAAGTGACTAATTTAGGAATATGTTATAAGTTATAACTGCATTAGATAAATGAACAAGCATCTAAATCTGATTCGGTTAAACATAGTAAGTACCACTCTTGTAAAACACAAATTATCCAATTTTTTTTATTAAAAATGGGATTGCTCTTGGCCAGCGTCTAGCCAGGCAATATTATTGATTCATTCCAATAAAAATTATTTAGTTCATTCTGTACATCAGACAGATGTGTTATTTGAAAATCTTTACTTTTTATATATTTTTTCTTTTTTTTATCTGTTTAATAACATTCTCTTTGAAGGCCATAGAAAATAGTTGGATAGTGTTTATTAAATTATATAAAAAATACATATAAAAGATAATCAAACTGATGCTTCCACTCAAAATCAGTCTGATCCATACCTGATTTACTAGCCACATGTGTGGGAAACTCAAGCAGTTGTTGGTCAGTCAAAGGTGATGCAGATAGGTTCAACTTTGGATAGGCTCGTTTCTTAAGCCGATTGCCTTTCTTGTTGATATCTCTTTTTTCGAAATGGTCACCACAAATAAAACGTATTTCGTGCAGCTTTTCTATGGGTATATGCACAAGATCTTCTTTGCCTACTATTTGAACCCATCTCCTACACCTGTAAATAAATTGAAATTCAGATAGGTACTAAACAAGATCGGTACGTTGTGTATGCTTTTAAACCTGTAGAATTAGCTGTACCTTATAGTTAATATGATATAGAATGAATATTATAAAATTGATTGTATAGAATACATATTGTAAATTTTTGACATGTAGTATTAATATTATGAATAAATGAATATGAACATTATAGATAAAATGGGTATATTTATGACAAGTGTAAAGATATGGAAGGTAGATTGGAAAAGCAGTCAGTCATCACACTTCTAGACCACCACATGTGTTATCTAAACCGTGAGTCCTGAATCAAAAGTCTGTTGGAGCAAATATTCACTTCTGCTAGTGATAAATTAAATATCGACATCCATATGATTTATCATAATTAATAAATCAGTAATTATATGGAATATTTTAGTTGAGTCAGTTTTGTTTTTTTATTTATTAAAAATGGGATTGCTCTCTGCCAGCATGTAGCCAGGGGGCAAAGATGAGGCCCAGTTTCAGGAAGCTTTGAATTATGGCGGAGCCTGCTCACAATTTTCACGGGAATCAGTTTACTTTTTACTAACTTTTAAACATTTTAATCACAACATCCTGTAGGGTTCTTACGAATATAATCGAAATCTGTTCATAAACAAGCTACAGCATTCTTCTCCCCATTTTAACCCCAATCTATTTTTTTAAAAGCTCCTGTGAAGAATCAGGTTCTTGATATATCCTCCAAATTGGATTGAAATCCATTCATAAGTAACACTGTTCCCCTGTTCCCCCCTATCGAAAAAAGCTCCAACAAAAAATTACATTATATCTAAAAATATGTATGCCAAGTTTATTGAGGATCAGTCCATAACAACCAATATCTATATAACATTGACTTGAGTGACATAAATGTATTATGTACATTTTTGAAATTGCATTTAATCATTTATCATCACTTTCAACTCGAAATGCTGTGCGAAGAAAGTATGTTCAGAAATAGCTGATCATTCATAATATATATATACGATGAACATACTAGTGCTACTTTCTTTAGTAATAAAATGTTTTCCTTATAAAAACATATATGAAGTCAAAGTCACAAGCAATAAATGACTGACAAAATACATATTTCTTTAATTCAGTACAAAATTTTAACATGTAATTTTAATCTGCAATGCAGGCTTCGTCAGGTGGGTACAACTATAAATCAGCAACAGGCGTCGTCACACACAACAATAAAGCAATCCGCAACAGGCTTCGTCAACTAACCAATAAATAAATATAATACATATTTCAGAATGACATAGCTGTGGTAGGTACGTCATACATTTTTAACAGTATTTATATTAGAAGTTTTATGTGCCCTTGCCTTCGCACCATTGAAACATCAGTACACAATTTCTCCCGTCAAAAAGGCTTTGGTTATAACAGGGTGTTATATTTATTGTTAAAATAAATAAATAGGTGTATTAAGTGTTGAGCTCACATGCCATAAACTTAAAGGACGGATTCTACACTCAATATTATTTAAAAAAAACCGGCCAAGAGCGTGTCGGGCCACGCTCAGTGTAGGGTTCCGTAGTTTTTGTAATTTTTTCAAAAACTATTCAACCTATCAAGTTCAAAATAATTTTCCTACAAAGTTTTTATAAAGTTCTACTTTTGAGATTTTTTTCATATTTTTAAAACTTATGGTTCAAAAGTTAGAGGGGGGGGGGGACACATTTTTTTTTACGTCTGGAGCGATTATTTCCGAAAATATTAACATTATCAAAAAATGATTTTAGTAAACCCCTATTTATTTTTAAATACCTATCTAACAATACGTATATCACACGTTAGGGTTAAAATGAAAAAAACATCACTCCCCACTTTACGTATAGGGGAGGTACCCTAATAAAATATTTTTTTTCCAGTTTTTATTTTACCACTTTGTCGGCGTAATTGATATACATATTAGTACCAAATTTCAGCTTTCTAGTGCTAACGGTCACTGAGATTATCCGCGGACGGAGGGACGGACAGACGGACGGACAGACATGGCGAAACTATAAGGGTTCCTAGTTGACTACGGAACCCTAAAAAACACCATATATGTGGGGGCTAATATCGACCTCCTTGCTGCTACACCCATTTAAATTTTTAATGGTTGTTTTTTAGGTGTGCATATTATAACTATGACATCACAAGAAGTTAAAGTTGCACTGACATATAAACATCAATCAATAATGAAAAGCTAGAAGTAGTGACAAATTATTAAGTAGTGGTAAAGTATCCACACAGATATGAAATATCATATACAAATCTCTTAAAATTAACAATGTTGCATGCATGTCGATATATTTTATATTACCAACTGACCAAACCAAAACCAAACATATGAAATATACTCAACTGATAACAAGTAACTTGACAGAAAATTATTGTATTCACCACCACCCACCATATCAGCCAAAGGACGTCCACTGCTGGACATAGGCCTCCCCCATATTCACGGGGGGTATATGCCATAATCGCCACGCTCGGCATGCGGGTTGGCGATCGCAGTATCTCCACCGCACTCCAGGGATGCTGCTGCCCATTCCCAGTGGTGTTGGGTGTGGTTTTAGGACATACCCGGGTCCATGAATGTCAAATTGTATGCATGTCAAAAATGGTTGTACTTTTAACAGTTTTAACCCACTAGACAAGCGTAACTGGTCTGAGTAATTGTATGGAGTCAGAGTTGAGCATTTCCTTTCAATTCATATAAATGGGTACAAAATGGAATATTAAATTGTCTATTAAACCTTTCTCACAATAATGCCCTGTAGCATATAGTACATGTATAGACTGACCTCTATACACGTGGTAATATTACTTTCAATAGGTAACTAGAATGTACATGTTATAATACTTTACATTTAAGCATAAAAGTAGATAATACAAATTGCACATGAGATGCCCAACGACGAATTTGGTTATACATACCGCAGTTCATCTTTCGGAAAATTTGCAAAGAATCCTGGTCTGTGTCTTTCCCTTATACCGCAAATCTCACATATGCGGCTTTTCCCACCCATAATGAGTCTCTGTCTCGAAAATATCACAAGTCAACAGAACGGAGGAACAGACTGCTCGACTCAACGCTATTATAAGTTCATGAGGAGGATGTAAAATGGATATCACACACGCACAGAACGGAGGAGTAATGGACTCAACTCAACGTCCTGTTCAGTCGCAGAACCAATTTACATAGCACTTGCACTCAACTCAAAAGAAAAACACCATAATAAAATCGCCATTGAATCCGTCAGTTCAACAACATGTCAGTTTTGAATTTGAAGTTGACAAATCTTCTGTCATAATTTCCTTTAATTTGTTAAGTTGGTAAGGGTCGGACCTTCTTCCATACAAAATCCTCTTTATATAGGAGTTACCAAAGACTGGTATTATAATTTCTGACTAGGTAATCTGTGAACATGCACATAAGTCGTAATTCGATCACAATCAAATTCACAATAATTCAATGTAGTGAGAAATAGTTATTAAGTGATTCAGCTTTTATGTTTAGAAACAATGTCTCGGAATATTGTTTTCGAGGGGTGGTTGACCAAATCACCGCCGACAAAACGAATATGGAGAACGGTAAGCTTTAAAGCAACTTTTACCTTTGTTGACACATTGATCCTTGATTTTATCATTATTTGGTTCGCTTAGAAAGTGAACCAAATACTATTTTAATAAATTTATTTATAATTTTGGGCTCATGTTTATAACATATAATTCACTTGTATTTCAGAAATGGCGAAGGAGATGGTTTGCATTGAGACATTCTGGTGAACTGCCTGGACAATATTTTTTGGATTACTATGCTGACAGGAATTGCAGGCGGCTCAAGGGCACTATCAACCTCGATTTGTGTGAACAGGTAATTTATTGGTGTTCATTCACTGAAGGAATTTTGTGGGAATAAAATAAATACCACCATCCACTATACTCACTGATAAAGATAATTCGAATTGTCATAAAAAAATAAAAATGTGTTGTTAGATCACTAATTAACATTCAAGTTTACTGCTCTATTTTAACTACCCATCTGTTTATTGTGATACAATTATTCTTTCAGACTTGAATATCACACAATTGTACAAATGTAAACATGCAATGGTATTGTAAAAGACTGCATTGGCAACCCCAGCTGTTACACTTAAATAATGTAAATGTATCCTGTTAAATGCAATTTTCCTCCCATATTGTAAGCTGTGTGTGTGCTAGGTTGATGCGGGGCTGCATATGGAACGTAGTGGCAGTGGCTCACTAGACCCCAAGCTCCGTGGTTCTGTGTTCACAATACAGACTCAGTCAAGGACCTATCACCTAGAAGCAGATTGTGAAGCAGACATGGAGAAGTGGGTAGATGCGATCTGTACTGTGTGTGGACTAAGAGCAACAGAGGATTCTTCCTCTGAAAATGGTGAGTGTAATTTCAAGTAAGCATTATAAATGGGGTGCATATTTTATACAACATACATGAGGCTACTATGTTTTAGACAATGAACAAGCCAACAACAATTATTGTTACAGTTCTGAATTGCAATACTATTTCAAGTGATTCTGGTTTGTAAGGGGAATTGTTTTCTTATTTATACATTAATAAACTAAATAATATAGTTACATGTCTTATAATTGTATGTCTTCTAATTGGCCACAAATATTTGCATTGTCATAAAATGCCAGATCAAGGAAAATGAGCAATCATTTATTTTACCTAATAACATAGTGTTCCAAATATATAACAGTTAATAAAATAATAATTTTAGTAAATGGGTAAAGTGTGTAATCTTAAAAACTACTGAACTTATTTCTATGAATAACAAAAAAAGAATTATCAAAATTGACCAACATGGCCAAGAGTTATCGGGGAACATACATACATAAAAAAAGCAAACATGCAGACAAACTGAGAACCTCCTTCCTTCTATTGAAGTGGGTTAATAAATATTTGTGGCCAATCTTACACAATTGTACCTAGTCCCAAACTAAGCAAATATTGTACTATGTATGTGTGTTTATATTGATAGATAAATACTTCAATACACCAACATTCAGGAACATTTCATGCACACTGCACAAACAAAGACTCTGATCGGGATCACCAGTTTTATAGGCACAGTCTCTGCAGCCTCAGCTTAAGTGGTTGTCAAGTGAATTTCTGAATATGCATATCACTGAGGGACCAAAAATAAAAATAAGTGGTTAATCAATGGTCTCAAGGACACTGCAGGATGCTTGATGCCACAGTATACAGTAGCAGAAAAAAATCTTTTCTCAAACATGCGCCTAAATGTATGCATTAATGTCACGAAAAGAGGATGCCGGCCAAGAAGTAATCTATGGAGAATGTATGAAACTAACATTATTGTCCGCTGCTGTAACTTTTTAAATTTGCTTACTAAAATCAACTGCACGGCTAGCACAAGACGGCGCGCGAGCTATATCGCGCGTCAGATAGACTATTCGTCTCTATCTAATGAGTACAAACGGAAAGAGATGTATAGTCTATCTCGCGCGCGATATAGCTCGCGCGCCGTCTTGTGCTAGCCGTGCTGATAAAGGAAATATTATATAGAGCCAACCGCCACGATTTTGTATATATATTTTTCTTTTAGGTTTTTCCGTTTTTTTATCGTTCTTGTATTTTTGTAGCATTTTTCGTGTTTTTTGTTTTTTTCCCTCGAATTTTTCGTGAATTTTGATATATTTTTTAGTTTTTTCGTGTTATTTTGTAGCGTTTTTTGTTTTTTGATATTTCTGGATGTTTTAAAGTTTTTTTCGTACTTTTAATTAGTTTTTTGTTTTTTCATGTTTTTTGGTATTTTTTGTAGAATTTACGTGTTTTTATTTAATTTCCGTTATTTTTCATGATGCCTTGTTATTTTTGGACGTTTTGTATTTTTTAGTTTTTTTTTACATTGTAGTTTTTTTATTGTTTTTTTTCTAACATGTTTGAGAAAAGTACTATACAATCCTCGGCCGGAACAGGGATTGCTGGACGAGTTTGGGATAAACGGCCGAGTCGTAGACGAAAACGAAGTATTTCCCTCTCCGCGCTCGAATGTGCAAGTGCGACAGAGAGGCATATATATTTCGTTTTCGGTTCCCGGTAGCACTTCAGTCCGAGCGCGGCGGACGGTCGAAGAAAGTCGAAGAACATTCCGTGTGTCGTCTGTCACACATATAATTTTTTAACTTCCCATGGACCATTAAAATTAGGTGATAAGATAATGTTTATTATGACGTATATTTTAGCAAAAATATCAATATATTGATAAATCGCATTTGTTATTTAGTTGTACGGAACCCTCAGTGCGCGAGTTCGACGCCTTAGCCAGTTTTTCTTACATTTTGAAGTTTATTTCTCATGTAGTAAAATACCCTATTCGTTTTAAAGTTGACGCCTGAGGGCCTACCGCGACCCAAAAACGAACTATCTTCCTCTCTGTCGTTCGAGTCTACATGTGCGAGAGAGAGGCAGATACTTCGTTTTTGGTTCGCGGTAGCGCCTCTAACGTCGGAGTCTACTCCGGGTCTACTCCGAAATTCAAAATCCTATCTTTGTATGGTGTCGTCCCTTTCCCTCCTCCTCAACTCTCCTGTCATACACTATTTGAGTGAAAGGGACGGCACCATACGAATTTCGGAGTAGACCCCCAGTGCCACTAAGTTATGAGATAGAGCGAGATAGGGATAGAATTTTGCTAGACGTTTAAAAGCCATAAGTCACCTAGTAGTTTGTCGCAACAAAATAGAGACGCAGCTTTAAGATGGCGGACAGACTCAGCAAACAGTGGTGTCCTTTACACCATTAATATCATTACAATACTGGGGTGTCAATATTATCGCAGTTTTCAAATTTGTATGGATTCTGCTTCAATATTCACGTGATACTTATCGTGGTATGAATGTATCACGTGATAATAATAACCATGTAACAGGCCCCATACATTCGCTTTGAAAGCGGTTGTTGTGACAATCAGCCTAGCCAGCACGATAGCTTATACCGTTACGTTTTATGTGACGTTTTAATACATTTCGGCCATATAACGTGACGGTATAAGTTATCGTGCTAGCTAAGCTGATAGGTGTATAGAACGCTTGAAAACTACAAAAACAAAACGCTGCAGACGCGGCTTGCCGAATCCACACAATGGGCGATGATGGCCCATCACCCAGAACGCAGCCCAGCAACCTGGCCAACACACCGGACGCAAACACAGTTTACAATTTCCGAACGTACCCTATCCGAAGCTGTCAACCAACGAATTTAATATGGCCGACCTTTTGTCATAAAATTAACACTTTTAAATGCAAAATACGCCACAATCCTAATTTTGCGGATACATATGTTCAACTCGAAATCGTTATTTTTATACGTTCTTCAATTTGAGACAGGTCTCGTTCGGGTCTACCGTACCCCTGCACGGAATTATTAATATAGATGTGATATTCAGTTATGCAAATAACTATATTTAAAAAGAAAATGTAATGAAAACCATTCGTAATAACGTCGATCAATTATCGATAATATTGCATGCATACAGATACTGCCACTGCCTTATCCCGCGCACTCGAAGCTGCGTAAGGTGTTTGCGCCGGCAGGTCGAAGCTTTTTGGGTGAATTTTACAAAGTGAATTAAGGAACTTTAAAAGTGTATTAATAATAGAAATACTAATCTAAAATAGCACTTAGCAGTGGTATGTTATTCCACGTATTTTGTATTTTTGTTTAGTTTACCGATTTTTACAAATAAACACGCTACAGACCGTTATTTCGAAAAAAATCTGGAGCCATAGCGTGAACAACGATCGCCGCTCGAATGAGTCAGCGCTAAGAGCGGTGCGCGCCGATATGGTTTACTGACCTTATCGAGGCGACACGCGACACGTGCCACGCCCCCGTGCCATATCTCCTTCTTTCTATGATCTGAGTATATGACTCATTTTTATTTTAAATATGTAATCGCATTTTCATCAAACCATTCGTCACGTTATGTCACGTCAAATCAAAATAGTGGCCCACTCGCTAGTTTTTAAAAACTCAAACTATTCTACGCGATACGTGCGCGGCACACGTGATCGAAACCCCCCGAGACCTCCTTAAGTTTACTGTAATGACGTGTCTCTGTGTGGGTGCGTCAAATCGGACATTTGTATGGATTTGTTTTACTGCTATAGGCTATATATTTACAGTGTTGATGCTGAAATGCAAATGTTGTTTTATATTGTTAAATAGACTTATTATTATCGTTTTATTCATGGTACGCAGTCACCATGAATAAAACAATATTAATAAGTCTTTGCATCCCTAAATATTCGCAGCTGGTTTTTTAAATGCGTGTACTATAATATTGTTTCACTGTACTTCATGTCCACTAATAATCGGTAGATACCTGGGTAGGTACAATTCTTTGTGATAGAACCGAACAAAATATACTCAAGAGTCAACAGAATGAGAATATTTTGCGTATACATTCTACAATTTCTAAACCGCTGTACGGGTTTCGTTGATCTTGAGTTTTTTTGTGTAGGATAGATAGAATAAGTAAATTACGAGCTGCTTTATAAGTAACAATTAATGCGATAAGTGATTAAGCAAGACATTAAGACAAACAATATTGATTTACTCATCTACCAGATTTGTGCAGTTGAAGAATCATTTGATATGTAACTGGCATGGCTGATTTACCAAAATTCCAATATGCTTATTAATAATTTTATTGATTCCACATGGAACATCTAAACTTTTGGTTTGACAACGACGACTTTGCGAATTGTGATATTACTATGTACTGTTCAGCTTCAGTTTAGGTACAGTCTGAGCAAGCAAAGCGAATTCCTAATGTGTGCCGTGTCATGTTACGAGTATGTTCATATATGACCGCGATTATAACCACGCGAAGACAGCTGTTGAAAATTGCTATTGTTATTTTATGTTATGTTATGATTACACAATAAAGAAAAACGAATATTTGTATTGTATTGTATTTAGCAGTACCTGGGCGATCGACCTTTACTCGGAATCTTTCGTAATAAAGTAAATAATATTGTTAGTTGTTACACTTTCGTGGTTAATCAGAGAGTAGGAGTTTTGCCTAAGATGAGACCTAGCTACTTAGCTAGATCGATTTCTCGCGCCCCCGTAAACCCCCGAAATGAAAATATTATCGAAATCGTTAGAGCTGTTCTCGTGTCTGTCATCCCCGAAATTAATAAAATTATATTTAAGAATTGCTCTTTAATATATTATTGTATAAATAGATAATGGATGTATATGAATTTAATTATTTGCATAGGATGAATGGTTAAAGTAAATAAAATTATCTGCATTACAGGTACATACCAGAATAACATGGTCCCTATAGTTGTCACCGATCAGTACGAGCGCTCGGCGGGCTCAGGGCCGTACATCCCGATATCGGAATGCATTACCGGGATCCGTGCCCAGGTGAGAATACTGATGCCGCCGTAATTTTTAACAAACGTATACACGGTGGGAAGGAGTAGGTATACCGACAAACTTTAACCATAGATTCCTGGTGGCATTACGAGTAAATAATGTTATATCAACATGGATCCAAAACTGCCTCATGATCATGAACTTACTTAATTTCTGAAACAAAAAAAAATTAGCGATAGTATCTTGTGAACGAAACCTTAGTCTAAAGAGTGATAGATAAAGAAAACTTCACACTTCACGAACGACTCCCGACGTTTTAAAATCTGGTTAACGGCCAGTACGGCCGGTATGTTATTCACCAAAAAATGTTTGCACACTTGCCGACTCGTTGGCAGAGAACAGAAGTAAAACTAAAGACCAAGCTAGTAATAATAAGTTGATCGCTTTTGAGTATTACTGATTCTGATTAAAAATATCTTACGCAAAAGTATGAGTGTCTAATTGTATCTTAGTTTGGTACACCGCAATCGCTATCTACCATTAGACATAACATTCATTTCTGTCAATTCCTAATCAAAACTCGTTGCTGTTTAATCTAAACTTTTATTAAATAATATTCGTAGTCAAAATTATGGCAGATGTCAGGTAAGACTGATGTTACCACTTCCCTATTGCGTGTGTGCTTGTGTGTGTGGTGATGTCACATAATTAAGGCGTATTACCCTTGAGATTTATTAACTTGTTAGTTACTGAAGAATATTAAGATCTCGAAAATTAGGCTTTATCCAGCATTGATTATATTACTTTTTTTGTCCAAATAGGCACTAGAGTCGTTGGTTAAAATTCGTCGGTATACTCATACCCACGCTGTATGTCAATCATATTAGACATAGTAATAGTAATACATGTTTCTCGTTCTATGACTTGATATCGACTCATTGATTGCCATAGATTTCCATCGGCGTCTTTTTTGACTACTATAAGGTCTGGTTTCCCGCTCGGGTTGGAAGGTCAGATGGCAGTCGCTTCCGTAAAAACTAGTGCCTACGCCAATTCTTGGGGTTAGGTAGCGGACCCCAGACATCCTTCAGGATGCAACTGTACTGGGAATAACGCTAGGAGGATGATGATAGAGCCATGGATGCCGATCGGCGTCTATTTTCTTCTTAAAGTTTCATGGGATCTCTATTTACCTTTATTTGCAAGGTCGTATTTAATAGTAATTCTACAAAAAAAAAAAACAACTTTTACTACTATGATTTATTCTCGGATGCCGTGGACGCCAAATGATCTCTTGGACGTCAAATGTCATGTCAAATGTGTGTGTGTGTATGGATTTCGTGGTATATTCTCAATACCAAAATGTCTTGTCTTAGATGTAAGCCCTCTATTAAGCATTAAAAACGTCTGGTTGAAATAATGCCAGTATTAAAAAAAAAGTAAATAGTTTTTTTCTGATGTCGTTGGCATTGCGGCCAAAGTACATGTCTGGCGCTTGGAAATGATTGCGTTGGGGGGCAAATGTGCACTGACGTTTAATAGTGCGAGGACACATTAAACTAATTGTATTAGTTGATATCGATAAAAATGACGTACAACCCGTTGTGTAATTTCAAGAATTTGTATGAAGAAGAAAACTACATACACAAAAATCTTTTTGAGGAATTAACTTTTTTAATAATTAATATAATTTTCATAATAAACTATCAACATTTTTTCCACATTTTCAGACTTTAATCTTCGTCGCCTGGGTGATAATATCCATGTTAGCTAACTAAATCACCTTTCTAGGTCAACTGTAGTAATTGGAGCAAATTCAAACAATTTATAGTATTGATGTATTTCTTCTGTACGACTCAGTTCTATTTCTTTTCCGGATACCAAATCATTTTCGTTTTTAAAATTGAAATGCCGACTTTTTCTCTAACACTGTTTGAAGTCTTTTGTGAATAATTTTGCCCTGAGGATTCAAACGTAATCTTGAGATATGTAATTTTAACTTATGAACAATATTCAAACTGGCTTCTAGACTTAAATTCTGTGCTTGTAATTTTTCAATGGTACTTGGTATGATGGATAGATTATTGGGTATCCATTTCAAATCGTTGAGCATGTTTACTTAGTCGGCTCATAAGTTCTGTCATATACATAGTATCAAATAAAAACAAAAGTTTAAGTTTATTCCGTATAATTTGTACAGCGTTTGAAAGCTTATAAACTAGAGAATCTAAATGTATAACATTTATTCAAAATGACCGCCATAATTATCTACACAGGCTTGAAGTCTGCGTGGCCAGTCGTCAATGGATTCACGCACCACTTTCATGTCGATATTGGCCACTGCCGTAGCAAGGGATTTTTTCAGCGAGTCTAGATTTGCATGAGGTTTTGAGCACACCTTTTCCTCTAAATACTGCCATATTTTATAGTCTAACGGATTAAGATCTGGGCTAGAGGAGGGCCAATCTTCATGCCGTATAAAGTCGATTTTATTGGAGGCGAGCCAGGCTTGTGTAGACTTTGCCTTATGGGCTGAAGCAGAGTCCTGCTGGAAAACCCAATGCTGGTTTAGAAACATCGTATGGGATAGTGGTTTCACAATATTAGTCAACACCGTGTCTTGGTACACTTTGGCACTAGTTTTTACTCCTTTCTCACAAAAATGCATACTAGTGACGCCAAAAATGCATACGATGAAGGGTGATGACCTCTTTGAATACGGAGAATGCTATTAGACGCTTCTTTACTATTGCGAGCGTACACTCTATCATTTTGTTTATTACAGTTAACTTCTATGTCAAAAATTTTCTCGTCCGAAAACAGTATACAACGATGCTTATTTTTAGCGTACTTCTTCAATAAAGCTTTAGATCTTTTAAGCCTTATAGCTTTAAGCCGACCATTGAGAAGATGGCCAGTTTTTCGTTTATAAGCACGAAGTCTCAGGTCTTGATTAAGCACTCTTTTCACCGTGTTTCTGCTCAAACCCATCTGGAGGGCCATAACTTTTTATTTCCTAGCGGGATATCTGGCAATGCGTGCCCTAATTGCTTGTACAACCGCTGGAGTCCTAGCTGTACGCGGACGACCGCTTCTTTTCTTGTCATTTAAACTAGAGACCTCACTGTATCTTTCTATGGTACGATACACAAATCTTAGAGAGAATTTTAAATTTTCAAGTAGCTTAAAAATTTTAGCGGCGAGTATCCACAACGATATGATTTTAAGTATTTATTTATTTATTGTTTATTTATTGTGTAAGTATTTATTATATATATATATATATATATCGATATAGTGCAATTATTGCGGTGCGGCTATCTTTAAGCGTCCACTCCATGTTAAAGAAAACAGAAAATTGCAAAATTATACTACTCAAATATTTAAAAAAGATTCGAAATTCAAATGCACAACGGTTTTTGTTTTAGGAGTTCCAAATTTAAATTTTAAAGGCCAGTGACAGAACTTATGAGCCGACTAAGTATATCATTCATTGCCCGTTTTGCTTGCTTTTAATATACACGTTGATTCTTTGTTATTTAATATTCGTACGACTTGCTTGATGGCTGGTAAATATTTATGATAGTAAATAGCCGCTTTTAGCCATGTTCCCCGTCGTATTATCGTCGGCTGTGGCGGCAAAGGAACGTTCGGTAACATTTGGTGAAATATTTTTATTCTTTTGGGTGATTTCAGAAATACCTTTTTTGTATAAGCAATTAAATTATTTACAGCAGGAAACAATAAACGCACTTGTTGCCAAACTTGTGACGTGTACTAAATTCGGAAAACATATTTTTTCTAATTTTTATTAACTTTCAGCATGTAGGCTACGCCATCCGTAAGAAGCAACCAAACTTTATCATGTTTGTTGTGGTTACTTCCCCACAACGTCTTCAGGGCATTTTGAATAAGATTTGTTATACTAACATTATTTACTTCCTCTAGACAAACGCTAGATATTATGTGTGGGGTACCTATTTCATTTTCTAATAGTGCTCCACCCTTTCCTCCTCCTCCTCCTCCTCCTCCTCCTCCTCCTCCTCGCTCCTTTTAATAGTGGACCCGGGTATGTCCTTAAACTACGACCAAGACCACCGGGGAATGGGCAGCAGCATTCCTAGAGTGCGGTGGAGATACTGCGATCGCCAACCCGCATGCCAAGCGTGGCGATTATGGCATTTACCCCCCATGAAATTGGGGGAGGCCTATGTCCAGCAGTGGACGTCCTAGGGCTGATATGGTGGTGGTGGTGGTGGCTCCAACCATTACATTCCCAATCTGACGCCCATTGGCATCTGTACTTTCGTCTACACTCACATAAATTCTAGAATTTCCCAGTTTAGTCTTAATCTGTTTCATTGTCTCCTTATAAGCGATGTCTAAGGTCTTTTTTCTCAAAAGTGATTCGTTGGGAATATATATGTTTCTGAACCATATTTCCCGAATATGCATGCAATCAGATATGAAATGGATGAAAATGGGATTTCCCACGTGGGTCCATGGTATGTTGCAAGCTTATATAAATTTTAGCAAGTCGAGGTTAAATACGTTTTGGTTTTTAGCGACGCTGTTATGCCTTTGGCTTCTTATATGCCTTGTACGGAAAACTTTTTTCGAGACATATGAATTTTACATTTCTTGCAAAAGTAAGTCGTACCTTTATCTTCTATATCTGAATGGTCAGCTTTCCAGGAAGATGAATGATCTTTTTTCTTGCGAGGCATTTTTAGTCTCCTTAAGAAACCAAAAGGTAGGCTTAATTGATCGGAAAGCAAAATAATATTGTTGTACTGGATGAATTAATTCAAAGTAATTTCAATGGTGGTCAAAAGTGACTCGACACAGTCAATGTCAGATATCGGTTGTTTATAGTTGCGATAAGTATAAATGAAAGACGGTTGCACGCAGTTAAACGTATTCAAACTTAGCCATTACTTTAGTTATGATAATGATGGTCAAAAATTGCTCTTTATCGATGTCGATAAACTTAGTCGATTTTTTATTAATCACTAGCACTGGTACATTTTTGCCCCCGCCTATCCGGTGTATGTACATTACACACACATACGAGAACGCTACTGGGCCGCACCTATCAGTAACGAACTTGTACGTTCGCGAACGCATACATGTAAGCGTGGCAGGCACTGAACGGTTTTCTTTTTGTAGGATTCTCGCGCATTTACCTTTGACCAGAGGAACATAGTGACAAGCAGGAGGAGACCACGCGAGCTGTCTAACAGCCGCGGGAATCAGATGTATCTGGGCCAGTCGGTGCGGCATCCCAACGCTGACTTTTCTGAGAACGACTCCAACCTCAGCGAGGAAGAATGCAAGTCCCTCAACGCTAGTCACTCCAACATAGGTAATACTTAATTATGTGCTCATACACAGTAACTGCTCAGTATTTATCAACGAAAAATTATGTCAAATGGTCTAGCAAGAAGCTTTAAATACGCGGATGCTAATTTAATACAGTGAAACGAGTGGCTGAATAGCGACGCACGGCGTCGTACCGTACACGATGCGACGTTAAGCTTCAGTGTAACCTTTTTACAGTAGCGTTTCTCAAAGTGGGGTACATGAACCCTCAGGGGTTCGCCAGTGATTGTAAGAGGTTCGCGACAACACTTAAATTCTAGTGGGTTCTTTCCAAATGTTAACATTTATAACATGGTGGCACTATACGGATAGTAAACCATCAAAATGTCGCAATAAATTGCTTATGGACTAATGGACTCAAAAGCTAGAAAATATAGGTTTATTATCCTCCAAGATTACATTAAAAGATATCGATAGAATGTTTATGAGAAATAATATAATACTTGTATGACAACTATGTAAAGGGTGTCCCAAAAAGGACGCAAGATTTGAAATTGATCAAAAACACTTTTTTTTTCGTTATAAATGTGATAATATATTTGTGTATAAAATGACCCTACACGTGACCCCTGGGTGGTGCTAAAAGTGCAACAAAAACTGGCAACCGTACTTGTCTTCTCGAAGATCTCACGGTACGTAAATAAATGCCATACGATCATTGACATAAGATATAGAAATAGACACACAATGCCGAACATAAATAACTAAAAATGTGGCGCAAGATGACACTGACGGTTACATTCCAATAGCTGGTAATAACGATTCTTTATAGTCCGAGTCAAGATAAAAACTTCATACAAAAAAGAACTTACAAACATTAGCGTCAAGTGTCAAATTTGCAAACATAGGAACCAACATGGTAAAAACTTTTTAGTAAAATGCCACTGTCGTATACTGGCTACCAATGTTTACTTTATAAATGTCAAAAGTGAAAGTACCTATAATGGAGTCGCTTTGGTTATTTAAAATATTTTTGTATAAAAAAATTTTGAACAATAAAAATGAATAAAACATTAAATTACAACATTCACACACATTCTGTGATTGTTCTTTTTCTGTGTTAGAGATTAAGATGTTTACCTTCATGAAACTCTTGAGCAAGACTATAGGTAGTTATTTCAAAAGTACTGACTTCTGCCGTTGGAGCAGTATTTGTAGTTTTACAACTTTTGCTTTGCAAGTCATCGTCATCTATCTATGACATCTATAAAACAAAGATACCGACTATGAACTTGAAAGATAAATTATTTAAATATATTAACGTTAAATTGATTTTTATTACATCAATTCATATAACTATATGAAAATGTTTTCCTCTGCATGATTTTTTACGCTAAAATTATATGTTAAAACAGAATTTGAATAATGTAGTTTGAGTCGGGAACGAACGGACTTACGTTCAAGACAGGTTTAGCAGTTGCAGTTAGTCGATGTAAGCCTTTATTGGTCCTGTATATGTCGGAAATAGGGAAATAGGCCAAACACACAACACTCGTGTGGCTTGGTTAAAATAGCGGTCCATTCTGAACGTAGCTGAAGATGTTGTGGAAATCTTGAATTAAAACATAAAAAACACAAATTTATTCCTATAAAAAATTTAATTTAAAAAAATATTGACCTAATAGCGACTCCTTACATTTTTTTTCTTGATAACCTTTCATTTGAACTAATAAAATTATTTACTCAAAACCATGAAATTACCAGGACTTTACATAAATTTTGTAACGTTATCAAAATAACTAACCTAAAAAAGTATCTTCCGTCTTTTTCCTTGTTTTTTTTTGTAGCTATTAAAGCAGTTTTTCACAACAGATTTCGTCATTGTTGGACAACTGTCACTGTCTGCGGTCCAAACACGACTAAACAGGAAAGTACCGCCCGAGTCGTGCGGGCGGTACTTTCACGGGGGCCATTTTTGTGGGCTGATTGTGAATCTAGTTCTATAATAGTACATCAATGCATACGATTAAATAAAATGTGTATAAAATCTTGAAATACATAAAATATGGTTAATTGTGCAATAATACGTCAGACAAATGTCTTCCTAGGCATTGCTGGCACATACGCACTCTTTTGTCAAAATTTTCTATGACCATTTTGCATAGATGCGGCTGACTTTCTCCAATGCAGCGTCGATATTCCTCTTTTAAAGCATGAGTGGTTGTGGGCTTATTGGCATAGACTTTAGACTTTAAATAACACCATAAAAAGAAGTCTAAAGGCGTTAAACCACTCTGCTCACAGTTGATGAAGTCAATTCAATATTCCGACCATATTTTGCACGGAATTTTCGAACCGTACCCGCCAAACTTTCATTACTTTTGAAATATTGTTCAATAATAAAAACACGTTGATCTTTCGGATAATCCGCCATTTTTACAAACCCTAAACATTCAGCTGTCAAATAGGTTTTTTTAGGGTTTCCAGAACTAAAATACAAAAATGGTGGCAAATTAAAATCTTGCGTCCTTTTTGGGACACCCATTACATTCAGCATCAAAAGTAGCTACGCATATGAAGAGGTTAAAAGCTCTTATTCCCTTTTAATAGCGACTTTAAAACTTATTGAATGCGTAGCTATTTTTGAGGTTGACTGTACCTAAAAGTAGTATTTGACGACCTAAAAAGCGATTTACTTATTTTCCCATGCAACAGTTGGTTATAATAAAGTATGTGATGTCAAAATATATAATGTAAAGTATTGTAGGAACCGCCTCGAGGGGCGTTATCGGCGAGCTACGTTTGTCCTAAATTTTTGGCTTTGTGCTCTATTTGAGCCAATTACCCATATAGACTATCCTCAAAAATAGGTTCAGTTAAAAAATAGTCAAATAGGTCTAGTTCTGTAGCATGTTAGGATTAGTTAGAGAAGTGTTAATCCAAATTTGCGATATCTAAACACGTGCGCTGCGCATCACGCGAAAAAGTGCGACTTTTATGATTGCTAAAAGTTTAGATCTAGGTTATTGACAGCTACATAAATGTAGAACGTTTGTAACACTTTCACTGCCAACAAAATTCGTAGCGCTACATGGTCGTAGCCGATAACGTGCGAAAACCCGTATGTGGAGGAAACCGCCTGCAAAACGATTTGCAAGAAACAAGTTACTTAAGGCGCTGACAAGAGACGAGACAAATTGGCTTAAATTTATCATTTTCTAATAAAAACTATTTGTTTTGGCAAAGCGAAAATAAATAGGTGTTGATAATCTTTATATAATGAAAAATATTGCTGCCTCTAAAATAATTGAGTATTATAAGTTTGAGAAACCCTGTTTTACTGTATACCTACTGCATGTGTTGTTACGCGATATTTGCAAAACTGTCTACAGTTTCTTTGTCGTTAACCTCGTTTTTGTGCGCAATTTACCTTGGTTCTTAAAATATGCTCATTACTATGGATGTAGGCATAAGAAAGGAAAACCGCATGTGCAATGTATTATTCACACATTTCCGTCTTGATCTTGATAAACAAACTTGACAGATCGATGGATTAAACTTGAATGTGAATAAATGGTAATATTTCAGGGGATTGGGCTGTGACAAAATCGTTCACAAAATTGGCGGTCGGTCCTAAGACACATGGCGTTCCTGAAGATGGTATGTACGTTGATGTCTTAACATGGTACTATATTTAATAGTAGATATCAGTGGCGGCTGCTGACTACGAGAACCGGTGGTGCGCTAATTTATGGATTTATGGAATACTATTATATAACTCAAAAATTGCAATACAACCACATTTTCCTACTAACAATTATATTTGTTATGTATTCCTCAATCCGTCCATTTTGGTCCCTAGCAAATTGTTTTAAATTAAGAGTTGACCTTGGCGGCCTAGTCGATTTTATTTCTAATTTCTCAATCACTAAAAGTTTTCATTTCATCATCACACATACACAAAGATATTATACTCACTTTACAAAAACAAACAATAAACACGAAACGAATAATGCAGCAAAGTGCAGGACATGTTACCTATTAACCAACTGAGCCAACTTGACAATTGGCGCGCAAGAAAAGCTTTATATTTTGAGCGTTAACTTCGCTTGGTCGGGTAATACGAGAGTCATCCACTCGGCCGCCTCGTGTGGGCTCCGTGCGCCGCACCAGATTTACCTATTTCTTCATAGAGTTTGCACGGAGTATCTTCCGTCTCACGCGCTCGGCGCTCTAACGCGGTTTTCATAGAAATTGTACTGGCTAGTGCGTGCGCTCCACGAAGCGCACGGAGAGGTTTTTTGAGACCGAGCGAAAAAGAGTTTTTAAAGACTACGACATAGCGTAGTGGTTTCTGTGCATTTTTTTAATTTATGCATGTTTATTTATGTGTGTTATGTGTTTGTGTGTGGGAAATGCCTGAATTAAATGATTTTATTATTATTATATTACAGATGATTGAGATTGTTTTATTGATGTGATAAGGATGGTATTGAATTTTTGGTAGTGCAACGCACGAGCGCATTCAAGGTACAGCCGCCACTGGTAGATATAACTAGTAACACCATTTATCTCGCTGTCGCTTCAAATACGGGACTCTATTATTTTACCGATATATATTTTTACAACCAAACTTTGTCAACAAATTGACTTTTTTTTTTCAGATCCTATTTTTCTCATTGTATACCTTGTAATCTGTTACTTCAACCATTTGCTATTTATGAATTGACGTTTGTAGTGATGCGGCTAAGACGTATCGTTTGTTAAATGAAGCGTTTTTTTTTAAGTTGTGTCGTTTGGAAAAACTAAAGACAATTTAAGTGTTAAATGCATTGACATAAGATATAGAAATAGACACACAATGCCGAACATAAATAACTAAAAACGTGGCGCAAGATGACACTGACATTTATATTCCAATAGCTGATAATAACGCTTCTTTATAGTCCGAGTCGAGATAAAAACTTCATACAAAAAAGAACTTACAGACATTAGCGTCAAGTGTCAAATTTGCAAACATAAGAACCAACATGGTAAAAACTTTTTAGTAAAATGCCACTGTCGTATACTGGCTACCAATGTTTACTTTATAAATGTCAAAAGTGAACAGTGAAAGTACCTAATGGAGTCGCTTTGGTTATTTAAATTATTTTTATATTAATAATTTTTTGAACATATGAATGAAACATTCCATCACAACATTCACGCACATTCTGTGATTGTTCTTTTTCTGTGTTAGACATTAAGATGTTTACCTTCATGAAACTCTTGGGCAAGACTATAGGTAGTTATTTCAAAAGTACTGACTTCTGCCATTGGAGCAGCATTTGTAGTTTTACAACTTTTGCTTTGCAAGTCATCGTCATCTATCTCTGACATCTATAATACAAAGATACCGACTATGAACTTGAAAAATAAATTATTTAAATATATTAACGTTAAATTGATTTTTATTACATCAATTCATATAACTATATGAAAATGTTTTCCTCTGCATGATTTTTTACGCTAAAATTATATGTTAAAACAGAATTTGAATAATGTAGTTTGAGTCGGGAACGAACGGACTTGCGTTCAAGACAGGTTTAGCAGTTGCAGTTAGTCGATTTAAGCCTTTATTGGTCCTGTATATGTCAGAAATAGGGAAATAGGATGAACACACAACACTCGTGTTACTTGGTTTATAGAGTGTGTCACGTTTATTTTACGCTAAAATAGCGGTCCATTCTGAACGTCGCTGAGGATGTTGTGGAAATCTTGAATTAGAACATAAAAAACACAAATTTATTCCTTACAAATTTAATTTAAAAAAATATTGACCTAATAGCGACTCGTTACATTTTGTTTCTTGATAATCTTTCATTTGAACTAACAAAATTATTTACTCAAAACCATGAATTTACCAGGATTTACATAAATTTTGTAACGTTATCAAAATAACTAACCTAAAGAAGTATATTCCGTCTTTTCCCTTGTTTTTTTGTAGCTATTAAAGCAGTTTTTCACAGCAGATTTCGTCATTGTTGGACAACTGTCACTGTCCGCGGTCCAAACACGACTAAACAGGAAAGTACCGCCCGAGTCGTGCGGGCGGTACTTTCACGGGGGACATTTTTGTGGGCTGATTGTGAATCTAGTTCTATAATAGTACATCAATGGTTAAATCGTATTTATTGTTTTTTCAAAATAATCACCGTGATATGTAATACACTTTCTCATTCGATCGAACCAATTCTCGAAACACTTATTCCAGTCCGAAGTCGGGGTCTCCAAAATGGCCGTTTTGTATGCCTCAACCGCTTCTTCAGGCGTCTGGTACCGTTGACCACGAAGTCGTTGCTTGATTTTTGGAAAAGTAAAAAAATCGTTAGGGCTTAAGTCTGGGCTGTCCGGCGGGTGTTCCAGAATTTCGACGTTTTGCTCTTTTAAAAACGCAATTGTTTGCCGGGCGGTGTGCGAGCTCGCATTATCGTGGTGCAGTCTTATACGACGTCTTGGGTTATTTTTTCGAAACTCGCCGATGACTTCTGGTAAACAGACAGTGGTATACCAGTCAGCTTTAACCGTTTTACGATCCTCGAGCACGATGGTGGCAACGTGGCCCCTTTTCGCCACAAACGTGGCGACCATTTTTTTCGAAGTGCTCCGTGAGCGTATTACTTTGGTCGGTTTTGGCTCATCTTGGAACACCGAAACAGTCGACTGCTGTTTAGAATCGGGATCGTAGGAATATATCCAAGATTCGTCACCACTGATTATGTCGTAAACATGTTTCGAGTTTCCTCGGTTGAATTGCCGCAGAGTTTTGCGACACCATCGAACGCGAGCCGTTTTTTGGTCTTCACTGAGTAAATGTGGTATCCAGCGTGATATCAACTTTTTTACGCATAAGGGATCATGCAAAATACTGTGAACACTGGTCCCTGAAATACTTAAGGAAGCTTCTATCTTACGGTATGTCGCATGGCGATCTTAGACGATCAGTTGCCGTACAGAATAGAATAGAATAGAAAACATTTATTCGTGACAATACAATACAACAAAAAAGAAATAGAAAACAAAAACAAGTCACAATGGGTATTGCACGAAATGGTTCCATCTCAGCGTGTTGCTGGCGCGATTACCAGCGCTGATCTTCCGATGGAACCATCAAGTGATTTCCAAGCAGGTAACACAAAAAACCAATGGGGTCCTTTACTCGGTCATCACTATCACGCGGATCACTCATATCACGATCCGTATCACGTGAATACAGCATACAGCATCAATGTTCTCCTGGGTTACGGCTGTTTTTGGTCGACCTTCACTATGTCGTATCACCAAGACTAGAGCAACCACGTTGAAATTCCAAATACCAGCGTTCCACAGTCCGGAGGCATGGTGCTTTATCATTGAAAACCGTAGTCAACTCTTCGAAGCACTGAAGTCGCGTTAAGCCCCTTTTGAAGTTGTAAAATATTACCGCACGTAAATTTTCCTTCGAAATTTCCATTTTCACAACTGACTTGTCAACTTTGAACGAACGCTGTACTAAAACGGTTGGGCTGATTTCGAGTCATTCTTTTGTTTTCGAATTCTAAATTCAAATATTTTAAGATGACACTAGTTCTTTTTTATGCAAGCACGGGAGGTTTGCAAACGACAGAACTTAAAAGGCAGCCCTCGTAATATGGTCTTTTTATAATTAATTGTATACCAAAATTGTTTTTTGGGTATAAATAATTGTTGTATATTTAATTTTAAGAAGACTGTAGTAGTTTAGAGGCTTACTGGAGCCGACATCGTTATATAAGTCAACTTAGCCCGCGGGCCTATAGTCGTCACTATGACATGTTTCTTTTTTCCGTAGTCATTCCAGCCCGCAGAGGCCGCATGTCCTGTAAATCTATACTAATATTAAGCTGAAGAGTTTATAGCAATCTTTTTATTGATGAAATCAGACGACCTGTTTAGCCTAGTTGGTAGTGCCACTGCCTCCGAAGCTAAAGGTCCCGGGTTCGAATCCCGGCCAGGGCATTATTTGTGCATTTAGTACGGATTTTGTTCTTGGGTCTTGGATGTTCTCTATGTATTTAAGTATGTATTTATCTATATATGTAAGTATGTATAAGTATATCGTCGCCTAGTACCCATAGTACAAGCTTTGCTTAGTTTGGGGCTAGGTCGATTTGTGTAAGATTGTCCCCCAATAATTATTTATTTATAAATACAAAATCATAAAACCTACATTAAATCGATCTAATAGCCATTTGAACAGTACCTTTTGTACGAAAACTGAAAATGGGATGTAATTTTTTTAATTTATATATTTACCGACAGAATTTTATTTCAAACATTGATTTTGCGATATTTTGAAGATTTGGCTAAGTTTTATGTTTGTGATGCATTAGATATTAAAATATAGAGAATTTGCTGATTTTGTATGAAGATGTGAACGTTCTGGCGACTACTACAAACAAGTTATTTCACAGCAATAGGCGTAATAATAAAGTTAAATATTGTTTTACCGGTGAATGTGATTATATAGTAGAACAAAACCGCCAAGTTCTGAAAAATCCAACTCAAATAAAAAAGCACTTTTGCCGTTTCATAATCTGTATTTGAATGACCAGATATACTGATTTTGAACTTTTGCATATTTATCTATAAAAGTAAGTAAAGACCTTCAGTTTCAAGACAATAATATTAACAAAAAATATTTTTTTTTAAGAAATCGAGCTTTCAATTTGAAGTGTTTTTTGCTATTAAACACTCATTGAGCACCGGTTTAGCATTTTTTTAGAGAGCTATAGTTTTTGGAGGATACTACAGTAGGTACATGTAACAAATGTAAGGGGTGTCACTAAAAATATAAAAAAAAAACATCATTTTTGAACCACCCTAACATACTTATATAGATAAATACATACTTAAATACATTATTATTAAGCCCTATAAAATCTTGGTTTTGAAGAGTGACTCAGGAGACATAACTATAGTAACCATAAATGATAAATGTTCTGGTGGCAAATTACAATTTGTGCAATGTTCATTTTGGGAAACAAAAATGATGAAGAGATTATCTGCCAAAAAATCTTCGGTAATAAATTAGTAACCCTACAAAAACATAATTTTCCTTTTTTGCGTAGGACCACCAGTGCCACCTCGACCACCTAAGACCTTATCGGGGACATCGAGAAATATGTTCAAAAAAGATGCTTATCTTGGACCGAAATACAACGAACCGATGGATTCAAATGACATTGAGCTCGTAAGTTTTTTCACCAAGATATCATAAGTTTATACAGTATGTAATCATACCTGCTTCTCAGAGCATAGGTAGACACACTTCACATTTTAAGTTTCTACGGACCCGACGACCATGTGTAAAGAATGACATGAAAGAATAGAATAGAATAGGTTTATTTGCAAGAGACATGGTATACATTAGATGAAATACGCATTATTTGTCATGATCAGCACGGAAAGAGGGGTTTGTTACAACACACAAAACACATACATACATACATATTAACAAGGATTTCTCTTTGTTACGCGTATTTCCTTTCATCGCAATCGCATAATGCGCCGTTGCATTTTGGCTCGGGACTGTTGAGGTCAAAATAAGGAACAAATATTACGTGTATTTCATGTGAATAATGATAATAATACATGCTGAGTCACAACCCGCAAAGGGGCTTTAGCAGTGCCATAATTAGGCCTTAAATGGTCGGGTGTGCATGATATGCAGATAGTTTTAAGAATCGGGAATAGACATACTTAGGACACTTTTTGTCCCGTAAGAGTGGGAATGGCATAGGTGGTTTCCATGGAAGTGCGGTAATTTATTAATCTTTACACTTCCATGTACAGTCACAGACTTTAATTGTTGAGCTATTTAAAGCTTACTTTATACTGGGCATCATAGTTAGCTATAAAGTATCCAGTATAAAGTGAGCTCTAGATGGCTCATCAATTAAAGTCCGTGACCGTACATGTGTCGTGTATGTGTACTTTAGATATGAGTGTAAATACACTTGAGTGGCGTCGTACAGTATAAGATTGGATTTACCATACAAAATAAATGGGTTTAACCGATGTGTCACGTGACAGGTGCAGATCCACATGCCACCGCGGCGCCGCTCGCCCTCCCGCGTCGCAGCGCCCGCTGCACCCGCCAGCGACGACGAGGAGGAACTCTCCCCGGGACACCCGGTGAGTGCAAATTGCAGCATTGGTGAGGGGAAATTTAGGCGACGGCGCCACCTTACATTACATTATACCTAGATTCTTTTCCGGCACGAGCGACGCAATGGTGGTTTACCTATTTTTTATGTGTCATATATGTCGCAGGGAAATGATCAAAACTGAGGTTTAGATAAATGATAAAAGCAGTCAAAAAGGTCAACTCGATTTCGATCGACATTTCACTACACAACGACTTCAGTGAATTGACGAAATGAGCTCGTTAGGTACTTAGCCGACCCAGAGATCACTAGAATCACTAGTTTTCTTTTGAGAATAGAAAATGGGGTAGGTACCCATGTTAAAATCCTGCGTGAATTGATCATATGAATCATATCCCTTAAGAAGTTGATCAAATCCACAGAACATACTATAGAAAAGACAGTGGGTGTGCCACTTAGCGTTTGTGACAACATTACTGGAATCTGTCAAACGCAGTCCCGAGTTAGTTCAGTTGTCAATAGAATGCGGATGACACAGACATAAGAGAAAAGCAGACTCGCAATATTAAGTCAGATGATTTTTACAAGCTTTTATTTAGTTTCACATGTCCCGTTGTCCTTCTTTAATAAAATCTTGCTAGTTAAATTTGATCCACTTCCCGGTTTCCGATTGAGCTGAAATTTTGCATGCATGTATAAATCGGATGACAATGCAATATTATTATTACTTAGAGCTGATCTGATGATGGAGACAGAAGATTGTCATAGCAATTCCTAAACTACTCAAATAAACCCATCGTGTTTGGGCTCATTCGAACCTACTCAACAAGTAGTTTATGATTGTGGAAAAAAGTACATTCGGCAATAAAAGCTAGTACCAAAAATTATTTTTTTGACCAAAATCTCATTTAGTTTCACCTGTCCCGTTGTCTGTCTGTAATCAAATCTTGCAAGTTAAATTTGATCCACTTCCCGGTTGCCGATTGAGCTGAAATTTTGCATGCATGTATACAGTAGCGGAAAAAATCTATCATATTTGTGTTTTTTTTTAAAGTATTTTTTTATGAGAACGACTAAGGCTGTCTAAACCATTATTATGTGAAAGTCCTTTAGATGGAGAGTAAGATCATATACTACATTTGTATGACACTATATGAGAAATTCGCTTTGTACGAGTTTATTAAAAAGAGCATAAAATAACTAATACTCTAAATATAGGTAAAAGTGGTTTATTAATGAAGAAAACAATAAAAAATACAGATTCTGCACTGAAAATCTAAGTATTAGATTAGTACTTGGTACTGAAACCCTTTGCATCAAGAACAGCGTGGCATCTTCGGGGCAGTTATGCAATCAACTTCGCGAGGAAAGAACTTGGAATGCGTTCCCACTCTTCCTTTAATTGTCCAAATCTTTCGTTGACATTTCTTGCACTCACACGACGACCTAGCTCCTTCCATAGGTTTTCTATAGGATTCAAGTCCGGACTTTGGCTGGGCCATTCCAAAACCCTCACTTTATGTTTTTTGAACCATTGTTTGACAAGATTAGACGAATGTTTCGGGTCATTATCTTGCTGAAACATAAACGCTCTGCCGAAATTTTGGCGTCTCCAGGGAAGAAACACATCTTGTAATATTCCTTCATAAACTTCCTTCGTCATAATGCCGTTTATTCGATGTAAAGGACCAACTCCACTTGCACTGAAACAGCCCCACACCATAAGGGAGCTGCCGCCGTGTTTGACTGTAGGGAGCTGATACTTGGCGAGCATTGTCGGGACGTCGTACGTAGGTAATTCCATCTGTTCCGAACAGTAAAAACTTGGATTCATCGCTCCAGATTACCTTTTCCCACATTTGCGCAGTCCAAGAAAGATGCTATTTCGCATATTTTTTTCTAGCTGCTCGATTTTTCTTGGAAATCAGTGGTTTCTTTGCAGGACGACGAGCACGAAGTCCACCATCCATCAAAGCGATTTCTTACAGTGCGTACGGACACAGAAACTGAATTTCCACACGATATTTTCCGCATAATGTCGCTCGCCGTGAGTCGTGGACATAGAAATACTATAATGTATAGAATCATAATCACGTCTCAGTTTACGCGGGGATCGTCGAGCGGAGCCGAACACATCCGAGCACGTGGTTGATATTCACAATGCCTACTAACGTACGAAAACTTCATCTCAGAGAACCAGTATAAGCCGGACCTCCGATTATGCATAGTTGTTACGAATCTCAAGGTCCAGATATAATAAGAACGTATGGTGAGGCGGGTCTAGACAAGTTGTGAATATCATAGTATTTGACAAGACAACTTGTCATTGCCGGTTGCTTGCATAATGTTTAGTGCTTAAATGCAAAAATTCAAGCAGAACTAAAAATAAAAAAATGTGGATTGTCTTATATTCAGTAAGTACCAATCGTTATTGAATTAAAATATGTATTTAAAAGGGTCAGTACTCGTTATTTTATCATAGCGTAATTTGACAATCTCCAGGAATAAAATATCTGTGGAGTAGCTACCTTACTAATTATAGTAATTCCGAAAAGTTAGTTAATAAACGAAAAAAATATGTGAAATTATGTTTCTTCAGCATGCCACTGTACTGGGATAACACTAGGATGATGATGAGGACGTTTGTTGGTGAGTTTGAGATTAAAGTGAAGATAGTAAAGTTATACGATAGGTATACGTCGACATGTCGAGGCGTCATGTTGCTCCGGTCGTGATTTCGAACCCAACTGCAGACGGCAGTAGCAGATGGCAGCGCCGTTTTCCAGTTGGTTCTGAGTGTTCCGCGAACCAACACGACTGACGTGTTTTTGAAATTTGAAAGTGGGGATCGCGATTTGTGTTGTATGTTTTGTTAAAAGAGGAAGAAGACGATGATGATGATTTAATTATACAGGTATATGTAGAGAAAAAAGACATGCCAAGAACTTTAAATGATGACGTAGAGCCGCTATAGGGATCGGAAAAGCTCTTGTGCAGCTAAATTGAGAACATTTTTAACATGTGTAATTTGAAAAGTAATAATAAAACTTGATTTTCATGATTAAGAATTGATATCAAGATATTTCGACCACGTCACATAGTTCGACGACTAACTATAATAAATCCTTTCATAAAAACATTGTTCATAGAAATATGAATGCCACTCCATTTCGAACTGTGTTCCCATTGTGACAGCTGACATTGGGTATGAAGGACATGAAGTTGTTGCAAATGTCGCTAATGAAGATGATTTTTCACATTGTACTAATTTGAGTCTTATTTTGATTGTAATAAAGTAAGTTTTCGCATGCTTTACTTTTTAATTTTACGATCGTTGTTATGAATTGAGTGACTTCGCTTCTACTCGAATGCAACATTGTGATGAGCTATTATTGTGACAGATTTAGTTCGGGACTGTGACTCTAGGTATTATAAGAGCTCAATGGTCGTGGATTGTGTCTTGATATTCGCAAAATGCTGTGGTCTACCAAACTTGATGTGCAGCGTGGGCGACCAAGTCTATTGGGCCTTTTGACACCTCCGTGAGCTTTTTCCCGTTTCAAAACCTTCGATATAGTAGACTGATGAACTTGAAATTGCTTAGCCAGCGTCGATTGTGTGAAGCCATTTCTTTAGCCATTTATAATTGCTTCTTGTTTAGCTACTGTTAAGTTTTTGTTTCCACGAGGTCTCCCCATGAACTGATATTTCTTAGAAATATGATTATGTATTAGCACGATATTCCGTTTTTTATCGACTTAAATACTAAAAGTGACACAACTACAGAAAAATGAATTCAAATTGAATTTCGAAATATGTACCGGCCTGTTAGCGTATAATTGGTTGAGAATAAATCAATATAACCTTTTTTGATTAGTTATCAACAAATTCAGTCCTTGGTTTCATCTAATTTGAAATATTTTACAGAAAAATCGCAATATGATAGATTTATTTCCGCTACTGCAAATCGGTTGACAATGCAATATTATTATGACATAGAGCTGATCTGATGATGGAGACAGAAGGTGGTCATAGTAATTCCTAAACTACAGATAAACCCGTCCGTAAGATAAACAATCAATAGTACAAGCTTTGCTTAGTTTGGGACTAGGTCGATTTTTGTAAGATTATAAATTATACATTCCAAACATTGTGTTTTGGAATATTAGTCAATCCTTCGTTCTTTTAGTGTTTATATAATTACAAAAATATTCACAATAAGCTGACATCTTTTTGAATGATTTACGGCATATTTATTTATATAAACACGAAATATTTCGTCTTTATGTAAGTTAGTTTACGTCGAAGACATTTGATGACTTTCAACGTCTGTTGTCAAAGAGTATGTCTTGCCATTAAAATAAATTAGTACCACTATAAATCCGCAACATGGCCAGGTCCAAATAGGCACTGGTAAGGCTATATATTTTTTTCTTTAGTGTAATTGAATGGTTGACCAAAAAAAAAATTTAAAAATTAATCTTACATTACATTACATTCTAGCCCAGTACAAAATAAATTTGGCATTTTATAAATTGACATAACTGTCATATTCTATTTTTCAACATCACTAATTTCAACTAATATCCTATACTTACTTATTAAAAACTTACAAAATAAACAATTTAAAATAAGGGGTCACCCCGCGGCATCGTGCCAAAGATGCTGGCAGCATTTCCGCGCTGTATAGCAATGCTGATGCGTTGTGCGAGGAAGCTGCCAGCCCTTGGGTCACCAGTGGTGTCCACTAGCCTCTTTGCCACTTCTTTAAAGAGGTCATGGGCCCTGGGACCCCACGGACCGAGGGTCTCAACGCCGAACGGAACGAAGTTATATTCGGCGCCGAGACCCCTATATTTGCTTTGCTTAGCCTTTTCGGCCGCCTCTGCCGCCGCACCCGCTCTGACTGAAGTTCCGTGGAGATGGGAAGGAGCCAACGTGTCCACACACGTGGCGTCCCACACTAGCACACGTCCCATCTTCCACGGAATCAAAGACATACCATCCGGCCTCTTGCCATCGTCTCTAAGAATGCCGGGTGGCTCTAGTAGCGCCGGCACGTTGACGGTGGCAAGAGAACGGCGGAGAATGTCGTTGAGTGCGGCGTGTCTAGAGAAGCGGCCTGCGCTCTTTTGGCAAGAAAGTCCGTGATGTCCCAGGGTGTCGACCTCGCTGCCGCAGGGGCACCTGTGTGGAGCACAAACCCGGACACCGAGTCGCAGGCAGGTCGCCACACGCAGAGTATGGGCTTCGAGGAAGGTGCCGGTATGCACTGATGGATAGGCGTGCAACCAGGCACCTGCTTCTCTGGTACCCACTGCTAAAATTCTGGCCCGATCGGAACCTGCGCTGCGACTTAAGAGAGAATCATAAGTATTTTTGCACTGGATGTCGTCCCAGGACCTTTGGGATTTCAAATTTTGAGGAAAATCCTTACCCGGGCAGGCAATGGACCAGGCATTTTTGGCTTCCGTCAAGCCAGCAGTCTCACAGTTTGAAGGATTTTTCCTATGAGATTAGCTGAGCTATGAGCGGAAGACAAAAAAGCCGGTGCACAAATATTCGTAATTTTGCGTATCCCTATTCCACCATAACGAATGGGAAGGGAAGCTTGGGTCCAGGAATCTTCGCTGAGCTGCATGTTCAAAACTGATTCCAAATTTGATTTGATCAAGTCGTCGAGGGGGGATGATAAGTTATGAAATTTAGTAAAGGGGCAGCAGCGAAGAACATAAGTCAATTTCGGAACAAAGAGGCAAAACCGAATAATTGATATTGCAAAATGTGGGCTAATTTCTAGAAGACGACTTTTGTAATTTTGAAATTTGGATGTAGATACAGAAATAAAGCTCGAAAAGGATTCTTCGAAGATAGGAGATCCTAGGAGGCAAAGTGAGCTTCTGTCTATTAATTTAATGTTAGGCGTCAGGATTTAAAAATTTTTTTTCACTTCAACAAAATTTAAGGAAGAGTTTTTAATGAAAAGTTCGCACTTGCTAAAATTTAATTCTAAACCAATGGCTTGGAATTTTGATTTTATGATCGAAAGGTCTGACAGAACAGTCTCTAAATCGCCTCCCAGGGTTCCATCGTCTAGGTACCAGACATTGAATTTTGATTTTAAATTTTGAATTATAGGATTAATAGCCAGACTGAAAATTGCCGGCCCGAGAGGATCACCTTGCTGACAGCCAACTTCAGATGATATTACAGTTTCGTGGTACATTAATTTTGTAGGATCAGCATAACAAACAAGGAGGTAATTGTAAATTTCGGGGATATTATTTTTGATTTCTGTCAGCAAGGTATCTCTGTTTACCGAATTGAATGCATTTTTAACGTCGATTTTGACCAACACATCACAAGGTGCGTTGCTGGAGAGGTAAGTACGTAAGGCATGGACGGCTGCCTCACACCCTTCTTTAATGCCAAAACCAAGCTGGATGGGTTCAAAAAGAGGTTGTAATTTGGAAGCTATATACCTGACTGCAATTTTGGACGCGAGACGTCGTAGAGTAGATCCAACAGCAATCGGTCTCACCCCTCCGTCCTTTTTTGTAAGGGCGATGAGGTTTGCTCCATATAAAATCGGCACTATTTCCGGGTAGATGTTGCCTGTGTACATGGAATTGATTAGATTCGTTATGGAACCCACAAGTCGCTCGCCTGCATCGCCCACTGAGTGAGATGTTAAATCTTTCAAAAAGAGTCCGTCTAGGCCTGCCGCAGAACCGGTTTTGAAAGAAATAATCGCATTAATGACGTCTCTGTTTGAGATTTGATGGCAGGCCTGGTTTGCCAACGGTGGGTCGAGAAAGTATGGAGTTGAAGGTCCTGGGGGATGTTTCGTCTGTAGGGCCTGAAGGGTGTCTGCGGTGTCAGGGGATATCACGTCGTTCGAGAAAAGGAGACGTGCATCGCCTTTCAGGTCTCCATCATTTATTTTGGATTCAATGCTTTTTCGGCGATTGAATGTGGCAAAATTCTTTTTTTTTAATATAGTAGGCACTGAATTGGTAAAGCAACTGTTCTTTATTTTCTGGGTAAGTGAAGTAGTGGAGTCTTCGTCGTGAACATGGAGGGTATGGCAAGGGAAAAGCAAAAGTGAATGCCAGTCTGCGACAGTGTTATTTTCAATAAATTTATCTATTAATTGTGAAAGGTGCGTTGCAACAGATATTCTCGCACCGCGGGGTATTCTCTTTAAGACGGGTACATTACTTTTTAGGAAACTAAGATGAACGTGGAATGGAGTGACAGGAGGGTTGGCAGTGGTAAGTGAGGAAGGTGGGGTGAAGGGGTTGTTGTTAGCAGGCAAATCGTTCTGACTAAGACACTGTCTGTGGACTTTGGTAATATGTATATTAAGACCTTTGGTGGTTTTAAATGATTTATTGCAAGACTGGCAAACATGACTTTTTGAGATGGTTGTGGGTTGTGTCGCGGGCTGCACCCACACTACTTAATAAATAAAAACCACAAAGCAAAACTTACGTCTAAAGTAGCCAAAAAAAAAACAATATCTAAATAATATACAAAACACCACAGCACAAAAACATTGTCAATATAAGTTGACACCAAAGGATGTCACGCGGCATCGTGCCAGCATCTTTGGCACGATGCCGCGGGGTGACCCCTTATTTGAAATTATTTATTTTGTAAGTTTTTACATTCTTAACTTCAGTAGCCTAGGGTCACAAAATTGATGAAACAGACATGACAAAAAATTTTAGGATTGAATGTAGATTGTAGATGATAAGTTAACATGGCAATACCAAATTGAACGTTTATGTAAGAAATTAAATCAATTTTCGTACGCACTGTATAATTTAAGGAAAAAAGTTCAGCTGTTCTTGTGGCTTACCACGGTTTTGTGACCTCAACATTTAACGTATGGAATCATTTTTGGGGGAACTCCACAGATCGAGAAGTGAGAACTGGCATTCCGGCCCTAAAAATTGTGAGAGGTCACTGTGCGGTATTGGTTCCCAGGAATCTTGTAATATTTCCTGATTTCCAAAATTATAAAATACTGACGATGCCTAGGCTTAATGCCTAAGCTATAAAAGCACACGATTACGGGATAAAATATTGCATTAAATGATTGCCAAAACAATGCTTTTCCAGAAGAGTGTCATTGGTATGGCGCCGAATATATTTAACAAGCTGCCAAAATGTATAAAAGTCATAGAAATTGTGTTTAAATTTAAAAAAAGCTCTGAAAACTTTCTCGCTAATAAAAGCTAAATTTCGTATTTGGATACAGTAACAGAATTTTTAAATGAGAAGGAAATGTAAGTAATTGGTTTGACTTGCATGTTCACACAATTTGTATGCCGCAAGGCGCCACATAGTGTAACTGACGAAATGATATCATCTTTGTAACCTATGTTGGACAAATAAACGATTTTATCTTTATAATCGAAATGAAAGGTTCAATGTTCGGCTCAGTTAAAGTCCCATCGAGTTCACATTCAAACAATTAATTTGTAATTTTTTGATTTTATATATACTATATGTAAATATTTTTACAAGCGGAAACGTCCACTTAGCGGAATTATAATTTCTAATCGAAAATGAAAAATTAATTACCACAGGCGGTAGATGTCGTTTGCCTTAATCACAATCAATACAATTTTATGGAGATGGCTGTACAGCTTTCTGCCATTGCACATTTTTTTAAATTATATTTATTATGCCGGCTGTATAAAAAATGCAACTATAATTAAACACATACTTAATCAAACTTTGAAGTTCAATATTGACCAATATTATAATCTACTATTGGAGAAGATTTAACATCACATTTGACTAATCCTGTTACTAGATACAATTTTAGCGACGTTTGGCAGCTAGAAAATATTCGATGATGTACCTAACTAATCTGATATCTCTTGTTCCAGTCAATGCAATATTGCAACGTGATGTCGCTTCCACCGGCGGTGGACCGCGCACTCAAGCCGCGCCACTCCGGCCACAACATAAACCAACTGAACAACTTCTATGGACAGGTAACTTCATCATCATTATGTTTATTTTCAGCTACCAGTCGGCATAATCCTATAAATTAAAGATTGGTTCGAAAGCCTCGACTTTGGGGCACAATCTTTGGTTTAAAAAGGAAATATAAAAAAATACTTACGCAACTTCATTCCTTGGCGGCATGATAATACCATAAAGCATAAAACCACAATTGGCTACTTGTAAATTCTTTTATGGCTACATTCGAAACAGATTTAAGAGAAGATAAAATACTATATGGGACTAAACGTATCTATTTTTTTTGGATTAGCGTATTTTGCTTCTCGTTCCGATTCGATGACTTGGTTTTCGTGTCTTATGTTATAAGTTATGGAGAAAATAATTTGAAATTAATGTCTATTGTCGAATATTTTGAGTAAGTGTCGAATGCACCGGAAGGACATGGATAACCTATTCCGGACTTTAAACGTACAGATGTTAGTAAATGAATTACCCTAATTTTGCGGATCAGAAGTAATACCAAATTTTAAGTTAAAGACGGCCATCATGAATAATCATGATATATACGTAGTAAATGCTACATTACTGGAAATTTTCACGGAAAATTAACAGTATTTTTTGAAATTAAGTGAAAAGTACAGTCAGGTGCAGAGTAAGGCACTTGTATTTTATTGACGTGATAACGTCTTTAAAATCGTTTTAGTCGGGTGACATGTTCAGAAACTTGTGTCACACCAAAACCTCACGAGCGCGATCGCAGGTATAAGTGAAGTGCAAGTGAAGTAAGACGTTATCACGTAAACATCTCGATCGTAAACCTACTTTACAAACAACCAATTTTTTAACACGTTCTCTGTCCGAAGGCCCCCAATGTGGGGACATGAAACTTTTTTTCAGGAGTCCGTGTCCCCACTGTGGGTCCACGGGGTTGTTCACGGCTACGAACTACAACTGTCACTTGGACTTGTGACATTGAAGGATAATTTTGTATGGGGACAGGGAACGTGTTAATAAATAGTTCACTAAATGTCTATAAATAAAGTTTCAAGTTTCTGTTTAAAAAAAAACTTGTTCCCCAAACAAACGTTTAACCCCGTTTCAATGTAAGGTCTATACTTGCAGTGTGAAGATTTTTCGTTTATAAATAAATATTTGCCAACGACGGGTGGCTCAAAAGAAATCTACCTAACTACGAAAGAAAAGACGTAACTGGGTATTTTATTTTTATTTTTAACAGACTTCAAAATTTCAAAAGAGGAGGTTATCAATTCGGTTGTATGTTTTTTTTTAATGTTTGTTAGTCCATAACTCCGTCATTTCTTAACCGATTTGGAAAATTCTTTTTTTGATTGTAAGTATATATATCCAAGTTGGTCCCGTTTTGGTCAAAACGCAGTTCTGATGATGGGATCCATGAGGAATTGAGGGAACTCCTCAAATCTTTAAGGCAAAAATATAGTGATTTTTGTGTTTTTATCAACAAGTCAAGCATTTTCATCCAATAATGTGACATTGGATGAAGTGGAACTGCTCATGATGATCAGAACAGAACTCTTCAACGACGAAAAGTTCACGTTTGGCGATTTGTCCTCCTAGCTGTGTTTGTTAAGTAATTTCTATTTTCACGATTAATTTTTGTCATGCTTGATTTCTGATGATGGGACCCATGAGGAATTGAGGGAACTCCTCAAATCTTAAAGGCAAACATATAGTGATATTTGTGTTTTTATCAACAAATCGAGCATTATCATACAAAAATGTGACATTTGATGAAGTGGAACTGCTGATGATGATCAGAACAGAACTCTTCAACGACGAAAAGTTCACGTTTGGCGATTTGTCCTTCTAGCTGTGTTTGTTAAGCAAGTTCTATTTTCACGATTAATTTTTGTCATGCTCGAGTTCTGATGACGGGATCCATTAGGAATCGAGGGAACTCCTCAAATGTGAAAGGCACACAAATAGTGATTTTAGTATTTTTATGAACTAATCAAGCATTTTCATTCATAAAAGTGACATTTGATGAAGTGGAACTGCTGATGATGATCAGAACGGAACTCTTCAACGACGCTTAGTTCACGATTGGCGATTTGTTCTCTTCGTTTTGTTTGTCAAGCAAGCAAGGTTTTTTCATGATTCCATGAGGAATTGAGGGTACTTAGTCTTCTACGATTATAAACATATATTATAGCCATTTTTATTTTATTGTATATCTATCTAAGAGTGCACCATCTAAGTATAACAATCTTTTACAGGCCTCCCCCATTGAAGTCGGTTTTTTTTTCTTAAAAATTATTCTATATAGTCTCCTTCTACCGAAAGGCATGTATTGCATTTGTCAAAGAATGATTTTTAACCATTAAAAAATATT
This sequence comes from Notocelia uddmanniana, assembly GCA_905163555.1. NCBI lineage: Eukaryota > Metazoa > Arthropoda > Insecta > Lepidoptera > Tortricidae > Notocelia > Notocelia uddmanniana. Next base: position 51,306,988 of record LR991052.1, read on the forward strand.
TCGGGTGGTCGTCAAAATATTCGTTCACCGTGGCTATCATCTCATTATCAGTAGAAAATCTTCGCCCCCTGAGATATTCCTTTAGAAGTCTAAACAGGAAATAAGTCACATGGAGCTAAATCTGTGCTGTAAGGGGGGGTGGTCGAAGGCGTCGAAGCCATTTCTGGCCATGGCTGTAAAATCAAAACTCCTCTGTTAAGTTTTTCCCTCCTTTTTTTCTTTTATGGCGTCTCTCAGCTGGCAAAGTCATCATCATCATCATCATGTCAGCCGAAAGACGTCCACTGCTGGACATAGGCCTCCCCTAAAGACTTCCACAATGACCGGTCCTGCGCCAATCGCATTCAGCGGACACCTGCGACCCTTACCAGGTCATCGGTCCACCGTGTGGGGCCCTGCCCACGCTACGCCTTCCGGTACGTGTTCGCCACTCGAGAACCTTTCTGCCTCAACGGTAGTGACACTGCCTCCGAAGCTAGAGGTCCCGGGTTCGAATCCCGGTCAGGGCATTATTTGTCTATATAAGTATTTGCTTCGTTTGGGACTAGGTCGATTTGTGTAAGATTGTCCCCAATATTTATTTATTTATACTTGGAGCGCTTCGCATTTGTATTCTAAAGCAGCCTCTGGTCCGCTTTCGCACCTAGTCTCAATCGATACATTAATTACATAAAATTTTCGAACATCATAGACAAAAGATTCATACTTGGAGCGCTTCGAGGTGGTATTCTAAAGGAGCCGGCGCTGCGGTCCGCTTGGGTACCTGATTAGGTACCCAATCGATACATTAATTACATTCAAATATCGAACATCTTAAAAAAATATTCATATTATGCTATGAATGATATTCGCTCTCGGTTCGTTTCATAAACCCACACTCGTATTTTAATACCTTTTCGTATGTAACAGTCACATAAACTACTATTGGAGAATATTAAATGTCACATGATCAGACATAGAAGTTTTTGTGGCAAAAACGCCAATCAACTAGGGACTTACTTCGGATATTAAATTTGTCAGTGATTTTTCATAGTAGATTAATTTCACCGGATAAAATATAAATTAACTAATTAACTAAAATGCTGATCAATAATAATATGACTGTGACGTGCGTGTCCTATGGCTTGTATAATGGGTTGTGCTCCTAAGAACTGTTCAATATGATGCCCACGGCCCCTATCTACCATCGCAGCTCTCGCCGTCCGCAGGGCTTTCACCCTCACACCTTAGAACCTAAATGGTCACGTACGGTACGGTTTCAGAGGAATTTCCTACGTCGGACGCTCCGGTTGTGGTCTGAGCTCCCTGCCGAGGTTTACCCGAGGGACAACAGTATGGGGTTCTTCAATAAAAGAGTGTATAAAATTTTACAAAGTCAGCAACGCGCATGTGTCACCCCTAGAGTTGCAGACGTCTATAGGCTGCGGTGACCGTCTACCATCAGGCGGGCCGTATGCTTGTTTGCCACCGACGTGGTATTTAAAAAAAACTTGTTTATTTTATACCACCTACACGGATTATAGGTGTTTCATTGATCATCATATCATATGATTCATATGTCTAAAAAAAACGGCCTACTGACATTTTATTCAACGATTTTAACACGTCTATTAAAGTTTCGGTTTCGGCCGAAACTAGAGCCAAAATCGAACCTTCGGTTTCGGTTTCGGCAAAAAACATGTTTCCGTCGGACACTAATAATTTTTAGTGTATTAAGAACCCCGATTACTAAGCTTGCTGAAGCGATTATAGTCACCAAGAAGTTCCATTGGCAATAAAACACGTGGCAGACCACGTTGTACTACACATGTAACCGACCGTAACATTTTGTGAGTCTCACGTGAGAATCCTCGGTTAACGGCGACGGAGAGAGAGAAACATCAACCCCAGGGCAGCGTACTCCATCTTTACGGACTGTCCGACATCGTTTGCAGAACGCCGGATTAAACGGAAGACGCCCTGTAAAGAAACCGCTTATATCTGAGAACCGAATGATAAGAGTAGCTTGGTGTAAAGCACGCGAACACTGGACACCGCGACAATGGTCTGATATACTCTGGAGCGATGAGAGCAAGTTTCTTTTATTTGGAAGCGATGGTATAAAGTGGGTACGTCGCCCTACTGGTACCCGATATAAGCCCGAGTACCAACTTCCCACGGTAAAACACGGAGGAGGCTCTGTAATGGTGTGGGGTGCTTTTTCGGCTAAAGGCATGGGCCCCCTTCATAAAATTGAAGGCATTATGGACCAGAATGTGTACTTAGATATTCTGAACAATGTGATGTTACCATATGCACGACGATTTCTGGGCCGCGGGTTTGTGTTTCAGCAGGACAACGATCCAATGCATCGTGCAAAACGTGTCACAGAATGGTTCAAGCGGCAACGCGTTACTCTAATGGAGTGGCCAAGTCAATCTCCCCTGACTTAAATATAATAGAGCAGCTATGGGATGAACTAGAAAGACGTTTGAAAGGTAAAAAAGCCACTAATGCGAGCCAAAAGTTCCCTCAGCTACAGGAGGAATGGCATAAAATCCCTCAATCAACTATTGACGATGACGCTCTTGTGGACTCTATGCCTAGACGTTGTAAAGCAGTTATTGAATCAAAAGGCTTTGCTACAAAGTATTATAGTTGTTACAATTTAATAAATATATAAAATGTTAATCTATCATTTCTTTTGATTTATAATAGGTTCATAAAGACTGACTGCACTTTGTTATGTTATGCAGGTTTTAAGTATATAATGAGATTAATGAGTATAACTGTGCTTTCACATTGTTTTATTGAAATATGCATTCTATTTTATGGTAAAGCTCTGGGTAATATTTACACTTTATAATCTTAACAATTATATATTACTATACTTATATACATGTTTACTTAAAAAAACACAAAGGTGATATATTATTGGTCGGTACTGTAACTTATATTCTACGCAAAATGACTATGAAGAAACCGGCCAAGTGCGTGTCGGACGTCACACAATAAGGGTTCCGTACCGACACCTTCTAATCTACATTTAAAACCACTATACAATACATTTAATCACAAAAGGTCTTATCTTCATAGGAAACTTACACACTTACGCACTTACGTTTTGGCAAGACAGTTTTTCAGCAATAACTCCAAAAACCGTTAAACCTATCTTGTTCAAACCAAAAATCGTTGAAGGACACACTTTTTACGACTTTGACAGCGAATATCTCACCAACGGTTGACTTACATGAAATAGTTTTTACAAACCTCTATATCATTCTTGAAGGCCTGTCTATAAATACCCGACACGCCTATGTACATATATAAAAATATTTGACCCCCCTGTTACATGTATGGGGTGTCCCCCCCACCCCCCCGTTTAATATTTTCTTCCTAATATCACATCATATTTCTATAGCGGTTCATAACATACACCTTCACACCATATTACATAATTGTAGTCATATTCTCCTAATAAATCGGCTGTGGCATACGGCCGGACAGACAGACAGACATGATGATCCATAAGGGTTCCGTTTTTTGCCATTTGGCTACGGAACCCTAAAAATACAAAAAAAAAATATAATCACAAAACCCAATCCTTTACATCCGCTTTCAGTAAATGGTCCATGCACAAACGCTTTAACTTCACCCGACAAAATGGTCCATACACTAGCTATTTTAAAATTAACATGACTCAATAGGATTTGATGGATTAAGAAAATGTTCCTGCATATAAGGGAAATAGGTTTTAAATAAAAAAAGCAGTGTTTAACTCGTGTGAAATCACCCATTTCAGCTTCGAGATTACTATTATAGACAACGAGTAATACACAGAATACCGTAGTTTGTATGTTGGTTTGTCAAGGATAATTCTTTATTATCTGAACCGATTTTAACTATTTCTCTTTTATTTGAAAGAACGTTATTTTAATTACAAACAAACATTAGAAATGCCGTCCGTCCTTCCAGCCACTTTATCGGTAATTTTTCACAGAATGTTAAAAAAAAATGTTTAATGCATCTGAGTTAGGCTGGGTTGCACCGACTTACGATCACAGACTGATCAACGTTAAATATGGCGCCGGCACCCGTCATTCCATAGAAACTTGTCAAACTTTCCATACATTGAAATATTAACGAACACAGTTTACGATTACAGACGGTTTGGTGCAACCCAGCCTTAGTCTTGTTTACAACTATTCCAAATTTGAAATGCAAAGGATAATTAATTCTTGAGATATTTAGCAATGTTACGGATAGACAAAGCGTCACCATCAATTTCCTTTTTTTAATTTCTGGTACGGAACCCTAAAAATTGCTATATGGAACCAAAATTAAAGATCGTGACCGAACTTAGATTTGTGACAAACACATAATAAATATCAGGCTGGGTTGCATCAACTTACGAATACAGACCGATCAACGTTATACATATATGGCCCCAGCAGCTGTCATCTTTCAATACAATCAGATTTTAACGAGCACCGCTTACGATTACAGACGATTTGGTGCAACCCACCCTAAGTTTGTTAACTTTTAAGTCCTCATAATGAAACGAGTGGACACCTACGGAATAGTTAGTACATTACGCGTCGCCCGCAACGCACTTGGTTGCTTATCTTACTTCCTATATACACAATGTATTGTCACAAAATTAAATAATTGTTTTCTTCCTTTCAGCCCTTAACACAGTTCCACCCTGAAGAACTAAGGGAAGCTAAACTACAATACCTAGATTTGGATCTCCCCACCTCAAAGTCGTCTCCGCTCAAGGTATTGTGTAACATAGTGGTTTTTAACTTGACCTGACCATTTGTTTGTCCGATGCAAGTCCTACAAGTACTAGTTTCTGCTTATACATATAAGATCTTTTTTACTAGTCTCGTGCGGCCTATCGTACACAAATTTGGTCAGTGAAATTTGAATGTTGCTACTTATTCAAATAAATCATTATAAATATATTTTTTTATTAAATGAAAATATGTTATATTACCAGTCACAACAACCAACACTGCCAAATAAAATAGACATCGCCCACGGCAAATCGTCGTCGGAGGTTGACGCGGAGGACTCGTGCTACAAGACCGTAGACTTCCTGAAGACGGAAGCTTTCAACATTACTATGCAGGATGCTGAGGCTTCGCGCAGTAACCACACGCAGCACATTAGCCACTGACCCGCGGCCATTCACTCCGCCCCAAGACGACGAACCCAAATGGAAATAATTCACGGCATACGCGAGGACCCGGGCTCCCGTTCGTCCTACCATACGATCGACTTCGACAAGACGGAAGCATTGCGCCAAATCATGATGGATAAGGAGGCGGCGAGAAGCAAAGGTATGGAGGGCTCCGGCCGGCCGGATTATCGCATCTGACCCGCGCCCGAGGTCGAGTCGCGGACCTGCTGCTGCTACAACTTCAAGTGCTACGACTTTTGTGTCGATGCTTATCAATCCTGCCATACATCTGAAAATTGAGAAATTACACCTTAGTTAAATTTAAACTATCGTGAGGCATGTAAAATGTAACTCAATAGAAATGACATAAATGTAAACAAACCTTACCTTCACTACTTTTATTTGCATTCAAGCTAGCATGAAGTTTATAAGCGCAAATAATCGATACGACATATTTTGTAACGGAATTCTGTAAACTCGAAACAATTGGTGTTTAAATTGAGGAGAGAAGCGTCAGCAACAAGGAAACAAATAACGTCATGCCATATCGGAAACATTGTTTCCGGGCGCGTCTACTAGCCACATCATGTGTTTACTGGTGTGAACAGCGCCTAAGACTTGTGCTGATATTTTACCCCATATAAGAATATGGACAGATAGAATAATAAGTATGTGTAATAAAATAAATATTTAAAAAGAATGTTACCCTTACGTGGTGTGTACATACAACTTATCTAAAAAAAATATTTCATATGAAATCAGAATATGTTAAAAAAGTGAGATAGCATAATAGTCACACCATATTATCACTACTATGCGATTTATATAAAATTAGTACTGTCAAAACGCCATATTTTCTTGCACTGCTCGCCAAATTCACACTAAAGATGTTTCTTTGATCTCCACTTAAATGTTGAACGGTTGGTTTAAACGAAATATATCGCTCCTGCATAGCTATTTTAATAATGTTATAAAGGTGTGAAAATTAGTCATTTCTGTTTAAAAATGCTTGGCATGAGCAAAATAAATTTAATTGATGTCAAATACTGAGTAACCTTTTGTCATAACATGAAATATATTTTAGTTGTTGGCAGATTTATAATTATTTGAGTCGCATAACAACAGGAACAGACACTATACTGATATGAACGTGCTACTAGTTAAGTAGATATCTTCACCTGCAATCTCTTTATGAGGCATGTATTAATTAATATGCATGGATATTTACGTATATTGAAACTGCACTACTACTCGTTTGCTTAAAGATGGGAGTTTCCTCCCCCGGTTCCCATCCGCACCCCGCTCGCGCCCCGCTCGCGCCCCGGTCAGCTCCGAGCGGCGTGGGGGCAGAGGTGAACACGTCAGCGAGGGAACTGCCGTCACGAAGTGAACGCGTACTACTTGTATTACTATAGAGCTTCGGGGAGAGATAATAGTCTAAAATTAGATCTACATGTTACACATTCACTAGGTATTGTATACCTTTATTTATATAAACGTATATTATTTCGTCGTACTTACAGGGCTAAAGCTCAGTAAAAATGTATTTAACATTTAATAGTATTGATTAGAATTAGACGTAACATTTAAAGCGTCTTCCATATTGTTTTAAAGTTTTATTACTTTCCTAAAATGTATATTAATAGAGGTATTATCAATGTCTCTCTAATATAACATGTATATGTACTAATATACATACACACACATACACACATATATATATATTTAATTGATTATTTATTTATTTATTTTATATGATGAGTTCCCATAACCACGCACTTGAAAACTTTTATGGAATGTGCACCAATTGACTATATATATATAGTAAATTTTATTAAGTATGGACAGTCTTTTACAAAACGACCTTGTCCCAAACTAAGCAGAGCTTGTACTATGGATACTACGCGATGATGTATACATACTTATATAGATAAATAAACACTTACGTGTTCATCAGCATCACACAAATAAATGCCCTGTCCTGAAGTCGAACCCGACACCACTAGCTTGGTAGGCAGGGGCACTACCGATTAGGACTGTCGTATAGTCTGGGAATCGCTTAAGGCACTCTTTTACTACCTTTATGTGTAATAATTGATAACAAAACGATGCTGGTGAACATTCTATCAAATTATACTTCTAAATCCGGTGACATTGGTGTATTAAATAACATTAGTGAAAAGTTGGCTCTTCAAATTTTTTAGGTTACTATTTTGGTACGAACTCGAACTAATTTGCGATGATAATAATACAGACTTGAAACTTTTATGAAATAAGCGTCAGTTTTAATAATACAGCCTAGGGATTTTATTATGTTTATAAAGGTTAATGAAATTAAGCATGCCTTCAAATTTATTATGATATTTTATAGAAACAATGAAACAGTTTATGTATTATAAAATTAATAAGACTATTTTTAAGTACCTATACAACTTTAAATCGAACTTATTAATTAAAAAGATAACTAATAAAAATCAAATATTCTCAAGTGAGACTGAAGTCAGTCTTGGCAATTTCGTATAGAATTTAACATCTGCCAACTGCGAGCCGTTTTCATAACCTAATGTCTTTCTTGACTTATTCCCACTCCGGGCAGTATCTCGCGTACAACGACTGGTATGTACCTCTTTAACTATTATTGGCCTTTTAATAAACACTCGCACTGTTTCAAATCTGGCATATCCAGTAACGTCGGGCGTCGACGGTCATCGACAGTTAAGTACTGTATAATAATAGATCTAAAACCTTAAATATACCTATTGCTCAAGTGTAAAACGCTTCGTACTTAATTTGCCGTCTGTTCGCTTCTCAACTGCATTAAAACCACTGTCAGTATTTCCGCCTAAGGCGCCTTCCTGATTTATCGATGCGGAGGCGGTACGATATGAGAAAACTGTCAGTGTCAACCGATATCAATGCAGTACTGCCCCACTTCTGCGCATCGTATTAGTACTGCGCAAACGTAATACTGACAGTAATTCGTCAAGTGAGGAAATTTCACATCAGTAAGCTTAGGTCAAACAACAAAATACTTATGACATATCGATCCCGCCCCGCCAAGTCAGGAAGTCGCCTAAAACTAGCACCTTAATAGCTAAATTAGTACGAATGTTATGTAGGGTACGTGATTAAATATTTTTTTAGATCTCCGTCCTGTCGAGATCACTTGGGACGCCTATTTCTTACGGCGGATGGTACTTCTTTCATAAATTAAATCTTAATTTTGTGCAATTAGTATGCTCATGTTTTAGTATAATGGTTACTTACGCACAAAATAGATATATACTAAAATGAAAACAAAAATGGCTATCCAATGGAAAGATGAACAATGAATGTTTGAAGACTTTGTCATTGAGATTTAGTTAGTGTTGTGATTGTCAGTTCGTGTCAAAGCTTAGTCAGCATACGAGGACCAATTGATAATACTGGTCATGGTTACCTAATGATGGCAAATTACTAGATTGTATTTTTTATGAATTTGGTTATAAAAGTCCTCGTAAGCTCCCGGCCAGAATGCCCGCGCACAATACCGGGGGACCAGGAATCATGGAATTGTAATATGGTGAGATGATAAAAATTTAAAAGACTCCTCTTAGTCTGTCTGTAAGTATTAATGACCTTCAAGTATTACATAATGTAATAATTAAATGTTTTAGATATATATATATATTAGTCATATGAAGATTGTATTTTGTGGACTTCAGGTTTAGTATTATTGTTATATCAGATAACTATATATTATAACATTCGATATTTCAATATTAGAACTAAAAGATACAGTCAATAAGAGTGATATAAGTTATCTCTTATGTCACTTTCATATTAATTATTGACTGTATCTTTAGTATCTCGTATTGTGATGGAAAAGTTGACATTGAAAGTGAGATGGAAGTGTCTTAAATGATATTAAGTCAGGGTCAAGTATCTTCGCTTATACTCAAGTTTTAAAAACACAGTCGTATTTTATAAAATAGGATCAGATAGAAATCATTAGGATTTAAATCACAAAAATTGAATACGTTAAATGTGCTGTTGTTGTATTTGTACATTATAATATGTATGTATGTACGTGATTGTCGGCTAATGCCTTATATGTAGCAAAATAAGGGAACTAGTGAGTTATGTTTTGAATACAAACATTATATTTCGTGAATATATATATAATATTGTATTGACTAATTATCTATTGTAATATATATTTCCTGTATGATGTGTATACCTAAAAATTACGGTGTATATCACCAAGTTGTGAAGTGCACAGATCATGCGTGCAATTATATCTGACTATAAATTTATCATAACTTTATTGCTACTATACATAGGCAAATAATCGAATTATTCAGATGATCGTCCAGGCTGGGCTTTAATGAAAATTAAATTTTAATCTAGAAGATAATTGTATATTTGGATGTATTTAAACGTCGTGAAACTAGTGTGTCTTATCTATCTTAAGATTTACGGGACTTAAAGTGGACAATATAAGTATGAAGTTCGATCACGTTAGTTTTTCCAGCTTGCATGTTTAATTGTGACTGTTTACACCGGACTATTGACGGGCCGGCGGCGATAGCTTCTGTGGAATTCACAACCATTGTTCAATTGACGTTCTTTGCCTGTCACTCACGTTTGTGATTTCGTTAACTTAGGCATATAAGTTTTACGAATAAGGGACCTGTCTACCTACCTTTCGCCTGTCTTTGATAATGATCAGTGCCATCAAAAAAAGTTTTAAGTATCTTCATTCATTATCTACGTACGAAAGGTTAATATCTGTATTTGTCTTTTATTTCGATGTCAAGTGTTTTATCTCCTAAAGTATAATGCTAGAATATTGCTATTATCGAGTTTGGATGTTGCATGGCGATTGGAGTTTGCAATAGAGGGTACTCATTATTGATGAAATGAAATGTTTGTGTTCGGTTCATATACAAACTCTTACGTATGTACATTTTATTATAGTATATTTTCTAAGGCTCAAACATACAAACTGTGTTACGGGTGTCATATATATACATACATTACACATTTCTCGTCCCAAACAGATAGCATCACTGATGGTGATGATGGTTGCGACCTGAATTTTAGCATCATCGCATCAGCCTATACATGATTTTTTTATTGATTTCCGTTCCATCAAGTATATAGCCGTGCATAGCTATACAAACGACGTAGCATATTTAGATGTTCGAAATTCAAGAAAAATATTTTTTTTTCATTTTCATATAAAATAATTAATTATATCATTAAGGGTGAATGCAAAACGGCCTTAAGAGTTAACGTGGAGTTAAGCAAAAGTTAATTTCATGTATGGCAATATTCGGAATTCGAATGACACCGCACGTGACGCACGTCAACTTGTTTATTTGTTAAGGATATTTTATACTATACTAGGGGTGATAATGAAAAAATGAAACGAAAATGAAATTTTGAATATCTTCGAAATGGTACGAATTGGGAAGAGAAAGTGTCATAGAGAAAATGTGCCCTCGCAACTAACGGAATTAAATAAAAACAAAATGTATACCTACACGTACGCCCAGGCCTCTCATAGATGAGAGGGAACCCGGTGTACCATAAATCTACAAACGTCACTGTATTGCACTCTTAAATCAAAATATCATCACACAATTACCTACAATATTGGCCTGTACGAGTATATTCTATTGGTGGATGGTTTCGCTTTGCTTTTCATAGAAACGAATTTAAACATTCTCTTTATCCCTCATTTAAAATGAGCTCTAAATAAACTCTAAACAATAATCTAAAATTTTATCTGAAATACCTACGTGTTTCATACGAGTAGGTACGCCACCCATGGATGGATTTTGTTATATATGTTTGTTGTATATGTAAGAACAAGAAATTGGTCGACCAGTTTTCATTATTCATTTAAAAAGATTCAAAAGTGGTAGGGGTATGTGGTGGATGTTATTTTTTTAGAAATACAATTTCAGTTCACGATATAAATTATATTATGAAGAGCCAAGCGAAACGGTCTTACCTTGATTTTGATTACCAGTTTAAGTAATTTACTGTGTGTACTTATAATAACTAAATAATTTGCTTCAGACTTCCCTTTTTGGATACTCCAACCATGGACTATAAGGTTATTTAAAAACAGGTATTTAACGTGTAACGCCACTTTTGAGCGATATAATTCATACTCGTATTACTCATTCTGAATATATTCATGATTATACGAGTATGTAAGTACCTACTTTTCAATTCTAGATTTTAAAGGCCGTGCCAGGATAAGCTAAGTGATTCTGCCCCCCTTGAGTTTGGGCTTGTAATTTTTATAGATTGTGTGACTCTACATTACTCATCATTGTGCCAAATTTGAGCACCCTAAACGTTATAGTTGTAGTATAAAAAAAAACGATTTTTTTTTTTGATATTTTTTTTTCTAGTCATCGTATTTTAACGAGCTTGCCATATATTGTACATTTTATAAAGATGATTAAATGACCATAATTATATTTTCATTGTGTCATAGAAAAATAAAATAAAAAAATCCAATTAAACTTTTCAGATTTATTTTTCTTCTACTTTCACGTTAGAGACCGCTCCAATTTTTTCACTGGTAATACACCCACGAACGTCCTATAATATGTATTTTTTTCAAAATTTTGGCTGAGGGAGAACATGGAGATATATACACGACCCACGTATTGTTCGTTTATGACGACCTGTTTAGCCTAGTTGGTAGTGACTCTGCCTCCGAAGCTAGAGGTCCCGGGTTCGAATCCCGGCCAGGGCATTAATTGTTCATTTATCACTGATATTTGTTCTTGGGTCTTGGATATTTTCTATGTATTTAGGTATGTATTTATCTATATAAGTATGTATATTGTCGTCTAGTACCCATAGTACAAGCTTTGCTTAGTTTGGGACTAGGTTGATTTGTGTAAGATTGTCCCCGAATATTATTATATTATTATTATACACTGAAGTATTGTTTTTATTGCGAGGCAATACAGCGTTTTAACTTTATTACGGAAAACGCGTTGTATTGCAATCGTTTTTGTCAATGAATTCATATCGTTGTTTTTATTTTCCCAACGCACGACAATCGAAAAGAGTTACTTTTGCTGCAAAACGTTTTTTTTAATCTTTTTAATAAGTTGAAATGTAAGTATTTAATATGCAACATGTACGTTTCTCTAAAGAGGTTGTAATCATTCCGATTTGAATTATAGCGGTTTAAGGAAATGTATGTAAAGCATTTCATGTGAAGATATCTCCATGTTCTCCCTCAGCCAAAATTTTGAAAAAAATACATATTATAGGACGTTAGTGGGTGTATTACCAGTGAAAAATTTGGAGCGGTCTCTAACGTGAAAATAGAAGAAAAAAAATTCTGAAAAGTTTAATTGGATTTTTTTATTTTTTTTTCTATGACATAATGAAAATATAATTATGGTCATTTAATCATCTTTATAAAATGTACAATATATGGCAAGCTCGTTAAAATAGGTTGACTAGAAAAAAAAATATCAAAGATAAATTAAATTGCTTTTTTTTTTATACTAAAACTATAACGTTTAGGGTGCTCAAATTAGGCACAATGATGAGTAATGTAGAGTCACACAATCTATAAAAATTACAAGCCCAAACTCAAGGGGGGGCAGAATCACTTAGCTTATCCTGGCACGGCCTTTATTAGATTAAATATCATATGCTCGGGGGCGATGGTCCGAAATTTTGAAACGGTTGGTTGTAAAGTAATTGTCGGTTCACAATTATCTTCCCAAAGGTCGGATAAATCGTGAGGATATTGATAGAAATAAGACTCAGAACAAGTAACACTCAAGAATATTGGTTTACGTTTTTTTAACTAAAATCATTTCTGGATATCATTTCTTTTAACAATATTTGAAGTGACGACACGCCCTAAAAGCGCTGAGAATTCGCCCTCGGGCTAACTTGGCCCAGCCTTTATAGACCAGGCCCATATAGGCGACAAATATTTACATGTCTACAATTCGACTAAATTGTAGAATATTCCATAGAAAAAGTTAAATATATTGTCAAATTGTACGCTTGCAAAGTGCTACTCGTAGTAGTGGATGATCGAAATTTTGAATTCCAGTGCGTCCGTTTAGTGTAGTTTCATGTAAAACAAAAGAATAATCCTTATTTTTTATTTCGCATCATTCGTATTTTTATTGAATTTTAAAATGTTGACTTAGAATGTTTGATAAAATATTTAATTTTTGATATAGTTATATCACACACATTAGAAACAAAATCTGAAAACCTTATTTGGTTTTTCATAATGCCATATTTGTGAATAGATAGTTTACAACAGTTACTTGATATTGAAATGTAGTAGTGTTTACGTAGCATTATTAATATTATTATTACATGCTTGAAGTGCAAATGGTAGGCAATTAATGCAAATGTGTACAATATTATGTTTATTGTTTAGGAATTACCATTTATTAATAAAATTATTGAGCTGTTGTTTGTAATTTTATTTAGTTCATTTTCTGTCGGAGATTCTCGTATTGACCCTGGTATATCCTAAAACTACGACCAAGACCACCGGGGGAAGAGCAACAGCATCCTTGGAGTGCGGTTGAGATACTGCAATTGCCAATCCGCACGTCAAGCAGTGGATGTCCTTGGGCTGATATGGTACTGCAAATGTGTACAATATTATTTTTCACCTCAGCGGCACGAACATGGTAGTTTTGCTGCTTGAAACCAGTGAGCAAACTGCAATTTTGCTGCGAGCGTGAAAGACACTTTTCATATCGTAGGTTAGTCGCGGGTCATCTTTTCATACTGCGGGGTGTAATAATACAAACTTGGAACATTTAAAATTCATTCTCTCTGTCACTATTCCTTTGCGTCATATGTTCTCGCCGCTAAGGTGAAAAGCTTCAATTATAGAATTTTTAGCTTGCTCGGGACTCAGCATCAACACTCGCAGCAATAATCTACTTTGATCTCTTGTTGAACAAATTACTATTTAGGAATTACCATTTATTCATACAATTATTGAGTTGTTGTTTTTAATTTTATTTAGTTCAATGTTCATATTCTGATGGAGATTAATTTTTTTTTCGTCCTCGATATTCAAGGACTTCTTTACACTGTAGCAAATCCTTTGTTTAACTGAATGCCTCTCCAGTCTGTTTCCGCTAGCCTTTGGACTATTTAGCGGGCCAGCCATCATTTCCAAGTGGTCTAAGTAGAAAAACATTAAGATTTTTAGAGTTCCGACGCATTATTCACTACCCCCTGTATGTACTTGCTATTTCCGGAAATACCAAGTTCCTACAGGGATCAATAATTTCCAAACTATCGCTTAAAAATCAAAATCATAATATTTATTTTGTAAATAGGCTTAAACTAGCTCTTTTACAAGTCATTTAAATACATTATATACATTTATTTTACTTAACTATAGCTATTTTATATAAAGGCGTTTTTATCACATATAAATTCATTTATAGTGTAATAGGATTTTTGTAGAAGATGTCGTTTTACGCTAGACTTAAATTTATTCATTGAATATTTCAGCATTTCAGAAGGTAACTTGTAAAACCGTACACAATTGCCCATATATGGGTACTTCCAAAGAATTTGGGCAATTTACGCACAAATTATGAAATTGTTGTTTTTAGATACTAATTAGAAAACTTTACAATTTTAGTCTATAGGCAAATTTGCAAAAAGTCGTCTCCTTCACGATTTTCGTCGACATCTCTTCTATATACCTAAAACTGGTATGGATGTGTTCCTTGTTGTCTCTAGAACACGAATCTACCTGTTTTAGTTCATGGAGGGGGGAACACACATAGTTGTGACGTCATAAAGATGGCGGCCGACCGTCGTTGATTTATGTCCAATTCTCGGGTTCTATTTTACCAATCGGTTCGTGTGAGGCATCGTTTGAAAGCTTATTAAACTTACTATAATTGCTTCTTTGACACTTATACCCTAACTGAAGTAATTTTCAAAATATTTAATAAAATGTGATTTTTTTACCCTGCATGATTGCTTAAGTACTGATAAAAGATGCTTATATCTCAATAAATAATAACTTTAGAGCAATGTATGTTATTACAAAATAAGTAGTCAATTTTATAAGCTTTCCAAAAATATAAGTTTTATTGGTGTACAATAATAAGTAATCAGGTCTAGACCAAATTTGCTCAACATGGGTCATTAGGCGTCGACTGACAATCACGACGCTCGAATGAATGTGTCCATGAATGAACCCTAAATAAAACAAAAGTTATACAATTCAAACCTCATCATAACAAGACTTGCCAATCAACCTTACTTATAATAATAATAAATCAGAATGCATAAAATCAACAACTTCATTAGGGATTGCTATAGATACTAGTACCAATTGGCAGCAGCATATACAAAACCTGTCGAAAAGGATATCGTCATTCATTTATGCTCTAAATCACCTCAAACGCGTAACGGACTTAAAGACAGCTCTTGCAGCCTACTATGCATATGCGCACTCCAGATTATCCTACGGAATCGTTTTATGGGGTAAAAGTACCGACATAGATAAAATATTTATTCTTCAAAAAAGATGCATCAGAATCCTGGTCAACATTGACGAAAAGGAATCCTGTAAGCCATTTTTTGTAAAGTATAAAATACTCACCCTTACCTCTATATATATTCTAGAGACCAGCAAATTTGTAAGAAAACATAGTGAACTATACTCACCTGTAACACTACCCAAAAGAAATGACCGAAATTTAAATAAACTGAAACTTCCTTTTTCTACGCTGAAACTGGCCGCATCTAGCCCGCACTATATGTCAATAAAAATATATAATCACCTCCCAAATAGCATAAAAAACGAGAATAAACTGAGCCTGTTTAGCAAGAAACTAAAATCATTTCTGTTGGATAAATGCTACTATAATATCAGAGAATTTTTTGAAGATAATACATAACATATATTTTGTGATACTTGTGATTGTAAATATTTAAGTAGTATTTAATTAGTATTGTGCATGAAGAACTTTATTAAAATGTAAAATAATAAACTAAATTAATTAATTAATTATTAGGCATATATAGGTATGTAAATAATTTGTACAAGGTTAGATAAGTATGTTGCGCTATGTGGAACTATATATTGCCGTGCCCTAACAGGGCGTCACATGAACAGCTTATATGTAAGAACACCTGTACCTGCTATGTGATATGCAATAAATGATTTCAATTTCAAGAAAACGATAGATCTGCCTCTCTGTCGCACTTGAGTATTCGAACGACAGCGAGGGACATACTTCGTTTTCGGTTCGCGGTAGGCCCTCAGGCAGTGCGTAAACGCTTTTATAGCTTAGGCAGTCGGCCAAGTACGGTTTTGGTCGGTCTGCGCGCGGTTTAAAAAAATAAGCATGTAGTCTGTGGAACTAGAGTTTTCTTTCCTTTCAGGGGGTCTGCTCCGAAATTCGAACTTCGTATGGTGCCGTCCCTTTCGCTCATATGGTGTACGACAGAAGTGTGAAAGGGACGGCACCGTACGAAGTTCGGATTTCGGAGTAGACCCCTGTCATTAACGCCCGCGACGGAAAGTTTATTCATGTTTCATTTACGCGGGCGGAGCCGCGGGTACGTCTAGTATCTTATAAAATAAAACATTATTTAACAATGAACAAATAATATATTCATCTTCTAAATAATTGTACTTTAAGATCATTAATTTGCGTTTTTGTTTTTTGATGTTGTTGCTAGTTATACACTCTTTCTTCCCTGCCGCACACCGGCTATTGCTATCATCTTCATAGAACTTGTGAATAATCGTTATCACTCCCTTTTTGTTGTCTTTTTTTGTTGACTTTATTCGATTAAATCCCATCTTTTTGTATGACACAGCTCCGCCTCCTAACCTCCATATTTAATATTTTTTTGTTACAGGACCAGACAAAACCTTTTCAAATGATTTTTCTCTTGATGTGTCCTTGTTTTCGCACTTTTTTCTAAGATTTGGGTCTGTATAATTTCACCACACAGTGTTTTTTTTTTAATTCTGACTTCTTATTAGGATCATTGGCTATTTCTTCAATTTTGCTTCTGGGTGTGAGTGCCTTTTTTGATTTCTTGTTAGTGCGTTTCAGTCTTTTGTACTTCTGTCTTTGTTTTTTCTTTAGTTCAGTAATAACATGATTCCACGGCACATCTTTTCATCCAATATCCCGCAGTGTCTCAAGACGAAAGTCTTTGACCAAGTATGCCAGTGATGACATATGGTACTGAAACGTGGTCGCTTACAATGGGCCTCATAAAAAGACTCAAAGTCACCCAAAGAGCAATAAAGAGGGCTATGTTGGGAGTATCTCTGCGAGATCGCATCAGGAATGAGGCCATCCGCAGCAGAACCAAAGTGACCGATATAGCCCTTCGAATCGCTAAACTTAAGTGGTAGTGGGCGGGGCACATTTAGCACGTAGAACCGATGGCCGTTGGGGCGGAAAGGTTCTCGAGTCACGACCACGTACCGGAAGGCGTAGCGTTGGCAGGCCCCCCACACGGTGGACTGATACCTGGTAAGGGTCGCGGGTGTCCGCTGGATGCGGGTGGCGCAGGACCGGTCATTGTGGAAGTCTTTGGGGAAGGCCTATGTCCAGCAATGGACGTCATTCGGCTGACATGATGATGATGAACATGATTCTTCTTCTGTAGTTGTCTATTTCTTATCTTTCGTTGTAAAATACTTCTCCTTCTAGCCTCAGCTTGTCTTCGATCAGGAATACCATCAGATTGTCGCTCGGGATATATTTCTTCTGGGACCTGAGGATCATTTTCTCGTTCAGATGATGGTGGCGTATTTTCGTCCATGTATTTATCAGCATGTTTACCATTTTTTTAAATTGTTTTTTATGGCTTTTTTTGCCTGTTCTGACTTTTTACTTGCTTTTTCTTCTTTAGAAAGCGGTATTTTCTTTCGAGGCGGCATTTCTACAACAAATGCAAGTTTTTTAAATTGATGAACTTGCCTCAAAAAGTATTGAACGTCAGTTCCTAGCCTTTGCGTCAGTCCTTAGCCACATTTACAACTAGGGCCTGATGGTCTAGGGACTGACGAATTTGAACTAAATCACTCGTAAGTTACTTTTAAAAAGACATACCGAAACTTTTAAGAAACTATAATATTAAAACAAACAGATCACATTTACACACAAATAAACGGAAACAATTACTAATTAACTTTCTGCAAAATAACTCACCTAGGGCCAGAGAGATTGACTGGTACACTGCATATGGCTAACCTCATGTGATTACTTTTGAATGAATGAGTTTCAAAAGAGTCATTCAGAACAGATGCCGCGTATTTTTAAATTTTTTAAGGGGTGCTATCTCTATCGCACTTGCATATTGAAGTGACAGGGATGCAGGGGTGCAGTCGTGCGGTTAGTTCTTACTAAATACACAACGGCGCTACGATCTATGTGGAGTATTTCACTGGTATCTCTATCTCAGTCACGGATCTATACCTAAACCGGATTGAGTACTGTGACGAAAAAGTGTGACCGACAGAGAAGCCAAACTTGAGGATTGCATCTCGTTTTAATTAGGGTGACCAAGTACATCTGTGGATATGAGGATTATTATCAATATAGGTTCTATGTACAATGAAATTTTACACTAAATTAAGTAGTAAATAAAATAAGAATATTTTTCAAAGAATTATTTTATTATTTTAAAAATTTATTTTCGCTAATCATAAGTTTATGTATGTTAAACATATAGTCTTGTGTAATTTTTGCCTAAACCCTACTTTATTTCCCAAATCTCTTAACAAATGTGTTTTCCCGTGATAAGCCATGCGTAAATTAAAAAAACTGGCCAAGTGCGTGTCGAGTCACGCACAAAGTAGGGTTCCGTACCGACACCTCCTAATCTACATTTAAAACCACTATACAATACAGTAAATCAAAGAAGGACGTATCTTCATAGGGAAGTCACGGCACTTACGCCTTTTTGTTTGGGCAAGAGTTTTTCAGCAATAACTCAAAAACCCTTACACCTATCTTGTTAAAACCAAAAATAATTTAAAGTATTTAAAATTTTACATCATCTTGTTTTTTTTTTCAGAATTTTAAATTTCATAGTTTGGAAATTAGAGGGGGGGGACACTTTTTACGACTTTGACAGCTAATATCTCACGCGTGGTTGACTTAAATGGAAAAGTTTTATAGAAACCTCTATGTCATTTTTGAAGGCCTATCCATAAATGGGCCTTGTAAAAAAAAATTGGCCCCCCTGTTAGATGTATGGGGTGCCCCCCCAGTTTAATATTGTTTTCGTAATTTCACATCATATTTCTATAGCGGTTCATAGCATACACCTTCCTACCAAATTTCATAATTGTAGTGCTCATAGTCTCTGAGTAAATCGGCTGTGACATACGGACGGACGGACAGATATGACGAATATATAAGGGTTCCGCTTTAGCCATTTTGGCTACGGAACCCTACAAATTGGAACGACAACTTGCACAGTTTAATCACATACAGTCCAAGTTAAACAAAAGCTCGTAATAATTGTGAAAAGATTGAAATGAAAAGTTTAAAAGATTGAGTTTCATCTGACCTTGAGAGAAGGTTTTCTCACTAAACACGTACTAACAAATATTTCTGCAAAACCAGCCCAAGTCATGGTCACCCTAATGAGTTTGACATTTGTCTTGTCGTTTTATCGTAAAATATAACAAATTGTTCCTTACCTGTGAAATGATATTCCACAATTAATAAAACTTTCACTTTTCTAACCCTTTGCACAACATGTTTTCACCATTTTCAACTAATTTCATAAGCCGCTTATTTTCATAATTTCAAATTTGACACGATTAACGTTGGGGATACCAATCTATATTTGAAAAATACTACTATATTTATAGCAAAACTAGGTTTTAGTCACATAATAATGTTGATATTTTATACAATTACAAATAAAGTCAAATGTAAATTATCCCTAATAAACATGCAGTACTAGTTAGTTTAAGCAAGTAATTATTCTCAGTATTCTAAAATACCACAACATATATATTTTTTACATTGGCAACTTGTGCGAGTGGGACACCGTCCTCCGGTTGGTTGCTCTCGCTCGGACCGCTTTCTCTAGTCTGTCTGTTATAACAGAATATTAACTGTATTACGCGGGAATATGGTTCAATTTTGATTGGCTCATAAACGTTTGAACTCAATCCGGTTTAGGTATGGATCCGTGATCTCAGTATATATATTGTACTTTGTGGTGGCTAGGGCCTGATTGAAATTATCGATGACGCTACTTTTTTTTACAAATAGGTAGGGCCATGTGTCATACAGTGGATCACTTTTTTTCCAAGACCCATAGCTTCGAAACAAATAATCATAGGATGTTGATATTAAGGATGTACATAGTTAAATTTAATCTATTTCACATATTTGTTATTAGTTTTTTGATATAGGCTATGGGTATATTAATAAATGTGTTTTTTTTTAAAATCAGAAATGAGCCACTGTGTACGATGGGGTCGAAACACTGGCTCGGCCTAATTTATACAGTGGTTCGGGGTGGTACACAGTGGATAATTTCGGGTTATACTGAACAGAAATAATACAATTGTATTCATAAATCAATCAGTCTCACTGTTTATTTATCATTATAATTCTTAACAACTAAAAACTTAACGACTTATTGTAGTCAGTCACAATATGGCAGGATATACAATTTAAAAAAATGATTAGGTACTTTCTTCTTCATAAATTCTTATAACAAAAATAAACAACAAAGAAAATAAAACCGTTACTTTTTGGTTTTGTCAATATAAAAAAGTAATTACTAATCAACTTAAAATCACAGCTTTGGTGAAAAAAAAAACATTATTTTTAGGCACTTAAGAGATCAAAATAATTCAGCACATGTTCAACTGAGATAAATCAATGGGAAAGCAATAATGCTGCCGTGTTGTACTGCCACCAATTGCAGGTTTAGGCAAAATCAACTTAATATCATCTTCATTCACATTTGCGAGATCTGGGACTGCAGGCATGTGATATTTATTACCATTTTTCTTCCTCAGGAAACTAATGTAACATTCTAAGTTCTTGTTTCTTTGTTCCAGAATCTTACCAATGTAATAAATCACCTTCTTTTTTGTCGCAAATCTGACTAACACGTATTCACCCTCCCTCGGCAATCTGGGTAATGGCTTCTTCAAGTCATTTTCAGTCACACCTATATTGTTATTTTCTATCACATCTTCTTCTATCCACTCGTCTTGATCTGATTCTTGATATGGAACTTTAAAGTCTTGCTCTTCTTCATCTGAATCACTCTGAAGTACTCGCTTAACGGCTTTATTTTTCTTTGTAATTTTTTTATGTGAGGATGAAGCTTTTTTAGCAAGTTCAATTTCATTTTTTTCGGGAGTGTCTGTGGCAATCATACTACGTCCCAGTTTTCGGGGTTTGCGATTAGATTTTCGGGGTCCAGCCTTTATTGGTTTTCTGAACTCGTACGGCGATATGATTTTCTGTTTATTTTGGTTTTCAATAGTGGAGAGTGGGCTTCTATTGATTTGAGGTGCTGATTTTAATATTTGTTCATTTGCATTCTTTGTACCACAGATATCTAAGTCACTGATGTTTGGAGAAGATCGTAGGGGGACTGGGGAGATTAATTTATATGTATCAGGTTCATTATTTGGAGAAAAAATAATTGTTGTTAGGTTATCATCAGCAAATATATTATTGAAAATGGATGGTGATGGCGTGTCTTCTCTGTTAATTGCGACAGCATCATTAGGCAGTATATTCTGTGTCAAATTGGGAGGAGTACTAAGAAGTTCATTGTGATCTTCGTCTTCACAATAGGTAGCATCTGAATTGGAAGACTGAATCCGGATAGTTCGTGCTAGCGCTGCGGTAGGACTGTCACTAATTAATCGTGTGGGCTCTGTTACACGAGACGGACCCGGCAAATTAATTCCTGATGGACCCGGCAAATTAACTCCTGAGGGACCCGGCAAATTAATTCCCGATTGTTCTTCATCATTTGGATACGGGCGATCCTTCACCGAACTGGGCATGAAGTCTTCTTCATCAAATATATTCCGGTCAAATGGGAAAATTCCACACTTCTTAAAGGCGTTTATAATGTTTACGGGAGTCATAACTTTAAGAAATGCTTTCCCGACGAGTTCGCCAATTTCGTAGATGGTGATTGGTTTACCTGGATTTTGCATTAACCACGAGTCGATAGCAGCATTGTAATATGTTTTGAATGGCCCGTAAATTCCTACATCGAGAGGCTGTAGCTTTCCGGAAGTGTGTGGGTGCAAAGTTAAGATATGCACACCTGCAGCTTTTGCCAAGTTTAGAGCTTCAAGTGAGAGGTGAGACTCGTGGTTGTCCATGATCAGAATGCTCGGGTTTTCTGGCGTAGAATTCGTATGTTTAATAAAGTGCCTTATGACTTCGGGAAATATTTCAGCATTCATCCACCCACTTGATGCCGCAAGACCTAAAGTGCCAGTAGGTGTATTCTTAATCATAAAGTCCTTAAAATTTTTGCGGGGGAACACCATAACGGGTGGTAATGCTGAACCGCTGGCATTAATAATACAACACGTTGTCACCAATGTGCCTCGTTCACCACTGGTTACTTTACCCACGTTCCGGCGGCCTTTCGGAGCTATCACTCTTTGAGGTTTTTGCACCGTAGTTGTGGATGTTTCGTCGAGGTTAAAAATGCGGGTCCCGTCAGAAAACGCTACATTGCGGTTTACTAAATTCTCCAAATTGTTGTAAAATTTTGCAACATTTACCTTATTGAAGGCTGTAGCCCTAGCCAGGCTGCATGGCTCAGGTTTTCGGAGACTTAGATCAGAGTGTCTCCGTCTAAAGCTTCTGAGCCATGCTTTCCCAGCCATTTGATTTTTCCGCCAGTTCTCAGGCATTCTTAAATGGTTTGTCTCTGTCATTTGGTAGGCAACCCTTCGAGATTCTTTTTCAGTTAGTCCGTAAAATAATGATGAGCAATGTTTAAAGTAGTCCTTCAAAATTTCTTCCTGCTCCTCATTAAAAACTTTGTTTATTTCGTAATTGGGCACTAACCGTATGGTTTCCAAATCACGAGAAACCGCCGATTTTAAATTGTAGCGCCTAAGCGTTGTGAAGGGTATTCCTGACAATTTAGATGCTTGCCGCACGCTCATCCCTCTGCGAATTCTTTGCAGTGCCTCCTTCATATCTTCTTTAGTGTGGGCGCCAATAGAACGCGGCTTTGGCAGCCGAGGCATCCTAAAAAGAAATGCATGCTCATCACATAAATAACTATAGGTATACTCATATTCTAACAGTAAAATTCAGAAATACCAAGTATAACCCTGATTTTAATCTGTATTAAATTTTATTACACAGTGGATAATACAGTAGATTTAGTACAGTACACAGTGGTTCATTATCCACTGTGTACCCCTGCGAGTTGCTCCACTGTAGATTAACACCGCTATTTTGAAAACATTAACATGTTTCGAGAAATGTAGTACCTATTTTCAGTTGCAATTTACGCCTCTGCCTCCCCAGTTAAGCATATATTGCGAAAAAAAATACAATGGGTATGAATGGGGAACACTGTAGTTACAAAAAAACAAATAAAACTTACTTCAATCCAAAAATTTGGGCCCTTCAAACGAAAAATCCTCCTCTCACATCAACCTTGCAGCGCACACGCCACCAGACTGGTTCGTTCGTGCTCATGGACCGAGAGCTATCGTGAAGTGACGAAACGGATGAAATATAGTTATCCTTTTCTCGCAATTTATGTCTGCGCCACTGTTCCCGACCGCGCCACTGTATGACACATGACCCTATGAAAATTATTATTTTTGTTCATTGAATTGTTTTGGTGAAGTAAGGTATGTAATTTTTAGTGAGATTAAGTTAGCTAAAATTCAAATAACATCGTATCATGATAAAACCGGACGAACAAAAATAGCATTTTGGAAATGTGACAGGGCTAGGGACTGATATTAGGGATACAAAAAAAGTTTTTTATTATTAAAATAAATATGATTTAGGCAAAAGTGAGTGACATGTTTAAAAATAAGCTATTTCATGTGCCAGTCATTTATAATATTGGGTACATAATATTTTTAAATATAAAATATCACTCACAAAGTTACCAAACTTTTATGATTATTTGTTCTTTGGTAACTTTGAGTTAATGAATTATTTGTTGCCTCTCTTGTACCTTCTTATGTAAGTAAATGCAGGACATTACCAAATAATTTGTACCTTTCTAATATAAAAGAACGTATCCTCATAAGAACTACTACGACACTTACGTCGTTTTGTGTAAGGAGGAGTCTTCCGGTGATAACGTAACCCTTTTGGGCTACACTCAATGGCTATACTGTTCAAAATAAGTAGTCTTCTATAAAAGGGGGTACGACACCCTAAAAAGAGTATCTTCATGAACCGTAGGTATACTTTATTAACTTACTTTCTGTGTTACTTACAAACCAAGGTTACAAGAGTTAAATGGAATTTCCGTTCACGAGATCAGTTTTATTACGTACTAGCAGCCCCGCGCGGCTTCGCTCGCGTATTATACCACTGACGAATGTTTCCATCAGTATGTTAGGGATTATTCCAAATTGTTTAAAACAGTGTGCACGAAAGCAAAAGCAATGCACTTGAATAATAAAATTAAGTCCTCAGATAATAAAGCCAAGACAGTCTGGAAAATAATAAACACAGAGACTGGGAAGAGAAATAATAAAGAGTCCACAATTTATTTGAAAGTAAAGGATAATTTAATAACTGATGCAGTAAAAGTAGCTGATGAATTTAATAATTTCTTTTCTAAAATTCCTATAGTCACTACTCAAAGTTTAGCATCGTCTACCATAAACACTAAATCCCTTCTGAATGACAACGTAAAATTAGAATCACTAACTAATTTCAAATTTCATCATGTTTCTCCTCTAGATGTACTGAAGTCCTTTGAAATGTTAAAAATAAAGAGCACTGAGGACTTATGGGGCGTGTCAGTCAAGGTACTGGAATCTATTCTGGAGGTCGTTGCACCAACTCTAGCTCTCATTTTTAATAACTGTATAGACTATGGCATTTTTCCAGACTTAATGAAATGTAGTAAAGTAGTTCCAATTTTCAAATCAGGTCATAGAGATAATCCTTCTGATTATCGTCCAGTTTCTATCCTACCTGCGTTTAGCAAAATATTCGAAAAAATAATGCTTACGCAATTGGTTTCTCACTTTAATTCTCACAATATTTTGCACGCACAGCAGTTCGGCTTCACGAAGGGTAGGTCAACTACTGATGCAGGCGCAAGTTTATTAAAATTTATTTTGCAGTCTTGGGAAGAGTCGCACGACGCCATCGGAGTGTTCTGTGACCTTTCCAAGGCTTTTGATTGTGTAGATCATGGTACTTTAATTTGTAAACTTAAGTTTTATGGCATCAGAGGGCATGCATTAGATCTCATGAAGTCATATTTAACACAGAGAAATCAAAAGGTAGCGATAAATAAAGCCATTTCGTCAGAGACAGTGGTAGAAATGGGAGTACCTCAGGGGTCTATTCTAGGTCCGTTCCTGTTCCTTGTTTATGTAAATGATCTGCCATATATGGTAAGCCGACGATCAGGCATTGTAATGTTCGCAGACGACACCTCATTACTGTTCAAGGTAAATAGGAGAGATACTGAACTCATTGAACCAAATAATACCCTCTCCATGATATCTGACTGGTTTGCTGCCAATAACTTAGTATTGAACCCGAAAAAAACGAAATGTATGAAATTCTCTCTAGCGAACTCATCAAACAGAAACTTAGATACAAATATTAAACTTAATGGTCAAACATTAGAATTTGTTACTTCTACTGTATTCTTAGGTATTACATTGGACTCAAAATTGCAGTGGGGTTCCCATATAACAGCGATAGGAAGTAGGTTGAGCTCTGCTGCATTTGCAGTCAGGAGAATAAGGCAGCTTACCAATGTGGCAACGGCACGGTTAGTTTACTTTGCTTATTTTAATAGTATAATTACTTATGGTCTTATCTTATGGGGATCAGCTGCAGATATTGAAACTGTTTTTATTTTGCAAAAAAGGGCTATCCGAGCAATTTATAACTTGGGGTCGCGTGATTCATTAAGAGAATTTTTTAAAGAAATAGATATTCTAACCCTGCCGTCCCTATACATATTTAAAATAATAATGTATGTTAGGAAGAATTTGGGCAATTTTCCAACGAACGCTGATAAACCAATAGCCACGAAAAATACTGGGAAACTCAAAATAACCTTCTATAGACTAGTAAAGGCGAAAAAGTCGTTCTTGGGAAACTGTATCAAATTCTACAATAAAATTCCTAAACACATTACTGAACTTAGCAATTCTAAATTCAAATCTGCAGTAAAACAAACACTTATATCAAGAGCATATTATAAGATAAACGATTACATCATGGATAGGGATGTTTGGCAGTGATAGCGTCCTGCACGGGTAATCTATCGCGAAAATATATTTTCTACTGTAGCATTGTTATTTAAGTTATTTTGTAGTAATGTAATTTTATATTTAACTATATAATGTATATTGTTTTGAAAAAATGACACCTCGCCGAGTTTCTTACGCCGGTTCTTCTCATGGCAGAGGTATATTTTTCCGAACCGGTGGTAGTTTATTGACGTTCATAGGTGCATGTAATATGCCTAATTTGAAGAATAAACTACTTTTACTTTTTTTACTTTTACTTTACTTTATTACAAATAACGCCAGGGATGCCGCGGATTAAAATATAGCCTTGCCGGATAGGGATACGCGGCCTGCAGCCCAACGTTTCTCGCCGAGATTTGTATAGTGCTTAACTCATATATATACCATGAAATGAAAAAAATACACCCGAACACGGGTATGTCCTAAAACTACGACCAAGATCACCGGGGGATGGGCAGCAGCATCCCTGGAGTGCGGTGGAAATACTGCGATCGCCAACCCGCATGCTAAGCGTGGCGATTATGGCATATACCCCCTGTGAATTTGGGGGAGGCCTATGTCCAGCGGTGGACATCTTTTGGCTGATATGGTGGATGGTGGTGGAAAAAATACACCACTCAAAAAACAAATTTAACAGACGCCATGTTTGACATTAAAATTTAAAAAATACTTCCTGGCCTAGGCCTTCAATTTTGTATGAAATTCCTTTACAGTTCTCCCGAGTTGTTCCGTTTGCAACGTATGATACTTTGAACCCTGTTATAACGCACGCAATGACGAAATTTCATTGCATGTTTGAGAAAACATTATTTCATAGTGTTCAATTAGGCCCACGTGCTGATGTGACGTCTACTCGAAATACGAATTCGGAACTTCGTATGGTGCCGTCCTTTTTACTCATATAGTGTATGACACGAGAGTGAAAGGGACGGCACCATACGAAGTTCGGATTTCGAATTTCGTAGCAGACCCCTGAGTAGACCAACACTTCGGATGAACGACGAAGAATTAGGCTAAAATGAGTTTGTATTTAGTAAAGATGATGTGGAGATGACAATTTAATATTGACATTTATAAGCCCATTGGGGCCTTTTACACGGTGAATATTATCACGCCATACACTCGTATCACGATCCGTATCAAGTGAATATTAATGAATATTGAACACAGATATCAGAGTAAAGCAGATCCGCTCATTTTAAGTTGAACGATTTCTGTACATCTGATCTTTTCTCACTAATGCACAATCAGTAAGTTTGAGAGAGACAGATAAGTGATATCTGACAGGTATTAACATGTCAGTGTCTCCGTTTTCATAACTGCAAATTGTACTGAAATGACGTTTGTTACATTTTGGTTTGTATGGGATTTGACATTTGGTGTCCTTCTATATGGAGACAGTTCGTCAGCAGTCGACAATATATATCGTAATATCTGTCCCGTTCTACTGTCACTCATCTTAGTTTACCATAAGGATTCAAAGAGACAACTGTATGAAAAATCATCTTCCTTTTAACACTACGGATCTCTTGGTATTATTAATCTAAGATATTCAAGCAAAGTGCAAACAATTAGGAAAACCGCGATAATATTGACACTCCAGCATAATTGAGTTAAGATAAATTAAATCGTATAAGTAAAGGTCCCCATTGAAAATCCTCCTGAGTCCTGTGTTTTTTCAACGTTGGTAGTCCTAACTGCCGAATGTACTATACCAAGTACAAACTAAGAATTGTGGTTAAGACCGAGACAAAAAATTGTTGATTTTAGGCATTTTTAAAGTGATATTTTTTTTTGTATTTTTTATGGTATGTTTATTATGTATAGCAACACTCTAGCGAGAAAATTATTTAAAATATTTTGTACTTCTGTGAGTACATTAGGCTTATACAGAGTATAATGAAAACAACATAAAAGATTGAACATTTTATATTAGTATCAAAAATAAATCACATTTTTCCTCTAAACAACATTTAAGTAAAAAACATTATTGTATTACAACATAAACAGTCTTCTTCTCTTGAAACAATTATAAAATGTAGTCTTCTATCAACTATATTCTATAACTCTATTTATGTAACAAACGCCTAACGTACCACGTCAAGTACAAATTATTTTGACTGATCATAAAACAACTTAAGCATACAGTTTTCGTTAAAATTTTGTTTATTTTACAATATTCACAATATGTTTTTACTAATTAATATAAAAAACAAATGTAATAACAAGTGATAACTTCAATATAAACAGATTAGCTTACCTCGTGTCACCCGGCGACCCGACCGTGTGGCCATCTTGCGAAAAAGTGACACTGACACTGACAGTTGACGTTACCTGGGCAACATGGCGGAATCGACCATAGAGTTAAGAAACAGAATGACCGCGTCAGTGTTGCCGTTGTAAAAAAACTTACCCAGTAAATGGCGAAACAAAAATTTGTACTTCGGTAAGTACATTAGGCCTTTACTTCATCTATGTCGTAGAAATGTCAGGCCTTAACTGATATCCTTAATTTGTACTTGTACAAGTACGTGGGGACTCAGGAGGTTAAAAAATGACACCTCTTCTGTCATTCATGTAAATATTGTAAACAGACCGTTTATTTGGTGATTAGTTATTTTACTGGTGTTGCGGATATATAAAGCCTACTCAAAACTCGTATTTTCTTATGCTGCAGAACTTACTACAGGTTTGAGTTATATTCTATTTCCTCAATTTATTCCAAATATGTCAATGAAGCAAAGGCACTTGCGCATTGTATTATTGCGTACCGTACGTCAATTGCCAAAGAATTGATATCAACGCCATCTATAGTACAGAATTGTTCAGCAGATCCGTTTTTTCATGAAAACGCGATAATGACGCCACCTACCGGGTCCAATTGTATTTTCAAACCATCCAGGAATCTACTCAAACATACACACAAAGTTTCATCCAAATCGGTCCAGCCGTTTAGGAGGAGTTAGGTGACAAACACACTTACAGAATAATTATATACTTATATATAATAGTAGATTATACACTAAGGGGATAAAGCACTGTTTTATGTCACGGGAGCGAATTGAATCCCGAACGTAACGAAGGACTCATAATTTAACTCCTGAGCGTAGCGAGGGAGTTATAAGTTAAATCCTGAGCGAAGCGAGGGAATTAAGACTGAGTCCTAAGTGCAGTGAGGGGTTCAACCGCCCAAGACTAAAACAGTCTTATCCCCGAGGTGTATACTCTACTTTTCACACCTTATGCGAGACAAAAAAACAGGCTCAGTAGATATACACCACAGGCTACTTGGCTTCTTTGTAGCTGACAAATATTCAAAATAGACTAGAAGCACTGATTCAGACACAGACTTTACGCCTTTTACAGCTTTCCATTTGTCAAAATCGTTGTAGGCTTTTAGGTATTTTTCCTTTGACTTCTCTGGCAGCAGATTGTTGACAATGCCTATGGCATCTAATTTGATAAACTCAGGAGTCAAAACACTTTCATCACTCGACATTTTCAATATTATTTTTGAAATTAAATCTTCTATAGGCACCTACAAGAACTCGATTTGTTCGTCACGCGTGAACAAATGAAGGCGCGCGACGTTCCAAATTCGAAAGCACAAGCCGTGGTCCTAGATTCGAAATTCGAATTTCGAACACCGCGCTCCTCCGGACCGGGGTTCACACGGAGGCAAACTTCATTTATTTTGTCAAATCAAGTAGGCCATGGCCTAGGACAAATTGTGTTTAGCAAAATTAAACTTTATGCATATAGTAATAAGAATTATGAAAAGTGAAATCATATTATTAACCAGCGGGTTATAATGAAATTCAGTACAACATTATAACCCGGCTAATACCAAGGGATTTAATGTCTTGCTTTCGGTAGGGTTTACATGACCTATAATTCGGCATTGTCGAGCATGTGGTTTGAAAAGATTCATAATGCACTGACATAGGTACCTAGTATATCTACATGTAAAGTAATATTAATATGTACTTATTAATGTATTCTTGGAGTGACAACCTCAATGCTACACGTGCCGCGCGTGAATGAATACAAGTTATGCGATAGACAGAGATGCAGAGAGTAGGTACGTTTCTTATGCCTAAACGCCGTTTTTGTTAGGAAGTGAAATTTCTGTATGTACTATTATTTTATTCAGTGCTTTCGTTTTAGAACTTACAGGTAATGTGTTAAATATTATAAAAAGTAGTTATAAAATAAAAGTGTTAAGTGATAAAGGCTACCTATCAATGTAGGTTAAAATTTTAGTGTGCACGTGAACATAAACGTGTCTTTGTCTCGTTCTTGCGCTACAATTTAATATACCTAAGTGTTGAATATTGTTGAAATACCTAGAACATATATATATATATATGTGAAATCAGCCATGAAGGCGGGTTTTAACAGGCCAGTAGGGCTAAGTTTTAGTGTGCATATATAGGATATAATTTATAGCTCGCGCGAGACACTCGTATCTACTTACTGAAATGTTCCTTAGTGTCGCGACTAATACACACATGCGGGTGTCTTAGTAGCCGCACTGAGGAGTTACCTAATGAATGCTGAATTAAGTTGTTTTCCTGAATAATCACGAAACGTACCTGCATACGTAAAAGCTTATAATGTTTTTAAAGTCACTCGAGAGCAAAGTTATTGCTATTGAATCCCTCGCTACGCTCTAAATTCTATCTTTGATAATTTTAGAATCCTTCAATTCCTCAGGACTCAAAATCAGCACTTGCACCAAAAAACAACTGCTCTCTTTTCACACTATTAAAATCTATGCTATTCGCAGTCCAAGATGAAGATAAGATAGTGGTGAAGATAAGATGTGAAGATACGTGTCAGTGTGATTTGACACGTATCTTCACATACTTAAGCCCAAATAGATAGAGAATACAGGGACATAGCGGTTGCGGCTGTACCGGCAGGAGGGCCGGCGTCGTAGGCCGCGTTTCGCCCTATAACACTTTATGATTAGCAGCGATTGCACGCGTTTATCGGAGTTCTCTAGCGAGGAAAATAACAATTATTGCTTTTACATATAATAATCTAAATATATAAAAGAAGAAACTGACTGACTGACTGACTGACTGACTGACTGACATATCAACGCACAGCCCAAACCGCTGGTCCTAGAGATTCCAAATTTGGCACGTAGGTTCCTTATAAGGTCTAGGGGTGCACTAAGAAAGGATTTTTCAAAATTCAACCCCTAAGGGGGTGAAATGGGGCTCCGAAGTTTGTATGGCGAAACAAGATTGGCTGGACTATTTTATTCGAAACTTCACAAAAGTATTTCTAACGATAAATGAGTAAATACGTGTTTCAGGTTTTCTGAAAAATCAACCCCTAAAAGGGGGAAATGTGGTGACAAATTCTGAAAATCGACATGGGTATTGTTTTTATGGTTTATCGGGTCGCTGATAACGAAAACAACAATGTTTTTGAAATCCCACGTGGAGGACGTGAAATACCATCCCCCTGTTGGGGTGCGAGGGGGATGAAATGTCTAAATATTAATATGGGTGTCGTTTTTATGGTTTTTTGGAACGTTCATTACGAAAATGGCATCGATTTTGAAATTTAATGTAGTGGACATGAAAACTTTTGAAAGTTTGTGCCAAATTGCAAGAAATAACTGACTGACTGAGCGAGTGACATATCATCGCATAGCCCAAACTACTGGTTTTAGAGATTCTAAATTTAGTATGTAGGTTCCATATAAGGTCTAGAGGTGCATTAAGAAAGTACTTTTCAAAATTCAACCCCTAAGGGGGTTAAATGGGGGTCCGAAGTGTGTGTGGGGAATCAAGATTAGTTGGACTATTTTATTCGAAACTTCACAGGAGTATTTCTAAAGATAAATGAGTAAACACGTGTTGCAGGTTTTTTGTGAAATAAACTCCTAAAAGGGGGAAAGGTGGTGACAAATTCTGAAAATCGACATGGGTATTGTTTTTATGATATACCGGGTCGCTGATAACGAAAACAACAATGATTTTACAATCCCATGTGGAGGACATGAAATACCATCCCCCCTGTTGGGGTGCGAGGGGGATGAAATATCTAAATATGAATATGGGTGTCGTTTTTATGGCTTTTTGGAACGTTCATTACGAAAATGGCATCGATTTTGAAATTTAATGTAGTGGACATGAAAACTTTTGAAAGTTTGTGCCAAATTGCAAGAAATAACTGACTGACTGAGCGAGTGACATATCATCGCATAGCCCAAACTACTGGTTCCAGAGATTCTTAATTTAGTATGTAGGTTCCATATAAGGTCTAGAGGTGCATTAAGAAAGTACTTTACAAAATTCAACCCCTAAGGGGGTTAAATGGGGGTCCGAAGTGTGTGTGGGGAATCAAGATTAGTTGGACTATTTTATTCGAAACTTGACAGGAGTATTTCTAACGTTAAATGAGTAAACATGTGTTTCAGGTTTTATGAGAAATCAACCCCTAAAAGTGGGAAAAGTGGTGACAAATTCTGAAAATCGATATGGGTAGGTATTGTTTCTATGGTTTATCGGGTCGCTGATTACGAAAACAACAATGATTTTAAAATCCCACGTGGCAGACGTGAAATACCATTCCCTCTGTTGGGTTCCAAGGGGGTTGGAATGTCTAAATATTAATATGGGCGTCGTTTTTATGGTTCTTTGGGTCGTTAATTTTGAAAATGGCATTGATTTCGAAATTTTATACTCGTATTGCGGACATGAACTATTAAAAGTGTTTGCCAAATTGCAAGAAGAAACTGACTGACTGAGTGAGTGACATATCAACGCACAGCCCACACTACTGATTCGAGAGATACCAAATTTGGCATGTAGGTTCCTTATAACATCTTAAGGTGCATGAAATGCCGTGAATTCCCTATGAAGAGACGACCTTTTTTGATTCAATGTATTGTAAGTAAGTGGTTTTATTAATCAGTGCCGTCCGATACGATTTCGATAAAAATCGATATTTGAGCGTCCGAGAGGACTCTTAATAGGAATCCAAGGTAAACTTTGAATAAAGTAAGGGCTATATTAATTTTCTTCATTTCCGTTGCAATTTCGTTCAAAATTGATATCTGAGCGTCCGAGAGGTCCCCTAAATACGACTCCGAGGTAAAATTGGGATAAGTGGCAGCCATATTGATTTTCTTAATTTCCTTCCCAATTTCGTTCAAAATAGATATCTGAGCGTTCGAGATGTCTCTTATTACGAATCCGAGGTAAAATTTGGAAAAAGTCGCAGCCATATTGATTTTGTTCATTTCCTTCCCGATTTGGTACAAAATCGATATCTGAGCGTCCGACAGGTCTCGTAATACGAATGCAAGGTAAAATTTGGAAATAGTGGCGGCCATATTAATTTTCTTCACGGAAACGAAACGTTCACGGGAACGGAAACGTTCCGATTTTGTTAAAAATCGATATCTTAGCGTCCACAAGGTCTCTTAATACGAATCCGAGGTAAAATTTTGAAAAAGTGGCAGCCATATTGATTTTCTTCATTTCCGAACAGATTTTGTTCAATATCGATATCTGAGCGTCTGAGAGGCCACATAATACGAATCCGAGGTAAAATTTGGAAAAAGTGGCGGCCATATTGATTTTCTTCATTTCCGTCCCGATTTAGTTCACAATCGATATCTGAGCGTCCGAGGTCCCGTAATACGACTCCGAAGTAAAATTTGGAAAAATTGGCGGCCGTATTGCTTTTCTTCATTTCCGTCCCGATTTCGTTCAAAATCGATATCTGAGCGTCCGAGAGGTCCCCTAATATGACTCCGAGGTAAAATTTGGAAAAAGTGGCGGCCATATTGATTTTCTTCTTTTCTTTAACAATTTCGTTAAAAATCGATATCTGAGCATCCGAGAGGTTTCTTAATACGACTTCGAGGTAAAATTTTGAAAAAGTCGCAGCCATATTGATTTTCTTCATTCCCTTCCCGATTTCGTTCAAAATCGATATCTGAGCATCCGAGAGCTCCCCTAATACGACTCCAAAGTATAATTTGGAAAAGTCGCAGTCATATTGATTTTCTTTTTTTTTCGACCCGATTTCGTTCAAAGTCGATATATGAGTGTCCGAGAGATCTCGTAATACGAATCCGAGGTAAAATTTAGAAAAAGTGGCAGCCATATTCATTTTTATCATTTCCGTCACGATTTCATTCAAAATGGATATCGGAGCGTCCGAGAGAATTCTAAATACAAATCCGAGGTAAAAGTTGGAAAAAGTGGCAGCCATATTGATTTTCTTTATTTCCAACCCGATTTCGATGAAAATCAATATCCGAGCGTCCGAGACGTTTCCTAATACGAATCCGAGGTAAAATTTGAAAAAAGTGGCGGCTATATTGTTTTTCTTCATTTCCGTCCTGATTTCGTTCAAAATCGATATCTGATTGTCCGAGAGGTCTCTTAATACGAATTCCAGGTAAAATTTGTGTAAGTGGTGGCCATATTGTTTTTTTTTTCGCCCGATTTCGTTCAAAATCGAGATCTGCGCGTCCGAGAGGTCTCTTAATTCGAATCTGAGGTAATATTTGGCACTCCATGCATGCCAGGGATTGTAAAAAAAAGGATTGAGTTTTAAAAACGACATAGAGGTTTCGATATTTTTCCCATTTAAATCAACCTAAAAAAATTTTTTTTAATCGTATGGCATTTATTTACGAACCGTGAGGTCTTCGAGAAGACAAGTACGGTTGTCAGTTTTTTGTTGCACTTTTAGCACCACCCACGGGTCACGTGTAGAGTAACGGTGGGTACTCCCTACGGACGTGGTGCAACTTCGACCCCCCTTTGTCAAGTGAGTGGGCAACTTGACTGTTAGAAGTTCTCAAGCCGCCCGAAGGCCTCTAACTTGGCTTAACGACTGCTATCGTAAACAGCAGTCGGGATCAACGGCTTAACGTGCCTTCCAAAGCACGAGAGCGCTCAGTTAGTAATTACTCAAAGCGGTCACCCATCCAAGACCTGACCTGCACCCACATTGCTTAACCTCGCATACCGCACGCGGTAGGCGGGTGCCGCTGAGCCACGAGCGCTCTGAATTCTTGATAGTTTGTGCCAAATTTCAATTCAATCGGTTCAGTAAAAGCAACTCGGTTGTAACAGACGGACTAACAGTAAGGAGTGCGAATGAAAGTGAAGCCAAATTTTCTTTTTGGATGCTCCTTTTAATAAATCACAATCACCAAACTTCGTATACCGAAACTCCCAGAATGTAACAACTACTATTCTGGAAACCGCATCTAAATCGGTTCAGCCAAACGCGAGATAATCTTGGACAAACATACATATATACCTACATACATATATACGGGTCAAACAGTAAACCTCTTTTTTGTAGACGGTTAAAAATTACGCTTAGTACGCGGGCGAAGCCGCGGGCAAATGCTAGTATAAAATAAAGTCTCCCGCCGCGTCTGTCTGTATGTTCGTGGTGAACTCAAAAACGGCTTAATGGTTTTAGATGCAGCTTTCACTAACGTGTAGCTTGATTCTTCCGGATGGTTATGGTGTGTAATTTATGTATCTTTCTCATATGCATTATTAACCGACTTCAAAATTTCAAAAGAGGAGGTTATCAATTCGGTTGTATGTTTTTTTTTTTTTTTTTTTTTTAATGTTTGTTACTCCATAACTCCGTCATTTCTTAACCGATTTGAAAAAAAAAATTTTTTGATTGTATGTATATATATCCAAGTTGGTCCCGTTTTTGTCAAAAGGCAGTTCTGATGATGGGATCTATGAGGAATTGAGGGAACTTCTCAAATCTTTAAGGCAAACATATAGTGATTTTTGTGTTTTTATCAACAAGTCAAGCATTTGCATCCAAAAATGTGACATTGGATGAAGTGGAACTGCTGATGATGATCAGAACAGAACTCTTCAACGACGAACAGTTCACGTTTGGCGATTTGTCCTCCTAGCTGTGTTTGTTAAGCAAGTTCTATTTTCACGATTAATTTTTGTCATGCTCGAGTTCTGATGACGGGATCCATGAGGAGTTGAGGGAACTCCTCAAATCTTAAGGGCAAACATATAGTGATTTTTGTGTTTTTATCAACAAATCGAGCATTATCATACAAAAATGTGACATTTGATGAAGTGGAACTGCTGATGATGATCAGAACAGAACTCTTCAACGACGAAAAGTTCACGTTTGGCGATTTGTCCTTCTAGCGATGTTTGTTAAGCAAGTTCTATTTTCACGATTTATTTTTGTCATGCTCGAGTTCTGATGATGGGATCCATTAGGAATCGAGGAAACTCCTCAAATGTGAAAGGCACACAAATAGTGATTTTAGTATTTTCATGAACTAATCAAGCATTTTCATTCATAAAAGTGACATTTGATGAAGTGGAACTGCTGATGATGATCAGAACAGAACTCTTCAACGACGCGTAGTTCACGTTTGGCGATTTGTTCTCTTCGTTTTGTTTGTCAAGCAAGCAAGGTTTTTCCATGATTTCATGAGGAATTGAGGGTACTTAGTCTTCTACCATTATAAACATACTTATAGCCATTTTTGTATTTTATTGTATGGAATCTAAGAGTGCACCATCTAAGATTAATAATCTTTCACCGGAAACCCAATTGAAGTCGGTTTTTTTTTTCTTAAAAATTATATTGTAATCCGTGCAAAGCACGGGGCGGGTCGCTAATATGAAATAAAACATGGCTCTGATTAAAATATAATTTTCTCAAACATGCAATGAAATATTTGTCGCAGGGAGTCAACAAAGGAGCTCGTGGCAAATTTTGGAATTGTAGTTGCGTCAGCACCATGTATTTTCAATGTTTATGTAGCGATTGATTATTGTTGTGATTTTTGATGTCGTGATGTGAGTCTTAGAAACGTCAAGCGATTGGCTTGGGTGCGGTCGGCGCAGAACTAGTACCGGAAGTTGGCTAACTTGATTGTCAAAAGTGACAGTTCACCTTACGATAGGAAGGTGGGTGGGGGAGAAGTAGGGATGGCGCCGATGGCGGCCATGCCCACAGTCTTGATGGAGTGTTGAATCGAGATGGACGTTAAGCTAGTTCTGCGACGAACACACCACGTTTCTAACCTTAAGTAATCCAATCCAATTACATCCTTGTAATCGTTTAAGTTTTTGAAGTGATTGATATTGTCCATCGAAAATACACACCTGAACTACAATTACCGCTTCTTATTTTGTGGTTACCACTATGCACGGACCTCAAGTAAATGGACCCCCAGAAAGGGACCCGATATATTGATGTTATGTTCCTTATAATAGGCTGCGAAGTATGACGTTTCAGGTGCGGCTAGGAAAAGAGGTCGTTAATGGAATTTCATAGAAATCTTGCAGGCCTAGGCGTATTAAAAATAAAACTTTGATTTTTTTTGTTGTTTATTTCATTGGATGTTTGAGAAAAGCACTATACATACCTCGGCGGGAAATATGGGGTTGCCCGCCTTAGACCTACCCTCTATATATCTTCGGCCGGCAACCCCTTTTGTCCCGGCCTCTGTAGTAATGTACTATTATTATTTCAACGAAAATCGTGTCAGATATTTATGCGCGCTCTGTTGGGTCAGATATTAAAGTTGATGATGATATTGTACGGAGAAATGTCATAGAATGAGGCACACCCAATAAACCCAATAAAAAGACATCCACAAAACTTTTCACGCTTGATATTGACATTATCACTATATAAGAGACATTATCGCCCTCAAATGAAAGATTGAAGTTGTACTTTTCAACGAGAGCTACGAGTATAATGACTCTTTTCTCAATAAAAGGTGTGAAAAGAAGTTTGTGCAACTACTAGGTAAAGAAATACTTCCGTCTTGGGCGTAAATTTTACTCCAGAAACCATAGCTGCGCTTGGGCTTCAATATACCGCCCTCGCCGTAATTATATCTTTTTTTCCACATACATACATAAACGCACGCCTATTTTCCCGAAAGAAGTAGGCAGAGCACATGAAAATTAATTTTCGGTGCCACTTTTAGCTATTGCTGGTTTATTAGGTAAATGAAGAAGATGTGATATTGCAGTGACAGGTTGCTAGCCCGTCGCCCACAATACACTTCAACCTTGGTTCCCATAGTCGACCGACTCTTACGACACCCAAGGGAAAAAAAGGGGTGGTGCTATTCTAACCCGGCGTCACACGGGCCCTAACCCGGCGCCACACGGGCATGCCCTTGAATATTGTGTTGCGAGTAAATAAAATTAGAAA
The DNA here is from genome assembly GCA_905163555.1 of Notocelia uddmanniana. Lineage (NCBI taxonomy): Eukaryota > Metazoa > Arthropoda > Insecta > Lepidoptera > Tortricidae > Notocelia > Notocelia uddmanniana. The sequence goes on from LR991052.1 coordinate 51,345,882, forward strand.
GATTAGGTTTAACGATTTGTTTCCAAACTACGAGATTAAGTTATCGTACCTGTTGAGCGCGCTGCTCAACCACCGTCTGTTTTGAACGGTATGAAATACCTGAATAAAATAAAATAGCCTTTTATCAAACATGCGCCTAAATGTATGCGTTAATTTCTCGAAAACAGGACACGAAGTTACTTGTTTATGGCTCCCTACATTAGAGCGACGCATTGTTATGGGGGATTTCAACGCCAAACTGGGCAAAAGAGATGTTGAAGAGCTGAGAGTGGGGCAATTTGGAGTTGGAAATCGAAACCACCGGGGCCAAGTACTGGCTGGTTTCTTGGAGAAGGAGGGACTCTACGTGATGAACTCCTTCTTCAAGAAACGCGAGCACAGGAAGTGGACCTGGATGAGTCCCGACGGTGCAACAAAAAACGAGATTGACTTCATCATGTCTACGAAGAGGCATATATTCAATGATGTATCTCTGATCAATACTGTTAAAACCGGAAGTGATCACCGTCTGGTAAGAGGCACATTGAATATATGCGTCAAGCTAGAGCGCTATCGACTGATGAAGTCCACGCTCCGTCCAGCAGCAGTCCAAGTCCAAAACCCCGAGAGCTTTCAGCTGGAACTCCAAAACCGTTTCGATTGTATAGGCGGCGATATGGACGAATTCAACGACGGGTTTGTGGAAGCTGTCCATAGCATTGGGTCTGAGTTCTTTAAGGCCCAACGAACTCACAGAGCCAAAAGGCTCTCTGTCTTCACTCAGAGGCTCATCGAGGAAAGAAATGAGATAATTCTGCAGTCTTCGGCCGATGCGACATTATACAGGCAGCTCCATAAACGGATCTCCAAGCCCCTTACCCGCGATCTGCGCCAATTCAATACAAATCGTATTGAAGAGGCCATCGAGCAGAATAAGGGCTCTAAAGTTTTCTCAAGAGATCTGTCTATTGGGCAGAGCCAGCTTGCCAGATTAAAAACTGACGATGGCAGAATCATTTCGTCCAAACCTGAGCTTCTGAGTGAGATAGAGTGCTTTTATGGACAGCTATACACGTCGACTAGCAGACCCGAAGTTGGTCTGGCAGAAGACCCTAGAGCTAGATTAACCTGACACTATATCGAAGATATCCCGGACATCAGCCTGTACGAGATTAGAATGGCTCTTAAACAGCCTAAGAACAACAAGGCACCCGGTGAAGACGGAATTACAGCCGAACTCCTGAAGGTGGGTGGAAAACCGGTCCTTAGGGCCCTTCAGAAGTTGTTCGACTCCGTCTTACTGGAAGGGAAAACTCCCAAGGCATGGAGCAGAAGTGTGGTGGTGCTGTTCTTCAAAAAAGGTGACAACTCCTTACTGAAGAACTACCGACCCGTCTCATTTCTGAGCCATGTCTATAAGCTGTTTTCAAGAGTCATTACGAACCGTCTCGCACGCAGGCTAAATAGATGACTTCCAGCCTCCCAAACAAGCCGGTTTCCGAAGAGGCTTTAGCACCGTAGACCACATCCATACGCTCCGTCAGGTTATACAGAAGACTGAGGAGTAGTGTAGTTCTGTTTAGCGTTCGTGGACTAAGAGAAAGCCTTCGATTCGATTGAAATCTGGGCTGTACTACAATCTCTCCAGCGGTGCCAAGTGGACTACCGCTATATCGAAGTGCTGAAGTGCTTGTACGAGTACGCCACTATGTGAGTTCGACTCCAGGACCAGAACTCAAAGCCTATTCCGTTGCAGCGGGGAGTCAGGCAAGGAGATGTTATTTCTCCTAAACTGTTTTCCGCGGCACTGGAGGATATTTTTAAGACTCTGGACTGGAGAAGGCTAGGCATCAACATAAACGGCGAGTACCTCACTCACCTTCGGTTTGCTGACGATTTAGTAGTCTTGGCTGAGACCATGGAGGATTTAAGAACAATGCTCAATGACCTCAGTAGAGCCTCCGAGCGAGTTGGTCTAAGGATGAACATGGACAAGACGAAGGTCATGTCAAATGCCCGTGTCACACCAACTCCCGTAACAATCGGACACTTTACGCTCGAAGTTGTAGACGATTACATATACCTAGGACAGACTGTCCAGTTAGGTAAGTCCAACTTCGAGAAAGAGGTTAATCGTCGAATCCGACTCGGCTGGGCAGCGTTCGGGAAGCTACGGCACATCTTTTCGTCCAATATTCCGCAGTGTCTCAAGACGAAAGTCTTTGACCAGTGTGTGTTGCCAGTGATGACATATGGCACTGAAACGTGGTCGCTTACTATGTGCCTCATAAGAAGGCTCAAAGTCACCCAAAGAGCAATAGAGAGAGCTATGTTAGGAGTTTCTCTGCGTGATCGCATCAGGAATGAGGCCATCCGCAACAGAACCACAGTGACCGATATAGCCCTCCGAATCGCTAAAATTAAGTGGCAGTGGGCGGGGCACATTGCACGTAGAACCGATGGCCGTTGGGGCGGAAAGGTACTCGAGTGGCGACCACGTACCGAAAGGCTTAGCGTGGGCAGGCCCCCCACACGGTGGACCGATGACCTGGTAAAGGTGGCCGGTGTCCGCTGGATGCGGGTGGCGCAGGACCGGTCATTATGGAAGTCTTTGGGGGAGGCCTATGTCCAGCAGTGGACGTCTTTCGGCTGACATGATGATGATGATGATGATTAGAGCGATATGTTTCAGATTCATCGAGCGACATGTTCCGGACACATCGAGCGACATGTTTCGTACTCATCAAGCGACATGTTTGGGACTCAATGAGTGACATGTTTCGGACTCATCGAACGACATGTTTCAGACTCGTTTATCCCAAACTTTTCCCGCACTCTGCAGTAGCAGTAATTAAACATTATGTCTATTATTGCCGAAGATTATTTTTTTATTATTGGTATGTTTAAGTCTTTGGGGAGGCCTATGTCCAGCAGTGGACGTCATTCGGCTGAAATGATGTTTATGTTTTCTTGATTTCCGTTCCTTCGGGCATATAGCGTGTATATCCATAGAAACGACGTTGCATATATTTTGATTGATGATTATTGATAGACGCAAATTCAATTAAGGAAATCGAAGTGATATGAAGAGCCAGGCATTATTATTATAGTAAATGTTATTTTGAAACAAACATGTTGCAAATTGGTGCGCATCATTGTCGGCGCGAGCGACTTCGAGAGGCGTCTTAGCGCCCGACCGGTGACACAACGCGCGTGCGCGGCCTTTATGTAACGCGGGCTGATCTGAAGCGATCCGCGGACTAGCGACCGCTAGGAAACTTTACTCATTCATCTTTTCCCTAAAGACGGGGTGAGGGGTCCGGGCCGCGCTGCGCTACTCCGCGCGTGTTACGTAACTGTGGCAGAGGGCCGGAGGGCGCCGCTACTTCTACTCCAGCCTTCCCCGCGAGCGGTCCCGTGGACCCGAGCGCCGCACGTATTCGCGCCCTCGCCGAGAGTTGGCGCGCCGCGACCCCGGTTTGACACCCACCGCGCTTCGCGCCTAACGCACTGCGTTTTTTCTTTGTTCCAACTTCCCGCGACTCGAATATAAACTCGTATACTCAACTTTTACTCCACTTCGCGACTGACCCGGTAAGATATTTGTTTACAAAAATCTTAACACTTTCGTTATTATGCCGCTCCGCAACATGTTATATAACGCTCGATCATTGTTTTGCTTGCTCATCTCTTTGATTCATCCCTCTAAGTTTAAAGTTAATCTGCACTGCGAATTACGTGAAGTGTATTTGCTGAAGATACTTTTAAAAAGTTTATGGAAAGATAACGTATTTTGTGGGATATTTCAAAGCAGATGGTTTCTTTTGACTTTTGAATAACGATCTTCGACGTAAATACCTATAGATACCAGTAGGTACGGTTTTTATTTCAGATGAAGGGGGATTCTAAAATAAATAAATAAACATATCTGTACGGATATTGGTAAATTGTATTCGCGGAGTAGTGCGAAAATCCCGCGGGAGCACGAAAAGTCTCCCGACGGCCTTTTCGCTGTTTTGGTCGGCATTAGGGCCTGTCGGTCCAATTGCTTTTCACTCACTTTTTTACAGCCCTTTTATTTCAGGTCTGGATGGCGCAAACATAAACTTCGATAATCTTTTGTATCATTATTTTGTTATTTATCATGATACGAGTATAAATGATTGATGAAGGTACTGCTCTATAAAAGAACATCATCAAATTTAGGACAGAAATAATATTAGTCACATTAACATAACAGTGGTGCATAACGGATAGTTATCGTCACAGGGTTGAGTTATGGTCCATAACTAATGGAATAGGTTTTCGTAGTAACGGGTGCTACGGAGTTTCGTAACCCCAATCGGACAGAGCCGACGACGAAAAGCTTATTTCAATGTTAGTTTGAAGTGTTCTTACGCCTCTATCGACAAAAGCAGTTACAGGGTTAAGTGTAATTTTTGCCATCCCCTGCCGCGGTGGTGATTAATGTGTCACGTGCGTCCGTATCTGCGGCACACGCGTTGCGATGCGTAGACAATACAACTCAACACATATAATTATAATTTCAGAAGGGATTCTAGCGCGGCATCAGGAAGGACTGTCAGGGAAATAATCGTTTAATTCGTAGCATAATTTGTATACATTAATACAAATTACACGTAATTCATTGTACTAGTAGAATTAAAACGTTCATTTCAATCAATACATGTTATGTTTGTGCTATAGCAGTTCTTATAAGTTGGCATGCTTCGCTTGCTATAAAATAGGGAATACTAGACATTTGGGGTGCCGGTCCTTTAAATAATCATGGATACAAAAGCAGAGTTCTACTGTTTGTTGTTAAGGGGAGGTGGACTAACGAGGCAGGGTATTCGAGTTTTTTAAAACAATTTAAAACGTAGAAAAAAGGTTTTTAATAATATGAACAAAAAAATGTATTACTTAAGGATCTAGTCTAGTCAAAGTAGTTACACGATCTAATGAACGTCACTCGATAGAAAGAAATTCCAAAGTTACTCCTTTTTGTAAAGTTTATTCAATATGATGACTACACTATTGATGTTTTTAATAAAGTTAATGAACTCAACTAATGCCGTTCAATATTTATAGACAAATTCGCAACGTTTGAATATAATGATTGTATTAATTAAATTTACCGTGATTCGGTATCGCTACTTTGTTATATACCTACACCATTATTAGTAACTATATTATAGGAACAACAATGTTAGCACTCTAATATTTATTAGAATATTTACGAGTACAATACAATAAACGAAAACAAACATTGACGTGTTTTATATATTTTTTGTGCCTAATATAACCTAGGGCATCAATTGATAAAATCGGCTTCGCTTTTAAATGAATTGCTCCCCGGGAACACGATTGGAGTTATTCGAGTGGGTCGGGTGGCCGATAAGGTAGCTCGGTGAAATTCATGTCGCTCTAGCAATGCATCAGTTTGTCTTCCCGTATAAATGGCTGATTCCAGGAACGCATTTAGTAAATAAAAGTTTCGATAATACAGTACTAGTAGCACTGTCAGCTCGCGAGTCAATAATATAGATATGGAATATTTTCTTCTTCTTATCACCCGGAAGCATTTTGGTACGGAGAATTTTCGTTTGCTCTACCACTACTATAACTACTATAAGAATTGACCGAGTGGGTGAAGAGTCTCTGTTTCAGCTTGGGTAGAAATGCTTTGTATGTCTGGAAGACCGGATGGTCAGATGTCCGGCTGTGCTCCTCTTCAGGTCGCATTTGTCAACAGATTGTTATGAATGTGGACAAGTTGAACATCAACTATTATATATCATGTGTTTTATGTCTATTCTGTTTTTGAAAAGTAAGCACGCGGGGTAGTATTAGTAGTATACGGCTCGCAATAGTAACTCTACTTGATCGGAATCACACGAACAAGTTGTTAGGAAAGTGAGTCGGCGACGTAGGTAGGTATGTTATTTGCGAATGGAAGTCGTGCCAAGTAAACAAAATCAATAGATACATACCTATAATAAGAGACTTCAACAGAAGGGATGTTTTGCGAATAGAGCATACATATACATTATATTATAAATTATAAGGCACGCCTTGGAAATCAAGCGTTGAAAATGTGGGGTGTTAGTGCTCTGTTGTGGTAATACATCATACTGTTTCTCGTTTTGGTATGTTTATTGCTTAGAATTAATTTATAATATATAATTATGTAGAAATTTACAACTATAGGTAGGATGAATGTTTATTGTAGCACTTCCTTATACAATTTAGCAGCGGTGATGCTTTCGGGTGCATTTCAAAGAAAGCCAGTAACGTAGTCTAAGGTGGACTTTTTAATGTTTATCTTTTCTAGAGATGTTTGTTAGAGGTGAAGTATACACGCTGACCATTTTCAAGTTGAACAGTGAAATACGACAGGAGGAAACATTTCATGGATGGGAAACTTCAAGATCCTCAAAACAGCTTCGGAGCTACTTGTGTATTGGCTACTTTCATAAATGTTTATCTCACCATTCTCATTTTCGAGAATCAAAGCCGCCCGATAACCCTAGTTCACACACTTGGTTTATTTGATACCTTGAACAGAGTTGCATAACTACATTAATATGAGCAATGAAAGTACGTGACAGCACAGGATTGTAAGGCATTAATTACCCAGCGATTGTCCTACTCTAATTCATTAATCTTTATTGTGTGATCACCGTCAGTTGGACATCTCCTCCTTTATTGAAGATATTCATCGTCACCCGTCAGAGTGTCTTGGAGAAGTGGTCGAGGGTACCTCTTGTATAATTTTTGTGTGTACAGAGTTATTAAAAACATCTAAATTGGAAATAAGCAACATTCAAACAAAACTAACCTATATGCGCTCGTGGCCCAGCAGCGCCCACGTACCACGTGCGGTATGCAAGGTTAAGCAAAGTGGGCCCAGGTCAGTTCTTGGATTTGTGACCGCTTTGAGTGGTTACTAACTGAGCGCTCCCGTAATTTGGAAGGCACGCTAAGCCGTTGATCCCGGCTGCTGTCTATGATACCAGCCGTTAAGCCAAGTTAGAGGCCTTCGGGCGGCTTGAGAACTTCTAACAGTTAAGTGCCAAAAGGGCTCATGTCAAGTGGCAAAGGGGGTTCGAAGTTGCACCACGTCCGTAGGAACTACCCACCGTTTCCCTACACGTGACCCCTGGGTGGTGCTAAAAGTACAACAAACTGGCAACCGTACTTGTCTTCTCGAAGATCTCACGGTTCGAAAATAAATGTCATACGATTATTTATTTTTACCTATTACGTATAAAATGAAAGGAACGGACCTGCACATGATTTTGCCACATATCAACCATCACTCCTTTAACCACATTAAAGGACTCGTCTAATAACATACCAAAAGTACTTTTCTTATCCGTGTATAAGATGTTTATGTGCGAAAAGTGCATACAAACTTTTAATCCAAAATTTTACGACTTTAGGGGGTGAATTTCGAAATTCTGTCAAAGTACTTTTTATATCTTTAGATAAAGGGTACGAAAACCCGATGTTTTTACTTTAAAAATCTCACGACCTCCATACAAAATTTCAACCCCTATTTAACCCCCTTAGAGGATAAATTTCCAAAAACGTTGTAATTAGTATTCTAGCTCCTTGATGAGGAATGTGTATAATGAATATTAGACTTCTTATTCAAAGAATTACACGTTTTCCCTGCAAACTTCCAAGCCCAATTTTACGCATCTAGGGGGTGAATTTCGAAATACCGCGAAAGTACTTTCCATATCTTTAGATGAAGCGTCTTTGTACAAAATCTCACACTTTTACTTTAAAAATCACACGAACTCCATACAAAATTTCAACCCCAAATTTACCCCCTTAGGAGTTTTTCTTCTAAAAATCCCTTCTTAGTGGTTACTTATGTCATATAAACACTAAATCTACTTTTCTTGTATTGTAATAAGAAGTCTATACACAAAGTTTCAAATCTCTCACCTAAAATTGTACTTCATCCCCATACAAACTTTGCGCCCCTATTTAACCCACTTAGGGGTTGATTTTTCCGAAACGCCAAAATAACTTTTCTTGTATTGTAGTAAGGTGTCCATACACAAAGTTTCAAGTCTCTCACCTAAAATTTTACTCCATTCACATACAAACTTTCAACCCCCATTTTACCCCCTTAAGAGTTGAATTTCTGAAAAACCCCTTCATATTAGTTGTCTACGCTATTAACCTGAATAACAGTAAAAAGTTCAACTCTCTAGCCCCAGTAGTTTCGGCTGTGCGTTGATGAGTGAGTGAATGAGTCAGTCAGGACATACGCATTTATATATACTTATAGATTAAAGTATACAATTTTGATATCTAAGATAAAGTCCTAAGAGTAGAAAACCCACAGAGCGAATTTTGATCTTTTTGATCTTTCGGAAACTATCGACCGGCATTACTGCTTCATATGTCACAAACGCCGCCTCCGCTCCGCCACTGAATACTGAGGGATTTTTTTGGTACGACGTCCCGCGGACTGCTTTAGCTTTACCAAAAAACCGCCTCCGCCACTCAACGACGCTGATGCGCCGCGCTTTATGCGTTTCAAGCTTTATTCCTATCTGGTTGAATCCAGCCTTAGGACGTTTAATTTACATGACAATGACATGAGCGGAAGCGTACATCCAGGGGTGTTATTCACAAACCGACTCGTCCTCACCTCACACCTCACCCGTTTTTATATGGAAACTGTCAAAATTTGACAAAGGATATTTGACAGCTTTCACAACAATGGCCTCAAATTTGGGACAAACTTCGACTTGCAATATATTTGTCAGATAAACAAAAAACTAATTATTGACTAAATAAGGCTTGGGGGGCTGGGCGTTCGAGCCTCGGCCAGCGTAGCCTTACCTGCATTCTTGTCATCTGCTTATGGCTCGCTGTCTCTCGTCGGTATCATTCTTAACCTTCCCCTGATAATCGACGATGAGGTAGCGAGTCTGAAGGAAGCCAGGGATGCATGGTGTGACTCATGCCCTGGAACGGACATCCCGGCCGCTAGACATTTTCAGCGGGCTTGGGACTACCCTCGTCTCAAAAAGGTGCAAGCATCTCTCATTGAAGGTAGCCCGGACGACTTCGAACGTGGCTCCCCCGAGTCAGGACACTGGCTACACGCACTTCCTTCGCGACAGATAGGCACCGTTCTGGACCCAGGCACTTTAAGAATCGCTTGTTCCTTGAGGCTTGGGGCCAGAATATGTATCTCTCATACATGCGTCTGTGGCAAAAGCGTCAATGAGTCAGGTAGGCATGGCCTCTCATGTATAAAAAGCGTCGGCCGCTTTTACCGCCACGACACTATAAACGATTTGGTCCGGCGTTCGCTTGCCACCGTGTCTGTACCTGCTATCCTCGAACCTACAGGTTTGGCAAGAGACGATGGCAAGCGACCTGATGGTGCCACATTAGTGCCGTGGAGATTGGGTAGAGCTTTGGTGTGGGACGCAACATGCGTGGATACTTTTGCTCAGTCCCACATCCAGGTGACTCGCTCTAAAGCCGGCGCTGCAGCTGACCAGGCCCAGGTGTTGAAGAGCCGCAAATACTCGTCTTTAATTAAAGACTACGAGTTTGCGGCGCTTGCGGTGGAAACATTGGGTCCCTGGTCAGCTGACATGAAAAGTTTTATGAAGGCTATGGGTAGACGTCTCGTCGACGCTTCAGGGGACCATAGGGCTGGTGCTTACCTCTCACAACGTATTTCTTTAGCAATACAGAGAGGTAACGCCGCAAGCGTTATGGGCTCCATGCCGCAGACGGATCTACTGGACGGGGTCTTCTTTTTATGATTGGGTAAATTAAGTTAGTTTAGTTTTTAATATTTTTTTTATTTTTTGCTTAATTGTTTTTTCGATAATTCTTTAAAATAAATTACCGATAATGAAAAGTAAAAAAAAATATTGACACATAAAATACACATCTAACAATAAAAATAGTACATTACTACAGAGGCCGCGACGAAACGGGTCGCCGGCCGAAAAGTAAAAGTAAAAGTAGTTTATTCTTCAAATTAGGCATATTACATGCACCTATGAGCTTCAATAAACTACCACCGGTTCGGAAAAATAAACCTCTGCCACGAGAAGAACCGGCGTAAGAAACTCGGCGAGGTGTCATTTTTTTCAAAAACATATAGACGGATAGGTCTAAGGCGGGCAACCCCAAATTTCCCGCCGAGGTATGTAATAATAATAATGATATTGGGGGACAATCTTACACAAATCGAACTAGTCCCAAACTAAGCAAAGCCTGTACTATGGGTACTAAACGACGATATACATACTTATATAGATAAATACATACTTAAATACATAGAAAACATCCAAGACCCAAGAACTAATATCCGTGAAAAATGCACAAATAAATGCCCTGGCCGGGATTCGAACCCGGGACCTCTAGCTTCGGAGGCAGAGTCACTACCAACTAGGCTAAACAGGTCGTCATAGGTCGTGTATAGTGCTTTTCTCAAACATGCAATGAAATAAGCAACAAAAAGATCTAATTTTTGTTTTTTATACGCATAGTGGCAGAATGTCATGATGCCTGTGCCACAAATTTATGAGGAATGGATATAAAAAGAGGACTTTCCCGGCCCTGGCCTGCAAGATTTGTATGAAATTCCATTAAAGACCTCTTGTCCTAGCCGCACCTGAAACGTCATACTTCGCAGCCTATTATAAGGAACATAACATCAATATTTCATTGCATGTTTGAGAAAAAAATATTTTCATAAGGATTCTATGGGTAGCTTTGAATTTACTATTGGCGGATAAACAAAAACGCGAATTTTGGAAGTACGAATTTGTTTTTTTTTTATAATTTGCAATTTATTGCGATATTTGGATGGTTTTACTAGTATCCAATTGTGAAAATGTCTTCAATCAGCTAATGGAAGACATTGAAACTCAGAATTACTTACGTACTTCGACAACTTTTAATGTTATGCGACTTTGCCGAACTGTTGGCTAGGTGCTAAACGGCCGGATGACGTAGTACGCTTAATTTGATATTAGGCATCTGATGGGGGCATAATACTGATCTTTATATACGTATATCTAACTACCCTTGTTCCTTTTTTTGCACACAACAGACATGTGCAAATGACGGGCTTCATACCAAATGGCATTCTCTACCAGCCAACCATTGGGCTAAATAGAAATTTATAAAAGGTGCAGTGAAAAAAAGTACGATAATACCTATTAAGAAAATGCGAAGACAACAACAAATGTTTATAATAGGTACTCAGAATAGGGTTTCAGTATCATTGTAACTAACATAATTATGATATGGATTACGGTCAGAAATAAATTATTTCAATTTCAATTATATACTGCATATAAACAATAAACATACACCAATACAAAATAATGCAGGTGCAGTTTCATACAAGAGATAGGCACGATACGATACGATACGAATACGAGTACTACATTGCACACCTCACACAAATGAAACGTTACAAACAGAAAATAAAAACAGTAATATGTAGGTAGAGGTAGACAACAGGCGGTCTTATCGCTAAAGAGCGATTTCTTCCAGACAACTTTTGGGTAGCGGAAAAAAAAGAAAATAATATATGCAGTAGGTGGTGCAGAGTTAATATGAAACAAGATACAGCATAATTTATAATAAAAATATTTATAATATACGAGTACCTACTTATATACTTTTATATCTAGACACGCGGTAGCGTGTCCAGCCAAGTTCATCCCAGGAACTGGCGGACAGCAGCCGTGTGTTTATAGTACACGAACCGTTTGGAGCCACTTTCGACCCCCCAATAACTCCAAATCTATCTAACATAAAAACATGAAATTTAGTACATATATTAAGATCCTTTAGAACAACTAGAACTTCAAGTTTCATAAATATAGGTTTAATAGTTATTGAGATATTAAATTCCAAAAAACGGCATTTTTACCACTGACGACTGAGTGATTGACTGACTAGTAATCAAAAACCTAACCCACTTCCAGATGACCTAGAAAGCTGAAATTTGCTATGCAGCTTGATAATTATGTGTATACACCAGAAAAAAATCAGAAAACAGGGATTTTATTATTAGTTTTATTATTATTATTATTTATGCTAGTTACCTCAGAACTCCGTCATTTATTTCTTGATTTGGAACATTCTTTTTTTGTTTGAAACGGTATACTTCCGGGGACCTATGATCAGATTATGACCCGATGACAATGGGACTACCCATTGTCATCGGGTCAGAATCTGATCATAGGTCCTGGAGAAATCGAGAGAACTCTTCAAATAGTTTAGGTGCACCTATAGTGGTTTGGGTATTTTGTATACAAGAAGTTTGACAAAAAGTAATGATATCCCATCAAAAACATAAATGTGAAAATGGCAGCCAAGTTCACCGACAAAAGAATTGAGATCTAAAAGGGCGACAAGTTCCGTAGATTATCTGAAAAGTTGATAAGTTTGGCACTAGATTGTTTACAGTAAAACTAATTTACTGCAGCTTAATGCATTTTGAGCTTTAACTTGCCAGTTTTCTTAAATATCCAACAGCTTTTATGGTATTATAACATACTGCATAGAAAACTGCCAAGTTAAGGCTCAAAATGCATTAACCCGCAGTAAATTAGTTTTACTGTAAACAATTTAGTGCCAAACTTGGCAACTTTTCAGATAATCTACGGAACTTGGCGCCCTTTTACATCTCAATTCTTTTGTCGGTGAACTTAGCTGCCATTTTCACATTTATGTTTTTGATGGGATATAAACATACCTACATAAACAATCATATATATATATATATATGACAACACACACACTACAATTACAAGGATGACACTATAAGGATGGATTCTATTCGAATTCGTGTTTAAGCAGATTCTTACGAAGCAGCCGCTTGAAAGCAAGCTTGCTTGCCTTATCTAGACAAGTAACTTATGAATACCTTATATTTAGGGAAAAATTCTTGAGTAGAATTCAGATGCAGGAGCACTACTGCTTAGTTCAAAATTAGTTTATGAATACTTATTTTTTTTATTTATGTATACTACTAGGCAGGTACCTAACATCTTTCCCTAGTGTGGAAATATATATTTTTTTCAATCAGTGCATAGATTATATGCCTCCATTCAAAACTTATAATTATTTACTTTCTACCTCTCTTTGTTATTTTATTTTATTTTGCTAGTGAAAGAAAATCGAGATCAAAGACAAAATAACTCTTATATTAACAAAAACGCTGTTTTCAGTTGGTTTTATGGCTGAAAATATTTTTTCTGTAGTCGTCCCGTTTTAATATGGCGGTGTCGAGATTAAGTTTATAGATAATAATGGCTTAAAGTAGGATTATTATACTCCTCAGCCGAGGGACACTCCTAGGAATTGTGTTTTCACTTCTCTGATTTAAATAGAAAAGTATTTTCTAGCCCGTTTAGAGGGAGCAAAACTCATTTGTTCTTATAAATTTTTTCTTCTGCCCTGCGTGTGCTCGAAATTTAACGGGCGTGTTTATTTTGGATACATAGATTGACGAACCCAGTAATGCAATAACTAGCTTGATGTATTCAAAAGGTGCTTAATTAAAATACAGTACATATCGGACCCCTTTTTTAAAACTCTATCGTTAAATTTAAATAATTATTTACAAGCGACGCTAGTGGACCCGTTAAAGCCCTCTAAACATGTTCAGTATTAATGTTTGCGTAGCGCTCCTCGTGTAGCCGATCCATGTGAAAGAGAGAAAAGCGAAAACAGTTTACGAGGAGAGCGCGCTCTGCCGGGCGGGTTCCGGACACACTTTCACTACACTGTTATTATCTAGGCTGCACAGGCTCAGCCTTTCAGGACGGCTACCGCAAGCCGAAAACGAAATATCTGCTATAGGAACAGTATATGCGTTGTCCACTTTCCGCGCGCCTCAGGAACAGGCGCGCGCGCGCTCTCGGTCGCACTTGCGTATTTGACCAACAGAGAGGTAGATACTTCGATTTCGGTTCGCGATAAGCACTGAGTAGCGGTAGTTGCGTAGTGCGATTCCCGCGCGGGTATAGCTGAATCCTAAAGCTGGAAACGCACAGAGCGGGCGCGGCGCGGTGCAGGACGGAGGCGATTTTGCGTTTTTGATCTTACCGAAACTTTCGACTGTCGATTACTGCTTCTAATGTCACACACGCGGCCTCCAATCTACCCCGCTACCCAATACCGCGGGTGTTTTTGGTGCGTCGTACCCCAGACCACGTTCGCTTTACCGAAAACCGCCTCTGCCCCGCAACGACACTGCGCCGCGCTCTGTGCGTTTTTGTGCGTTTTAAGCTTTAGGGACACTTCATGTAAATACGGGACCGCGCGGAAATTGCACTAGCTCGATTCTCGCAAGTCTGAACACGGGCTACATCAGTGTGCTACGCCGTAGCGGCTACGGCCACCATTCTTTATACGTTATATAGGTAGTGAAAATCCACCGTAGAATATCAAGAGTATGCACCACGCGCTAGCGAAATGGTTTTGTAACTACGTATATTAAGATCATTTTAAAATGTGAGCAAGAATAGAACTTTTTCTCAAACACCAGGTTTTAGTTGCTTTCGTGAGATCGAGAAAAATTGTAATGATAAATATACGCAATCCTTACATATCGAATCCTTATTTAATTATCATTTAACCAGTTACAGGTGCTCAATAAAATCTACCAACGCTAAACTAAACCACTCATCGTAATATCACCATAACAAGTTATTGATCAAAATTATATGGCATCAACTAGGAGGCTCCTCCTCCCAAAAAAAAAAGGATTTTCCGTATCTGTTTATAAATGACGAAGTTCTGAGGTAACGAGCGTAAAAAAATAAAACAGAATTGGGAATATCCTCCTTTTTGGAAGTATAAAAAAAGTGCAATTCAGCCGTTAACGAAGTCTTTAACAAAAAAAAGTACCTACAACTATTGCACAAGTAGGTATTATTTTTTTTGGTGACCCTAAATTCACGAACATTATAATTTTTAGGTACTTAATCAACCTTATTTTTGGATTCGAGAATTTGGTGATATTAAAAGTTATTATGGCGGTAATTTTATTTGTTCCCTTAGCGTTTAAGGCACCTCTCTCTCTCTTTGTTTTTCTTCCTAGCTATTATACCCAAGCGGCGGTCAGCTTGCCGTGTTAATCTTCTTCATTTCGCTCTGTCCTCGACATCGTCTTCGGATGCCTGACACTCTATCATAAGGAACAATGAAAATAATAAAGAAAAAATTTTGGTTAACAATAGGTTATCAGATAACATTTGATCACATAGGAATCTAGTAAGTATTGAAATACCTGTGACAGGTATTTTAAACCTCCTTATAAGCCTATTGAAATAATTTAATAATTTATCATTATTTCCCTATAGGAGGTAATGTTTTAGCAATAAGTATTTTCACGTTATTTTGGGTTTGCCCCGGGATCTTTATTTATTTAAGGCGCCTGTAGCTCCCAAATTTTGTTTTGCTTGCTAGCCAAGTAGTGGTAGCAAAATGTGCCGTACTCTTCGACGGCGCACGTCAACTTATGAAATCATATGCTATTTTTAACGAGCTAAATTATATATTTTTTATTTTATTTGTTTGTTTGTAATTGAACTCTTGGAAACAGCTTTAACTATTTTAATTAAATTTAAAACATAGAGGTTTATAAGGGCGAAAAATCGATCTTGTTTGGTCTCAACTTCGGAAAAACTTGTGTTCTCCGGGAAAACATGAGTTCCATCGCCCGGGTATTTAGAATAAAACAATGTGTTGACACATTGTTTTATTCTCTTAATGTTTATTTCAATACGAATATTCTGTTTTCGGCAACAATTTGGATAAAGCCTTTGTATTTTCAAATCCCCTATACCCAGCAGGCTCAGTCCGGTCATTAAAACCCGTGTCCAAACTTCGGATAGTAATGAATATTTACTGTAAGAAGTTTTAGTGGAGTTTCCGTGGAGGTCAGTAAATTGCATTGTCCCGAAGCACGTACGCGAAAAGACAACGGGCTTCCTGGGCTGGCATTCACAACGCTAACAAACTGACAACCTGGATCAAGTAAACCAGTTACGTCTGCCCTCCGATTACATAACGTTGTTACGGGGTCAAGTTACGTATGTATATTACGTACAAGGGCGAGTGGTGAGGTGAATCGCTTAGCTGAGCTCAAGAGTAATCAATGACAAATTTTAATAAAATGCGTAATATATTTCGCCCTTTTTCGGGATCAGAGGGTGCGCATTCGAAGGGGACGCTGTTCGGCTTGGAAGAATGTACGAAAAACACTTGACCATACGTGTAGTGACGATTTCTCAGTGTAATTTGAGAAGTTGGTGCTGTTATATGTCGCTGTACGCCGCCCTAAGGCGTCGTAAGAAGGAACTAGTGAAGGATTTAGTACCTTAGCTTGATTGTTCCGATAGTTCAGTGGCTGGAGTGATCGGCCGCGTATGCCAGATGTTGTCCTGCTCTGGCAACTCAATTTTTAAGTTTTCCCCTTTTATTTGAAATTTATAAAATAATCAGTATGCGGCCTACGAGTATATTGAAGACGTTGGTTGACTTGATTCGTATGACCATTTGCTTGAGCTGCAGTAAATAATGTTGTCATCTTTTACAATAACAGTTCTTACAAATGAGGTCCAATGTAACTTATCCCTAATAAACATCCAATACTAGTACCTAGTATAAGCATTTTAGTATTTTATGCAACAGTTATATAAAACCGTCCAAGTGCGAGTCGGACTCGCGCACAAAGGGTTCCGTACCGCATGATCTATAAAAAGAGTCCGACTCGCACTTGGCAGGTTTTTAATATTTCTTGTTATAGCGGCAACAGAAATATGTGTGTAAGCACTTTATTGTACACAATTACAGGTTGAAACATAAAGAGGTCACAAAGCGTTAAAGTACAAAGGCGAGCTTATCGCTATAAGGGATCTCTTCCAGCTAACCTTTGAGCAATTGAGTGGAAGGTAGGTAGAATAAGATAGACAAACTTAAACCATGTACAATACAAATATAACAGATGCAATATATATATTTATAAAACTGTATTTAACCAATTCACTATTATAGTTATTGGAAAGCCAGAACTTCTTTCAATGACTCTTGAGTGACGCGACAGACGGGCACTGTCTTAGTAACAATGGCAACGCATTCCACAGCTTCACAGTGCGCACAGTAAAAGACCTGGAATAAGTCCGCGTCTTATTCGGTGGTATGGCTAGGGTAAGATTAGCGCTCGATCGTAAACGATGACCACTACCATCCGCCATATAACTAAAACGCTCCGTAAGGTAAGGAGGAGAAGCAGGATTGAACAGTACATTAAAAAGTAACGACAGGATATGCATGTCTCTGCGTCGGCGGATCGGTAACCACTGAAGCTGGGATCGGAAAACGGAGATGTGATCATATTTGCGGAGACCAAATATGTATCTAATACACACATTTTGCAGACGCTCCAGCTTATCAAGTAGTTCCTCCTTGAGATCAAGAACCGCGATGTCACCATAATCCAGAAAAGGGAGTAAAAGAGATTAAGCAAGAGTCAGCTTGGTATGTAGGGGTAGGAAATTCTGCAGACGCCTTAGTGAGTGAAGAGACTTGAAGATTTTTTGGCTCACTTCAGCTATATGGGGTGACCAAGAAAGCGTCTGGTCCATGGTGATGCCCAAATTCCTGACAATAGAGGAAAAAGGAATAGAAATTCCATCAAAGAGAATGTCGGGCATCACCACATCTGACAGCTTAGTTATATAGTAAGGACTGCCAATAACAATCGCCTGTGATTTATTCGCGTTAATTTGTAAACCAAACTTACATGCCCAGCAGCGTATGGCTTCTAGGTTTATATTGATTTGCGTAATTAAAGTGGAGATATGATCGATACTAGCCGCTGCATAAATCTGCAGGTCATCCGCATAAAGGTGGTAAGACGTTGAAAGAGACTCAGTGATACCATTAATAAATATACAAAACAGAAGTGGAGAAAGAACTGCTCCCTGAGGGACGCCAGCGGTAAGTTCACACCACTCGGACACTTTGTCATCGAATCTAACGCGCTGACGTCTGCCAAAGAGGTAGTTACGAAACCAGGATAAAGGTGTTTCAGAAATATTCAGGGTCCGGAGTATACCGAGTAGAATATCAAAATCCACTGTGTTAAAAGCACTGCTGAAATCAAGCAGAACAAGGACAGTGAGCTTTTTGGATTCAATATTAAAACGAAAGTCATCAGTGACTTTAACTAAAGCAGTAACTGTGCTATGCCCGGGGCGGAATCCAGATTGAAAGGGATTGAACAAGGAATGCCAAGGATTAATACTCAGGAATACGGTTCAATTTACATTGCCTGATGAAAGTTAGAACTTAATCCGTCTTAAATCATAGATTCGTGGGTGTTAATCAGTTGATAGAATAGATTATAAAGAGCTAGAAATGGTGTATGTACATAACTGTACAGAGCTCATGTATTTTAAACATGACTTCATATTTGGGAGTAGAATGCAGATGTATCGTTAGTAGTTGACATTCATTGGCAGGTCGGGGGTCAAGAAGTGAGGTGAGTATAATTGGGGGCGCGTAAAGGCCGTGCGGGTGCGGGCGCCGCGGGCCTCTTGACTCTTGAACCACTTAAGACGCGCTCGCGCGGAAGCGCCCTGCCCGCCGTTCCTGAATCGCATCTCCATAATTATTTCAGCCAAACGATTTTCTGGAAATATTTACCCACCGATCAAGGACGCCCTTAATAGGCTTGTTTAAAATTAATTTAAGTTACCGGCGCGATATTGCGATTGGGTATAAAGTTAGTTTGTATCTAGACTCACCTGAGGCGCGCCGATAGACACGTAGGCGGTGTCTAGTCTATCGGCGCGCCGCCTGTATTAACGATCACGTTTATACTTATATGTTTAAAAAATAATTAAAGTTTTATTTTGTCTGCTAACTCCGGATTGTTAATGTTCAAATGTATTTGCAAATTTAAACAAGCTATTGCATTGTACGTATTAAATCGGTTTAGTGTTTTGCGCCTTTGCTCGTACTTAACGACTTAATGGCCCATGTATTCCCGTAGTAGGTAAAACGCATTCACATAAGTAAATAAAA
The DNA here is from genome assembly GCA_905163555.1 of Notocelia uddmanniana. Classification (NCBI taxonomy): domain Eukaryota; kingdom Metazoa; phylum Arthropoda; class Insecta; order Lepidoptera; family Tortricidae; genus Notocelia; species Notocelia uddmanniana. The sequence continues at coordinate 51,364,974 of LR991052.1, forward strand.
CATATACAAACCAATTCTGTTGTCATTACCATGAAGTTGAATCAAACTTATTAAATACAATCTATAGATGGTAGTAAAACATATTTTCAATAATGCTCTGCCAATTTTTACGTGCTAGAGTGTATAATTTACATGTAAGCACCACAACAGTCGACATTGTCAGTCAGCGCTGACACCCCTGACAAACTGCTATGAAATATGGCCGCTACTATGGATTAATAAGGCAGGCTCGGGAAAATCAGGTAAACGCTCGCAATTTATAGCCTTACTGGTGTCATCAAGAACGGAGGGAGTGTTTCGAGGCTTTTCGGGGAGATAAGTCCTAAATAGAGTGTGGAAATATACTGTAAATTAACTAAGAAACTAAGTGTCATGGGATTGAATGAGTTTTGACGATATCAGATTTAAATCTGACTTCAGCGGCACGGCAATCATGTTTATACCAAAGAGTAGATATATAACTATTAGGGTCTAGAATAAGTTCATAAGGGAAAATACTAGGCTCTAGCTAGCTCTTAGACTACCTAAGGGTGACTCAACTTCTCACTTCGATTGTAAGAAAAAGCGTGTCCACCCAAAATTAATAATAAACTCCACGGCGAACATATTTATAATTTGGCGGCAATGCAGGCGGAATTTTTTTATAAACTACTTAGAGACACATAAAATATAGATATAGCGAATAAACACCAACTTCTACTTGATAACTCTTCTATTGTACAATAATTTATCTAGACCATCGTTACAGGGCAATGGATTTTATTCTGGTTACATTTAGTGTTATTTAGCCTAAAACGTTAGTAGCATCACCAGAAGGAGATCCAAATCTGTTAAAAATTTACTAGGTATGAGTTTTCAGCAGAGGACAACGTGTTGGTGATTTTACGATTGAGGCGCCAATTGGAAGCCGCCAACATTTCTGCCCAAGAAGCGGTTGAGTGGACTACGTTGGAGCTTCTCAGATTCATTGTAAAAGTGGCTATTCCGATTCTGTTCAAATTTGGCGCTATGTCTTCGATTTATTTAACATTTTGTGTTTCGGTGGCTTCATGTGAAGGATGCTTTTCAAAGTTAAATTTAATAAAATTTTACTTAAGGGCGATTAACCAATCTTTCGATTTTATCAATTGAAAAAGACATGAAAGTCAATATTGATAATGTGATCGAATATTTTAGTAAAATCAAGTCTCGTAAGAATGTTTACCATCAGGTGGGCCGCATGCTTGTTTGCCACCGACGTGGTAAAAAAAAAATGTTTTGTATTTGGTGTTCTATGTTAAGTAGGGGTGCTCAATACAAAACCGCCCGGGGTGCCAATCTACCCTACGCCGCCGCTGAAATTGTCACTACTTACAGTCCCGCCGCCACCTTTTTCAGTCTGTAAGTTCCTTTTGGGCGCTTTGACCGGTCGGGGGCCCTCGGAGTTCACTTCCCGACCGGGATCCACGTTGCCGCCCATCTCAAAGTAAGTATTTACATACATTATAGACGTAAATCAATATTATAAACTAAATTAAACTATTTACATACAATTTACACCAGTATTTACAATTAAATTGTAAGAAAGTTGAATAATTTATTAAACTTAATGAATAAAGATTATAATTAAAAAAAACACAAACGAAATTAATTATAACTTAAAATATACCTAATTAAAAGCTAATATTAATAACAAAAAAGGAACCCCAATTATAAAAAGAACACCCCGTCCAGAAGGTCAGCCTGCGGCATGGTGCCCAGAACGCTGGCCGCGTTACCTCTCTGAACGGCGAGGGAAATCCTCTGCGAAAGGTAAGCGCCAGCCCTGGGGTCACCCGAAGCGTCAACCAGTCGCGAAGACAAGGCTCTCATGAAGGCTTTCATGTCAGCCGACCAAGGACCCAGTGACTCTACCGCAAGCGCTGCAAACTCGTAATTACTCAATAAGGATGAGTATTTGCGGCGCTTAAGAACTTGGGCCTGGTCAGCTGCAGCGCCGGCCTGAGAGCGAGTTGCCTGAATGTAGGACTGCGCAAAAGTGTCCACACATGTGGCGTCCCACACCAGGGCCCTCCCTAACTTCCACGGCACCAACGTGACACCGTCGGGACGTTTACCATCGTCTCTTGCCATACCCGCTGGTTCCAGGGTCGCGGGCACACAGACGGTGGCAAGCGAGCGGCGGACCAAGTCATTAATGGTGCCGTGGCGGTATAAACGGCCGGCGCTTCTAGGGCAAGAGAGACCATGTCGACCCAGCTGGTCTACACTCTTGCGCAGGAACAGGTATGGGGAACGCAGATTCTGGATCCAAGTCTCAGGCATATTCCAATCCTTAAAGTGCTTGGATCCAGAACCGTTCCTATTTGACGGGAAGGGAGGGCATGCAACCAGTGGCCTGATTCGCTCGCCGAGACGGCCAAAATAGGAGCCCGGTCGGCGTCGTTCGGACTGTTATTAATGAGAGATGCATGGGTTGCTTCTAGGCGTGGAGTATCCCACGCTCTCTGGATGTCTTTAAGTTGGGGACGTCCACTCCAGGGCATGAGTCACCCCAGGCTCTACTGGCCTCCGCCACGCTCGCCATCTCCATGTCAGTTATCTGATGGTGATTTAAGATTACACTGACAAGAGAAAGCGAGCTGTAGGCGGAGGACAGGAAAGCCGGTAGAGCCACACTAGAAGAAGAACGGACGCCCAGTCCACCGAATTTAATAGGGAGAACCGCCTGGAACCACGATCTAGAGTCGAAATTTACGTTTAAGAGTTTAGAAAGTGTTGTTTGAAGGGAGTCGTCGATTGCTGATAAGATAGATGGGAATTTCCAGATTGGGCAGCTGCGGAGTAAGTACATAAATTTTGGGGTAAATAGAACAGAACCGGATTATGAAGAGTGCCATGTGGGGGTTAATTTGGAAAAGTAAATCTGAAGTGTTATTAAAAAGGTTTAGTTTGCATGTGATGATGGGTTTAATAGCTTCATCGAAAATAGGCGAACCTAAAAGAGACAGCGATGAGTTAGAGTGAACCGAAATGTTGGGCAAGACAGTGTTAAAATTTGTGAGAATCTCTATTTTTTTATCTTGAGGAAGGTGACTGGGAAAATAAATCTCGCATTTGGTAAAATTTAAAGAGAGGCCGATTTCAGAAAATCTATCTATTATTAGGCGCAGGTCCTTAAGGACTGTTTCGGCATCACCGCCAAGGGAACCGTCATCCAGGTACCAAAGATTGAAATTTGATTAAAGGTTGGAAATTATGGGATGTATTGCCAAACTAAAAATGTCGGGTCCAAGCGGATCTCCCTGTTGGCAACCCATGCTTGAAAGAATAATTTTATCGCCAAAGAGTAATTTAGTAGGGGCCCCGTAACATTGCCATAAGTAATTAAAAACATCAGGAAGTTCTTTCTTTACCTCAGTTAAGAAGGCCCCTCGATCAACCGAATTAAGTGCATTTTTAAAATCAATTTTTATGAAAACTTCGTAGTCCGGACGACAGAGGAAGGTGCGTGCGACGTGTACTGCCGCCTCGCAGCCACCCTTAACGCCAAAGCCCAGCTGCCGGGGCTTGAAAAAGTTGGTCAGTTTTTGATGGAATTTGCGGCAGCAAAGCTTCGATGCTAGGCGCCTGAAGGTGCAACCGACAGCGATTGGACGAATACCGCCGTCCTTCTTGGCAAGAGCAATAAGGTTGGCGCCAAAAAGTAGTGGCACGATTTCGACATTAATTAAATTACAATTTTAAAACTTCGCAACTACTTTTTCCAAGTTCCCGCCAAAGAATAAAAAAAAATTAATGAAACAGAATGCAATGACAAATCATACAACGACAAACAGACGTCAAATGAAAAAAAGGGGCATGGTACACGATTATTATCATCGTAATATACTGTAATGTCAATATTCACAATATTGGGATGTCAATATTATTGCGGGTTTCAAAATTGTATGGATTTTTATTTTTATCAGTATTCATCAATATTCACACCGAGAAGAGTGAGTAAATCATGTAAAAACTATTCTTTTGTTTCTTTACACGGGGTAGTAATAATTTGTATGGATTAGGCATTATTCCATGAATACAAAATTGAATTAATACCATAAATATACAACTTGGCTGAATAGGACATTGCCTTCGTTCAAAAACTATTAAATGTCAATTTCGATCACAGAGGGCCTACTCCGAACTTCGTGTCGTGCCGTCCCTTTCACTCTCGTGTTATACACTGTATGACGGAAAGGGACGGCACGATACGAAGTTCGGAGTAGGCCCTCTGACATCAGAGACGTCAGATCTTTCAAACTTTCTGATTTGTGCATTAGTGAGAATAGATCACATGTACAGAAATCATTCAACTTAAATGAGCGGATCAGGGGGTTTACTCCGAAATTCGAACTTCGTATGGTGCCGTCCCTTTCACTTTCCTGTCATACACTATATGAGGGAAAGGGACGGCACCATATGAAGTTCGAATTTCGGAGTAGACCCGGTGCTTTACTCTGATATCTATGACTTCGATTTTCCCCACAACAGAATTATAACACAACTCGTAAAAAAATCTGAAGGAAGTCGGTCATTTGGTACGAAGTCTATAGGGCCTTTTATATGGTGAATATTATTACGCGAATATTGAAGCATCAATTTTGAATACCACGATCATATTACAATATTAACCGTGTATAGGGCCCCTATGGTTATCTTATGTAAGTAGTCTGTTGCTCAATGCCGAGATCACACGACGACGTCAGCCGATCGTTCCCGAAGAATGGCGAAAATGGCCGTCAGCTTGAAACTGTAACTTTTATATAAGTAGGTGAATTGTAGAAAGAATACGCAAAAGAAGTGGTAGCTTTTAGGCTCTTATGCTGGGGCAATATCCAGAGAATAGATTTGGATAGTTATTTTTCGTGTTACGCGTGCAGTTTTCGAGAAACGTGTCACCGGAGATCGTGCGTTCTGTAAGGCGATATCTCGCTCTCTCCCCATACTTTTTGTCTTTCTGTTTTTTCACTTTTATACATATAATAGATTGTTAAATATTGTATCGTCTTTGTTTAGAAACTAGTTGCTTTTAAAATATTCAACAGGTTTTATTTTACTTACTGCTGGGGTATGCACCTTTTGCATAATCTGCATTGCGATGTTGATGTTGTAGTGTTTCATTTTTGTGATTACGACGCAGATGTTCATTCATTTATTTGTGTAGTTTTTAAGTCTTGTTACGTTATGCCATTTGCCACTAGTTTATTAATTAGCGCTGTATGTAATTAGGCACTGTATTCACATAGTACTTTTGTATATTTTAGCAAGTTGTACTCGTACTTATTGTTTATTGTATATTTTCCGGGATAGTGACGTGACGATGACGCCTCCATGTCATAATAAAAATAATTCCGCTGGCGCTAGTTGCTACAGACTCTAGAGGCGTAGCTATAGGTAGTCAATTTTATGGTCGCGTTCACGATTCTCGTGAATTTTTATTTGTACGTTTTATTTAGATTCTTTTTTAATTTTCTCGTATAAGTATGTATAATAGCTTAATAATATTATTTGTATTACTGATTATGTATATCTATTTTTTGTGTTTTGTCTATCGTGCTGTCACTTGGCTCCAGAGGAAGACCAGCGCTAGCCTGTGGCTAGCACATGCTGATTTGGGGCCATTTCGTGGCTGTATTATGTGTTATTATGTTTTTGTGTTTTGTTCTGTATTGCCATGAATAAATTAATTTATTTCTTTCTTCTTTCTTTCTTTCTTTCTTTGTTAAGGTTGTATAACACTAGTCAGAAAAAGTAAAAACTCTACAGATAACTAAACTGCATATGCTAAATGTGCTGTCAACGAAAACATTTGTGTCAAGTGCCTTGCCCTAATATAATAAATTACTAATAATAACCAAATAAAGTGATAAATGCAAATAAATAATATCGCGTGTCCGCATAAAAACATTCACTCTTATAAAATAATCTATCTTGTGTTCGAGCTTCCGATTCCACCGCTAATCTTCATCGGGTAAGTTACTACTTTTGTTCTCAATAAGGCGTAGTATCTACATGGCATAAATATTTGTTATTTATTAGACTTATTTTATTAGGTTCCTAAAGAAATAGTGGCAGCAGCGAAGGTCATTGATTTATATTTTTCTGAAACATGCAAGTAAATTTCGTCATTACGTAGGTTATAACAGGCTTCAAAGTATCACGTTGCAGGCGGGACAACTCGGGAGAACTGTAAAGGAATTTCATGCAAAGTTGAAGGCCTAGGCCGGGAAGTATATATATAGAAATTAGCTCTTAGTGGCTGTGGTTAATTAATGTCGAGTATTGCAGCTGAACTCCTGAAGGCGGGTGGAAAACCGGTCCTTAGGGCCCTTCAGAAGTTGTTCGACTCCGTCTTACTGGAAGGGAAAACTCCAAAGGCATGGAACAGAGGTGTCGTGGTGCTGTTCTTCAAAAAGGGTGACAACGCCTTACTGAAGAACTACCTACCCATCTCACTTCTGAGCCAGGTCTATAAGCTGTTTTCAGGAGTCATTACGAACCGTCTCGCACGCAGGCTAGGCTAGACTTCCAGCCTCCCGAACAAGCCGGTTTCCGAAGAGGCTTTAGCACCGTAGACCACATCCATACGCTCCGTCAGGTTATACAGAAGACTGAGGAGTAAGCCTTCGATTCGATTGAAACCTGGCCTGTACTACAATCTCTCCAGCGGTGCCAAGTGGACTACCGCTATATCGAAGTACTGAAGTGTTTGTACGAAAACGCCACTATGTCAATCCGACTCCACTAAACCGCTGCACTGCACTGGAGGATGTTTTCTCCGCTGCACTGGAGGATGTTTCCAAGACTCTGGACTGGAGAAGGCTAGGCATCAACATAAACGGCGAGTACCTCACTCACCTTCGGTTTGCAGACGATATAGTAGTCTTGGCTGAGACCATGGAGGATTTAAGTACAATGCTCAATGACCTCAGGAAAGCCTCCGAGCGAGTTGGTCTAAGGAAGAACATGTAGCACCAACCCCCGTAACAATCGGACACTTTACTCTCGAAGTTGTAGACTATTACATTTACCCAGGACAGACTGTCCAGTTAGGTAAGTCCAACTTCGAGAAAGAGGTTAATCGTCGAATCCGACTCGGCTGGGCAGCGTTTGGGAAGCTACGGCACATCTTCTCGTCCAATATTCCGCAGTGTCTCAAGACGAAAGTCTTTGACCAGTGTGTGTTGCCAGTGATGACATATGGTACTGAAACGTGGTCGCTTACCATGGGCGTCATAAGACGGCTCAAAGTCACCCAAAGAGCAATGGAGAGGGCTATGCTGGGAGTATCTCTGCGTGATCGCATCAGGAAAGAAGTTATCCGCAGCAGAACCAAGGTGACCGATATAGCCCTTCGAATTGCTAAACTTAAGTGGCAGTGGGCAGGACACATAGCACGTAGAACCGATGGCCTTTGGGGCGGAAAGGTTCTGGAGTGGCGACCACGTACCGAAAGGCGTAGCGTGGGCAGGCCCCCCACACGGTGGACTGATGACCTGGTAAGGGTCGCGGGTGTCCGCTGTATGCGGGTGGCGCAGGGCCGTTCCTTGTGGAAGTCTTTAGAGGAGGCCTATATGTCTAATAGTGGACGTCTTTCGGCTGACATGATGTAGATGCTGATGATGATTGCAGCGGTCGGAAAAAGGCTAATTCGTGAAAAAGCGTACGTTTCAAGATACAGCCCACCTACAGCTATGTACTTTATTCAATACGAATCCACCAATTGCAATTTCCGCCAAAGCAATACTTATGCTCTTATGGAAAACCTCATTGAATTAATTCCGATTTACACATGTGCAAGAATCGCCTGCAAGCTTAACTACATTACGGGAGCTAGGAAGGTATAACGAGCTAAATCGATCAGTCAACTACGAGTATGATATTATACGATTCTTGAACGTGGGTAAATTACTTTGATACGTTTCATCGGATGAATGGAAAGATTTTTCTGACTTTTATTTATTTAAGTATATTAAATTTTTGTTGCATACTACAAAGTAGTGGTGGTCGTGGATTCAACGAACTAGTTGATAAAACGTATCGTTAGTCAACGAACGAAACGTTTTGTTTAACTGACTCAACTAGTTGACGACTTTAACGTACAAACGTAATCGAAATGGAACGCTAAGCTAACGCCCTTAACGTTTTCACCCTTACTCAAAATAAACGTATCAACTCAATGCCTTTTTCTCTTCAGTTAAAGAAAAAACCTAGTTGAAGAAATCAACTAGTTTTTCAACTAGTTGACGTTTTCTAAGTTAACGTTTCGTTTCGTTGAAGCGAAAACCGTCAACGACCCACCACTACAACAAAGGCGGGGGTCAATTTTTCGTTACCTTTACCAAACGCGACTAAGGCCCAATTTGACGGGATTCAATTAATATGATAATCGTTAATTTGAGATAACATGTGTAAATGGTATGAGCTAGTCGCACAATAATTAATACGGCCGTGCCTCTTTGTTTTGCTCGACTTGGTGGGGACACTGCCGTCCCCCATATATATAATATAATCTACCCGTAACCTTGTAACCTATCTTACTGGAGTAGGTGTCAGTAATAAAATAAACTAACATCATGAGTGCGATTATTATAATTTTCTAGGTTTTTGTATAGTTTTTATCTCGTATATGTCGTTTAACTGCTCGAAATTAAAATCCTAAGTAACGATATCTGCAAACTGTTTATCTGAAACGGGAAACAAGGATCAATTGACAATTTAATATCTCGCTGTTTCAATTAACCATCTATGTATATGGAATAAGACGATTATCCTTCTAGTTTCTTACGAGTATTAAATTTGAAAACCATGGTAATGCAAACATTAACCTGACTTTCGGGTACCTCAAGGATAAAAGTCATCTAAATAAGAAGTTAGACATACTTAAATATTTATTTAGGTGCGTTCGTGACAGAACTGACGACTCAGCAGGAGATATGGGTGCACAACATTTAATTATCCCACAAAAGCTTATAAAAATGTGAACGGCGGACCCGAAAAACCTTAGCAAGTTAGAGCTAAGAAAAGATTTAGATTTCAATCCCCTTTAGATCAGCTCACCTCGCCGCTCACACGCCTTCAACCTGCTTCCAGAGTGGACTACTAGATATCCAAGAAAAAATATAAGTCGAATCAAATTGTCAACCTAGCTGCTTTGAATTATAAAACATACAGTCAATTAATTAAAGTTACTGATTGCTATTTTCTGCATCCGACAAATATTATATATACAGATAAAGAACATTCTTACCTTTTTGATAAGAATATAAAGCACCACAAATACAACAAATAATTCTAGAAAAGACTGGGATGTATGTTTTTGTAAAAAAAACAGTAATATTTATGTGTCAATTAAAATAAAGGCGCTCTTTGCACGAGGTCACCTGAGTGTAGGTACGTGTATTTGTCCGTTCCCTGCAGATGCGACGTACATAGTATTTTATTAAATAATACGTTTTCCTGTACGGAGACTTCCGTAAGTGAATTTTTTGCAGCAATAAGGCGAATAACGAACATTTTCCAGCACTACAGAGAAAATGCATTTCACTCCGATTACCCTTAGTCCGTGCATAATGGTGAGTAATATTTATTCTACTTCGGCTGCTTTGCTACATTTTACGTGGCTTAGTGTGGCTGATTTTACATTTATTTTATATATTTTTACACAAATCAGCCTAGTCCCAAAATAAGCAAAGCTTGTACTATGCGTATATATTTAAGCCAATGATTCTAGAGCCTAATTAGAGTATATAATGTGGTATAACATATAGTAGAAAAACCCATAATTTAAGAGATATTAATTATTTAAGGTATATTATGTGTTACACACCCTAAAGGCGTGACGTAGTCACGTAGCCACCTACTACTTTATTGACTTGACACTCCTTGTGATGAAGATGTTTACGAGTCTCGTAAAGTTTGTTCACAAAGAAGCGGTCAATTAATTTGATTTAAATTGTACTGAAATAGCAGTTTAATTTTAACAAATAATTGCACCCATTTTTATATAACACATGTACTCGTAGTGTCGTCAAAAATACGTGGTTAATATCTTCCGGGTCATTAGGGCCCGCGGGTATAGATATATTCATAAATATAAACATCCAAGACTCAGGAACAATACCTAATTGCGATAAATGCACAAATAATGCCCTGACCGGGATTCGAACCCGGAACCACCGACTTCGTATGCCGGGTCAGCTTTTATTTGTGGTACAAGTTTTTATTGCAGATTGTACCTACTTTTTCCACAATCAACTACTCGTTAAGATGGATGGAATGAGCTCAAACACGATGGGTTTATCTTGTGTAGTTTAGGAGTTGCTATGGCCACCTTGTATCTCTATCATCAGATCAGCTCAGTGCACAGTGGTACCATAGTATTGTATTTTTTTATACCTAGTCGGTGGAAAGTAAAGGATGATTTACAGTAGACCGTTCCGTGTCCGGGCCGGCCCGTTTTCTATGACAGCAAACGAAACAGCCGGCGTATTTCTCTAGAAGAAAACGGGCCGGCTCGGACACGGAACGGCCTATTGAGAATCATCCTTAAGTGGTCACCGATCGCTTCACGCCTTTTTAGGGTACCGTAGTCAACTAGGAACCCTATAGTTTCGCAATGTTTATCTGTCTGAGGCTTTACTCTGTGATTGTTAATATCTGATCTGTGTTTCTTATTTAGAAAGCTGCAATTTCGTCTAAGTTGTAAAATCAAATCTAATAAAAAAAAATTACACGTAAAGTGGTGATGTTTTTTTTTATTTGGACCCTAATATAGTGTGGGCTGTTGATGGATAGGTCTTTCAAAATGAATACAGGTCTTTAGCAACATTTTTTGATAAAGTGAATATTTTCGGAAATATTCACTCTAAAAGAAAAAAAAATGTGCTTTCCCCGACCCCCCCTCCCCTAAACTTTGAAACGGTGTCCAAAAAATTGAAAAAAAAAAGAGAGTAAAGCTTAATTAAGACACGAAAACTATAGCGGACATGATCAATTAAGCCGTTTTTTAGTTATCGTAAAAAGTGTTCCCTTCTTAGTAAAAGACGTATGAAACGCTGCGAAAGTATTCCCTTTTGCTTGTTATTGATTTTTTAAAGCATGTTCATTGGGCAACTACGGAACCCTACACTGAGCATGGCCCGACATGGTCGTGGCCGATTTTTTGGAGATTTCATTGCTGTAACCCATATATGCACCCACGTGTACCAAGTACCAAACTTACATAAGTATGGCAAATGTCAGCTCAATAGAAAACCGGCAAGTGGCTGAAATTTTAACGTCAACTTATTTATTTACATACTTATTCAATTCAATTCAAATAGTTTATTCTCGGAACATGGTTCCATACACATAATTACAATTAAATCAAAATGTTAGTAATAATAATAATGATACCACAATGATACTTAGAAATATGTTAGTAAGCAAAGCATAAATAGATAGTCATAATTTTAAACTTACAATTAATTAAATTCAGTATAAATTATTAAATTAAATTAAACACCGTGTGGCCGTCGTGGTGTGGAGCTGCATCCATCGCTGCAGTATCGGGGAGTCCCACCTCTCGGCCAGCGTTTGTATGATGGCGTTCGTGGAGCCGCGCACTCGTCTCATCATCGAGGCGGCCCGCTTTCTGATGACGGCGTGAAATGAAAGCTGTCAATTGGCCGATCCGCAAACATCGTGGAGGCAATGCGGTGCCTTGGCAGCCCGAACAGCACCCTACACGCATCATTATACTGGACGCGCAGGGCATACCAAATTGTATGCTACTTTTACGCGCTTTTGGTATGTACAGTCAGCTGCAGAGAAACATGACCCCCCCCCCCCCCCGCATACAAAAGTTCTATGCAGGGGTCACGTTTCTCTGCAGCTGACTGTACATACCAAAAGCGTGTAAAAAGTAGCTTAATATGCTATATATGACACAAATTCAGTTATATTTTTAGAAGGTTTGGCGGGAGGGACAATTTTTACAACTTTGACACCTAATATCTCACCAACGGTTGACTCAAATGGAAAAGTTTTTTAGAAACCTCTATGTCATTTTTGAAAGCCTATCCATGATACCACACACGTCTATGTGGATAGAAAAAAAAACTGACCCCCCTGTTACACGTATGGGGTGCCCCCCCAGATTAATATTTTTTTCGTAATTTCACATCATATTTCTGTAGCGGTTTATAACATACACCTTCACACCAAATTTCATAATTGTAGTGGTCATAAGTAGTCTCCAAGTAAATCGGCTGTGACATAAGGACGGACGGACGAAATTATCAAAATTATAATGGCTTTTGATACTTACCGCGATAATCGATACCATGGATTATTCAATTATTATCAAATAACTATCGAATTATTATTCCTGGTATGGACTTTATTTATTTTCTTTGAAGTAAAACAGTAAAATTGAGGCGTTTATTGCAACAAATAAAACTGATCCAATTTTTGATTCGTTCGTTATTAACCATTAGAACATAATCATCATATAACCAACGGTATATAAATTATTAATTTAACGAATGATCGTAACAACATGAAATGTAGAATCTCGTGGAGCGGTGGATTATATTCTGGAAAAAACCAACTATAATGCTTTTCTCGTTTGTTTGCCCTCGCTTCTTAATTGTAAAATTTAAAAGGGAATACCAGCTTAGAATCTTTTTCATTTCCCAATATGTTTCCAATCGTCGACTGGACCCAAACTGGACCATGCCAAAGGTTGAAAAACATCTTTCTAGTGCTGCAGTTGAAACCGTAGCGGTTAATACGAGTACCTCCTCGTCAAATAGAATAAATTACGACCATCAGCATCACTCTCATCGATAATTATCAGTCTATAAAAATCACGATAATTATTAAGGGACATTTTTTTTTACACAAGTAAGCCCAATAAGGCTTGTGTTATGGATAGTAGGCGACGATATATTTAATAGATAAATATGTATATATACTTAAATAAATAGCAAACATCCAAGTCTCAGGAACAAATGTCTCTGCTCACCACAGAAACAAATGCCCTTACCGGGATTCGAACCTGGGACCTCTAGTTTCGGAGGCAGTGACACTACCAACTAGGCTAAACAGGCCGACGAACGATAATTATCAAGACAACTAACATTTATAACTATTTTTTCGAACCTTTATTTAAAATAAAATTAAGCTCACCTCAAGTCAACCTAAACAAGGTTAAGGAACTACGTTTCCATATTATATATTATATTATAGCTTACGTAAAGAAGATCCGATGTTGATTACCTACACACTGTATTTGCATATATCAGTAGGAATGTCTATTGTCAAAGGATAATGTTATATTAAAGATTATAAATTGAAACTTGAACGGTTATTAAATTCACTGACGACTAAGCTTTTTCTCATATAATTGCATCTTAGATCTTTTCAAGTCAAGACTAGAGTGAATAGGCACTATCTAGTTCCGCATGTAACATCCTTAACCTCATCAATTACCATCAGTAAGATGGTAGTCATATGTTTGCCTATTCTATAAAATAAAGTAATTACCAAGTATAGTAATTCCATCCAGCAAACATGCAAAGATAAGCTTCCACTACCACCATCATATCAGCCGGAGGACGTCCACTGCTAGACATAGGCCTCCCCCAATTTCATGGGGAAAAATGCCGTAAACGCCACGCTTGGCATGCGGATTGGCGATTGCAGCATCTCCACCGCACTCCAGGGATGCTGCTGCCCATCCCCTGGTGGTCTTTGCCGTAGTTTCAGGACATACCCGAGTCCAAAATAAGCTTGAATTGGAAAAGTGTATTTTATTGGAAATTACCTATGTTGGTTGGTACGTACGAGTACGTAGTTATGTTACTTAAAACTCTCAATTATAATAACCAAGTGCAATGATTTTTACATAAGTAATTTTTTAACCTTTTCGGTGCATTGTCCACGAATAAATAAAACAGTAGAAAGCTGTACGAGCTCTTTTACCTAAAGATACCTAGTATGTCGGCTCTAAAAGTAGGTACATTTTATTTTCTTGCAAGCAACGTATTATCTAATACCAGCCTGCAAGAAGTCGTAAGGGAAATCCTTATCATGCATTCCGACGGTAAACACTTTGATCACGCGATGTTCACTGAGTAACGTCCAAGGAATTTGTAAAATAAAGGGGTATAAAACTACAATGCTCAAAACATGACTATCTCTTTTTAGAATATTCGAGTTACAACCAACATTATGATGTCGTTTTACTATGGCTAAACCAGATTTTATTGTAGTGTTTCAGACTAGGCTAAAGTTAGTTTAAGATACAACTTACTTTTTGGGGTTCCGTGCCAAAAAGATATAAAATAATCCCTTATGGTGCGAATCTCAAATACCTACGCCGACCGTTGCGTTTACTGTCATAGAAAACGGGCGGGCCCGGACACGGAACGATCTACTATGAATCATCCCTATAATAGTACAATAGCAGTTCTGTCGGTTTGAGGAATAGTTGTTAACAAGTCTAACCTAAAAATGAACAATTATAACATTTATTTATCTAATCTACAAAAATATATTTGTTTGTAGTTTTGGCAATAAAAAGAAAAAAAAAATTACGGTACATATGGTGCTACTTTACCGCACATATGTACTGTAAAACGTTGTACGATACACGTGCGAATTTCCTATTTTCAGCACTTGTATCGTAATGTACTAATAAGCCTAAGATATTTATACTAATAAGACTAAAATTAGACATTCTGAGAGGTATTTAGCAGTCCTGGTCATCATCTGTCCTGATTGATTGATTTATCTTCGGTATATGGGAAATCCTGTATATGTATTGTACCATCCCAAAAAAATATTAACAGTGATATTAATACTATTCTAATTCTGTATTAAGCAGTAGGTAACGCTGCTGGTGAAAATTCCAAATGTCAAAGTAAAGAGGAAAATTCTGTTCCTGAAGGCGTTGTAAGAGGAAGCTAGTGAAGGATTTCGTGCCTAAGCTTGATTGTCCGGATAGCTCAGTGGCGGAACCCTCATAGTTTCGCCATGTCCGTCTGTCTGTCTGTCCGAGGCTTTGCTCTGTGATTATTAGTGCTAGAAAGCTGCAATTTGGTATTTAAGTATAAATCAATAAAACTGACAAAGTCGTAAAATAATATCCCAAATAAAACCCGGCAACACGTAAAGTGAGGATGATTTTTTTTGCTTCAACCCTATAGTGTGGGGTGTTTATTGGAGAATGAATGAATAGAGATGTTCATCAATCATTTTTTGATAAAGTGAATATTTTCGGAAATATTCACTCCAAAAGTGAAAAATATCCCACTCTAACTTTTGAACTATGGGTCCAAAAATTATGAAATTAAAACTTGCAACGGAAACTATAGCGGACATGATGATGATGATGAGCCGTTTTTGAGTTATCGTAAAAGTCTTCCCTTCTTAGTAAAAGACGAATGAATCGCTGCGAAAGTATTCCCTTTTGCTGGTTATTGTTTTTTTTGAGTAAGTTCATTGGGCAACTGCGAAACTCTATACTGAGCATGGCCCGACATTTTTTATTTAATTATGAATCTGTGAGGTTGTAGCGCGCGGCAATTCTTTTTTGTGACGGCGCAAATGCGCGCGCAGGTGCAAAGCGGGGGTTAAACGAAATCCCGAGAGATTCATTACGAAATAACATAAATATTTGTATATTCAATTCGATTTTATATTCCATGTATTATGTTGTATAGAAACGTGATTTCACAGCCGCCTAATATACTCGATGAAAAATACCCAACCATAAGCAGATTCAATTATACATATAAAATATAATTAGTTGTTATATCTAACTGATTCTTGGGAAAAAGTGCACCGTTAATGAATCGGCATTATTTATTTGTAACGTTTAACTGCTGGACAGAGCGGCATTAAAGTGTGTCACGTTTTCGGAATTTTGTTTTAAGAGATGTGATTGGAGGCAGTTCAGATAGAATCGGTGTAATTCGGCAATTCGTATGCAAGTCTGTTTGTTTTTGTAGGCTTCCAGGCCCCTCTCCCTCGAGTCCACTCAGCCACCCACCCTTTGTTGTGTGTAAGAAACAATATTATTTGTCCCTCTTACTCGTTTTAGTAGTGCGTAAGAGGGACAAAAGCAAACCACCTCCCAATTTCATTCCGGGCCGATACTCCCTCGGCTTAGCCAAGTGCTTTCTGCGAAGAGTTAGATTACTCTGCGGTAATGATAAGCAACATATTTTATCCATTAAATTGAATTTACGTGGGCAGAAAAAAAAGATAATTATCAACCAAGTAATATGCTGGGAAGGGTGTAGGATGGTTGTGTTATCGGCTATGTACAAATAGTACCGGTTCAGAGGTACAGGTAAATTACTTTCGAGACGTTTTTGCATTTGTAGTAGTATTTGTATATTTACAGGGACACACGTACACGTTGACGTACACAGACACACGTATGTGTGTGTTTGTGTGAGGCTGGCTACAGAGGTCACAACTACAAATGCAAAAACGTCTCGAAAGTAATTTACCTGTACTTTGGTAACTCACCTATGGTAGATTGTATCAGTGTTCAAGTATATACCAATAATCAAAACTCTCCAAAATTCTATGAAAACCTCATGCTTCAACTTAGTTTTGCGAATTTGAATATTATTTTATTACATAAATACATAAAGTTGAAAAATGGACGCTGTTTGACGATCAAAAATCGTGACTTCACTATTTTGTATTTCCCTACAAACTTCATACTAACATCCTTTGCCATTTTATTACCTATCTGTGAACCTTAAGTATATTATACAGCTTTTCTCCAACTTACTTTGAGTAAAGTACTGAAGATATAGGCAGGTACGTATAGTGGCGCTGCATCAAAGCGCGTTGTGTCCCTGAACTTTTCGATTGCTTTCTGATAAGGTCTTGCCCTCCCGGTGTCCGAGCTCTAACGGGTTTCGATAAGCCGATTATAAAAATCTTTATAGCATTGTGTATAATTATTGTTGGTCGAAATAAAATATTTATAAACTTAAATTTGAATATAGCAGTTTAGCAGCTTGAACTTGTGGTAGGATAGGTTTGAACTTGTCGGTCTTGAGTAGAAATGATTACCTGGGTACCATCATCATCCTAGCGTAGCGTAGTACAGTTGCATCCTGAAGGATTGAAGAATTAAAGATCCTGGGGTCCGCTACCTAATCGCAAGAATTGGCGTGGGCAGTAGTTTATACGGAAGCCACTGCCATCTGACCTTCCAACCCGAGGGGGAAACTAGACCTTATTGGGATTAGGCTTCTCAAGTGAGTGGGCAACTTAACTGTTAGACGTTCTCAAGCCACCTGAAGTCCTCTTACTTGGCTTAACGACTACTATCATAGACAGCAGCCGGGATCAACGGCTTAACGTACCTTCCAAAGCACGGGAACGCTTAGTTAGTAATCACTCAAAGCGGTCACCCATACGGGGACTGACCCCGCCTGACATTGCTTAACCTCGCACACCGCACGCGGTACGCGCCGCTGGGCCACGAACGCTCCAAATGATACAATGGGTACCCATAACCTTATGATGACATAAACTACTTACGGAGTATTTTTCAAAATTATATGTGATATGATATGAAGTTAATACAAGGCTAAATAATCGTAAATGTATTCACAAGTAAGTAATATTATAATTATTATAATCGAATCGGTTATTTACGCGTGGAAATTCGCCATTGAGCGTGATTCGACTGTTTAGGCGCGCCGCGGCTCGCAGGGCGACACTTCACCCGGTTACGAATCTGCTTAAATGAAATCACGTCATTTATTTCTCTGAATTTTCTTCGCCTCGTTCTCATTATTTGCTTACTTTAAGAAAATGAAAAAGTAGAACGCTAAATTCCTTTGTTTTGTCTGAGTTAAGTTTTTTATTTGAGTTGGTTGCGCAAGTTTCCGAAATCTAAAAAACCTGGAATTGCAGACTTCTTTAGCTAATATATTCATATTAAAAACGTGGTTTAACTCAAGGACCAAAATACGAACTTTTTATGAAAATGATTTATTTTATAACGAACAACAGTTATTTAAAAAATTAAGTGTACGCCTAAAGCATGTGTAATTGTGTGTATGGGTGGTATTAGGAGCGAATATGTTATTGACTAAACGTACTTTAGATTTCCAATACAGACTTGCCAAGTTTAGGCCAGTATTAATAGTAATTGGTTTCGGAAGATTAATAACTATCTTGTTCAAAATACTTTCATCAGTCCCAATAGGCAGACGTCGGCGATCGCAAAAACGTATCGCACCGGCTACCACCCGCGACGGATCGATTGCTTGGGACAGTTCGCCGGCTGTGTTGATACCTACGCTCTATGGAATGTTACTGTACGAAAGAAAATCATCTAATTTTGCACATATAAAGTAGTAGTTTATGCAACTGTTACATAATGAGAGGCGTTAAAACACGAGTGTGGTTTTATGAAACGAGGTGTAGTCGAGTTTCATAATAACTTAATAAGATCACAATAGTGTTTTAATGCTTAATATGTAGTTGCATACACTAGTTTATCTTACATTCATACATAAAACTTTATGTATTTCTTATGCAACCGTTAAACCTGATTAAGCATGTTTACCGAGACAGCCCGGGGCGGCATCGACGCACGCGCGCGCCTGCTCGTCCCGGACCTATACTGTAAAATTATATGTGATTTCATAATTTCATATCGTGTAGTTCTGGTGCACGCGGTTAAGCTGGTATTTACGAATGGTTTTTTGAACACATTAAAGAGGATTTAGGTACTATATTGGTGTAGATAAAATTAATTTTCTCAAACATGCAATGAAATATTCATGTTATGTTCCTTATATGGCTGCGAAGTATGAAGTTTCAGGTGCGGCTAGGACAAGAGGTCGTTAATAGAATTTCTTACAAATCTTGCAGGCCTAGGCCGGCAAAGTCCTCTTTTTTAATTTCTATTCCTCATAAATTTGTGGCATAGGCATCATGAAATTTGCCACTATGCGTTTTAAAGTAAAAGTTTGATTTTTTTGTTGTTTATTTCATTGCATGTTTGAGAAATAGTTATTTGTTATACAAGGGTGCAAAGTTGTATTTTACCCGCGAGTGTGGAATTGAAACACGAGCCAGCGAAAGGATTCTATAGTTGAACCACGAGCGAAGCGAGTGGTTCTAAAATAGAATCCTGAGCGTAGCGAGTGTTTCAACACACGAGAAGTAAAATACAACTTTGCATCCGTGTGTAACACAAAACTTTTCTCCTCACTATAGCGAGGAAAGTGCAACTTGCGAAAAAACACAGTTCCACAGGCATGATTTTCATCACTGGAATCACCGATTTTTTTACGATATGATAACAGAAAACTCTGGAAGTTGTGTATAATATTTACGTGAGTCGGAGTCCGTGACAAGTTGTGTATATTTTAGTTGACATTGACAATGATGACATTTCTGACGATGCGTTTTGAAATTGCATCGACTCAACTTATGCGTTTACAATTATACTCAATATCATTATAAAACAAATGTTACTTATAGAGTTTGACTTAAATCATTAAATAAAGCTAAATTTTGTATTTTTTGTTTGAGAATTTAACAAAAAATACAATTTTTTTAATGATAATTGATATCAAACGAACCATTATTATGAGCGTTTTACGTTTTGTTATCTGTCAAAAGCTAACTCAAACACGCTCCAAGGTCAAATTACTTTCCCCACTTGTGGATAAAATGCGTTTTTACTCGCTTGTTTCAAAGGATAAAATACAGCTTTCCGAGCTAGTGAGGGGAAAAGTACTATACACATCTCGGCGGGAAATATGGGGTTGCCCGCCTCAGACCTATCCGGCTATATATTATGTCTTTGGCCGGCAACTCCTTTCGTCCCGGCTTCTGTAGTAATGTACTAATAATTTCTTAATCAGATTATCCACCACTTACAAAAATGTTATTTGTGGATTATTGTCTACGTATAAGTATAATCAAACGTGAAGTGATTGTGAACAAATAATACGCTTTTAGCAATCAATTTATGTACCCGTGACTAACTTCATCTAAAGTTGCAGACATGTGGCGTCAATAATATTATAATTAGTAATTACTTCATAATTATTCATAAGTGCGTCGTTTAGGTATGATGTAGATGTATGGGTTCTGATTATTTCAAATTCATCGATTTCAAATACTATAACGTCATCACGTGTATACAAATAAGACTAACTGTTACCTTTAATGGTCCAAAGTAACTATCTATATCCGCTTTGAGTACAATTTTATAGGACTCATCGTCATTGACATGTCGGTGCCGAAATAATAATATTCTGTGAGATCCCGAAATACCGCCCCCTAATTTTCATTATCTTTCTATCTATATTTGCAATCTGTTTGATATTTCCGTGGCTTAACACGACTTGTAGTAGGGTCTACAGGTACTCCGTGGTAGGAACCAATGCTTCTCTTCTTCAACTCAAAGCTACTAGAACTTGAATGTACACAATATGTGATATTTAAGCGAGTAGGTACTGATAATGTCAATACCAGCTTACGAGAATTAAATGTAGAATCTGCATCCCCTGGACTTAATATAAGTAAATTCGGGAACAAAACTTTATTGGCACAAGCTTAGATATAGGTATTAAAAAAAAAGTCATCTCTATTATGAGAACAACCAAAAATTGCTTTAAGCCCACACCACACTACACACACACACACACACACACCACCACCACCACCACATTAGAAATATGTTCAAGAAAGACGCAAACCTAAGTCTGCGTATGACCTTTAACCTAACTAGCTAGAACCTAATTATGGGAATCATAAAAGAAGCTGTATACGTGAGTTTTTGGTAGGGTAGATCCAATACAAGTTGATTGTTAGTGGCGTCGGATATTGAGCGGAAATTATTGTGCAGCGACGTTGACTTCCTGTGTCCCGACATGCACTTTGTTGATCACCCTGCAGCTTACTACTAGCTGCGCCTTATATCCACGTTGGTAGTATGCTCCATTTATTTATAGGTGCCTACGGATTTTAGGATATGTTCTAACTTCATAGATTGACCAATAGTGTACAGTCGAGTGCAAAAATATGTATATATTTTTTGACCTTATTTCAATGGAAGAAGGTGAAACAATGTACATGCAAATTGGTGCCATTGACTATACCTTGACAATCGATTAAGTTTACTTGCGTAAGTATACGGCGGTATACTTCCAATTCATATAAGTCGTATAACTGACTAATATATAGTGTTGAGAAAACGTTCGAAGAAAAGTGACACTTAAATGCATACAATTAAAATCGGTATTTTGCAAATTTCATTTTTTATAAAACAGCAAATTCTGGGATGTTGTGAATGTTTCAAATCGGCAAAAACAACATTTGATTAAAAATAACGCTGAAAAGTAATGCACGACGGCTAATTTGCTTGCACAGCAAAATATAGTCCCTTTAGCTACGATCATTCCTCGAATTCATAGTCCCAAAAACCTCTTACATAATACTAAGCTTTGATAGTAGATGGGGCCAAACTTCAACAAGTCCTCATAGAATTCCGGCGCCGATTTAGTCAAGGCAAAACATTCTGCAATCTTGTGTCCACCAATAAATTCCTACGGTGTCGCAAGGGCCTTAAGTTTACGGATCGTATCTCAGAATAGGTACTCTCCTCAGATTCTGATAAATAGAGGCAATTTACCGAGGACTATCAACCGAGCCTGGCCGTAATACTCGTCGTCCAGAACATGACTACACAGTCCTATAGGGAGATTTCTTAAAGGAAAGTTTAGTAAATAGTATTAGATTTGGCCACCTGTTACATTTTCCAGCTATGACGTCATCATTTTTAACCCTTTCTGTACGGGGACTTGAACGCCTAGCAGCGCTTCAATACGGGCATGTTTTTGCGAGAGTCGGCGGTTAGACATATTTTCACTTACGTGTATTTTCTGAAATATAACAGCTATGTGCTTGAAATTTTATACACACATTAAAAACATTATTGTCGTTTGATAACTACTCACTTATTGCACTTTTAATCACTAATACTTTATATTTCACGCGTAATATCTCACACTAAAACAAAATAAAAAATTAAGTTACTACAAGCGATTTTAACTATTGTTAGTTTTGTAAATATTAGTTTAAGATATTTTGAATAGAACAAGGCCTTTTAAATGATAATAAATATTAATATTCTTTAAATCACGAAATTTACGACCATAACACTTGCAACTGGCCCCACTACTAAAACTCGATGAAATATAAAACAACACTATTTGCCGCCATATTGAGTTACTTTTTCTGCACTTGTGGAGTACGGGTGTCAACCCTAGTTAATAGAAAAAATGCGGGATTTTTAAATAATCCCTTCGGTCGTGTTTGAATTTATCACCACTTGTTGCGAATTTCCTGTTCTCTGCACTTTTATCGTAATGTACTATTAAGTATGATACTGACATCTCTTATTCCATTGGATATTCTACTTTAACACTTATGTAATAGAGTTTCTATTTTATAGACACTGTCTTAAAACCGTATGTTTCTAATAGAAACTCTATTACATAAGCGTTAAAGTAGACTATCCAATGGAATTAGAGTACATGTCCATCCAAGTCTAAAATAATTACTACAGACTCCTAGGTACTATACTTTCCGGAAAAAAAAAACCCGATATGCGGATTTCCCCACGTGACTGTAGTCAGATCCAGGACTATGCCTGTATCACGTCCTTAACCGCTATGATTGCACGAACTCAAAAGTGCAGCGTGAAATTACTCCTAGACATGAAACTAGTTTTAGTAATTTTACCCACAGTTGTTTATTACCACATTACGAGGGTAAAACTGAAAGTTTCGGGAATAGAAGAAAATATGCAGTATAAGTGAGTTTATTTATTTTTATTGTTTTTCAAAATATTCTCCTTTGTATTTCATGCACTTATGCATGCGTTCAAACCAGTCCATAAAGCACTTTTTGAACTCTGAAGTAGGGGTCGACAAAATGGCTATTTTATAGGCCTCCACTGCTTCTTCTGGCGTCTGAAACCGCTGACCACGCAGTTTGTCCTTGATTCTGGGGAATGTAAAAAAGTCGTTGGGACTTAAGTCAGGGCTATATGGAGGGTGGTCCAATATTTCGACTTTTTCACCGTCCAGGTACTCAGTTGTTGTCCGAGCGGTGTGTGGGCTGGCGTTGTCGTGGTGAAGGATGATGCGACGACTAGGGTTTGTTTTTCGGAGTTCAGCAAAGACGTTCGGCAAACAAATAGTGGTGTACCAATCAGCATTGACTGTTCTACGATCCTCAAGAGCCACAGTAGCTACGTGACCAGATTTAGAGATAAACGTAGCCACCATCTTCTTAGCCGTACTGCGAGAACGAACAACTTTTGTGGGTTTGAGCTCGTCTTCGAAGACCCATACTCGGGATTGGTTTTTAGTTTCAGGCTCATAAGCGTATATCCACGACTCGTCACCTGATACTATGCTAAAAACAGCATTTGAGCGTCCCTTGTTAAATCTTTTCAAAGTTTTGCGGCACCAATTGACACGGACTATTTTCTGCTCGTCAGACAATAGGTGAGGTATCCAACGGGAAAATAACTTTTTCACGCCTAATTCTTCTTTTAAAATAATTTGTATTTGACTCATTCCAATACCCAGGTGCTCTTGAATTTCCCGATATGTCACATGTCGGTCTTCATTTATCAGACGACGCACAACATCGACGTTTTCTTGCGTGACTGCCGATTTTGGTCGACCTTCACGCACTTCGTCGGTGAGGGATACACGGCCACGTTGAAATTCTGAATACCACCTGTATATTGTAGTCTTTGAAGGAGCTTCAATATTAAAAGCAGCAACCATCCGCTCTTCACATTGTTTTTGTGTTAGTCCACTTTTAAAGTCATAATAAATCATAGCACTGAAATTTTCACGGCACTATTCCATTTTAAGCAGTGACTCGACGACTTCAATAAACAATTGAAACCGAACCATACTTTTTTTTTCTAAGTGGCCAGTGTGTTGAGATAAGGAAACTTCAGAGATTATAAAAAGGTATAATACATGTTAAAAATAAATTAATAAGTATTCGATTCCCGCCACTTTCAGTGCAAGCCTCGTAAATACCTACTTATTTGGTTGCATACTTAGCATAACAAAGCTTTCTTATTACAAGCTTTTATTTAACTTGCCCTGCTGTCAGTAATTAGTATGTGTGGGACAAATCTTGCAACCGAATTAAATCTATAAATAATACGGAAATGTACTTCAGGGTAGGTAGAACCCAGTTGACTGTGAAAACGAGGACGATAATCGTCATTATCTAACATCATTATCTTAAAATAACAATTGCTCTTCTACGAAGTAAGCCCTTAAATGTCTGAAAATTATTAGCGAAAAGTTAAGCGCTTTCCTATTTTAATACTTAAAATTGACTTCTGTATCTTTTACTCGTCGTAGTGTGACGTGAAACGGCCAAAAGACGGCAGTGGGGCTCTAGGAACAACAGCCTCGTTAGGCACGCGGCGGAGCAGTTAGGGGCAGGCACCAATTAGAGCAACAGTCGTCTTTAAGCTAACCTCGTCAGCGTCTGACTGCAGAGTGAAGTTCGACTATTGTTTCAAAACGTGTCTATGTAGTGATTCAGTTACGGGATGACAACTAAATGGACCAATTAGTGACAAAACACTCTGTTAATTACGTTAGGTATTCATAACTATGCGAAGGTTTATTGGGTAAGACAAAAAATATATATTTTTTAATTTCGCCTTTTGTATCCTACTTAATAAACTAAAAATAAACTGCGCTTTTAGAACAAACATTTCAAAAAAAAAATGAAAGTTTGTATCTTGAATTGGCAAAAATACGTGCTTAAAACGGCAATAGAAGTTCATCAAATCATCAAAATAATCGACCAAGTTGCAGTCACCCTTGAGGGCACCGTACAGGAATCGCATGACAGTCGCGCATACACATCATACACATCTACTGAAACGTAAGCTCGTTTTATGAAACTTATTAAGTAGTTATTTACTGGCGTCCTTTTATGCATGTGCTTTACATTATTGTAAATACTGTTACATTGTAAGAGTATTTACAAGCAAGATAGTCACAAATTTACAAATTTTGGAATGATTCCATTAAATGTATGTATGTAAGTACTTAGTGGAAAACCTTGCTTTTTGTTCTTTTATCATGATTCTAGGTCAACAGGCACTACACTAGCTTTTACTAAAGAAGACAAAATACAGCCAGTTTTTGAGGTCTGGTATGAAACCCTTAATTTAATCGCTGCATTTTTTATCCATTATAATTTCAATAGTATATAGTAGGAGTCGAGGAATGCAGACCCCACAATCAGATGGGAATAATTGACAAAGAAAGAGACAATGTTGCACACCCGAAATGGGCGAACTGTTGATAGCTATCAACGTACGATACGACTACGTGCTTGTGTACGTGTTTAAGTTTGGATAATAAATCATATTTTATCCATCTTACTTTGAAGTACTTAGTTTCAAAGAAGTAATAATATACTCATATTATTAAACACCATTGTAGACCAAAAACCATTATTTATCTAGAAAAAATAAGAATTTCTAAACACGTGCTACACCGCTAGAAGGGTCGAGAACTGGAGAAGATTTTATGATATGAACACCTTTTCGAGAAAAAAAAACACCGTGATGTTGTTAATTGACCCAAAATTCTTGGTGGCTCCAATGAAATGTAATATTTGGCCCAGGGGAGTCAAATGGGCAGGCGCCATTATCGCCAGATTAGGCGCTGATTGCACTGAACACATCTTATTACGCAGCAAGAACTGTGAAGGTTTCCGCTGGCCACCGCCCGCTTGTTGTGATTATTTCCAACTTCCACAAACTTTTCGATCGAAAAAGTTTTATGATATTGGTAACTTAAAGTAATGGAATATAATTGCAAAATCAATGCAACATAAATAAACTAACCCTAGTTTCATGTCTGTTGAAAAAAAAACAGCGTTGAAAGAGCAGGGTTAAAAACTGGCGATCCAGGCACCTCGTCAGAATTGTGTCCATTAGACATGGAGTGGGTATGCTCGAACGATAAGATGACGCAGGTAACACGATCAAGCAATGACTTTATTGAGTTGATAGAGTACAGAAAGCAAGTCCACAAGTGGTGGAGGAGGCTCTATACAGCTATCATCAGAACTGAAGTCAACATATGACTTTATTGAGTTGATAGAGTACAGGAAGCAAGTCCACATGCGGTGCAGGAGGCTCTATACAGCTATCATCAGAACGACGTCAACATATTCTGAGCTTTCCGAGTATTTAAAGGCAATCGCTCCACCCCCACAAGTCATGCTCGTTGAGCTGCAAGTTAGGTAGTAATCAACACCTGCAGCTTGCACGAGTGCGGTGTTTTGCCATGGCAACACCTGCAGCCCATAGCTATTAGGTGCTCTGTTGTCAACGTGGCGACATCACGAAGCACACATTATCTGACGAGTATGTACTTGCAAAAACCCATGTACATAATTGTATATGTAACCTTAAAAAATATTTGAAATATAAAGCTTCCGTAAGAGTGGAGCACATACCCTAGTCAGCAAGAACCCTAATGTTATTTTATAATTATCCGCTGGGCCCCGTTGATATCGTTCCAAATCGCTCCAAATGTGGCAGTTTAATAATGAAATTGTTACTTATCTCATTTCCCATCCTGATATTATATCTGTTAGGGTATTAGTATTATTATATAGGTCGATTCACAAGAGCTGGCGCGGAATGTCTATGAAATTATTGACAGTTTCATACATTTTCCGCGTCAGCTCTTGTGAATCGACCTATACGTATGAGAAATAAGTATATTCTCATATGAGTATACATTAGTAGTGCTTTTTGGTGTATTGCAATAAAAATAATTTTATTTATAGGCAAAAGTTTTCAATAATTTAGTCCGGCAAGGGTCTAAAAAGGTCCAATCATTTCAATGTCTACTAAAAGTCAACAGAGCATAGGTTCGTTCGACTATGTTACGCTCGAGAGTGCCATTTTGCAATGAAAAATCGAAGCCAGTACATTAAGAGTTGAACAAGCGCCAACTGTACCTACCAAGTACATAATACATTATGATGTGATCTATGTCACCGGCAATAGTATCTTCCTACACAAAGGCCGCTTATATATATGTGACACGCTCTTCATCATGTCAGCCGAAAGACGTCCACTGCTGGACATAGGCCTCCCCTAAAGACTTCCACAATGACCGATCCTGCGCCACCCGCATCCAGCGGACACCCGCGACCTTCACCAGGTCATCAGTCCACCGTGTGACCCTACAAATAAGAGCGTGTCACATATTTTTCGGCCTTCGTGTAGGAAGATACTATTGCTGGTGACTGACCAAATAAGAAATGTGTTTTTATGTGCCAGAACCGTGGGTACATTTACCTATACTTTTATTTTATTATAAAGTTTATTAAGCGGTTGTGTCATATTTATTGCTATGTAATATCGAGTATGTATATACAATGAGATAACAAATTAGTAACAGTATTACCACTAGGACATGGATTTCCCTAGCAATTAGGACTAGTGTCACGAGGTGTACCCAATGCTGGACTTCGAAGAAGTATAAAGGATCTGGGAATCGGTTAGTGAAGGAGCCATTGCAATTGGGTTTTTTCGAATCGTCTTGGTGAGCAATTAGGACTGGTATCACGAGGTGGACCCTATGCTGGGCCACTTTTTGGCGTTTGGTTGACCTAGCTCTGTAGAAAGGTTATGCTCAAGAGCTACGAAAACACGATTTTTTCGATTTTCTGCTCTACTTCATAAAATGGGACGATTAATTTGACGCATTGTTTGTGACTTTTAGGTGCTGATGATAATGTTGTAGGTTTTGTCTAGATATATATTGACAGTTGATAATTGAAAAAGCTCCATATTCTGAAATCCAACAGGAAGAAAGCAAGACTTTTCCGCCTCAAAGACCTCTTTTCAAAGGACTGATTGAGCATTTTTCGGCACACTAAACGACTTTCCATCAACTGCACCCGAAAAGACACCTCACCAATTATATTTCTATGAGACAATTATCACTAAAAGACCAGTTGTTTGTGAGTAACAGAGACACCAAATCACACAGTTCTTGTATTTGACAACCTATTATCACCAAGTTGTACTACGATTAGTGAGACAATATTTGAGGACGTTAAATCACTAGGCATAAGCAACTGATTGAATGAGTTTTCAAACCGGAAATCGAAAACGAAATTTTTGGACCAACCTTGAACATTCCAACTCACTCGCACCCCAATACAGGGGATGGTATTTCACGACCTCCACGTGGGATTTTAAAATCATTGTTGTTTCCGTAATCAGCGACCCGATAAACCATAGAAACAATACCCATATCGATTTTCAGAATTTGTCACGACATTTCCCCCTTTTAGGGGTTGATTTCTCATGAACCTGAAACACATGTTTACTCATTTATCGTTAGAAATACTCCTGTGAAGTTTCGAATAAAATAGTCCAACTAATCTTGATTCCCCATACAAACTTCGGACCCCCGTTTCACCCCCTTAGGGGTTGAATTTTGAAAAATCCTTTCTTAATGTAGATCTATAGACCTTATATGGAACCTACATACTAAATTTGGAATCTCTAGAACCAGCAGTTTGGGCTGTGCGTCGATATGTCACTTACTCAGTCAGTCAGTTATTTCTTGCAAGTTGGCACAAACTTTCAAAAGTTTTCATGTCCACAATATTAAATTTCAAAATAGATGACTTTTTTGTAGTTAACGTCACAAAAACCATAAAAACGACACCCATAAGAATCAAAAATCAGAAATCAGAAATTATTTATTTGCATAGACACAGAGTATACCTAAGGATGTTACAGTACATTATGTTTCTTGTATCTAGCTCGCATGCAAGCATGCAAATATACAGTAATAAATTAAAATGTCAAAAGAGTAAAAAATAAGTTAAAATCACTATAAAATTTTAAGTTTAAATACAAGAAAAAGTTTACATAATAGGCATATCAAAGTCAAAAAGGCACAATAATTTCATTAAATCTAGCACAATTACAATTATATAAATAAATAATACAAATTGTAATAATCTCAGTGTTCGAGATACGCCTTTACGCTGTAAAAACAACGCTCCAAAAGCCAGTTTGTTAGACTGCGTTTAAAGGCGTTTCCCTCTAGCAGCTTTACTTCCTCCGGGAGATAATTATAAATAACAATGCACATATTGAATACGTTTCTCTTGTAGATCACCTTGTGACTTCGAGGGTGATATAGAAGGTTCATAATTTTTACCCTGGTTTGCCTGTCAAGAACTTCGCTACGTGTTTTAAAGTACGAGTGATGTGATCTGACAAAATTACATACCTCTCTTAAATATAGACAAGGCAAAGGAAGGATTTTAAGTTTTTTAAAAAGGGGTACGCAACTCTCATCCCACTACGAACCACAAGTGACCCTATTAATATTTAGACATTTCATCCCCCTCTTGCCCCAACAGGCTGATGGTATTTCACGTCCTCCACTGTCACGTTACGTCGCCTTCCAAGTGAATTGAAAGGCGAGGTAAGCAGACTTTTTTTTTTTAAAGAAATTGAAAGTAAAAAAAAGGTAAAAGAAAATGCTCAAGGTCGGGGTAAGCTTTTATTTGGACAATTATTGTTATTAAGGCACTCACAGATTTTAGATATATAAAAAAAGAATAACTATGGAAGATTAAAAGGTCAAATACTGTAAATTTTAAGTAGGTAGCTCAAAAATTGGAGCCTCGAGACAGAAGACTCGCCGCCTCGAGTAGATTGGTACGGCGACTCGAGTAGGTTGGCGCGTCGGCTTGAGTAAGTTGGCGCGTCGGCTTGAGTAAGCTGGCGCGTCGGCTTGAGTAAGTTGATACGACGGCTCGGGTTTGTTGGCACGACGGCTCGAGTAAGTAGGCACGACGGCTCGAGTAAGTAGGCACGGCGACTCGAGTAAGTAGGTACGGAGACTCGAGTAAGTAGGTACGGAGACTCGAGCACGGTGGCTCGGGAAGAATGGCTCGGCGTGTCGAGAAAGATGTCACGTTGTCTTTAGTAGGAGAAAGAGGGTTTAGGTCGAAGTAAGTACGTGAGCACGAGGTCTTCTTGAAGTGCAGGGCCTGGCTTGGCCCTGCACTGACCACGACTTGACTGATGAAAAGTCGGCGAGAAACTCAATTGTCCTAGGCAATGTTCGGCTTTTATACTATTTCTGGCCGTTGTTCGAGAATCCATCCAATCCAATTTACAATTTCAAAATTTACAGGATACCAGTATACAATTTAGACGTAAAATGATTACAACCTTAGCTATAAATGAGTTTTGACAATGTAACGGACATTGACAGCTATGACGGTCGATAAGTAAACATGTCAAAAGTATTAAATTCTAGGATATAATTATATTTGTTTTCGTATGAAAACAACAAAATAATTGAAAATATAAAGCTATATTAGACAACGTAAGTTTCTGGCGTGTTTAGTGTGTCCCATAATATAGGCAGTGCCGGAAACATTGAAATTATCGAAATTAATCAAAGAAACAATATTTTCCTATCGTTACAGTGATTCAAGTGAAATGTTTAGCGAAAGAAACAAGGTAACGAACGAGAAAAAGCGCATTGCCGCAACCTGCAAGCGAGGGCGAGCAGATGCTCTTAAGAACACAAGGTATGCTACACCACGTGGGATTTTAAAATCATTGTTGTTTTCGATATCAGCGATCCGATAAACCAAAAAAACAATATTCTCGTCGATTTTCAGAATTTGTCACCACATTTTCCCCTTTTAGGGGTTGATTTTTCAAAAAACCTGAAACACGTGTTTACTCATTTCTCGTTAGAAATACTCCTGTGAAGTAATTTTGTTTCCCCATACAAACTTCTGACCCCTCATTTCACCCCCTTAGGGATTGAATTTTGAAAAATCCTTTTAATTGCACCCCTAGAGCTTATAAGGAACCTACGTGCCAAATTCGGAATCTCTAGGGCCAGCGGTTTGGGCTGTGCGTTGATATGTCGGTCAATCAGTCAGTCAGTCAGTTTCTTCTTATAAATATTTAGATAAAGCCATTTGCGAAGGTGTATCAACCATCATCACCATCCGACATATTACTACAAACGTTGCATTGCAACTATCAATCGATAGGGTC
Organism: Notocelia uddmanniana; assembly: GCA_905163555.1. Classification (NCBI taxonomy): domain Eukaryota; kingdom Metazoa; phylum Arthropoda; class Insecta; order Lepidoptera; family Tortricidae; genus Notocelia; species Notocelia uddmanniana. The sequence continues at coordinate 51,396,175 of LR991052.1, forward strand.
ACAGTGGCCATGGATGATGAAATAAGTGTGAAATGGTGTTGTTACTATAGTCTGGCTAACCAAAATTTGTTGACAGCTATTTTCTTGTGGAATTACCAATTAATTGTCTATGATTTTTAAAAATTTTGTGTGTTGGTGCCCTACAAATATTTTGGTACTTTATGTACTAGTTCTAACATTTGCCTATAACTTTGATTAGTTACGTGAATTTATTAATAGCTGAATCTCATGAACCGAACAATTGTGTAAAGAAACGGATAAACTAAAAGTTCTAAAATATCAATAAAATCAAAACATTGGAGCGTAAGGAGCTACTTACTGAAACCAATATTTAGAGGAAATCTGTGGAGAGACTGGTCTGTAGTAATTTGATATAAAAATATAAAATATTGTCTTCTTATCCCATCGCGCCGGTGCAACATTACTCTAACCTAACCCATGTTTAGTTTATACCTACTTAACCTAACCACAGTCCTAACCTAAAGTAACGTAACCCAATAGTCACATAAACAGACGTTTGAAACTCACTGAATGTCAAATACCACCATTGATTGGCCAATTTTGTAATTCTACGATTATTTATTTATTAGGTTTATCACTTATTGTTACACTGAGAGTATGCATAATATAGAAATCACTATAAACTAGACCTTAGTGTAATGGTCAATGGGCCATGGCCATGGTGAGTGGACCCCTTTACAAAGTTAATAATCACAAGACTAGGATGTCAATATTATCAAGGGATTCAAAATTGTGTGGATTGTGCTTCAATATTAATCAATATTGACGTGATACGGATCGTGGTATGAGTATATCGCATGATAACAATTACCGTAAAAATGGCCCCATACAACAACAAACATTATTATTTTAAAATTGTATTGTATTGAAGTATCGCGGCTTCCGATCTAGTTGAAATTTGGCATAGTACAGCCAAAGGCAAAAGTAGATAATCACTTTAGTATCTTGTCATTTTCACTACTTTGACGCATCCTAACTGTCGCAGTATTGTTACGCTAGCGCGACAAAGTACTAGAATGATCATATATATTAACTGTTGACTGTACTTATGTAATTTTTTTGGTGATGGATTAATATGATGGTATTATCAATCTAGGTCTTATTTACACTACATACTCGTATAATTTTTCGCCTTCTTACAATGGCATATGGTGAGATAGTGTAAACATACCTATGTTTTTTTCTGTACGCAGTGGTAGAAATTATGTGGGTTGACTGTGAGTGCACGTCGACGTATATTTAACTTATTTCCTTAGAAAGGTAAAATCAAAAATATTTTCTAATATCAAAACTATAGTTTCTACTACACAAAGTGTGACCAAAAGTTTTATGAATTTCCCGCCAAAAATATGGGTAATATTTCAGTAGCCAGACTCTATTTACCAAGCGGGACGTCGTGTCAGTGAACAATAATAAATAAATGAAATTATGCCTGATGAAAACTTCTGCCAGAGAATTTGTAAAGGTATGTGCGGTGCCTTTTCAAAGGTTTTCTCTCCAGGCGTGAAAGTTAGCGCGTGAAAATTTAACGAATGCTGAATGTCTGAAATGCTTATGATCGTGACGTATGCTGTTTGAACTCGATATTGTTGAAGAGAAGAGCAGCAATTTACCATTGAATTATTGTTAAAAATATTAGATTTTCTCCATTCAGCATGCGGGAAAATGCACGAAAATGACATTTCTGCGAAGGAGGTAAGTCTAGATCCGTAAAAACAAAGTGCCCTTCCCGACTACACGAAACTATTACATCAAGAGCAAGCTGAAATACGCGGCTAATTATAAATGATCAGGCAGCAGGGTCGTCACGGGTGAGTGCGTGATCAACCCTCGCACCTGCCACATAATACCCTTGTGTTTGCTTATACTTACTTAACAATATGTCCATACTCGTACATTATTTGAAACTACATTTTAGTTAGGTTGTCACCGCATTGGCTCCGTCAACAAAATACTCTCAAGAGCAAAGCAACAACAAGCTTTTCACAGAGCTTCTGTCCCTGTGTTTTATCCTACTGTTGTTTTATTCTCTTGAATTAAATATATTAGCTAAAGTTGTTGTATGATGCACAAATATTTGTCAATCTGCGTTAAATATTTGTTAATTCTCTCCGCTAAAAAGGTTGTCAAGTTGTCAGTTGCTCAGCTTCGGGTGCATAATTAATGAAAAGTGGTGTCCGTGGTTTCGCAGTAATTAAAACCTTATGTTACGTCTGCCGCTGTAATTAAAAGATTGGGCTATGAAATTATGCTGCCTTGGCAGTAATATAATTATGCAGGGTATTATACTGGCTGGCGGCAATTACACACATCGTCAAAATGTTCTTTACGAAAACCAAATAAAAAATAAACCGTTATTTCTAATCCAATGTAGGTGTCTAATTTATTTCTTGTATTAATTAAAATGTGATGGTAAATGCGACTACTACGCTAAGTTCGTTTCGTTCTTATTATTGGGAACGAAAAAAATTGCTACTATGTAAAGTAACTTTTGATGTTCCCCAAATCCCCCAATTCTCTAATCCAATAACAAAGCTAAACACCCATAAATACTAATTATTATTATAAACTTTCACAGAAAGTTCGCCATAAATTTATAAAATATATAGTTGTAGCTCTGTGTTGTAGCTATTTCTTATTAGGTTACTTTAAATTGTTAAATTGCACCATAAATACTATACGCACCAAATTCGTAATTCAATTAAAATAGAGTACTCGCAAATATTTCATTCTTTACCCAAGAATACTAAATAAGAACCAAATTAAATGATTATCCGTTCCCAAGTAAGTGGATTTTCATCTGCTCCGGCGCTACGGGAATAAGACTTGCCTTTCGTTCTCGTGTATCGTTTTGATGAAAACGGTTTTTTTTTTTCATAATAATAATAATATACCATGTTGCTTTTTCCTACAAGCGGAAAATTATTGTCGGGTTTAACTTATCGAAAACACTGGACAAATAAAGTGTGGTCAGAGTTGCGGTATTCTCCCGCGCTGTATTCTCACTAACTACAAATTAATATCGTTTCGACGACAGACAATTTCTGACAGTGGCACGATAAACAAAAGTAGGGAGGTACCTAGAGCCTATACCAATTGCCATTCCTAACTTCATCAGTATAACCGAAATGAAGTATTGTTTACGAAAATGAACGTTGTGCGTAGTCTAACACGCGCATGGCTGGTTTTTTATTATAATTACATAATTAGTGTGTATGATTTACGGAAATTTGAAACTAAATCGAGCACGTTCAGCCAACAAATACCTATTCACACTTACCTTGAATACCTGAGTTGAAAACAGAGATGTGACTTCTATTAGATAAAAGTATCTAAAATACAGCAAAAGGATACAAAATATGTATTTTCAGCTTTTAACTAAATATTTTTTTTAATAATGATATTGTATCTTGTATTTAGATTTTTGTATTTAGACATTTGGTAAATTAAATTAGAATTTTGTAAATAATATGTAACTATGCGAAAATACTTTTTTAGCAATAAGTAATGCATACATTACCCCGGGACATACCTATGGACCCGGGTATGCCCTAAAACTACGACCAATACCACCGGAGAATGGGCAGCAGCATCCCTGCAGTGCGGTGGAGATACTGCGATCGCCAACCCGCATGCCAAGCGTGGCGATTATGGCAATTACCCCCTATGATTGTTACAAACAGGCCACGGCCCCGAGGTTCCGGCGACCCCCAGTGCCCTGGTTATGGTAGCGGCCAGGGTACTAGCGGGGTCAGCAGTGCGAAGAATCTCCGGCAAAGATCCGGCTACCACCACCGACGACTTCTGGCCCTGGCAACATACAACACGCGAACACTGCGGACCGACGAAAAGATAGCGGAACTGGAGGAAGGACTAAGCAGGTTGCGTTGGGATATCGTAGGGTTATCTGAAGTCCGAAGAGAGGGGGAGGACACGATAACCCTGAGGTCCGGCAACTTGCTTTATTTCCGGGAGGGCGACCAACAGTCCCAGGGAGGTGTCGGGTTTATCGTCCACAAATCCCTCGTGAACAACGTGGTGAAGATCGAGAGTGTGTCGGCTAGGGTGGTGTAGCTTGTACTCAGAGTATCCGAAAGGTACTCGTTGACGGTCATACAGGTGTACGCGCCGACCTCGGCACACTCTGACGACGAGGTGGAGGCTATGTATGAGGACATATCAAAGGTCATGCATAGTTCCAAAACCTACTTCGCCGTTGTTATGGGGGATTTCAATACGAAACTGGGCAAGAGAGACGGTAAGGAGCTGAGAGTGGGGCAATTTGGAGTTGGAAGTCGGAACCACCGGGGCCAACTACTGGCTGGTTTCTTGGAAAAGGAGGTACTCTACATGATGAACTCCTTCTTCAAGAAACGCGAGCACAGGAAGTGGACCTGGATGAGTCCCGACGGTGCAACAAAAAACGAGATTGACTTCATCATGTCGACAAAGTGGCATATATTCAATGATGTCTCTGTGATCAATACGGTAAAAACCGGAAGTGATCATCGTCTGGTAAGAGGCACATTGAATATATGCTAACATGGACAAGACGAAGATTATGTCAAATGCCCATGTAGCACCAACTCCCGTAACAATCGGACACATTACGCTCGAAGTTGTACACGATTACATATACATAGGACAGACTGTCCATTTAGGTAGGTCCAACTTCGAGAAAGAGGTTAATCGTCGAATCCGACTCGGCTGGGCAGCGTTTGGGAAGCTACGGCACATCTTTTCGTCCAATATTCCGCAGTGTCTCAAGACGAAAGTCTTTGACCAAGTGTGTGTTGCCAGTGATGACATATGGTACTGAAACGTGGTCGCTTACTATGGGCCTCATAAGGAAGCTCAAAGTCACCCAAAGAGCGATGGAGAGGGCTATGCTGGGAGTATCTCTGCGTGATCGCATCAGGAATGAAGTTATCCGCAGCAGAACCAAAGTGACCGATATAGCCCATCGAATCGCTAAACTTAATTGGCAGTGGGCGGGACACAACACAAAATGGTTCTCGAGTGGCGACCACGTACCGGAAGGCGTAGCGTGGGCAGGCCCCCACACGGTGGACTGATGACCTGGTAAGGGTCGCGGGTGTCCACTGGATGCGGGTGGCGCAGGACCGGTCATTGTGGAAGTCTTTAGGGGAGGCCTATGTCCAGCAGTGGACGTCTTTCGGCTGACATGATGATGATGATGAATGCATACATTTTTAACCGACTTCAATCAATGGGGACTCGGGAGGAATCGAGGTTATCGAGGGAAATCCTCGAATATGATAATACGATAATAAAGGCGGCACGTCGCACCCTCAGACCAAGTAAAAAATATAGACGGAGAGTCTCGAACAACCTAGTGAAGCCACTTTTTTAAAGATGTGTGCGTATCAGTGTTGCTACTGGAATGAAAAAGTCCCTATAGATGAGGTAATTTGTTTAGTTCTCTATTTTATTTGTAGAGGGCACAATAAAATCAGGGTAGGCTAGTAATGATGATGATATTGATGATGAATTAGTCACTTCACATAATGTGTAGTCTAGTAACCGTTAGTCACTACAGAATGGGACACTCGGCATCATATTTTGAACCCATAATTATTTTGAAAGAACTTAAAAAAAATGCAAATCTTCATATAAAAGATACCGTAATTTCTGTAATACGTTACTTAAGAATCTTAAGATTAGCTACGAAAAAAAGCAACTAGAATTGGCGGGAACCAACGTCAAATTAATTTGGAAATGTATCAAAAAAGTTACGTACACAACAAAACAAAAAGAATCTTCTTCAAGTTTACTTCAAGCACAGACAACACATATCACATCTGCTAAAAGTGCAAATGAATTTTTCGTAAATATAGGTAAAAATCTGGCAGAATCAGTCCAAAGAAATTCACCAGTACCTGCTCCCAGCACCTTTACAGCGCACAACACGTTAAAATCATTTGCGTTGATAGACACTGACGAAACAGAGGTGGAAAGAATTATCATGAGCCTAAAAAACGATTCTGCAGTTGGTTGGGATGGTATATCAAATAAAGTACTAAAACGATTCAGACATATCTTGGTTCCACCTTTCACGCACATTTTTAAAAAATGCCTTTCCGAATGAACTTTCCCTAAATGTCTAAAAAAAGCCATCGTAGTTCCGGTTTACAAATCGGGCAGTAAAGACCAAATAACAAATTACAGACCCATTTCACTACTTTCATCGACATCTAAAATACTGGAAAAAATTATTAATAAAAGACTTGTACAATATCTTGAGAAACAGGCTATTCTGTCAAAGGCCCAGTTTGGTTTTAGGTCCATCCTGTCAACTGCCGACACTGTTCATGAATTGACCAACTACTTAGTCCAGGAACTTGACAAGGGTTATCAGACATTAGGTATTTTCCTAGACCTTGCAAAAGCTTTTGACACCGTTTCAAGGCCCATCTTATTGCAAAAGCTTGAAGCGCTAGGTATTAGGGGCACCCAGCTAAAATTATTCGCAGACTACCTAGACGAACGTACGCAATGTACAAAAATAGACAATGTTATCAGTTCTGACCTAAAAAACACCTGTTTTGCGACACCCCAAGGAAGTATTTTAAGCTCTACCCTATTTTTAATTTACATTAACGACCTATGCAATCTAAAAATAAATAGCGGCAAAATAATTTCCGACGCTGATGACACTGTCCTACTTTTTTCTGCGAAATCGTCAGACGAAGTGTATGAATATGCTCAACAAGGCTTTAACGTTGTAAACAAGTGGCTTCAAGATCACCTACTAACATTGAACTCGGATAAAACAAATTACATAAAGTTCTCTATGCGAAAATCAAATACAGCGCCTACGAACCCAAAGCTCTATGCACATTATTGCAAAGATCCCACTAATAATCAATGCATGTGTTCAACGATAACTATGACTAACAAAATAAAGTACTTAGGTATCATAATCGATGAATGTCTCTGTTTCAAATATCATGTGGAAGCATTATGCAGCAAAATTCGAAAGGTAATATATGTTTTCAAAAGATTACGCCCCATCGCGGATCCATTCCGAATGAAACAAGTGTATCTTGCATTATGCCAATCTGTATTAACCTACTGCATTTCATCATGGGGTGGTTTGGCGAAAACTACATTGCTAAACCTAGAAAGAGCCCAAAGAGCGATTCTCAAGGTCTCTACTTACCGGCCTTTCCTCTGTCCCACTAACCTGCTTTATAAATCATGCGAAGTTCTAACAGTTCGGCAACTATTTATACTGACTACAGCTTTAAAACAGCACACTGCTATACCTTACAGCACTGATCACAGTACTAAACGACGTAAAGATATTGTTTGCCCAACAACTATAAAAAAGAAACACGCTTTTTCGTCCAGATTTTTTTGTTTCCTTGCCCCATTTCTTTATAATAGGCTGAATGCAAAGTTTAACATATACCCACTTAACTACACTAAATGTAAGAAACAACTCCGGGATGCACTACTCAACATGTCATACGAAGATACAGAGGAGTTATTGTCTATTGTGAAATGAAATATCATTTTTTTTTGTCTTTTATATGTTAGTATATACCTAGTTTATTTAGTCTTAATTAGTTGTACTTACATAATAAGAATCTAACCATTTTTTTTTCTGTTATCAGTAATTGTACTAAATAATAAGAATTAACGCGTTTTTTATTTTTGTAGATGAATGCAATTTCTCTGCCCATTTGCCTGAAACACAGGAAACATCCTAGTTCAGGCACGTGATATTTGTTCTCTATAGATAAGTTTAGGCTCTAATAACATAATTGTAAAATTAGTTTTTAATAAATTATTCTTATTCTTATTCTTATTCATAGGCCAGCTTATAAATATCCTCATAAAAGTTTTCAATAATTCGTATATCGCATTCGGCATATCAATCTCCAAGACAATAGCAGCAGTGATGAAACTACGGATTATTCTGTAGTGACAAATTTCGCGGAAGAGTCTGTTACAAGTATTAGTTTGTATTTGTATATATTGCAGGATTACGCTGCATTAAGTGCACATTGTATCACGTATTTCATATTGTTACGTCCTTTTTTTACTTCAGTGTGTTTGTTATTCTCACTAGCATGCGCTCTCTCTCAATAGCAATTTATCTACTGGTAGGATTTTAGTTGACTTTTAGTTGACGTGATAATACTCCGGTCTAACAAAAATGATTTCTTGTGATTATTCATATTCCAATTATTCCAATGAATGATCACAACAGATCCGATGTGATCATTCATAGGAATATGAATGACCCAACAAAACCATCATTGCGGAATTTTGCCGTGTCTTACATATCTGTGTTTATGTGATTTTCTTCAGCGGATATATCATTTTAGGTGCGCCCCGTAGATGTATCTGGGTGCCGGGTAAATGATTCATTAATAAAGGTATCTTAAAAATTGTTACGTGCATAAAGTTATTTGATTTGGTTAATCCATGGTGCCTGACTGGCACCCGGATACATCTACGGGGCGCACCTAAAACCTCTCTGCGGGTAAGTTTTATCGTTCTGTTAGCTGCAATCGCAGTCCCCTCTGTAGGAAACGATTATTAGATCCGTGGCTTATTAGTGGTTCTCGCCTTGCAGCCTCAACCTACCGCCTACCCCATCGTTCATACTATACGTACCTAACAGTAGACCACAGCAGTAGACGGTTTTGAGTTAGCGAAAGATGTGCTGGTTTCCACTTAAACCCGGAGTCAGTCGTTGCGGAGAACGTAACTGTAGATGTTTGGACGGTACTCCATTTTGATACATATGGAACCGTGTCACATTTAATACAATGTAAGTCGACTTTGATAGATTAAGGGCCCTCTCCTGCCCGGACGTCACGTCGCTAATGACTTAACAAAACATTAACACACAAAACAATCCGTGGGTTCATTTGATTTTCTTCGTACCTCGAGGCCTTTGTATTATGTTTTTAACCCACGACTAGTGCCAACTTCTTATATGTAGCTCAAAGTTCGACTGGTTCACTTGAGGAGGGAGGGTTGTCGTCGGTAAGCGTAAAGCGTTGTGAATACCAGTCGTGGCGTAGGCGTGTCTTCTGGCTAGAGCTCTTTTAACCATAAGTACGCTATAGAGTTTGAGTATGGGAATAGTTGGGATTTATTTTCTCGGCCCTTCAATTCCCGGGGATTTAAATATATAATTAAAAATAATACGTCAAAGGTAAAAATACTTATACTGTGCCGATGGAAAAATTTGCGATAAATAGTTGCCAGAAAATCAAGTTACCATTAGTTAACGTTTAGTATATTATCTAACTGCATGTTCACTGCACGTTAGTGTTGATTGGGTATATTCCGCTGTTGACAGCTCTGATCTCGATATAATCGTGTAACTATTTACAAGGTCTTTGGCCTCTTCTCTTCTCGGTCCTACCGGTCAATTACTGAACTCCAACTCTAACAAGGTGTAACTCACTTCTTAAGCCAATTTACAAAAGCCGCAACGTCTGAACTTTACTCGTTAATTAAAAATGAAATCTCTTAACTTCTCTAAGTTGATGTTTTCAAGTAGATGAAATAAAAGTTGAGTAAGTTACAAATACTTAGTTTGTTGCCCAAAATACAGTACCGGTCAAAAGTTTAAATTCACCATATGAATCTTTGATTTTCTATTAAATTATATTCAATTATATATTAAGACTTTAAGAGGTTTAGTGTTTTAAATAATTAGAAAATAATTAAATAAATATCTATTGGTGGAAATTTAAAGTTGTTATACGCGAGTTTCATCAGATACACATTAAACTGTAATTGCATTTCTTGTGTAAACCTTTTTCCTGAAAGAACACCTGTTAAAATTGAATCCATTAAAAATGTGTCCAAAGCCAGCTAATTAAGCGTCGAAACCCTTGATTTAACCTTGGGTTCTGTCCAACGAAGATTACACGACAAATTACAAAAAGAATGGGGTTTCTCAAACTGCAGGTAAACGCTTTAAAACGAAAAACAAAGGATAAAGCCTTATTTCAGTCGATTCCGTTCAAGTAGGCCAAAAGTTACAAAAGAACAACATGTTTTTTAGGTTCAAATCTAACGTCAATATGTGTACTGGAACTGCTTCAGAAATTTGTGAAGAGATCAACTCAAAGATCAGCGAGTAGAAGTTTCTAAAATGCCCGGTGCGTCTGTTTTTTTCTAGATAAATGATAAAACATGATGCCTACACCAAGGGTAGAGGATCTGTTGCCTAAAACCTGGGAATGCTTTACACGCGATAAAATTGGTGATCTCGTGCTGAGTAAAGGGCGTAAATGAACTAAAATAGCAGGGTGAACTTAAAGTTTTGACCGGTACTGTACTAAAATCGCTATTTGTTTCCCTTAAATATTTGAGTAGTTCCATCGATTCCTCATGGATCCCATCATCATATGGAAGCGTATGCTTTCAAATAAAGAAAGATTTTATTAGATCCGTTTATAAATGACGGAGAAATCGCGTAACGAAAAAAACATACAGACGAATCGAGAACTTTTTTTTGAAGACGGTTCAAAAGTTAAGACATTCCTATAATTTATAGTTAAGCAACGGGTCACAACGGACCCCTATTCTACGCTACTTACCTACGATACGCCGCCCCCTCCGGAACGATTGGTCCACTTGTTGACTGATCTACTTCCGTCTGTCTGTTTGTCCGACCAACGAGTAGTTTCAAGTGAAGGATTTCGTGGACGAGCTTGGTTGTTCCGATAGCTCAGAGGCTAGAGCGATGGGCCGCGTATGCCAGATGTCGCAGGTTCGAATCCTGCTCGGAGCATGAAATTTTTAAATTTTTCCCTTTAATTTGAGATTTTAAACAAATTCCTGGGCAAGAGTTCTATACCAGCATAAGTCGAACAAATGCTCCTGAAGAATGCAAATTAAAAAATTATAAATATTTCAAAAAAAAAACCTTCTTTGGCAGGCAATATTTAGCTGCGGAAAAAGACATCGCTCGTTTATTACCACCGGCACAATAAACGGTGATATTTATCAAAAAGAGTGTTAACAGAAACGTTTGCTGCCTTTCATAATGAAGCACGACTCACCGCCGTTATTTTGGCTGATTTAGCCAGTTGCCATTACGCAAAAACAGTGACATTTATTTATTTTAGCAAAGAGGACAATTTGCCAAACGTGAACTATGCGTCGTTAAAGAGTTCCGTTCTGGGCATCATCAGCATTCAGCAGTTCCACTTCATCAAATGTCACTTTTTTGAATGAAAATTCTTGATTCGTTCATAAAAATACTAAAATCACTATATGTATGCCTTTCAAATTAGGAGTTCCCTCGATTTCTCATCTATCCCATCATCAGAACTCGAGCATGACAAAAATTAATCGTAAAAATTGAACTGGCTAAACAAACACAGCTAGGAGGAAAAATCGCCAAACGTAAACTTTTAGTCGTTAAAGAGTTCTGTTCTGATCATCATCAGCGGTCCACTTCATCAAATGTCACATTTTTGTATGAAAATGCTCGATTTGTCGATAAAAACATAAAAAATCACTATACGTTTGCCTTTAAGATTTGAGGAGTTTCCTCGATTCCTCATGGATCCCATCATCAGAACTGCGTTTTGACAAAAACGGGACTAACTTGGATATATATACATACAGTCAAAAAAAGAATTCTCAAAATCGGTTCAGAAATGACGGAGTCTGGAGTAACAAACATTTAAAAAAAATACAACAACATACAACCGAATTGAAAACCTCCTCTTTTGAAATCTTGAAGTCGGTTAAAAAGTATATTTAACTAAAATAATATTTAGTGGGCACTCCATACCATAGTAACTGAAACTCAATTGTGGCACGTCAATCTATACTTTTTTAGAAATGAATGTAAGACTTTTCAAAAATAAATAAGATTAAAGCGCCTTCCTGACTTGTCGATGCGGGGGCGGTACGATATGAGAAAACTGTCAGCTGTCAGTCTCAAGTGAGGAAGTCTCACATCGGCAAAGAAGATATATACTAACGTAACAAGAAGCGACACCGAAGCCCGTCTCGCGGCTATGTGTGCGTGTCCGGACGTGAACGGGGGTGCGCGAGGGGCGCGCGGTGTGTGGACAGCTAGCCGCGGCAAGATGAATCGAAGGGTACCGCTCGCTTCAACATTCGCTCGCGTGACGTACGCTCACACAACAGAGATCGATCGGCCGGTAGCGGGCGTGTAGTTTTACTTGAAATTCTTTAGAATTTATCATTTGTAATTCAATGTAATCAACTATGGCTGGAGCTTTTTATTTCTGTGTCCACGGTTGTGACAGTAATACCAAAAGCCACAAAGGGAAAAGCTACTTTAGGCTACCTACCGATCCAGATAAGTTAGTTATAAAATTTTATATGTTGTGTCCTTCCCTACATTTAGAATTAAGACTTCACCTAAAATCCGTTTATTAATTCGAAAGACTAAAGAAAGACGAAAGGTTGGTATGAGTATGGATGCATTTTGACTTGCAATACATTAAGAAGTACCTACATCTTGGAATAAATTAAACAAAAAAAAATGAAATGGCGAAATAGATCAAATGTCAATCGAGTCTTTCAAATTATACTTAAAGCGGGTGTCGCGGTCGCAGTGAATGACTTCATTTCATGTCACATAATTTCTATGGATTGAGGTTTAAAATTTTTTTTTTATTATTGTTATTATTTTAGCATACAATTATATTCATGTGAAGCTTAGATTTACACAAGAAAAGTAAGTTTCCATATTATGAGAAGTTTTGTAGGTACCTATTTTACGAGCTTTTAGTAAGTTTTCTCCTGACTCAGTGCACCTGTCTGTCTGTTTGTAATCAAAACTTATAGATTAAATTTGACTAGCTTCCCGGTGTTTGATTGATGAATATCATGATCATTGAAAAAACATTATTTCCTCTTGCCAAGGCAGCTACATTGCCAACCCTATGCAACAGACGTGACGTTACAAGGTCACCGGCGCTCGGCTCACACCGATAGGCCGTGTTGGGCAACACCCTGACATCGGTAAATTCACGTCATAGAGCAAAATACCTATGACATATCGCTCCCGCCCCGCCAAATCAGGAAGTCGCCTAAGCGAACATACTCGGAGACAAGTTTTCACTAGTAAGTATGTTCAATTGAAGTTAGCTGGATTTCTGTCCACTGGAAGCTAGAGTCGGAGTTATGCTTAGTTTGGGAAATATAAGCAAGTCCTGACCGACCGATCGTAGCAGTAATCGATCCGCCCGTCCTCGCGGTTATCGCATTGCCAGATACGAGTAGTGTAGCGGGCGAATTTTAACACGCCTTTGCTATTAACTAAAAATAGGTGCGACCAACTTCTTTTCGATTGACCCTCAACTTTAAGTTACCACCCTGATTATCACATACCTATTATAGGAATGGTTAGTATCTAAAAGTTATACTGGTTTAAAAAAAATGTTACTGTTTGTAACTTGAGTTTGTATCGAAAACAATCGGCCTGTTTAGCCTAGTTGGTAGTGACAGTGCCTCCGAAGCTAGAAGTCCCGGTTTCTGTGGTGAGCAGTTACATTTATTCCTGATACTTGAATGGTTTCTATGTATTTAATATGTATTTATCTATATAAGTATGTATAACGTCATCTAAATACCCATAGTACAAGTTTTGCTTAGTTTGGGACTAGGTCGATTTGTGTAAGATTGTCCCCCAATATTTATTTATTTTATATTAACACAAGCCTTATTGAGCATACTATGGGACTAGTTCGATTTGTTTAAAAAAATTGTCTCCTAATATTTAATTTTTATTATTTATTAATAGCAAGGTATGTCAGATCCAAACACGATAGGAAAACATATTTTTTATACTATAAATTTAATATTTAACTATACTAACATTCTACAGGGTTATCTAATATCTAATATAAAATAAATCACTAAATTAATTTTAATAAAGTTGGCTGATTGAGTTTTATATTACCATGAGAATATGTAGACTGTGTTTCAGTTTGACGAAGTTCTGAAATGTCACCACATATGTAAGTTTTTGTAAGAAATAAATAAATAAAAAATTGCGTCTTTTATTTATATTTTATTTTTGTTACATTGTCATTTTTCTACTACCTCGAGACTCGTTAAAAATGACAAACTTTCCGCATTTGTATCGATCGAAATGTACTATTAAAGCAGGTTTCCCTTTCTTTGCGATACTTTTGCCGCTCATCTTCCGGCGGATTTCGGCTCACAATCCAATTTTTGAAATGTTTAGTAGCTAGCAATGCTTTTGCTTATTGCATGCATGCGCATTAGATAGCCATCGAAAAACTGGCGACACAACAAGCCTGCATCCCGAATGGCTATTCGTTTTTAGACTGGAAAATCAAAGCATCAAACATGGGTTATATGGTTATGGACTCCTTTTTCCGCACTTAGTCCGTGAAAGTCGGACCATTGTGCGTGACGCGAACGCCGGCTAGGGATCTAGCCAGCCTAACTCCGACCAGAAGCGCAGGATCCTCCTGGTGTCAACACAGGCTTCGCGGAGTGACCTCGGTGCGTTGAGGATTTGAGTCCGTTGTGTAGCTACACCTTCGCATTCCAGGATGACGTGGGGAGCTGTTTCATCGGGCGACAGGCATCCCCTGCATAAGGGGCTGTCGGTCGTACCTAGAACATATAAATGTTTGTTGAGTGAGCAATGTCCAGTGATGGTGCCTACGATTATACGTAGTGACGCTTTGTTAAGAGAGAGCAGACGCCTGGTAAATCGTGCCTCCGGGTGTGGCACTATTTCCCGGGATGTCTGCATGTACTGGTATTTGTCCATTGATCAGCGTGTTGCTGATTAAAGGGTAGCGGGAGTATTGGACTAGGGTCAAACGCAGGCCGGCTAGAACCTCTCCTGGCCAGCTCGTCAGCTACGTCGTTACCTAGAGAGCCACTGTGCCCTTTTATCCATTGCAAGGTGACAGTGTTTGTTTTCCCTATCACCTCCAAGGCTTGGTGGCACTCTAGGATGAGCCCAGACGGGATGGGGTTGCTATCTAGGGCTTGTAATACTGCAGCGCTGTCGGACACTATGCGTATCAAACATAGGTATGGAAAGTACCAATAATAGCTTCAACGCGTTGGTTCCAGTCCAAATTATTGACCTTATATAAGTATTGTTTTAATTCGAATGACAATAAATGATAGCGGCACTCGAATCTTTACTCATTGCTGGTGTGACTTGATTTATTCGTCCATCTCGATTGTTTTGTTACTTAATTATTCCGGAACGAAACCGGCCATTTGTTGATCTGTTATTTTTAGACTGGAAAATTACATTTAGATCAACTTTACACGCGCTGGAAATGTGGGTACCTACATCTTGTATTTAGAAGGTTAGGCTATTTAGAGAGAGTCTTATGGACTAAAAAATCTGAATCTCAAAGTTAAGCAGGATTCAAGCTCACTCGATTTGCAAAGGAATTAAAATTGCAATACATCATTCTCGGGTTCAGTTCAACTGTACGACAATTGACGAAAGCCTGCCGCCAGCCAAATTAACAAGTTGTTTGTATTTGCTGGATGAAGCCATCAGAGTATATTTCAAACTGATCCTGATATATCCACGTACCGATATTGCCATTTTTTAATTGAAACTGCAAAGTTTATGCAGTGTATACATAGTTCAAGTTAGTTGTGGATACCTCAACTTACGTCCTTCTCAACGAGCTTTTAGCCGCGGCGCTTAACATGTGCTCCGTTTGCAGGCTGGTATCTATAATGTAATAACCAGCCTGGATCAGATGGCGCGTTACATTAGCCTTACTTCCCCGTCTACGTTAAGGCTGCACACGTTCGCTTGTACATATATACCTACACCTAGTGGATAGCATTAGGCGCCCCACTTGTAGTAACATAAACATTCCTCGCTGACGTAGCGTAGCGGAATCGTGACCGTGGTTGTTTGTCGATCTTCGATTTTTTTACGGTACGAGTCCATTGTGTGGGATATCGCTGGATAGCTCGTTTTTCTTAAACCATGTTTTGATAATATAGTAAATATGGTAATCCGTTCATGTTATATTAAACTTAGTGAAAAATTTTCAAATGTCTCTCCCAGCCAGCAATAACGTCGAGTAAGATATATAATCATTTTATGCGGGTAAAATTCAATAGTATTTTAAGCAATAGTTACATAATTAGGTCTTAAAATTCAAGAGTCGCTGTAACAAAACAAGCGTACTAAGTACGCAGAGTAAGACAGCAAAATAATTTGATTTAAATTAAAAACAATATGGTGGTGGGTAGAACACGGGCACACTTCGGTTAAAAAAGCAATAGTAGTATAATAATGTATTGAAATACATTTTGATTCCTACCAGTCATTTAAGGACTTGTCTGTGCTATAGACTTGTATTTGTATAAAAAGTTTATTGTTTTGATACTGCTGTCGAGATTCATGCATGACATTTAAATCAATACGGCTACGCATGAAAAAAAACTTAGACAAAGATTGGATAAGTGGAATGGGCCTCCGTCAAAGGAATTTTTTCAAAGATTGGACAAGAAATTGGACAAAGATATTGGATGAGTGGAATACCACCCTAAGATGCGTTTGTATTTATTAATTATAAATTTACCTAGTACCGAACGATTGGCTCTGATCAAATCCGGATTAAATCTATTATCATCATCAAGAATTCATAATTCCTTAGCCATGTTCGGCCACAGTGATTGTTGTCTCTTGTTAAGAGGTTCGCTGAATGTGCTCTGAGTGCCTACCGCGAACTTCAGAAATCGAACTTCGTATCGTACCGTTCCTTTCCGTCATAAAGTGTGAAAGAGTGAAAGGGACGGCACGAGACGAAGTTCGATTTTCGAAGTTCGCGGTAGGCACTCTGTTGACTAATGTTGACTCAGGTAGCCCATTTTAGCAGGCACCATTGGTTCATTTCTGTTCTGCTTTAGTTGGATATAATTTATTTTTATATTACATTAAGTTTATTAAATATTTTTGAGAAATGAATACCAAACGAATTGATTCTGTATTCAGTTACATGCGCTTATAACTGTATTCAAGATTTATCGTTTGACTGTTCAAGTAGGCGCCTATGAGAATTTTGAAGGCTTCCGTCAACCTTCTACGTTGAGCACCGCAATCTGTACGTAATCGAATTTAGCAGCTACATATGGTATTCTATATATACAGTGTAACTATGTTCTTCTACTCTTTTGTCGGCCTGTTTAGCCTAGTTGGTAGTGCCATTGCCTCCGCAGCTAGAGGTCCCGGCTTCGATTCTCGGTAAGGGCATTTATTTCTGTGTTGAGCAGAGATATTTGTTCCCGGGACTTGGATGTTTTCTATGTATTTAAGTATATATCTATTAAATATATCGTCGTATAGTACCCATAACACAAGCCTTGTTGAGCTTACTGTGGGACTAGTTCGATTTGTGTAAAAATGTCCCCTAATATTTAATTTAATTTATTCATTATTATTTATTTTCTACACAACAGGATAACCTAATAATATGCGGGTAGGAACATCTAGAGATTTAAAAACCCGTTTTCATCTGAACAAAGCAAATAAATAAAAAGAGCCATTTGGCGCTTAGTTTCTAATGTGACGGGAAACTGTATTCCTCACTTTAGCTGTTAGCCGGCCGCTTAAGTAAGAACGATACGCTCACTAATAGCCAGTTAGTTCTGAATCACATACAGCCAGGAGCTACTTTATTGTTTCATTTACTGCGGAAGGGTTTCATTGGTTGAGTGAAGTACATAATCTGAATGGCGAGTACTGTCCCTTCAGTGCAGAGGTAGTGAATATTTTCTATTAAGTAAACTCTGAATAATATATTAACTAAAAGTAAACTAGACTCGAACAGTCAGTCAATAACTGAACTCCTTCAAACTATTAGTCAATATCAAAATGAAAACTGGTAGTTTGCCATTGACTAATGTAATAATCACACATAGATTTTTTTTGTTAATTGTTTTTGCGGCAAAAAATGACAATTAATTTAGATATAGATAATACTGTAAATGCTACTGCAATGCTGCTATATGTATATGCAACTTCTATATTTATATGAAACATGTCTCAAAAAGAAGTTAGTAACTATAATTTTCGATTTTTTAATACCGCAGGAAAGTCCCTAGGACAATTTTGTTCGTGGCACTTAAACTTCTGTGTCTGGTAATAACGGTTTAAATTAATGGGCATAGGGAAATATGTCAAGTATCCTGCTAATGATACTAATAATATAAATACGAAAGTTTAGATGCTTACATGTTTGTTGCTTAGTCACGAAAATCGGCTAAACGGATTACTTATGAACTAAACTTAACAACGTATACAATTAGTCTACAGCCTGGATTGATATATAGGAGATAGGAAGTATAGAAGATTACGCGACCGAATTCGCCGGTAAAAGCTAGTTTAATATATGTACTAATTAACTGGCATTTCGGGTCTAGTAGTATTTGAAATTGGGGGATATAAACGCATTACTTATTCCTCAGTACGTAGTCAGTACAAATAAAGAGGACGTTTACAGTATTTTTGAAAGCCAGGTCTAATTAGCACCCCGAGTGCTGCCAACGATGCCGCTATATTAATCTCTTTGACGAAACTGGGGTAGAGATCTCGATTATTTACTGTACGTGCTTTTTAATTAAGTTTAAAATGATCACTTCAGATGCATTACGCTACTACTACTACTACTACTACGTAATTACCCATTTTTTGGGGGCTTTGTACATAATTTCCCGTCACGCACAAGTTGGTTATGGGATTGCAGTCCTACTTGCCTGAAGCTCTGGTCCTGAAACTGAAGTTAATTTGCCTTTTTGGTTTGAACGATGTGTCACCAGCCAGCAGCGATTGTGGCGCGCCTACAGTGTAGTAATAATGCAATAGCGGGTTGTCTGATCGATGGCGGCGTGCGCCACTGATGTAGTTTAAATTATTAATGCGATGGGTTATCCCGGAGAACTATTGCTGTGCAGTACGGATCGATCAATACAATGGCTAGCGGCGTAGTAAGTATAGGGTAGAGTCTGCGGTTTTTGACGTGATAACATCTTTAAAATCGTTTTAGTCGGGTGACATGTTCAGAAACTTGTGTCACACCAAAACCTCACGAGCGCGATCGCAGGTATAAGTGAAGTGCAAGTGAAGTAAGACGTTATCACGTAAACATCTCGATCGTAAACCTACTTTACAAACAACCAATTTTTTGCATTAAATATGTCCTTTAAACAGCACAATTATTGTTAACGTTATGTATGTAATATCAATGTAGAAATAAATAAATAAAGTAACATAGATTTTAAAATGGGAAAAATAAATTGAAGTCCAAAATATTTGATATTAAGCTGTTTTAGGTACACCTACTCTTATTTAAAATAATGTACTCAACTCTAAATGCATTAACTGATCGCTAAGACACTTGATGCACAAACAGGAGACGAATAATATACTGATATCGTAACATCGTATGTATACCCTATCTTGATCAAATAAATAAATGACTTAAGCTAAACGTATGTAGTAACTGATTACTATATTTATATACATAATAACTCATCGCTAAACCAAATGTTAGTAAATAATCACCAAATTTTACTGAGTAAGTAAATTATTTAATTATTGAAAACATTCTACCGAAAGTGTACCTATAATCAAAGCTTCCCACGCCCGCGTGGTAGTATATTATCTATCCTAACCCTAGAGTGAGAGCCCGCGGAGCCAAGGAGCTTGTGATCCTGGCAGCTCGATTCCACTTGCACCCCAGATTAAAAGCTGTTCAACCAATTTCACTGCAGCGCAAACTCTTAGAGTATTAGTAGAGTAGGCCCGGACATTAAAACCACAAGCAAGTAAAAAAGCAAAAAGAAACTTGCGAAGGAGTTCCTGAGTTGAGCGGTCACACGAGGCCGAAGCAAAGCACGTCTTCTCCTCGCGAGCGATGCGAAGGTTGAATGAGCCTGTGAAACAAAGGGCTGACGACTCAAGTTTCCGACGCAGGAGCCCGGGCGGAGTGTTGAAATGTTAATTTATAAAATAGTAATTTACTATTATTATCTTTAACCGATCTAGAGGATAGCAAATTCAATATTTTTTCCTTTTTTTTAACCGGCTTCAAAAAAATAAGGAGCTTCTCAATATATATATTTTTATTTTTTTTATGAATGTTCACCATGTTCACCGATTACTCAGAGACTATTGAACCGACTTCAAAAATTCTGTTTTTGTTTGAAAGGGTACGTTTTCTAGTTGGTCCCATTGTCATCAAGATAATTTATATAGCCGGTTAATCGTGTATGTAATGACAACGATGATAAATCGTTGAAATCTATATGCTCTGTGGTCCACAAAAGGCACTATTTAGCGTGCTTATAATTATAGATCATACATTTTTCGTCACATGTTACCAAATTCAACCACTGTTTACCACGATCAAATCTAATAGCTTAAAAAAATGTGATTACGGTCCTAAAATACAATCCCCCGTTAGTCGAACTACTCTTCTTGTTCTCTTCTTCTCTTTTCCTTTTTAAATATATACAGTCTGTATTTCTTGGGAATAACCAGGTTCCGTTCTTTTATAGGTACTGTTTATTAATTTGTTCTAACTCCTGCAAGTGTGCTTTGTCGCATTGTTGTACATTGTGTGTATTGCCCAAGCGTTTGTTTTTTTTCTTATGTAATATCTAAACGTGACTTCCTGTAATTGGCTCTGTAGGACTATTTTAACTGCAATATCTGCAATTATAGCTGTTGGTTCTCCTTATATAAATAAATAAAGTAACAGTTAAGATTTATAATCTGCAATTATTAAATATATATTTATGGGTATTTATCTAGGTCTGGTTTTAGCTAGGAATTACCTTCACTTATAGTAATGTACTGGTACACGGTGTAAGTTTGTCTATCTCATTCTCCCATTTTCCACACCATTCCTCAAAGGTTAGCTGGAAGAGATCCCTCATAGGGATACTTTCGCCTAATCATATGTGACATATATATTGTTTTTCAGACCTGTTATTCAGAAAAGAGTCATTGTTGCCCTCGAATGATCAGGGTTCAATTTACCGCCTTCGCCGTAAATATATCATTTTGTTCCCTTGAGATACAATCTACTATTAACCTGTATATAAACATGATATAAAAACTGTATTGTGTTACGCATATTCGTGATGTCAGGTAACCGACCGCGAAAACGCAGAAACTTGACTCCTGAAATTAATAGGTACGTATGTATGGTTAATGTCTCGAAGAGTTCAGTGAATAGCACGTAGTCGTATCGGCTCGTTACGTCGGTAGTCAGTATAACCACATATAGCAATCACGCTTTATGCCAGAATATTGAAACCGCCCTCTTCATGTTAGTAGTGTAAGATAAGGACAAAGAGTGTGTTCTCTGGCTAATAATTACGAATAAGCTTACACTAAGTTCTTGTGACCTTTTGTTTGGATATTAACAAAAAAAAAAAATGTTTTCGCTATCAATAAACAACCACTTACTTAATAACAATTAAAACCCTCAGTAGTTTCGCTTCTCGATTGATAAGCGAATGAGTCAGGACGAACTCCTCAGGGGTGTACGTACATATAAGTAGATTAGTTCTAGAAAAGGGGGTAAACCTACACCAAGTCAATTCGTAAAGACGCTACTTTGTAAGCATAGCTCGCATTCCGAAAACACGCGGGTTGAATAAGAAGGGCTTGCTTGCATTTTATATACAGATTTCTACACAAATATCATCGGTGCCTGTTAATGAGCCTGTTAGTAATGTTATTATCACGCAAAATAGGCACATTGGACGTCGATTTGCGGCAATGGCCCAGGAAAACGAACTATTAATGTTACCTACAATAAGGCAGGATTCGCAACGAATTAGCCATTTTTTTTTGTTTTTTCTTCCTTTTTTCCATATTTTCTAGTGGCGACCATGTGCAGCGTGGGTAGGCCCCTCACAAGGTGGACTGATGACCTGGTAAAGGTCGGAGTCCGCTGGATGCGGGTGGCACAGGATCAGTCATTGTGGCACTCTTTGGTGGGGGCCCATGTCCAGCTGCAACGTCCTTCGGCTAATGATGATTTGCTAACTGAAGCTGCCACCAGACCGCTACTCAAAATACGGTGATGATACGGAATCGCAGTGAACGAGAGGGAAAAAATTACGAGTAAAAAATGACACTTATAAGGCGCGCCACTGCGTTTACGGCACGGCTGGGCCCTTACTTGGTTAATATACTACACCATAGAAATTAGCAGAGTCATAAAAGTATTATACTAGTAAAATGATTAATTGAAGTCAAATTCGAAAATAAATCTTAGACAAATAGCTGGAAAAATCTTGGTACTTGGTGACAAAACCTTCGTAAAACTTTACTAACATCCACCACCAAGTGACCAATATTACAATAATAAACAACACTAACAGAAAACAACACAACAATTACAATATTACATTATTTTATGCCTTTGCTGGCAAACAATTTCTTCTCGTGCGTTTCGTGTTTTAATGCCTCTCAATGATGTAACAGTTGCTTCAACTACTATTTCTTATTTCTCAGTTTCTCACTTTCTCACCTAAACTGGGTTTACATGATAACACATAGTGCATCTCATCGTTACTCAATGAACTCATTATTCTCACTTTTTTAGAACACTTCCTTGTCATCTGTCTTGCCCGTGAAAGACGTTTCTACTAAATAGGGAGTTACTTCGTATAAGCGTGTATATCGACGTTATATGAAAGGGACGGAAAGACGTGGAGGAAATAATAACGGGATGTGCCTCAGACCGGATAATAAAGACCTGGCAAATACGGAGCGAAGAGACTACTTAGAATAAAAGTGTACCAAGGCCGCGTTTATTTACGTTTTGTAAAATCTTTTATACAACCCGAGGACTTACTAAAAAATCTTATTGATATATCCAATGAGCTTCAGGTACCTATTCTGTCTGGTCAAATAACAATAGATGGGCACGCGAAATAACTAGTACATCCGCCGAAATTAAGATTACCATCTAAATTTGTTTAAAACATAATACGCAGCAACTGGTAAATATAAAATAACAAATATTGAAAGAACGGGTATAGATGAGTGGTTTAGATTTGCATTTTTTTTACCAAGGACCCTGATTTCGCAACCTGGTACTAACTAAGTATATGGTCTTTCATATATTTATTGGAGTCGGAAGTAGCTTAAGTGAAGTGAAACACATATATACAACTTGCAAATCTGCCAATAAAGACTTGGGCTGTGTATCGTCAGTTGTTATTTTTTATTACTCATACTCCGAAAGGAAAGCAGCGGGTTGAAAGTGAGGGATGTTGCCCCATGGGTTGAAAATTAATAAAAAACCACACAGCCGAATTGGAGACCTCCTCCTTTGTAAAAAAAATGAGCAGTAGTAGAAACATGTATAGCCACATCCGTAAAATTGTATTGGTTTTAAACTTAGTTCATAATTATTATTGTAAATAATAATTAAAAATTAAATTAAGACTGGTGAATACTGTTAAGAGAATATATTTTAAGCAATTGATTTTAAATATAAGCGCGTAGTAAACTCGTTAAAAACATATAATTGGCAGAAGCTCATTAACCGCACTGCGATTGAATTGTAATATACTCGTAATTGAGCCATTCTAACTTTTAAGACGATTCTAGCTCTTTACAATGTTTTAAATAAATTATAAGCATAATTTCGTCTAATATAAATTATATATCTAAAACCTTCAGATCCGCTTGTAGGAAATGGTCCATACACAAAAACTATTAATATATATATAGCTATCTAGACACGCGGCAACGTGTCCAGCCAAGTTCACCCCAGGAACTGGCGGACAGCAGCCGTTTGTTATTTTACACGAACCGTTTGGAGCCATTTTTGACCCCCCAATATCTCCAAATGTACTTAACATAGAAATATGAAATTTAAGAAATAGAAATAGAAAATTCTATTTCTATTTCTATAAATATGAAATTTGGTTTCAAATTTCATAAATATAGGTGAAATAGTTAGTTATTGAGATATTAAAGTTCAAAAAACGGCATTTTTACCACTGACTGACTGACTGACTAGTAATCAAAAACCACTTCGTATAATATATACGCTTCCAGATGACCTGGAAAGGTGAAATTGGGCATCCAGCTTCGTAATTGTGTATGTTCAGTCAGCATCAAAAGTAGCTACGTTTATGGAGGGTTCAAAAGCTCTTATTCCCTTATAATAAAGACTTTTCAACTTTTCAAATGCGTAGCTACTTTTGATGTTGACTGTACACCAAAAAATAGTTATTTTATAGTTTTATAATTATTCACCTTATTTATTTTTTATCTTAAGTTAGGTTTTTTACAATAAATGTATAAAAAGTAAAATATAAAAATACACGTACAAAATATAAAAGCATTATAAAAAACCTAACCTAGAGTGCCGCCGGCAGCGAGGCGGGGCCTAAGCTACCGGTGGTGAGGGCGACAGAGAGAGAAAAACCTCCTGATTATCCGCGCCGTGTCCAGAAGTACCGCCTTCTGTATCTGACCCTTGGCCCAACCATCTAGCGAGAGTCTCTTAAGATGTTGGTCGAGACTCTTCGCAATTAGACCGTTCGCAGAGACGACTATCGGGACAATGATGGTCGAATCAACATCCTACGTGGCGGTTACCTGCATAAACAGGTCGTATAAGCTGTTTAGGGTTCCGCAGCCAAAATAGCGAAAGCGAAACCCTTATAGTTTTGTCTGTCCGTCCGTATGTTACAGCCGATTTACTCAGAGACTATAAGCACTACAATTATGACATTTAGTACCAAGGTGCGTATTCTATGAACAGCGACGGACAAGGGATGAAAAGAAATTCAAAGCACATAGGCGTGTGGGGTATTTATGGATAGGCCTTTAAAAATAATATAGAGGTTTCTAGTAGTACGACAAGTGCATTAAACAAGCCATCTGAAACAATTTATAGATCCGAGCCGCAGGGTTTTATACATGAGTTCTATACAGTGTGTTACCGGCAAGCGAGCTTTTTTTAAAACGGACAATAGTATGTTTCATTAGCAACTGTTTGCATGTATTAGCAAATAATAATTATTAAAATTAACTACACAATTCAACTTCTTAAATATGCAACTTCAATGTACTAGCTGCACTTGCTTAAGATAAAGTCGTAGTAAACAAAACATTAAGAGCTGTTATTGGTACTGTCTTGACAATTGACTTTGCTTTACATTGCTGGCAGTTTAAGTTCGAAAACAAAGGAAATTGAAATTTTGATTTTACAATAAAACTAAGTTCATGGTTAGGTTTAGGAACAACGTTTCGATACCCTGCTTAAAGAAAAGCCTGCATGCCGGTAACACACTGTACACCACACAGTGATTGATAGCAGTATTAAAACAATAAACTTTTATAAAAATCAAGTCTATACCATAGACAAGTCATTATATGACTGGTGGGAGAATAAAAATGGATTTCCATACATACTGTCCTGTGTCTGTCTGTCCGAGACTTTTGCTCTGTGTTTGTTAGTCCTAGCTACAACTTGGCATCGATAAAATGGAAAGAAGTGGTAAAATATAATCCAATAAAGAATTAAGGGTACCTCCCCTACACGTAAAGTGGGAACAATTTTTTTTCATCCCTGTTTTTTTTTAATTGTCAATAATCTCGGTGTTTAAGCTCGGCTTACGAGTCGGTCGCATTTGATGCACTTTTATGTAAGAGTATATGTGGTAGGTAAATTTTCACTGACCTCTTGTTCGGACCTTAATATTAATTATTACATATTATGCATATGACATTCAATTTTGAAAGATTTTTTGTAACTGATTCTATTAGGTTTACAGTTTCACAATAGATTTAGCGCATCAGCTTATGTTTTCTCTGTTTTTGGCGAAATATATAATAATTTGAACCGGTGTCTACATTGGAGTTGCTCTAATAATATTATTTTAAACGTCGTTTAACTCAACAACATGGAGAAACGGTTTAGTGGTACAAATATATAAAATGCCTCTATTATACTAATAATCCAGCTTTAGTGATCCAACTTCGCTCATGTGGAAAGTGCAGGTGCCTAACTTTATATAGATAGCAACAAAAGCTTTCTTTGCCTGTTACTTACGAGTATATTTTAAATGACAATAGCCGGCTTTGTATTCTGAAGACTAGACGACGCCGACGGGTACATTGGTGAATGTCAAAAAAATTGCATTGAATATGTTTTAAAGGTAGGTAAGTGGGAGTACGTAGCGTCTATTGAGCTGTTAAGTACCTGTGTATCTTAAACAATCATTAGCTACCTAGCTTCTTTTTTTTAAATAAACTCCAAATCGCCTCCTGAGGACTGTCTGCTCAGCGGCTGGCAGAAATGCCATGTTTTATGACATTGTTGACCCACTGCCTGATATAATCGAGCCTTACGGTCAAGCGCGAGCGTTACCTCCAAATGCAAACCTATACATATGGTGTTTTTATTAAATTTCCGTTCTTTTAGGCATATAGCCGTGTATACCCATAGAAATGAAGTAACATATTTAGTTTTTTAAAATTAAAAAAAATATCTTTTTATTTTCATACAAAATAATCAACTGTGGAACCCCTGCCGAGAGATTTCCGATGGGCATTACAGCATGGGACTCTTCAAGAAAGGCGTGAAAAGTAGGTTTCTTACGGGTCGGCAACGTGCGAGTGACGCCTCTGGTGTTGCAAGCGGCCATAGGTGACGGTGATCACTTATGCAAAAGGGCCTTAAGGATTTACGTGGAGTTCTTAATTCGAATGATACCACACACAGAGATAGACGTCTATGAAAGTTACACAGATCTCTCCCCATGACGTTTTGAACGATTTGTCAAGCAAATATGTTAAAAAAAAGTTGCGTCTAAGAAGGTGTATAATTATAGCCCCTTACCATCACTTTTTAAAACTATACAGGACCAAGATCGTTTAAAAGACTTAGGCTGGGTTGCACTAAACCGTCTGTAATCGTAAGCGGTGTTCGTCAAAATCGGATTGTATGGAAAGTTTGACAAGTTTCTATGGGATGACAGCTACCGGCGCCATATTTAACGATGATCGGTCTGTGATCGTAAGTTGGTGCAACTCGCCCTTAGTGACGGCCAACTCCATCCCCGATAGATTGTCAAACGAATAGCTTACATCTGTTAGAGTGAGTGACGTGTTATGGAGTCTCTGTCTACAATTTATAGAAATAAAACTTAGGGATCATTTATAAATTTTTTTTATTTATAAATGAAGGCAGGTCGTCCCATTACAGTGAATAAAGCGTGGTTTATGATAGTAGCTAGTGATGAAAAATAATCGCCCGTCTCCTGAAACCGACGACGTAACAATTGCTACAAACACGCAAGACTATTCACATACTCAAATAATGTGATTTTTGTAGGTCGCTTTTTCCCAATCGTGCGTCTTTATCTGTCTACTTTCCATAAAGAACGCAAACCTATGTATACATAGAACTAACCGTTCTATTTTCAAATACAATCAGATTACAGAGATTAGATACACTTACTTCTACTTGAGCTGCTAAATATAAATAGCAATTACTCGTGCTAGTTAGTTACGCTTTTGTGAAGCAGTTCAAAGGAAGTACCTTATAACGATCGCGTTTCCACCATTTGTCCGACACGTGGAAAAATAACTAAAATTTAATTCATTTCTCTCATTCCGTTTGGTAACAAGGAATATGGTGAGGTGTTTCCTTTCGTGGGTTATGTCATGAAATATATGACGGCCTGTGATCGATGGTTGCAGCGACGACGATAATGCTTTTGTTAAGGCAGCGTTTCACGGAAACCCTTCGTCTTTATTAATATGCACGGGTACTTTGTACTCTACCAAGGGTTCTTGCGTCAAATATCGTTTAGGTACGCAATATTTTTAATTACTAGTCATAATATGATCATTTGATGCCTTGAACGTACCGCCACCATTTTTACGTCTTGTACCTATATCGTGCTATTAAGTCAATGGGTTTGTACATGAAGCACATAAAGAATGCATAAAATCCAAATGGGTCACTGAGAGAAAATCTGAAACTATAAGAGATACATATCCCTCATACTCTGAAAGTATTTCATATGGAAGCTGGTGGAAATGAGCAAAAGCAGAAGTCTATACAGACACATTCGTAAAAATGTTTTTTTTTTATTTAAAAAAAGTTAGATGGAAGACGTAATTTCAGTGTGCTTTTTCACTTTCAAATCTACGAAAGGTTATTTCGATTCTATCGTTTGAAGTCAGGTATCATTTCCAATTTGGTACTATCATATGATCCACAGTTGAGGGACAATACAACAAACAATCTAATTATCTAATTAGGCATCATCAATCGTAATCGGGTATTGTGACAATCGATTTTAATTCGCTACATCTCTAATTACGTTATCTTTGACCTTTCAAAAAAGTATTGAAAATAATTCAATTGTTGTTGAGAATGTGTTTGAACGTTTTTATTAAATATAAGTAATATGGATGCCGCTATAAAAATAACTTCTATAACTTCTGCCGCTCTTCTCAGTTTTCCTTTACTCCATATACCTCATACCTCCTGTTACCTTGACACCAATTAATGGCACTCTATCACAGTACAAAGTCGGAAATGTATATTGTGGTGCACACTTTCAAAATCGGTTTTTATTCAGATTCAGAATGTTACGTTAAGTTACGTTAAGGCTAACATACATATCAGTTAGGAGTTTTTATTTAATTACTAGACGTACCCGCGGCTCCGCCCGCGTAAATAAAACATGAATAAACGTTCCGTCGCGGGCGTTAATGACAGAAAGGAAATAAAACTCTAGTTCCACAGACTACATGCGTATTTTTTTAAACCGCGCGCAGACCGACCAAAACCGTACTTGGCGGACTACCTATACCCCGTTTTTTAGGATTAAAATTTTAACGGCCAGTTTCGCCCACGTTTCTTCGTTTCCCTGGAGTATCAGAGGATAATATTGTACTAATTTCACTTATTTCCGTAACTTATTACTTTTCAAAGATAACACACACCATATGTTCCCGTTTCAAGATTGTTTTCGTTAAAATAGCATGACGAATAACGCACGATTTTTCTAATCTTAAAAAATCGGGGTATAAGCTATAAAAGCGTTTACGCACTGCCTGAGGGCCTACCGCGAACCGAAAACGAAGTATGTCCTTCTCTGTCGCTCGAATACTCAAGTGCGACAGAGAGGCAGATATATCGTTTACGGTTCGCGATAGCACCTCTGATCCGATAATCCATCTCTTTCGCATTTGCATAAGATATCGTAAGTGCGAAAGAGACGGACGTGACTAAATTGTAGACGTTAAACGTTTAGTGGGGCCTGTTACACGGTGATTATTATAACACGATACACTCATATAACAATACGTGAATATTGAAGCAAATTATTATTACAATACTGGGATGACAATATTATTGCGGTTTTCAAAATAGTATGGATTTTCTTCAGTATTCATCAATATTCATATCGAAAAGGGTGAGTAAATCATGTACAAAACATTATTTTTTTACACGGGGTAATAATACTTAAAATACTTTGTTCGGATTAAGCATTATTCCTACAAAATTGAATTAATACCATAAATCCCGGCAACTTGGCTGAATAGGACATTGCCTTCGAAAACTATTAAATGACAACTTCGATTTTCTCCCATCACACAATCAAAACGCAACTCGTAAAAAAATCTGAAGGAAGGCTCGAAGTACGCATTTTTCTATGGAGATGTTAATTTAACTTGTTTGTACTAGATGTCACTGGGTGCTATCTCTATCGCACTTGCACATTGGAGTGACATAGATGCAGCGGTCGTGCGGTTAGTTCTTACTTAATACCACGGCGGCGCTACTATCTATGTGGAGTAATTCACTGATATCTCTATCTCAGTACATATACTGTACTTTGTGGTAGTCTGTGGCTCAAAGCCGAGACCCACCCGACGTTAGCCGATCGATTCCGAAAAAATGGCCGCAGCTCGAAACTGTAACTTTTATATAGGTGATTGTAAAAAGAAGGCGCAACGGAAGCTATAGCTTTTATGCTCTTATTCTGGGGCAATATCCAGAGAATAGATTTATATAGTCATTTTTCGTGTTACGCATGCAGTTTTCGAGAAACGTGTCACCGGAGATCGTGCTTTTTGTAAGGCGCTATCTCGCTCGCTCCCCTTACTTTTTATCCCTTGCTGTTTTTTCACTTTTATATAATAGATTTCATTATTTTGTGATATTTCAGTTTAGATTTATGTCTTACATATGTAAACCTTACGCACAAAATAATAAATGGCATAATTTAGAGAAGGAAGAGTGTGCTAGTAAGTTTCCAAAGAAAATTATAGATAAATGGAGGATATGGAAGGATTAACTTTATGCGAATGAATGTTGGAAAGTGATGGCAAATTAGCTGTCGTATTTGAAATGAAAAACATGTTTAACTTTGGTGAAACGGTCCATTTCCACCTCGAAATCGACCAGCGCTGACTTTAAGCCAGCAACATGCTGAGCAGGGTCCATTTCGTGACACCTACACTGTCTTTTTTCTCTTTTGTCTGTGATTAAATTGTATTTGTTTCTGTTTTATGTATGTTGTCCCGAATAATTCTTTGAAGTTTGAAATTAGTGAGGTGTTAATGGAGTATCTGAGGGGCTAGTATGATCGCTTATATGTCGGACATATAGCATTCGTCCCGTACTGTCAAGTATGTAAGTGCGAGAGGGACGAATGCTATATGTCCGACATATAAGCGATCATACTAGCCGGGCAGGAAACAATTAGATATTTTTAAAATATATTTTATTACGTGTAAGACATTTTATAGCCAGCTACAAAAGACTATCGTATATAGATATATCTAGACTACCATAGACTAATATCGTAACATCTCCCTCCGAAGGAAAAGAAAAACATTAAGTAAAACATAGATAATAAATACAATTTGACTGTTAAAACCTTTTTAAGTTTCAAAATAATCACAAAAACTCAAAAGTGTAAAACGAAACGTTATCTGACATCTGACATTTGTCACTCAAAAAATAAACAAACATACTTCAACATGAAAACAAATTATGATAGCGCATGAAAATATTACCTATTCATGGAAATATTACAATATGGCAATATAAAACTTATAAACCTAGTGAAATTGATCATTACTAGTAATAACTAGGCTTTTTAACTTCACGATCTGACCGAGTATATTTTTTATTAGGATCTAATCCTGCAGTTTGGTCCGAACCACAAACTTTGTCAACAATACCAGGAACCCATGGAGAATCTGAGTGCTTTTTGATCATTACACGTCTCCCAGTTTTTACGGGTTTTAAGTTTTTAACATTCCTATTAAAATAATCTGTCATTTTTGCGATTCTGTGATCACTATATTCATATATAAGGCATTAATCACACATTTTAGGTTTCAAGTATGTTTTAACAGTAGGTTAGTACGTCATGATCTAGCACATCAATAACTCTGCTGGCGAGTATTGGCTATCCTTAACAGTATTCCTGTACTGTAACAGTGCTAGGTAAGGATTAGAATGACGAGTATCTGCATGACACTTCCCCAACATATTTTTGATTATGCCGACCGTTCGTTCAACCAAACCATTAGACCTACTATGATACGGACTATACGTTATATGTTCTATATTCCACTGTCTGGTAAAGTCTTGCCTTAGAATTCATTGGAGGACCATTATCCGAGATTAATGTGACAGGAACACCATGTATGGCAAAAATAGCTATCAACTCTTTCTCAATTTGTGAGTAGTTTTGCTGAACTTTGTGAGAGACGCTGACATACATGCTATGGGGTTTTTGTCATGCATAATAACAGCTCCCATGGCATCTTTAGAGGTATCGACTGACAGAATAAATTGTTTATTCTGGTCGAAATATGTCAAGACTGGCGCTGAGCTGATACGTAACTTAAGTGATTAAACTCATTTTCGTGCGTATCAGTCCACAACCAAGCAGTGCTTTTATTTAACAACTGCCTAATATGAGTCGTTTCTCTTGACAGATTAGAAATGACCGAACCTAAGTAATTAATCATTCCTAGGAACCGTTGCAATTCAGTAAAATTCGAAGGACTTGGCATTTTACAAACTGCTTCGACTTTTGATGGATCGATTCGACTTTGGAATATATGTCCCAAGTATTTTACCTCTGAAACACACAATTAAATACTCACGATTAAATTTAAGACCTATTTGATCTGCATATTCAAGTACCTGCTTTAATCTAAAATCATGCTCAGACTTAGTTTTCCCCTGGTTTTCCCATAAATCTTCCATCATTATTTTCAAACCTTTTATATCTCCGAACCTTTTGACCATTTCACCATGAAATATTTCTTGTGCGGCATTAATCCCAAAAGATAATCGTAAAAAACGGAATCTACCTAATGGATATATAAATGTACACAATTTAGACGACTCTTCACTTCTTCTTCTAGTTTAATCATCCAAAAACCTGATCTGGCATCTAATTTTGAAAATAAGTGTGAGCCAGACAACTCCGATTTAATTTCATTTATATTCGGTTATGCTAAATGTGATCTTAATATAGCCTTATTAAGCTTTCTTGGGTCTAGACATATGCGGAAACTATCATCTGGTTTTGAGAAAACAACTATAGAATTAACCCAAGCTGTCGGCTCGTCAACTCTAGTAATGATGTCTTGTGACTGTAATTTTGACAATTGTTCAGCAAACTTTTCTTGTATTTTAAACAGTATTTTCCTACACGTATCAATACTAGGCTCGACGTCCAGTTTCAGCACTAAGTGATTTTTTTAAATCTTTGATACAGCCAATGCCTTCGAACACATATTTGTACTGTTCAAATAAATGATCAGTTGTGACTTGTTCCTTATTTTCGTCAAATTCTACTTTATGAACCCTTTTTATCAATTTTAATTGTTCTGACGTAAGTCGTCCAACAATATTTTGAAATTGTAAGTTCGCAATATAGAACAATATTTTATGACATGACCCGTTATAAACACAATTCAATTTACATTGAGCGACTGTGGGTATGGGCATGACCTGTCAAAAAGTGGATAGTTTGAAATCACTTTTCTTGATTAAGTGGGATGGCAGTTTTAATTTCTGAAAATCATGGTAAGAAATAATATTCGTATCTGCACCCGAGTCAATCAAGAATATCAAAGGAAAATCATGAATATCTAAATTAATGGTCCATGGTCTACTTTTATTGACATTATTGCACGTTATGGACCCAAAGAACATAAAATTATTCTCGTCATTATCGTTGTCTACAAATGTGGCTGAAACATTTTGTCGACGACAGTACTTACTAAAATGATTCAAGCGTTGACAATTAAGACATTTGGCGCCTTGAGCAGGACAGTGATAGCGATGTATCTGTCCGCAGTTTCCGCAGGACGTTGTGATGACGGACCTGGTGAGTTGGACGCAGCACGGGACGGTGTACTGGATCTTGACGACGTGTTCCTGTATGGAGACAAATTGTTGGCTCTACCATGCGTGCTTGAATTTGAATTTCTGAAAGGAGAAGAGTTTTTTTACGACGCTACTGACGATTTCGCCTTGCTTCTGTGCGATGAATGATTCCTCGGTTGACTTGTGGCTGACAGGATTCGTGCGTTGACATTATTTGATAGTTCTTTAGCCTGTATTCTTGACAACTCTACTGACTTCGCTAGATCAATCGCTTCATCTAGTGTCTTCGGAACCTGTTGCAATATCCTCTTTTTAACCGACTTCAAAATTTCAAAAGAGGAGGTTATCAATTCGGTTGTGTGTTTTTTTAAGTGTTTGTTACTCCATAACTCCGTCATTTCTTAACCGATTTGAAAAATTCTTTTTTTGATTGTATGTATATATATCCAAGTTGGTACCGTTTTTGTCAAAAGACAGTTCTGATGATGGGATCCATGAGGAATTGAGGGAACTCCTCAAATCTTTAAGGCAAACATATAGTGATTTTTGTGTTTTTATCAACAAGTCAAGCATTTGCATCCAAAAATGTGACATTGGATGAAGTGGAGCTGCTGATGATGATCAGAACAGAACTCTTCAACGACGAAAAGTTCACGTTTGGCGATTTGTCCTCCTAGCTGTGTTTGTTAAGCAAGTTCTATTTTCACGATTAATTTTTGTCATGCTCAAGCATTTTCATTCATAAAAGTGACATTTGATGAAGTGGAACTGCTGATGATGATCAGAATGGAACTCTTTAACGACGCGTAGTTCACGTTCGGCGATTTGTTCTCTTCGTTTTGTTTGTCAAGCAAGCAAGGTTTTTCCATGATTTCATGAGGAATTGAGGGTACTTAGTCTTCTACCATTATAAACATACTTATAGCCATTTTTGTATTTTATTGTATGGAATCTAAGAGTGCACCATCTAAGATTAATAATCTTTCACCGGACTCCCCCATTAAAGTCGGTTTTTTTTTCTTAAAAATTATTGATATACTTGTTAGCTTGGTTCAAGTTCCTGCTGAAAATATCACTGACAAGCTCGTCTCGCAAAGAGTTAAAGTTACACGAAAGTGCGATATTTTTCAAATCAGTTGCGAAGCAATCAATATCCTCGTCCGGACACTGTCGGCGATTGAATAGTTTGTGTCGCTCTATACTCTCATTTACCTTAGGACTGAAATCATTTTCATATAATTTCATAAGCTCCTTCAGAGTAATGTTGTCCATATCTACATTGAAACTGTAGAATATGTTTAAGGCTTCGTTGCCGACATGATGTAGAAACAGGGCTACCTTACGAGATTCAGACTCTTCTTCAAGACTGTATGCTCTCAAGCATATGGTAAATTTGTTTAAAAATTTTCATATTTGCGGCATTAATAGATTCAATACCTGCATTATTGCTCATGGACATACTTCTAGGTCTTGACAAAGACTGTAACGATGACTGAAGTTCCATGTTGGGAGTCTTTTCTCTAGACATTTTGACTTATTTCGTGACGATGTTTTCAGACGACATTATTTGCACTGACGAATATTTTTAGACGTTTAAATTACACCTGACACAATATTGAGGTGTTGATGGAGTATCAGGAAACAATTAGATATCTGTTAATTATATTGTATTACGTTTAAGACATTTTATAGACAGCTGCAAAAGACGATCGTATATAGACAAATCTATACTACCATAAACTAATATCGTAACAGTTTTTTTTTATGACATAGGTGGCAAACGAGCAGACGAATCGCCTGATGGTAAGCGATTAGCGCCGCCCATTCAACCAGCACCACCACCCCCACCCATTTTAATCCTAATACGTTCGCGCGCCATAATATCTCGTCTGAAAAAGATGGACATCAACCCTTGGTCACAGATTTATCCTTAGGAGTCACGAGGCCAACACCCGCGGTAGAGGACAGTGCCCCGCGCTCCCGACCATTGCTGCAGCCATATGAAATCTAGCTTCTGTATAGGTGGTTAATTTTTTTTTAACTCTACTAGTTAAAGACTCCATCTGACGTCACGTATAGACTGCGTGAGCGCTGATTGGCTGATGAACTGACGTAAGTAGATGCGCCGGTCGGAAATCAAACCCAGCAAATCTGTAAGAAAATCAGAGATCGTTTTTGAGAATATTAATAATGCAGATTGTAAGGAACAATGACACAATGGAACTTAGCACCTGTCTATAATCATAGAAAAATACTTATATGTATTTCATACTTGAATTTGCGTAAAGGGATCTCTCCATACAAACATGCTGTATGGGTAAATATGAAGTAGTCTGAAAATAAAATCATTAAATGCAATTATATTTTTTTCTAAAGTCATCCTCGTGACTCCTATTAACAACTTTTAATATTTCCTACAGTTTTGAGATTTTTCTTCAATGCCCCATTTAAAATAGGCATATGTACATATTGCATTAACCTCAATAAAGTTAACTATTTCATTTTAGAGTACACTATTATTATCCGTCGTACATAATTATAAAAGTAATATCAAATGTTGCCTGTGTAAGATCCACAAAATATTATAAACTGATGGTGACGTGTCTGTGAAATTGTTTAGGTAGAGCTACAATAGAGCGGTAACGTTAAAATGGGCATTCAACATGCGAGCCACGACAAACAATAACCTTACAATTTAACTCTTACAATTTAACTAATGGCCAAATACTGGAGACAATAAGTTATGAACGATACCTAAAGCGTTCGATGTAAACGATAAACTCGTTATGTGGCTAGTGACCTGGTTAGGGGGCTAACTGCTAAGGGCACGTATTATTAATAACATTACAAATTTAAATATAAAACGATCGATGTATTTAATATCATTATATCGATATAAAAACTATCCGTTTACAATTGGCTAGCTACTACCTGGGCACGTAGCCTGGGTGCAGGTCATGTTATTAGGTTAGCAAAGATTATTAGCTCAATTAATAATAATAAGGTTTCACGGTAGCTTAGGCTCGCCTCGCTGCCGGCGGCACCCTAGGTTAGGTATTTTATAATGCTTTTATATTTTCTATGAGGTCACTGTGGGCAAGACCGGCATACTTAATTTTTTTTCTACTTTTGGAGTGATCTAATTCCGTTAATTAGTCATCTACGCTAGCGCTCGTAATCGCATATGATGAAGAATTTTATAAATAATGCTTAAGTTATAGTGACATATCATTTTAATCACAAATTAAGCAAAAACAATAGTATTTAGTAATGATATCAACCATACTATGGATATATGTTCGTATTCGAATCCTTAAAAAGAACGAAAAAATACAATAAAAAGTGTACTTTAACTTGTTGCTATAGGGTTCAGATTAGAAATAAACACATTTTTTCTAATTCAAAGGCAAGTATATCACGTAAATAGGGTTGTAAACCTTTTTTGGCTAATAATAATTACATGATTCTTTTTAAGTTTTCCAAATAAAAATCAATAGTAAATTTAAACTGTATACGGTTTTTTTAATTTACTGAGATCACAACTTAGTGTTCATTACTAATAAGGGTTAATTAAATAAAATTATAGTAGTAGCAATTTTAAACTACGATCAAAGTAAAATTTTAAATCAAATACTGATTGGCAAATCAAACTCCAAAACACGTTTAAGTACTTACCTACATACGTAAGTTTCTAAGATAAGTAAGGCCTAAGTGGTTTACACCACCGTAGCTGATAAGAACGACCAAGGCCTAGAGTATACTTTGATTTTCAAGTACAAGCACAGAATGTAAATGTATGAACGTCCAAATAAGTAGATATTTTAGTGGCACTTTACATTTGTACAAAAGTCTACGTGATTACGCAAAAAAAGCGTACAATCGGAACTTGTACAACTCAACGCACGTAAGACTAGTGGACGGGGTACGATTTCCCATACATTTTGTTCACAGCGCAGGTACATTGCCAGGAGCTATTTTTACGTGCGTCAAACTGTACTTGTTTGATAATTCCTATTATAACCATGTAACTATACCTTTACGCAATCATTAGACAGTATTTTACATTGAATGAATATTATTCATTAATTATTTGTATGTAAGTACTTAGTTAAAACCACTCGTTATAAAATATAAAATTGGACACTTTCATTAGATAATAAAAAATCGTATAGGTAGACTAGCAAGACCATACATACCCCGATGGTTCTGGGTTCGAATCCCAGTAAGGGCATTTGTTTGCGTGATCTATACAGATATTTGTTACTGAGTCATGGGTGTTTTCTATGTATATGAGTATGTAATACATACATACTATGTATTTATCGATATAAATATGTATATATCGTCGCATAGTACCCATATATCAAGGATTGCTTAGTTTGGGGCTAGGTTGATCTGTGTAAGATGCCCCTAATATTTATTGATTTAATTGTTTTTTTTTTAAATGTATTTCGGTGACAGTGCTGAGGAAGATATTTCCTTGTCAGTTTCGAGATTAAAATTGTTAATTAACACAAACATCATGTGCAAAGTTGAAAGGATTTATGTGTATATCTTATGAAATCGTAATAATGTTTAAGTCGTAACAACAGTTGGTAACCTCTGATTCAAGAAAAGTATACCTTATGAGGTCGTCTTGGCAACATTTTACATGAAATGTTTTTGGTGGGATTTATTTTAATGTATAATTTTAATGTAAAAAACCTAACTTAAGTGAGAAATAAATAAGGTGAATAATAAGGTTCACTGGTTTCACATCAATAGTTATTGATATTAATACCAATGAAAGTAACAGAAAGCTACTTTCATTGGTTAACTACTGGCATATATTAGTTCTATTCATAATCCTTCCGTTATGTGTGGTATATTTGTCAAAACTTTAATTAAAGTGACTCTCATGTCTCTATATTTCAAAATAAAAATGACAGTCATCATTCATCAAAGTGTGTATCCTAGAACCTGGGGTCTGCTTTGGCATTTAATCTCTTTTGGCGTAAGCACAAGTTTCACTAAAGCGTATGTTGTCGTTTAGACTGCTTTTAACCTTCCAACCTACAGAGTAGACTTTGTTGGGATTATACCGGCTTGCGTTAAAATAATAATTAAGGCAATAAACTTGAAGAATGGTGAGTTGACAATACCGTCGTATAAAAGCTAAAATGTATGTACACAAAGGTTATACAAGTATATATCGTGTCGTCGTCAGTGGAGTGGCGACGACGGCGTGCCGGAAGTCTAATCTTTTTATCAAGCAAGGGGCAGCCATCGTCGCACACGACGGAACTGCGCGCCACGTTGTGTCTCCCTCAAAGAAATAATAGAACATTATAGCCGAGGCTCGGAAAGTAAGGGATTGCCTGACAAGAGACCGATTTAAATAGGTAATCCCGGTGCCCACCAACGTAAATACAGTACTTTTCTCAAACAATGTGAGGAAATAACGAAAATATATTTCAATAAACATGATGTTTTGTTATTGATTTGGCTGAAAGCACTCTGTCTATGTCTTCTTTCAAAGGCGGTACGAGTATTACTTTTAAGTACTTATTTACACTGTCTTCTACACACAAATTTTTCAATTTTACAGCCTTAAAAGTATATTTAGTTAATTGTTAATAAGTTTTCAAATCAATGTGATATGAAATTTTACAACAGTAACATATATTTTTTAACGTTGCTAATAAAAGAAACTTACGAAAATCATACAAATCAAATATCAAAAAACCAAAATTTTAGTTTTTTATTGAACGTACAAGATCGGCCCGTCTTTTCAGTCACCAAAAACGGTGTCTACACAGCAATTGATACAACTGTACCAGATGATTCCGTCCAAAAAGTAACTTTATTTAATAAGTAAAGAGGTTCAAATTCTAATTGCATTCTTTTTGTAACTCAGGCATTTTAAATAATTCCAAGTATATTAACCGAGCGCTTTTGACGTTTCGTTAGTTGCCGATTTGACCATTAGTAAAATACCTTTGTTAGACTGCTAGTACATTAGATCTCGTAGTTAATGTGTGAAATATCGACGCACTAGTTACTTTAAATTTATATCGTAAGTTTAAATTTATTAATTTAAAGTTATTCCAGGAATTTAAAAAGTTCATCTCTACTACTTGTTAACGTAAAATGTCTGGTCCATGGTAATTTATAAAGCAAGAAAACGAGGCAAAACATTTGGCAGTTTGCGGTGACGTTTCTTAGTCAAAACAAGTAAATGGAATTTCATACAATCACCGGCCGTTGCGGTGGGTCAAAGGTAACTTTTTAAATTTGCGCTAGTCAATAACGAGAAATTTCACAGAGTACTAGGCGAAAGTAAAGCGGTTAGTTTCCAAGTATATTGAAGAAAATTTGTTTTTTCAACATTGTAAATTAAAGGGCTAAGTTTAAACTAGTTTTAAGATTTGGTGGGTTGTAAATATTTGAGTTTGACTCGTCTCGCCATTCAATAACTACTTTATTATTTTGGTACTTATAGTTATTTGTATATAGAAATTAATACATGTAACGTTTCTATCAGAAAATTGGAACCCTTACAACGAGTGTTTGAATACTAATATAAGCATGAAAAGTGAGAATACGTAATAAATACATTTTTCACAGAAAGTTATATGGATAACTAGG
This sequence comes from Notocelia uddmanniana, assembly GCA_905163555.1. Classification (NCBI taxonomy): domain Eukaryota; kingdom Metazoa; phylum Arthropoda; class Insecta; order Lepidoptera; family Tortricidae; genus Notocelia; species Notocelia uddmanniana. The sequence continues at coordinate 51,436,254 of LR991052.1, forward strand.
GATGTTACGGAGCTTCGCCTCCGCATCCGGTAAGACGGAACTTCCGTTTGGTTTTACACCTTCGGATCCGCCTCCGCCTTCGCTATTTTTTTATTTCACACCTCCGCCTCCGCATCCGTTATATTTTTACCGAAGTTATACCGGAGCTGAAGGTATTGCATTTGCCGCGGCAGCGCGGCGCACGTCTACAAGTTTTCACTTGTCCGGGAATTACTTACCTACACTGACCACTTAACCCTAAAGTTAAGGTAAGGTCTAGGGTTGAGTGGTCTGTGCTTACCTATCACTCACGATTGCCCGCTTTTTTGTCTTATAAATCAGTTAGTTCTGTCAATCACTTCCGTATTTATAGGTGTTGCGTTATATTATTGCGTGCTTTAAAAACTTTAAAATTGAAGTCATTCGCTAGTGCCATATGGAATTACTTTGTTACTATAAATACAAACGCGGCAAAGAGTAAATTATGTGAGAAAGTGTACCTATTCTAGGAAAGGAGGAACAACAACGTCTTTAAAGGGCCACCTAAAATCGTTGCCCCGTTGCAATCCTTGAGTTTTTTTCAGTAATCAATATTTATTCAACTTAGTCATAACATAACTTACGATTCATTGTGGCATCCCAGGTTTAATTTAACTGATTAATTTTATAAATAGCATTTCTTTTTCGTACATTACATATAATAACATATCACATTATTTTTGCATTTCATTTAAGTTTCGCGTTGATTTATATTCGTAATAAACGAACAAAAACTAATTTATCTAAAATAGACATTTAGTTGACACATAATTAAAGCAAATACCTAGTTTCATTGCATTGTATTGTGTTGTTTAAATTAAACTTGCCCTTCAATACATCAACCTTCCACTTAAAAGGTACTCTGCTCCGGCTCCGCCTCCGGTAAACCTCCGGATCCGGCTCCGGATCCGGCTTCGGATACGGCTCCATTTTCGCCTCCGGCTCCGGATCCTAATCCGTTAAATAAAAAAAATAAACTCCGGATCCGGCTCCGGTAAAGCCGCCTCCGTAACATCCCTATGGATAACCCTATACACACGGATCGGATTGTTTAATTCTATACAAGGGTGCAAAGTTGTATTTTACCCGCGAGTGTGGAATTGAAACACGAGCCAGCGAAATTTATTTATTTTCATAGTTGGATTTTACACTCTCTTTATGACGTCAATAATAATAAACAATTTACATATTCGTTAATAAATTACTAAATATTAAAACATACAATTTAATTCCACGGGTCGCGTTCATTGAGATAGTCAGATATTTTATAATATCCCTTTTTGCGTAATGTTTCTTTTATCTTAAATTTAAATTTATGTTGAGGCAATGGTTGAATGTCTAATGGTACATTATTATAATAACGTATACATTGACCAATAAATGAATTACTTATTTTATGGAGTCTGCTGTAATTGACCACAAGTTCATTTTTATTCCTAGTATTTCTAGTATGTACGTCACATTTCCTCTTAAAAATATTTTGGTTTTTCTGTACGTACATTAGATTTTCAAAAATGTATTGAGACGCAAAAGTCAGGATACCAAATTTTGCAAATTTGTCTCTCAATGAAACTCTGGCGCCTAGCTCGAACAGCCCGCTTTTGCAAGATAAATATTGAATTCGCATCGGCAGCATGCCCCCACAAAAGGATGCCGTATGACATTAAACTATGAAAATAGCCATAGTACACCATTCTAGCTGTGTCAACATCAGTTAGGGCTCTGATTTTTTTTACAGCAAAGGGCGCAGAACTGAGACGGTTAGACAGTTTGCTGATATGTGGTCCCCACTGCAGCCTGGCATCTAATATAATACCTAAGAATGTCGTCGATTCCACAAGGTCCAATCGGTCACCTCTAATTTTGATATCTGTAGGGACAGACTTAACATTCGGTAAAACAAATTTAAGATATTTGGTTTTATTTTCATTTAAGAGAAGGTAATTTATAGTAAACCAATCTACCACATCAGAAATAGCGCCATTAATGTAGTTATAATCTCTTTGCTCTCGATTAATTTTGAATATCAACGAAGTGTCATCGGCAAACAATACAATATCATGTTTGTTGTTTACTAAGTGGGACAAATCGTTGATATAGACAAGGAATATAAAGGGACCTAAAATTGAACCCTGTGGGACGCCCATTTTTATTTTGCTGCTAGTTGATGTTGCACCATTCACATCCACCTTTTGGACCCTGTCGTGTAAATAGGATTCTAGGAGTTTCAGTTCTACGCCCCCTACTCCGTAGTGACGCAGTTTCCTGATCAAAGTGTCATGGTGCACACAATCAAAGGCTTTGGAAAGGTCACAGAAGATGCCGAATGCATCCTGTGACCTCTCCCAAGCATCAAACACAAGTTTCACAAGTTGGACACCAGCATCCGTGGTTGAACGACCGCGAGTAAATCCAAACTGTGTACTGTTAATTAAATTATGGCGATGGAAATACGATTGTACCTAATTGCTGTAATATAAGTTTTTCAAAAACTAAGAGTCGGCAAAATTGAGATCGGTCTATAATTCGTGGTATAAGGATTCTATAGTAGAAACACGAGCGAAGCGAGTGGTTCTAAAATAGATCTCGCCTGCGGCTCGGGCCTCAAACATCTGCGATATCGGCCTTTCTTTATTTTACAACCCTTATATCGTAAATAGCTATTACCAAACATGTGAATAACGTCAAGAAATTTGCATCATAGGAGTGTAACATAATAAACAGTTAATAGGAATATTAATAGAAAACTGAATATAATAATAATAATATTTGTTTGTTTTCAACACTAAAGACTGTATCTGAAGAGGTATAATACTCGTACTTGCGTAAGCTAATCAAAAATAACGTTCCTTCTTAAGCACGTTTGTGATAATTTAACCATTGTTCTACACTTATCAATGCTGTATGAATAAAAAATATCCTTTTAGTTAGATCACAACGCATTTAAGTAAAGTGGAAAGTCTGACTTTGCATTTTAGAGCCCAGCTGCCATTACGCCGGTGACAAGCTTGAAAGTTACTCACCATTCTGACTTCACAGTTTGTGTTTTGCCCCGATAAGTTTTGGCATCAGACCAACCGTAAAAACTATCCGTACCTATAATTAGTTTTAACTCAACAGTTCAATGAACATGCAATTCGCTTTAAACACTTTATTTTTATTCATCCTTTTGGTTCTTAATTTTTCAATTAGGTATTTCCTATTATAAATAAGGTTAGTTGTGATACTATAAAAATGAGTTTAGCCTGAATTGTTTAAAATAAAAATATAGAAGGATAATATTAGAAAAGACCCCGAGCTGTTGTGGTGGTGAGCGTTAACGCAACGTTGACCTTTTCACAAAACTGACGTGATGTTAGATAACAATACGTTTTAATAAAAGTCACTTTACTTGGACAGGCATTGATAAACAAGACAATGAAGATATATTGTATTATGAGAAGTAAACACATGCTGCATACTGAAATGTTCGAGACTAAGGTGTATTTCTTATCGCATAATTCACATTACTGATGAACAAGAACATAGAAGAATTATATAAAGGATATAATGATTTTTCTTTCACATATCATACTTGTTTACCTACATACTTGAGCCATAAGAATCTTTTCGTTGTAATAGAGTCATATATTTAATTATTAATAATCATTGACAATTCGAGGTTTATAAAAGTAACATTGCGTGCTGAATTGGTACAGATACATTTGTTTGTTAACCGGCAACTTGTGTCGGCGATATACTTAAAATTAACTTGAATAAGAACAAAGGTACTTAAACAAAAAGAAACTGCTTCGAGTCCCAATAGTGACGAATATCGTTAATAATCCTAATTTCTTTCATATAAAGATACTTGTACAAAAGCGCGTGAGAAGGGTACCACCACAGCAAAATAGCTTTCAATTTATGCTTCGGCAAGGTCTGTCCCAACGAAAATCCGGGACCACGGGCTCACCTAATTTGGCTCGGTCGCTGCACGGCTGGCGGGAGATAATAAACCCCACGTATTAACATATAAACTGCGGCATCACGGAATCTTGTGACGCAACTCTCTAACACAATACTGATCCGCAGTCGTGATTTAGTGCTTTTAATTCTACGTATTAATAAGTACGGAGATTTACAATTACTTAACGAATACTCTGTATTAAGACATACTTAATGTAGAACCGAGAATCTCTGATAGTGCATGGATGGTGTTTTATTATCACGGATTTGTACTTATAACGTTTCGTCCCATCTTACCTACCTTCTATAGTTTACAGTAGCTAAAGTATAATGTATTTAGCAAGCCGCGCGTCTTTGTTCCCGGTATCCATCCCAGCTATACCTATAAATCTCAGATTAGTCGGCCGATCGAGTGGAGAATTGAAAATTATACGAATATACAATCCAATCAACTACGAGTATAGAACTCACTTTTAGGCACGAGTATCGGTCTCGGTTTCAAATTGAGCTCAATATCTTATTTTTTATATCGGGTATAATATTATAGTTGTGTTACCCCGTTTCTCAATGCTAAGCATATGCTCCGTTAGCATAACTCACGTGTGGACACGCAATTCGCGTAAATTAATAACCCGAAAGCTGTGTAGTTAAGGGAACTACACCGCACTGCTGTGTAATTGTTTTTGTCGCGTAATAACTTCCAATCCGCTAATGAGTTATGGAAGTATGTGAGACGTGAACGCAACTACCGAAAATGTTAACAACATATCTAACAATCTATTAATAATTCGTGTGTTTGGGACTAGATTTTATGGCAGTGTAAATTACTAATTACTCGTACTTATCCTAATTATTCCTAACCTGCGCCACGATTATTAGTTTTGGCTTTGTAGTGCACAAAAATAACATAACAGAATCGTCTACTAGGCAACAATCTAACAACAAAGGTTCACAAATTCTTTACAACAAAAATATAGGTATAATATATATGTAATTGTTATACAAAGAGTGTGTTTACAAAGTATGATTATTAATAATATATAATCAGTTACAGTTAAATACATACAATCCCGTAAACTTTTAGGTACATAATTTTTATGAAAAATAAAACGACTTCAATGGGGGAGGCCGGTGAAAGATTATTATACTTAGATGGTGCACTCTTAGATTCCATACAATAAAATAAAAATGGCTATAAGTATGTTTATAATGCTAGAAGACTAAGTACCCTCAATTCCTCATGGAATCCTCAATCAGAACTCAAGCTTGACGAAATGTGTCCTGAAAACCTAGCTTGCTTGACAAACAAAACGAAGAGAACAAATCGCCAAACATGAACTACGCGTTGTTGAAGAGTTCCGTTCTGATCATCATCAGCAGTTCCACTTCATCAAATGTCACTTTTTTTAATGAAAATGCCTGATTAGTTCATGAAAATACTAAAATCACAATTTGTTTGCCTTTCACATTTGAGGAGTTCCCTCGATTCCTAATGGATCCCATCATCAGAACTGGAGCATGACAAAAAATAATCGTGAAAATAAAACTTGCTTAACAAACACAGCTAGAAGGACAAATCGCCATACGTGAACTTTTCGTCGTTGAAGAGTTCTGTTCTGATCATCATCAGAAGTTCCACTTCATCAAATGTCACATTTTTGGATGAAAATGCTCGACTTGTTGATAAATACATAAAAATCACTATATTTGAGGAGTTCCCTCAATTCTTCATGAATACCATCATCAGAGCTGCGTTTTGACGAAAACGGGACCAACCTGGCTATATATACTTACAATTAAAAAAAGAATTCTCCAAATCGGTTAAGAAATGACGGAGTTATGGAGTAACAAACATTAAAAAAAAAAACAAAAAAAAACCATACAACCGAATTGATAACCTCCTCCTTTGTAATCTTGAAGTGGGTTAAAAAAATCAGCTAAGATCATGTCGGGTCATGCTCAGTGCAGGGTTCTCTTCTCTTCTTTGCAGCGTCACATACGTATTTTACTACGAAGGGAAGATTTTTTAGGATAACTCGAAAACAGTTTAACTGATCATGTCCGCTATAGTTTTTATTGAAAGTCTATTATGCTTTCTGATTTTTAGGATCCCGTAGTCAACTAGGAACCCTTATTGTTTCGCCATGTCCGTCTGTCTATCCGAGACTTTGCTCTGTGATTGTTAGTTCTAGAAAGCTGAAATTTCCCTGTGTTTGTTTTTCTTGGTATCAATTTAAGTATTTCAGTACCTGACAAGAGTTCTGTTGTTATTGAAAATTAATTTAAATGTATTCGCGGAAAGTTATAATTATACGCTATTGCTGATGGGATAGGTACGTACGAGTAAGCAGAGAGGCGACAGCGGGGCGTCGCGGGAAAACTGTTTAAGTACCGATTAATAAAACAAACGAAGGAAGGAGAACGCTATTAATTAGCGATTACAACAAAGCTCATACTCATTGCTTTACCGTTCCAGGCCATTAATCATGTGACGACAGATTAATATAATTAACGTATTATTATTATGGCGTCTTAAAGTGTATGACGCCACGCCAACGCAAAGTGAATAAATAGCAAGTGTGACTAGTATGAGTACAAGTCAGTATTTAGCTCAGGCGAGCATCTATGTTCTTCGCAAAAACTGAAAACAATAACCATCCAAAATGTGCTTTTTGTCTTTTAAATGACATCGAATATGTTTTGGTCACCGAGTTTACTCGTATCTTCTAGACGTTATGATTAGCTGCAGGTTTAGCTCTGTTAAGTTAGGTGTTTGGTTTTATTACGGTTCACAAATCTAACGTTAAGAATTTGTCCGTTTTTTGATTGCGATGATTTATTGAGGGTGGCCGGTCGGCTGCCTCGTAGTGTCACAGCATAGTTAATGGCGGTAAGAGGCACCCTGTGCTATAGCCTCGTGACCATAAGACTGACGGCATTGGTGATAGAAGATTACCACTTTTTTTTTAAATTAGTGGGCACATTTAATCTATTTTTTCACTTTTCATGGTCGCTCTCTCTAAAGCGAGCCCCGCTTCTCTCCGCTTTAGACGAGAGGTATTTGCATACACATACATAAATTCACGCCTACGTTCTCACAAAGGGTAGGCACAGCACATGTAAATTAATTTTCAGTGTCACTTTTAGCTATTGCAGTTATATACTCGAATACTCGTAGATGGAGAATATGTGATATTGCACTGACAGGTTGCTAGCCCCTCGTCCCAACACACCTGGTTTCCATGAAATAGTCTCTAACGACACCCAATGGAAGAAAGGGGGTATTCTATTCTAACCCGGCACCACACGGGGTGTTTTCACTTTGCGAGAAAATAAATAACTGACCTTCTATTGAGCGCTTTTTAGGGTTCCGTAGCCAAAAGGAGAAAACGGAACCCTTATAGCTTCGTCATGTCTGGCCGTCCATCCGTATGTCACAGCCAATTTACTCTGAGAATATAAGCACTATAATTAAGAAAATTGGTAAGAATAATTAGTTATCGATCTATTAAGTCAGATTCAGCTGTCAAAGTGGTTAAAGTGCGGGAGCACCTTCCTAATTTCCAATTTCCAAGATTTTTGGTTTTGACAAGATAAGTCGAATAGTTTAGTTATCTTTGAAAAACGGTCTCGCCCAATCAAAAACACGGTGCCGTGACTTTCCTTCGGAAATACAACCTTTTTTAATTCACGGTATAATGGGCGATTCTCACCAAACGGCCGGAGTCGACGCGCATGCCACCAGAGTCAAAAGAATTCGAACCCTCCATACAGAAGCTAGACTTCATATCCAAACGACAGCGGCAGAGCCGGCGGCAATATGAAATGTAACTTCTGTATGGAGGTTTCGAATTCCTTTGACTCTAGTGGGGTGCGCGCCGACTCCGGCCGTTTGATGTGAATCCTCCATAAAACAGAAATGGTAGTAGGTACGGAACCCTTCATTAAGCGAGGCCCGACGTGCACTTGGTCACTTTTTTAAATATTGTGAAATAGAACTAAAAACTGTTAACTTTGCGAAATTAATATTGTTTCCTGATTGGTCGATTTTATTGTAGCTGTATTCTGGTTGGCTGAAATCAAATACAAAGCTTTTTGAGGAGTTTAGTGTATTGTGATAGGTGTAAAGTATAAATATGTATTCATATTTTCGCACGATAAATCTAATATCACATTATTTTTGAGCATGGAAAGTTAAAAATGAATACTTACTAAAATACCTGAAACTAATTAAACATTAAAAGTCGTTATCAAATTTAGATCCCCTTTGTATAGGCTCCACACAGGCAGCTATCCCGCCCTGAATTGCGGTAGAATTATCTGTGTGAGAAAGCTGCCCGCGCGTGGCGTGGTGTGGGTCGCCTTTTACCTCTATAAGCTGCTTGCCGAGCGCCCTACGGGACCCTGTCCCAAGGGCCTAATAGGTGTATATTGTTTAGGTATACATACAATAATGTTATATCAGTCACCATCATCAGTCAGCTAATATCTCACCAATGGTTGACTTAAATCGAAAAGTGTTTTTGAAGCCACAATGTGCTTTGAAAAAAATTTTTGACCCTCTGTTACATGTACAAGGTGCCCCACCCCGCCCCCTAGTTAAATATGTTTTTCGTAATTTCACATCATATTTCTATAGCGGTTCATGGAATACACCTTCCTAACGAATTTCATCTTCTCCGAGTAAATCAGCTGTGACATACGGACGGACGGACGGACAGACATGACGAATCTATAAGGGTTCCGTTTTCGCCATTTTGGCTACGGAACCCTAAAATGGCACTTAATTTCGACTAAACATGTAAGAGTTAAATCGACGAAGGACGAAGTGGAGAGAAACATTTTACCCTTCATTTTCTTTACTTGCATGCACAAAAGTAGTAAATAGTCTGCGAAAAAAGTCGCCCAGGCGTTAATTACGGTAGTCTTTCAAATTATTGGAACCTCTAATGGCCTCCACAAATTGCAGCTTTAGCGGTGGTACTATGCAAATGCATCGAGGAAATTAATTCGGAATACTCGTCTATATTTAAGTTTCGAAGATATTGATGGTTTATGTAGTTAGTTTTCCTAACATATATTTCCATCTCACGAATGCGGGTCGTTTATATCGTGGGAGAAGATAAATGATGTCTGTTTTTGAAGTGGATACTTTTTTTGGCAGCTTGTATGAGTTAGCTAGCCTACACTCAACGATGTAAATTTTAGTTCCTTTTTTCCCCCACTCGTATCTACAAAGTTTTTCAAGACAAAATATGAAATGATGACATGCCGTTAACATAATTATTAGATTTACTGTAAAAATGGATATTTACCATGTTCATTTCTTTTTATGAGTTCCTGATATTTCGGCACTGTTGCAAACACTATTTTTAAGGATTCAGCAACGGTGCGGATGCTGACGACCAGCGAAATATAGAGATGAAATCGAACAAATTTCACCACCCCTACGTTACTAGAAATTCACACTGCACGAAAATAAGAAATAAAACGTCGCTAATAGAATCAATCACATTGCCTTAATTATCCCAGATAAAACACAGGATGGGGTAGGAACTATAGAGGCATAACGTTTCTTAACCAAGCTAATTGATTTTAAAGATCGTGAATTATGAACCATCAGGATAATCCTTCAGGTACATATGTAATTTCATAAAACGCCGAGAATTCTTTGTTTACGTCCGTGCGCCGTGTGACTGCCAGAATGATACAAGTAAGAATGATTCCCAGTGATTCCCAGTCACGTAGTCAATGCCTTTTAAACTGTCAACCAAACCCTCTTCTAAACTAACCAAGACGTCAATGGTTAGTTTAGAAGAGGGTAGTTCTTAATGTAACTTTGAGCAAATACCCGCAACATACTCCCTGCTTGACGAAGTAAATCTATCTCATGTCATGACGTAAGTTCGCAAAATAATGAATCCCCGACATATTCATTTTTAGTTATAGTTTTGCCACGTCTGCTGTCTGTCCGAGGCTTTGCTCTGTGATTGTTAGTGTCATGGTCGAAGGAAACAAGGTCTGCCACTCCGGATTGTGACACAAGCCTACGTCACCGTTGCGTTGCCACTTTATAGTAACAAAACGACTCATGAAGGCATTTTTTCTGCCGTAATCATGCAAAATGTATTATTTACGCATTACAATTGTCATTTGTTTGTTTAAACAAACAAAATAGGTCAAGTAAAACATGAATTAACGTAATAATTTAATAAAACACTCACACTTACGCCGGCAGAACCATCGATACAAGTGATGACGTAGGCTTGTGTCACCCACACTACTGAATTTCCCCGGAGTGCTATACCTTGTATTCTTGTATCATGGTGTAGTGCTACAAAGCTGCAATTTGGTATAGATATATAAATTAATAAAACTGAAAAAGTCGTAAAATAAACTCTAAAAAAATTATTTTCAAGGGTAGCTCCCTACTACTCGAAATGCTAGTCGTAATGTCATCCTATGCATAAATCTATACTAATTGCCAGATAACATGTCAATAGTGAACATTAACCACACTTTCGTCACCCTTGGTCCGCCATGACAAAGAAAAATCCATAGTTCTACAGATTTTTTTCTGCTTTATTCGACTATACTGAACCTTAAAAAGCTTACTGTTAGGCCCTGTTCACATTATCCGATCCGATATCGGCGTTGGAGCCGACTCGGTTATATATGTATGTATGTATCTATTGCTTTATTGTATTGTACATAAAACACGGCAAAATGACAAACAAACAAAAAGGTGGAAGTAAAAACGCTAGCTTATCCCTATATATATGGAAAACTGCCACAGATATCAGAATCCACTCATTTAAGTTGAACTATTTCAGAACATCTGATCTATTCTCTCTAATGCACAAATCAGTAAGTTTGAGAGAGACGAATAAGTGATATCTGACAGGTGTTCACCTGTCAGTGCCTCTGCTTTCAAATATGCAAATTGTACTGAACTGACGTTTGTGACGTTTTGGATTACTTATAAGGGATTTGAAATTTTGGTGTGCTTTTAAGTGGAGACAATTCGTTAGCAGCCGAAAATGATCGTACTATCTGTCCCGGTCTAACTCATCTTGCTTAACCATAAGGATTCAAAGAGACAACTATATGAAAAATCGTCTTGCTTAACACTACGGATCTGTTGGTATTATTAATTAAGAAAACTGGTCATTGTTCACATTGCACGACACGATATCGGTCACATTTCGAAATTTCGATACATTTGTCGGAGCCGACACCTTCATCAAATCGGATAATGTGAACAGGATCTTAAGTTAGGAAATGAATGGGACCCTTCACACGATTAATATAATGACAAAACTGGGATGTCAATATTATCGCGGTTTTCAAAAAAGTTCGTGTTTTGATTCAATATGCATCAATTTCACGTAAATCGTATGGTTATATGAATGTATCACGGGATAATAATCACCGTGTAAAACGCTCCCATGAAATTAACGGATCACTGAGATCACTAAAATTAGTATTGCCTTTATAGACCACAATAATATTGACACCTCAGTATTATAATAATATTAATCGTGTAAAGGGCCACAATAAAAAATAAGTTAAACGTTGACACAATACGTCTGGCATTCATGTCAACTGTAAATATTATGTATTGTCTTGTAAACAAATTAGTAATTTTACTTTCGTTTATAGTTAATAATATTGAGTATTTCTCGACTCAAAAGTTCCATTTTGTAATGCTGTACCAGATATTTCTTACAGGAACATTTTAATTCATATTGAATTTTATGTCATCCGGAATCATACCATAGCTAGTTCCCAAGTCACGTGTTAACCAAGCTAAATTTTGACACCTCGTACAATTCTACCAAGGTAGCCGACCCCTCGCTTGTAGGCATGCGGCGTCATCGAACACTATTTTTAGGCTTATATTGGCGGGGCATCCAGGATTTTTCATAAATATAATTTTATTAATTTTCCAGGATAATAATCAAAAAACTAAGGCCTTATTGCACATCTACAGCATGGGACGAATCCTATGGTATATAATTTATCAAAATCGGTCCATAACTGTAGATCTGATGGGCATTACACAGATCGGCTTCGCGTAATATATATAAAGAAGATAGATATAGATAATAATATAGGTATAATAATATGGGTGAACGGTCTAATAGCGCAGAGTCTCGACCAACATCTCAAGAGACTCTCGTTAGATGGCTGGGTCAAGGGTCAAAAACAAAAGGCGGTACTCCTGGACACGGCGCGGATAGTCCAGAGGTTCCTCTCTCTGTCGCCCTAACCACCGCGGTAGCTTAGCCTCGCCTCGCTGCCGGCGACACCCTAGGTTAGGTTTTTTATAATGCTTTTATATTTTGTATGTATATTTTTATATTTTACTTGTATAAATTTATGGCGTAGGGATGGGATGTGACGATCCCAACACCCTAGTGGGCGATGCAATCAGTCAACGTAGCTTGTGGCCAGCTGTTAGGGAGTAGCGACCCTACGTACTCGAGTGGTCCTGATACCCACTCTGTGAGTTGGTGTTAAAAAGAGGCCCCCCCGTCCAGAGTGGAGTCGCTGGAGCTTTTGCTCAGGGGGGGACCAGTGACCTAAGTGGCGAGTTGGCTATATGTTTAAAGTCCAGTGCCACCTATCTACCCCCAGCCCTTTTATTAGGCAGACGTCCGTTGTCTCACTCAATAGCCCAGCCATTAGTCCATCATCATCATCGTCATCATCATGTCAGCCGAAAGACGTCCACTATTGGACATAGGCCTCCCCCAGAGACTTCCACAATGACCGGTCCTGCGCCACCCGCATAAACCGGGGGCCGCCGGAACTTCGGGGCCGTGGTCTGTTTGTGTCAATCATTAGGGGGTAATTGCCATAATCGCCACGCTTGGCATGCGGGTTGGCGATCGCAGTGTCTTCACCGTACTCCAGGGATGCTGCTGCCCATCCCCCGGTGGTCTTGGTCATAGTTTTAGGACATACCCGGGTTCATCATATTCACCCAATAATCCGGTTCATTTAGATTCCATCAACCAGCAAAAGTCCCTGGCGGGTGCTGTCTCTTTGTGCGCCCCATGACACGGGCAGAGACAGCATCTGCTCGGTGGACTCCTTTCATTTTATTAAATTGTCAAAAGGGCCTCTACGTTTCGGCTCTGTGGTATGTGGCTGGTACTTGGGTACTTCAGCTCCACGCACGCCTTCCAAAAGTCCGGGAAACCATTGTCCCGTGAGCGGAAAAGACATACGAGTACAATAATAATAATTTTAACGTCATAACATAATCTAACATTAAACAATTTAGGTGTATGTATAGAATAAATGTGATGTAGTCTATATAGAATAGACGTAGAATAATTTATATAATTGTGTGTTAAAATTAGTCATTCATTCAATCATAAATTGTCTATAGTAACTGGTATCACAAACTTCCATTATGCAGCCTATCCGTATCCATATTCATCCATACTATAATATACTATACTTAATACTTATATACTTATAATATTATATTATTATAAATTATAAATGCGAAAGTCACCCGTCTGTCTGTCTGTCTGTTACCTCTTCATGCATGGAGCTACACCGCTAAACCGATTTAGATGAAATGTGGTAGAGAGATAGTTTGAGTCCCGGGAAAGGACATAGGATAGTTTTTATTTCGTAAATCGTTCCTTAAGGAATGAAAATGGGGGGTAAAAGTTTGTAAGGGCGCCTACAACAAATTTAATAGCAATTATTTCTATAATATAATTTGCTAATAGTGTAAACCCTCTAAATAGTCTAAATCCATTTCTTAACATTTTTCCGTTTTGCCCACCATTTAGTAGCTATAAGTTATCGGCTAACCCCAATATACCCGTCATTTTGGTAAGAATTTTGATCGGCTAGATATGTGTTCTCGCAAAATATAACTTTGTTTCGAGTTTTGGTGTAAACGAAGAAGTATAACATCGCAAAGGCATGTACTATTATTGTTTATTATTAATATTTCGTGGCATTTGAGCTGTAAATCCAATACAATCACTGTTTTGGGGTTAGGTTAACCTCTTATCAAAATTAATGGGAGTTTTTATTCTTCCTATCGCGATAAACATACTTAGCAGGTATTTTTCATATTCTCAGAAGAATTATGTCACAGTGTCTCAAGACGAGAGTCTTTGACCAGTGTTTGTTGCCAGTGATGACATAATGGACACTGAAACGTAGTCGCTTACTATGGGCCTCAGAAGAGGGCTTAAAGTCACCAAAAGAGCAATGGAGAGGGTTATGCTGGGAGTATCTTAGCGTGATCCCATCAGAAATGAGGTCATCTGCAGTAGAACCCAATTATCTGACATAGCCCTCCGAATCGCTAAACTTAAGTGGCAGTGGGCGGCGCACATTTCATGTAGAATCGTTGGCCGTTAGGGCGGAAAGGTTCTCGAGTGGCCACCACTTACCGAAAGGCGCAGCGTGGGTAGGCCCCACACAAGATGGACTGATGACCTGGTGAAAGTGGCTGTAGTCCGCTGGATGCTGGCGGCGCAGGATCGGGCATTGTGGCACTCTTTGGGGGAGGCAAAACGCTTTCATCATCATCATCATATCAGCCGAAAGACGTCGACTGCTGGCCATAGGCCTCCCCTCCTCCTTCTTCTCCCTTCCCTCTCAAAACGCTTTACCTGTCTTTTATTTTGGAATTAAAGGAAAAAATAATCTAATGATGTCTACCCGTTTTTCAGGGTTTAATATTTAAATTTCATTCATGTTTTTGGTCTCTCCTGTAAACTTCCATAATATGACGTTAGCAGGTTTACACTATTAGCTGACGATATAACGAGTTGTATGCGGACAAAGTCGCGGGCAAAAGCTAGTACATTGATAAAAATGAAACTCAAGTGAAAAGGTTTGCGATATCTTGACGCCGTCACCCGGTACCACGATATGACAATAAAAGTAAAAATACGTAATGCGGCGAACAAAAAAAGTTGTCGTTATTAGAAATCATGTTTCGTAGTAGGAGGCGTCAATGTTCGCTATTGACATGTTAACTGGCAATTAATATACTGACTCAATTGACAGTAGACACTGATACAGGAACGACAGAGGCAGAAGTATAGCCTAACTGGATTTTAAATAAAATTACCTATATATATCTGTAACTGTAATATTATTTAAAAGGTGTATCTAAATCCAGTTTGTCGTTAATACAATTGCTCAGTGAACTTCGGTTTCGTTCTTTGAGCTCGTTTAAAATGTAAATGTGTGGGACTTAATAAGTTAACTTTGCATTCGAAGGGATGACGATTGCGAGAAATATTTTATGTTTCATCTTTTGAAGTTGGGCACAATTTGCCTTTTGGAAATATAACAACAAGGGTTTACATAGCTTTAAGTAATACTTAAAGATAACAAAGTAAACGTGCCAGTCCCAATGTTGACTACGCTTGGGGTTTCTCTGTGAGATCGTATCAAAAATGATGACAGCCGCAGTAAAACCAAAATGTCCAATATAAATCTCTGACTCGTCCAAATTTAAGTGACTGTGAACCGACCGCCATTGGGACAAAAAGCGCAACGTGGGTAGATCTCCCCACAAGGTGGACTGATGACCTGGTAAAGGTCGCGTGAATCCGCTCTGGACGCAGGTGACGCATGATCATGTGGCGCTCTTCGGGGGAGCCCAATAGCCAGCAGTGGACGTCCCTCGGCCAATATGATGATGAACCGTCCAAGTGCTTCAACTGGCCTAATGCTTGAAATTCATCTTGTCTCTTGAATAAACATAGATATACATACTCGTATGTAAAAAAGAACATATACATATACAAGAATACTTAACGAAATTAATATAAATAATAATAAAACATAAATCTTAAGCCCGCAGTAAGCTCAGTTCTCCATACAAACTTAGTTT
The DNA here is from genome assembly GCA_905163555.1 of Notocelia uddmanniana. Taxonomy (NCBI): domain Eukaryota; kingdom Metazoa; phylum Arthropoda; class Insecta; order Lepidoptera; family Tortricidae; genus Notocelia; species Notocelia uddmanniana. The sequence goes on from LR991052.1 coordinate 51,452,104, forward strand.
CGCTCTCATTTTAAAACGCCATGCTAGAATTACATGAAACTTTGTATACAATGGGGTCGGAAATTAGTTTCTGTTGCTTGAAATTATAATAGAGAAAAAATACAGCGATTATTAATGTTTTCATACAAGACGCAAAAAACTCGCTGTATTTTTTTTCTATTACAATTTCTAGTTACAAAAACTAATTTCCGACCTAGATATGGCGGCTCCCATTGTGTATGAAAATTTTCATGTTATTTCAGCAAGGCGTTTTAAAATGAGAACGAAACTACGTTTGAATGGAGAATCGAGTTCTGCTGAGTGTACTGGGGACTCGTCTACGCCCAAAACTGGAAAACGCGTCTCTAAACAATGCAAGCGGCAAATCATGTAACAGTTGAGGTGACAACGTTATCCGAGGGTCTTGACCCTGCTGATTAAGGATCTGCCTGTCGCCATTGCGAAATTTGAACCGGAAGTACGGTAAACCGGAAAAGGTGCAGCCCATACAAAAAATTTCGTCGTACATTTAGTAAATCGTTGTTCCGGTACCTTAAAAAAGGTCCGATTGTTATGGTTTTTTGATATGTTGTAAAGGACTATATAGTCATGGTTTTCGTCATAGCTTCCGTCTCTCCAGCTCTATATCATTCTCCGCCATCTTGGAAAAACTGTCACTTTTTTTATATTTTTGCCTTTACGGTCGTTAAAGTCCATTCTAGTGTTAACCATGGTTCTGAAATATTGTAGAATATAAAATTTTCTAAAACTTTTGGGTTCAAAGTTTTTTTCCACGGCCCCTGGGGACGAAGGTATGGAATCGTCTATGGGGAGCTAGCGTTAAAACTGCTTCTTTTTCTAGTTTTCCTCCCATGTTTACATTTTAGTGCATTTTAGTTCAGCAATATTGAAAATCACAAAATTTACTATTACTTTTGGGGTGAAATATTTATTCAATGACCTCTGAAAACGAAGATATGGAATCATCTACGAAGAGTTACGGTCGAAAACTGCTACCTATGTCCAGTTTTCCTTCCATATTTACGTTTTAGGGCATTTAAGCGCAAACTGTAGTTCTGAAATCTGTCAGAAGACAAACTTACATACATATATACACGCCTGTTGCCCAGAGGGGTAGGCAGAGATCACGGATTACCATCTACGATCCTTACATACAACTTTCGCTGAAGCGAATCATGAATGAACTCTCAAAACATTCTTCATGCATGCGCGCCGATTTAGGGTACTCATGACCTGGCCTCTCTGCAGAAAACAAAATTATCTACAAATTGCAAGCCATACCTAGCAATAGTAATATGGAATGCTCATGCAAGAGGGGCTTAACTCGTGTACCTTGTAAAATTTGTGACTTTCAAACCCTCGCATCGCAGAAAATGGAGTTCAAACATTAACGAGAACTGTGGCACAACTAAGTGCATATCAATCCGTTCTTCATGCATGAGCACATGGTAGTCAGGCACAGTGGGATAAAGAATTTTATTGTACGATACAATATCCGTGCAGAGTCTGCATTGGGAATACATTGGTTTTTGTGAAGTCTTCACCCATATAACTCAGGTTCCATTACCAGCGGTCGGGCATGATGAGCATTATCCCATACGTTCACCTGAAAGGTTTTAAATAAGTATTCAGTACCGCAAAAGTAATTGATTTTACCTACTCACAGTTTGCCATCGTTTTTCGTGAGCGTTCCGTTTTACGTTTACCAGTTAGTAATCGTAGAAACTTTCAATTTGCTAATAATTTTGTTTTCCGAAAGATTGCAGACCGATAGTTTGCGCTAAAATGCACTTGAACGTAAATATAGGATGAAAACTAGAACAGGTAGCAATTTTTGACGGTAGCATTCCATATATGATTGATTCCATATCTTCTTTCCTAGAGGTGGTGGAAAAAATATCTCAATTCAAAATGTATAGCAAATCTACAGTTTGCGCTAAAGTGCACTTAAACGTAAACATGAGAAGAAAACTGGACAAAGGAAGCAATTTTCGACGGTAACTCTCCAAAGATGATTCCATATCTTCGTTCCTAGAGGTCATGGAAAAAATATTCAAAGCCAAAAGTTTGTGATCTACAATATTGTAGAATCATGATAAGCACTAGAATAAACTTTAAAGACAGTACAGGCAAAAAAACTGAATAATATGACTGCTTATCCAAGATGGCGGAGAAATATATAGAGCTGTAAGGAAGAAACCCTGGGTAGTCATTATTATATTGTCCTTTACAACATATCAAAAAAGCATAATAATCGGACCTCTTTTAGGGTACCGAAACAACGATTTACTAAATGTATGGCGATTTCTCTTCTATGGGTGGCACCTTTTCCGGTATATTATCTATCCAGTATGTTATAATACCATAAAAGCTGTTGGATATTTAAGAAAACTGCCAAATAAAGCTCAAAATGTATTAAGCCGCAGTGAATTAGTTTTACTGTAAACAATGTAGTGCCGGACTTGGCACCATTTCAGAGAATCTACGGAACTTCGCACCCATTTAGATTTCAATGCTTTTGTCGGTGAAGACGACAACCAAGCATCACATATTCTTAATTTTGAACTTGGCTTTCATTTTCACATTTATGTTTTTCATGGGATATTCCTTTGCCTCATATAGCACGGATGGTAATTAAATATCTACTTTAGGCACATTTTTGATCTATATAATCATATAATTTTGTTAACATAATTGAGCACACGAACAATCATAAGAAAGAGATCAACGGATTTCTGTCCGCAAAGCGGTCACTGTCATTGAGATATAGCGAAAATCGATTCGTCGGATAGGCGAGTCCTTTGTTTTCGAGATAAATTCCGAGAAACTAATTACGAACATGAGAATGGCACAGTACGAGTATATAGGTACATGAGGTTCTTCGAATCGCCCAATCTTGTTATCGTCGTGTTAGCTTACGAGATAAGCCTCAACGAGATTTGCTCTTTAAGATGAAGCCACAGTAGACTCATGAAAATGTTGAAATTGCGACAACCTTGACATAAATAATAACCCTTTTCTTAAGTTTAAAGTAACATTAATGTTAGAAGTTCTATGGCGGACTCGGCTCTAAGGAGCATATCATCTTTGTAGGCCACTCTAAAAATATTACCTACACTAATCTTACCAAGATGTAATAATACATGTATGTAAAGTAAACTCTTCAAAACTTACATAGTTTTCAAAATTTTTACATACATCATTATGCATAATTGACGTTCATTGTAGTATGTCTGTGTAGGACACTCTAGATCTGGCTGCAACAGAAACCACGATTATTTTAACACTTAACTCTCGCACTTTTTACACATTCTTAAGGCATTCATTTTTCAGGATTATCTTCATGGAAATTCGACACAATGTATGCATGTATCTACCAAGTTTTCAATGTCTTCTGCTATATTACCCCATCTCATTCAAATTGGGATCAGGCGTAAGCTTCATAAAACTACCCTCGTCTGTTATTTGAAAATCAAAGATCCAGTCCAGGTTTTGGTTAGCCAATCCCTATGCGATTCATCAATCTATATATTATAAACTCATATAATCTTTGTCTTTATCAAATAACAGTCGAGGGTATATCTATAGGCCAGTTGTATAAATCGGACGGAGCAGCGGATTGATAGTATATAGTGGTCGGCGATTAAGAAGTCAATCCTGACACCTGTCGTTTCCATACAGTTAATAACCTCAAAGTGACTTTTATATTAAGACATGTGATGTGTGTAAATCTTGGCTATGCGAAGTGAAAAAAAACTTATTGGGATAGGTTAGGTTAGGTAAGGTTTGCAATGGAATGCCCTTGTCATGTATTTTCTAGGCGTGTGCATAAATAAGTACGTTCTAAACTGCAAAACTAAAATGCTGATAGCGAAGGATCCACTAAGCTAAGCGAAATTACCTTTGCTATAATATTGGTAGTAACGACTGTTTCCCCTCGTTTCAGATACCTAATTACAAAGGCAATTAAGTTAAAGTGATACAGTGAAACAAATTTTGTAATGGAGTGTGAGTGTTGGTGCTATCGGAAGATAAATACAAAACACTAAAAGGTACTACAGGTTTCCAGGTAGACATTCCCATTTTAGGATTTAGTCATTTCTAAAATACTACATTGTCTTGATTGCAAAATTTTACGACATTTTATTGTACGATCGAGGAATTTGAATGTTTGTTACTTTTGCACTCTATTTCATTGTAATAGAGTTCAAAAGTGACAAACATTCAAATTCCTCGACTGTACTTATTAGAGTTCAATTTGTGTCCTTAGATCGACTTTGCAGCTTTGTATTTTAGCTATGTACGAGGTTGGCAGTGTATGATGCGAATTAAATAACCAAATTAAGTTTAATGCTAGCGAGTAGCGGGGAAGTTACCTAGCGGTCCTCTGGTGCCGCTTGAATAATTTTAAAACCCCAATAGGGACCTCTGAGTTATTTATATGCAAAGTTTCAGGGAGAATTGAAGTGTTATACCGCTCATCACTCGGAGCTCGCACGAATTGCTCACAGATATACGTTGCACAAACTGTCGCGAAATACGTACTTATTCCTGCCAGAAGCAAACACACGGCCATTAAGTATTAAACATTTACCAACTTAGCCGGTATTCACTTAGAATTCTTACTCTATAGAATAAGTGCTGCACGCACTTATTCTATAGATATATTAATCATATTTACAGTCCGAAAGATCCCATCAAAAACATTACACGTACAAAAATATAAGTCTCATTACGCGCCGCCGTTCTGCCGCAAAACGTTGTGAGTTAGAATGTGAAACCAAGTCGTTTCAAAATGTTTCTTTAGTTTTGTATAGAATCATCCTTCCAATAACTTTCGTTAAATTGTCAGGGGAGATCTGTACAAATATCGGACCGTAGACATTTCTAGTTAACGAGTAGTATATGAAATTAAAAAACGTACTTAAAAAAGCAAACTTTCGTACAATTTCCATTGATTACTTTGATATTTTATTAGTTATGTAAAATATTAAAAGTTACAAAGAGACAATAACTATACAATAACTAAACAAAATACTATACGTAGTAAACTAAACCTACCCTAAGCTATAATTACGAATGTCCCCAAAATCACTGCAATTTGGTAGGGTGGCCATAAGGCTCGCTGCGTTCCCTCGCTGAATGGCAATTCCAATGCGCTGCGCAAAGAACGCGCCTGTCCTAAATAAAAATAAAATACCAAAATGTCAGTATAGTATAAATACAAATTTTCAACATTTTAATTGCGCATTATTTCACGGATGGACAGCTACGGAACCCTAACGGGCCCGACACGCACTTGATCGCTTTTTTTAACCTTTTCGCCGCCAGACGTTAAAGTAATTCGCCGTGCCCCTGACGCCACAACGGTAAAAAAATGATGTGTAAAGAAATAATGCCAACTAGATGAAAGCCCGGCTTCGCTCGGGTGAAATAAATAAGAAAGAAATAAACAAAACATTTATTCGTGACAGTTATGCAAACGACGAAAGAAATAGTGTACAAAAATGTATAAAATAAAAACATTACAACAACGGATTATGATGAAACTTCGAATCGTATAGAAATATAGTCTGTAGTCTGGATTGGGAATAAAAGTATGGAATGGAATTATATGGAATTGGGAGTAAAAGATTACGCAAACGACGTCACGGGCAAAGGCTAGTATCTTTGCAAGTTAATCCTAAGCATTTTTATAAGGGTAGTATTTAAAGGCACATAAAAAATTTGACACCGTAATCAGTACTGATTTGTATAGCTAAAATACTAATCGTTCATTAAAATTCAATTCAGATGTGCATTGTTAAATATTGATGTGCCAGTCAGTATTTTTGGTGCGAAGTCAGAGCTGCTAACGCGAACGAAAACAGTCAAATGAAGTTCGTGTATCTCCCTCTCTGTCGCACTTGCAAATTCGAGCGACACAGAGGGAAATACACGATGTTCGTTCGTTTTCGTTTCGCGATAGCAGCTCTCTGTTCTCCGCCAAATTCTATTCAGTGGGGCCCTTTACACTCAATATTATCGCGATTTTTAAAATTGTATGGGGTCTGTTAAACGCTTAATACTATCACAATACTGGTGTGTCAATATTATCGTGGTTTTCAAAATCGTATGGATTTTTCTTCAATATTCATTGCACGTGATACGGATCGTGATATGAGTATATCGCGTGATAATAATAATCATGTAACAGGCCCCTATGGATGTTGCTTCAATATTCAGTGTTTCACGTGATAATAATAACAGTTGGTAATATTTTCTCCAATTAATGGAAGCTATTTAACAACTTGTTCCGTTTTGCCAAAGGTATTTCACATTCCGATACGCGCACCATCCAGGAATAGGAGCCGTCAGACCAGAGGGCCTACCACGATCTGAAAACGAAGTATTTCCCTCTCCGCGCTCGAATATGCAAGTGCGACAGAGAGGCATATATATTTAGTTTTCGGTTGGTAGCACCTTAGTCCGAGCGTGGCGGACGGTCGAAGAAAGTCAAAGAACATTCCGTGTGTTGTCTGTCACACATATAATTTTTTAGCTTCCCATCGACCTATGAACTTGAAATTAAGTGATAATGTTTATTATGAAGTATATTTTACCAAAAATATCAATATATTGATAAATCACATTTGTTTTTTAGTTGTACGGAACCCTCAGTGTGCGACTCCGACGCACTTGGCTGGTTTTTATTACATTTTGAATTTTATTTCTCTTATAGTAAAATACCATATTCGTTTTAAAGTTGACGCCTGAGGGCCTACCGCGAACCAAAAACGAACTATCTTCCTCTCTGTCGTTCGAATATACATGTGCGAGAGAGGCAGATACCTACTTCGTTTTCGGTTCGCAGTAGCGCCTCTAACGTCCGAGCGCGGCGAACGGCATGAGCTGAGGGTCTACTCCGAAATTCAAAATCCTAACTTCGTATGGTGCCGTCCCTTTCACTGTCCTGTCATAGACTATATGAGTGAAAGGGACGGCAACATACGAAGTTCGGATTTCGAATTTCGGAGTAGTCCCCCAGTACCACTAAGTTATAAGATAGAGCGAGATAGGGATAGAATTTTGCTAGACGTTTAAAAGCCATTAGTCACCTAGTAGTTTGTCACAAACAAAATAGAGACGCAGCTTTAAGATGGCGGACAGACTCAGCAAACATTCAAGTGGTGTCCTTTACACGATTAATATTATCACAATACTGGGGTGTCAATATTATCGCAGTTTTCAAATTTGTATGGATTCTGCTTTAATATTCACGTGATACTTATCGTGATATGAATCCATGTAACAGGCCCCATACATTCGCTTTGAAGGCGGTTGTTGTGACAATCAGTCTAGCTAGCACGATAGATTATACCGTTACGTTTTATGTGACGTTTTAATACATTTCGCCCATATAACGTGACGGTATAAGTTATCGTGCTAGCTAGGCTGATAGGTGTATAGAACGCTTGAAAACTACAAAAACAAAACGCTGCAGACGTGGCTAGCCGAATCCACACAATGGGCGATGATGGCCCATCACCCAGAACGCAGCCCAGCAACCTGGCCAACATACCGGACGCAAAAATAGTTCACGACTTTCGAACGTAGCCGACACTGTCAACCAACAAATTTAATATAGCAATATAGTCTGTGGGCAATATGGCCGACGTTTTGTCATCAAATTAACACTTTTAAATGCAAAATACGCGACAATCCGAATTTTGCGGATACATATGTTCAACTCAAAAATCGTTATTTTTATACGTTCTTCAATTTGAGACAGGTCTCGTTCGGGTCTACCGTACCCCTGCACGAAATTATTAATATAGATATGAAATTGGGCAGCTTCTCAGTAGTTTTTCATTAAAAAAATTGTCGGCCAGTGCCGACGTTGGCGTCGGGGTGACGATTTTACGTTGACGTCTATGGCCGACCGTGGCGTTCAAAAGGTTAAGCAAGTTTTATCCTGGGATTTCGTTTTATTTTTAGTAAGTGTGTGACACTTTTGTACTTGTAATTCTTGGGTAACAACCGTATAGGATAAAATAATAACTTATACAATTTTTACCATCTCTATAGAAACCAGGGTTGCCTAATAATCAAATAAAAAACTAACTTAATCATTTTCAACTTCAAACCAACTATATTGCCATATTATTATCATTAAACAGTTACATAGCTAATCACAATACAATACGAATAGGGCAAGATAAAAATTCTGAATCTAATCAAATCAACTTACACCTCATTTTTGCCACGGACAGATAAGATTGGACAGAGGGGGCTTAAGGGGGGAAAGAAAACTCACGACCGCAATTGAGGCGATTGATCAGTGCGATGCCGAAATTTTCCCCCTAACACCACAGTTGCTTGTGTTATTAGCCACATTGCCAGTACCAACAGCAACCTGCCGAAAGAAGTATTTCGTTGAAAGATAACAAACTGTATTATGATAACAGATGAAATACATGTCTAACAATAAAAATAACATTAATGAAAAACTAAACGAAAGTAGAAGAATAGGTTGAAGACCAACAGGATAAGAGCGCCTCACTGGTCGGAACTAGCACTAATTATGTCTATTTAGTCTCATTAATAAGCGCCCATGGTTTTTTAGAACAAAAAGCAATGAGTGAACAGGTAGTCAATGAATTTTCAGAAGAAAAAGCTTAATATATAACTGGTTAATACATCTTTTCACAAAATAGTACTGGTCGTAGTCGTTTGGCAATCGCAAAGTTCATATTTGCGAACTAGTGCTTTTTAATTTTCCACTTTCTAGTTGAAAAGTTTTTATGTCAGATAAGATTTTTTTCACCAAGTTATACATTAGCTATTACACATCATCATCATCATGTCAGCCGAATAACGTCCACTGCTGGACATAGGCCTCCCCCAAAGACTTCCACAATGACCGGTCCTACGCCACCCGCATCCAGCGGACATCCACGACGAACGAACTCCTCAAATCTAAAAAGCAAACATATAGTGATTTTTATGTTTTTATCAACAAATCGAGCATTATCATACAAAAATGTGACATTTGATGAAGTGGAACTGCTGATGATGATCAGAACAGAACTCTTCAACGACAAAAAGTTCACGTTTGGCGATTTGTCCTTGTAGCTGTGTTTGTTAAGCAAGTTCTATTTTCACGATTGATTTTTGTCATGCTTGAGTTCTGATGATGGGATCCATTAGGAGTCGAGGGAACTCCTCAAATGTGAAAGGCACACAAATAGTAATTTTAGTATTTTCATGAACTAATCAAGCATTTTCTTTCATAAAAGTGACATTTGATGAAGTGGAACTGCTGATGATGATTAGAACGGAACTCTTCAACGACGCGTAGTTTAAGTTTGGCGATTTGTTCTCTTCGTTTTGTTTATCAAGCAAGCAAGTATTTTTCCATGATTCCACGAGGAATTGAGGGTACTTAGTCTTCTATTATTATAAACATACTTATAGCCCTTTTTATTTTATTGTATGGAATCTAAGAGTGCACCATCTAAGTATAATAATCTTTCACCGGCCTCCCCCATTGAAGTCGGTTTTTTTTTCTTAAAAAATATTACAAAACATATACATCTTTTTAGCAAACAAATATTTTTTTCTACTGTTTCTCTCTCCTTACCCCTTCCTCTTCTTCGACTGCCCTTATTTATTGCACTGTAATTATACTAACACCTAATCGTTTGTCATACAAAAACATATGAGTGTAATTTACTCTAAATAAAATGCTCATTGTTATTACAAACATATTCAAAAGTTATTCAGTTATATATATTTTTTAATATACCTACGTTTAGCTAGACTGTTAGTGTTAGCCTAAGGAATAAATAAATAAATAATAAAATAAAACTTTATTATTTTAAATTGTTAATATGATAATTACTTATTCATTATCCTTAACATAGTATCAATTGTTTTTTTTATTTATTATAATTTGAATATTCTTGCAAATATTTAAAAAAAATGTCGTTTGATATACCTACGCTCACGTACACACGCGCATATACGTGCGGAAATGTCATTTTCGTCCGCTTGCCCTGTGAAAATCGAAATCGAAAAGTACACTGTACTTCGGGTTTTTCGTATTTAGTATGGCTCAGTAAGGAAAGTGTTAATCTAGATCCGTAATATCGAAAACTTTGAGCTCGCCGGGCACCACGCGACAAACTGCGATTTTGGATAGTTCTAAGTCATAAACCGTGCGTCGGACGGTCTTAGAAGGGCGATAGTTTATAGAGCTGCAGATGGTCTTAAATTGTTGCAAATTGAATTAACTTAAAAACGTACTACATTTTACTGCCGACGAACGCACAGTTTATGACGAAAAAGTCCTATAGATTCGCAGTTATTCGCTTGGTGCGCCACAAGCTCAAGTATTTTGATGTTGTAAATTTGGATTCGTGATCAGGGAAACTATAATTACGTGGTGCTTTGCGATTAGCGATACAAAGCCTTTTTAGTGTCGATTTCTACTGGGTTACTATATGGCTCGTGGCAAGGTCTCTCATCAGGATTTATGAAGTAGGTGTGTTTAATGACATATATTCCGCAGTTCCCTCAAAATGTACCTACTACGTATATTGTCTTTGAATTTGCGTTATTGCGTTTTTTGCTAACGAAAAATATGACGCACGCTCGCTTGAAGTTTCATCTGGTTGTGTTGTAGTAACCCGTCCCCCCGTCTCCTTAGAATTTCTTTATCTACTCGTACGTGTTTGATTTTTGCTACTATTTGGCAATGGGTACTATCTTCAGCATACTGCTAATAACTGTTGCCCCCTTTTTTGAGGGTTTTCTGGTGAGATATGATACTATCATGCATTGTGTTTATATATAAATACATGTTATATGAAGTAAAATTAGTGGAGTGGCAGGTAGTTGATTATCGCGAATTGTATTGTGTAATAAACATTATATAAATAAATAAATTATTATTATATACATTTTTTGTGCAATAAAGATAAACTAAATAAATAAATAAGTATGACTGTAAATAGGTATAGGCTTATTCAGGTAGATTACTTAGGTAGGGTCTTATTATATTTATACGAGTTGTAATTTGAGGAAGTGCATTTTAACGACGTTCTTGAATTTGTCCAATTGCACAGAATGTTGACCAGTCATGTGACAAACACCAAAAATAAACCTAAATCCATCACCAATATACGCACTTTAAAATTTATAACATTACTTGCCTGTGCTGTCTGAAAGAATATGGCACAAGCCGCATAATTGAAGGCTGGACGCAGTGCATGGGCTGTAAAAGTTAGGAGCTTGGCCATGAGAGGAGTTAAATAAATTCATGAGTAGAGTCCTTATCGCTCAATAACGACGGGATCGGAATAATAGAAGTTTAGATTTTAAAAGATTATCGTAAATATGGTTATTTCACTATAATCTCAATTAAGGAGATATTTTCTCATGCAACAGATTCTTGTAGATTCGCAATCTTGATCCCGGTATATGTAGGTACATTCTGTTTATTATGTGAGCTGTGTAATAAAGAGTATTTGTATTGTATATTAAACGCACCTCCAAAAAGTAAATTTAAACATAATTTAACTCAAAGTTATTTTATTACTACACATTACCTAATAATAATTTTATTTTTCACATTATGTAAATTTAAAATTAATTAAGTATCAGTATATCCATTAGTTATTTAATAATTTATTAGAGAAATCCTTATTTTTTATCTAACTATAATTCCAAAATGACACGAAGGTGCGTGGCGATTATGGCATTTACCCCCCATGACATTGGGGGAGGCCTATGTCCAGCAGTAGACGTCCTAGGGCTGATGTGGTGTGTGGTGGACACAAAGGTTGGGGAAATTGTCCCTAAAACTATACGCAGTAAAACAAACTACTTACATATTTTCGAAACCGCATAATTTATTGCTACAAATCTAGATGCATTAAACATCGTTATGAATAGAATATTTCGCTTTGTATCTAGTTTGGTTGTCTATGTATGGAGGCGATATCAGAAATAGATATAAAATATTGTTTTTTAAGAGACGTTATCAAAATTATGAAACAAAGTACGTTAAAAGATGCGAAAGAGGCTCTTAATTTATCACTATCTTATAAATGGCTTGTTTTCGCAAGAGATACGCCAAAATAAAGTATTTCGTTTACGTCGCGCTGGATTTCGCCGCTCGCCCTACAATATTCAGTAGAAGGAAAACAGCTATAATTTATGTTAGCTGAGACGGGCATAGGGATCTAAGTGTACATACACTAGAGCGAGAGAGAGAGATGGATAGCAGCTTCGGTTACTTGGTTGACGCATCTTTATACAAATAATTTGATATCCCTAACGGTTGGCCTTTGCTGGCAGATAGCGAAAACAAACTGAATATAATGTTAAGAATATGTATGCGCTTAGATCAGCAGTTGAAAGAGAATATATCTCTCATCGTCCTTTTTAAAGTGGGATTGATTACTTATTAAATACCTACATAAAACCATTTTATAGATGGAGCGGTGGTAGTCGAGTGGCTCTAGGCTACTTTCAAACGGAAGTTTGGTTCAATTTTTGACTCATTCCGTACCTACTATTTGAGTTTTTGGACACTTGGGTACGAAAAGCGGCCGACTTGAATATTGACCGCTTTTCTATGAAGTGCTCGTGGCCTAACAACTCTGGTCCTTTTTTAAATGAAAATAAATTACAGAATTTTTCATGGGCATATTGCCTGAATTAGGAAATGAAATGAATTTTCAAACATACATACAATTGTATAATGTCATTTAAAAAACACTGTTTTAAACACATTACTAAATCGTGTTTTAGTAGGCTGAGGTTAAAAAATTAAATAAAGATCCAACTTTGGATATTCTGGTACTGACAAATAACCAAAACTGCGTTGCGTTGAACTGCGTTGTGGATAAGGTTTGTTCCAGTTTGGTATGATTAATTTTCAAAAATATGTAAATTTTGCCTGACAATGTGAAAAAAAATTAACAAAATATAGTCAACATATGTATGTCTTGTTGGGTCCAAAGTTGATCAGACAGTAAGTTATCAAGGTACAATGATGGTTATTGGTACTGGTATCTACAGTCTCCTAGGACAAAATATTAATAAATCTGAACAAAACTTTAATCAAATGTTGTACATAAAAGCCACTCTCGAAGAGTATTGCAGGTTGCCTTTAAACCGCACCATGAAAACACTATGAAAATAGACTAGCATTACCAAAATCAAACCTACGAATGCATGGAAATAGTCCACACTCCAGATTTATAGATAAATTTAACAAAGGTTTAACGCCATTTAAAACCCATCTGAAATCACACTAAGGTCTTAACCAATGTCTAAGCAATGAAACATTGGGAATTACATATACGTAGTTGTATTTCTTTTTTTATTGTAGACTGACTGTGTAACTAGAATTATCATTATAAGTATTTTAAAACATAATTAATTTGACATGTTATGTGATTTATGTGAAACAAACTAATATAGAATAATTTTAAGTGGATCATATAGTATAAATTACTTTGACCTAATTTAAGGTTCAAGTATTATATGTAATGTAAATATTGGTGATATACAGGGAGGAACAATACCACGGACTTTCCTGAAAGTATGTTGTCATTTAAATAATGTACAGTCGACTTGTAATCATTAGAAACTAGTGTTAGAAAGAAAAACAAAAATCATTAAAATAATGACTTTTAATATGAGTAACAACCCTATTGTTTTAACATTACCATTTCAGTATTTGTATTTTGAAGTGCAACATGTTACTAGCTTTCTTATAAGATAGGGTTGAAACATGCTGTTTTTTAATTGATGTTATACAAGCTATAACTCGAAAACGGTTACGAATATTAATATAGTTTATTTGGCAAAAGTATAGTGCCAAGGATAACCTATTCCCTGTTTACAGGAAAGTCCATCGTTCTGTTCCACACGGTATACGCTCACGTTAAGCCGTTTATTTCGGCTGTTGTTTATGACAGCAGTAAGTAATGAGGTCTAAGTTGCACTTGACAAAGCCTTGATTCCAGACAGAGGGCATTTAGGTACTAGTGGGCGCTAGGCTTGGATAAGAGAAGTAGGCAGTGATCACGGATTTCCATTTGCTACGATCCTGTCATAGAACTTTCGCTTCATGAACGAACTCTCATAACTTATTTCATGCATGCGCTCCGATTTAGGGAACTCTTGACATGGCCTTTCTGCAAAAGTCTTCGCTTTGGTCGGAGTACGTTCGTCGAGATCTTCCCCTTCTAACTTTTCCATTCACTCTTCCTTCATACACTCGTTTTGTCAGTATTCTTTCACCCATCCTCTCCACATGTCCAAACCATCTTAACATACCTTTCTCAATTTTCGTCAATATGTCTTCATCCAGTCCACACCTCCGTCTTATGACGGTGATTCTCACTCTATCTCTCAAAGTAACGCCACACATACTTCTCAACTCTGATGTTTTTTCTGCCACAACTTTCGCTACCATCCATTAGTGTCGGCACCAACGCTCCTCTATGTATGCACAGCCAGCCGCGCCTTTTCTGACACTTTCTGGCTGCTCATAAAGGCGTGAAGTGCCCCAGTCACTCAATTCCCAGTTATCACTCTCCTTGAACAAAGTCCCCAAATACACTAACTCATCCACTAGGTCCATTGACCGCAATTTCACAAACTGTCATACCCTCATCTCTTTCAAACACCATCACTTTCGTCTTGCCTACCTTTTCGCGCAAACGATTCATGCATGCTGGTCTGTAGCTTCTCAGCCGATGACGCTAATAAAACCTGGTCATCGGCGTATAGTATATACATTTTAAAAGCAATCCATTAATTTCCAACCCACAGTCATCGTCTTGCAAACAACTGTCCATATCCAGCCACGGTAACGCCACATATCCCCCCTAACAACCTTTTCATGCTACTACTAACTATTCAGCGTAGGCCCCGTTTTCTCCCACGCAAGCAGTGGAGTCCGCGTAGAGAGATTTCAGAGATTGAACGAGATGACCGCTTACTCCATACACGGACAGTACAGAACAAAGGTCATTCCTCACCACTCTGTCATTAGGCCTTCTCATCCACGCACGTGCAACACAACACATCTTTTGACCTCTGGCGAAATGCTTGGAGTAAAAAAACTGAAAATTATTCGGGTTAAGTTGTTCCTCCGTAAATTTACATGTCCTCTTTAAAAGATATTCCTAGTCCAAATATTTTAGGTGCCTACTGAGCATTTTCACTAGATTCACTCTCAGAAAGAGGAGAATCCAAATTTGTGGTTCATGTGGAAAACTATGCTATCGGTTACCAACTCACGTAGTGCTAGATAAAGTTTGCTACTGAACATGCTAATGTACTTAGCTAGCAATATGGTCATTCATAACCCCTTGTTGCCATCAACCAAACCACATGTTATTTTAATTTCTAATCATTCATTCCGATTGCAGGTACTGGGTGTCTGGCCAGTGGAGTAATATGTAAAAATAGACTGCGGTTGACAAGTGACTCGGAGCCGCAGTCCGCCCGCCGTCAGCCATCATGGGCAAGAAGAACTCTAAACTCAAACAGGACACCATCGACCGACTAACTACGGCCACCTACTGTAAGTAACCTGACACTTTTGTATATGTATATGTTTTGATTATATTCAGAATACGAAATACCGCGTAATTCGGCATTTGCAGGATTTGAATGTTTCATTATGAATTTCTTCGTTAAAAGAGATAATATTTCGTTGAAGAAATTGGGTTTCTGAATAATTTTATTAAATTAACATAGTAAGTACAATTTCACTCAACCATGTTCAACCATGTAACGGTACGGTCGGCAAATAAATTGATTGATTGATTGATTGTAAATTTTTCAAATATTTATCAGCAGAATATAGCGAGACTAATGTTGTATTCAACAGGATATGAAAGAAAACAAGTCACAGCACTAAGTCATGTCACAGGCACCCTTTTCAATCCTCTTAGGGGATTAATTTTCAACGTCGGTAAAATTGCTGTTACCTATTTATTTACATACTAGTAGCACACATGCTTCGGTATTGTAAGTAATTGTTTGATAATTACATACACACCTTGACGCCTGTTTAATCTTTTGAAGGGCTTTGTTTATAATAATAAAATTTTCTTGGAGGTAGTTTGTAAAACAGTATTGTTTTAAGTTTTTCTTTATAAACATATTCACCACACAAACCAAAAAGGGGGTGGAAAATTTGTGTGGTGAATATGTTTATAAAGAAAAACTTAAGACTTAATTTCTTTAATATAAAACTACTTTCAACGTGTTTATAAATTGTCCTCAGACGTGGAATTTATAAACACGTTGAAAGTAGGTTTATATTAACGAAATTAAGTTGTAGCCCGGCTAGCCGGCGGGTGTGTAATTAAAACTAACTTGAAGTATGTACAATAAAATGTAATCAAAATAAAGAAATATATACAAACAAAATGGGATCAGCTTGATCAGTCAGTACGGAGCTATTTACGAACTAAAGTCACTGGTCTGAGTGGTGGTCCTTAGTCCCGATGGTTGAGGTCGTAGAAAGTGATAGGCTCGGTAATTTCTTCAAAGCAGCGCGCAGCTCGGACGGATATATTTACATGAGCGGCGATGTACGGTGGAAGAAGCCGTCCGAAGAAAAGTTGCCAAGTATAAAGGGCTGCAAACAATCCTATTTCTTAGCACAGGTTCAAACCTATCCGAGCCTCATATAGTCTAGAGGCCAGTGACGGCTAAATGAGGCTTGGATTAGATTTAACAAACGACAAGAAATATACACAATCATATCATAAACTTATACACAACAATGTGGTCCGTGGTCGCTTACTATGGGCCTCATAAGAAGGCTCAAAGTCACCCAAAGGGCAATGGAGAGAGCTATGTTGGGAGTTTCTCTGCGTGATCGCATCAGGAATGAGGCCATCCGCAACAGAACCAAAGTGACCGATATAGCCCTCCGAATCGCTAAACTTAAGTGGCAGTGGGCGGGGCACATAGCACGTAGAACCGATGGCCGTTGGGGCGGAAAGGTTCTCGAATGGCGACCACGTACCGGAAGGCGTAGCGTGGGCAGGCTCCCCACACGGTGGACTGATAACCTGATGAAGGTCGCGGGTGTCCGCTGGATGCGGGTGGCGCAGGACCGGTCATTGTGGAAGTCTTTGGGGGAGGCCTATGTCCAGCAGTGGACGTCTTTCGGCTGACATGATGATACACAACAATTACCTGCATAAGAGGCAGCCCTTGTATGAAACTAAGTATTTATACAATATTTACACGATTAAACTTCCTGACATGAATTGTACATTGATAATAAAAAACTATAACTGTAGTAAGTTGAAAAGAGTGATTAATTATTTTCCAGTAAAATCCTGAGGTAAAATCAAATAGATTTTGAATGCGAACAGCACATTTTTCAGGGAAACTCCGCCAGGCAAACAAAAGACGCTCGTGAAAAAAATCTACTTCTTTTTATTGCTTGACCAGTACGCTGGCGTCTGCACCGCGAAGGTTTTGTCATGTTACAGAGTCTTAATTAAGAATGACTTGTTCCGCATACAATCTTTATACCCATTATAGAACCTATTTAGAGACGAATTTTTTTAGGGCGAACATAGTTAATCTTATAATTTAAGGAGCGTTTCTACAAGATATTCATACAATCTTTTAACCCTTTCTTAGGAGACAAATAGCTTGAAACGCTGAAATTATTAAAATTTTAATATTTTAAGTTTCTCATAAATAAATGCTCCTAACATATAGTCTCAAAGTCTTCTTTATCCGTTTAGGAGATGAATTTTCTTAAACGCTTAAATCAGTTTCTTTTGTATTTTTATAGTAACCTTGCATTTAAGTTTCAAGTCACTCTCATTTAAAAAAAATATTGCTCCCCGTACAAACAATGCTCCCCTATTTAACCGTTTTAGGGGTCGAAATACACAAGTTACAGTGTAAATTTCAAGTCCCGGCCGTTAGGGCTGTGCGGTGATGAATCAGAATCCTTTTTTTTATTGTAAATGTGATTGCGTTTGACCTTAGTCTAACCCAGGGGTTCCCAAAGTGGTCCAGGTGGACCCCCAGGGGTCCACAGGAGACTCGACTGGGGTCTACGTTGACGTGACAAAAAAATGGGGGTGCACAATTCGTAAGTGGGGGTTCACGAAAATGTATCTGGTTTCGATAGTAAAGAACGAAAACAGATATTATTTTTTGTGTTATTTTTATAGCCTGGTTGACTGATAAATACATGACAGCTTTATTACTATTTTGATTTTTGACATCTATTCACATTCAATTAGATTAGATAATAAAATTAACCAATCAATTCTCACTTTTTTTTGCAAATCTGTTAAGGGGAGGTCGTCAAGCGAGTTAGCGTTTTCGAGTTTTCTAAAAACAACCCGAAACGTAGAAAAAGGGTTTTAAAAATTTGAAAAAATTCTATGTTTTACTTAAGGATTTAGTCTAGTCAAAGTTGCACTCAGATACACGATCTAATGAACTTCGCTCGATAGAAAGAGACCCCAAAGTTACTCCTTTTTGTAAAGCATTTACAATCTGACGACTAAACTATTGATGTTTTAAATAAAGTTTTTGAACTAAACTAAAACCATTCAGTATTTCTAGACATTTTTGCAGAATTTAAAAAGATAAAATGATTGTATGAATTAATATGTTTAAATACCTACGAAATGCGCGAGCGCGGAGGCTCGGCAGGCCCGATCAGTCGCGCGCTGGCGCTTACAGACAACGGACCTGTGTCAGTTTTATCCGCGACAGTTTCGTGCACCAAACAAGCAGTTTTTGACGAATTTATATAATGGTTGCAAATTATTTAAGAAGGGCAATAAAAACCCGAATGAAAAAAGGCATAATTATTAACAAATAAATTATGGTCATAGTGCCACAGTATAAAAATGACAGTATAACAACTGAACTGAACCCCTCCAGAAATGTAACCAAAGTTGGTAAAATTATAAATGAAATGCTTATTACCAGAAATTGTAGATATAGTAAGAGATCTACGAGTACTGCTTTGCACTTGAATATTTTTGTAAGCTGTGAGCTTCAACACATTAATTCCGGCCGTCTTTTTTTTAATACCACGTCAGTGGCAAACAAGCGTACGGCCCGCCTGATGGTAAGCGGTCACCGCAGCCTATGGACGCCTGCAACTCCAGAGGTGTCACATGCGCGTTGCCGACCCTTTTAAAATTTATACACTTTCTATCTTTCTAGCTAATCTTCTTTTATAAGATCTACCCATTTCCAGGTAGCTACCGTGGCAAGTTTGGTATCATTTTATATACCATATTGATTCTTTTGTCATCTTTATGTAAAAATCATTTCTGATATTTATTTTTTAAAAATACGGTAACCTTTCGCATAAATAGTAAAAAAGTAAAAACTTCGCAATGTTTTTTATGCTTTCAGAGCTAATAACTTTTGATGAATAAATTAAACCACCAAAAAATATTCTGTCTGTATTTTATGTGTCACTCTTTAGGGGAGGCCTATGTCCAGCAGTGGTCGTCCATCAGCTGATATGATGATGATGACGATGACACGCACACGACAAATAAATATAACACCCTGTATAAATATAACACAAAAAGATACAAAATTGCATGACCTATTAAACAAATCGAGTAGAGAGGTATAAGACATATTTCTTAGGTTCTTAGGTTTCATAGATTAAATAACGAATTTCAGGGTTGTACTATGAATTCTGTTTTTTTTTTCATTATAATGGATCCTACCGTAAGTTCGACTTTCAATTATTTATTTACTACCTATTTATTAAAAAATGATATCAATGACATACTAAAGTTTAATCATAATTAATGCATTTCTTAAGTCCAAATACAGTTATATTTCTATACTGTGACCAGTATGAAGCTAGCGGGGTCATCCGAGTTCACAGTCGCTTCGTCCGCGCGGGCTTGTTCACGCACCGCCAGGACAGCGCTAAATACCTACTCTCGCAGGACTAGAGGGCCTTAATTCGTGATTGTAACTCAGCCGCAACGAAAATGCTCCTGACTTAGGTAATCTTCACATTTTTTGCCGGATTTTGGGAATATGGTAGAAATGTGGTGTAGGGGTCTACCACAACCAGTTAACTTTTGAAAGTGGTCTATGAGAAAATAAAGTTTGGGAACCCCTGGTCTAACCTGATGGAAAATTAAGATAAGGTCTTAGATGGAACACGCTCACCCAGAAGATGCCTATCACTCTTATCTTAGGTCATATGCTTCCGGAAATACAGACGCCGGAAGAGAATTCCAAACTGAAGCAGTGCGAATCAGAAATGATTTCTTAAACCGCGAGGTGCGGCATAGAGGGAATTCGACTACGTGTGGGTGAAATCCCATACGGCGCCTAGTACTCCGATAAAGAAAAGTCGAAGGGGGGATCATGAAGCTCAGCAGTACACTCTCCAAAATACAACCTATAGAAAATTGCCAGACAGGCGACCCTACGGATTCAGTAGGTATATCATAAGCTACTGTTTCGTACCGCTGTTGGTGAGATGAAAAATAATCTTGTTTAGTGCTGAAACTTTTCAATTACGAGTATTTACGACATGCATTGTCACTCTATCCGGCAATAAATATTGCACACCGGTCTTTGGAAAGAAATAATTGGCTGTTTGCGATGATTTCTGAGTTATTAAGTTGTTGTTATAGCGGCAACAGAAATACATCATCTGTGAAAATTTCAACTGTCTAACTATCGCGTTTCTTGAGATACAGCCTGGTGACAGACAGACGGACGGACAGACAACGAAGTCTTAGTAGTAGGGTCCCGTTTTTACCTTTAAGGTACGGAACCCTAAAAAGTACGTAAGTTAATTTTTTGCTCCTATTACAGTCCACAACCTGTATAAAACAATTAATTTATGTCATGTACGTAAAGTTTGGATATCTATATAAGTAGAGAGCGGTTACTAGAAAAAGGATAGTGAAATAACTATGTATTCTTTTATTACTCTGTCGGCTTCGGTTACAAATTATTTAAATAAACATTGTAACTTAAGTCGCGTGACTTAACTCCTACAGGTTTTCCTATTCTTAAAGATGCTATCGTACAATTTAAAGTTGGGCTTTCAACCACTCTATATTATATATTTTCATCTAATTGCGACCTTACTGTATTGCACCTGTCAACGACTGACAAATAACACATAGACAGTGTGCGACAATGCTCTACGAAGCAGAAATTAACCGAGTCTCTTTCTAATGACCGGTTTACAATATTTATCGCCGGATACTGTACTTTCTTCATAATCAAAGTCCTGCTAGGTATAAGAGTTAAAAAGATTTTTATCTTTATGAATCAATAGTTGTTGCAGAGTGACTATGATTTTAAAAAATAACGCCAATATTCATAAAACTTAACAAACCTCTGTTAACTAAAATTTGTTTTGACCTTTTCTCATAAACATAACTGACAAAGTGACAAATAAGGACAAACGAACTTTTGCGGCTTGTTAGTTAACTAATATAGGCTTGTATTGATGGACATTTATGTATAAGGGGGTTAAACTTTCGCTTAAGACGCTGAATAGAGCTAAGTTGCCATTTTTAAAAGATGATACAACAAAAACCATTTGTTTTGGTAAAAAAATAAAAATACACGTTAATATTCATTATGTTTCAAGGGGTGTGGACGATTCCAAAACAAGATATAAGAAAATCGGCTAGATCGAAATAATCGCAAAGCTCTATATATTCTATTTTAAGCTCTATTTTTTTAAACTGAAACATGTATAATTGAAAACAAAGTTGCGACATATTCAAACCTAAAGCATAGACGATTTATATTACACATGTGGTGAATATATTAAATTTTATGGTTAAATTTCTGATTATCTGCTGGTAAAGCAGGTTTATAGTTTCTCTTTCACTCCGGCGCAATTAGCCGCAGACAGACATAGCCAAGGTCATTGGCGCAGCCTTTTAACGAAAAGTAATGGGTTTTTCACGATGGTGAACGATCCATTAAAATTTTCTTTGTGTGAAGGGTTGATCCTGCTCAGGTCTCCTGAATTACCTGTATAGTATGGGTCACAAACAAACCGTAGCACTTGATGGTATAGTGAATGAGTTGAAAAGTCGCGCGCAATAGATATATGGCGCGATGCGCATCTAGCGCGAGCGGGACTCAATGCGGCTAGTCCGCGCTGAGTGCCACCACATCCACTAGTGAAAATCGATTCGTCAGCCATGCTCCGGTCCATTATTACTCGGTGCACCGCTAGAATAACTGAGACTGGGACCACGTTGTTAACTGCTAATGGGATATTATTGTACACAAATTTCGCTTCGGGGTACGTTTTAATTTTAAACTTTCAGCAGGAGTTTTCAGACGCAGTGAGTATTCGGAAATATATTTTTTGTTTCCATGCAAATCTGTATAGTATCCAGTTGATTTGAGCTTTTTAAATTAATATATCCGGTATTTGCTAGCAGTTCTGTGAATAATTATAATAAAATATGTCGGCCTCTTTAGCCTCGTTGGTAGTGTCATTGCCTCCGAAGCTAGAGGTCCCGGGTTCGATTCCCGGTAAGGGCATTTGTTTCTGTGGTGAGCAGAGACATTTGTTCCTGAGACTTGGATGTTTTCTATGTATTTAAGTATATATCTATTAAATATGTCGTCGTCTAGTACCCATAACACAAGCCTTATTGAGCTTACTGTGGGACTAGTTCGATTTGTGTAAAAAATGTCCCCTAATATTTATTTAAAAAAAAAATATTTATTATTTATTTATTTTGAATAGTACCTTAATGGCGATGAGTTTTACTTAGATTAAATTCGGCCAAGAGCATGTCGGGCCATGCTCAGTGTAGGGTTCCGTGGTTGCCCAATGAACTTACTTAAAAAAATCAATAACAAGCAAAAGGGAATACTATCTTAGTGTTTCATACGTCTTTTACTAAGAAGGGAAGACTTTTTACGATAACTCAAAAACGGCTCAACTGATCATGTCCATAATTCCCATAATATTCATCATCATCATCATGTCAGCCGAAAGACGTCCACTGCTATAGGACATAGGCCGTCCCCAAAGACTTCTACAATTAAGTACCGGTCCTGCGCCACCCGCATCCAGCGGACACCCGCGACCTTTACCGAGTCATCAGTCCTCCATGTGGGGGGCCTGCCCACGCTACGCCTTCCGGTACGCCGTCGCCAATCGAGAACCTTTCCGCCCCAACGGCGATCGGTTTACGTGCTATGTATGTGCCCAAAAATATTCGTTTATCAAAAAAATTATTGATGAAACCAGTATTCATTTTTGTAAAACCTATCCAACAACACCCCACACCGTAGGGTTGAAGCAAAAAAGAAATCCCCTCTTGACGAGTAGGGGAGGTACCCCTAAAAAAATATTTTTTAGACTTTAAATTACTGCTTTGTAAGTTTTATTAATTTATACGTATATCCATACCTAATTGCAGCTTTCTGGCACTAACAATCACAGAGCAAAGCCTCGGACAGACAGACATGACGAAACTATAAGGGTTTCTAGTTGACTACGGAACCCTAAAAAAGGAAAGTTTAGAAACATACTCATCCAGTCAAGAGCAAATGTAGATGATCATTTTTGTACTTTGTCGCACTAACGTGATCATACTGCGACAGTTGGGATGCGTCAAAGTAGTGAATGTGGCAAGGTACTAAAGTGATATGTCCACTTTTGCTGTTGTCTGTACCAAATACGCGCATGGTGACTGACGGTGTAGGTACTTATCTACTTTGAAGGTTTAGGTTGGAATCGAAATTGGAATAAAGACTCAATCTGTGGATAAACATCAAAATTGTGTGGGCTTATATGGGGCGAGACTCCGTTCTTATTCGGTCGAACTGTTTCGTAAGGCTTTGTATTTTATTCCTACGTATTACATCCTTTGAATAGAAGCGCCATAATTATGTTGATGACGCCGGATTGACGAGCGAGCGTAGCCCCTAAAATACCATTTACTGTCTAGGCACCATAAAAGGTTTGAGTTGTATTTTTATGACTATTAAGGTTTAATTGTGATAAATCGGTGTGGTGTGTAAGTAAGTGGTCGCGTGACCGCGCTACTCTACCACTACGAGTAAGTTATGAAGTGGGAGCCACGCCTCCTTCCTCGTGATTCAGTAATCGCGAGACCTTAACGGACTCCCACAAAAATAGCTTACGATAAAAAGTAATCCACTTTCATTTATTTTCTACAACACCATTATTAATGTTTTGTGCAGGTGTGTTTGTTTTAATCTTATTACTTATTCAACACATTTGCTTGTGACACGGCTACTTTTAGGCTTTAGGATAATCAAACACGCGTGCTGTTGTAACCACAGGAGGCCAATTCTCGGGCCGTTCGAGATGATGTCTATCCATAATGATCTCGATTGACGCAATGTCTATTGAAAATCTCACCTAAATGTCGAACACAGCGAAATTTCTTATTCTAGGGCACGATCAAAATTAATTATGTCGAATGACGATCTCAATGTCTATTGTACGAGTAATACGCGTTCCGCTTTTTTTGAGTGTGTTAGTTTACAATTGAGTGTATGTTAATAAATCATTTTATAAGTTTTCCACTTAATTCAATATATATTATCTTATATTAAAAACCAAAGTGTTATTAATTTTTTAATAATCTATACATAATTATGCTTATTTATCACCTCAAACATATTTACGAGTATTTGCTCGTTTATTTACTTACGTGAAATGGAACGCATATAAACTGTTTTGACTTGACAGTTTTGAGTATAATACCAGACGTCGAGGGCCATACTAGCTCTCTACTGGACCTTCTGCTGACTTCACGTCCGGACGGGTATTCCATCTCAGTGAATGCGCCACTCGGCTCATCCGCTCACTGCCTCGTCCGGGCACAGGCACCATATGTGCGACGGGAACCACCACGGTCAACCAGCCTAAGGCGCATGTGGCAGTAGTTATAGGTCAGCAGACTGGGATGGACTGCGTGAATTTTACGCATCGTACCCGTGGAGGCAGCTCTGTTTCACATCAGAAGATCCAGATTCCTGTGCAGCCGCTGTCACTGAGACGATCCTGGCGAGTATGGAATGTTTTATTCCCTACTTGCTGATAGCTGCAGGAGCGAAAAAGTGGCCTTGATTTAATCGGCCCTGTAAATATGCTAGAGCACATAAGCAGGCCGCATACAGGGCTTGGACCAAGGCTAAAGCTAGTAAGGATCCAAACTTATCTGATGTGAAATGCAAGTTAAACGCTGCCTCAAGGTCTAGTAAAAGAGAATTTGCTAGAGCTAAATTCAGTTTCATCGGCAGAATTGGCGAGATATCCCTCCGGAAGTCGCGCCTTCTGGTCGCTCGCCAAAGCTGCCGAAGGAAACTTTTTGTCAGTCGTCTTTACCACCACTGCGAACTACAGCTGGAGACCTGTCCCACAGCGCAAAAGAGAAAGCCGATCTACTGGGCACCCTCTTTGCCTCGAACTCTACTCTGGACGACGATGGCAGCGCCATACCTCCTGCTATCTCTTGGTGACATATTCTATGCCCGAAATTAGTTTTTCGCAAAGGGATGTCCGGAGGGAGCTGTTGTCCCTAAACATCCACAAGTCGAGTGAGCCGGACGGCATACCAGCAGTGGTGCTCAAACTTTGTGCTCCTGAGTTGTGTCCCGTGCTAACGCGACTGTTCGCGCTCTCATACCACAAACGGCAAGTTACGTCTTCATGGAAGACTGCCCTCGTGCACCCTGTGCCTAAAAAAGGGGATAGATCAGACCCATCGAATTACAGGCCTATCGCTATCACCTTCCTGCTCTCCAAGCTGATGGAGCGAGTCATCAACACAAAGCAAAAGGATAAAGAAGCCATGTTGCTGACTTAGCGGGGCGGTATCAGCATATGTCGTTTGTTTTTTGACGTGAGCTCAATGGTGTCGCAGAGATTTCCTCGTTTACGAGATATTTTCAGTATTAAATACATTTGTATAATGGTAATTATCATGCGCAAAGTAGAGCAGTACTGCATTTATATCGTCTCGCTTCCTTTCCATCTCACCCCGCCAGGAAGCGCTAATTTATATTTAGTGGCGCATTTTTTTTATTATTCGTATGGCATTTATTTTCGTACCGAGAGATCTTCGAGAAGACAAGTACGGTTGCCAGTTGGTTGCACTGCACTGTTAGAAGTTCTCAAGCCACCCGAAGGCCTCTAACTTGCCTTAAGACGGCGCAGTACGATCGGTGTGGATCGGTTCTCCATACAAAAGTATTTAGGCTCTCATTTTAAAACGCCATGCTAGAATAACATGAAACTTTGTATACATAATGGGATCCGGCATACCTAGGTCGGAAATTACTTTCTGTTGCTAGAAATTGAAAATGAAAAAAAATTGAGCGGTTTTTTGAGTTTTTTACGGCTTGTATGAAAACCTTAATAATCATTGTATTTTTTCGCCATTATAATTTCAAGCAACAAAAACTAATTTCCGCCCTAGACAAGCTGGATCCCATTGTGTATACAAAGTTTCATGTTATTCTAGCAAGGCGTTTTAAAATGAGAGCATAAATACGTTTGTATGGAGAACCAAACGTACTGCGCCCTCTTAACGACTGCTGTCGTAGACAGCAGCCGGGATCAACGGCTTAACGTGCCTTCCAAAGCACGGGAGCGCTCATTTAGTAACCACTCAAAGCGGTCACCCATCCAAGAACTGGCCTGGCCCCACTCTGCTTATCCTCGCATACCGCACGCGGTACGCGGGCGCCGCTGGGCCACGAGCGCTCCTGTGTACGCAACATAAAACCGGCACTAACTCGACTGACGGTTGACGCTGACAGTTTTCTCTTATCGTGCCGCCTCCTCACCCGACAAATCAGCAAGTTACCTACTCGTAAGGCCATGGTCTGTGGTTGAATGACATTAGTGAAGTTTCTATGTAATAGTTCTATTTTTGTTCTTATATTTCTTCATTATTTAATATAATAAAAAAACATTATTATTCTTATATATTGTGTACGGGTGCAACGTTTTGTAATGGGGGAGTAGGCCTTTCTAATGCAGGTATATCTGGTGTATCTAGCATGACCAATGCCTTTCGAGCCTAAATCTGTGTATGCAACTGTACATAATCAGGAATTAAAACACTTGAGTGATCTTATTATAAAACCACACTCGTGTTTTAATGCCTCTCATTACATTATATAAAAGTTGCATAAACTACTATAATGATTACCCAGTTATGTAAGCAACAACTACAGTCATACTACTACTTAAGACTTACTCTGAAGTAATGTGGCAGCCCATTGGGGTAGCCCAAAAGTCCAAAACTGCATGTGTGTTTTACAACAAAACATTAGTTTAATTAATGTGTCACTAGTTACTCATACTCGTCTTAAACCTATTTTAACCATGTTTAGGACAGCTGCGCGCGGGATAAAGTGATCCAGGCACTGACAATAATAATGACGAGAATAATACTGTCATTCCTGAGTACAACATAACTACTATATTCATTTAACTACACACTACAAAAATATCCAGGTACAAAGTCGTATCGTATCTATTTCGGTTGCACAAAATACTTACTCAAATTCTTTTGAAAATATTTTTTCGATTAATTTTCCCAACAAAATTTAGATCGAGCTGTGAACTTAACTGCCACCTTATTGGAATTAGAATCATCCATCATGCTCATTTATTTCCAATAAAGTGAGAAATAAAGCTCGCGGAAGCTTGATCCTTGTTCTGAAGTAATTGCAGTGTTCGCCAATAAGCGACGAAGTTGGTTTTATAGCAAAGTTAAGTGCGTAAGTTGGCCGGGCGGCACCGTTTGGGCTGTAGCGAGCTGATGGCGGCTCCACATTCGCGCCCCCGGCCACGCGTCTTACGATGTCATTTTTATTGTCTTTCCTTGATTACACACTTATGCGATGACTTATTTGAGAGTGGCACTCCATTAATTTAATCAAATATGTTCAACTATCACGACTGTTTACATTTGTTTGTTACGTGTAATCACTGAAGCTTGAAACGCACAGAACGGCGCGGGGCGGTGCGGGGCGGAGGCGGTTATGAATTTTAGATTTTTCCGAAACAACTATCAAGTGTCGATTACTGCTTCATATGTCACACACGCCGCCTCCGCACCGCTATCCCGCTCGGCGTTTTGGTGCGACGTCCCCCGGACCGCGTTCGCTCTGTGCGTTTCTAGCTTGAAACTACTTGCCCGATTTCGAGACTTTTTACGATAACTCAAAAACAGCTTAACTAATCGTATCCGCTAAAGTTTTCGTCGAAAGTCATTATAAAGCTTTACTTTCATGATTGTTTTCATATTTTTTGGCCCCATAGCTAAGAAGTTAGACCCCCTCCTCTAACTGGGGGGCACATGTTTTTCTTTTGGAGTGACATTTCCGAAAATATTCACTTTATAAAAAAAAAATGATGAAGAACTCTATTTATTTCGGAAGACCTATCCAACAACACCCCACAGTCACCACACCATAGAGTAGAAGCAAAAAAGAATTCTTTCATCCCCACTTTAAGTGTAGGGTAGGTACACTAAAAAAAAATTTTTTTATGTTTTATTTTACCACTTATTCAGTTTTATTGATTTGTACATGTACGAGTATGTAAATCAATACCAAATTACAGCTTTCTAGCACTAACAATCACAGGGCAAAGTCTCGGACAGGCAGACGGACAGACAGACGGACAGAGAGACAGATGGACGTGGCGAAACTATAAGGGTTCCTAGTTGACTACGGAACCCTAAAAACCGGCCTAGTGCGTGTCGGGCCACGCCATATGTGGGGTCCCGTAGTTGTTCAGTGCCCATCCGTTAAATTATGCGGACCTTAAAAATCCGCTAACTTATATTTGCTTACGGTAGGAATATTTACATCTCAGGTGTCTTAAATCCCCCACTACGCTCGGGATTCCTTGCTTCGCTCGGTGAACACTACAATATACAATTTTAATACAATAATAACACAATATGTATATATGAAAAAAACTTTATTTCTTTAACCACTACAAATCTTATGAGTGGTGTGTCCATATACAGGGTGGAAATGAGTATACCGATAGATTTTAACAAACGATTCTAGTGCCTATATGGAAAAAAAGTTAATAAATCTCAAGGGTAACACGCCTTAATTATGTGACGTCACCGGACACACAAGCACACACGCAATACGGAAGTGGTAATATCAGTCTTACCTGACATCTGCCATAATTTTGACTACAAGTATTTTGTAAATAAAAGTTTAAACAGCAAAATGTTTTTATTAGGTATTGAGAGGAGAGGAATGAATGTTAAGTCTAATGGTGGATAGCGATTGCTGTGTACCAAACTAAGATACAATTATATACACTCATACTTTTGCGTAAGATATCTTTCATCAGAATCAGTAATACTCAAAAGTGATCAACTTATTATTACTAGCTTGGTCTTTAGTTTTACTTCTGTTCTCTACTAAAATGTCGGCAAATGTACAAACCCAAAAAAAATTTTTGGTGAATAACGTAATGGGCGTTAATCAGATTTTAAACGTCGGGAGTCGTTCGTAAAGTGTGAAGTTTTCTTTATCTATCATGCACTCTTTAGAGTAAGGTTTCGTTCACAAGAAAGTACTATCGTTAATTTTTTTTTGTTCCAGAATTTAAATAAGTTAATGAGGCAGTTTTGTACCCATGTTGATATAACATTATTTACTCGTAATAACGCCAGGAATCTATGGTTAAAGTTTGTCGGTATACTTCTTCCCACCCTGTATATATATGTGTCTTTTTGTTATACATAAAACATAGCAAACTCAATAAGGCTTTTGTTATGGATGGGTACTATACACGACAAAATATTGGCTGTGACAAACGGACGGACGAACGAAAAGACACACGACAGGTCCTGTCCTATAAGGGTTCCGTTTCTTCCTTATGAGGTACGTAGCCCTAAAAAGAAATTAGAGGAATTGAGTCACCAAGTAACGGTTAATCTTCCACTTGTAGCCATAGATTTTTTTTAAATATTCATTTTCAGAATAAGCTTCGTCACATTTGAACTCTATTTTAATGCGGTTAAGGTCGAAAAGTGACGAACCTTTTCATTGCGCGACAATACCTTGCTCGTATTTTTCTTTTACGTACGTATGAAATTATGTATTTTTTTACAAAAATCTTGTTTTAAGCAGCCACTATTGCAAATGTTTGCGTGCGAGCGAGCGAGACAAAATTTTGGGGACGATCGAGGCATATAAATCATATAATACTCTATACTCGACTATGTAACGTACTTACGCGCTTTCAACCAAGCTATTGCATGGCTAGCCATATATTGGCCCCTAGATTCATTACAACATATCTTGATGGAAATCGCACTGGTTCGTCAACATTGAATATCAAACAGCTACCGCCTCATATGCAATTTAAGTTTCCTTTGTCAACTCGATAACTCGTATTACGAGTAGGTATATTTAACCTAGTTTCGCAGTAGTTACACAATGAACTATACGAGTACCTATACATAAAAAGTTGTTGCTGAACTTGTCTTCCTCTGTTTAATTTCTGCTCAAAGGGTAACTGGAAGAGATCCGCTAAACGTATAAATCCGGCTTTGTTTTAGCCTTTAACTTTGGACAATTTTATGTTTTATTATTATGTAAACAATACCTACATGGTTTTACTACAAGTACTACTTAAACTAGTACCCTATCATCATAATTTCAGTAAAGTCTATCACTTTTATCAGGAAATCTTAGAAGGATCTCGTCGATAAAACAAGTACGGATAGTTTATGAGCAAACTCTGAAACCGGACGAAACATTGAAGTAGATAACAGAAAAAAGTAAAGACAGTACGTAAGTAGGTACTTCATTTTAAACGTTTATTGTTGAGATGCTTAACTTGAACAACACTCGTATTATCTTAGACGACTGTTCGGGGAAGTTTACTAATTTGGCTTCTTACTCTAACGTTATTAGGTATAAAGTATAAATGTATAAGGTAGATTTTCTATTCCCTAAGCAAATAATAGGTGGTCAGATTTAAGAAGGTAGAATAAATCTAAATCAAATATTTATTCTGCAAATAGGCCACAAGGGCACTATTACATGTCAAAACGTGAATTATACAGTTAAAAAAACTGACAATAATAATAATGACATCAAAACTATACTGGTTAACAAACGTATGTTACACGATAAAAATAAACTTACAAGGTAATATTAGGGACGGGATACAGTGTCTGTCCAAATAAAGAAATAGTATGTAAAATTAATTTTATATCTCAGAGATGTACATGGTATCCAAGCGTCCAAATACGGTTAATAATTATTATTCCAAAGTCCTTAGAGATGTACAATTGTACACGGTCACTAAGTGTCAAAATTAAAATAAGTAACTAATGAAATCAGCACTAATTTAATAGTTACAGATGTATAAGGATTCTGCATCAATAACAATTAAACTAATCCAGAACAAGAATGATGTCTCTCGTCAATCCAAAATAAAATTACACTAGTATGAAGGTATTACTATGCCCTTGCAAGCAGAACATATCAGACTCCACAAACAGCACCCGATCACGAGTATGACGCGTATCTCAGCCATACGAGAAATAAATACATACGACAGCCATACGAGGAATAAAACAGAATACACAATCTCGGGCCGTCCTACTTAATCGCATTTCTTAATCATTACGTGACGTATTCTGGTCTAGGCGAGGAGGAGGTCAGGGCGGATAGGGTGGGCCCGTAGCTCATCTTCTATTGTCTCGTTCCGTCCCGTGTAATCGACTCGCACGTCCCTAGAACAATAAGCTCGTAGAGGGCACAACGTGCTCGCTACGTGTCTACGCGACCAAACACAAAGAAGGCTTTCTCGGTGCTTGTTAACCAAGCTTACTCGTATACAACGTACAACGCGCACCGGGCATTGTACAGTCGCCATCATGTATATTAGCAGAGTTCAGGATGTGGAAACATAATAATGCTTTGACAACAGAATCATGTTAAGAAGTTTTGTGAGCACCTTGTTCGCTCCTAGTCCTATGTATCTGATGGCGACTGTACTTACAGGATAGATAGTTAGGTATCAGTGGTGGTGAAAAAGGCCATGTCAGTTTTGAATCTTGATGCCATTTAATATACCATAAATTTCCTTTTTGACCGAGTGTAAAGAAGGTCTCCGTTTCAGCTTTAAAAAAAGCTTTCGTTTGTCCTGCCGGTGGATTTCCGGATTTGCCGCTGTTTTTCTCTACAGGGCACAATTCTCAACCGATTCTCGTGAAATTTTGCTAGCAGGTTTGATAAAATATACAGATGTTTTTTCGAGTCAGTATTTTAAAAAATAAATATTTGAAAAAAAAACGCGGGTTCTAAAGCTCACGGAGCGACTATTTATTTTAATCTCAATACTCAATAATATCATTTATTGCATTCCACAATGTTAGTTTATAGACTATTAGGGTATTTTATTTTATAATAACGTAAATAGACTCCATCCTCATTGCTTATAGCAGTTATAGCCCACTAAACTGTGAGAACTATACGACTGTACCTCTGCGATACGAGTATACCTCTCCATACCATTGTCAGCAGCTTTTTCCGTTTTATTGTATTAGTGCAGTGCTTGTTAAAGGTAAGTAAATGCGGTATTAAAAACATGTATACGAAGACAAATAAGAAGGAATGTGATCGTCTAATAACAGGTGCCTACCTACTACTAAAATGATCAAAATTATAGCCTAGTTGGTTGTGATCCCGCCTACGGAGCTAATGGCCCGGGTTCGAATTCTGGTCGGAGCATTAATTTGTGTGATGAGCACGAAAAATTGTTCCTGAGTTTTGGATGTTTTCTATATATTTAAGTACCTACCTATTTATCTATCTATACATATAAGTATGAATATCGTCGCCTATAGAGCCCCTATAGCTTCGCTTGAG
The DNA here is from genome assembly GCA_905163555.1 of Notocelia uddmanniana. Lineage (NCBI taxonomy): Eukaryota > Metazoa > Arthropoda > Insecta > Lepidoptera > Tortricidae > Notocelia > Notocelia uddmanniana. The sequence goes on from LR991052.1 coordinate 51,485,050, forward strand.
TTTGGAACTAAGTCGATTTGTGTAAGAATCTCCACAAATGTTTATTTATTTTATTTATATTACAACTCTTAAATATTATCTAAATATAAAAATTAAATAAATATCTACTGTGTCATATTAGTGGCTTGGTATGGCACTCAAGCGGGACTAATGTTACGTATTCATAATAATGTAATCCCACCAAAAAAATTCATGTAAAATGTTGCCAAGACGACCACATAAGGTTTGCCCTGTGAAAAAGACCCTTAGGTCGCATGGTCCGATCGACTAGTCCGATCAATGGGAATACGAATATTTTTTTTTCCTGTTGGCTCGATTGATCGGACTATAAAGACTTCTCAAATCCTGTCAGACCTACTATCGGAGTAATGGGATTTTAAAAGTTCGTCTAGTTCGATCGATCGAACCACGAGAGCTTGAAAAATCCTCTTAATCCGATCACACAATTTTTATTTTTCCTGTTTGTCCGACCGGTAGTTTTATGATTAATTTTGTAATCTACCAACATCTCAAAAGTGTTTTCTCACTTTCGGCGCGGAATTTTACTACCACGAAATAGTTATTTCGAAGGAAAGATCTAACAAATAGTCTTAAGAGCCCTTATTCTCTAAAAACCGCTCATGGATTTAGCCTGTTTTTGGTGTGAATTAGAATTAGTAAATTTTACATATTGAAATAATACGCATATTCTTTGATAATAGTTTATATTTACTCTAAGGCAGACGCTACAGTGATCTGTGCTTTATGGTATTGATGCGCTTTATTCAGTAGTACGCAACCACCTTTGCGGGCGTAAGAATATAATTTTGTTGTGATCTATTATTTCCTCCATCTTCCGTCCGTCCGGTTCAATAAATTGACATAGACCAGATGTTGACATTATGAACTGACATCGCATAAAATAAAATATAGAAAAGTTTATCAAAAGCCAGTGTCCAGTAATGAGTTAAGATTAGATAACCTTTATGTGTCATCCGGACTTAGCAAAATATCAAGTCTACGGTTATGTCCGATCAGTCGATCCAACAGGAAGAAAAAACGACCTTGTGGTTCGATCGATCGAACTAGACGAACTTTTAAAATCCCATTACTCCGATAGTAGGACTGACAGGATTTGAGAAGTCTTTATAGTCCGATCAATCGAGCCAACAGGAAAAAAAAAATTCGTATTCCGATTGATCGGACTAGTCAATCGGACCATGCGACCTAAGGGGAAAAAGATATCAGATCTCATGTACGAGTATAGTCAAGCTTCTGAATCTACACGGCCTAACTCTACCGATCCTAACTTCAACAAATTGTACATATCAGTAAATATGTATGGCTTCGCCATTTCGCTACCGTCGTGGAGGTGATACGAATATTTTTCTGATCTGAAGTAAGTAACGAAACAGCCAACAGTCTCGTGTAAACTTTCATGTCCTAATTCATAAAATTGATGAAAGTCTCATAAAGTACATTTAGCTCGTGGGAAAACATTAATAGGCACGTGTATCTTATGAAGACAACATGTACTTATGTAGGTATCTTTAAAACCAGCTAATTACCGCCTTCCCCCTTCTTCCATCGGACATCCAGTAGCATTACCATGAGTTTGCAGTGACCGTATTCGCTAGCGACTGCGTAAACAATCATTATGGAGAATAAGTACAGCGCCTCTGGTGGTCACTCATAGAACTACAGATCGGTACTCGTACCATGAGTCAGTTACAAGTTTACTATACTCGCTAACGTTAACTCGATTCATCGAGTAGTTTACGTTACGACACGGAGTGACGTGCCTAACTTCACAGCATACAAAGCTCTCTTTCTAACTTTACTGAAAAGATAGAGCAAGGACGATATTGGACAATAGGCTAAGTAGGTACCCAAGGCTTCCCTATCAAAAGTATAGTTATTTAAAGTGCCATAGAACTATAGCACAAGGTTAAATGTTAGCGAATCTTGTATTTGCTTTGGTTATTTTTGGTTATTATTGCCATACCTATAAACTGAGTGATGCAGTCTTCTCAGTTTTTATGATGAAATATTATTTTTTTGGTTCATGTGATTAGATGTACATAGATTATATATAAACCAAAAATTTATAAACCTAATCTCATTTTACAATATGTTAAAGTGATTTTTTTTATTTATTTCTCATATCAGCCTGAAATAATGCCTTGCCGATATTATTTAGATAAATAATTATTACAATAATTTATGAAACAAGATCTCTAATAAGCTTTCACGCTCCAATTTGCTAGTGAAATATTGTACTACAGTCGATACGGTATTTTTCGATAGCGACTGTCAAATTAGTGACTCATGGTACCGATCTACGGCAACCGCTACAAAACGTTAGTCGCTAGCGAATATTACGATCGCGTCTGGCGGGCGCAGTGAACGCGCTGTTGACTCATGGTACTAGAACAATAGAAATCCACTCGAAACGCGTTTATTCGGTAGCGACTATAGTAACGCAATGTATGTTTTCGATAGCATCTCATGGTAGCGGTACAGACGTCTCGTGGTACAGACGTACGGCTGGCTACCATCCTTACGTGGTCGAAATTCCTCTAATTCGAACCAAGCGCTTTGCATCCTCAGGCACGAGTGAATAGGCATCTTCTGGGTGAGCTCGCTTCATCGTCGGCCTCATCTTTGCCCCCCGGCTAGATGCTGGCCAAGAGCAATCCCATTTTTATTAATCTTTGTAATAAAAAGAGTTGAATAAGGGTTTCTTCTCGTATCATTCGCCATCTATGTATGATCGCGCGTCTGGGGCATTTATCAATCATATAACCTTTTTTCTTACTACCTATACTGTTGGTCCCAAAGGCGCTCGAGTAAATCCGCATTTAGCATTCTGCAAAGTAACTACAGTACACAATCAGACTTACAATATTATATATCGAACCTCCGTAAAAATACCTCAGCAGTAAACTTATGACGTTGTTCTGAAGATACACAGTGGTGAAGCTTATTTTAGGCGGGTGAGTAAGTGAGGTGAGGCGCGGCGACATTCATTGGGTCAGCGCGTGTCGGGAATGGGAAATGCCAACACCTAGGGGAGGAAGCGGCCGCTAGCGTGCGACCGTGCGGCATGCGACCCGACCGTGGCTTCGCGAGCGAATGCGATTACCCACTGTCGCACTCCGGCAAGCTTACTTGATTAACTTAGACAGGAAATTTAGGTACATTAATAATTAGCCAATAAACTATAACGTTGATCGGAATGTTTCTCCGTTAATATGGGGTCTGAAAATCCGGTTTACCTACGAAATTTTAGGAAATCGAATGCTCCTTTACTTTGTTATACAATGTGTCACAAAATGTCCTTAGTTTCAGAGATATAAAGTAAAAACCTGAAAAAAACGGCTAATTCTCTGCGCTCAAGTTAGCACAGGGTTCTAGAGGTCAGAAACTTACGATAGTCTACCTCGTGTATCCCCTAATAACCTGTTAAAGTCCCATTACATTCAGAATACTTTCAAAGAAAACACATAATTGCTGGCATATTTCGCTCAGCAGTTGTTTTGTGTCCGGCCTCGAAACACTCGTTTGCTTAGTCCATAATCATCGGTATTATTTCCCCGGAAATTTTGGAACGACCTACGCATTGTTGAAGAGATTTATCCTGGTTACCTGGTTGGTGGTGGCCTTAGGTGAGCTATCAGAGTGCGTTGATGTGTTTACCAGGCTACACCTACTCTCTAGGAGTATATGTACGTCCATGAGGGACGTTTTTTTTAAGTTGGAAGTAAAGTACCCCAGACATTAAACATTTAATGTTCTATATCAAGCAGCATCATTTTACAGTTTAGGTACCCTACTCAACATACGGCCGCGTATAGATTCTGAATAATATGGTCCAGCATAACAAATAACTTACTTGACGATGTATAAATAAAATAAAATAAAAAAATATTTGTGGATAATCTTACACAAATCAACCTAGCCCCAAACTCTGCAAAGCTTAATAAGTACTATTTATAGATAGGTACTATACGATGATACACATACTTATTTAAATAAATAGATACTACAATACCTTGAAATCATCCAAGAATCAGGTACAAATGGTCGGTGGGCAACTAAAACTCAGTAAGTAACCACTACCCTACCTAAATTAAAACTCATAGTAGGATTCTAAAAGTAATAACAGATTTTATAGTGAAGTTTTGCTGTCACCCGGCCGGCCGTCATCCGTGCTCATCATCATCATACAAAAATAAATGCCCCAACCTGGGACCACCAATTTCATAGTCAGGGTGACTACTAACCCCCTTATTCATAAAACTTAACAAACCTCTGTTAACTAACAGTTATTTTGTCCCTTTCTCACAAACATAAATGTCGACGTTTATGAATAAGGGGGTAACTTTGTATGTAGGCTAAAGTGGTGGTCACTGCCTTATAAAGCTTGGTTGTCAATAACAGAAGACTTGATCATGATTCAATGACTTATGACTTGACTGACTTTTATGTATTCAATTATTTTTATTTTAAACGTATTGTATGGACATTAAGAAATTAATAATTAATGGGAGTTGCATTTCTTTTCATTTTCACTTTTTATCGTGTGTATTTTATTTTACCTTTGCATGATAGCAAATTCTATAATTTTTGAGATTTATGCAAATATAGTGTAATTCCAGTGGCACCCGCGTACTGCATGCGGTATGCGAGGTTAAGCAATGTCGGACGAGGTCAGTCCTTGGATGGGTGACCGCTTTGAGTGGTTACTAACTGAGCGCTCCCGTGCTTTGGAAGGCACGTTAAGCCGTTGATCCCGGTTGCTGTCTTTGATAGCAGTCGTTAAGCCAAGTTAGAGGCCTCCGGGCGGCTTGAGAACTTCTAACAGTCAAGTTGCCCACTCACTTGACAAGCCTATTCCCAATAAGGTCGGTTTCCCCCTCGGGTTGGAAGGTCAGATGGCAGTCGCTTCCGTAAAAACTAGTGCCTACGCCAGTTCTTGGGATTAGGTAGCGGACCCCAGGCATTCTTCAGGATGCAACTGTACTGGGAATAACGCTAGGAGGATGATGATGATGAGTGTAATTCATATCACGAAATAAAATAATCTAATCAAATTTTTGCTTGCCATCAAATAAAAAGGACTAACTTCGGTCCTAGGTCCGATTTACATAAGTCTAGCTGATTCGGACCTAGGACCGAAGTTCCCAAAGTTAAATCTCTATTGTTAACCATATAATATTGGAGGCGTGCCGGGGCAATAAAGCAAATACTTGCTTTTATGGGACGCCAACCTGTGGCAGGCACGCGGTGCACGAGGTATTTCTTACCTTTATTAGGTACAGCTAGGCTCCTTGTCTTGACAAGACAATGTAATCCGCCCTACAATTTCACGGTCGACATTCACGAGTAACTTTGAAGCGCGCTGTATTTAAAAACAAAAACGATGCGTTTAGGTTTAGTGATAAAATTAGAAAAATATATATATTTAATATTAATAATACAGGTTATGTAATAACGTAGGCAAGCTTAAAGTTTTTGAAATACTTAACTATATTTATTATAAATGATCCCAGCTGTGGCAGTTATAAATGAGCCAATTGTAATACAAATTTAGAAAATTATCTAAATACTAACAAAAACCTAGCATTGCGAGGGCTCGCGAGGTACATAGTAGTAATCATTTTAATGGTAGTGTTTTTAATTAATCGCATTGTACTTCACTTAAGTAATTAATTATTCACCTTACCTAGCCAAAAAACGGCGGTTTTTTTTAATGATCATTCTATTCCAATCGAGACTATTCTTTATTAGGTATTCTAACAGTATTCGAGTAGTCAGTCTATCTGTAAAGTTCACTGCACATCCTTTTTAATAAGGTCTTGAACCTTATTGAAATGTACACCATAAAATAATCCCTACGTTTATTGATACGGACAAAACCGGTGTTTGACAGCTAGAAAACGCCGGCCCATGCTATCCCGCACTACCGCATAGCACTCGCTCTGTTATCTCAATTAGGGTAGTCACGATTGCGCGTCATCTTCAAGTTGAACGATGCTGTCAGTATATAACGGTGAATATGAGTATGAGTAAGACTAATCAATTAAACACATCGTTGGTGTGTGAGCGAGACACCTCTTTAGCACAACTATGGACTATTAGCATGTTCTGGGACTTCTTTACACTGAGTATAGTCCACTGAGTCCATAAGTACGTACTAACACTGACTCGACTAACACTTATAAATTCACTGTCTCCGCGCCTTATAGTTCCTACACAGTAAATACTTTACTGATACTTTGCCATAACACTTCACTTTCCACTATTTGTTGCCACCGTTTCTTTTCTAGTTTTCACATTAGAACTCTTACATTAATACTCCACGTGTAATCTACCCTGTACCGGAAACTTGGTCTTATGCCGCTTACCGAATATTCTAGACGATAAATTTCGATATTCATTTGTGCTTGAGCGACGTTTTTCGAATAGTCCATGCCCATATAAGGTAAACGGCCCAATGCTCTACATCTTGATGCCCAATAAATGACGCCTATTGGTCATCTCTGTCATATGACTTATATAAGATTGAAAGTGAGCATTGGGTCATTCAAGTACTGGGACATATTTTCTAATCCATATCCATACTAATATTAAAAATGCGAGTCACCCGTATGACTGTCTGTCTGTTACCTCTTCACGCTTAAACCGCTAAACCGATTTAGATGAAATTTCTTACAGAGATAGTTTGAGTCACGGGAAAGGACATAGGATAGTATTTATTCCGGAAATCGTTCCTTAGAGGGTGAAAAGGGGATAAAAGTTTATTTGGGCGCCAACAACAATAAAATAGCAATTATTTCTGTAACATCATTTGCTAAGAGTGTAAACCCGCTAAATCTATCGTTTTACCCACCATTATGTAGCAAAAAAAGATGCATCGTCTGACAAAAACAGCTACTGCCAGTTATTTTAACAAATTGCTTAAATGACATGATGAAATGGATGAATAAAATAGTCAACTTCACGAGTTTAAAAATTATCGGCTAACTTCAATATACCCGCCATATTCGTAAGAATTTTGATCGCCTAGATGTCTGTTCTCGCAAAAGTTAACTTTGTTTCGTGTTTTTGGTGTAAACGAAGAAGTGTAACATAACATCGCAAAGGCATGTATTATTATTGTTATTTATTAATATTCCGTGACTTTGTGACTTTTGAGCTGTAAATCCAATACAATCACTGTTTTGGGGTTAGGTTAACCTTTTGTTAAAATTAATGGGAGTTTTTATTCTTACTATCGCGATAAACGTACTTAGCAGGTATTTTTCATATCCTCAAAAGTACTTTGTTACAGTGTGTCAAGACGGGAGTGTTTGACCAGTGTGTGTTACCAGTGATGACATAATGGTCACTAAAACGTGGTCGCTTACTATAGGCCTCATAAGAGAGCTTAAAGTCATCAAAAGAGCAATGGAGAGGGCTATGCTGGGAGTATCTGAGCGTGATCGCGTCAGAAATGAGGCCACCACAATAGAATCCAATTATCTGACATAGCCCTCCGAATCGCTAAGCTTAAGTGGCAGTGGGCGGGGCACGTAGAACCGATGGCCGTTAGGGAGAAAAGGTTCTCGAGTGGCGACCACTTACCGGAAGGCGCAGCGTAGGCCCCACACAAGATGGACTGATGACTTGGTGAAAGTCGCTGTAGTTTGCTGAATGCGGGTGCCCAGCAGTGGATGTCCTTCGGCTGATATGATGATGATGAATATTAATCCATACTAATATTATAAATGCGAAAGTCACCCGTCTGTCTGTCTGTCTGTTACCTCTTCACGCTTAAACCGCTCAACCGATTTAGATGAAATTGGGTATAGCGATAGTTTGAGTCCCGGGAAAGGACATAGGATAGTTTTTATTCCGGAAATCGGTCCTTAAGGGGTGAAGAGGGGGTAACAGTTTTTATGGGCGCCTACAATAAATAAATGGCAATTATTCCTATAATATCGTTTGCTAAGAGTGTAAACCCGCTAAATCTATCGTTTTACCCACCATTATGTAGCAAAAAAAAGATGCATCGTCTGAGAAAAACAGCTACTGCCAGTTATTTTAACAAATTGCTTAAAACACATATGGAGTAAAACAATCAACTCCACGAGTTTAAAAGTTATCGGTTAACTCCAATATACCCGCCTTTTTCGTAAGAATTTCGATCGCCTACCTATAGATGTGTGTTCTCGCATAAGATAACATTTGTTTCGTGTTTTTGGTGTACGAAGAAGGTACTACCTGTACATGGCAAAGGTAAGAACTATTATTGTTTTTATTAATATTTCGTGGCTTTTGAGCTGTAAATCCAATACAATCACTGTTTTAGGGTTGGGTTAACCTGTTATCAAAATTAATGGGAGTTTTTATTTTTACGATCGCGATAAACGTACAACTTAGCAGGTATTTTTCATTTTCTCAAAAGAATTTAGCTACCGTGTCTCAAGACAGTCAAGTGTGTGTTGCCAGTGATGACATAATTGGCACTGAAACGTGGTCGCTTACTATGGGCCTCATAAAAGGGCAGAAAGTGACCAAAAGAGCAGTGGAGAGGGCTATGCTGGGAGTATCTCAGGGTGATCGCATCAGAAATGAGGCCATCCAGAATAAAACCCAATTACCTGACATATTAGGGTACGTATTATTATCGGGTATGTTTGGACCCGAGTATGTCCTAAAACTACGACAGAAGCCACCAGGGGATGGGCAGCAGTATCACTGCAGTGCGGTGGAGATACTGCAATCGCCAACCCGCATGCCAAGCGTGGCGATTACGCCTAATGAGAGACACAAACAGGTGGAAGTCTTTGGGGGAGGCTTATGTCCAGCAGTGGACTTCTTTCGGCTGACATGATGATGATGATTTGACATATTAGCCTTCCGAATCGTTAAACTTACGTGGCAGTGGGCGGGGCACATTGCACGTAGAACCGATGGCCGTTAGGGTGGAAAGGTTCTCGAGTGGTGACTACTTACCGGAAGGCGCAGCGTGGGTAGGCTCCACACAAGATGGACTGATGACCTGGTAAAAGTCGCTGTAGTCCGCTGGATGCGGGTGGCGCAGGACCGGGCATTGTGACACTATTTGGGGGAGGCCTACGTCCAGCAGTGGATGTCCTTCGGCTGATATGATGATGATGAATATTTTCTCACAACACCCAATTATGTAATATTTACATGAAGATCTATTTACTTTTTTTTCTGGCAAACTGCTATATCCATAATTTAAAACGTTATTTGATTGCAAAACACAGTTACATTACAAAAGTCATCGTAAAAAATAGATTATCAAATCGCTTTACCTGTCTTTTATTTTGGAATTACCAAGGGCAAAAAATAACCCATTGATATTTTTCCCGTTTTTCGGGTTTGAATATTTTAATTTCAATATTGTTTTGTCCCTCCTGTAAACTTCCATAATATGACGTTAGCAATTTTACACTAGTAGCCGACGATATAACGAGTTGCACGCGGACGGAGTCGCGGGAAAAAGCTAGTTTGTATATAATTCTTAAGCTTCGAATTTTCCTTTCACTTAAAGATAAATTATCAAGAGCTCGGAATTGAAAATATGTAGTGAATGCTTGCATTTTCTCTGCTCTTGTACTAACGGCAATTATGCTGCTAACTCGTTTTAACGAGTTTTGTTTTAAGTAATAATAATAAAGGTATGGTATGGTCGGTATGGTATTTATTTTTTGAACCGTGTGATCTTTGAGAAGACAGTACGGTTGCCAGTTTTGTTGCACTTTAAGCATCACCACCACCACCAGTCCAGGTCACGTGTGTGGTAACAGTAATGTGGTGCAACTTCGACCCCCAGTAAATGTTTCCGTTGCATTAAAATATACCTGAATTTATTGCATTATTCCCGAATAATTATAACTGGATCCGTATCATTTAGTGAGTACCAAATAGATGCAACTTTAGAAGAACAAGGGCATGCAATTCTGTCATTGCCGCCGTATCATACGTATCACCCACCATTCAATCAGATCGAAAATATTAGGTAAAAGGCCATGTAGCGAAAAGAAACATTAAATTAAACATGCAAAGCATTATGACTTTACCAACTAAACGGAAGAATAAATTACTGTTGAGGGTTGAAAATATTTGTATTTATGTCGAAGGTGAAGATAATATAGATTTCAAGGAGAGGAAATGCATCGAATCAGTACTGACGGTTGAACAGGCGCCCTTTGTTCAAACGGCCTGTACCACAATTTATTGCGTTGCGGCTTAATGCATTTTGAGCTTAACTTGGCACTGCCAAGAAAAGTACCAAGTCGTGGCTCAAAAAGTATTAAGCCGCAATAAAACAATTCAGTGCCAGCCTTGGCACCTTTTCAGATATTAATTTTTCACATTTATAATGTTTCGTAAAGAGTACCACATAACTGTATGGGTTGTGGGATAGTGATAATGACGCGCTTCGCTCGCTCTAATAATGACGTTCCATTTTATCTGGTTTTACATAGTTCCAACTTTTTTAATTATATCATAATATTTATGAAACAAGTGCGGAAAGTACGTGAATGATCGATGACGGCGTTTGTGTAAAATAAAGCATGGGTAAAATATGCATTCAGCGAAGCATGTGTAATTAATATTTACAATTTATTTATTAGTATAAAAAGATCTAAAAATGTTAAATAATAGGTTTAATGAAGTATTTATATTTTTAGGTTTCCGTAGTCAACATGGCGAAAACGGAACCCTTATAGATTCGTCATGTCTGTCCGTCCGTCCGTCCGTATGTCACAGCCGATTTACTCGGAGACTATGAGCACTACAAATATAAAAGTAAGATGGTGAATTCAATGAACCACTATAAAAACTGAAAGAGGTTTCTAAAACACTTTTTCATTTAAGTCATCCGTTGGCGAGATATTAGCTGTCAAAGTCGTAAAAAGTGTTTCCCCCCTCTAAGTTCCAAACCACAAAGTTTTGAATTCTGAAAAAAATTAAGATCATGTACATTAATACGTAAATACTTTCAATGACTTTTAGTTTAAACAAGATAGATCTAACGGTTTTTGAGATATTGCTGAAAAGCTGTCTTGCTTAAACAAAAGGACGTAATTCCTATGAAGTTCCCTATGAAGATACGAGCTTTTTTTATTCAATGTATTGTATAGTGGTTTTAAATGTAGATTAGGAGGGGTCGGTACGGAACCCTTCTTTGTGCGTGATCTGACACGCACTTGACCGGTTTTATTTGTTTACCTTTCGTAAGAATGAAAATTTGTTACTAATTACGAGTAGTAAACATTTTCTCAAATAAGTATCAAAATCTATTTGCATCGGGCGGACGACGGTACTATTATAAAAAAAAACCTAATGTAAAAATAAAAGCACTAGTGCGGAACAGTGGTAAATTTTCCAAACGGTTACTTATCACATCACTTATACTTAGCTGACTCTATGGATAGGTACCTATACCCCCCTATTGGCACTCTGAAGGCTCGCAGGGCTGAGGTTTTTAATTTATCATTTATAATATCTGGGATTACCGAGCCTCGAACTTCCGGAACTAAGTAAAGCCTTTTTCATTGGACTATTAAGGTTTATCGAGCAAGTCACTTAAGTACCCAACTGTACCTACTTATCCGTTTGAATATCCGGAGTGCCGCTCGTCACATTTTAATGCTTTTAGTCGGATTCGAAGGGTTTCGTACCATTATCTACTAAAACGGCAAAAAATCATGTCTGTTGTGTGGGAGCCCCCTTAAATATTTATTTTATTCAGTTTTTTAGTATTTGTTGTTATGGCGGTAACAGAAATTCATCATCTGTCAACTTACGCGGTTCATGAGATCTTCTTAAGTATCTTGATCTTAATAATAGGGTCTCGTTTTACCCTTTGGGTAAGGAACCCTAAAAAAAACAATCGTAATTCGTGAATAATGGGTAGGTACCTAAGTGCCTAATGCCCCGTGGGATCAAAAGATCGTTAGTCTATCTATGTAAATTTCACCGTATCTTATGCATAAGTAATACTTTAATACAAATGCATTATTGTTCCTACTTATCCACTTGAAACGGTAGGCTTTTTTTCTTGCTCTCCTGGATCGTTATTCCTTTATCCGATTTTTTGAGAGCTCATGGCCTTATTGACCGAGCGAGCGCGAAGCGTCTCGTTTCATCTTTCGCAAAAATGCTTTCGTCTGTCCAGATCTCCAGAGGATATCCAGCTGTTTTTCTCAAAAGGTCACGTTTCTCAACCGATTCTAGTAAAATTTTGTGAGCTGTTTCGATAATTACGTACTTATATGGACTTTTTGTCGATCTAGTTTATGAAAATTGCGTGGGGGTTGCGAGGTCTGCAGCTCACAGAGCCACTAGGTGTAAACTGTATGTATAATAAATAGCTATTATTTTGTAAAATGGCGCAAGTTTTCATTTCAATCAGTATAATATCAAATCATCGATGTAGCCCTTGCATTTCTTTAAACTGTCAAAAGGGTCTCTACATGTCGACCTAAGAGGTACTCGTTTGGTACTTTAGTACCACGATACTTCGGCTCTACCCACGCCTCCCAAAGGCCCGGGACACCGGCGAAGGGGGTTGGTCTAGTGAGCGGGAAAGCCACAAATAAATATAAAATCATCAAAATATTTGCGACTAATCTAGTCTTAAATATTGATCTCGGCTCAGCTTCCAGATCAGTGTTGGACCACAAGAGAGACGTCTTGGAAGGGGTCCACTAGGGAAAAGAGGCAAAGGAAGACCCGTGACCAGATAGGATGACGAAATCAAAAATATCGCCTGTCCAAACTAGATACAAGTGGCTCAAGAGAAAGATAAATGGAAATCCTTGGAGGAGACCTTCACCTGTGGAGGTGGATTTCTTGCATTTAAATATTTTTATATCTATACATAGGTACCGTAAACTGGAGTTACTTTGATTCAAGGGGTGACTTAGATGAAACCGGTTTTTTTCATAAATTATTGGTTTTATTTTTCTGTGACCTGTGGCAGTAAAATTGTTAGTACATTATCTTGGTGTTTATTTAATTAAATTTATCGAATTGCCAACAGTATTGCTTGTACGTTACATCCTAAATGATCAAAGTAGCCCCATTTTTTCCTAAAGTATCCCCAGTCAACCGGTATTTAATCTACATTCAATATCTACTAACATTGGAGTAACCTACGCTAATATAACGATTCATACTAACCAAGCAATGTAAAAGAATCGCAAGAAATAGAAGGCAATATTTAATTTTATTTATTTATATGGATCGCGGGATATAACTTTTCTATTGGAAATACATATTTTAATGAATTTTATATAGTTATTATATTTTAACTTTATTATACTTGTTTGAATATATAAGTACATAGTTATGAGACCACTTACCTACTCTTAAATGTGAAATGTATAGGGTGTTTTTATTGATTTCTGTTCCTTCAAGCATATAGCCCTGTATAGCCACAGAGACAAAGTAACATATTTAGTTTTTGAAATAAAAGATTTTTTTTTCTTTTTCATATAAAATAATTAATTATATCACCAAGGGTGAATGAAAAACGGCCTTAAGGGGTAACGTGGTGTTCAGCGTAGCAAGTATGCCAATTCGGAATGCAAATGAAATGCACGTCATCATTGTTTAATTGTTAAGGATCTTTTATACTAATACTAATAGTGGTGTTAATTAACGAAAATGAATTCCTGAAAATCTTCGAAATGGTACGAATTAGGGTACTAGTGTCTTAGAGCAGATAACTTTATTTCATCTCAGGACTGTTCCCTCGCAATTAACGAAATTCAACAAAAACATACTGTGTAGTAAAGTTGGCCGAACTTCATAAAATAGTTTTATTTCTAAAAGTGGAGTTATCAGCAATAAATAGTTTAGCTGAGCTCGAATTAAAATGCCGGGGTTTAATCACTTAGAGAGATAGTTTTAGAATGCTTGCACCTGGTATAGTCGACATTATAAACATTGTAAGTTTACACTTTTTGATGTTATGTCTACTCAATTAAGCCCTAGAATGTAGATGTACGTCCCAAAGTTAAGGGTTGTTATAAATATGAGGCGAGAATTGGGGAAGGTCTGATGCGCGCTGATAATGATGATGACAAATGCTAGTATGAACCGACTTAACAAAGATTTTATATATATTTCTTAAAATTTTAAATCAAATAACTATATATTAGGCAAGCTAGACTCGTATCTACTCATATTCATCAAACTATTTAATAAAAATACTTCAGTAGTAAGTACACACACACACACACACACACTAGTTACACACCTTCCTACGATAGTACTTACTTAATGCTGACAAGTCAATGCGTTTGACATGATTTGGTTCGGCCCGGCAGATGAGGCGGTGACATTATATTGTGTAAGTTTAAAGTAGACACTTACTGGTGTTCCAAGTTTACGTTCAGCTGTCGCGCCGTATCAGCCTTCCTGGTCAGACAGTTTAGACGCATTTTAATCACGATGTCTGGTTTCAACGCTGAACATTATTTGCCCTGTATTGTTTATCATTTTGCAAGCGCTAATGCCAAAGGATTCTTCGATAGACTTGCTACTTCTTTCAATAGCTATGAAGGTCATATTACTGAATATCTCTAAATCAACTGATAATCATTTTTATCCAAATAAACCAACCAACCAACTTCAATTTTGTATATCGCAATGCTACATACATGTTCATTAAGATTATGTATCCTTTCTACATCTATGTTTCCACTTCACCACATGAACTGCATGCCGAAATTTAGAATTTAGATAAAATTAGGAGTTCCATATATTATTAACCAGGTACTTCACCAAATTGGTGGTTTCCGAGAGAAAATTCTTAGTTTAAATAGGTAATATAGAACATACACCACGACGCGGACAAAACCCCTAGAGAATTGTATATACATACCTCATGTAACTATCATATATGACAAGGTCACTGGTTGTGCTGGTCACGCGATGTTCATATATCACACGAAACTAAAAAGTAACCTCATGGCATAACTCCAAATACTCGATTTAGAAAAAAGACACAAATACATGGCGCGTTGGCGCTATGGAAACTACATCCTCAATCGGAACATTCGGAGCTATGCAAAAAGTCAAGATACGTGTCAATCATACAGAAAATAGCTTATACAGCATTTTTTACTGATAAGGAACCCTAAGTTACTTATACGTATATGAGTACCAGTCATTTAATAAACTGTTTGTATCTTTTTTATTGCCAAATAGGGTGTTACACGAACTTTCATGGAACAGTGAAAATACTTATTTTAAGATTTGGAGTATGACAAATATTTTAGTTTGATGCATCGTCGTGCGTTCTATAAATAATAAACGTTCATTACGAGTATTTACATACTAAGCACGTGCACACGCGTGTCACTTCCCACCCTGTCACAGCAAGGTCGTCTATACAACATATTCATTTGTTTTGTAACATTGCTGGTGGCCCGGGCGCCGCGCCATTGTGACAATTTTTAACAACAAAGCCGAGGCCTTCGCTTGGTGGCGTCACGCCACATTGATTTCTACGCCGCTCTCTGAGGCGGCCCGACGCCGCCACGTCTGCCGCATCTAATAATATATAATGGCCAAGTTCATTTGTCTCGATTAACCTTCTCCTGAAAGATACCTGTCAGGTATTGTTTTTTGGTATAAACGTCATAAGTAGGTAGCTATATTTCGTAGGAATAAATAGTAGCAGAAGTAGACTCCGTCCCATAACATTTTAGAGTTGATGGTTTCATATGGTTCATGGTACTTCATTCGTTACAGAACAGGACACAGGGATACTGTATTCAAGTTACATCTACATATATTTCCAAAGACTTTAGAGAAGAAATGTGATCGCTATCGCGGCTGGGAATGTGTATTCTAGTCAGTGCAAGCAAATACATAATATATGAAATACACAACTGACTGACAAAAAATCAGAAAGATGATCTGTAATTAAATCAAGTTGCAGCGAAAGTATTGAAGACAAAATAGACCAATATTTTATGGCAATCTTGATTCGCTTCATCTCGTAGTGCATATTTACTATAGGTACACAATATACAATGTGTTACCACCACCACCATATCAGCCCTAGGACGTCCACTGCTGGACATAGGCCTCCCCCAATTTCATGGGGGGTAAATGCCATAATCGCCACGCTTGGCATGCATTTATGTATACAATGTGTTAAGTATACATAAATTAATTAATAGAGTCCATTTTAGCCCGGGCAGTGTAAACGACCTGCCACCCTCAGCTACGACGGTAGTCTATAAAAAGTGTAAGGCTATGTATACATTGGAAGAGGTTATTGACTTAGATCAGATATTAGAAGATTATAACGATAACTTTTTTAAGTACGAGTAGTAGTAGTTTTCAAAGAACCTAACGTATTTCAAGCAAAATATGTAATAATTGTTTATAAACAACGAATGTAGGTCATGAGTTAACATATATCGAACCGAAATAAACATAAAAAGACTGTCGATTATATCAAATATTAACCAACCAAAGCAATGCAATTAAGCTATTCAAGAACTTTCCGACTCGCCTGTAATGTACTCGTAATATCCAAATCGAAACACGTGATGGTTTTCTATTGATTGCTATTCATTTACTGAGTGGATCATGCAATGTGTATTGTTAACTAAATCACGATATAAGTGGCACCTGAACTTACAATAATCTTATTCGGAGGACCTGCTTCTTTTCTATTTGGGCCAATCAATGTGACGTCAGACTGTAGGTAATTATAATCAGACTTGTAGATATAGAAGCCGCAAAATGTAAGTGAGGAACTAGATACCCCATTGAACACATTTGCGAAATCAATGATAACGTCGCAGTACAATCGATATCTATGTTATGTAGATGTAAGGTTTGTTAGATTACTTTCACAAAGTTATTTTAATTTATATTTTACAGCAGCGAGTTTACATATAAAGTAAGCTTTCTTATTCAATTATTTTCGCAGAGAATATTTACGCGGCATTTCTAATTGTGACTTTTTATTTACGAAGATAATAAATAAGTGCCCTGGTTCTCTGGTTAAGTAGACAGGTTCTTTAGGTAGTATCAGATGCCCGAAGAATGATCTCTATACGTGCAAATATCTGACTAAGAAAATCTCGAACATGTAAACATGCTACGAGTATTTGAAAATTCGTTACTTCTATACTTATGCTGAAAATGATCTAACAAATCGTGTGTACCGGATTTCAAAGCGGCAAACGAGAAAGAGTAAGTTTGTTTCCCGCGCAGGTGTGTTGGAATAAATAAAGTGCTCCTGTATCTTGGAAGATTTCCCCGACTCAACGGTCAACTTCTAATTGGCTTGTGGGTGAAAGACAAACGTCTAAAATTCGCTTTGGAAAAGTTTTTAATTATTTACTTGGTACATTATGTACATTAGCTAGTGTTCATCTTCTTAAAAGTAAATGGATTATGAACCTTATATTATAAGTTATTAAATTAGTGTTGTTATATTAGTACTACACTTAAGGACAGACTAAAAAAGTTGTGGCTTTCGGAATCCTGACCATGGACATATTGAATACTAATGTTTATTTATTATTTCCTATTTATCCTGCATTTATGTATAAAACGTATATATGTGTGTATTATATATATATATATATATATATATATACAAGCTTATTAGTTGTATATATATACAAGCTTATAGTGTATACAAGCTTATTAGTTTTACGTGTATTCATAATCTGTCATTGCTTTCTTAAATATCCGT
Source organism: Notocelia uddmanniana (assembly GCA_905163555.1). Taxonomy (NCBI): domain Eukaryota; kingdom Metazoa; phylum Arthropoda; class Insecta; order Lepidoptera; family Tortricidae; genus Notocelia; species Notocelia uddmanniana. Next base: position 51,502,787 of record LR991052.1, read on the forward strand.
GTTTGTGCAAAATTAGTTTGTTGCCTTTGTCTACTATATTTATCTTTCTCATTTTCTCGAAGGTTAGCTGGAAAAGATCCCTTATTCGCCTTTGTACTTTTACATTTTGTTATTTTGTTTCGATTGTTATTGTTTTTTGTGCAATAAAGTGTTATACATACACTTACACCACACGTGCGTAATGTGTACTCAACTCTAGCCTGTAAGTAAACGCGGCTGTCTCGCTGAGCCGCATAAAGGTAGCAACTATTTACAATATATACTTTGTAAATGCGTGATCAAAATTAAAATAACAGTTTACGTAATAACGTGATAGGTATGAGCAGGTAATTGTTATTATGAGGCGCAAGAGGTTTAGAAATTACGAATACTTACGTTTGTATATAACTGTCATACATCGAGTATATTACATTATTATCGAGTATATTTCAGTAAACCCACCGGTCAGTTGCACTATATCTTTAATTTTTCATATTTTTATTTTACAAGCTCATTGCACTAATATACGACTGGACTGTAGGTAGGTACGGTGGATACATTGCAGTGCATGACGCGATGCCTTGTCGTAGTGCAAGAGGATCCTACTGCGAGGACGTTACGAGAACCTTTCCACTAACAACTGCCACACATTTGTTAGTGAACCACTCTGCGGTAACTTATTTTATTATTTTAGACAGCAACTGCGTTGCGTAATATCCCGCTGTCAAGGTCGGATATGCATTTATCACCGCAATGATGTCGAGAGTATAGAAAATCTCAGCATGACTTTCTTATTCATTCCCTCTATATGTTATGATGTACAGTCGCAGAGTTAAAAGGCATAGTTTGGTTCCGAACGGCTTTTAAATGTATAAGGAAGTAGGTATAATAATTAGTTGAGCATTCCAAAGACATTCTTGACAAACGCACTATACGGCGTAGTAAATATTCCCCGTCGTATTTAAGTAAACACCTACGCCTTTTTCAGGATATTATAGAGTTACGCCAAAATTACGCCGACAAAACAGTGGCATAAAATCCTTTAAAAAATTTTAGGATACTTTTAATTACAAAACCCAGTGTGTTGGATAGCTCGTTTAAAAGTAATTTGGGTTTCTTTAACCATTTTTGACTGGGTAATAATAATAATAATCGTATGGCATTTATTTTCGAACTGTGACATCTTAGAGAAGATTTATGAACATTTATGATTCGAATGCGTGATATTAAACTTTGAGTTGCTATTTTTTGTTGGAATCAAGTGGCGTCACATTGAGTGAGATTCAATCATTCATTTTTTTGTTTAAACACTTAAATAAATAAACCGTAAATAATTATAATATCAGTGATAGTGGTGTGAATCACTAGCTTATGATCTGCTGACTCTTGGAGTACTCCATTGTTTAAGCCGCCCGCGTTCTCATATCGGATCGGAAGTATCCCCTGTATTTTGCCCAGGCTACTCTCCCACCACAAACTCTTGTCCAAGCCACAGTCAAGTTACATCTTTTGAATCCGTAGGGTTGATCCTGCTCACGTCTCCCAAATGGCCCTTTATATTGTTTCTGTATACTTGTAATGTATTATATATTTTTCTTTTTGGATTTTTTCAAGGATATGGCAATAAAGTAAAAATAAAACTTTTCCTTTTTATATTTTTATTTAACGTAATAAAAATGAAATCTGTTGAAATATATACTTTTTGTGGAAGATAAGATTCTTGGCGAGTGGTATACAAAAAAAGATATAAATTAAAAGATAAGATTAATTGTAATCATTAGTAAATATTTAATTTCTTCTTATTTTCAAATGAAAAAGATCTGGAATTTCCCCTTGGAAATCAACATTCACATTTAATTTTGGGCTGCCTTTTAAGTTCTGTCGTTTGCAAACCTCCCGTGATTGCATAAAAAAGAACTAGTGTCATCTTAAAATATTTGAATTTAGAATTTGAAAACAAAATAATGTCTCGAAATCGGCCCAACCGTTTTAGTACAGCGTTCGTTCAAAGTTGACAAGTCAGTTGTGAAAATGGAAATTTCGAAGGAAAATTTACGTGCGATAATTTTTTACAACTTCAAAAGGGGCTTAACGCGACTTCAGTGCTTCGAAGAGTTGACTATGGTTTACAATAATAAAGCACCATGCCTCCGGACTGTGGAACGCTGGTATTTAGAATTTCAACGTGGTTGCTCTAGTCTTGGTGATAGACATCGTGACGGTCGACCAAAAACTGCCGTAACCCAGGAGAACAATGATGCTGTACGGCAACTGATCGTCGAAGATCGCCATGCGACATACCGTGAGATAGAAGCTTCCTTAAGTATTTCAGGGACCAGTGTTCACAGTATTTGCATGATCACTTAGGCGTAAAAAAGTTGATCTCACGCTGGATACCACATTTACTCAGTGAAGACCAAAAAACGGCTCGCGTTCGATGGTATCGCAAAACTCTGCGGCAATTCAACCGAGGAAACTCGAAACATGTTTACTACATTATCAGTGGTGACGAATCTTGGATATATGCCTACGATCCCGATTCTAAACTGCAATCGACTGTTTGGGTGTCCAAGTATTCCAAGATGAACCAAAACCGACCAAATTAATATGCTCACGGAACATTTCGAAAAAAATGGTCGCCCCGTTTTGCGAGGATCGTAAAACGGTTAATGCTGACTGGTATACCACTGTCTGTTTACCAGAAGTCATCGGCGAGTTTCGAAATAATTTTTAAGAAAAAAAACCGACTTCAATGGGGGAGGCCGGTGAAAGATTATTATACTTAGATGTTGCACTCTTAGATTCCATACAATAAAATAAAAATGGCTATAAGTATGTTTATAACGATAGAAGACTAAGTACCTTCAATTCCTCATGGAATCATGGAAAAACCTTGTTTGCTTGACAAACAAAACGAAGAGAACAAATCGCCAAACGTGAACTACGCGTCGTTGAAGAGTTCCGTTCTGATCATCATCAGCAGTTCCACTTCATCAAATGTCACTTTTATGAATGAAAATGCTTGATTAGTTCATGAAAATACTAAAATCACTATTTGGGTGCCTTTCACATTTGAGGAGTTCCCTCGATTCCTAATGGACCCCATCATCAGAACTCGAGCATGACAAAAATCAATCGTGAAAATAGAACTTGCTTTACAAACACCAAACGTGAACTTTTCGTCGTTGAAGAGTTCTGTTCTGATCATCATCAGCAGTTCCACTTCATCAAATGTCACATTTTTGTATGATAATGCTCGATTTGTAGATAAAAACACAAAAATCACAATATGTTTGCCTTTAACATTTGAGGAGTTCCCTCAATTCCTCATGGATCCCATCATCAGAACTCGAGCATGACAAAAATCAATCGTGAAAATAGAACTTGCTTAACAAACACAGCTAGGAGGACAAATCGCCAAACGTGAACTTTTCGTCGTTGAAGAGTTCTGTTCTGATCATCATCAGCAGTTCCACTTCATCCAATGTCACATTTTTGGATGAAAATGCTTGACTTGTTGATAAAAACACAAAAATCACTATATATTTGCCTTAAAGATTTGAGGAGTTCCCTCAATTCCTCATGGATCTCATCATCAGAACTGCGTTTTGACAAAAAACGGGACTAACTTGAATATAACTGGGGTGTTTACAGGTCACTTCGGGGTCAAGGATCTCTTGACCAAGATGGGACTATCAGACAACATAGACTGTAGAATGTGTGGCGAGGATGACGAGACAATGGAACACTTATTGTGTGAATGTCACGCCCTTGCCAGACAAAGAATGAATGACTTTGGTAATGGCTATCCAGAACCAAAGGAATTCAGAGTACTCCCGCTGAGCTCCATCATCCGGTTTGTGGAAATGTTGGAGAGCAGCTTGGAGTAACTATAAAGGAGGGGGCAATTGCACAAAAGATCCCATTGGGTCGAAGTGCATCCGCAAGGGCCCTCACATAAGTAAGATAAGATAACTTGGATATATATACTTACAATCAAAAAAAGAATTTTCCAAATCGGTTAAGATATGAAGGAGTTATGGAGTAACAAACATTAAAAAAAAATAGAAACGTACAACCGAATTGATAACCTCTAATCCTCTTTTGAAATCTTGAAATCGGTTTAAAATAACCCAAGACGTTGTATAAGACTGCACCACGATAATGCGAGCAAAACGTCGAAATTCTGGAACACCCGCCGTACAGTCCAGACTTAAGCCCTAACGATTTTTTTACTTTTCCAAAAGTCAAGCAACGACTTCCTGATCAACGGTACCAGACGCCTGAAGAAGCGGTTGAGGCATACAAAACGGCCATTTTGGAGACCCCGACTTCGGACTGGAATAAGTGTTTCGAAAATTGGTTCTATCGAATGAAAAAGTGTATTACATATCACGGTGATTACTTTGAAAAACAATAAATACCATTTAACACTTAAATTGTCTTTAGTTTTTCCAAACGACCCAACTTAAAAGGCAGCTCGTAGTAGTAGTAGTAGTAGTAAAACTCGTTATTGTACAAAAACACACAACATACGTGCTTTTCAAAAAGAAAAAGTTAAGTGCATGGGCGAATTCATCCCTTTAAGGTATCTTTTTTTATAAAAATAGAAGTCCACTACCGTGTGTTCCAAGACTGACTATTGGTTAATCAATCAATATTATTTGCAATTATATAACTTTTTTTCTGTTTCATGTATTCAGCCATGTAAGGCGTGCAAATATTTTACAAATTATATTAATTATTAGAAGAATTAAACATGAAAATTTTAATATATAATACTAGAATTGAATAAGATTATCACATGATTTATTACAAAAATATAATCTAATACTGTTATTCAGATCTCTATTGTTCGAGAAAATAACGAACCCGATAGAAGCACTTCTCCATAAATATTCCCTTGGAGCTTTCTCAAGCCTTTAAGCAAGCGGTTATACACCTCAAGACACATGTTGAAGACATTGCGTTTATACATGGCCTTACTACTTTGCGGCTTATACAAAAGGTTTTTTCCTTTGACTCTCGTTTGTCTTTGCACAGTTTATCCACGTATTTGGAAGAAATGAGGAAATATATGAGTATTCACGTAAATACACACTGCTCTGATGTACTTATAAACATGGCAAAGGGAGAATATGAAGTTTTTTAAATAGTGGAATACAACTCTCATCAGTCCTTGCATCGCAAATGGCTCTGACACACTTCTTCAGTACTCTAAAAACTCTATCTACCTCCACTGAATTTCCCCAGAGTATTAGACCGTACATAAGCACTGACGACACGTAACCATGATAGGCGGTGAGTGCAGCTTCTACTGAAACGGTGTCTCTTAATCGTTTCAGAGCGAAAACAAATCGATTTAAATTATTACAAATTTGGTTAATACCTATGAGCCTTCCAATTTAAATGTTTATCGATCACGATGCCCAGAAATTTAAAAACGTTGACCTGATACACATTTTCATTATTATAAGTTAAAATTATAGGAATGTCAAAAGAATTATAAGAAATAAATTGCATTGATTTAGTTTTATTGATATTTATACGTAAATCATTAATATTTATCCAATTGATAATGTCAGTAAATGATTTGTTTATGTCACGCTTGTATGTCAACTTATTATTACATTTTAACAGCAGCTTGGGTAAAACTGTTCGTGTCGTGTCGTCAGCGAAGATGATGGTTTTACCCAAGGTTGCGTTCGGGAGGTCATAAATATATAATATTATAATGAAAATTAGGGGTCCGAGAATACTACCTTGCGGAACACCTTTACTAACTAATCTGAATTTAGATCTGTAGCACTGCCTAACTATTACTCCTTTTGTTTCTGAAAATTTACTTATTTCTGTACACTGCCTTCTGCCTACTAATTAACTTTTGATGGTAATTTCTTTACTTATTTTTTTAATGGTGTCATTCTGAAGACTTTATTGAATACTATCTATAAATTATATGTATAATGACAGCATATATATGCCTTGGCTTTACTGTATAATGTGCTTTTATATAAGGTAAAATTCCTCTATTAGATCATAAAAACCGATCTAGTGCGTGTCGGGCTACGCGTAATGTAGGGTTCCGTAGTTGCTCATCCTGTTATATTATGCGGACTTAAAAGCTTACAAACTTCTATTTACTATTTGTTTGATACAACTAACAACATTATAGTCAAATTAATCAATGGAAATTGTACGAAAGTCTACATTTACGAGTAGTTATACTTAGCTGTAATAGTGTTCCTTTTAAAAAGGTACAGCACTTTGAAGCATGATTATCAGTCAAACGGATTCCTGAGTCAAAATGGTAACAGAAAACCCTAAATATTAGAACGAATATTCTAGATATGATATATGTATGAACGAGACATCCAATGATATTCCATTGCCCACACCATGAGTTTTGCAAGAACAACAATGGCGTCCCCACTTTATGTATAGGGGAGATAACACAAAAAAAAGATTTTCAAAATTGTATTATACCACATATTTGGCGTGATGGATTAGTATAACTATGCGCAGATTTTTAATAGTAAAGGGTCAGTGAGCTAAGCCTCGGACGGGCAGACAGACTTAACTACGGAACCCTAAAAACGTATCAAAATAGCATGTATAACGAAACCGACCGCAATTGCACAGAGTATGCTAATTCTGTGTAAATACCTTTTAGGATGGTAAAAGAAAACGCTCGTTACGCCATTTAACTACACAAATTAATGCAGTTACATCTAATTCCATGGATAATGTATACGCGCGTTCATAGTCTTCCAAATTTTATTTCGTAAGACACTTGCACTCATCAGCTATCTACTTAGATATAACTTAAAAAGTAGAATAAAATTTGTGATATGTTTGATTACCTACTCGAAACGTAGTTTGGGGTGACTGAATGCCAGCAGTGCCCATCAAACGTCTAGTGCGCGCGACCTTACGCCTTCGAAATTCGAAATCTTTCGTAACCTACAATAGCGTTCGCTAATTAATTACAGATCATACAATTTTGCGCCGAATAGAATGGTCTAATGTCCCACATAACTGGTTGAGAGATATGACCGTTTTGTTTTAGAACGAGCGACGAGACGACTAGAGTTTTATGGCAATCGCTGTGTAATTAGTGGGTCATAGGTCATTAAGCTAGCCGTTCGTTAAATCGCGCACGCGACCTTACGGGTTTCGTAATTAGATTTTAGTTATGTGTAGGTATGGAACGCAACTATAAGATATATGCAAATTGCTATATGAAGTCAACAATTATAATGCAAATTAAGGCCGAACTTCGGCTAGTAAAAATTACAAAACTGAAGCGGCCGTTTATTAAAGACCCTATCTTCATGATGACGGAGGAATATTATGCAAATTAGAGCTATTTATAATGCAAAAAGGTGCATACGCATAAGTCCATCCAACAGATCTTGAGTTATCGCTGAAAAATTGTCTTGCTCAAACGGAACTCTTCATTATGCATCGTTTTTTTACAAAACCACTGACTGAATTGTAACAGTGTTGTATAGTTATTTTTAGAATCAGCCCTTTCATTTGATATCCCACTCGTTATAATTAACGTAAAAAAATATTATTTACACACAAAATATTGATGACAGCACAGCTAGAAAATGTAGTAGGTGACGGATGTCCACCCAAGTTAAAATATTTTAAAAAATCTACAAAGAAAATCCGAAAAAATTTTTAATATGTAAACTTCTTTACATGACTATATAGTCAGAGCAATCAGTGCCTTTTCGAACGTTTTTTTTGTTTGGAAAATGACATTTAGATCTACCTTACGTACGCTCGAAAACTTTACGTGACTACCCTGCGGCCCTAGATTCTATTATATATACTTATACTCTTATAGGCAGGGTACAATCATATTTTTTTAGATTGACTATCTTGAAATTTGTTCCATTTCAAAGATTGCAACACAGATTTGAAAACCAACCAAAATTACGAAATGCCTACTGCACATTGCGCAAGAAGAGTTCATACATATTGAACATATATATCCTCATGCAAACTGTTGGTTGTGGATAGTTAAGGAACTATCTGTATGTGTCCACTTTCGCTGGTCGCGGCGGTACGTGCGGGCGAAGCAGTTATTCACAACGGGCAGCGTCTCCTCAGGTGAACCAGTGTAAGTGACATGTCCGATAACGCATTATCATTAAGTACAGTCAGGTACAGACTGTTCCGTCAAGATATACCTATACAGGTAAGCGGTGAGATCAAGTTGTGAACAGCATAGCGGTTACGTGCACGCACGTCACGTCCCACGCATGCGCCCGGCTCATTATCTCATATTTACATGCCCAAATGTGTACTAGGATTAGAAGAAATCGCGTAACACCTATGTACAATTGTTTTAACGCATCTGTTCAAGCATACATTTATTTGTCTGATTTGTAGCCTTGTTTTGATATTTCTTATAAAAAATTGGTAGCTATTCTTCATTTTTCTGCTACGCAGCCAGTGGAAACTTCAAAATTATCAATATGCAAATAAAGTTCAAGTATGGGTGAATCTGGGAACTAGCAAGTTTAATTAATTTGAAGAATTCGTTGATAGCGACACTATTTACGTTCAAGGGATACAAAAAATCGAACTCTATGAATAAGAATATTTACCAACAATATTTTCATAGAATATAAGTGCGTCTGACTGCTGTCATCTCGGTGCTAGTTATAAATTAGCAACTAATTGTACGGAGATGACAGCTTTCATACTCAAACACCAAGCTTTCATTAAAACAGTGTAAAGATATCTAGATATTACTCAAATCAATAGAAACTAAGGTGTATGTTTCCATACAATGCGTTCCAATTTGTCAATTCACATACCTTAATACACGATTTTTAGCCGCATTAACAAAACACTTTACAGCCTCGATGAAGCCTCCTACTCGTAATGTTGATTGAATTAATGTAACAGTTAAGTTTGTTATTCTTGTTAAGTCTTACGTTTGACTTCCACGATATACTCGTAGGCCTAGCCTAGTGTGGAGTCATCGACTTAGCATTTTTTGTAATTTGTCTTTCTGGAAATACAATTCTACTTTACTTTACTTTTTACGTAACGACACAACAGCGGGCGTATGATGGTTGCCATTTTATATCACTTATCGTCGTGGATAAGACACCTGTCACTCTTGCACTCGCATACTTGTCAGAACGTGACAAATGTCTTATCCTCGACGATAAGTGATAAAATGGCAACCATAATAGGCCCGCAGAACTCATTATTAGCGTCGTCATGTAATAAATACATTTAGAATTAATCTCGGTTAACACCATGGCATAGACAATATCAGTCGCATGTTATAGAAAAGGTGCATGACTCATATGATTAGAGCCAACAAATCTGTGAATCGCATTTTTATAAATAAACTACATAACCACCACAGTATACTCACTTATTTCCATACACTGGAGCCCATTGAAATACAATAAAAATATTTCTTATAATTTATATCAATAAAAACGACTTTAAATGTGTACAGTCAAGGGCGCAACTGTACGTACACACTTATCACCTTATTCCAATGAAGTATAAAGTCCAAAAATGTATCCGTATTTATGCCCTCGACTGTACTTGGCCATGTCATATTCAAGCACATTTTCACATACCATTTCAACTTACAGACACAGCACATTAAACTTCCGATACCAAATGCCGAAAATAGTCATATGTATGGGTCTATGATAATTGTGGAGTTCCATCGATGCTTACGTTCGGTACCCCATTATCAGTTTCCCTTCAAAATATGTATTTTTATCTACATTAGTTGCAAGGTCAATGACATTACATCGGCATCTGTGAATTAAGTACCTACATCATCGAGGATAACCATGTTTCAACAGTGGCCATCAATGCCATCATTATAAGTTCCACTCCAAATGAGTGGTTCCCAAGAAATTGTAGAAAATACCGAAATCTTCATATGCGTGCCTACATTTGAGGTGAACCCACAATTCCTCCTGGATCCCATCATCAGACCTTCACCGAATCTACATGGGACCATTTCGGAGGCATTTTTAAGAAAAAAAACATCATCAAAATAAAAACATGAAGATGAAATTTGAACATCCTTTTATTGAACTCTGTTAATAAGTTTCTGTCTAAGTTTCATTTTTGGTACGTACAAAGCTTTTATCGCAAAATGTAGGTACCTTGTTTCCACATCCATAAATTACTCGGTAAAACGGTTCCAATGAACCCCAATACGAATCTCAGGAAATACTGGTTCGAATTGAAAAATTATTTTTGTATTGGATAGTCCATTTATCGAGGAAGGCTTTAGGCTATATAACATCACATCACACTGCATAATATACAGGACAATAAAACATCCTATGAAATCAATAGATATTTAGATGTTTATCACTGGAATGTTTTTTCTAGTATAAAGCAAAGTCACTTCCCGCTTTCTGTCTCTATGTATGCTTAGATCTTTAAAACTACGCAACTGATTTTGATGCAGTTTTTTTTAATAGATCGAGTGATCAATATGAAAGTTTATATATACGCTTGCGCTTGCCTTGACAGTATCAGCATTGCGCCCGTGCGTAGTCGGGGCGGGGCGCTAGTTCTTTTATATACTTATAATAATAACAGAATTTATTTTCCTGGAACCAGATGGATTCAATTTTATCACGCTGCCCACAGACATCCAATTTTATTTCGAATTGATTTGTTAGATTATTTTTTACAGGAAGTTTTTATTATCCGTGGAATGAATACGACAATGTCACTAGCTCTAATTTAAATGTAATAGAGCCAGATATGAGGTCAACTGAGATATGAGGATGTAACGAGTCATTCGGTGTACTCGTATATTATAGAAAGAAATCAAACTGATAATTAGATAAAGTCATAGTTGAGAAATGTACCAGATGACATATGTCCACCCAAGTGTAAAATACTTACTCTCTCTTCTACTAAACTTTACCCAGCCGTACGAGTACAAGACCAAAACAACAATTTACTTATTATTCGATACAACGGGTTAACTAGTACGCAGTTCAGCTTATGATCATACATTACGTTGCACTCAATCAATATAAGACTATCCAGTTTGTTTGTTTCTTCTCGAAAGTGGTCTTCTTTTTCAGCAACGCTTTGGCGTAATTTGGGCTTGTAAACATGCCATCGCGGCTTACTTGCAGAATAAAGTTCATTTATTTATGTGCTTTCTACGGGTGGCATTGATGTCTGATTTTTAAAACTCATTTTTTTCCTTTTGTGACACTCAGTTTTTCATTTTAGTTGCTCCCATACAAAAATTTGGTCATCTCTAAAAAGAGTTTGGTATGGTACCAATGGTACTATACCATAATACACTCAGCGCTGCCATTTAAGTTGTTTTTCAATTTTACTACCATGTAGGTATTTTAAATACATAGTAGACGAAATCGTTTCAATGTTAAAAAATTAAGACTACAACTTGAACGTAAAGATACCGAATCCGTAAAGTCGTGTCTCTGTAGGTAAGTAATTAATAAATCCAAAGCTTTGTTGCACTGGACAGCTTAGACAATAGTCAGGTGAAGTGGACTCGAACAAAGCCCTTTGGTTCTCCTTAGAAGCTGCTACGGCGAAGCGAAAACGAACGACTTTCGAATAAGGGAAGTGTACGGAATTACGGAGTATTAAGCCATTTTTGACTTTGTAAGCTATTTCCAGTAAAACCTGAAATCTTAGCTAATTGAAATCTGTTCACTAGTAAAGACTGGCTTACAGAGTATAGAATGTTATATAACAACTATATATTAAACTGTGTTTTATATAACTAACAGTCATTTATATTAACCTCTTAAATGTACGTTATTACGGATTAAAAATAGTCTCTGCCGGTTATTCCGTAAATGCGTGCACGTAAATCCGGTAAATTCAGTAAATGCCGCTTTCCTGCAGAATTAATGGAATAGGAAATATAAATTAAACATGAATAATTAAAAAACATATAACAGTACATATTGGTCAAAAAGAGATACTTATTTTTAATATTAGAGGAGAGGGGGTGATGAAATTTCAATTATTCTTCTTGAGCACGGGAACAATATTAGCCGATGTCCACAAAACTGCTCCACTGGGGACAACTGGGAATTTTCATTCTTATTTGTTAGAGTAGAAAAGCTGATTTTGTCAAAAACGTTCCAATTGACCCCAGTCTTTCCTACTTTTTTTGGGGAAAATGGGAACGATATCTTGGGAAGATATCTGAGTCTGTGTCTTCCCTAGTGAAGACAAATGGGAAAAATCTGATTCTGTATCTGAATTTGTCCGCACTGACGACTGATAGATAGGAAAAATGGGCCCTAAAATCAAAGTGACCCAATTTCCCCTAAGTTCAGTTTATGTTTATTAACTTGATATGCGTTAGTTTTACTAAATATAACTCAGAAAATACTGAAAATTCTTTTGAAAACATAAGCACAACTATATACGGAATTAGAAGCACTACCGAAAAACATAGTAGGGAATTGCGGAAGTCAGAAAAACGGCTGTTTTTAAGGAGTACGTCTTTTCCACATCCTAAAATTACCTAAATTCTATAGTAAAGTGTTCAGATTAGTCGATTTACCATGAATTATATATAACATTGGACGGAAGCAATATAATTTAACTATTTAGCATGTGGAATTTTAGGGTAACATTTTACGAGATTGGCAAAATTGATTACATTCGACACCTATTTTCATAAGAATGGTCCACTAAATCATAATACGTAATTTGATCATATAAAACTATGGCAAAAATGACGCTTGTAACAGCAAAGTTTGTTTGATTATCTTATTTGAATTCCCGGCAAAACACAGAATAAAAATCCCTTAATTTTCTTCAATTGCGTAATTTTGACGCTTTCTGGGACATGGTCTGTTTTTTAACCGACTTCAAAATTTCAAAAGAGGAGGTTATCAATACGGTTGTATGTTTTTTTTTTTTTTTTTTTTTTTTTTTTAATGTTTGTTACTCCATAACTCCGTCATTTCTTAACCGATTTGAAAGAATTTTTTTTCGATTGTATGTATATATATCCAAATTGGTCCCGTTTTTGTCAAAAGGCAGTTCTGATGATGGGATCCTTGAGGAATTGAGGGAACTCCTCAAATCTTTAAGGCAAACATATAGTGATTTTTATGTTTTTATCAACAAGTCAAGCATTTGCATCCAAAACTGTGACATTGGATGAAATAGAACTGCTGATGATGATCAGAACAGAACTCTTCAACGACGAAAAGTTCACGTTTGGCGATTTGTCCTCCTAGCTGTGTTTGTTAAGCAATTTCTATTTTCACGATTAATTTTTGTCATGCTCGAGTTCTGATGATGGGATCCATGAGGAGTTGAGGGAACTCCTCAAATCTTAAAGGCAAACATAAAAAGTAAAGTAAAAGTAAAAGTAAAAAGTAAATCGAGCATTATCATACAAAAATGTGACATTTGATGAAGTGGAACTGCTGATGATGATCAGAACAGAACTCTTCAACGACGAAAAGTTCACGTTTGGCGATTTGTCCTTCTAGCGGTGTTTGTTAAGCAAGTTCTATTTTCACGATTGATTTTTGTCATGCTCGAGAGTGATTTTAGTATTTTCATGAACTAATCAAGCATTTTCATTCATAAAAGTGACATTTGATGAAGTGGAACTGCTGATGATGATCAGAACGGAACTCTTCAACGACGCGTAGTTCACGTTTGGCGATTTGTTCTCTTCGTTTTGTTTGTCAAGCAAGCAAGGTTTTTCCATGATTTCATGAGGAATTGAGGGTACTTAGTCTTCTACCATTATAAACATACTTATAGCCATTTTTGTATTTTATTGTATGGAATCTAAGAGTGCACCATCTAAGATTAATAATCTTTCACCGGACTCCCCCATTGAAGTCGGTTTTTTTTTCTTAAAAATTATGATGTATGTGTTTGCGGCAATCAGTAAATGGACCGTAACTGAATTTATTTAATCAGTTCTTTATGAAATCCTACACAATGATTGAAATAATTTATAATGAAAATACTGTCTCATTACTTGCAAAATCTTTAAGAAAATTCGTGTAAGCTCTTACGCCCACGCGAAGCACTTCCTACAGTTTCGGTGGTTTGACGTGGACTGACTAAAACAAATTACGTTAAAATATACATATGTCCAGAGTTTGTTGACTCCTTGTCCATTCGGCGCAATATTGTCTACAGTTTATATGAATATTTATACATTTTGAAAATAGTTAATAGTTTTCTTGTTTTTGGACCTTAACCGATAATTTCCGTAATTCCGTACGTTTACGGAATTCCGTACATTTACCTTATTTCCCTCTCTGTCGCTCAAATGTGCAATTGCGACAGAGAGGGAGATATTCGAGCATCGTTCGATTCTATTTCACGGTAGTGGCTCTGAGCGCTATGAGATGTTTTTCCAGGAGATAACTTATTCAGGAACAATAGCGCGTAGTCATAATGGGCCCTTAAAATGCCAACTAAACGATAGATACGGACTCCAAAATACTTGTATGATCAAAGGAACTTAAGTAGTATCAGCAACACAGTGAACTGACCATTAGTAGACCTTGTCCTGTTGCAATAAGGTTCACAAATGGTCAGTTAACTGTGATGCTTATGTTACCTGAAATGAAGTTCGATCTTATATACCCAGGCTTCATCGAGGAGTCCCCACCCGATTAGCAATTTAGAAATAGAACAATCTACATAACTCTGAAATAAATGAAGTTTAGGGGTTAAGCAGTGCTGGATTAAGACTACTTGATGCCCTAAGCAATCCACGCCTGTTCCTGTGGGCCCTCTCCCCCATTCATAAGTAACCCCTAGTATTTATCGGTCTTTTTTGATGCTGTTTATGGCACCCTCCAAGACGTGATGCCCTAAGTAATTGCTTAACTTGCTTGTGGGCTAATCCAGCGCTGGGGTTAAGAGGGTGAGCAGTAAAAGTGATACCCACCTTGTTTTGTTCTTGAGCTTTTTACTTTTGAATCTCTAAAATAAGTGATTCCCGGTGAGATTGAGAAGAGTACTACATAGTGAACAAGTAAATGTCTTCGTATGCCACGCTTTGTATACTTATAGTCAAAGTTCACTTCAGGTAAGTTTAACCTTAATTATTAATTGATCCGGGCGCCTGGCACAGCTGTTCGGCGGTGGGGGTGAGAATTGTTGGACAACTAAGATGTTGTAAAAGCAATTGAAGGTGTGCAATTTATAGAGCTCTGAATTTTTTGTGGTATCATTATATATAGATGGCTAATTATTTAATATAAGTATAATATATTAATAGACTGTTTAATCCATCATCCAATCCTTTAAGACGATGCCGCATGGTAAATTAGTAGTTTCATTAAGAGGCCTGGTATATTTAGTATGGTTGATGTAATCTAATAGTATCTGTACTAAGTAATACTATTTTTTGTAAATAAACGCAAAATTGAAATCAATTACAGATAGCCATAAACCATTTAGGTAGTCACATCAGTAAAAAAATAGTATTATACTTAGTCCGTCAAATATTGCCAAGGTATTTTTTTTGGCTATCTTATAAAAAATATGAAGATAATATGCAACCCAATATTGCTGTGCCCAACAGGGTACATAATGTGAGTCTTAAAATATGAACATGTAATTCCAACTATGTATAACCATTATGTGTTATAAAGAATTGAGTATTGAGTACTAGTTAACGAGTAATAGCCTAACTTAAGGCGATTGATTGTAACACTAACGCGGTTTCCGGACGGTTTCCAGTTGATTATTCGTGCACTTTATAAGCATTATAATAAGGGTCACGAATGGCCAGTTAACTGTGTTGGCGTTAATTTCAATTTATTATTGTACTTTGGTTACTAATTAGTTAATGGAACGAACAAGAAAATTCCGTTATATTATTCGGTGTGAACGACTAACCAACCCTTGCCGCCCGGTAAACAGACGTCCCAGTCGTCCCAGATTACCGTGTATCGAGCGAGTTGGCCGACCTCGCCCAATAACATGCCAGAACGTAAGTTTTTTCGGCATCATGCCAATGTCGAATGGCATTTCTTGCAGAAATGGGGAGTAGGTTAAGGCTGGCCTCTATTTTATTCAACTACATACAGTCTGTAGATACCTATATACTTATATGTTATGTTACTCAATGTCGCATTATGAATGATGAAATAAACCATACATATATGTATTGAGGACTTTGGTTTACAAGAGTAATTTAGAGTAATTACACCTATAGATGGAAAAGAGTCATCTCCCAACCTATGGTTCTTTTTAAGTTAGGTACAGTCGCCTGCATTAACCTCTGACATGACAAAGCGCAGTAGAAATTTCTGACACTTCCTAACTTTCTAAAAATAATGCAGCCTCAGATATTTTTGCAAATTTTGTTTTGGCATATATTATTACTGTGTACTAACTTGGGTATCTTACCTATGTAATAATTTCCAAGCATTCGGCTATCATTGATGTATGTTCACTTACGTCTGCTCCCTTTCGCAGGTCAGGAAATATCATTGCACTGTTTATACATATATTCTTGCGATGTACTATGTACTTTTTTGCAAAAGGATACTTTTTTACCACTGTAGAATTGGAATTAGTTTTGGCGCGTTTTTGTTCTGTCAACTTGATGTTGCACGTGTCAAAGCGCTTGGTCCCAACCAATGTTAAATTGTCTTATCTATTATATATCTCCAACACTAAATATTTTTTACCTGTAGCCAGGCAGCTGATGATTAATGGATTCACACGCTCGATTACTTGCCTTGTAATCAATGTGATGAACTGTGCAAGAAACATAATTTTAAGTCTTGAGTATTTTAAGATCAGGAGGTACCTAATACGTATTATTAATTCAAACTATTTAATTTTATGTCAAGGCAATATTAACTATATAAATTCTAGTCGTAGTAAATACCAGATTTTTTGCGAATTTACCCATAATAAATTTTCCAAAAAAAAAATTGATGACATGGACATGTAACTACACATACCTACGTATAGTGGTATGTCCCTGTCAATATTATCTTAATAGCTACCTGTTAACATATGTGCAGTTGTATATCCATGTCAACGTTTTGAGCTCGCTCCTGGAACCGAATTTTAATTAAAATAGGTACCTATTTTATTAAAATTCGCTTCCAGGAGATCTCTAATCCAACATTAAGGTCGCGTTTAAGTACCTACACGCAATATCGCGCGCATCATATCTAGACACGCGGCAGCGTGTCAAGCCAAGTTCACCGCAAGAACTGGCGGACAGCAGCCGTGTGTTATTTTACACGAACCGTTTGTAGCCACTTTTGACCCCCCAATAACTTAAAATCTATCTAACATAAAAAATATGAAATTTGGTACATGTATTAAGATCCTTTAGAACAACTAGAACCCCAAATTAAATAAATATAGGTTTAATAGTTATTGAGATATTAAATTCCAAAAAACGGCAATTTTACCACAGACTGACTGACTGACTGATTGACTGACTGACTGACTGACTGGCTGGCTGGCTGACTGACTGACTGACTGACTGACTGACTGACTGACTGAGTGACTGACTGACTGACTGACTAGTAATCAAAAACCTAACCCACTTCCAGGTGACCTAGAAAGCTGAAATTTGGCATGCAGCTTGGTAATTGTGTGTGTACACCGGAAAAAAACTGAAAACGGTGATTTTTTTATTAGTTTTATTATTATTTATGCTAGTTACCTCAGAACTCCGTCATTTATTAACCTATTTGGAAAATTCTTTTTTTGTTTGAAACGGTATACTTCGGGTCCCATAGTTATCAGGTAAGAATCTTATCATGGGGTCCTGGAGAAATCGATGGAACTCTTCAAATATTTGAGGTGCACCCATAGCGATTTGGGTATTTTGTATAGTAACTTGGGCATTTGATTTGGGTATTTTGTATAGTAACTCGTGCATTACCAAGCTGCGTGCCAACTTTCAGCTTTCTAGGTCACCTGGAAGTGGGTTAGGTTTTTGATTTCTAGTCAGTCAGTCAGTCAGTCAGTGGTAAAAATGCTGTTTTTTGGAATTTAATATCTGAATAATTTATAAACCTATATTTAAAAATTTGGAGTTCTAATTGTTCTAAAGGATTTTAATACATGTATCAAATTTCATTTTTTATGTTAGATATCTTTGGAGTTATTGGGGGGTCCAAAGTGGCTCCAAACGGTTCGTGTAATCTAGACACGCGGCAGCGTGTCCAGCCAAGTTCACCCCAGGAACTGGCTGACAGCAGCCATGTGTTATATTACACGAACCGTTTGGAGCCACTTTTGACCCCCCAATAGCTCCAAATTTATATAACATAAAAAAATGAAATTTGGTGCATGTATTAAGATCCTTTAGAACAACTAGAACCCCAAATTTCATAAATATAGGTTTAATAATTATTGATATACTAGCTTTTTCCCGCGACTTCGTCCGCGTGCAACTCGTTATATCGCCGGCTAATAGTGTAAGACCTGCTAACGTCATATTATGGAAGTTTACAGGAGAGACAAAAAAAATATTGAAATTAAAATATTAAAACCCGAAAAACGGGAAAAATACCATTGGGTTATTTTTTCCCCTAATTCCAAAATAAAAGACAGCGTTTTGATTTTCTATTTTTACGATATCTTTTGTAACTTAACTGTATTTTGCAATTAAATAACGTTTTATATTATGGTTTTAGCAGTTTGTCGAGAAAAAGAAAGTAGTTACATCATGGTAAGGAAATATAAGTAGGTACTGTAAAGCCTCGCTTATACTGCTGAGGTACTGATAGGGGATCTTAGGGGTTGTAGCTGTAATGAAATACCTTACGACTTTATAACTCACTATTGTATTTCAAAATACAATTACAATGATACAGTTAAATAACACGTGTGACTCCAATCGAGTCCAGATGAGGAATCTATCCGAAAAACCAACTGTTTTCCAAGGAATGCTGTTTGACAGGCATTGCAGAACATATTCAAAATATGTAGAATTGTATACATTATGATACTAGTTCCACATGGCCAGTCTCATAATGTATCAACCTCTACTTTCTCCCTCCTTCCCGGGGTGAAGAATGTAGGCAAGGACCTGTCTAACCCTATAACTCAACCAGATCTTGAAGCAAATGCCAAGATAGCACAGGCAGTCAACACGGGCTGAGAGCTGAACCAGCAAGCAGATTGTTTCAAAATTTGATCATGATCTATATGATCAAATAATTACATCAAGAATAAATCAACTTTATTCGCGCCTATCCGATGACAACTATGCAGGATGACATATGATGATAAGCTTGTTCTAAATATTGACAAATGCTGCTTTAAGCACTAGTACGCTCTCAGCTTGAATATGCATCTGCAGCCTGGAATCCACAATATCATTGTTACATTGACTCTATTGAACGAATTCAACACAAATTCATAAAACGACTAAATTATAAATTTAAAAATGTTACTCTCAACGATATTATTCCCCTGCAGAAACGTAGGGAGCACAATGACCAGACCCTACTGTATAAAATTATCACTAATGTTGTCGATTCTCCATATCTCCTGAGTCGCATATTTCTTAGGTGTTCTGGCCTACGTACTCGTTCCAAAAATACTTTCGCTGTAAAGTCATGTAGAAACAATTATTCAAGAAATCGCTTTGTCATAAGAGCTTGTTCTACTCATAATAGACTTTACAACCATACTGACATATTCCACCAAAAGTATAGTAGTTATGTAACCGCAGTAAGAAACACTTTATAGATGATTAGTGACTGTATGTGCTTACGTATTTTAATTTGATTAGTTTTTTTTTTTTTACTTTGTGCATATTTTTCCTGATAAGTGTGAACTTATAAGTGAAAACTTTGCTGGCTTATGATCTACCTGAATGTTGTAACTTTATGTATGATTGATGCTGTTTGTTTTCCTTAATAAAGAAAAAAACATGACGGTGCTAAGGCCCACAGAAGCCTCCCTGATTCTGAACCTTCCTCTCCGCATATTGACGTTTCAATGGGTGTAGAAACCGGATTGCAATTAGCCATATTAAATCTTTCGAGAATCTTCCTCGTGTATGATTTCTGATTTAGGACTATCGCATTCTTCTCTTGCGTAATCTCTACGCCAAGATAGTAGGAAGCCGGCTTAGTAGTTATAGTCAGCTTAGATTTCAGGTCGTCTAGAAAGCTGTTCGCTAACTGCTCGCTAGAGGCTGCCACTAATCCGTCATCTACGTATAGAGCTACCAGTATCTTCGCTTCGCCGGTATATTTTGTAAAGAGACAACAATCAGCCTCACATTGCTCGAAACCTAGTCCTAGGAGTACTTGTTCAAAGTAGGAGTTCCAACGGCGAGGAGCTTGCTTCAAGCCGTAGAGACTCCGGTTTAATTTCCATACTCTTGGAGTTCCATCTTCAAGCCCTTCTGGCTGTTTCATAAAAATCTCCTCTTTAAGTTCCCCGTTGAGAAAAGCTGTTATTACGTCAAATTGAGCTAGGTACATCTTTTCTTTAGCACATACGCTGAGCAATGCCCTTACCGTGGCCATTCTGGCAACCGGGTTATAAGTTTCATCGTAATCGACCCCTTTCTTCTGCCTAAACCCTTTAACCACAAGACGTGCCTTATATTTGTTCACAGATCCGTCAGGATTTGTTTTAATTCGGAAAATCCATTTATATGGAAGTGCCTTGTGGTTGGGTGGTAGGTCGCACAATGTCCAAACGTTGTTTTGTTTTAGAGACGTCACTTCACTTCTCATGGCGTCAATCCAATGATGTTTGTCTTTCCTTGACATAGCGTCCTTGTAGCTAGCCGGAAAGTCTTCGGACACAACTGCGCAGATGTAATCGTCATATCGATGAGGTTTCTGAATCGTATCACGGTTCCTGAAGCTGTATCTCGGCTCTTCTATAATGATCGATTCATTACTTTCCTCTGCATCGTAGAAGTTAGTGGATTCGCCCTGACCGTGATCTTCCGAACATTCTCCCTCTAGATCACGGGTAGAGTTGACTGAAGACTCGGGCTCATTCTCGGCTTCAGTATGAATCTCAGCTTGTTCTTCAGACAAAATTTCGGTTTTTTCCGTTATGTCGTGATCGGTGGAATCGGAACTTACTCCCTCTGCTTCAATTTCCTCATGATCGTTGGAATTGTAACTTATTCTCTCTGGCTCAGTTTCCAATTCTTCACGGCTGTTGAAATTCACTCCCTCTGTTTCTGCAGGAATTTGATCCCATCGAAATTCTGAATTCTACTTCGCTTGCAAAAGTGATGTCTCTGGAGCGATTGGTCTTCATTCCGTCCCAAATGCGGTAACCGTCATTATTTTCATATCCGATGAGAACACCCTTAATGGCCTTCTTGCTGATTTTCTTTCTGCATTGTTTGGGCACATGAGCATAGCATTGGCTGCCTATAACGCGAATATGAGATATTTTCGGCTTCTTTCCGAACCATAGCTCGTAGGGAACTTTATCCTTAACTCTGGTTGGTCCTGTTCTGTTCAGGACATACGCTGCAGTGTTTATCAGTTCAGCCCAGAGCTTCTGCGGGAGTCCTGCTTGCGTCCGTGCGGCTTTAACTAAGGTGCGATTTTCGCGCTCGCTGCATCCACTTTGCTCCGGTGTGTACGGCATGGTGAAACGCTGCTTAATCCCATGTGCGTTTAGTATTTTTTTGACATCTTCGTTGTCGAATTCTCCTCCGTTGTCGGTTAGAAGACATTTTACTATATGGCCTGCTGTCTTTTTTCATTTTGCATCAGTTTCAGCTTGTCCTTAACTTCAGATTTGTTACGCATGCAGTAAACTAGGCGGTACGAGGAAAAGTCGTCTTTTAAGAGTACGAAATACCTGTATTTTCTTTTGCTGTGATGTTCAAATGGTCCTCAAACGTCCGAATGTATTAACTCACCAGGAGCAGTTGCTCTTTCTCTTCTCCCAAATGACAATCTGTGAGCTTTTCCGAATATACATGCCTCGCATTCAACGTTGTCTTCGGGTAAGTTAATCCCGAACTCTCGCTTGACTAGAGCCTTTACGTGCTTCTTGTCTTGGTGAGCAAAACGTTCGTGATAGACTTGCAGCATATTGGTGCCCGTAATTGGGTTCACTTCAAGTGAGTTTGACGTCTTTGAAGGAGTGATTGTTTTGAATTCCAGCTTATATAGCCCTCTTTTATGGTCTCCCTTGCCAACAATCTTGGTTTCTCCATCAATGTCAAGTTGACAACTTGTCGCGGTAGAAGTGAACAAGCTGTTCCGCGAGTTGTCTTGTGCTGCCAACGTTGAGAATAGATTTTTCGTCAGGGAGGGTACAAGCCAGACATCTTTCAGTCGTATTGTTTCCATTTTCTTGCCTACCATCGATTCTACCATCACAATGCCTTTCCCTAAAGCAGGAATCATTGTACCGTCTGCCGTCTTCACAGTTTGGTCGTCAGAATCAAAGGGCTCAAATTCATGGAACACATCTCTTCTGATGGTGATATGTGTCGTGGCTCCGTTATCAGCAAACCAATTATCTCTGTCTTGATCTGCTATCTTTGAACACGCATGAACCGCCATCAGTGTTATGCTTTGTACAGGCTTTGACGAACAGGCTGGTGCTGAACTGCTTGGCTTTGGTGGTCGTCCATCCCTTATCCATTTCTTGCAGTTCCTTACTCTATGTCCTTTTTGTGAACAATAGTTGCACTTGACCTTCGCATCTTTCTTCTTTTTCGACTTTTGGATTTCTGAGATTACAAGCGTCTCTTGGCTAGTAGTCCCGTCTTTGTTCTCTAAGGCTTTCTCATAGGAACAAAGTTGAGTTGTCAAATCTTCAACAGTTCTATCAGTCTTGTTCAGTAGTAACCAGCTGGATTTGAACGCAAAAAATCTTTCGTCAAGAGTTTCTAGTATCTTGCATATCAGCAACAGATCAGGGAGTTGGCTTTTCCCATCTGGCTTGGTAATTTCAACAGTTAAATCGTTCCATATGTTCTTCAGTTTCGACATATGTGAGGAAACATCATCCGATGGGTTACGTTTAAAGTTAAAGAACTCCATGCAAAGGTGGTATGACCGGTCCTCAGTCTGGCCGTCGAAAAGGCGATGCAACTCTTTCCAGACATCATACGCTGTCTCAAATGTCATTACTTTTTGAAGTGTTTCATCCGTCATATTCGTCGTTGAGATGAGCAGAGCGCTGCAGTTCGCTTTTGTATATCTGGCTAAAGCCTGATTGTACGTTAAGAGAGCAGCCGCGTCACCTGCTCCTTCTTCGATATCTTTTGGTTTAATCAAACTTCCGTTGAGCACATCCATAGCATCTGCAGTACCACGTAGCATGATAAGGATTTTGTATCTCCACTAGCATTTGCCCGCGGCTTCGCCCGCGTACTAAGCGTAATTTTTAACCGTCTACAAAAAAGAGGTTCACTGTTTGACCCGTATATATGTATGTAGGTATATATGTATGTTTGTCCAAGATTATCTCGCGTTTGGCTGAACCGATTTAGATGCGGTTTCCAGAATAGTAGTTGTTACATTCTGGGAGTTTCGGTATACGAAGTTTGGTGATAGTGATGTATTAAAAGGAGCATCCAAAAAGAAAATGTGGCTTCACTTTCATTCGCACTCCTTACTGTTAGTCCGTCTGTT
This sequence comes from Notocelia uddmanniana, assembly GCA_905163555.1. Lineage (NCBI taxonomy): Eukaryota > Metazoa > Arthropoda > Insecta > Lepidoptera > Tortricidae > Notocelia > Notocelia uddmanniana. The sequence goes on from LR991052.1 coordinate 51,526,393, forward strand.
ACAAACGAGTTGCTTTTACTGGACCGATTGAATTGAAATTTGGCACAAACTATCAAGAATTCAGAGCGCTCGTGGCCCAGCAGCACCCGCCTACCGCGTGCGGTATGCGAGGTAAAGCAATGTGGGTGCAGGTCAGGTCTTGGATGGGTGACCGCTTTGAGTGGTTACTAACTGAGTGCTCTCGTGCTTTGGAAGGCACGTTAAGCCGTTGATCCCGGCTGCTGTTTACGACAGCAGTCGTTAAGCCAAGTTAGAGGCCTTCAGGTGGCTTGAGAACTTCTAACAGTCAAGTTGCCCACTCACTTGACAAAGGGGGATCGAAGTTGCACTACGTCCGTAGGGAGTACCCACCGTTACCCTACACGTGACCCCTGGATGGTGCTAAAAGTGCAACAAAAACTGGCAACCGTACTTGTCTTCCCGAAGATTTCACGGTTCGTAAATAAATGCCATACGATAAAAAAAAAATTAAAGGTTGATTTAAATGGAAAAAATATCGAAACCTCTATGTCGTTTTTAAAAGCCAATCCTTTTTTTTACAATCCCTGGCATGCATGGAGTGCCAAAATATACCTCAGATTCGAATTAAGAGACCTCTCGGACGCTCAGATCTCGATTTTGAACGAAATCGGGACGAAAAAAAAATCAATATGGCCACCACTTACACAAATTTTACCTGGGATTCGTATTAAGAGACCTCTCGGACAATCAGATATCGATTTTGAACGAAATCAGGACGGAAATGAAGAAAATCAATATGGCCGCCACTTTTTCCAAATTTTACCTCGGATTCGTATTAGGGGACCTCTCGGACGCTCGGATATTGATTTTCAACGAAATCGGGTTGGAAATAAAGAAAATCAATATGGCTGCCACTTTTTCCAAATTTTACCTCGGATTTGTATTAAGAATTCTCTCGGACGCTCCGATATCGATTTTGAACGAAATCGTGACGGAAATGATAAAAATGAATATGGCTGCCACTTTTTCTAAATTTTACCTCGGATTCGTATTACGAGACCTCTCGGACGCTCAGATATCGATTATGAACGAAATTGTTAAAGAAAAGAAGAAAATCAATATGGCCGCCACTTTTTCCAAATTTTACCTGGAGTCATATTAGGGGACCTCTCGGACGCTCAGATATCGATTTTGAACGAAATCGGTTTGGAAATGAAGAAAAACAATATGGCTGCCACTTTTTCCAAATTTTACCTCGGATTCGTATTAAGAGACCTTGTGGACGCTAAAATATCGATTTTTAACAAAATCGGGACGGAAATGAAGAAAAGCAATATGGCCGCCACTTTTTCCAAATTTTACCTCGGATTCGTATTACGTGGCCTCTCAGACGCTCAGATATCGATTTTGAACGAAATCGGTTTGGAAATGAAGAAAATCAATATGGCTGCCACTTTTTCCAAATTTCACCTCGGATTCGTATTAAGAGACCTTGTGGACGCTAAAATATCGATTTTTAACAAAATCGGGACGGAAATGAAGAAAATCAATATGGCCGCCACTTTTTCCAAATTTTACCTCGGATTCGTATTACGTGGCCTCTCAGACGCTCAGATATCGATTTTTAACGAAATCGGTTTGGAAATGAAGAAAATCAATATGGTTGCCACTTTTTCCAAATTTTACCTCGGATTCGTATTAAGAGACATTGTGGACGCTAAGATATCTATTTTGAACGAAATTGAGATGGAAATGAAGAAAATTAATATAGCCGTTACGTTATTCAAAGTTTACCTCGGATTCCTATTAAGAGTCCTCTCGGACGCTCAAATATCGATTTTTATCGAAAAAGTATCGGACGGCACTGATTAATACAACCACTTACTTTAAGTACAATACATTGAATCAAAAAAGGTCGTCTCTTCATAGGGAATTCACGGCATTTCATGCAACTTAAGATCTTATAAGGAACCTACATGCCAAATTTGGTATCTCTCCAACCAGTAGTGTGGGCTGTGCGTTGATATGTCACTCACTCAGTCAGTCAGTTTCTTCTTGCAATTTGGCAAAAACTTAGAAAAGTTTTCATGTCCGCAATATAAAATTTCGAAATCAATGCCATTTTCAAAATTAACGACCCAAAAAACCATAAAAACGACGCCCATATTAATATTTAGACATTCATTCAACCCCCTTGGAACCCAACAGAGGGAATGGTATTTCACGTCCTCCACGTGGGATTTTAAAATCATTGTTGTTTTCGTAATCAGCGACCCGATAAACCATAGAAACAAAACCTACCCATATCGATTTTCAGAATTTGTCACCACATTTCCCCCTTTTAGAGGTTGATTTCTCATAAAACCTGAAACACATGTTTACTCATTTAACGTTACAAATACTCCTGTCAAGTTTCGAATAAAATAGTCCAACTAATCTTGATTCCCCACACACAATTCGAACCCCCATTTTACCCCCTTATGGGTTGAATTTTGAAAAATCCTTTCCTAATGCACCTCTAGACCTTATATGGAACCTACATACTAAATTTAGAATCTCTAGAACCAGTATTTTGGGCTGTGCGATGATATGTCACTCGCTCAGTCAGTCAGTTATTTCTTGCAATTTAGCACAAACTTTCAAAAGTTTTCATGTCCACTACATTAAATTTCAAAATCGATGCCATTTTCGTAATGAACGTTCCAAAAAACCACAAAAACGACACCCATATTAATATTTAGACATTTCATCCCCCTCGCACCCCAACAGGGGGGATGGTATTTCACGTCCTCCACGTGGGATTTCAAAATCATTGTTGTTTTCGTTATTAGCGACCCGATAAACCATAAAAACAATACCCATGTCGATTTTCAGAATTTGTCACCACATTTCCCCCTTTTAGGGGTTGATTTTTCAGAAAACCTGAAACACGTGTTTACTCATTTATCGTTAGAAATACTTTTGTGAAGTTTCGAATAAAATAGTCCCGCCAATCTTGTTTCCCCATACAAACTTCGGAGCCCCATTTCACCCCCTTAGGGGTTGAATTTTGAAAAATCCTTTCTTAGTGCACCCCTAGACCTTTTAAGGAACCTACGTGCCAAATTTGGAATCTCTAGGATCAGCGGTTTGGGCTGTGCGTTGATATGTCAGTCAGTCAGTCAGTCAGTCAGTCAGTCAGTCAGTCAGTCAGTCAGTCAGTTTCTTCTTTTATATATTTAGATAGATGTTGACCAGTTCGATTTGCCTTCAAGACTCCCGATCGAATATCGTGACGAAATGACTTCCATGGCTGGACCGAAAAACCTATTAAAACAGTGGCAGAGTTTAATAATAATAATAATAAAAACATTTATGTTTACGCGATTTAATACGATAGAACCGTTTAATAATTCATATAAGTGATATTAAAATATTTATTGTAAATTGACGTTGTTTAATTTTTGACAACTGTACAAGATCGACAGCTAGAACCAGAGAGTTTGAATAATTAAGTAAAAACTCCTTCAACAGAAAAACCAAGTGTTTTCCAAGGAATGCTGCTTGACAGGCATTCCAGAACATATTCAAAATATGTAGAATTGTATACATTATGCTACTAGTTCCACATGGCCAGTCTCATAATGTATCAACCTCTACAGTACCTAAATCCCTAAGATATAATTTATTTTTATTATGTGATACCCAATAGCCAATTCTTGGGATTAGGTAGCGGACCCCGGGCATCCTTCAGGATGCAACTGTACTGGGAATAACGCTAAGATGATGATGTGATACCAAATTACAATTAGTTATATGACAATGCTTATATATATCTACAAATAAAAACCAAGATATTTACATATAGATATACTGCAAATCGAAAGGTATTTATTATGTCATCACTGGCAACACACACTGGTCAAAGACTCCCGTCTTGACACACTGTAATAAAGTTCTTTTGAGAAAGTGAAAAATACCTGCTAAGTACGTTTATCGTGATAGTAAGAATAAAAACTCCCATTAATTTTGATAAGAGGTTAAACTAAAAGTAAAAGTAAAAAAAAGTAAAAGTAGTTTATTCTTCAAATTAGGCATATTACATGCACCTATGAACGTCAATAAACTACCACCGGTTCGGAAAAATATACCTCTGCCACGAGAAGGACCGGCGTAAGAAACTCGGCGAGGTGTCATTTTTTCAAAACAATATACATTATATAGTTAAATATAAAATTACATTACTACAAAATAACTTAAATAATAGGGTGGATCGCTCTAGTATAAAAAATATATATATCTTTGATTTTTTTATTGGCGGGTAGCGGAAAAGTTGCTTTGATATCCTATCATTAGGTGTGTTAAAAATAGATGTAATTGAATAATGGCAAGTACTGCCGCAATTGATAATAAATAAAATTATTATTGTAATATGATATTATATTATACCTTATGTTAATCGCATCCATATCATGCTTTTGGTGTATTTTATTACTATATCTTGATTTTTTAGACCTCAACAAAACGAAAATATCTTATCTGTGTCACAAATTTGTCTTATACACATTTAAAACTACCCTCAAAACAACTCTTATATTTATAAAAACTGCTAATTTGCCTGACTTTGTACATTTATCCTCTAGCAAGATCATCTCGTAAATAAATATAATAGATCGTTTAAAATAAAATGAACTCACGTAGTAAATATAAAGTATGTCCCGTGTTTGGTTGTGGCAAGGAATTACCGAAAAATGTGTTACCGACGTACAATACTTTATGTACGTTTCAAATTCTACAAAAAAACGTTTTCAAGATTTAGTGAAAGAAACAAGTAATGTTGTGGTCGATGATATTGAATATATTTGGAAAAGAGCATCTATACCAATAGTGGAACGGCGTACTATCTTGGCACGGATAAAAGCATATCATAACAAATATCGTTACCTTCTTAAATCGTATTCGAACAGAAAAAACGTTACGTCATACAAGATTAAGCTGAATCAATTCAAAATGAAGAGTAATGTATTGTTCGATATTGCGACTTGTAAGTGTAAATCGTTTGAGACGTGTTCCTGTGAAAAGACTCGGAAAATACCTTTTAAAGAAATAGATTTCTTATTCGACCAGGGAAGTGACAGAAAAATGATGATAGGTTCAGTTGATAAAATCACAACAAAAAAAACATGGACAATATATCACGAAAAACAAAATGGGAATTATACAAGAAAATAAATATAGTAATTTCCAGTCAATCCCTTACGATTCTTGCAACACAAAAACAACGAAGAGGTATCGTCTTCATCTATTTCTCCCGCTTCCCTCGCACCGGGGGTTAGTGCTTTCCCTACCGTAGCAAAAATATTGGATCGATATGGAATCTCCGATCGTGCAGGAGCATCGGTTGTCTCAGCTACATTACAAGACATTGGTTTGATACGAGTAAAAGAGGAAGATACATCGAATGTCATTGATCGAAACCGGATTCGTCGAGCTCGTGCAAGCACTAGGAACGTTGCTGTTCAAAATGTGCCTGATCGTGATAATAGTCTGCTTTGTATTTCATTTGATGGCCGAAAGGACAGAACGATGGTTACTGAGAATGGTTTTAGGAAGGTCGTAACTGAAGAACACATTACTTTGCTACGAGAAACCGGTTCGCAATATATTGGCCACATAGCAGTGGAGTCAGGTGACGCAAAAACTATCGCTAATACGTTGCATTCTTATTTGCTAACAACACAATTAGATGTGTAAAAGATCGTAGCTGTTGGATGTGATGGCACGGCAGTGAATACTGGAGTAAGAGCAGGTATAATCAGAATACTTGAAAGCAAATTTGAAAGCCCTCTTCAGTGGTTGGTTTGCCAGTTACATGCCAATGAGTTGCCATTAAGACATTTATTTCAGCATCTTGATGGGGCAACTACAGGACCCAAAAGTTTTACTGGTGCGATTGGTAAGGCATTGACTATAACTGCGAAAAACTTCCTGTAACAGAATTTTCTGCAATTGAATGCCAGCTGGCAGATATTACGAGGACTCGTACCGATCTCAGTACAGATCAATAATATTTACTGGAAATATGTCAGGCTATCAACCAAGGTTGCTGTAATGACAGCTTGGCTAAACGTAACCCAGGTAAAATATGTCATTCGCGATGGCTAACAACAGCGAATAGGATTCTTCGACTTTATATTTCCACCCGGTCTCCGTCAGAGCAATTACTGACTCTGACCAAGTTTGTATTAAACGTCTACGCTCCAGTGTGGTTTACAATTAAAACTCAGCCTTCATGTGTTAGTGGAGTTAAACACTTACACGAAACAGTAAGGTTATCACGATACCTTCCAGAAAATTTGAAGAAAGTGGTTGTACCTGTAATTCAACGCAATGGATATTTCGGGCATTGCGAAAATATATTAATAGCGATGTTAGCGGATGATCGATTTCATGTAAGAGAGTTGGCACTCCGACGGATTATCAAAGCCAGGGCTAGTGTAGGCTCGGAATTTATAAGAGTGTTTAAATTGCCAAAGTTTAATTTCAATGCTGATGAATATTATGACTTGATTGACTGGCAGCATGTCACGGACCACCAGTGATGAAACAGTTTGACAAAGATGTAATTTTGTCAAACTGTCCCAATCCATGATGGATCTCAAGAAAGTGGAGCCTGAAATCTTGTCCAAATTCTATTTGATGCCATGTCACACGCAAGCGACCGAAAGATGCATTAAGTTAGTAACAGAATCCTGTTTTGCTGTATGTGGACAAGAAAAACGCGAAGGATGGATAAAAAACAAACTTGATTCTTTTCGGATCATGATATTTAACACGAAAAAGGACTACAAATTAGCATAATTCAATTTTTTCAGCGGCTTATTTTGTATAAAATAAAATATTTGTCGTGTTTTTTCCTATTACTATTAGTTTTTTTATTCTTTAAGTTAACGAAAAAGCAATAAAAACGAAATGTTTTGAATCACACAATAGTTTTATTTATTAGGAAGTCAAGTCAACTTTCGGTCTTTTTTCATATTTTCAAAGAGCTTGCGGCAGTCAGTGTTGCCAGAAGGTTACATTTCTTACATTTTTCGTAACCTTTGACCCCTTCGCGTAACATGTAAGTAATTTTTATACTTAAGGCAATTTTCGTAACTTTTCAGAACAACGAGATTTGTCATACTAGATTTCTATTGCAAACAGTTTACGAACGCATCCAAACTGACGCATACTTAAAAGGCACGTCTTTTACTCCATATCACACTCAGAGATGGTTCTCAATGGAACGCGCTATGACAAAATGAAACTTATCATGGGTACATTAAACTCGATTTTGCTTGACCGTATGCGCGCTCGTTTCCTACTTCCCGAGTTCTCGGTTTCTTATCTACTTAGCTAGAAAAAAAAGAAAAAAAACATGGCTCATTGTGATTAATTTTCGTTGTGTTATTGTTTGTTGTCGTACAATTGTTTCTTTTGTTGGGGGTCGATGTTTTTTTGTATAATTTGCTAAATTTAACAATATTTTTAGTTTTTTGTCGCAAATTAAAAACCAATCAAATTTTTAATATTGTGTGATTTTGAACAAAAATTTATGAAGACTTGTAAGAGGGAGATTCTCTAGTACCTAATTTAATACACAATAAAGAGAGATGACAAAATATGGTCGATAGTGTAAGTCTCTATCGTTTTTTTTTCACTTATCATGCTCCAATAGTGACATAATAGATTTACCAAGCGGGTCCAAGGGAGTACATGTAACTGCTAGGGAGAATATGTAATGTATACATATGTATGATTTACAAAACATCGTAACCCGACCAATCAAAACAGTTCACCACATCAAATTCACCAATCATATTGTTTACCTCTTATAAAACACCATTTATATTGATATCAATCAACCAGAGTACAGCTACACACTAAAAACAAGCAATCGTAACAGAATTCTTTTCTCAAAATGTTAAGATGTCTTTGTCCCTATTTCATAATAATTAAAAAGTGGTTAAATAATAGTAGATTTTATGCCTAGGGTCTAAAATAACCACGAGATGGTTATTTTGTTCGAGAAGTAATATGGCTTTTTGACCCGAGCCCGTCAGTGTCTCCGCTTTCCTAACTGTAAATAGTACGTTTGTGACGTTTTGGATCATATGGGATTTGACATTTTGGTGTGCTTTAAAATGGAAAGAACGTACTATTTGCCCCGTTCTAACTATACTTAGTTAACCATACGAATGCAAGGAGACAACTGTATGTAAAATTATATTACTTAACGCTACGGATCTGTTGGAATTATTAATCTAAGGGTTGGGAAGGTTGTTTGATATAAAAAAACTAAGTTTTTTTAATGAGTTACAATGTTAGTGTATTGTGATTGGGGGATTCGCCACGGTAAAATGCTTAGACCGGTCAAACTAAAATATCTTGTTAATTATGATAATGATTTTTCCCAGGGTCCAATGCACCACCCTAGCCCCGCCCGACAAGACCAATATGAGTCATGAGTTCATGATACACTTTTCGAGAATCAGTAGAGAAGAAGTAAAAAAGTTTGACTTTTTTGTACTTTTATTCGAGAAAGTTAGGTGTTAAACTGAATGGTAACAACAGTGAATATAGCGCTGTGTACATATCAAACTAGAGTCCGTTTTATCATAACATTACTTCATAGATTCCTTTATATTCCGCCATTTCGCTGACATCGATGGGGCCTTTTACATATGGATTATTATCATGCGATACACTCATATCACGATCCGTATCACGTGGATATTGAAGCAAAATCCATACAATTTTGAAAACCGCCATAGTATTGACAAACCAGTATTGTGATAATATTAATCGAGTAAAGTGCCGTAACTTGCCTCCGACCTCCGACCCCAAAAACACGTAACTTCTGCTAACGAAACGTAACTTCTGCTGAAAATTCTGAAAAGTTGTCATATAATCTTTTGATTGCATTCCCATATACAACCTAAATACAAATTCGCCATTTCCAAAATCCAGAAAAAGAAAAAACGATTCACCCTATTAAATAACAATGCTACAGTAGAAAATATATTTTCGCGATAGATTACCCGTGCAGGACGCAATCACTGCCAAACATCCCGCGATCCATGATGTAATCGTTTCTCTTATAATATGCTCGTGATATAAGTGTTTGTTTTACTACAGATTTGAATTTAGAATTGCTAAGTTCAGTAATGTGTTTGGGAATTTTATTGTAGAATTTGATACAATTTCCCAAGAACGACTTTTTCGCCTTTACTAGTCTATAGAAGGTTATTTTGAGTTTCCCAGTATTTCTCGTGGCTATTGGTTTATCAGCGTTCGTTGGAAAATTGCCCAAATTCTTCCTAACATACATTATTATTTCAAATATGTATAGGGACGGCAGGGTTAGAATATCTATTTCTTTGAAAAATTCTCTTAATGAATCACGCGACCCCAAGTTATAAATTGCTCGGATAGCCCTTTTTTGCAAAATAAAAACAGTTTCAATATCTGCAGCTGATCCCCATAAGATAAGACCATAAGTAATCATACTATTAAAATAAGCAAAGTAAACTAACCGTGCCGTTGCCACATTGGTAAGCTGCCTTATTCTCCTGACTGCAAATGCAGCAGAGCTCAACCTACTTCCTATCGCTGTTATATGGGAACCCCACTGCAATTTTGAGTCCAATGTAATACCTAAGAATACAGTAGAAGTAACAAATTCTAATGTTTGACCATTAAGTTTAATATTTGTATCTATGTTTCTGTTTGATGAATTCGCTAGAGATAATTTCATACATTTCGTTTTTTTCGGGTTCAATACTAAGTTATTGGCAGCTAACCAGTCAGATATCATGGAGAGGGTATTATTTGGTTCAATGAGTTCAGTATCTCTCCTATTTACCATGAACAGTAATGAGGTGTCGTCTGCGAACATTACAATGCCTGATCGTCGGCTTACCATATATGGCAGATCATTTACATAAACAAGGAACAGGAACGGACCTAGAATAGACCCCAAAACAGTGATTGTATTGGATTTACAGCTCAAAAGCCACGGAATATTAATAAAAACGACAATAATAGTACATACCTTTGCGATGTTACACTTCTTCGTTTACACCAAAAACACGAAACAAAGTTATATTTTGCGAGAACAGACATCTAGGCGATCAAAATTCTTACGAAAATGGCGGGTATATTGAAGTTAGCCGATAACTTTTAAACTCGTGGAGTTGACTATTTTATTCATCATGTGATTTAAGCAATTTGTTAAAATAACTGGCAGTAGCTGTTTTTGTCAGACGATGCATCTTTTTTTGCTACATAATGGTGGGTAAAACGATAAATTAAGCGGGTTTACACTCTTAGCAAACGATGTTACAGAAATAATTGCTATTTTATTGTTGTAGGCGCCCAAATAAACTTTTATCCCCTTTTCACCCCCTAAGGAACGATTTCCGGAATAAATACTATCCTAAGTCCTTTCCCGGGACTCAAACTATCTCTGTAACAAATTTCATCTAAATCGGTTTAGCGGTTTAAGCGTAAAGAGGTAACAGACAGACAGACAGACGGGTGACTTTCGCATTTATAATATTGGTATGGATATGGATATGGATTCAATTCCAAAAAACGGCATTTTTACCACTGACTGGCTGACTGACTGACTGACTGACTGACTGATTGACTGACTGACTGACTGACTGACTGACTGACTGACTGACTGACTGACTGACTGACTAGTTATCTAAAACCTAACCCACTTCCAGCTCGGCTAGTATGATAGCTTATACTGTCACGTTATATGGCCAAAATGTACTGAAACGTCACATAAAACGTGACGGTATAAGCTATCAATCATACTAGCCGGGCAGGTGACCTAGAAAGCTGAAATTTGGCATATTATGCCGGACCATACACTGGGTCATAGATATCATGATGTCCCTATGTACAGGTGCTACCGCCAAACGAAAACGAAGTTAGAATATCTCCCTCTCTATCTCACTTGCTAATTCGAGAGACAGAGAGGGAGATATTCGAACTTCGTTTTCGATTCGCTGTAGCAGCTGTTAGGCAGTAGAACGAGATGAAAATATGTCTTTCTCCCTTGTACGTTGGGCCATCATGGCCCATTGTGTGGATCCGGTATTAGAAAGGGACACACTAAGACAAAGTGAGGCTCGTTCGGATCGCTTTTCCGGTCACAGACAGCACTCTACATATACGTAGTATTTACTATCTCTATGTTTGAAGGCTGCCATGCAGGTCCGTGAAGAAGCTACTCAAGATGTTGCATACCGTACCATACGTACATACACTAAAGCTGCATGTACACATTCGAACGATTAGCGAGGCGCATAACGAATACGCATGTGTAAACAGTACATTCACTATTCGCCTCGCGATTCGCATCGCAATTCGTGTTAGGAGCGGTTTTTCGGACGCGAATCAAAGGGCGCGAATAGCGAACACGAACTTACTACACATTCGCCATCGCCCGACCCAAAACGACGTGTAGACAAAATGTAGTGGATTGAAGTGCGAATTTTAGACATAAATGTTCTTTTTATCAACAGAAAGAGCTCATTTGGATGATGTAGCGCGCATGCCGCAATTATTTTCACGTCCTCCATATTCGTGTGTGAATAAACCCACGAATGTGTGAACAGTACCTAGTTCGCGACGGTATTCGTACATGAATGTTTCGTCGAATAACGAGGCGAATAGCGAACACGATAGTGTAAATCTAGTGCAAAACGAAATTCTGGCGGCACCGGCAGGTAGTTTACTATAACCTAACATGACATAACAATATTTCATTGGCCACAAACGTTTTCTACTTTTAAAAATACCTTACCGTTTATATACCAAATAGTAGAATAAAATTCTAGTGCATAGCATCTACTAAAAATACTGGACAGAGAAGTGCTCTTCGATTAATATGGCAGAAGGGAACGATAGTATAATAGATTTGACAAGCGACGATCCCGCTGATGGCGCTGATTATAATGTTGCGAAACATGTCGCTAGAACTGTAGATTCTCTTCTTGGAGAAGAAAACCGGCAGAGTAATTACAGTGACAGGGCACGTGGCGGAGCGACCGGAGTGCGCAAGAGGATTTATTCAACAACAACGCCAGTTGGACTTAGACGAGTTACGATTTTCGACTTATGCACACCCGATAACAAGGTACTACTTTATTCCTCTAATATGTTTATAATTTATAATCGTATGGTATTTGTTTTCGAACCGTGAGATCTTCGAGAAGACAAGTACGGTTGCCAGTTTTTGTTGCACTTTTAGCACCACCCAGGGGCACGTGTAGGGTAACGGTGGGTACTCCCTACGGACGTGGTGCAACGTCGACCCCCCTTTGTCAAGTGAGTGGGCAACTTGAAGGTTAGAAGTTCTCAATCCGCCCGAAGACCTCTAACTTGGCTTAACGACTGATGTCATAGACAACAGCCGGGATCAACGGCTTAACGTGCCTTCCAAAGCACGGGAGCGCTCAGTTAGTAACCACTCAAAGCGGTCACCCCTTCCCCCCCACGTTGCTTAACCTCGCATACCGCACCCGGTACGCGGGCGCCGCTTGGCCATGAGCGCTCTGACATTATAATATTATGAAAACAATACACAACAACAAATATAATATTATTCTTGTTTTTGTGGCAGAAAAAAAGAACTAGAGAATCCAAGAAAATAAGAGAGACACCAGAAGAAAAGAAAGCCAAAAAATCACTGGGCCATTGCCCAATATGCTACGATGACTATTCTGAAGTACAACTAGCTTCAACTCTATGTGGACATGTATTTTGTGTGGAATGCCTCAAGAGAGCTTTGAGAAGCGAACGCAGGTGCCCCATTTGCTGCACCAAGTTAAACGGAAAGTCTGCATACCATGATCTATTCTTATAAAAATTATTATTGAATAGCTAAGTAAATACTCAAAGAGTGAAGTGCTAAAAAAATGTGTGACTTAATTATGTATATTTTAATTAATTCCTTTGTGTTATGAAAAAGTGTCATACAATTTAGATGGGTAGTATCTTTCATAATGCAATTGAATCAATTAAAGTGTAGACATAATTAAGTTGTTAACTATGCAATTTTTTTGCAAATCACCCCAATACTAAATGCATTTATTTAAAAGATACTTATAAATTTGCCTGTTTGAACTAGTTTTCATTACATAAGCCTGAATATGTAAATGTATTAGCATGTAGCATGTAATAAGAGCAATTTATTAGAACTAAATATATATTTTTTAATTGTTATTGTATAATAAAATATATTGTGTAATCATCGCTTTGCCCATTCAGGATTCAATATCTTCAGATTTTTAAGTCATCCATGATACACACATGTCATGGGTCTTGAATGGGTTTATCAGCAGAATTTGGTTCCTGTGTTATCAATTAGCCCGATATTAGGTGAGCTAGGTGTGTATTTAATATAGCATTTGAGACCGGTTTCAGACAATACTCCGGGGCTGGCCCTTTAGGAAATATAGTGTAAGGTTCATGTTTTTGCCTCTGATTCCTAAAGTATTGTGGTATATAGTAAACAGAAAAGCAAACTTTGATTTAGTTTTAACTTTTAATACTCATACAAATAGGTTTAACAACTTTTAATATACTTAAGGTGAACGGTTAGGTAAGCTCTTTCCATACAAACTTTGTGCATGTTTTTCTTCGTTTGTGCTACAGTTGTTATTTTTGGTCAATATGCTTATTTTTCTGTTAGCTGTGACTTGATGTTTTGTTAAGATTTTTTTTATTTTTGTGGATTTATTTATTTTTAATATATTTTTTAAATATAGCAAAATTTCAATATCATGTGGTGCGCATATCCAATATGTGCAAGAAAAAAATTGAATTAGTAGTGCCAAAAGTAACGAATAAAATTTGCACAACATTTGTATGCAGAATGCCTTGCCCTATTCTTTGCCTTATTAGATAAATTTGTGAAGTGTTTATTTACTGTTTAATAATTTTGTCATGTACTTGTGGGTGTGAAATGTCTTTATATGCCAAAGCAGTCTGCAGTGAAAGTACATTATTTTAATAAAATTCGTATCTATAACTTGACTATTTGATATTAGTAATTTTTAGAAGAAGTATACCTACTACACTATGCTCCTAAAAATTACCTACCTAATCTCAAAAAGCTGGTTATTGGCAATAGAAAACTTTTGCTGCTGCCTATCACCAATTTTGGATTAAAATGTATCTTAATATATGTCTAATGTCATTGAATGAATTATATCTTCATACAATTCATTCAATATGAATTTTATATTATATATGTATTCAATAACATGAGAAATATATAAGTTACTTTAGTTTTTATTTTTTGTCACATGTTATTATAAAATATGAAGTGAAATCATTTTCTAAAGTCCTTCGAAAGAGATCTCAATCCTTTTCATTTTCTTTCATTGGTTTCAACTCAAATTATAATATAAGTTAGGTTTCTGTAAGTAATTCCTATTTTGATTAGTGTTACCCCCCATGAAATGGAGGGTAGCCGAAGTGATGGCTATGGTGGTGGGTGTTTGTGTAAGCCCAAGGCAATACAAAAATGATATCTCTGAAAATGGTTTTTGTTTATCATTCCTATTTTTACTTTCAGGTTTAGCTCATCATGTAATTGAGGTCAGTTAACAAGTGACGTTAATATGTAACGCCCCTTGATGACTGGCTATCGTTAGCGCAAGTTTTACCCAGTGTCTTTTTTAAACAGTAACACAAGTAAGTACCTATGTTAGTTAAAAATCCTGATATTGTGTTACGTTTTTATTTTGTTTAAAAAAACTACAGTAAGTACGTATCATTGATAGTACAATTACTACTTCTTTGAAATGGTCATTTGTAATTGGTACCCAAAAATTGTATTACTTTTTACCCGACGCTGGCATGCTGTAAATTTTTCTATTACTCCAAGTAGGTAAGTAAAACTCCACATTGTTGTTAGTAAAGCAAAATATACCTACTTATACTACAAGTTATTAAGTAATTTAATTTCTAATTAAGTAATTTCAAATTACTTAGTAATTGAATTAAATTTGATTCTATTTGTAATTAAATTACAATTCAATTCAATTGTAAATAAAAAGTTTATTTGGATTTTTTTATGCAATTTTAGCCTACGAGTACTTTGTTTCTACTGGAATAATGTTAATAAAAAACTATTTAGTAAAATTATTTAAAAAACACTAAATTATTAACAAGAAAATCCCAAAATTTTTTTTTACTTAACCAATAATACAATAACGATTATAAGTTATAACTAGATGCTAATTCAAAAGCAGCAGTGACTGCCGCGCTATAATCTCGTGGTGATCCGTTACTTGGAGGTCATAAAGTCATAACTTAAGATCTAAATTTCTCCCAATTGAAAAAGGATATATTTTTAGGGCATAAGAGGTTAGGTAGTGCAGATTCTGTGAGGAAGCGTCATTTAAATTTTTTGCTCCTTATTAATTAATTTAAAAGGAAAACTATCACAACTAAGTACCTAGACATTAACTAGTAATAGCCGAACTTAGGAAATATGTAGTTTGTTTTAAAATTACGACAAGGCACTTAACGTGGAATTTTACCAGACCTGGGCACGCACCGTTAATCAAATAGTAAACTTCGTTAACCGCTATTCAGTTAAATATAACGTTAACTTCGTTAAACGTTAAAGCGTTACATTTTAAAAGAGTGAAAGGAAGTTGAATTGTATTTTATACGCCTTTGGGTTATTAATTTACTACGGAGCGCTCGTGGCCCAGCGGTGCCCGCGTAACGCATGCGGTATGCGAGGTCAGTCCTTGGATGGGTGACCGCTTTGAGTGGTTACTAACTGAGCGCTCCCGTGCTTTGGAAGGCACGTTAAGCCGTTGATCCCGGTTGCCGTCTATGATAGCAGTCGTTATGCCTCTGGGCGGCTTGAGAACTTCTAACAGTCAATAATCCCAATAAGGTCTGGTTGGAACTCGGGTTGGAAGGTCAGATGGCAGTCGCTTCCGTAAAAACTAGTGCCTACGCCAATTCTTGGGATTAGGTAGCGGACCCCAGGCATCCTTCAGGATGCAACTGTACTGGGAATAACGATAGGAGGATGATGATGAGTTACTATACGTATCGCGGCCAGACATGAACCAGTCATCCCACGACACAACCTTGTAGTGGCGTCACCGTTACATTAGAATCGAATTGGAGGCGTCTAAAAATGACATTTATTAATTTTAGGTAGAAATATGCCATTACAATGAATTATAATAATTCTTTACATTTACAAGAAAATCTCGATCAGATTTTTACTTTTACGTCCTGCAAAACTTACTTCGTTTGGAAGATATCGACTAGTGCGGAAAGTATTGATAAACAAATGTCAACAATGGAAACGAGTGTACAAAATACATTAACATAGTACGCTTTCAGTGTCTGATTTATAATAATTTAAGTTGTCTGCGATAATAAAATAAAGAAGATGGAAGTTTTATTCTTACATTCGTCGAGTGTGACGTAAAATGCTTATAGGTGCTGAATTTAAAAAAAGAAATACATTTAATTGTTTTTATTTCACTCAAATTATGGATATTTCTGGGGACACCAGTTTTTGTTTTACTGAAGATTAGGTTTAGAGCATGGATACCGGTATTCGATAGTATCGAAATTTCGATAATATCGGACGAAATTCCGATATTCCATTACCGATATTAAATTTATCGAATACCGGTATTTTCGATATTCACTTTTTAAGTATTAAATTTAATCCACGCAATGCTTTATACGTAAGAGTCAACAGATACATAATTTATACTGTGATACGCTTTCAGTGTCCGATTTATAATCATTTAAGTTGTCTGCAATAATAAAATAAAGAAGATGGAATTTTTATTCTTACATTCGTCGAGTGTGACGTAAAATGCTTATTTAGTATTAAATTTAACTTTTTTAGTATTAAATTTAATCCACGCAATGCTTTATACGTAAGAGTCAACATATACATAATTTATACTGTGATACAAAATACTTTGTTTTCTTCAAAAACAACGTGATTTTTGGGCACAGGGACAAATACCAAACCAACTACCTAGTTGAGAGCGAGAGTGAAACAGGCTGGCTGATCCCGTAATCATTTGGAAAAGAGTTTGAGGGGAATATCTGGTTCACACATCGTGCAACCAGAAGAGGTACAACACATCACCGTCCTAAGAATCTGGAAGTTTCTGGAATCAACGGGCCTTAACGGTGTACTCTAAAGGGCTGCCACATTAGATCACAAGCTGATCGAGGCGGCATATACCCATAACTAACAGTAATAATAATAATATCTGGCAGACACCTGCATTTTAAGGCAAAAACTAGACGAATTTGAACTTTCGTTAGATGGTGATGGGATTGCAGTGGTGACAGACGGCGCAGCATAACAATGCTGAAGGTTGGGAGAAGCTTGAACCTTTATCACCAGGTCTGTCTTGCCCACGGAATTCCATTGACAGTTATTGACATCATCTATAAAAAAATACTGCTCAGCCTGTTGAACAGTCATGCGTTTTCAACTCTGAATCCGAATTTGGTAACAGATACCACAGGTCTGAGTGAAGTTTGTAAAACTGATTTATTTCATTTAAGGGAAGAAAAAGATTTTTATTTTGTTTTCTTATTTGATACTGATTTGTATTGTATTATTTGAGTACTTGGAGTTCGTGAATTAGCTTATTCTATTATTAGAGTAAGAGGCCAAATTATAATATCTTATTTTTTGAGGTTACTTATGAAACCACAGACATCACATCTGAGAAAAGCAGACTCGCAGTATTAAGCCAGATGATTTTTCATATACACTACCGTCAAAAAGTTTAAGACCAAACACAATATTTAGTTTCATTATTATAAACTGTTCTAAAAAACATCAAACTAAATTTGCAATCAATAGAAAACAATGTGAACTTATTATTTTTGTCGTACCTTCAGCAAATACTCTTTTCAATACATTTGTAAGGAAAAAGTATATGATTGAGAAGGCTCTTAAAAGTAATTTTCAAAATTTGATATTGTAACGATATTGTTATCTAAGAACTTCAAAACTGAAAACCAAATGACTACTCAATTCTGCACGTGTCATCCTAGTTTACATAAAAGGACATAGGTGCTGGTATAATTCACATTTTACAAAAAAATCTTGAGTGACTCGGTTTCCTAGGGCACCAAGTGAAAAACTTCAAAATAATGGGTCGTAAGCCTCGAACATCTGTGGCACAACGTAGTGCTATCATTACACTTAAACAGGAAGGCAAGACAGACCGATATATAGCCAGTAAATTGAATATTTCTTAGAGAGCTGTCCATAACTCTATCTCCAGGAAGAGGAAAACTGGGAGTTTATTGGATCGAGCACGTTCAGGGAGACCCAAAGTAACCAGCAAGGTCGAGGATCGAAGAATAGTGACGACGAGCAAGAGAAATCGACGCTTAACAGCTACAGAAATCTGTGCGGAAATAAACAGCAGCCGTGAAAAGTCCGTGTGCGTCCCTACTATAAAACATCGACTACTTCAACACGGTCTCAGGGGCGGTGTAGCTATTAAGAAACCATTATTACGCAAACAAAACAAGACAAAAAGATTGCAATGGGCTATTTCCCAAAAGGATTGGACTTTTGCAGACTGGTCGAAAGTACTATGGACAGATGATTCAAAGTCGAACGTTTGTTCGCCGCACACCGCAAGAATAAAATGCTGGAGCAATGTGTTGTACCAACTGTGAATTTAAGTATGGTGGAGGGTCTGTCATGGTGTGGGGCTCATTCAGTGCAAATGGTGTTGGAGACATCGTAAAAATCGATGGTATTCTTAGAAAGGAGCAGTACAAGAACATTTTAATAAGACACGCAGTGCCGTCAAGAACCCGTTTGATCGGCAACCCATTTGTTTTGCAAGAAGACAACGATCCCAAACACTCGGCAAAGATCTGTAGAAGCTACACAGCTAAAAAAGAACGCCATGGTGTGTTAAAAAATATGATTTTGCCACCGCAATCCCCAGACCTTAAACCAATCGAGCTTTTATGGGATGAACTCGACCGTAGAGTCCGAAGACAATGTCCGACATCTGCAACAGCTCTATGGGATGTGGGACTGATATGGGATACTGCAATATGAGTGGAAATCCATTAGCCAAGAAACGCCACGCTAGTTATAATAATAAATAATGCTGTATTACAAGTGTCCCTTGACATATAAATGTAAATTTTGCATTATAATGCTATTTTTGCCTATTTTTTTTCCAGCTATTTACCTTCTCTTTCCAGTATCGAAAAAATATCGCTAATATCGCAAAACCGATATTCGAATTATTGATATCGAAAAAATACCGGTATTTGAAAAAGGCTCCGATATTCCATGCTCTAATTAGGTTTTATAAGTATCAGCCCTCACAGCCATTTCCGGTCGCAGATTTTTTAAAGTAGTTACAAGTTGATTTAGTTTCGTAACTTACGATGCACTGCGACTGTGTATTGGTATCTATGTGTAGTAACAGTTTACACACTTCATCATCATCATCCTAGCGTTTTTCCCAGTACAGTTGCATCCTGAAGGATGCCTGGGGTCCGCTACCTAATTCCGAGAATTGGCGTAGGCACTAGTTTTTACGAAAGCGACTGCCATCCGACCTTCCAACCCAACAGTTTACACACTTTTAGTATTAGTAATTAAGTGTAGTTATTGTGTCCACATGTTACTTAAACATTTGCGTCGAAACCTTTTATGCATATTGTGTACGTATAAACCTTTTATACATATTGTGTACGTATATACCTATTGTGACTAGTGTACAATTTAGTCACAATCTTTATACCCGGAGCGGCCAGACATAAGAACAGAGGTCGAAAATTGAAGTGATTATTTAATATAAAATGCGTTTTTTATTCAATTTTATTCTTTCACGATTGTATAATAAGATGACAACGTTGAATTCTATGGTCGTCATCAGCAACCGTTTAAGACGAATTCGGGCGCGTATAGGAATCTCTATAGAAATCCTCTCTCTGAGTTGAGATATTTTAATAATACCTTTACTCTACCTTATTTATATGTGTATTAGATACAATAAAATTAATAAACATGTCATGCGACATGGGCGCATAAAAAATGAAATCTAAAAAAATAGAAGTATCGAAACTTGCACAACAATTCTCCAAGTGGCACAGTTCACGCACAAAAACCTCCACCTGTTTAAGCGCCAAGGGTCCAACGCGAGCTACCCGCTCCGCAGCAATGAGCACGCAGACCGCCTAGTCGTGAACAAGCACAAACTTGCTAAGACGGAACGTTGTGTGTACTACTCGGGACCTGACGTGTTTAACAGATTGCCCAAATACATAATAGATGCAGTTTCCACCCCGATGTTCAATGGAAGACTGAAAAAATGGCTCCACGAACAAATGTTTTACGACTACAGTGAATTTGATAACCGACCACACACACTGTAACCGTCTGTGGTGACAATGTTTAAATTATGTAAATCATTATACTATTAATTCTTATAATTATTATGTTCTGACAATATTTATTGGACAATTAATTCCCATATTTTTTATTATTTATAAATACGTAATTTCATAGCTTATTCATATTTAATTAATAAGCAACAAAAAGACTTGTAACAATTGTTATGAATAAATAATTTCATTTCATTTCATTTCATTTCATTTCATTTCATTTCATTTCATTTCATTTCATTTCATTTCAACACTATCAGAAATATCACTGTCAGTGTCATAGGGTTCATGTCTGGCCGCGGCGGGTATAAATTACTTTTAATAAATATTGATATGGGTTGGGATATGGGACCATAATGCCATAGTCATCTTAACAATATCCCAATTTCATCTTAAAGGAGCTCGGGCCCACATGCCACCAATTCAATTGCAATTTCACCATTGCAATTCCTACTATGGGCGTAGGCACTAGTTTTTGAAAAAGTACCTAACTGCCATTTGACCTTCCAACCAAAGAAGAAACTAGGCTTTGATGGAGTTAGGACTAAAATCCATAACTTCGTATTTGAGAGTCGTTCGCATGAAGCTTTTCACCAAATGGTGCTTTTCAAGAGCGAATGCACGAGTTACCTACCTACTATAAAAAATCCCCGAATCGCTTTAGGTGCACCTAAAATATTTGAAGAGATCCCTCGATTTCTCCAGGACCCTTTGATAAGATTCTGACCTGATAACAATGGGACCACCTTGAAAGTACCTATACCGATTCAAAATTATACTGTTTTTCACGTAAGAAGAGTCCGGTGACAGCTGTCAACCCAGTACAAATTATGTAATTTTTGACGTATAATGACATAATTTGTACTGGGTTGACAGCTGTCACCGGACTCTTTTTACGTGAAAAACAGTATAAAAAGAATATTCCAAATCAGTTAATAAATGACGGAATTCTGAAGTAACAAGCATAAATATAACCACATAGTGTAAAACGGTCGCTTCCCGCTGTCTTTTCCTATGTATGCTTAAATCTTTTAAACTACGCAACGGATTTTGATGCGGTTTTTTTTATAGATAGAATGATTCAAGAGGAAGGTTTATATGTATAATACATGTATAATATAGCAGAGAAACTCTGATAATTTTAGAGGTTTCTAATGAGAAGTCGAAAATAAAAACTTAATAATTTTGGAGATTTCTAATGTGATGTCATAAATAAACACACTTTTGCGTTTTCATTGCAAATGCTGGCTGAACCTTACGAGATAGATCAAAATAATGTACTACAGTATTGTACACCTTAAAAAGGTCTACAAAAAAGTCCGCGATGGTATATGTCTATCTCTTAGGGATAACCCAAAATAACCATTTTTAACCCTTTACTTTTTACGAGAAATAATGGCTTATTTACGAAGCGATTTTAAGCAATACTTACAGCATTAATCCTTATCCAATTAAGTAACTTAAATTAAAGATTAAAGATTTTTATTGAACAGAATAGACAGGTGTTGTAAATAATAAAACGTTCGTAATCAGCTGCAGTAGTCGGGGACTGAGTCGCAGTGATTACGCCCACCTGATTACATAGACGACTTGTGTTCTAAGACAATGTTAGTGAAGTTCTGATACTTAACTAGGTTAAGTACATAGGTGGGCAAAAATTACGTGCTAAGTTTACAAGTAGGTGAAAATATGTACATGTAGAACTCAATACAGTATACCTAGATCGATCCGACAACATATACAGACATAGTTTATATTAGGTAGGTAGTTAGTTACATTGTGCCTTTAGTAATATTGCTTATCTGAGCTTCATCCATGTGAGTGCCCTGGGGTCTTATTTACAGATCGACTCGCCCTCACACCTTACACTTCACCCGTTTTTATAAGGAAACTGTCAAAAATTTAATAAAATACGTTTGACAGTTTCTACATAAAAATGTGTGAGGTGAGGACGAGTAGGTTCATTTCATTTCATTTCATTTATTCCTTGATTTGTGTGTACAATTAAAGGTCTTAAAAATAGCAACATGTTCCAACACAACCCTGTGAGGGTTGTGTTGGAACATGTTGCTATTTTTGCAATACAATACAACATCGCAATACTACATTAAAGGAAATGGTAAAATAATTAATTACCTTAATAACTAAACATCGATATATCAAAATAATAATTCACTTTCAAAAGCTAAAAATATTGTAAAAAAAAACATTGATCAAAATAATAATAATCCCATCAAAAACAATAATGTGAAAATGGGAGCCAAGTTCAATATTAAGGATATGCGATGCTTGGTTGTCGTCTTCACCGACAAAAGAATTGAGATCTAAATGGGTGCCAAGTTCCGTAGGTTCTCTAAAATGGTGCCAAGTCCGGCACGACATTGTTTACAGTAAAACTAATTTACTGCGGGTTACTGCATTTTGAGCTTTAACTTGGCAGTTTTCTTAAATATCCAACAGATTTTATGTTATTATAACATACTGCATAGAAAACCCCTATAATCAGAACCTGTAACTACACCTGAAGTATACCGTATCAAACAAAAAAAGGATTTTCCAAATCGCTTAATTTAAATGACGGAGTTCTCAGGTAACTAGAATAAATAATAATAAAACTAATAAAAAAATCACTTTTCTGATTTTTTCTGGTGTACACACACAATTACCAAGCCGCATGCCAAATTTCAGCTTTCTAGGTTACCGGAAGTGGGTAAGATTTTTGATTAATAGTCAGTCAGTCAGTGGTAAAAATGCCGTTTTTTGAAATTTAATATCTCAATAACTATTAAACCTTTTATGAAATTTGGGGTTCTAGTTGTTCAAAAGGTTCTTATTACATGTACCAAATTTCATTTTTTTTTATGTTAGATAGATTTGGAGTTATTGGGGGGTCAAAAGTGGCTCCGAACGGTTCGTGTATATAATATAACATACGGCTGCTGTCCGCCAGTTTCTGGGGTGACCTTGGCTGGACACGCTACCGCGTGTCTAGATTAGGAAATAATAATTCATTCATGATAAAAATAATACATTAATAAAATAACAATTCATTGTAAAACTCTAAAAGTATTGTAAAATAATTTTTAAGAAAAAAAAAACCGACTTCAATGGGGGAGGCCGGTAAAAGATTATTATACTTAGATGGTGCACTCTTAGATAGATATACAATAAAGTAAAAATGGCTATAATGTATGTTTATAATGGTAGAAGACTAAGTACCCTCAGTTCCTCATGGAATCATGAAAAAACCTTGCTTGCTTGACAAACAAAACAAAGAGAACAAATCGCCAAACGTGAACCACGCGTCGTTGAAGAGTTCCGTTCTGATCATCATCAGGAGTTCCACTTCATCAAATGTCACTTTTATGAATGAAAATGCTTGATTAGTTCTTGAAAATACTAAAATCACTATTTGTGAGCCTTTCACATTTGAGGAGTTCCCTCGATTCCTATTGGATCCCATCATCAGAACTCGAGTATGAAAAAAATCAATCGTGAAAATAGAACTTGCTTAACAAACACAGCTAGAAGGACAAATCGCCAAAAGTGAACTTTCCGTCGTTGAAGAGTTCTGTTCTGATCATCATCAGCAGTTCCACTTCATTAAATGTCACATTTTTATATGATAATGCTCGATTCGTTGATAAAAACACAAAAATTACTATATGTTTGCCTTTAAGATTTGAGGAGTTCCCTCAATTCCTCATGGATCCCATCATCAAAAATCGAGCATGACAAAACTTAATCGTGAAAATAGAACTTGCTTAACAAACGCAGCTAGGAGGACAAATCGCCAAACGTGAACTTTTCGTCGTTGAAGAGTTCTGTTCTGATCATCATCAACAGTTCCACTTCATCAAATGTCACAGTTTTGTATGAAAATGCTCGATTTGTTGATAAAAACACAAAAATCACTATATGTTTGCCTTTAAGATTTGAGGATTTCCTTCAATTCCTCATGGATCCCATCATCAGAAACCAATCATGGCAAAAAATTATCGTGAAAATAGAACTTGCTTAACAAACACAGCTAGGAGGACAAATCGCCAAACGTGAACTTTTTGTCGTTGAAGAGTTCTGTTCTGATCATCATCAGCAGTTCCACTTCATCCAATGTCACATTTTTGGATGAAAATGCTTGACTTGTTGATAAAAATACAAAAATTACTATATGTTTGCCTTGAAGATTTGAGGAGTTCCCTCAATTTCTCACGGATCCCATCATCAGAACTGCGTTTTGACATAAACGGGACCAACTTGGATATATATACATACAATCAAAAAAAGAATTTTCCAAATCGGTTAAGAAATGACGGAGTTATGGACTAACAAACGTTAAAAAAAAAAAAAACAAAAAAAAAACATACAACCGAATTGATAACCTCCTCTTTTGAAATTTTGAAGTCTGTTAAAAAACTGATCAATTGGTTTAAGTAATTGTTTGTTTGTTCGTCGGCCTGTTTAGCCTAGTTGGTAGTGCCACGGCCTCCGAAGCTAGAGGTCCCGGGTTCGAATCCCGGTAAGGGAATTTGTTTCTGTGGTGAGCAGAGACATTTGTTCCTGAGACTTGGATTTTTTCTATGTATTTAAGTATATATCTATTAAATATATCGTCGTCTAGTACCCATAACACAAGCTTTATTGAGCTTACTATGGGACTAGCTCGATTTGTGTAAAAATTGTCCCATAATATTTATTTATTTAATTGTGACTTATATGTAGTGATGTGACTTCTTAACTATTTTATTTAAATGTACCTAGGTATAAATCGTTAACGCCGCGGCAAGATCTTTAATAAAGCACTTGAAAATGCGTTGTGCTGAGCTGATACCGATGTGTCAATATAGCACGCTCTCTCTTTTCGGCAAATATTATTTACATCTAATTGAGGCATCTGCCCTCCTAGCCTTTTCTCTACACTTGGCCTACCTAGTCCTGTTCCTATAGAAGAGGACAAGAATCCATGCGGTCATCCTGATGGTGAATAACTAAATAGAGACAAAATAGATGATTGCAGCATAGGCCAAAGCTTCTTAGTCATATGGGGCCTTTCGCACGGCTATTATTATTTCGCGATACACTCATATCACGATACGTATCACAGGGATATTGATAAATAATGAAGCAAGATCCAAACACGCGATCGATAATATTGACATCCTAGTTTTGTGATAACATTAATCGTGTAAAGATAATTACTATACCAAGCCTATTTATTCCCTTTCAAATACTTTCAATAAGTACATTGAAAAGAGCGAAGGTCTTATTCCCTTGTGATAAAGACTTTTGAACTTTTCTAATGCGTAGCTACTTTTGATGCTGACTGTACTCCTCTTCTGACAACATAATTGAATGGATAGTTTTCGTAACACACAGTCACTGATTCAGCCTGGAAATTACCTCTGATGTAGTAAAACTAAATGGGATTCCCGTTCCCCACTGTGATGAAACCATATTCGAAATCGAACGTAATTTTAGATCTCATAAAAATTTAATGGGTCGTGGGTGTGAAGATTCAGATATATTATGTAAGCCCGCCGCGCGCCTACTAAAATATAACGAAAGTGTAATTATACACGTATGATCCATTAAGAGGACCATTAACGAGAGCGCGAAGCGCGGGCGCCACCGCGCAGGCCCGGGGCTGCGCCCGCGCCGCGCTCCGTACCGGCTTGAGAACCACTCCGCTTCGTTACACTCTGTTGCGCAACTCCATATAAACTTTACCACTGCGATTGTTCACAATTTATATATAATGTTCGGACTAATCATACCGGTCGAGAACGAGAAAGGAATCCAGCGCGGCATCGGGGCTGCTGCAGTCTCGTTAGGGCAACCTTTCACGACTACTTTCGGCAATGACGCAATTACTGTTCAAACCACCATTCCCTATTAGGTATCGAAAAAAATAAACGAGTAATGCATTTCACTTTTTTATTATAAAAATAAAAATGCTATGTTTATCATACAAAACGTAACAGTAACACTGTGCACTAATAACAAGATGCGACGAGACAATACTGTGTCTTATTGCGCTGGTGGCGTCATTCACGAACACGGGTGACTATGTACAAAGCGTTCGGCAGCTAGTTAGTGGCAGGCAATTCATAATTAGAATCACTTTAGATCATAAAAATAGCTGTACTTGATATAAATAAATAGGATGGTTGAACGGCCTACCACTTCAATCTAATATTTCTTTCTACGTTTAATGAAGGGGGCCAGCTACATGTCCGGGAGGACCATATTGAGCACTAGTAGCGCCTCCTTGACCGCCATGCCCACCTTCGGATCCGCTGTCGTCACCTCCGCTGGTGCCAAAATCAGCGCTGATGTCAGCACCACCATGACCGCTGCCGCCGCCGATACCAGCGTCCCCGCCGGAGAGCGCGATGCCACCCAAGTCACCTCCGCTGATTCCACCACCAATAGCGCCTCCGCCAATAGCGCCTCCTCCGATGGCGCCTGATTCCTTCTGGGTTTGGTATTTGATGAAGTAAACTTCGGGTTTGGAAGGCTGGGTCGGGGCGGCGGTGGGGATAATGATGTCGGGTTGCTCTTCGGGTTTCTTGACCAACACGTAAACGAGGGTCTTCTCTTCGTTCTGAGGCTGCACAGGAATGATGGGAGCGGTAGGGGTGGGAGGAGTCGGGGCCTTGATGAAGATGATCTTGTAGTGTTTCTGAGGAGGAGCGACCGGGGTAATCCTGGGAGCGTGGTGTTCAACGGGCTCTGGGGGAGGAACGTGCACGTAGATATGTTTTTGCACCAAAGGTGCACCAGAGTAGCCGCCGGCGTAGCCGCTGCCGAAACCAGAGTTACCGCCAAATGAGCTGCCACCTCCAAGCGAGTGTCCTCCAGACGAGTGACCGCCACCAAACGACAGACCTCCGGAGTGGCCGCCTAGAGAAATTCCGCCGGAATGACCTCCCAGGGAGAATCCTCCGCCGGAATGTCCTCCTAGGGAGATTCCTCCGCTTGAGTGTCCTCCTGAGGATGGAGCCCCGTAGCTGCTGGACGGCGCGGAGTAGCTGTAGCCGACCGGCGGCTCGGGCCGGCCGTACGCCAGCGCCACGCAGGCGAGTACCTGTAACAAGACACACGATCATAAACATTGCGAATATTTTGGCAAATTGCGTAATCTAGGTCACATTTTAAAGGTAAACGTAATGAACGTTTTTTTGACATTGTATCAGATTAAGTCGAGGCAATCGGGAGCGACTTGAACGACCGGCGATACCTGTAATTGCCGGCGTCCCACTGACATAGGTATTGCGTCACATTTATTATTAATCACTTATATCCTTTAGTACCCTATTTTCTGGTCTACCTCGGGGTGACTTTGCTGTATAAGATGTTGAGTAAATTCATGTATTCATTTTCTAAATAGAATATCCACCGTTCAAATAAAAATGTATACACAGATTCTGTGTGTTACTACTTAAATTAGGAAAGTTAAAATATAACAGCAGCGCATTAGATAAACATTCGCAAAGCATTTTATGAATAAAAAATGTATCACAATTATATAAAGGTCCTACCTGATATTTTAAACGAAATATGGTTGAGTAAGTAAAATGGGTAAGATCCATATTAATTATTATTTCAGAACTCATGAACTGATAGCGTATGGATGTGCGTTGCTGTTATGTTTGCGGTGTGGTTGTATAGCACCCGACTACAACAACGATTAGATCGAGTGCTTTCCGTGACTCGATTATTAGATTCAGTCACCGACAAAATTTATGGCTTAAAATTTCTAAAGAAACGGATCCTTCCTTGTTCATCATGGAACATACTTTGGATTGTTTTATGCTACGTGAAAAGTGTTTCAGAGCCCTTTGTTTTCTTTTATGGATAATTCAATTAAATTGTTGAAAGAAAAAAACACTCTGCAAACATGTTTTACAGCTAAAATGAATATGTAAGCCTTGGAATTATGTTTTTTTGGTATTATGTATTTATTATTGGTCTAGTAAGCACTTTAAAGCACTATTTGCACAAATATTATATATTACAAACGAATATATGCTGACCTACCCAAATAAAATATTTTTAAGCAAGGTAAATAGTGTTATTACATATACTTTTTATTAGAATTCTACTGTGTCAGCCTAAAAATTTAATTAAGTGTATTAAGCGGTTAATGGTGTTAAATCGCATGTGCTAAATGGTAAATGTGTGAAAATTATTTTTATTGTCAACTTAAGGTAATTAATTTATAAAAAATAACTACAAATTCGCTTACCACAAAAACGCGCATATTGTGTGTGGTGGAACAATAGACGATAAGGTAAATAAACCCTTAGGCGCTGTTTGAGTGACCCCTTCAAATAGAACACTACACTTGTGGAGATGTTCCCGTTGCGGTGATTTCAAGTTAACTGATGACATTCGGCATGCCGAACCGCTCTTAAATACCAAGGTGCTCATCTCGTCAGAATACTCCATCCCTCCGAACATTTCACTCTGTAACGTGCAACTATCGTCATTATTTAACATGTATACGGTCCTTTCTTTTCGACGAGGTCTACCGCTGGCCGGTGCGCATTACGTACGCCGCCACAGCCGCCGCAGCGTGTGCTCCGCGCTCGCTCTGTTGGCCTCAAGCACGCAGCCCAGCTAGCACGTTAGGGTACACCTTACGCCGTCACGTTTTATGGCCGAAATGTACTAAAACGTCACTTTAAACGTGACGGTATAACTTATCGTGCTAGCTGGGCTGTTAGCCAGCCGTAGTAGGAACCGAAGCTTTATACTGTCAACTTCAGTTTTTACGAAGGCGGCGAATATTACAAGTAATTCAGCGCACCCGCGCTTCTCGGGTCGCGTGCTCAGGTGCTCTTAAACCAACCCCTTCATTGAAACGCGTCGCAAATCAAACAATTTTAAAGAGCTGAGAAATGCTCGTTTAATGGATTATGAACGCGACGTTCAAATCGAATCAGCTCCATAATAAATTTTACGCAATATCTGATATTGGGCATGAATAACAAGACAGTTTTCATTTATTTGTTGCTTTGATACATTTCACGTGTCAACTGTTAAGCAGTTTACTGTAGGTATTACGCTATTCAGACATATTCGCTCATTGAATCGAAATCAATATACACTCGCGGACAAAAAAACTAGAATATTTTCTCAAAATATTATGCGCCCGCGGAATGAATGAATCTGTAGGTATGTGGTAGAAAATTTGATAGTTAATAAAACAACACAACATTTTGAAAACGTTATTGGTTTATTAAATGAAATTACAGAATAAACAATATCTCAACAATTTTTGCGTTGAAAAATTAAAAGACAAAACCTCACATACCACACAAGAACGAAAATGAGGAGTCCACTAGCGCCTCTCTTAAGTAATAGTAATGGTGATTTTTTAAATTTTAGGATTGATATTAAAAAGGGGTCTGCTATGTCACTCAGTACTGTATTTTTATATAAATATAAAGGTATCGAAGAGTTATTCAATTTATTGAACAAGCAAACCGATAAGAAAATTTGCCGGCATAAAGATAGACGTAGTGTAGCCACCGGTAAACGATAAAGTCTAAGTCCTTAATTTTTAAAGCTCGTGAATATTTAAAGCTTCGGCTTTCTGCTACTTGATCAGACGCTTTGAAAATGTAGATAAGAAATGAGGGTTTTTTTTAGATATTCACATCTGCATCCACATCCGTAGAAATCAATGGATTTTTTTTTGTTTTTTATGCAATACTGTGGGATCATTTGCTACCCAGCTTTTATTATTAGTAGCGAGTGATTCTAAGTTAGAATCTTGAGCGTAGCGAGGGGCTCAAAAGCAGAAACAGTGAACAACTTTGCTCTCGTGTGATACATACAACTTTTACCTCAGCAATGAGAACATAGTTAATTTTATCTACATCATCCATATTATAATTTCCCGAGAAAAGGTCCAGAAACGATAAGCAAACTGTCATTCCATTTTAAAATTTTCATTAAAGTATCGATAATACTTTAATTACATTCAAATTTATATTGTATTCTATGAGCCTGGGATCCGCTATGGCACCTATAATCCCAATCGATATTTTGAGTACCTACATTCAAATTTCGAACATCTCTTTAAACAAGTGAAGCTTATAGTATTTTATGTACCTGCATTGTTCGTGATTATGTAGGAAAGGCTACTTAATTCAGCAATCATTTCGACTTAACAATTTTTCTGTTTTTACGGTAGATAAAATTCAATTTATGAAAAAAATACACCAAACCCGCCCCCGTCTTATTTCCTATTTAGTGTGATTATTTCAGAAGATATTGTCTTTGTCAAAAAACGTTTGATGAAGATCTCTATCCATTTTGAAAGACCTATCCAAGAACACCCCACACCATAGACTTGAAGCAAAATATCATCCCCATTTTACGTGAAGGGTAACCTTAAGCATTTTTTTTCGACTGTCATATTTATTGATTTATATATTCATGCAAAATTACAGATTTCTAGTTAGCACTAACAATCACAGAGCAATGCCTCGGACAGACAGATGGACAGGCAGACAGACAGACAGACGGGCGGACATGGCGAAACTATAAGGGTACCTAGTTGACTACGGAACCCTAAAAATAACGAGTTCAGCGTTTTTTACCCCTTTTGTTACTGCACTGAACACGCGGGCCTGAAGGCTAACCTCTCTACTTTTAAAAAATCTCGTAGCTGATTTTTTCCCTTTTTTCGTTTATTTTCGCATTAAACTAATAAAAATACACCTCGTATGATGCACAAACTCCAACGAAGATAAATAGTCATTATAGTAAGTATTCGTTAGTTAAAAAAAATCGTATCTAAACTAATTATAGTCACTACTTTGAAAAAACTCGTATCTGATTAACTTTTCCTTTTTCCTTTCTTTGCCGCAAATAACTATGCCGCACTTAAGCACTACACATCTATAAGACCTGGAAAGAGAGCAGGTGACCCATATGTGGTAAATTTGAGGGCTTTAAAATATACACCACACAGTCCTATTGAGTTTAAACTTCGCTTTGATGACATCTGGACTGTTCTACCTCAAAGATTCCATGATATTTCCGAAGATCAAGCGATTCCTCAGCTATATTCTGGACCCGTCCCCATTAAAAAACGAAAGTATGATGATTTGCAATCTCTAAAACCGATTTTGCCAAAAGACTTTCATGCATTTTACGATAGTTTATTGCATGTATAGTAGAGAAAAAATTATTCGACCCGATCTTTTTTTACGTAGGCACGTTGTTATTTAAGTTCGTCTATTGTTACTCGAAGAGAGTTTACTTAGTTCATTTAATAAACATAAAAACATACATTTCGCTTCATTTTGTAGAATAAAATTCAAAGCAAAATTATCGTAACTTAACACAAAAATCTTGTATCTTACGAATAACTGTAAATTTTATAAAAAATGTTTGAGTGAGTTATTCGAATATTTGTGAAATTAAGAGTCCGCATCGGCCCGAAAAAGTTCGATTCTAGGTATCATTACCAGTCTCTAAGCGCGCCAGCGCAGGTGTTGTAGTGGGGGTCGAGCGAGGCGGCTAGGTCGGCGTAGAGTAGTGTTGATACTTTAACCGTTTTATCAGACTTTTTCGTTTCTTAATATTTCTATGTTTATGTATTTAAATAACATGTCAGGTAACTTAAAACTGTATCGTTCATTATAATTTATTTTTGTAATTACTACAAATTCAGAATTCATTTAAGGCGAAGGGTAGGGCAAGGCCTTCTCCATACAATCGTTGTGAAAGTTTTATTCGTTAGTTTCGGCACTACATAATTTTATTTTATTTTTTGCTTCTATATATTGGATATACGCAGAACCTGATGTTGAAATTTTGCTTTATTTCAAAAAAATTAAAAATACAAAAAAGAATTTAAATAAAACTAATAAACATCAAGTCGTAGCTAACAGAAAAATAATGACCGGCTATCAAAGTATCTCATGAAACTAACAAGAACTTTTTTGATCAATCGCAATAATTTACAGAATGTTTATTGTTCCTCCTAGAAACTTGATGATTTTCAGATACGAGTTTTTTTAAAGTAGTGACGAATTGTTTACCACAGTATCCAAATAAGTGTAATGATTGATTATTAAATTCGTTTGAACTTGTCATACTTCTACTCAATGCGGACTGTACTCTACTCTATTTTTTTACTTCTATGTACGAATCACAAATTTACTAAGCGGTATATTTTACTACGGACAGTACTTTATATGACGCGGTTCATAAATTAAAGGGGGCACTAAGTAAGGAACACATTTAAAAAAACTTTCGGATTTAATATTTCCGAAAATATTCACCTTATCAAAAAAAAATGGTTTAAGCAAACCCCTATTCTTTTTTAAAGACCTATCCAACAATGGGGAATGTCTGAAAATTTTAAAAGACCTTAATTATTTTTCTAATGGTAGAAATAACCTTCGCCATAAACAGAAAAAAGTTTCAGAATTTTCGGTTGCGCCATATATTTTTTTTTAATATAAACATTTTATATCACCTCGCGTCTGCCCCGTATCAGACTACTACGACATTTCTAAGTCCGTCGAATATTAAAAAAAAAACGCCTGCTTGCATCTGTGGTACGCAATGACATTGACGGTTCAAGTCATACGACCAACCTATGATGAAGTGTCAATGTCATTGCGTACCACAGATCCAAGCAGGTGTTTTTTTTTTTTTTATATTCGACGGACTTAGAAATGTCTTAGTAGTCCGATACGGGGCAGACGCGAGGTGATATAAAATGTTTGTATTTTTATAAAATATATGGCGCAACCGAAAAATCTGAAACTTTTTTCTGATAATGGCGACGGTTATTCCTCCCATTAGAAAAATAATCAAGGACTTTTAAAAATTTCAGACATTCCCCATTCTCCGCAACATAGCGAGGAAGAGAAAAAAAAATTGCTCCTCATATACGTGTACCCTGCAATCGAAATTTAGATTTTTTACCACTTTTTGGGCGTGATTGAAATGCCAAATTACAGCTTTCTAATACTAACGGTCTGTGAGCTTAGCCGAAGAAGGACAGACTGACAGACAGACATGGCGAAACTATACGGTTGCTCGTTAACTACGGAGTCCAGGTATATCATCGTCTAGTATAGACTTTGCTTAGTTTGGGACTAGGTCGATTTGCGTAAGATTGTCCCTAGTATTTTTTTTAATTCAAAATGGTAATTTGTACCTATTAAATCACTCTAAATTTTTTTATCTTACAATACAAATAATTATGTCGCGCATATATTA
The DNA here is from genome assembly GCA_905163555.1 of Notocelia uddmanniana. NCBI lineage: Eukaryota > Metazoa > Arthropoda > Insecta > Lepidoptera > Tortricidae > Notocelia > Notocelia uddmanniana. The sequence goes on from LR991052.1 coordinate 51,560,092, forward strand.
AGTTTAGGCAAAAATTAAAAAAAATATGCATTTAAGAGCGAGCAACTATTATAGTAATAACTTTACTTAATCTACTCGTTTTACGTAATAAAATCTGGGAAAGGGTTGAAATACCTAACCACCCGCACCTAAATATACTCACTAAACCACGCCACGAAGTTTGTATTTACTGAGTAGTAAAAGTTTGAGGTTTTATTCCAAACTTGTTGGTGCGCCGAGCGGATTAGAGTGACCCATCTGTTCCCTAAATCTTCACGACAAATCGAAATGGCTCCAAAATTATGGAATGGGTCTCGTCAATATTTTTAATAATGGCCCACAAGGGATTTAGTGTATATCCACATTCACATAAAAAGTTTATACTTGCGTAGCAAAAACATGCTTGATGATAATATACTTTATCGCTTGACTTCAGCAGTACATATACGAGTTACGTCTCCAGACGCCTAATGCAATCAGTAACACAAAATGCAGATTAAGACTGCCACCGGGCCGAGGGTGTTGAGCTTAGTTGCATTCAGAGGATGCTCCCGGTAAATCCCGGTTCTGTTATTCCTGGACAATGTGTGTCGAAAGAACCGGTACTAAAGATTCGATTCTGGTACGCCTGAATCTTTTCTAAATAATTAATATATGGGAAATTACAAGTTTAGCGACTGTATTTATTTGTGCAACAATGGAGTGGTGATTTTTTTTCTGCGCGAGCTGATTGGGAGTCCAAAAGACAAACACAAAAATTCAATAAATTGTAGCAGTGTGTTACTGGTAGCCAAAAAAGAGGTCTACCTTTTAGAGGTCTACCCTTAACATTTGATTTTGACATTGGAAATGTCTTTTCGTTCGCTCCAGTATAGGGTCCCATTTCACGAAATAGTGCGATCCCCTTATATTTCAGAGAGTTGTGAAGGTATGATATTTAAACTAGGCTCAAAAAACGCGTATTTACGAGATGTGTAAGATGCAAAAAGAATTATTTGAGAAAGTCCAGAAAGAAAAAGTTTTGGCCGAAATAGTGAAAAAAAAAATCAATTTCCTCGGGTTTTTCATTTTGGCACTCGATATTTTGGAAACGAAGAATGATATCAAAATTTTGATCAAAACTCCTCTGGACAATTTAGTCGACTACAATTTGAGTCTAAAACAAAGACGATCGGGTCAAGGGTTTGCGCTGTAGCCTAACCTTTTTGAAAGAAGTCAAAAAGTCAGAACGACTATTAGTAGGTAATATATATTTTTTTTAAATCAACACGATTGTACAATTGTAGTTAGGTTTAGTTTTATATTTCAAATTGTTTAAATTAAACATGTATTGTTTCTATAATAAATTATTATTAATTATAGTTCGAGACAACAATAGCACATTATTGCAGTGCCCGGGAAATAGCAATTCGTGGATAAGTCAATGATGTTTTGGAAGACCAATATCTTCCAAAACCTTTGGCAAATAAAATAGTTGATAGAGATTGCATAAATGCATTATCGACCCGAGCCGCAGGCAAGGGTCGATATAAAGTAGAGGATAAAATGAGTTTTATACATGAGTTATACATCTGCTTTTCACTTCGATTGCGAGAAAATTAAACAAATAATCAAGGTTATGATATCATATAATTTATCCTTCTCCTGGGGCCTAGGGTGTCATGTTGAATTCGACTTTGAAAATTCTTGTTATAGTGAAGTCGGAGTTAGGAGGTCGAGTTAATTTGAAGTCGCCGTTATCTTGCGTGAATATTAGTAAAGTGGCAAATGCCTTTTTATGTGGTTACCGCTAAATGCGTTATTATATATTGGAGATATCTATACTAATATTAAAAAGCTGAAGAGATTGTTTGTTTGTTTGAACGCGCTAATCTCAGGAACTACTGGTTCGAAATGAAAAATTATTTTTGTGTTGGATAGTCAATTTATCGAGGAAGGCTTTAGGCTATATAACATCACGCTACGACCAATAAGAGCGAAGACGCGGACGAAGTCGCGGGCGACAGCTAGTTTTAGATAAGCAATGATGTTGTTGTATCCAATAGGTTAATATGGAAGAAACAAAATTCACAGCACAATGTCATTCACAGGCGTTGGTGGTTGGACCAGTAGCGCCATCTATTGTGTTAGATCATAACTGCTTTTCTTTACAACCCCTTTCAACCAACTAGGGGATACATTTTCAACAACTATGATTGGTATAAATTACACGAAACAACTCACTATGTTTAAATGTTTTGCTTAATAACATACAAACCTTCACTCCCGTTTTGACCCTTTAAGGGGTCATTGGCAAGGGGGAGTATCAAATACTCAATTTGCTTGTAGGTATTCTGTAAAAGAGCCTTTCCACAAAGTTTCAAAAGTTTTTTTCTTTAAAAAACATAGTAACTTCCCAGCCTCTTTTGATCTCCTCAGCGTCCTTAAGTAAAGTTTTAAGTCTGACATTTTAAAAATGACTTGTACACATCATCATCATATACAATCATTCATCCTCTCTTTGCCTGCTTTAGGAGAAGTTTTTTTTTATCTTAAGGCGCAGGGTCGGGCAAACCATTCTCCATACAAAGGTTGTGCAAGTTTTTTGCGTTAGTTTTGGCACTACAGCATTCATTTTATTTTTTTGTTGGTACATATTCGATATACGCAGAACTAGATGTTAATATTTTGCATTATTTCAAAAAGAATAAAAATACAAAAATTAATACAAAAAATAATTAAAATGAAAAAAATCAAGACATAGCTAACAAAAAAATAAGCATATGGACCAAAAATAGTAACTGGAGTGCAAACACAAACGAAGAAAAATTTGCATAAGTTTGTATGGAAAGAGCTTGCCCACCCCTTCGCCTTAAATATCTTAAATATCCAACAGCTTTTATGGTATTATAACATATTGCATAGAAAACTGCCAAGTTAAGGCTCAAAATGCATTAAGCCGCAGTAAATTAGTTTTACTGCAAACAATGTAGTGCCGGACTTCGCACCATTTCAGAGAATCTACGGAACTTGGCACCCATTTAGATCTCAATTCTGTTGTCGGTGAAGACGACAACCAAGCATCGCATATTCTTAATATTGAACTTAGCTCCCATTTTCACATTGATGTTTTTGATGGGATTTCATTACTTTTTGTCAATCTTCGCTAAATGGGGCTTTTTAAGAGCGATTGCACAAGTTACTATACAAAATACCCAAATCGCTATAGGTGCAGCTCAAATATTTGAAGAGTTCCCTCGATTTCTCCAGAACCCTATGACTACCTGATTCTTACCTGATAACTATGGGACGACCCCTGAAGTATACCGTTTGAAACAAAAAAAGAATTTTCCAAATCGGTTAATAAATGACGGAGTTCTGAGGTAACTAGCATAAATAATAATAATAAGGCCGTAGGGATGTGATAAGGCGTTGGGATGTGACGACCCCATCGCCCACTGGATTTCCAGTGCAATCAGTCAACGTAAGCAGCTTGTGGCGGGCTGTTAGGGAGCAGCGACCCTACATACCTGAGTGCTCCTGGGGGTACGCCTGGGTTCAGGCGTTTACTGATCGGTTGGTTGGTTGGACAGGCCTGGCCTCCCCGCATCTTGCTTGCCTTAACCAGCCGTCCAGAGTGGAGTCGCAAGAGCTGTTGCTCGAGGGTAGATGTGGTCACCTAAGTGGCGAGTTAGCTATATGTTGAAAGTCCAGTGCCACCTCTCTGCCCCTCCAGCTCTCTGATCGGTGTTAGCCCTAGGCCATTGTCATATGTCGCTATTAATAGGGGCCCATCTTAGCAGGGAGCGAGTCACCGTCTGCCGGAAATAAAATGTGAGACTGTTTTATTAGGCAGGCATCCGATGTCTCACCCAATAGCCCAGCCATTAGTCCATCATCCTCACCAAATAACCCGGTTCATTTAAATTCCATCAACCAACAATAGTCCCTGTGCACCTTGGCGGGTGCTGTCTCTGTTTACGTCCCATGACACGGGCAGGGACAGTATCCGCTTGTTGTACCCCTTGCATTTCATTAAATTGTCAAAAGGACCTCTATGTGTTGGCTATTGGTACTTCGGTAACTCGGTACTTCGGCTCCGCGCACGCCTTTCAAAGGTCCGGGAAACCATTGTCCCGTGAGCAGAAAAGACATATAATAAAGCTAATACAAAAATCACTGTTTATTAATTTTTTCTGGTGTACACAGACAATTACCAAGCTGCATGTCAAATTTCAGCTTTCTAGGTCACCTGGAAGTGGGTTAGGTTTTTGATTACTAGTCAGTCAGTCGGTGGTAAAAATGCCGTTTTTTGGAATTTACCTATAATATCTCAATAATTATGAAACCTATATTTATGAAATTTGGGGTTCTAGTTTTTCTAAAAGATCTTAATACATGTACCAAATTTTTTTTTTTATGTTAGATAGATTTGGAGTTTTTGGGGGGTCAAAAGTGGCTCCAAACGGTTCGTGTAATATAACACACGGCTGCTGTCCACCAGTTCCTGCGGTGAACTTGGCTGGACACGCTGCCGCGTGTCTAGATTTCTCCCCATAGGACCGAGACGAATATTTTGAGGCACTGAATTTAGTTCCCATTCTTCAAGTTTATCTACGAAGTATCAAGTATCACACTTTAATAAACAAATTCTTTCCATACAAACTTTCAACCCCTTTTGACATTCCTTTAGGAGATGATTAAATGAAACGCTGATATCAGTGTTCTTATATTTTAAAGAGCATTTAAGCAAAGATGTTAAGTCCATCAGTTAAAAAAATATATTACTCCGTATACAAGCTTTGCCTATTAATCCCCTGTAGGCTGGGATTTCTCAAAAATCCCTTCTTATCGCGTACCAACGTTATATACCGGTAGTTTCGGCTGTTCGCTGATAATTCAGCGTGGTTTTTAATTTATTTACCGACTTCAATAGAAGGAAGGAGGTACAGTCACCAGCATTAATATCTACCAAAACAAAGGCGGCAAAAATATCTGACACTAGAAATAGAGCCGTGTCAGATATTTAGTACTCAGTTCGTCTGCATGTTTGCTTTCTTTTTGTTTGTTTTTTTTTTAAGTATGTATGTTCCCCGATAACTCTTAACCATGTTTTCCGATTTTGATAATTCTTTTTTTGTTTCAAGAGTCGGTTTTTTGTGGTATAAATTATTATATAAAATAAGATAAGGCCGCGCGGGCCTGACTTGATACTTACTGATGTCACAGAGATTTCGTTACTTGGCGAGATACTGTCAGTACATATTATGTACATTTGGTAAGTAGTAATATCATTCGTAGAAGCGGCGGGGCCCCAGCAGGCCAGTACTGCCTTCGTATCGCCCCGCATCCGCGCATCGCGCAACAGCTAGGCAGCACTCATTTAAATGTAGGGACGGTACTGACTCGACTGACAGTTGACACTGACAGCTGACAGTTTTGTCATATCGTGCCGCTTCCGCGCCGACAAATCAGGAAGTCAAGAAGTCTCCCTTAGTCATCATCAGCTTAAATACTTCCCACTTCTGGGCACAGACGTCCTCTCATAGACGACAGGGAACGGCCAGTTGCCCACGCTGGCCCGTTGCGAGTTGGGGACTTCACACACCTTTTTGAATTTATTCACAGATGTATGCAGGGTTCCTCACGATGTTTTCCTTCACTAAATATCAATTGATAACTATAATAAAATAATATAAATATATTCGTAATTAGGGGAAAATCTTAGACTATTATATTACCTACGTTATAAATGTAACCGACTGTCCAAAAATCAACTTTCTGGTCTAGCGTTAGTAGTTTCGGCTGTACGTTGGTGAGTCAGTCAGTCAGTCAGGACTTCTTATTTTTTAGATTGTTAGTAAACGGAACTTAATACCGTAAAAGTAAATGTAATAATGTAGTCATCTTGCTAACGGCGAGTACTTGCACAGACATAACTTGGTGGCCAGGATTACTCACCAGCAGCTTGCTCTTCTATACGGTCTTGTGGATTTCGAAGTTCCGTACTATAAGTACACACCTGCGCCAGTTCTCGAGAATGGTCGTGCAATGCTCTATTGGGATCGATCTGTCATCACGGACAGGACTATTGTAGCCAACAAGCCTGATATCGTGCTGACAGATCGATTGAAGCGCCAGGCAATACTCGTTGACATCACCATCCCCCATGACGAAAACCTCGTGAAGGCTGAGAAGAACAAATCTAGCAAGTACCTAGACCTGGCACACGAGGTAACCGCCATGTGGGATGTTGATTCAACGATCATTGTCCCGATAGTCATCTCCGCGAACGGTCTAATAGCGAAGAGTCCCGACCAACATCTCAAGAGACTCTCGTTAGATGGCTGGGTCAAGGGTCAGAATGCAGAAAGTGGTACTCCTGGACACGGCGCGGATAGTCCGGAGGTTTCTCTCTCTGTCGCCATAACCGCCGGTACCTTAGGCCCTGCCTCGCTGCCGGCGGCACCCTAGGTTAGGTTTTTTATAATGCTTTTATATTTTGTATGTATGTTTATATATTTTACTTTTATAAAGTTATTGTAAAAAACCTAGCTTAAGTACGAAAATAAATACAGAGATAACAATAATAGGTCAGCTTGCGGCCAAGGATGTTGTGACGCATCCGGAACATCGTGAAAAAAGGTGAATAGATTTTAATTGACGCGATGAAGTCCCGATTTGTTATTTATTTTTATATGGATTTACTCGTAAACAGCAGTAGTAAATTTTTTTTATATAGATATACTCGTAAACTGCAACAGGTGTAGTCAGTTGACTACACCTGTTGCTGTTGCATATACAATGTTACATCTAACTCATATTTCCTTTACCTAGGATACTTGTTAGGGTTCCGTAGCCAAAATGGCAAAAACAGAACCCTTACAGATTCGTCATGTCTGTCCGTCCGTATGTCACAGCCGATTTACTCGGAGACTATAACCACTACAATTATGAAAGTTAGTAGGAATGTGTATGCTATAAACCGTTGTAGAAATATGATGTGAAATTACGATTAAAATATTAAAACTGGGGGGCACCCCATACATGTAAAAGGGTTGTATTTTTTTACAATGTTCATAGGTGTGTGGTGTATCTATGGATAGAGGCCTTCAAAAATGACATAGAGGTTTCTAAAAAACTTATCCATTAAAGTATTAACGTCAATCATTGATGAGATATTAGTCGTAAAACGGCACCCCCCCTCCCCCCTCTAATTTCCAAACTATGAAGTTTAAAATTTGTTATAAATCTTGATTATGTACATTAATAAATTATTTCAACGATTTTTGGTTTCTGGGTTATTACTGAAAAGCGGTCTTGCCAAAACAAAAGGGCGCAAGGGCCGTAAGTTTCCTGTGAAGATACGACCTTTTTTGGTTAAATGTATTGTATAGCGGTTTTAAATGGAGATTAGGAGGTGTCGGTACGAAACCCTTCTTTGTGCGTGGCCCGACACGCACTTGACCGGTTTTTAATCTTTATTTTATACCAGATACCACCCGCTATGCTGTAAATTATATGCTGTGAATTTATACTACACCGGTAACATCACATAAGCAAAAAGCTTTAGTGTTGACAAAACAGGAATCGTATCCTGTTTATAAACCTTTGTTCCTATAGTTGTCGAAACAGGCCATTAGGTGATTAATGAAATATACGTTGTCGCTAGAAGCTAGTTCACATTATGTACTGTACACAATGAGAAGTATTTACTTTCCCTCCGTGTATCGCAGCTGTGGGCGCCAATTTGTATGTGTTTATTCGCAACGTCAATTAACTCCGATAATTGGTAGATATGAAAATTCCATTGTATTCAAAATTAGAAAAACGGTATGTTTAGTCCACTATTAATGTTAAATATAATATAGTTAAATATACATATAGTTCATATTGGTATTATTAAAATAGTTGAAGTAACTTTTATAAACATCTTAAATAAACGATGTATAAACTCAATGCCTTAAATAAAATAAAGTGTTTAATTTTATGATCGTTTTACACATTGTAATTTTTATACTTCTGTGCGATACATATAGTATACTTGTAGGCTGCTGAAATCAACACTCCCAGTGTTCTATTACTTCTTATTCAGTAGATTATAAGAACAAATACGGAATCCTCGGCGCGAAAGGTAACTCAAAACTCATTCTCGCTGCAGACCCTTTCTTTAAAAATTTAAATTAATTATTTGATTGCGATTAAAACGGGCCATGACTCGTTCATAGCCATTACTTGTTCTTCAGTGCTTAATGAAATCGTTCGTATAAAAATGTTCGCTACTCTTTATTGTCGTTGTCGCACTAGAGAGCAAACATTATGGTAATCAAAAGTAAGTTAGATACATACGTAAACTAAATTAATAAGATAATTTTCCCTCGCAAGCTTCTCGTTATCGCTTGGAGGTCGTCGTTACCCAATCAAGATGTATAAGGTTTAGAAGCCGCGAACCTTGGCGTGACCTTTCCTAAACATTCACCCGCTACTCATGCCTTAATGAATACACCCAAAAATAAACGTTATTTACACTTCCCTGATTGCTTCACGTTTATGTATACATCTTATAGTCATGCTATTGCTGGCTAGAACTAATTTAATACACATTGTATTTCAACCGTAAACAAACGAATGCACACTTGGTCAACGAGGCATACCATAGTTCACAGGATTTCGGCCCAATTCCTTCTTACTGTTCTGGTTCCATAATATATGCAACATAATACAGTTGCAAGACTCATTATTATTCAGGCGGAATCATCATGTGAATGAACTCGTATTAACTTTATTATCTATACTAATATTATAAAGCTGAAGAGTTTGTTTGAACGCGCTAATCTCAGGAACTACTGGTTCGAATTGAAAAATTATTTTTGTGTTGGATAGTCGATTTATCGAGGAAGGCTTTAGGCTGCATAACATCACGCTGCGACCAAAGGTGCGAAGACGCGGGCGAAGTCGCGGGCAACAGCTAGTTAACTATGAAGCACTTATAACACGTTAACCTCGCCTTGGTGCAGAACAATGTACATCGAACCGTGACGTGTAAGATGCGTCGCGGATCATATGATCATATTAGTCATACACAGTTTAAAAAAGTTTTCGTGGTCAATAGTTAACGGTATATGTGCATGTGAATTATGTTTGTAAGGTTTATAGAAACCGAGACGCTGTTTATGCACGTTATGAGTCCAATCAAAAATAAGGCGGACTTATGTATATGTCCATGGGAAAAACGAGAACCTACATCTACGAGTATGTATGTGACCCTCACCCCGTATTCACGGCAACTGAGTCCACTATGGTCGATTCTTTAAATGGAATTGATGCTAGAACATAAATACAATCCCTAAAAATTATGATTATTATTCTTACACAATATGTACATAGCTACCTGCCTACCCCTTTTGGGAATATAGGCGTGAGTTTATGTACGAAACTATGTATGTAATATGTAGCTACTGCACATGTCTTCTCACAGAACTTGCCTAATGAAAACATGTAAGTTGGTATTAAAGCTTTTCATTGAACTAAGTATCTTAAAGCGGGAAAGCCAATATTAAATAAGCACCACCTGTTATTTAGATCGAAAACAGGAGAAATTCATATTTTCGTTGAATTTTATGAAACGCTCCATAGTCGTTAATATTAATCTGCATCAATCATTCCTTTCTTTGACGCTTGATATCCGTCTTCCGGATCACAATTAAGATACATTTCTAAATACGCAGCCGACGACGTTGTCTGCTGGTAAACAATTTTTCATTCGTTTATTATTAGGTGTAATCGAGGTTGATGAAATGAAAGATAGGTAACTACTAAAATTAAAAGCCGAATAGATATAGACCGCACTACACGTATCCTGAGGCGTATGGTTCACCTACGTATATGTCATTGTCCAGTCTAAACATAACAGTTAGATCAGTTTGACATATTACGTAATCAAGAACAGAAATCGCAGATATACGATTATAAAAAAATGCTACCTATATGAAAATTCCCTAGTATGACAAAACAACTTATAGGTAAACTGATCTACCAAATCTTAAAATGCCGTCTTTCGTTTTCTATGACTGACAAACTCAGAGTCGCTTTCATAATTCATGAGTTCTCGTCGATTTACGGTTCTAAATACCGGACCTTTTGTATTAATTGTAATATTTGACCAATTTCTTCTTCTTCGCTCACTAGTGGTAGCTCGATAGGTATGCCGTGTTCTTTGCCCGCGTAAGTTCTACAAATCATAAATCTGAAAACTGTTGAATAATTTTTAAGAAAAAAAACCTACTTCAATGGGGGAGGCCGGTATAAGATTATTATACTTAGACGGTGCACTCTTAGATAGATATACAATAAAATAAAAATGGCTATAATGTATGTTTATAATGGTAGAAGACTAAGTACCCTCACTTCCTCATGGAATCATGAAAAAACCTTGCTTGCTTGACAAACAAAACGAAGAGAACAAATCGCCAAACGTGAACTACGCGTCGTTGAAGAGTTCCGTTCTGATCATCATCAGCAGTTCCACTTCATCAAATGTCACTTTTATGAATGAAAATGCTTGATTAGTTCATGAAAATACTAAAATCACTATTTGTGTGCCTTTCACATTTGAGGAGTTCCATCGATTCCTAATGGATCCCATCATCAGAACTCGAGTATGACAAAAATCTATCGTGAAAATAGAACTTGCTTAACAAACACAGCTAGAAGGACAATTCGCCAAACGTGAACTTTTCGTCGTTGAAGAGTTCTGTTCTGATCATCATCAGCAGTTCCACTTCATCAAATGTCACATTTTTGTATGATAATGCTCGATTCGTTGATAAAAACACAAAAATCACTATGTGTTTGCCTTTAAGATTTCAGGAGTTCCCTCAATTCCTCATGGATTTAATCATCAAAAATCGAGCATGACAAAAATTAATCGTGAAAATAGAACTTGCTTAACAAACGCAGCTAGGAGGACAAATCGCCAAACGTGACCTTTTCGTCGTTGAAGAGTTCTATTCTAATCATCATCAGCAGTTCCACTTCATCAAATGTCACATTTTTGTATTAAAATGCTCGATTTGTTGATAAAAACACAAAAATCACTATATGTTTGCCTTTAAAATTTGAGGATTTCCCTCAATTCCTCATGGATCCCATCATCAGAAATCAAGCATGACAAAAATTAATCGTGAAAATAGAACTTGCTTAACAAACACAGCTAGGAGGACAAATCGCCAAACGTGAACTTTTTTGTCGTTGAAGAGTTCTGTTCTGATCATCATCAGCAGTTCCACTTCATCCAATGTCACATTTTTGGATGAAAATGCTTGACTTGTTGATAAAAACACAAAAATTACTATATGTTTGCCTTGAAGATTTGAGGAGTTCCCTCAATTTCTCATGGATCCCATCATCAGAACTGCGTTTTGGCAAAAACGGGACCAACTTGGATATATATACTTACAATCAAAAAAAGAATTTTCCAAATCGGTTAAGAAATGACGGAGTTATGGACTAACAAACATAAAAAAAAAAAACATACATCCGAATTGATAACCTCCTCTTTTGAAATTTTGAAGTCGGTTTATAAAATAAGTAAACACACTACACGACTACACGTATACTTAACATAAATAAGCAAACTTCTTATTAAAATCGTTATGTAATAGTGTTATAAATATCAGTTCAGATCACCTAAGTTAAAATAATAAAGGCGTAGAACTATTTAAAGCTCGAAACGCACACAGCGGGCGCGGCGCGGTGCGGGGCGCGGAGGCAGAGGCGGTTTAGAAAATTTGATGTTCCAAAACTGTCGACTGTCAATAGTATCGATTACTGCTTCATATGTCACACATGCCGCCTCCGCTCCGCTATCCCGCGCGGTTTTTTACGTCGTCCCCCGGGCCGGGTTCGCTTTACCCAAAAACCGCCTCCTCCACGCAACGACGCATCGCCGCGCTTTGTGCGTTTCAAGCTTAAACAGGATTTTCAGACATAACTTGTATTTTTTTCTCTGGAGTCGAATTTTTCAAAAACCTCAATCTTTTGCATCATGAACATTTTTTGATTTGATAATGCAATACTTATGTTTTCAAAACCGCCTCGGCCCCCGGCTGAGTTGGGCGTTTTTTGAAATAATTTCTTAACTAGTTAATTATTTCAAATGAAATCATTTCAAATAAGTTTATTAAAAGATAAAGTAATAAAATACGTAGAATACACCTTCCTACCAAACATCATAATTATTCATAATTGTAGTGCTTATATTTAGTCTCTGAGTAAATCGTTTGTAACATACGGACGGACGACGGACGGATATTATAAAACTATAAGGGTTCCGTATTCGCGATTTGACTACGGAAACCTGAAAATAAACAGAAGTAAGTGACAACATGGACCCGGGTATGTCCTAAAACGACGACCAAAACCACTGAGGGATGGGCAGCAGCATCCCTGGAGTACGGTGGAGATACTGCGATCGCCAATCCGCATGCCAAGCGTGGCGATTATGGCATTTACCCCCATGAAATTGGGGGAGACCTATGTCCAGCAGTGGACGTCCTTCGGCTGATATGGTGGAAGTGACAACATTTAATTTTTCTAAGCAGGCTTTTTCCGATGAAATCAAATAGAGGATAAAAAGTTAAGTAAAACCACATTTTAAATTCTCGTAAATATCCCAATTTCATATAAATAAATCAATTCCAAAAGTTCCTCATTCTAAAAGAGAGTAAGTGACAAGTAAGGCGGCACAGCGTAACAAATCATACAGAAGCACTGTTACTAAGACAGATTTACTAAAGAAAGTGAGCTGCTGTTCTTTTTGTGCGTTGTGACTGTCATAATATCATAGTAGTGACGTCATTACGACGATAGTAATTCAATTTTCGTCAATATTTAGAAAACTAATAGCTGTAAAAGTATAAAAAAATGTATTGTGGTTTCTGGTAAAAATTAACGAAATGAGTTAAGATTTCATACTACTTACAAAGAAACGTTGTCAAATACATCCGATTAGACTTATTTCTTCAATCCCTCCTTAAGAGTGCGCAGGACGTTCGGTTCTCCATACAAACTTATTTACGCTCTCATTTTAAAACGCCATGCTAGTATAACATGACACTTTGTATACACAATGGGATCTGGCATATCTAGGTTGGAAATTAGTTTCTGTTGCTTGAAATTATAATGGAGAAAAAATACAACGATTATTAAGGTTTTCATACATGCCGTAAAAAACTCAAAACCCGCTGTATTTTTTTTACAATTTCTAGCAACAGAAACTCATTTCCGACCTAGATATGCCGGATCCCATTGTGTATACAAAGTTTAATATTATTCTAGCGTTTAAAAATGAGAGCATAAATACGTTTGTATGGAGAACCGAGCATCTGCGCCCTCTTAATGTCGGCATATTGCTCCGTAAATTTGCCTGGAGGAGATCTCTTTTAAGCGATAGGACCGCCTGTTGTAGCGCCATTTTACATGTTTAATTTGATATTTTCTTTTGTGTACTATTTTGGTAAGAGAAATTTGTATTGTATTGTATTATTCAAAACAATTAAGCGGACTTATTTTTTATCTTCATGCCTCCATTTCTATGCATTTCAATGCCCATCAAGATTTAAATGCCTAGTAAAATTGCTCTAAAATACGTCCATTAAAGTTGACACCGTTACAGTTTTGCTTAGATTAAGAGAGTTGAAATTATCGTATTTCTTCAAAATGCTTTGGAATACTGCCATTGAGTTTTAACTTTGTTTAACCAAAGGAATGTCCCTATGAATGTAAAGGAAATTAAGAAATAAAGGAAGTAGGTATGTATTTTCGTCCAGCTCTAAAATAAACGTCATAATAAGTTATGTTAGATATAGATATAAAATATAGTAAATAAAATATGTTTATTAATAGGACCCAAATGACGAACACTGAATAGTATAATAACATAGCCAACTAACTATGCGTGTTGAGATTGTTTAGCGACAAGGGGATAATCGGCGTCGGCGCCGCGGCTTCTTGAAAGGTCAATATATAATACTAGCTGTTGCCCGCGACTACGTCCGCGTTTTCGCTCCTATTGGTCGCAGCGTGATGTTATATAGCCTAAAGCCTTCCTCGATAAATGGACTATCCAACACAAATATAAATTTTCAATTCGAACCAGTAGGGTCTGAGATTAGCGCGCTCAAACAAACAAACAAACTCTTCAGCTTTATAATATTAGTATAGATTGCTCAGCGCTGACAAGCGCAATCTGGCTGCCTGCACGCGGCACAGTTGGTGCCGCTGAGTGATCATGGTCACCGCCGAGGATCAGCCGGCCGGATGTGGATAGGCCCGCGAGGTACCTAATTACGCAACGTTTTTGAGCGTGCAAAAGGTCTAATTGTCCATTTCCATAGTAAAAATAACAGCTTTATCTATCGTACGTTCGAAAAGTTACGTGATAACACCGCCGCCATTCGGACATTTTGAACTGACGTACCGCATCGAGTAATCGCGAATGTTGGCGTCAATTGCTGCTGCCATCTATTTATCTTCTATCCACAGTATAAAGAACTACAAGACTGTGCTTCTATCTATCTACATATCTATATATATAAAAGGCAAAAGTGATTGACCGAGGATCAACGCACAGGCCAAACCCTTAGGGCTAGAAACTTGAAATTTCGCATTCGTATTCGTCTTATGACGTGGACATTCATACTAAGGAAGGATTTATCAAAATTCAACCCTTAAGAGGGTGAAATAGGGGATAAAAGTTTGTAAGATTATTTTATTCCTTGTACATTGTTGCATGACGTTTCTTGTGAAGTGAGTAGGTACGGCAAAAATAATGAGTGACGTATTTCAGCGTTTTCCAAAATTTAATCCCTAAGAGGGTTAAATACGGAATGAAAGTTTTATATAAACGCAGAGGCCAAACTCTTAGGGCTAGAAACTTGAAATTTCGGCAGTACTGTTTCTCTCGTGGCCAATTTTACGTGGCATACTCACGTGTTAGCTCATCCAGTAGCCTGGTAATACAGGCACCTTCTGATAATAAGTACATTACACAACTAGGGTGGTAAAGCAAAGAAAGGCTGAGATCGCGGATTTTGCGGCCCGAGCTGTAGGGGAGGGACGTGTATATATATATATATGTATATGCGATCGAGGGCTTTATTTATTACCTCCCGTGTTGTGTACATCATTGTATTACTACTACACTTGGCGTGCGGTAAAAGCCACTTTTTGGCCAGGTGTGGCATAAAATGTCAAAAAATATAGTATTTAAAAAATATCATGAATTACCCCCCCGTATATAGAGATTATTCTATAAGTACCTATAAAGAAAGGTTAGAGATTTCTAAAGTAAACGTACGCGAGCGAAACCATGGGTTAGAGCTAGTTTAAATATAAAATCTTACTCCTGTATAGAAGATTCAAATTCCTCTAACTTGCATTCATACCAATGGTACCAAAAGCTTTGTCCCATATTGCGTCCATACATTCTTCTGTCCTTAGTAGGATATCGGTATATTATCTTATTTATACCTAAAATAAAGACGTGTTAGTTACACCATTTTTAACTCAGAAATGGCTGGACCTATTATTATAATTATGATTTTTTGAATTTGTCTTCGCTCCAAATAAAAATAACAGAAAAATAGTTTTTCTACGGAACGGGTCGGGGGCGGAACCAAGTTCGTCCGGACAGCTAGTATATAATGAAAACCAGTATAAGCCACTATTTATCATAATGTTTTCTTTAGAGCATGTATAATTACAAGCTCGCAAATAGCGTTCAGTTATCGACTAACCAGGCCAGGACTGATTGTGATTTGGTTACCTACATACTTAGCTTAACTAACATAATTAATATGAGTAACATTGAAATAAAGCTAGCAAGAACAAAGATGATATGAAATTAGATCAAAGATAATGGAACATTTCATCATGGTGCAGCAGTTGGTACAGACTTAATAAAAACACGACACCGACTTCCTATCGAAGAGTTAGATATTGATAAATAACGGCTACATTGAAATGCACGGTGATAGGTAGTAAGTAACTCGTGTAAGACACGTATCTGCACTCAACGTAGTTACACCACCGACTTCTTAATTATATCACTGAAGGTCGATCGAGGGGCTGACTGACAATCGAACGGCTACCATATCGCAAAAACTGCATGCAATTCAGCAAATTGAAGTAATAAAGATCCGGCGAACTGTAGTCGTGTTATACTGGGTACCATTTGGCGCTGGTTGTCTGCACTGCGCTGACCGTTTAGTAAAATTCATTATATGTTATGTGGTCAAATCAGGGCAGACGTATTAATAAAAAGATATTTGAAATAGTAAATAGTAATCATAACTGTAATAATGATTTATAAACTATTAAGGTAACTGTTTTCGTCTAAATTACTACATACAATATTAGTATCAAACATTCAGTTGTCGTTAGGCTCAGTGTTCTTGATAGTAATTACTTAGAGTCGCCATACGATGTTTTGAAGGTAACTTTCATCGCTGCCTACTCGAGTTTGTAGAACTTATGAATAGAAGAATCCCGAACAGATTTGTAGATAATTTTCACGCAAAGATTTTTTCATAGTAGCTTATTTCCATGTCGTATTCTTTCAGGATCAGAAAAATTCTGAATTTTAAAAGTTCGTCTTTAGCGATTTTGTATTAAAGCGTTCGATAATGTTCGCGTTAATTTTTTTTTTGTTCAATTTGCCAGTTGATTATTATATCCGTCGCATAAATTTATATGTATACAATTTCTACAGGTTAGAAGGCTTTACAAAAAACAAAATATATAGTTACGTTATGGTGATTCATTTCAAGAAGAGTCACTTTTTACGAAAAGGCAACGTAATTTGAGCCTTAAATCAGAGAACTAGGATTGAAATTCTATTGACACGTAAGTGGTCCATGAAGCGTACTACGCCTGGAAAAGGGTTAAGACTAAGGAACAAATACTCCATCCTAGTCATCAATCATCATACACAATATTTGCAATTACCAGAGATCTAACCTAAGACGCAAGCTTCATAGGCAGTGTCTGTCACTACCAAGTAAGATACTTACTAACTGTAATTTTGTACATACAGTGTGTAAGTCTAATACGGGCGAATCTCTTAACGGTGGTTAGTATAGGACAAAGTAAAGGTAATTAGATAACATTTACTTAAAGTTGCAACAATAATTTTGTCCATACAAAATAATTCAGCCCGCAATGTAATGCAAACACGCTCACGTTGTTGTATTGCTAGTGAACATTTGACATTTCGGTACCGCAACCATGTTTACAGTACATTGCTGCTGAGAAATTTAAAAAATAATTATTATGGAGTCGTAATGAACTGTAATTTTAAAAAAACTTTTTAATTCATGATTACACTAATGAATACTATGTCCGATTTAATTTATCGCCCGTATTAGACTTACACACTGTATACCTACATATATTTGAGCTTTGAGCTAAATTTGTTTTTTATTTTGTTTTAATTACGGTAAGTATTATAAATACGCCACCACCACCATATAAGCCGAAGGACGTCCACTGCTGGACATAGGCCTCCTCCAATTCCATTGCAAATTGGCAATCGCAGTAGTAGGTATAAAATCCTTAATAATAATAAAAAATCAACCTGTAAAATTCAAGTTGCAAAAAAATACTTATATATGCCACTGATAAAATAATCTATAAGTACTACTAAAATAAGCGCGAACATTATATAACGCTTGTGGAGTGCTCGTGGTCCAGCGGCGCCCGCGTGCCGCGTGCGGTATGCGAGGTTAAGCAACGTCGGCCGAGATCGACTCTTGGATGGGTGTCCGCTTTGAGTGGTTACTAACTTAGCGCTCCCGTGGTTTGGAAGGCACGTTAAGTCGTTAATTCCGGCTGCAGTCTATGGCAGCAGTCGTTAAGCCAAGTCAGCCGCCAAGAGACCTTCGGGCCGCTTGAGAACTTTTAACATACAGTACAGGTATTATATTATAATAGGTAATGCCAAGATAATTGTGCTGAGCTGTATTGTTAAATTATATCTGTCATCTGCAATGTAATTACCATGATTCAGGCAAATAAAAAACTATGACTATGACTGTCAAATACCGTATTCTTTTCAAAGTGATAAAGATTGGCTAATGCTATAAATTATTAAAAAAATACCAAAATACCTGCGACAGGTTTTTCGACAAGTTTACAAAAAACAATTAAGCCAATGATCTGAATTTAACGCGGGAACGGGAAAATAGTACTTATTTAATTCCAGCTCGGTTTCTTTTTAATGTATATTTGAAAATCCTAACTCCTGTACGAGTGTCCTTCTACTAAAAACCAGGGACAGGAGAATTATTGTTCATGTTCCAATCTGTAGATAATATATTTATGAGCCAATGCTAAATACCTACTCAGACCTGCCAAATTTGGACATTCCGGTCTCTTTAGAATGGCGCAGTGACGTAATAAAGTCAAGAATTATGAACCAAATAATATTTTGCTTAGTTTCATTTCTGCCACTTTATGAAGTAGGTACTAAACATATGTATTACAGACTAACTTCAAATTCATAGTCAGCTCCATTCGTGTCAAAAATTAGAGTAGGTAATTACACTTAATAGATTTTAGTTGAACATGATATAGATACATAAATAAATACCATATGCTAATGTGGCTTTTAATTTAATCGCGGTATGTATTATGTATGATAGTACAATTTGCTTATGTCTGATAATTGTGTAATGCTATCTATAAGTTAGTTAATACCAGTAAATTAGGAGCATGTTCTGCCAATCAAATCCGCGGTAACAATAGCATCGCAAACTAATGCACGCACCGACACTGTTGACCTTTCACGTGCTTCTCATCCTCCGTATATTGTGGGTTCAGTGCTAATGTTATTTTTGTTTCAATTGTCTCATTTAAAATACCTTTTTGAGAATTAAGCCTTTGATCCTGAGAGATGCCTGCGACCGCTCCCTAAAAGTCAGGCATTGTTGCCTCGGCGATAGTGAATAATCTTCTCAAAGCAATATGTTCGAAAGGATTATGTATTTATTTACGAAGCGAGCATGCATGCATTTAGTATTTATTAAGAGAGCATGCATTTAGTTAAGTAGGTACCTACTTTTCTTCATGTACGAATCTCACTGCCGTGGCCAAGTAACACATGGGCACTCTTACAAAAGTGACCGATTAGGAAGATCTCCGGTCTAGTTACACTGCGCAGTTATTGGAGTTCTAAAAGTGGATAGGTATCTACGACGTGCCCCAGATTCGTAACAGTTGAGCAGACGTGATGCCGTGACATGAAAGGTGAGTACCTACTAAAATCCTCACCTAATCAGACACTTGGATGTGCCTTTGTGCCTACATGTTCTGCAGTGTAGTGATGCCTAACCTGAAGTACGAAGTGAATAAAGTGCGTTTAGTGTTATTATGGACATGAAAACATATTCGATTTTAATATAATAGGTAATCTGTACTAAATCTGAAGTGAACATGGATTATTAGTTAATATTGATCAGCAAACACTTAATACACATACACTCGATAGTTCATTATTTCAATTAACTGTGTATGTTGCGCAATTGCTACATTCGTTGGCTCGCCCCCTGTGCAATAATCCAAAAATAATAATTTTGTCCATAGACCTAACCAACGCGGCAGCGCAGAGTTTTCTCTATGAATGCTTTCTTTGTATGTACGACTGTACGTTTCACACCTCACGTCACGGTGGCATTCATAATGTGCATTAAATTCTACAGTTCAATGTTATTTATAGGTATTTTTTTAAATCCAGCTAAATAATTATTGACAGTTTACCGATAAGCACTCCGATACATGTAGTAGAATTTTAATTGTGAAGTACTAAATCAAGGTCACCTACTTCGTATTAACAGTCGGCAAATACTTATAAATCTTATAATACTTATTGTAGACTTTTTAACGGCGAAATTTATAATTGTGTTTTATTGCTGCGATGCTAAGTACTTTGAAATTCACCATAAATTTAAAATTATAACTCGTATCAAAATATATGTTAGTACTGCTTCATAGATAATTTATCAATAAATAATTTGGTGCTTGACCAATCTGTCCCACATTATATATGTAGTTTTCTTGAAGATTTAGAAAATCTGCAAAATGGAACACTTAAAGGGAGCAGGGCAGAAGCAGGATGGGCAGGGTGAGAGAGGGTTGTAACTAAAATAAAATACACTGGCCTGCAAAAGGAGGTATAACACTCATAAACGTGACGATAACTTCTGTACTATTTAAATTAGAAACTTGAAATAAAAAAACATTATGTAGAAAATTTAGTTTTGTTATATAAACTCTTTTTACACAAAGCCTTTTTAAAAGATGGCTGAATAAAAACTATAAAGAAAAACGCTCCTTTTTCAAATGCTGTATATTTTTACTTTTAGCTTTCAAAAAAAAAAACTGTAATACCTTCTTTTGCAGGCCAGTGTATAATACATTTTGCCGCGTTGTCCATACATAAAATTTATACCGAATATACTATTATTGAAACGTGGGATTCGCATATTCTGCACGTGAAAATCCAGCAATAAAGTTACTCGGAGTTCGCCTGTGGCGCATTGGGTTTACTCATTTTATACTTTTCCATCAAAGTCCAATAAAATCTTTATTACAACCATTATATTTCAAATTAGTGTCTGTAATAAATACATCATTTAACCTACAGGTACAGAATATCAAACGTTTTACGTAGGTAACACTATCAATGTTCAACTCAAGTTTTAAAATCATTGACAAAGACTTCCACGTAGTAATATAATTTATGAAGTACCTAACCAAGTGTATTTTTTTTTATTTCAATTATTGTGTTAACACGAGAAAAACTTATCTAGCAAAACGCTGCACATGTATGTTTATACCTATGGCTTTATTGTCACTATACCTCTATTATCAGTTGCGAGCAGTTACTGGATTATCTACTCTATTCGATTGATATGTACGTGAATCGAACGAACACACTGACGATTCATTTTTCGCTATAATCGCTCATGCCAGATCGTGTATTCAATTGCTTGGTCTAAGCGGGTCGTTAGAGCTTCTCTTTTCATTAATTTCTTTCTCTATAGAAACGCCTATGCGTCAGCGTCATTTCTTGGCTATTGTAAATTTTTCAGTCCGTTGTTTACCACATTTTAAGAGCCCCGTACGTTACTTAACTTTAACTATTATTACGTTGTTCGTATGTAGGTATATCAATTGCCTGTTTGTTTATCCGCCTGTCAAGACCCTTTTTCTCGGGGTTGCGAGAATCTATCTAGTTTAAATAAAAATCATATAGGTACAAGGTGAAATTCCTTGAAATAATAATAATAATAAGCCCGAGCGGGCAGCTTGTGGCGAGCTGACGGTGAGTGGCGACACCGAGGACCCCTAATCTCCAGAGGGCCCTTTCCATCTGGCCCTCGCCTCTGTGCTTGCCTTAATTGGCCGGCCAGAGTGGAGTCGCAAGAGTGAGACCTATGTTCCAGGTTGGAAGTGTAAAATGTTATAACGCCGGCGGCCTGCTGATCGGATTACCGGGATCTGGCTACCGCAGCGCAGACTCACCTCTCGACAACCTTACAGCCGCTCAAAGGGATGTTGCGCCACTGTCGCACTGTGCGTGCGACTGTTATGTGGGGCCCACTTAGCGAGCTGGCGAGTCACCGCCTGCCTTTTACAATATTGAGACTGATTGTCACGGCAGGTGTCCGCTAGTCTCCTCCAATAGCCCATTATCCAGCCCATCCAATATTCAACTCAATATCCCTATGACCTTAGCTCCCATCGCAGCCAAAGTGCTGCACTCCAATAGTCTTTGCACCTGGCGGGGACTATCTCCGGATGCATCATATTGTGCGCTCGGAGATGGTATCCGCCATGTGTATCCCTTACTTTTAGATTATTTTTGTCTTAAAGGGCCTCTGCGCTGCTGGCTTAGGTCCCACGCACGCCTTCCAAAACTCCGGGACCCCAAGGTCCCGAGATGAGGTAAAGACATACAGTAATAATAATATAAAAAAAATGACGCCGTCAACGTCAGACGTGTTTTTTGCTAATATTTGTTAAATTGTTATTTATTGCTTTTTATACGTGCATTTTGACCATCTTTTAGTACAATTATACTTACTTATGTACATAGTAATGACGACAATGTCAAAAAAATTCATACGAGCCAAAAGCCAATAACAATATGATTACGAGAAGCAAAGCGCGTCAAGAAGCGTCTACACAAAGCGCACGCCCACCATCTCTGACCGCCTCGTCTGACTCCTCGCCATCGTCGTCAGGTGACGAATTTGCCACCGCACCCGACACCAGCGAGTCGAGCGACGAGAGCGGATCGCCGCCGACGCCGCCACGTCCACCTGCGCGACGCGGGCGGCCACCGCTGCCGGCACGCTTGGAGCCTGCGGGACATCCTGCTCCGCCCACGGCTCCCGCTACCGGTGGTATAGTGCGCCGCATGCAGTGGTCGCAAATAATGAACGAGAACTGCATGCGTGCCTACTATGGGGCGACAGATGGAGGAACAAATCTGTCCGCGTACCGTGTTAGGATGCTTCCTCTGTTTCAGGCGCTTGAACCAGCCATCTCCGTTTCTCCGCAAAGGCTATCGGATCAGGTGCGCGACATCCAACGGCTCAAGCGGTTGGATGACCCGCCACGTTGCCGACTCCGGTGCCTGCACCCGATATGGCACCGGGGGCACCGCGGGTTGATTCCAGTGCCGACGAGGACTGTGCGAATCAGAGTGTGAGTACCCATGCCCATGAACTATTGAGGAGGGCTTTGGAGGAGGCGATTACGCAGTATCGCTCCACACCCAATTCTAGGCCGCGACTACCACGCCTGCCCGTGAATAGACGCAATCTAGCGTTAATGGGAGCCCTGAACGATCTCCTAGTTCCGTATTTTGGGGCTAGTGCAGATTTGATTGACACGCACTCAATTATGTACTGCGGGGCCATCGCGGCGTGCCGTGTTGCTCGCGTCAAGTTTCCGGACGCTGACCGTGCACCTAGGACCACCGGGAGTGTTCCTACCTGGCAAGTACGAATTGAGCGGCGTGTCCATACGTATAGGACTCTCATTGCAAAGCTGATCTGCTTCAGAGGGGGCAATAACCGCCCTCGAGTAATGCGCTTCGTGAACCAAGCCTTCGCGGGGACTGCTGTCAGGCCCCGTGACTACATGGCCTGTGTCACGGAACGCATTGACTTTCTGAAGCAGAAAGTGTATGCATGGGCAAGCCGTATTCGTCGCTACAGAGAGCGTCTGGACCGATACCAGCAGAATCGCCTTTTCCAAAGTGACCAAAGGAAGGTATACCGGAAGTGGGATGGAACCGACCATCGTGTGTCTGATGGACAGCGACCGGATGCTACAGCCATGGTTAACTTTTGGCGTAGTATTTGGTCGGTGCCTGTCGAGCACACCGAGGGCGCCTGGATGGATGTTGTCAAGCGTGAGTGTGAGTCCATTGAACCCATGGGGTCTGTTACCGTCAGCCCCGAAGACGTAAGTTGTGCCATCCGTACGGCTCCGAACTGGAAAAGTCTGGGCCCGGATGGATTGCACAACTTCTGGCTAAAATGGTTTCGATGCTCACACGCGCGTTTGGCAGCACAGTTCCAGCAAGCCCTCGAGATCGGTTCCCTGCCGCCTCCCTTAACCACTGGTGTTACCTCCTTGCTCTACAAGTCCGGTAGTACCACGGAAGCGAAGAACTACAGACCCATCACGTGCTTGCCGACGCTATACAAGCTCCATACATCCATTTTGAGAGCAAAAATTAACACGCACATTGTTGCGAACAACATTCTGGCCCCCGCTCAAAATGGATGTAGGGTTGGGTCACGTGGTACTAAAGAGCTCCTCCTCATAGACATGACCATTTGCCAACGAGTTCGGCGAAACAGAGGGACCCTCTCGGCCGCCTGGATTGACTATAAGAAGGCCTATGATTCGGTGCCTCATTCATGGCTGAAGAGGATCTTAGAACTGTATAAAGTTGATGCAGTTTTGAGATCCTTCTGAGTTGCTTGCAGTGGACCACAGTCCTTCGTCAACCCGGAGGGGGAGAGGGCCCCTCTGGCCCGCAGGATTCCATCAGGATTGAGCGAGGTATTTTTCAGGGTGATAGTCTGAGTCCCTTGTGGTTTTGCCTAGCGCTGAATCCGCTCAGTACCCTGCTGAAGGATTCAGGACTAGGTTGCCAGCTGCGGAGAGAGGGTGAGGTCATTTCTCATCTGCTCTACATGGACGACCTTAAACTATTTGCACCAAATAAACATGACCTGTTGGAGCTACTGAAAACCACAGAGGTCTTCAGTAGTGCCATCAAAATGGAATTTGGTGTCGATAAGTGTGCGGTCATGCATGTACAGCGGGGGAAAGTTGTAAATTCCACAAATTTACATATTTCTGAGTCAATGGCTCTCAGATCTCTCTCCGTAGCAGAAACCTATAAGTATCTTGGTATGTCACAGTCTTTGGGTATCGAGGGTGGAGACATCAAACGGGCGGTGAAGGAGCGCTTCTTCTGTCGCCTGACAAAAGTACTCAATAGTTTTTTGTCGGGCGGCAATAAGATTCGTGCCTTCAACGCCTGGGTGATGCCCTTGCTCACATACTCCTTTGGCATATTAAGGTGGACTCAGACTGAGCTCGATTTCCTGGATCGAAGGGTGCGTGTACTGCTCACTGCGCACCGTATGCTACACCCACGATCTTCTGTTATGAGACTGTACATCCCGCGGAAGCTTGGAGGTCGCGGCTTCTTAAATGCTAAAGACCTTCACAACCGCGAGGTGTACAGTCTCAGGGATTACTTTCTAAACAGTGAGTGTGGGATGTATCGTGACGTAGTGGCAGTAGACGCATCTTTCACCCCGCTCTCCATGGCAAACGAGAACTGGCGCAGATTTAAAGTACTAAGCACCGAGGACCGCAGGGCGGTATGGAAGAGTAAGGAGCTACATGGGCGGTTCTACAAGGCCCTTGCGGGCCCGACGTAGACCTGCTCGCATCGGTGAACTGGCTACGTTTTGGGGATCTTTTTGGGGAAACTGAAGGTTTTGTCTGTGTAATTGCGGACGAGGTTATCATGACGAACAACTACCGGAAATATATCCTGAAGGACGGTACGGTCGACATTTGTCGGGCATGCCGCCGTCCCGGAGAGTCACTCAGGCATATTATTTCTGGTTGTAGTCATCTTGCTAACGGCGAGTACTTGCACAGACATAACTTGGTGGCCAGGATTATTCACCAGCAGCTTGCTCTTTATTCACCAGCAGCTTGCTCTTTTATACGGTCTTGTGGACTTCGAAGTGCCGTATTATAAGTACACACCTGCGCCAGTTCTCGAAAATGGTCGTGCAACGCTCTATTGGGATCGATCTGTCATCACGGACAGGACTATTGTAGCCAACAAGCCTGATATCGTGCTGACAGATCGATTGAAGCGCCAGGCAGTACTCGTTGATATCACCATCCCCCATGACGAGAACCTCGTGAAAGCTGAGAAGGACAAAGTCAGCAAGTACCTAGACTTGGCACATGAGGTAACCGCCATGTGGGATGTTGATTCAACTATTATTGTCCCGATAGTCGTCTCTGTGAACGGTCTAATAGCGAAGAGTCTCGACCAACATCTCAAGAGACTCTCGTTAGATGGCTGGGTCAAGGGTCAGATACAGAAGGCGGTACTCCTGGACACGGCCCGAATAGTCAGGAGGTTCCTCTCTCTGTCGCCCTAACCACCGGTAGCTTAGGCCCTGCCTCGCTGCCGGCGACACCCTAGGTTAGGTTTTTAACTTTTTATAATGATTTTATGTTATGAAAATATTGTTTTATATTTTACTTTTTATAAAAATATTTTAAAAACTTAATCTAAAAAAGAAGAAAAAATGAATAAAGAGATATAATAATAATAATAAACATTTATTGCAACCATGTACTTAAGCTAAGATGAAATGGACCCAGAAAGGGTGTATCAACAATGAACACAATCATTAGATACGATCATTTATGCTGCATATTACACACTTGCAAGGGAATGAAAACCTATATTACAGGGCACTCGCTTCCCTTTGACTTTGATTTTTGCCGGTTTTTTAGCGGTGGTTGATAATAAAACATAATTGCTGGTTGTTGTCGATTTAATAAATTTAATAACGTTTTTCTCTTACTGACTTTATTTGCATGCGTCGAAAAGTTATACTGTTACTTTTTAACTAATTTAGAATGTAACAAAATATTGTATATAAGTTGATAAACTAAAACTCAGACATTGAAATAGCTCTATTAGTAACGTCAATTTTATGAACGATTCACACCAAACGGCTGGAGGCGGCACGCACGCCACCTTACTCGAACCCTCTGTACAGAATCGAGACTTCGTATCCAAACGGCAGCGGCAGAGCCGGCGGCAGCCGACCGGCACTGACCAGCTGCCCGCAACCCATTCAAATATGAAATCTAACTCAAGGGTTCGAATTCCTTTGACTTAGTGGTGTGCGCGTCGACTCCAGCCGTTCGGTGTGAATCGTCCATAAAATTGACGTTACTAATAGACCTATTTCAATGTCTGAGTTTTACTGCAGCAACCCTGTTAGGCAAATCTATTTTAAGTACAATAATTAGGAGCTTAATCAAATATTTCAACTGTATGTGAATATCGTATCGTACTTACAAACTATAGCTACTATACGTAAGCGTATGACGCTTACTTCGGTCGGAGTACAGCTTTTAAAAGTAGCGTGGCAATTTATCTGGCAGATAATCTAAACCAAACAGAAGTCGTCATTAACCTGATGCTGCGCGTCGTTCCGGACCAAAAACTGACAGCATGTGGCAATTCTACTTTCACTCTCAGACCAAATGACCGCACTTACCCTATTGGTTAACACTACATATCTTACTCGCTACAATCGATCAAGTAATAAATGTACTAACATAGGTTGTTACGTGAACGAGACGTGTTGTTTTTTTCAAATTCAAAAAGCCAACATTAAAAAGAAAATTGCGACTTTATCCATTATAAATTTCTTCGGTAATCGCGCTATACACAGTCTGTAGGTATGTTAAATGGACTCGCCACTAAATTACCAGGAGGATTTTGATTGGCAACATCAAGTAAAAAATATTTTTCAATAAAATAAACTCAAATTATAAGTTTAAAGGTACACTTGTTTATCAGTAAACTTAAATGTATCTTTCATTTGTTTTTTAGTTTTGAGTTTGAGAGAGACCTATTTGAGGTCACCAAACTGTTAAACCAATAGTGTTCTGTTCCTTATCAATGAATAAATTTTCATCTATAAAAACCTTATTGATATTGCCGGTTCAATAATGTATCATCATTATTTACAAAGCTTCAATTACCGTTGACGTGGTATACGATCTCCTCAGAGTCCCCTTCACACATAAAATAGCGAGCATTACATTACCCGTCTATAAAGATTTTATTTTATTTTAGCCGCATACACGCAATAATATGGAATTTCTCTCCTCTCTGGCCGAGCTCGGGCTGAGTCGATAAGTAATGTGATTCTGTTTCTCAACATAACATTACTACACAAAGTAAGCGCTCACGTAACTGGACGTGTCGGATGAATGCAAAGTCAACTTACAGTGCTTTTTATGTGTCTGTCATGTGAACCAAATGAAAATGTATACTTATCCAATACAATTAAATTATCCATTGACTTATAAAACTAACGTAAATTAATTCAGTTAATTTAATTTAAGCATAATGTGTAACATACCATTTGCATACATACATACCAAAATAAATCGCACAGCCTAAAAAGAACGAAACAGAAAAGTACGATTTTGACGATTACGTGATGTGACATGATCATATGACTTGTTTAGGATGCTGCGCTTTCTTACTATCAAACTATTTATTTCACTCAGACCTAAGAACAATACCTACTCTTATACGGAGATTACTTTTAAGTACCTTCTTTATACAGGGTGTCTACGCTTCCTTAGAGCATCTGCCTCTTGTGTCCTAAAATATTATATTTTTTCAATTCGCAGAAATTTCGATCTAAAGTTATGACTCTGACCTCCAAGTAATGGATCTTGGCACCACGAGATTATAGGGCGGCATTCAATGCTGATTCTGAGGTAGCTTCAAGTTTGAATCATAATAGTTGTTGCATTTTTGGTTTTAAAGGTTTTTTTCTCAATTCTCCGTATTTTTAAAATAAAGAGATATTAATGTCAGTAAAGTAAAAAAGTACACGCAAGCTGTATTTGCATTACTATAAATCCTTTTTTTTTACAATTAATACTACTTACACATAATTGCTGGAGAGCTCAATAGTGTACCGTTTCATTTTTGCTTCTATTAGGCCACCCATAGTATAATTATTAAAGTAAATTCACCCAAATACAATCAACGAAGTCAACGAACCTAGCAACTGATATCAAAATGTCAATCACAAATGAACTTGATATTGACAAACACTAAATGAGAGATCGCTCAGAGAGCGCATAAAGATTTACACTGCAGGATGGCAATTCACAAAGCTTACCTTTTGATTTAGGCGGAGCAGTATAAATATTTAACTATACCGTATAACTATAGTATCAGTAGAAGTAATGAAATAAACGCTTAGGCAACTTCCTGACTTGGCGGGGCGGGATTGATATGTGGTAGGTATTTTGTTCTTCGCCGTGAGCTTACTATTGTAGCAAAAATTTCCTTACTTGACTATAGATACTTTAGTAGTTTGCGCAGTAGTAATATCATACGCAGAAGCGGGGCAATAGGTACAGCATTCGTATCGCCCCACTTCCGCGCATTCCGCGTCAGTCAGGAAGCAGGAAGCGCTCATTTAAATGCAGGGATGCAGTAAAAAGCGGTACTGGCTCAACTGACAGTTGACAATGAATGACAGTTAACAGTTTTTTTTTATATCGTACGAACTCCTCACTGAAAAATCAAGAGGTCGCCTTAGCTAGTCAAAGTTGCCGTCCGCCGGTTGACTTAAGTCGATTTAAAAACAGGCTTTGCCAATGTCCTCTTTGTAAATTACCTAAAATAAAACGTCTTTTACACCTAAAAACAGCACTCGGCGATAAAACATTTCGAAACGTGTAATCGATTACTAAAGCACAATTTTTTTAATAACATGGCACATTTTCTCCTATACCTTCGGCTGAGGGGACGTACACTAAATCCATCTCCCGTTTAAATGCTTCTAAACTGTGCGGGGGCCATTTATACTAGATTTTGGCAGTACCACAGTATAATATAGTAGGCAGTACGAACCATTTTATGAATAGATAGGTTGATTCGATTATCGTATCAATATCACTGACATATGACTTAGGTATACTTATATATATGTATACGTACCAGTAACAGCCTCGCCTCCACTCAGTATTCGACAGTAACAGTTTAGAGATTACGTATTATACTTATTAAAGTGTCTCTTTAAACAAATTGACTCGACATATCCACGAATGTAGGTACATACAATAAATACGATGGATACTTAACTAGCATATATTTGATATTGTAACGTTTTGTGTTACCCCTGAGGGCTACACTATAAGTAAATTAAATAAATTCGGGCGCCAGGCATTCAGCCAAAAAAAGAACCAGATAGACAGCCAACTAGAGCGCTGGAGCTTCTAATCTCAAGCCCAGGCCTGCAGCTAAGAAAAAAATTATTCTAGACTGGGTTCACAAATCAAACAAGGAATATCGTTAACCTGTTTATTTCTTTCTTGGTTAATCGTTCCAAGGCTAAATTAGGTTAGGAAACAATTTGTTAAAGTTCTAAATAGACTTACAAGTTTAAGTTATACTCAAGTTCTAAACAAGATTTATCTAGGTTTTAAGATCTAAGATGATGGTCTAAGTTTTAAGGCACCCATTAAATGAAGGAAGATGTCACCGACCTTTTTTAAACGGAGTTACCGCTTAAAGAGCTGGCATTATGAGATCCCGGTCGCTCCAGGCTTGTCCATCGGTTTCCACAGTCCTCAATGGTAGGCTTCGGGCTGGTTGGGCCGTAGCGGAGTTCACGCGCAGCACAGGTAGAATACTCGGTGAGATCCCTCAGTAATAGGGTCTTCAAAAATAAGTTCAAAGAGAAGCCATAAGGGGCTCAGTAATAGAACTCCAAAAGAAGTTCAATAAGTTCAAAAAGAGTGTTCAATACATTCTCAGCACGAGCCAAAAAGACTCTTCAAAGAGGCTCAAAAGAGATCATTAAAAAAGGATATTAAAGAGCATCCAAGAAGCTCAAAAAGGGATTATCAAAAAAGAAAGAGTGTAAGAGTGAAAGAGTATCAAAGAGTGTCAAAGAGTATCAAAGAGTGTCAAAGAGTATCAAAGAGTGTCAAAGAGTATCAAAGAGTGTCAAAGAGTATCAAAGAGGCACCCAGACGGATCTGTAATAATAGAAAATAATACATGTCAAAACGTGATTGGTTTTTCTTACAAGATTTGTCCTACTTGTTCCTTAAGAAAACAAAGTAATACTCACGCCTCAAACAGAAGAAGGCAACGCATGTTTTATCCCTAGGATATCACCAACTGTAAAGGTGAGAAACAATGTGTTAGAAACGACACCATTTTGGAATCACGCCAAATTTTATCAGACGCATGAAATGCAAAAATACTTACTCAGGAGGATTCTCCATCATAAAAAGGGCAACGCGCCACTCGAGAACGACGCGAGGGGTCGGCATTTCGCCGATCCAAACGGATACTACATCCAGCAAATTCTAATTCAGCAGACAGCAGAGAGAAGTCTTCGTCAGTCGTCGCAGGAAATACAAAGAATGACACCTCAAGGACAACCAACCTAACTTTTTAAATATCTCCCTAGAGATGGGAAAAATGACGTTTAAGCCACCAAAAACGCTCCCAAAACGGTTTAAAATTGAGTAGAAATAAACTTGTCTCGAACGGTCTGTCACTGACAGGTGACAGCTAACGTCAAATTTAACATTGAAGGTTAAGAATTGGTGTTTTTCAAGGAGAAATAAAACAATTAAGGATCTAATTATATTAAACCGGAAGGCATGTAACAGGTGATGAAAGAAACATGTTACATTACCCCCTTCCCCGAAAAAATAAAAAATAGGAACTATTTTTTATGACCTGGAACAACAAGACCAAGCAAGAAGTAAAACTAGAGGTTCATGAAACGAAATTCATGCAAAAACAATGAAATAATATCAACTAAGCAAAAGTAGAGTGGGCTCTACCACGACTCTAGGAAAATCTAACAATGTAGAGTATCTATTAGTAACAGTTAGGCATCATAGCCACCAACTAATGATGTTACAATGAAAGAAAAACATACTATCAACAGCTCTATCAAAAGCTGTTTAACCTAACAAAAAGCAGGAAACGAAGGTATCGGTAACAATAGATTCGGTTCAGCACAATGGCCACCGGCTATGTCACGAACCCACGCAAAAATGCGCTTGACAAAGTTAATAAGAAAACTAAATCTCAGAACGAGGTTCAAAGTAAAACATCGTAAGGTATGAAAGTACGGTTAGGCACAGAAGCCTCCGACTATAACTTCACGAGTTAAATAAACTAATAAGTTAGATAAACAACGCCGAATAGTCTAAATAATTTTAGCTAAACGCATAAGAAATATTAAAGAAAACTTCGTAATTAACTTAACAAAACTTCAGTAGTACGGTTAAGCTCTTACGCTACCGACTATAGCATTACACGAAGAATATAAATTCTAAGTGTGAAATATACTCTTGAACAACAGAGGTTCACAAAAAATCTTCCAGTGGAAAAAATCGACATGTGACTGGCGCAACACCACCAACTTACCATTCACAAGCGACAGTAAGGTGTGAAAGTACCACTAATTTCACCAATGTGACTGGCGCAACACCACCAACTTACCATGCACAAAGGGAAAGGAAAAAAGTG
This sequence comes from Notocelia uddmanniana, assembly GCA_905163555.1. Taxonomy (NCBI): domain Eukaryota; kingdom Metazoa; phylum Arthropoda; class Insecta; order Lepidoptera; family Tortricidae; genus Notocelia; species Notocelia uddmanniana. The sequence goes on from LR991052.1 coordinate 51,592,001, forward strand.
TGTGAAAACACAAAAAACAAATTTCACCTTGTGACTGGCTCAACTCCACCAATCTACCATGCACAAGGGAAAGGAAAAAAAGTGTGTGCATAAGCACAACAACCAAAGCTCAACTTGTGACTGGCTCAACTCCACCAACTTACCATGCACAAGAGAGGGAAAAAATATGTCGAACCGTGAACCCTAATTGGTACGGACAACAAAACAAAACCAACACTATCAAGAGTGTGGCGGAAAAAATGGAAAAACCAATACCATACTCTAGTAAGAGTAGGTAAAAATTCGAACCGATGCCGGATTTGGCATGGACGAGGAAGTCCAACTCCAGATGGAGTGGAAATAGTTCCACTTGTTCCGCGACTAGGCTGCAAACAAGGGAAAAATTGAAAATCAGGAAATCTTGCGGAAGCTTCGCGCGGTCACAATCGAGAAAAGTCAAGTCCAGGAAATACTTAATTTATCCTAAACTAACAAAAAATAATCTAACTAGTAGACTAACAAAGTACAAGACTAAATGTACAATAATACAGGACAATACTGCAGTACACAAACTAACTAAAGGAAAACTTAAAGACTACAGCTGTTCCTTACAAAATCTTAGGGAACGAACTGCTCAGTTAGACGACTCTTACGTCACGCTGTCTGGAGGCGTTAGGGACACTTGTATTCTACTACCCATTCCTACATGGGGAGAAATTAGTTTCCTCATGCTAGGAAGCAAAGGACAAAAAATTGACAAAGGGAAATGTTGCTGGAAAAAATATTGAAATACCTGAACGTCCAAGATTGACCTTCAGAATAACAACAAATGAATGAACTAATGAATAAGTCTAACCTTTCATACATCTCTTACAAAGTCCGAATATCACCTATCATACATCACAAACAACGGACATGACCCATCCAAATAGTCCAACCAACGAAGTTAAAACTCTAATAGAAATTAAATTTTAATTATGTCTTTAACATGGTAGCGACCAGAAGTGCCTTTAGAAAGGTCTTTCAAAACATAAACATTATCAGAAACTTTATCAACGACTTCACATTTTACAAATCTTGGAGCAAGTTTCGCTGAAAAATAATGGGCTGCGCTCGACTGAACAAAATTTCTTCTCCATACAACATTACCCACAACATAAGAAACAGACTTACGGCCTTTATTATAATAAGCCGCATTCCGCTTATAAGCTTTCAAAAGATACTTAGAAACCTGTTCAAAAATAGGCTTAAGATTTTCAAAAGTACCAGCAAACTCATGGCGATTGCCTAAAGATAAATCATCCAAATTATCTAAAGAGTCACTAAAACGATGCAAAGAAGCGTCAAAAATTAATTCCCTGCCAAACATCAAGAAATTAGGAGTATATTCCGTCACAAAGCTAACAGAACTATTCAAAGCTAGTTGAACATGAGGTAAGAGCTTCGACCACGTGCGTTGGTCGTCTCTAACAAAGCAAGAAATACATGTCTCTACCACTTTATTATACCTCTCTATCGGGTTATTCTGATATTTGAATCATCAACAAGGTCAGCCGAAACACTGCACACTTCCGAACGAAACGGTGTTCGACCAACGCCTACTCGTTTTTTGAATGGGTAGCCATCGGAGTGTTGGAAGATGTAGAATTGCATTTAGCACAAGTTAAAGTAGTGACATCCTTCTTATTACATTTAAAACAAATTGTGCCTTTTATCGTTTTACAATCCTTATAATGGTGACCAGTACGCTTACATTTCAAACAAATGAGGTCAGTCTTAACATCTACCGGATTAAACTTCCTCAAAGGTTTCTCAAAATTCGAGTGAGACGCAGTTTGTTGATGTGGAATAACAGTATTATATGCATCTATCTCTTTGCTAAGCCGTACCACAGTATCCATATTATTCAATGATCTGCCTATAAAGTGTACCATCAAAGAAGGTAACATGTTGTGTCTAAATATATCAATCAAAGTGTTTTCAGAAAGAGGATAGACTAACTGACTGGACATATCCATCAAATCTATGATAAACTCAGACAGAGTCTCTCTAGGCTTTTGTTTGCGTGTGCGAAGTTGAAATTCAAGCTGGTAATCAAAGTCGTTTTTATCGAATCGCCTAAGCAAAGCTAATTTCAAATCAAACCAAGAGGTGATTTGTGATCGCACCGAACGAAACCATTTCAACGCATGGTCCGAAAGCAGACACGAGAATGCGCGCACGAAATACACGTCGTCAATGTTACGAGCATATTGAAGTTCCTCCACCTGAACTAAAAATTCGCGAACGCAAGTCTTGCCGTTGAAGTTTATTTTACATTTTGTTAAATCAGGTTGCTTTGTAAATGATGGATTCACACGGTTGTCCAAATTCATGGTCTGGTTCATAACGCTTGGTAAGTTCATAACGTTAGGCAGTGGTTGTGAAAAGCTACGATCAGTACTATTATGATTAGCCATGGGATATCCCGAAAGCGTGATTAAATCTCCGGTAAGTAAATCTCGATTAATTGGAGTATCAGGTCCACAACAGGCCTCAAGGTAAGTACGCCGCAAATCAGAACCAGTATCCCCGTGATCCGACATGACTATATGTCTAAGTGAACACTAATGTAAAGCAAGTACCGATAAAAAGTTACTATAGGTCCAGGAAGACACTATGTGAAACCACAAAAAAAAATCAAAGTTGAAAGTTAAAGTTCAAAAAATAATCAACCTGTATGTTGGTAATCCAAAACAAGTCGGTATATGGAATCAGTAACCACTAAATAAAGCAAAAGTTCAAGTTAATTAATAACCGTTATAAAAGTGAACCATGAAAATTTACACCCCGTATACTAGCAGTCAATTAAGAATACTCAAGCAGTTATAGCAATATAAAACAACTTGAATTTAAATTTTAAGTTAATATTTAACAATATAAAGTTTTGGTCAAAATTATTTTACACCCTGTATACTTTCCAAAAACAACGTTCAGTACACTCTGTATACTAATGAGACTATTCAGTTTAAGTTTCTAAACAAATAATAAAAGGTTAAAAATTTGTGATCAAATATTTTTCACACCCTGTATATAAAGTGTCAACAAAATGAAGTTTAGAACAGTAAGCAAAAATGTAGATCAGAACATCAAGAACATTAACACTACAGGAAAATATCCTGGCAAAACAATTTCAATACTTTAAAAACAATTCAACCTAGTTGGAATGTGAAGATAAGAAACACATTGAAAATTATTTCTAAGTCCGTTAAAAGGTAAGGTACAAAGATAACTTGTAAGTTATTTTTAATATAAATATGAAGTTAAACTGCAATAAATTGTCTGTATACTAATATGTCACAAGAATGTAAACAAGTGTTATCACTGTTTGGTATCAAATTAGAAGTATAAAGCTATTTTTAACACACAGAACTTCCCTTTAGAAAGAATACACTCTGTTGGTAGAAACACACAAAAATAAACATGTGTACATACACATAAGGTATGACACTAAAGAAAAAGTAAAAGTAAATAGTGCCTTAAAACAAGAAATACAATATACTAGTCTCAAAGAAAAACATCCCAGTCTAGATAACAAAATAATTCTAAAAGAATTACAAATATCAAAAAGAAAATATCATGTCCCTGTTCGGGCGCCAAATGTAACGTTTTGTGTTACCCCTGAGGGCTACACTATAAGTAAATTAAATAAATTCGGGCGCCAGGCATTCAGCCAAAAAAAGAACCAGATAGACAGCCAACTAGAGCGCTGGAGCTTCTAATCTCAAGCCCAGGCCTGCAGCTAAGAAAAAAAATATTCTAGACTGGGTTCACAAATCAAACAAGGAATATCGTTAACCTGTTTATTTCTTTCTTGGTTAATCGTTCCAAGGCTAAATTAGGTTAGGAAACAATTTGTTAAAGTTCTAAATAGACTTACAAGTTTAAGTTATACTCAAGTTCTAAACAAGATTTATCTAGGTTTTAAGATCTAAGATGATGGTCTAAGTTTTAAGGCACCCATTAAATGAAGGAAGATGTCACCGACCTTTTTTAAACGGAGTTACCGCTTAAAGAGCTGGCATTATGAGATCCCGGTCGCTCCAGGCTTGTCCATCGGTTTCCACAGTCCTCAATGGTAGGCTTCGGGCTGGTTGGGCCGTAGCGGAGTTCACGCGCAGCACAGGTAGAATACTCGGTGAGATCCCTCAGTAATAGGGTCTTCAAAAATAAGTTCAAAGAGAAGCCATAAGGGGCTCAGTAATAGAACTCCAAAAGAAGTTCAATAAGTTCAAAAAGAGTGTTCAATACATTCTCAGCACGAGCCAAAAAGACTCTTCAAAGAGGCTCAAAAGAGATCATTAAAAAAGGATATTAAAGAGCATTCAAGAAGCTCAAAAAGGGATTATCAAAAAAGAAAGAGTGTAAGAGTGAAAGAGTATCAAAGAGTGTCAAAGAGTATCAAAGAGTGTCAAAGAGTATCAAAGAGTGTCAAAGAGTATCAAAGAGGCACCCAGACGGATCTGTAATAATAGAAAATAATACATGTCAAAACGTGATTGGTTTTTCTTACAAGATTTGTCCTACTTGTTCCTTAAGAAAACAAAGTAATACTCACGCCTCAAACAGAAGAAGGCAACGCATGTTTTATCCCTAGGATATCACCAACTGTAAAGGTGAGAAACAATGTGTTAGAAACGACACCATTTTGGAATCACGCCAAATTTTATCAGACGCATGAAATGCAAAAATACTTACTCAGGAGGATTCTCCATCATAAAAAGGGCAACGCGCCACTCGAGAACGACGCGAGGGGTCGGCATTTCGCCGATCCAAACGGATACTACATCCAGCAAATTCTAATTCAGCAGACAGCAGAGAGAAGTCTTCGTCAGTCGTCGCAGGAAATACAAAGAATGACACCTCAAGGACAACCAACCTAACTTTTTAAATATCTCCCTAGAGATGGGAAAAATGACGTTTAAGCCACCAAAAACGCTCCCAAAACGGTTTAAAATTGAGTAGAAATAAACTTGTCTCGAACGGTCTGTCACTGACAGGTGACAGCTAACGTCAAATTTAACATTGAAGGTTAAGAATTGGTGTTTTTCAAGGAGAAATAAAACAATTAAGGATCTAATTATATTAAACCGGAAGGCATGTAACAGGTGATGAAAGAAACATGTTACAATATATTGTCTTTGTTTGGGTTCCGTAGTCAACCAGGAACCTTTATAGTTTCACCATGTCCGTCTTTCTGTCTTTCTATATTTCTATCTGTCCGAGGCTTTGCTCTGTGATTGTGAGTGCTAGAAAGCTGCATTTTGACATGGATAAAAAGTAGTAAGTAAAATAAAAATCTAAAAATGATTTTTTTAGGGGTACCTCCCCTACATGTAAACTGGGAAAATTGGTTTTTACTTCAAACCTAAGGTGTGAGGTGTTGTTGGATAGGTCTTTCAAAATGAATAAATTTCTTCATCAAATATTTTTTAAGAAAGTGAATATTTTTGGAAATATATTATCACTCAAAAAGAAAAAAAATGTGTACCCTTTCTAACTTTTGAACTACGGGTCCAAAAATATGAAAAAAAAACATAAAAGTAAAGCTTAATAAAGACTTCAAATAGCGTACGTACATGATCTGTTAAGCTGTTTTAAATTATCGAAAAAGTCTTCCCTTCTTAGTAAATGATACGTATTAACGCTACGAAGGTATTCCCTTTTGCTTGTTATTGATTTTTTAAGCGAAGTTCATTGGGCAACTGCGGAACCCTAAACTGAGCGTGGCCCGACATGCTCTTGGCCGATTTTTTATACCATGATGGTCATGATGATAAGCAAGCGTACACTAGACACAGTGTGACAAAGTATTAACAGTATACTCGTCCACCATCGTTTTTGACGACAAAGATATTGTCAGCTGCAAGAGTGAGTTCAACTAGATAGCGACAGTAAGCGGATTACTATTAAGAACCTGGTTTTACCGTGCTTGAGAGTTGAGAGCGGAAGCTAAAACCTATGGACGCTAGCAACACCAATTCAATGGCGGCGACAAGGTTAATAAAGTAATTCTAATTAAATTACCTAACTAAGAGGAACACTATGTAACGAGGCGGCATCGGCAGGCAATGACACGAATCCGCGCATGTCACAGCCGAGCGGCAATTTCTTCGGCGTCAGGCTGACCGAAGATCAAACGCGCGATAACCGAATGGTTGGTTCCTTCGGAATCCACGGATAATAGCTAGGTTAAACTAAATAGTTAATTAAATATCAGTTGTGCCAAGGCGCAACAGTACACAAAACGCAATAATTTTTCACAACATCGATTCACCACATTTGTATTTCAGCACAGAATACTGTAGATAGATTTTTACCTTTTGATGCACTCGTTAACAAAGCAGAAGTAAATGAGGGATGCGGTGGAATATTATTGTAAACAATTGCGTTTTGTGGGTGTAAAAATCAGAACTGTGAAGAACAACTATTACGGTTAATTGCTTATAGTGAAAGATTGCGTTTATGAAGAATTGCTAATAGGAAAAAAATATTGATATTTTATTTAAAAGTATGTGTAGAATGTCAAGAATAACGATTGTGTATTTTAGGCATGTTAAGTGTTACCCCTTCATTGCAGTTCTATTATGAAGGCGTGTATACATATGTATGTATATACCTCGGCCTGTTTAGCCTAGTTGGTAGTGACACTGCCTCCGAAGCTTCAGGTCCCGGGTTCGAATCCCGGTAAGGGCATTTGTTTCTGTGGTGAGCAGAAACATTTGTTCCTGAGACTTGGATATTTTCTATGTATTTAAGTATATATCTATTAAATATATCGTCGTCTAGTACCCATAACACAAGCCTTATTGAGCTTACTACGGGACTAGTTCGATTTGTGTAAAAAAAGTCCCTTTATATATATACTAGCATTTGCCCGCGGCTTCGCCCGCGTACTCTAAGTATAATTTTTAAAAAGGAGGGTTCCGTTACGACACCTACTAGTCCCAATTAAAAACCACTATAGGAAACTCACGGCACCTAAGTCTTTTTGTTTGGGCAAGACTGTTTTTCAACGATATCTCAAAAAATGGTAAACCTGTCTTGTTGAAACCAAAAGTCGATGTAAGTATTTACTAATATGCACCATCTAAATTTATTTAGAATCTTAAACTTCATAGTTTGGAAATTACTGTGAGGTGACTCAATTTTTAGACAGCTAATCTATACTAATATCATAAAGAGGAAAGATTTGATTGTTTGTTTGCATTAAATAGGCTCCGAAACTACAGAACCGATTTGAAAAATTCTTTCACTGTTGGGAAGCTACACTATTCTCGGGTGACATTGACATGAGCTACGAGTATATTATATTTTCAAAAAAATAAGGATTTTTCCTTTTTTTTTTTTATTGGCCAAGATCCACGTTACAAAATAGTACATTGATTCACCAGCGGAAATCTCAGGGGTTTAAAGTTACTAAAATTCCAATAATGTAACCCAAGGTGAAAAAAAAAAATCAAAAGTATTCTTTAAATCGCGTGCGCTGTGAAAACTATTGATGATAAAATAACTATTTGTTAATTATTTGTATGGGCCGGGCTGCTAGTATCTAATACTAATCTAAAGGTTGATTTAAATGGAAAAATTATAGGAACCTCTATACATCTATGTCTTTTTTAAAAGCCAATCCATAGATATCCCACACGCCTATATGGTAACAGTAAACTTTTTTTACAAACCCTGGCATTTATGGAGTACCAAATTTTACCCCGGATTAGTATCAGGAGACCTCTCGGGCACTCAAATATAGAGTTTTAACAAAATCGGGACGGAAATTAAAGAAAATCAATATGGCCGCCACTTTTTCTAAATTTTACATCGGATTCGTATAAGGAGACCTATCAGACTCTCAGATATCGATTTTGAACGAAATCGGGACATGAAGAAAATCAATATGACCGCTACTTTTTTCAAATTTTACCTCGAATTCGTATTAAGAGACCTCTGGGACGCTCGGATATCGATTTTGAACGAAATTGGGATGGAAATGAAGAAAAGCAATATGACCGCCACTTTTTCAATTTTACCTCGGCTTCGTATTACGAGACCTCTATGACGCTCAGAAATCGATTTTGAACGAAATCGGGAGGGAAATTAAGAATATCAATATGGCTGCGACGTTTTCCAAATTTTACCTCGGATTCCTATTAAGAGACCTCTCGGACGCTCAGATATCCGATTTTGAACGAAAAAAAAAATCGGGCCGGAAATGAAGAAAAGCAATATGGCCGCCACTTTTTCCAAATTTTACCTCGGAGTCGTACTAGGGGACCTCTGGGACGCTCAGACATCGATATTAAACGCAATCGGGACGGAAATGAAGAAAATCAATATGGCCGCCACTTTTTTCAATTTTTACCTCGGAGTCATATTAAGGGACCAAGGGACCTCTCGGACGCTCAGATATCGATTTTGAACGAAATCGGGAAGGAAATAAAGAAAATCGATATGGCTGCGACTTTTTCCAAATTTTACCTCGGATTCGTATTAAGAGACCTCTCGGACGCTCAGATATCGATTTTGAACGAAATTGGGACGGAAATGAAGAAAATCAATATAGCCGCCACTTTTTTCAAATTTTACCTCGAAGTCGTATTAAGGGACCTCTCGGACGCTCAGATATCGATTTTGATTGAAATCGGAACGGAAATAAAGAAAATCAATATTAGGCCGTTACTTTATTCAAAGTTTACCTCGGACTCCTATTAAGAGTCCTCTCGGACGCTCATATCGCTATATCGATTTTTGTCGAAATCGTATCGGACGGCACTGAATAATAAAACCACTTATGATTAATATAAATACTGATTAATATTTATTTATTTATTTTATTTATTTATTTATTATTACATTTAATTACACAGCATTACAGAAAAACTAAAGCACTGTGAAATTACAATATTTAAAGATGAAAAAACAATAAGCAAAAAAGAACAATAAAAACTCCTATCTTATAAATCAGACTGACGAGACACGCACATCCATCCTCTCACAGAACCTCTGACATTCATCACGCACTACTGCCCATCTGCTAGCAAACACATCACACTCAGGTGCTGATGCAAGGAGAAGGTTCAGGAGGTGCAAAGCGCGGACCAACGGGGATTGTTTGCGTGACACAGTTCGTGACGTCGGTGCCACAAGCAGATATCGATCACGGGGCCGGAACTCGAATTTTGTCAGTGATGGTACAAACAGTCGGACCAATGGCTCCACTAATTCTATACAGTCCGACTCGCCGCGCAAGATAATGCACGTAGTCGTAAGAAGCGAAAAATTACGTCTTACTTCCAGGGAGTTAAAGCCCAAGCTACCAAGCAAAAATTTGGTTGGGTACAGGAATGGGTAGTATCCATACATTTTTTTGTACATAAAACGCAAGAAAGCTTTTTGTACCTTCTCCAGAAGTAAAACGTAAGTTGTTTCGTAAGGATTCCAAACAACACAGGCTGCCTCCAGCTTACTTCGCACTAATGCATTATAAAGCAACTTTATTGTTCTGGGGTCATTGAAATCCCTGGCATTCCTTATAACGAAACCCAACCTCTTGTAGCAACTTCGGGTTAGAGTAATCAGATGCTCGTGGAAGTTGAGGTGGGTGTCAAGGATGACGCCTAAATCCCGAATGGAGCCCACACGTGCAATAGTATCAGGACCGAGAAGATACTTGTAGAAAAGCGGATTTTGCGACCTAGTGAAAGATATGACTGCACATTTTGAGACGTTGAACGCTAGTCCATTTTTACTGCTCCAGGTTTGCACTCTGTCGATGTCTTCTTGGAGTGATGCACAGTCTGAGACCTCCTGCACACCATAAATAAGCTTCAGATCATCGGCATAAAGCAAACATCTTGCAGATCTAAGAACTGAAGCCAGATCGTCGATCATAATACCAAAAAGCAGAGGACCCAGTAAGGAGCCCTGACTGACTCCTGAACGAGTCTGGTAAGTCTTAGAGAGAAAGCACCCATGCTGCACGTACTGTTTCCTACCGCGTAAATAACTAGCAAAAAACCGTAGTAGTTGCGGGGAAAAACCGATATTACACAACTTGCTCAGTAGCACATCATTATCTACGCGGTCGAATGCTTTCTGAAAGTCAAAGTACAGGACGTCTACCTGTATGCCCTTATCTAAATGGTCCGAAATGGAATCTACCAGGGTTAGTAGGTTGGTATCAACCGATCTCCCTAGCCTGAATCCATGTTGGGAATCACATAGAAACGGCTGAATTTGGGGAGCTACTAGTCTATTAATAATCGACTCAAATAGCTTAGCTGTTGATGACAGGATTGCTATGGGTCGATAGTCTTCAACCTGGGTCAAATTATTCGATTTGGGAATAGGCCTCACCCTAGTGACTTTCCAACGCTGTGGATATTGCCCAGTATGTAACGCTAAGTTAAAAATGTGCAGTAAAGGAGATATAAGCCACTCTTTACAGCCTTTTAAAATATATGCCGGAAGATTGTCAGGACCCGGAGAGCTTCGAGCCTTCAGACGGTTTATAGAGTTTTCGACATCCGGCCGAGATATCTGGTAAATGTGGACATAGTTAGCATTACGAGTTAAGTCTTCACGGAGTATTTTACCAGAGTCAAGGTGAGGTTCATTCGGCAAAAAAACAGATGAGAAAAAATCAGCAAAAGCTTGAGCTGCCTCACTACCTTCAAATTCATTTCCTCTGTAGGTAACTTGAGGCTCGAAGCCTCCTTTGGCTTTCAGGTTTGCAATATGTTGCCAAAATGTTCGAGGATTGGACGTAAGATTGGACTGCATCCGGCTGATATAGTTATCATAAGCAAGCGATATACGGGTTTTAATGTTCGCCCTAAGATTAGAAAATATGCCATACACAAAGCTGTCTCCAGAACGCTTCCAGTCTCGATGTAGAGAAGCCTTCCACCTAATGTCTTTTATTATGTCGGGCGTAAACCAAACCGGATAACGCCTGCATGTTTTATTGGGTCTAATCTTTCCAGGTATAGATTTATCAAATACATTATATATCAACTTATAAAAGCATTCAACAGCAGTGTTGACGTCACAAGACTCAAGAACCTCACTCCAAGACACCTTGGAAAATAATAAATAAAGTAGTTCATAATTTCCCTTGGCGAAATTCCAGTCACGTCTTGGGTCTACATTACTGATATAATAGGGAACTCACGGCACTTCATGCACCTTTAGACCTTGTAAGGAATTTACATGCCAAATTTGGTATTTGTCGTACCAGCAGTTTGGGCTCTGCGTTGATATGTCACTCACTAAGTCAGTCAGTTTCTTCTTGCAATTTGGCACAAATTTTTAAGTTTTCATGTCCGCAATATTAAATTTCAAAATCAATTCTAATTTCTAAATTAACGCTCCAAAAAACCATAAAAATGACACCCATATTGATATTTAGACATTTCAACCCCCTCGCACCCCAACAGAGGGGATGGTGTTTCACGTCCTCCACGTGGGATTTTAAAATCATTGTTGTTTTCGTAATCAGCGACCCGATAAACCATAGAAACCATACTCATATCGATTTTCAGAATTTGTCACCACATTTCCCCCTATTCTTCAAAAAACCTGAAACACGTGTTTACTCATTTATCGTTAGAAATACTCCTGTGAAGTTTCGAATAAAATAGTCCAACTAATCTTGATTACCCATACAAACTTCGGATCCCCATTTCACCCCCCTATGGGTTGAATTTCGGAAAATCCTTTCTTATTGCACCTTTAGACCTTATATGGAACCTACATACTAAATTTGGAATCTCTAGAACCAGCAGTTTGGGCTGTGCGTTGATATGTCACTCACTCAGTCTCTCAGTTATTTCTTGCAATTTGGCACAAACTTTCAAAAGTTTTCATGTCAACAATATTAAATTTCAAAATTGATGCCACTTTCGTAATTAACGTCCCAAAAACCATAAAAAAGGACACCCATATTAATATTTAGACATTTCATCCCCTCGCACCCTAACAGGGGGGGGTGGTATTTCACGTCCTCCACGTAAGATTTTAAAATCATTGTTGGTTTTTTTTTCCTTATCATAGTCTTGGAATATTTTACAATAATAAATCACCACACAAACAGTTACGTACTACATCTTATTTGTTTTAAAACCAATGCTGTGACCATATCATTCGTTTCGATTCGGGTATGACATTTCATAAGTTGGAGGAGATGAATTAATTTATATCCTATCAAAAAAGTTTTACTGTAAACAATCTAGTGCCAGACGTGGCACCTTTTCAGATAATCTACGGAACTTGGCCCCCATTTAGATCTCAATTCTTTTGTCGGTGAAGTCGACAACCACGCATCGCATATTCTTAATATTGAACTAGGCTCCCATTTTCACACTTATGTTTTTGATAGGATATCATTACTTTTGGTCAAACTTCACCAAATGGTGCTTTTCAAGAGGGAATACACGAGTTACTAAACAAAATACCCAAATCGCTATAGGTGCACCTAAAATATTCGAGTGCAACAAGCCTACATCATTACTGCTGTCGAGCCTATCGGTGGTTGGCAGTCGTTGTGTGAGTTCGTGTGTGTACAGGCTGTACAGTGACGTAGGCTTGTGTCACGATCCGGAGTTTGGACCGGACCGGACCTTGTTTCCGTAGACCATGGATGGTAAGAATATAAATTATAACAATGTTTCTTATTTTCACTAGAATTCCATTAACTCCCTAATTTAGAGTAGGTTCATCAATTAATTTTACAAAGAAAGAAGTAAGGAATTAATTTAAGGGGTCCTCAATCACCATCGAAAATGAACTGTGCGTGATAAGTCGTCTAGCATGGCTAGCACAAGACGGCGCGGCGCGCGAGCTATCTCACGCGCGACATAGACTATCCGTCAATTTTCTGTGTGTACCAGTTAGAAAAGGACGGAGAGTCTATCTCGCGCGTGAGCTAGCTTGCGCGCAGTCTTGTGCTAGCCATGCTGTAATATTTACTTAATTTATTATTTACATATTTCCTGAGATCTGAAATTTCCTTCCTTTTCCGATACTGATGACAGATCGGTTAAAATGATTGCTGTAAGCTATCGATCTACCGATGTGTCATGGGGACTTCTGAGAATAAGTAGCAATTCTCTGATATTAATATATTATTAAATTTCTTTTATTGGCTATCATATCCAGTAATTGCTTATTTATTAACTTAGATTGCAGGTTCCCCAGTAATGAAGTAAATACGTAAGATTAAAAAATCGGTTTATCGATTCGTTTATACAATTCATAATCGCTGACTTTGACAAACAATTATGTCTTAGCCTCATCACTACAAACATCAATAGAGAAGTGTCAAATAGGTGTTCTAAAAAAATTCACTATAGCTTGTATTTATTATGGGAACTAGGCGATGGTAAATTCAAACTTATAAATAGATACTTAAATACTTAGAAAATCCAAGATAAATGAACAGACCAGCTTCGTAGGCTTCACTACCAACTAAGCTAAAGTGGCCGCCCTGTCGAACTGATGAAGATATCACTGTCGTTCGTGAATAATAGTAAGAACAAAGCCAAAGAATAGTTTAGCATTACATCGTAGCATGGGAGGGCCCAGCGGCGGGACAACGACCAGCGATCGATTTAATAATCATTTTTATTACGAGAACCATGTGTGTTTCTTAATGTTGATTAGCAGGCAGGTCAAGATTCATGTGTCCGACTGAATTTTCGGTTTTGGCCAATTTGGGCTAAAATATCTGGATTCGGTTTTGGTTTCGGCCGAAAATTAAGCAGAAGCCGAAATTCGGTTGCGGCGGAAAAACAGCTGAAACATATCGGTCGCGCCAAAACTAACATTGTGAAATGTTCGGATCACGTTTGGCACTTACTTCAGGTGACCTTCGTTCAGCCGACCCTGTCGGCAGTTCTCCGGCCGCGGTTTTGAAGTAACACTTAGGTACCTATTCGAAGTGTGCATAAAATTATGATTAAGGTCTAACCGAAGTTTCGGTTTCGAGACAAAATATTCTGGTTTGAGATTCGACAGATCACTGAAGCAAAACCTAAAATACGGTGGCGGTTGAAAATTGTATTTCGTTCGGAGACACTATTGTACCTTGAGAGCAAGGCGAACTTTACGTAACAGTGAAGTATTCAATTATTTTTCATGCATAACACTCAACAGGTTTACGTGTATAAGTTCGCGAAATCGTCAGACAGCTTTCGAACGATCGCATTATAAGGCTAACAAAGCTAGCACAAGCTCAAACAAGGTCACAGTTCAGTTCAACTCTTTTACATCCTAATATTTCATTATGTTCACGTGCTCGTTCTAGCACGTTTAGTCAGTGTCAGCGTGGAAGCGAAAGCGCGAAATACCTAGTTACTAAATATTATCCGATTGGGATCAGAAGTGATGAACAAAAAGAGACCTCCAGGTATAAGCGCGTGCTACTCAAGACAAATGACGGTCGAGCGTGTCTTAAACTAACTTTAAATGGAATTCTCGCTATTTGTTTGCTTTAGTTAACGAAGATAATCTGTCGCTTAGCCTAGTATAACTTTAAGTTTGTATACGTGCTTACCCACTTACTGTATAGTAAAACTCGGTATGTGTTTGTATATCGGCTTGAAGAATAATACCTACCAGCTTTGAGATATAAACAAAAATAATCGAAACGACAATTAAACTTTGGCCTTTCATCGAAATATGAATAACCATGGACCTACTAGAGTTTAATGGTCGAAAGTGTATAGGTATACTAATTTGGTGATAAATAAAGGTTAGATGGAACAACCGCGTCAGCGGGGTATAAATAAAAAAAATGTGGACAATCTTACACAAATCGACCTGGCCCCTAACTAAGCGAAGCTTGTACTATGGGCCCAAGATAACGAAATACATACATACTTATATAGAGAACTAAAAACTTGAATTATTTATAGAATCAGGCGTTACTTTGCGGAAATCCATGATAAGCTTCTTGAACAATATTTCTTTTCTATTCTGCTAAAAAACGTGAAGGTCTATTAGTGATAATATAATGAACTGTGCGTGTGCGCGAAAAAATACGCAAGTGGATTGCGTATTTTTTCACGCAGTTAATGCTCCCACCCTCCCTACGCTCGCACAAACATGCAAACCTATACAATAAGCCACCACAAATAAACACAAAACCTTGACACGTGTTTCGCCTCTCTACGAGGCATCATCAGGAGATACCGGCAGGCTTCTTTTTTTTTGCTAGGAGGTCTTGACGCAAACAACATCTCCTTCACGTTTTTTAGCGGAATAGCAAAGAAATATTGTTCAAGGAAAACTTAAATATATGGAAAATATCCAAGACTCAAGAACAAATATTCGTACTCAGCACACAAAATACCGGACCGGGATTCGGAACCGGAAACACCAGCGTCGTAGGGAGGCCACTACCACACTATACACAACTATAGGCTAAACAGGTCGTCAGAAGATTTGGACTGATCCAGATTTCTAATGGGTCTACATTGTTTAAAATCGCTATGATTTTGAAATTGTCTATACGACCCCACTTTGGACCTATTCTCGCAGACGGAACCGATATTCCTGGCTGCAGCCGCACGCTATCTTGAATCAAACTCCACTCCCACTACTATTCAATAATATATGTAGCATTGTATTAGTAATAAGTACCTAATTGTAACCTACAACTTGCATGTTTGGTTTATCTGTCAATGTAAGTTGGTTAGTAAATAAATAAATAAATAAATAAATAAATTGTTTTAGAGTTATGTTATGAGATTTTAGATTTAAATTGTTTTTTTTTTAGTTCTTTTTACGCTGTATGTTACTCGGGTCGGCAACGCGTGTGTGACATACCATCAGAGCCGTAAGCTTGTTTGCCACCGACGTGGTATTAAAAAAACTACCTCTTTAGTAGGCGGGTGTATTACTGGTGGTAAGTAAGGTCACCAGAATTCCCGAGCATGGACTGTTTTGAGAGTGAGGGACCTGCATATGCATCTAGCTGCATATGTCAAGTTTAGGTATACATCGAATCCTCAAATCCGTAAATAGGTTTCCAACAGGCTTGTGATGTTCCTGGAGTCGCACGCATCCATAATAGTTTACCAGAAGATACCAGGTGTGAAAGAAGTAAGAATAAATTCAGGAGACTGCTTAGGAAGCATTACCTAGACTCAGGGTAATGATTCATTAGTAGGCTCTTGAACTTGCAATACCCTACATCTTGTAATTGTATACTTACCTTTTGTAAGTAATTAAATATAATAATTAATGCCTTATTAAGAGACTGTCGATCCCACATCTGTTGCTACAGTTTTGTGCAGGGGCAATGTAATATGTATAAGTTCCTACCGTTGTGATTTTTAATAATAAATTATAGGCTACGGTCCCTGCTTATCTGCTACTCGTATCAGGGAAAGCGTACGCTCGTGTTGTAAAGCAATTTTTGTTAGTTTGGACGAAAACTCGCCACAACAAATGCTTCCGCTTCTCAGTATGACAAAGGTTAATAATTCAAATCAACAAGAATCATTATTAAAACGTGCTACACATTTCAGCTGTTAAATATTATTAAGTAACACAGGAGGTGCGAGTAACATTACTTGCTTACTGACATTTGCAGCAATTACTTTTACGGAGAAAAAAATACCTATTTACCGCTGTTTCGTAAGAGAAACATTTATTACTAATGCAGCCGTCTGAAAGTATAAGTAACTACCTATTCGATGCACCTACCTCAAAGCATCTACGCAATAATGATAATTAACCAACCATAATATACGTACATTTTATAAAACCCTCTCATCTCGAACACGCATCGCAGTTAGAAATCACGTAAGAATTTTGTTGGAATTACGCAGTTGTAAATCAAAACATTGAAGGTTGTTCTGTTATTAGGTACGTTTTCGAAGCTCGTTGATTTATGGCTCAAGGTGACCACTACTCTCTAGTCACTCTACCGGTGAATCACGGCATTATCTCCTTATTACTTAAAACGTTCCAACCATAATAAAGCTAGTTCTAAATGATCTTGTGGTTAATGAATGGTAGTTTTATTGTTAACTTTAACTCGTTAACTTTAACATTACTACGTCAGTTTACAGCTATTTAGCGACCTAATTATGCGCACTTGCTTTATGTATTACGGTAGATTTAACCATGACGTCCATGACAGACTAATTGAAATAAATGAATGATGCAGTGAACGCATCGGCTTAGGTACGCTTTGAGATAATTTAACCTCGTTTGAAGACGGTAGCCGGTTGCGTTATTTGACTTCCATCTCAATGTTACGATGGAGAGCCTATTCATGCCTCGCACTACATCTTGTGAACTTGAATGCTATGATTAATCGTTACTTATTGACCTATTGGTTTATCATCAAAGGAACGCCCCAGCAACAGCGATCTTAGTCGCGTTATTCAGCTATACCACGAGGCTTGTGAATTACAATTATAGTTAGAGTTACTGTCAAAAACGGGGTATTTACCATGTATATCTATTACTTTTAATGAGTTCCGGATACTTCGGCACTGTTGTAAGCACCATTTTCAAGGATTAACTGACCGCGTCGAAATATCTGGAATTCATAAAACTGATACACGGTAGTTCTCAAGATTGACCAACAACATCGAAGCGATGTTATGTGTGACGGCTACTTTGGCTTAGTTGGTAGTGATCCTGCCTACGAAGCCGGAGGTTCAAGGTTTAAATCCTTGTACTCTCTTTATTTAAGAATATTTCTCTTCTATCTATCTACGATATATATAAGCGATGTTATGTGTGACGGCTACTTTGGCTTAGTTGGTAGTGATCCTGCCTACGAAGCCGGAGGTTCAAGGTTTAAATCCTTGTACTCTCTTTATTTAAGAATATTTCTCTTCTATCTATCTACGATATATATAAACGTGTAAGTCCTGACTGACTGACTCACTTAAATCAACGCCCAGCCCAAACCGCTGATCCTAGAAAACTGTTTTTTTACGATAGGTAGTTTATGTAACGAATGTACCCACTAAGAAAGGATTTTTGAAAATTCCGCCCTCAAGGGGGTAAAAAGGGGGTCGAAAGTTTGATGGGGATGGAGAAAAATTTTTGGTGAGAGACTTGAAACTTTGTGTACGGACTCCTTATTATAAAACAAGAAAAGTAATTTTACGGTTTTAGAAAAATCCACCCCTAAGCGGGTTAAATAGGGGTGCAAAGTTTGTATAGGGATAGAGTAAAATTTTAAGTGAGAGACTTTAAACTTTCTGTATGGATTTCTTATTACAATACAAGAAAAAGGGTTTTAGGGTTATGGAAATATCCACCCCTAAGCGGGTTAAATAGGGGTGCAAAGTTTGTATGGGGATGGAGTAAAATTTTAGGTGAGAGACTTTAAAATCTGTGTATAGACTCCTTATTACAATACAAGAAAAGTAATTTCAAGGTTTTGGAAAACTCTCCCTTAAGCGGGGAAGCAAATAGGGGAGCAAAGTCCTGATTGACTGACTGACTAACTTAAATCAACGCCCAGCCCCAACTGTTTAGAAAGCTGATTTTTCATAGTAGGCTGTTTATATGACGTAAGTAACATCGAAGAAGGGATTTTTATAAATTTAACTCCGCAGGGGGTAAATTTGGGGTTGAAAGATTGTTTGGACATGGAGATCGTGTGATTCTTAAAATAAAAGAATAAGATTTTGTACAATGTCGCTTCATTAAAAGCACACGGAATTTTATACTATTATGAATTTTACTCCCTAAATGTGTAAAATTAGGGTTGAAAATTTGCATGAAAAACATGTAAATCTTTGAATAAGAAGTCTTATATTCATTATACACATTCTTCTTGAAGAAACTAGAAAACAAATTGCAGTGTTTTGGAAATTCAGCCTCTAAGAGGGGTTAAAAACACAACAACACATAGGGGTTAAAAATTGATACAGAGGTCGTGAATTTTTTAAAGTAAGAAATTGTGTTTTCCTACAACAAAGTTTTATCTAAAGATATGAAATGCTTACACGGGATTTCGAAATTCATCTCCTAAAGGGGTAAAATTTTGGGTTGAAATTTTGTATGTTTTGTCCCCAGACTACGTTACTGGCTTTCCGTGAAATGCACCCGAATGCAGAACCGCTACATAAGTGTATAAGGAAGTGCTACATTAAAAATGAATTTAAAGTATAGTTGTAAATATCTAAATAATAAGTACGATTTTATGAGTATGGATGTGTGTGTCTATGTGAGTTGTGTTTAGTTATTGTTAACTTGGTACAACAACAACTTGAGCTACAGTTTATTGTTCTGCGCGTGCGAAGCCGCGGGCAAAAGCCAGTTTATCTATATGAATCTATACACCACGTCTAGTACCCATAGTAGAGGTACAAGCCTTGCTTATAATTTCCAACCGAAAATGAAAAATTCTATTTTCGGTTGGAAATTGTAATTCCGCTAAGTGGACGTTTCCGCTTGTAAAAATATTTATGCCTTGTTTAGTTTGGGACTAGGTCGATTTATGTAAGATTGTCACCCAATATTAATTATTTATGAAAACAAAGCCTTATTTGCTTACCTATGAACAGTAAACTTTAACGTTTTTACGCCTTTTTTAAATATTCAGCAACGATGGGATGTTTGCCATATACTCGTACCTACAATATCGAAACGTGTTAGAGATGAAGTAGACTGGGTGCACTCGATACTCCGCTATGTAACCGACGTCGCATCCGCACTCGGGTGATCGAACACGGATTGTATTCATTCCTTTCACTTACTTTACTTTTTATCTTTTAACTCTTTGGTAGGTAAGAGGTCACTCATGAGGTAAGATTTTTAGGGCATACAATGTACTGAAATTACAGGTTTCTAGACTCCCGGAATGACGGAACGGAACGTTTTCGACCGATTAGAAAACCGTATTCCGATTCTAAGTCACAAAATATCCCGGCATGTCACTTTAGTATTACAACTTGCATATCTTTTTTCTTTAAAAAATCAGAATAGCGGATTCCGGAGGATGTCCCTTTCTATCAAATTAAGATTAATGGACCCTGACTCTAGTCTAAAGGTCGGACACCGGTGAAAATTAATTGTCTTCTAAAATTGGTCACTCTTACAGAATGCTATTATAGCTGATAGCGTAAATTCTATCCTTTCGCCTTTAGTTAGATAAACTAGAAGGTGTGTATCCCCGTATGTGGACACGCGGCAGCGTGTCCAGCCAAGTTCACCTCAGGCACTGGCGAGCAGCAGCCGTGTGTTATTTTACACGAACCGTTTGGAGCCACTTTTAACCCCCCAATGACTTCAAATGTATGTAACATAAAAAAAAATATTGGAACATGTATCTGGATCCTTTAGAACAACTATGACCCCAGTTTTCATATATATAGGTGAAATAGTTATTGAGATATTAAAGTCCAAAAAACGGCATTTTTACCACTGACTGACTGACTCACTGACTGGCTAGTAATAAAAAACCTAACCCACTTCCAGGTGACTTAGAAAGGTGAAATTTGGCATTGGCTTGGTACTTAATTGTGTGTGTACTCATAAAAAAATCAGTAAACTGTGTTTTTTTTTTGTTTTTACCGCTCACGAGACAATGGTGTCCCGGACCTTTGAAAGGCGTGCGCGGAGCCGAAGTACCGAGGTACCGAAGTACCAACCGAGTACCAACCACAGCAGGCGATACTCTTCAATGTGCTCTTCCGTACGCACGCCCCCACATTACTTTATTATTTAATGTTACGGGCGGTACATCAAGCGATGTACTACATTCATACCGCACTCTATAAGTATAAGAAAATGAATATTATTAATGTGCTCTTACCGGTGACGGTCAACCAAAAACAATCGCAAAAAAGTTAACTAACAATGATATTTACAAACCATAAAGAATCGTTTTTAACCCACGACGCGGAACGCAAATGAGGGGTGTTATAAGTTTAACATGTGTGTGTCTGTATGTAGGATCGTAGCTCTTAAACTGGTGAACCAATTTGAATACGGTTGTTTTATTCGGAAGTAGATTGTCGGGCAATGGTTCTTAGACATGTTTTATCAAAATTGGTTCAGCCATTTTGAAAATGTCGGGGGTTATTTCAAATTTGTAACCCCCGACGCGGAACGCAAAAAAGGTGTTATGTGTGTGTGTGTCTGTGACATCGTAACTCTTAAGCGGGTGAACCAATTTGAATGCAGAGTTTAGGGTTCCGTAGTCAATTAGGAACCCTTATAGTTTCGCCATGTCAGTCTGTCTGTCTGTCCGAGGCTTTGATCTGTTATTGGTAGTGCTAGAAAGCTGCAATTTGGTATGGACAAATAAATCAATAAAACTGACAAAATCGTAGAAATAAAAAAATTAAAATTAAGGGCAACATCCCCTACACGTAAAGTGGGGATGTTTTTTTTTTCTTCAATCCTATGATGTGGGGTGTTGCTGGATAGGTCTTTCAAAATGAATAGAGGTCTTCATTAAACATTTTCTGATAAAGTTAATATTTTCGGAAATATTCCCTCCAGAAGATATTTGAACTATAGATCCAAAAAATATGAAAACAATCATGAAATTAAAGCTTAATAAAGACTTTAAACGAAAACTATAGCGGATATGATCAGTTTAGCCGTTTTTGTTATCGTTAAACGTCTTTCCTTCTTAGTAAAAGACGTATGAAACGCTGCGAAGGTATTCCCTTTTGCCTGTTATAGATTATTATTTTTATTGACTACATTGGGCAACTACGGAACCCTACACTGAGCATGGCCCAACATGCTCTAGGCCGATTTTGTTATATTTAAAAACAGGTGTTTCAGCTATGGTTCTTAGACATACGAGTATTTTATTAAAATCGTCCGGTGTAGCCGTTTTTGAGATATTTAACTTTGAAATCATAATGTCGGGGTTATATTTAACTCTTTAAGTCATCAGTTATCATTTGATTGATACTCAGTAAACGTTCATGTAATTTAGATTGCCTCAGGCAATGTACACGTAGGTACTTGCTGGCTAATTATATGGCAGCACAATTAAGTCGGATCATACCTGATACACCTACTCTTATACATTGGACTTTACTGCATTAGGTATTCCTTCACAAAAACATAGAAAAGAATCCATTTAACGTAATATGCATATCGTTTCATCACAGCATAGCATTGTTACAAACAGAGCGGAGAGATGAATTGCTATAGTATAATGGCGTTCGGCGTTGGCTGCCGGTCGGGCTTATTTAATACGCGTTCATCTCGCAGCCACGCCCGCGCAGTTTATACGTTCTTCGTTATTCGCATAATATATCGGTCACTTTTTTATTTGCTGCTAAGTTTTGCGCCACCTTCCTACACGTTTCCAAGTTATGCGTGCGTATGCTAGGCTACAGTGCGCAAGCTTTAACCGGAATATATTCAATAGGTTAAAGGAGGACTAACTGCACTTATGACTGACAAATAACAATGTAATATATAAACCTATCGGTTACCATTAATTTACCCTTTGTCGTGTACACACGTTGTCACCCCTCGTAATAATTCGTACTTAATTTTCCCTGTAGTTTACGTTATTTGTAAGTGGAGGTTGAGTTAAAAATGAAGCCTGCTGTGGAGGTTTAACCCCAGGGCGTTGAACTTTATGGTAATCGTGCACTTCGCCCTTATGGCCCAGTGATGTCATTGACATGTGCTTTCATGTTCTGACCAGCTAATCGCAGGCTAATCAAGTACTTAAACATGTTTTATGTTTCCATGTCAGGTGTACCTCAAATATCATTTTAAGCTGATACCTATAAAACGTTACGATATAGGCTTCTTGACATTGTATTAAAGTGGAATGTACATTTTAATACATATCAGGCGACACGAAGCTATTCAATAGGTATAGTGTACAAGATATTGTACGGATTTACTTAGTAGCGTTTTCTTTACAATCCATCTATTCTTAATTACAAATATACGTCCAGTCAAGGACACCAATTTTAATAATTTTTATTTTAAGACCTTATTCCATTGAAATAAGATTCAAAAACTTAAATATGTAGATGCCCTTGTCTATCCCTATTGTAAAGAAACCTAAAAATCAGCACCTTTAAAATAATTGTTATTTATTTATTTATCCAACAGCTGCTTAAACTACATTAGTTCCAAACATATGATACAAAAAGCCAATTACAGGTTCTCACCAGTAACGAAAAAAGTTATACTCACTTACTTAATTTAATAGCGTTCGTGGCCCAGCGGCGCCCGCGTACCGCGTGCGGTATGCGAGGTTAAGCAATGTCGGGCAAGGTCAGTCCTTGGATAGGTGACCGGTTTGAGTGGTTACTAACTAAGCGCTCCCGTGCTTTGGAAGGCACGTTAAGTAGTTAATCACATTAAGGTCTAGTTTCCCCCTCGGGTTGGAAGGTCAGATGTCAGGCGCTTCCGTAAAAAATAGTGCCTAAACCAACTCTTGGGATTAGGTAGCGGGCCCCAGGCATCCTTCAGGATGCAACTGTACTGGGAATAACG
Organism: Notocelia uddmanniana; assembly: GCA_905163555.1. Taxonomy (NCBI): domain Eukaryota; kingdom Metazoa; phylum Arthropoda; class Insecta; order Lepidoptera; family Tortricidae; genus Notocelia; species Notocelia uddmanniana. The sequence goes on from LR991052.1 coordinate 51,615,482, forward strand.
CTAGAAGGATGATGACTTAATTTAATAGGTACTTAAAAAGCTGAACGGTATTGAATAGGCAGTATTATCATCAAATTGGCTACAAATAACAATAAGCAGTATGTTTCATACTTCACTAATCGGAATTTCTGCAGCATATGTTACTCAGCATTTATATTAAAACCTTATTCCTTCACATGATCGATGAAAAACTCAAATCAAACAAACTCAAACAATACGATGCGGAAAATATCCGAACAATCTAACATAAGCCTTAAAGAGCAAGGATAACGAATTTATTTCTCCATTGACCCTGCCTAGGGTGGTACAAAACATTTTTTTTTCCATTTCTGGTTTGAAAATTCGTCCAATCTGTTGCTTATGTCTAGTGATTTAACGTCATCAAATACGAGTATTGTCTCACTAATCGTAGTAGAACTTGATGATAATAGGTTGTTAAATACAAGAACTGTGTGATTTGGTGTCTCTGTTACTCACAAACAACTAGTCTTTTAGTGATAATTGTCTCATAGAAATAAAATTGGTGAGGTGTCTTTTTGGGTGAATTTGATGGATAGTCGTTTAGGTGACCGAAAAACCAAATCACACAATTCTTTTATTTAACAACCTATCGTCACCAAGTCCTACTACGATTAGTGAGACAATATTTCAGCACGTTAAATCACTAGGCATAAGCAACAGATTGAATGAGTTTTCAAACAGAAAAGCGAAAAAAAAATTTTTTGTACCACCCTAACCCTCTATATAACTCTCCGCCCTCGGAGACACTTTTTTAAACATATGCGGGTATGTACACGTACCTATAATAAGGCTGTTTTTATGCTCGACTATTTCAGTTTGGAGCATCGGCGGAGGGTCGCCTGTCTGGCAATTTTCTATAGGTTGTATTTTGGAGAGTGTGCTGCTGAGCTCCATGACCTTATCCCCCTTCGACTTTTCTTTATCGGAGTACTAAGCGCCTTCACCCACATGTAGTCGAATTCCCTCCATGCCGCACCTCGCGGTTTAACAAATCATTTCTGATTCGCACTGCTTCAGTCTGGAATTCTCTTCCGGCGTCTGTATTTCCAGAAGCATATGACCTCGATGTCTTCAAGGTAAGAGTGAATAGGCATCTTCTGGGTGAGCGTGTTCCATCTTAGACTTTGTCTTAACTTTCCATCAGATTAGACTAAGGTCAAACGTAATCCCATTAACAATAAAAAAAAAAGTTATCCATTTTTCTAATCGATTATGTATATTATATATTAGTATAATCTTATCTGTCTGATGGCCCCAATATAATAATGAAAGGAACCGTAGGATAAGCAATCAACATTCAAATTTTGCATACATCGGCAGATGAGACACTAAACGGTGTTTTCTCGTACAGTTTATTGTACACAGAACTCTGTGTTGGCGGATAATAACTTTAATAAGTAATGATGTACCCAAGGGAGCTCATATCTCATTATTATGCAGACCACAGTTTTACACAAAGCTATGAAAGCCAATTTTATTAATTATTCAGATAGCGACCGAACTCATTCAGTTAAAACTTTGGTAAAAATTACTTTACGTAGCGAATTCTTCTGCAGAACGCCCTTAACAGCATATTATAATGTTCACTGATATTCAAACTGGCTGACTGTTTCTTTTTAAATAAGCAAGCGACATCCTGTATCTAGTCGTATAGTTCTTTGATGGTACAGCTATCAATTTCATAAAGCAAGTGGTTAGGCAGCAAGGAAGTAAAATATCGATGAATTCGTACCGGTATGTCTCCAGCGGTACAGACATTGATACTCGGAGACGGCAAGTTGCCCAATCCTTCCCTCCCTATACCCTTAAATGTAAGACGTTTGATGATTGAGGGTTCTCCTTTGACAGGGTGATTTTTATGAACCCGTAGAAAATTTTAAATAAGAAGGAGAGCCACCATGACTTTTGGATCAGCGGGGGAGTATGCCGTCAACAATTTTCGTACCTATGTGGTCAGTGTTATTTTGGTTTTTTTCTGAATCCTACCGTGTGGGAAGGGTTTAATGTGCTAATTCCAATAATATATCACCTATATTTTAAGCTACTTGTTATAAAAAAAAACGATTGCAGGTAAAAAGATGATGATTTTTTTATCACATATTTTTATTTCTAAATACATAAATATTGGAGGGCAATCTAACCAGCCTTAAAATAAAATGTAATGTAAACCAAAACTAAATACAAATTAACTAGTCGCTGCCTCTGGGGAGGGTGCCCATAAGGCTGGCCAAATTATACTGCTAGATAGCGATACCTATCCGTTTTCCGAGGAAGTAACCAGCCCTATGGTCAGCCGTATTTTCTAAAACATTTTTAATGGCTTTATATAGCCGATGAGCATCCGGGCTCCAATGGTAGAGAGTTTCGACTGTGAACGCCGCAAGGCTATTGGTCAGGCTCGCATATTTGCGACACTTCGTAGCTTCTGCCGCTATTGCCACAATCTGCCACAGAATAAACGTCATGCCATCGGGTCTTATGCCCTCGTCACGGACCAGGCCTGGAGGTTCTAGGACAGCTGGCACGTTGACGCTGACAAGAGCCTGACAGATGATGTCATTGAGGCATGCGTGGCGGAATAAGCGGACGGCACTCTTCTTTGTGCAAGAAAGGCCGTGGGACCGCAGACGGTCTACCTCACTCCGCGGGGCAGTGGTGGTTGAACTACAATGACCACTCCTAGATGGAGGCCAACAGCCAACCTTAATGAATTATTGTCTAGCAAAGTAACGCAGTGGATGGAGGGGTAAGCATGCAACCAAAACCCATATTCGGGTTGGGATATAGCCAATAGGCGTGCTTTTTCCGCCCTCATTATGACAGAGGTTAAAAGCCAGTCTAAAGCCTGGCGACACAAAGGTTCGTCCCAAATTCTTTTCATTGTTTTGTTAGATGGCAGGTATTTACCCGGGCATGCTAATTGCCAGGCTTTTTCTGTATCACTCAAAATCACGAAGTCAGGGTGTGAGGATTGTACCTATAAGAGGCAACGTACTGCGTACTGAAGCAAGAAAAGCCGGAAGAACTCTGCTAAAAATTGGTCTGATTCCGAGGCCGCCATGTCGGACAGGTAGGGTAGCTTGGAAGAACTTCCTGTCATTAATGTGGATGTTGAATTTTTTTTGCATCTGTAAATGGATGATGATGTTTCCTTTTTCACAAACCTGGGTGAACTTCCAAAAAGGCCTACATCTCAAAGAGTAGGTTAACTTGGGGGCAACGAGGCAAGAGCGGAGAATAAAAAGAGCCATGTGCGAGCTAATTTTTAGTAGGAGATCAGAGTAAGTAACCGGAAAAACAAAACGGGTAATTTGGCTTTCAATAAAAACCGCGGCGTTAAGCAAATGAAGAGAGCTCTTTGTAAGGACTTTTATGCCTGCACAGATGTTGTTAAAGTCATCAATAATCTGCGGTTTATTTATGATTTCAGGACTTAAGTATATTTCGCATTTTATTTATTATAAAATATATGCCCAAATAACTCAATATATACTCATATCAACCTCAAGAAAAAAAATAAAAATATAAATATAATAATTCGTAACAATATATATTTTAACTTTTTTAAAACCAATTAAATCCGGACACGTTAGGTTTCAATAGGAATACAATTATCAAGATTCTATTATAAAAATGTATGATATCATACTTCCCCCTGCACCAAAATTCTAAATGATTCTCATTCTTAAAATTTTATAAGGGTTCATAAGAATCACGCTGCTAAATGAGAACCCTTGATCATCAAACGCTGCATATTGAACTATTACTTATTCTTATTATTGAGATATTAGTAAGTGCAATCGTTTACGAGTACAAGCCGTTCTTTGCCTAACACTAGATCGATTCATGGAAAATTACGCTTCAAAATTTTTTTACTTCAAATGGTTTCTTTTTGGCTGTCTGTTTTACGCACTTCGTTGGCCCTAACAACACAGCTATGTCAGAAACACTTCCATGGCTGGCATTGCTCGTTTTCGGATGTGATCGGAGCGGCTGGCAGGAAAATAAGTTCGAACGAACGACGAAGGTACACCTCTCCCACGCTGAAGACAAAAAGTGTCACAGTTTAAGAAAGTTGCCCATCGGGCTTTACACTGATTTTGTATCCACACGCTTTTTTGCCTATTTTCACACTATTATATTGGGGCGGTTTTATGTGATGAATGTGATGATGGTAAAATGTGATTTATGATTCTTATTTACCGCACCGATATAACCGAATTTGTCTGTAATTTTAAGCTTTAAATGCGCAGAGCCGCTGCTACGTGGTGCGGAGTGGAGGCGGTTTTGCGGCAAAGCCAATGCGGTCCAAACTCCGGAGGACGTCGCATCAAAAAAACCGCGCGATATTCACGCAGGATAGCAGGGCCGAGACTGCGTGTGTGACATATGAAGCCGTAATCTAGCTAACGGACTATTTATATATTTTATTACCCAGGACACTACCCAATTGAATTGCACTATAGATGTGCGCGAGACCTAAGTTTAGTTGAAGCAGCTAGAGGCAATAATTCTGTTTTGATAGTTTCCTATTGAAGTTTGTAGTATTGAGGTGAGGCTAAGACGAATCGTTTGAAAATTGAAAATTAAAATTAACAAATCGAACACCAAAGACATTTATGACATATCTAGTATTTTTTTATATATAATCTTGCAAACATTGTACAAATAAATTCAAACTACGATCTCAATGTAATCCCCGTAAGACCAAAAGATCGCTTGATGTAATAACAACTCCAAATAGGCTGAAGCTGGCAAAGCGCTCTCCGAATGCCATGGGCTATGTACATATTTTTCAGGCACGGCTAAAAACAATTCTATTGGATCACACACTATATATACAGCATTAAAGAGTACCTATCAAATGATTATTCTAAGTTTGATATGGATGTAAATGAAAATTAATATATAAATATTTTGTTTATTTTATTATAATTAGATACAAATAATTAAATAATAATTAGATACAAATTTATATCCAAATCTAATTGATTGTAACAGCCATTTTTTTTCCTGAAAGTACCTATATATCCGAATTCCACGCCACAAGGAATTTCTGTTAACGTATTTTATTTTGGTTCGAAATTTCATCAATTTGATCGATTTCTATCAACTTACTACTATATGTATATGCATATAAATTTGATATAAGGCAAATTTGTGTTGTATTTTACAATCGAATAAGTGATCTTATCTTATCTTATCATATTTGGCGATTATTGATGAATGACTATTGATTAATCCAATCGATTTTTATGCCAGACCGATGGTATATCCGAATTCCACGCCACAAGGAATTTCTGTTAACGTATTTTGGTTCGAAATTTCATCAATTTGATCGATCTCTATCAACTTACTACTTAAATATGACCTGAATCGAAACAAAAAGAAAGAAAAAGACACACTTATTTTAAAGCAAATAAGACATACATAGTACGTAACTGTTTTTATGGTGAATTTTTGTCATAAATTAATTAAATTACTACGCTATTATTAACTGTTATAGAAAATATTTTTTAAGAAAACAAAACCGATTTCGATGGGGGAGGCCGCTGAAAGATTATTATACTTAGATGGTGCACTCTTAGATTCCATACAATGAAATAAAAATGGCTATAAGTATGTTTATAATGGTAAGTAAATAAACCCTCAATTCCTAATGGATCCTCCATCAGAACTCAAGCTTGACAAAAATGTGAACTATGCGTCGTTGAAAAGTTCCATTCTGATCATCATCAGCAGTTGCACTTCATCAAATGTCACTTATTTAAATGTAAATGCTTGATTTGTTTATGAAAATACTAAAATCACTACATGTATGCCTTTTACATTTAAGGAGTTCCCTTGATTCCTCATGGATCCCATCATCAGAACTCGAGCTTGACAAATGATTGTCTCGAAAATCTAACTTAATTAACAAACACAACAAAGAGGACAATTCGGCAAACGTGAACTATGTATGCGTCGGTGAAGAGTTCCGTTCTGATCATCATCAGCAGTTCCACTTCATTAAATGTAATTTTTTTAAATAAAAATACTTGATTAGTTCATGAATATATAAAAATCACTATATGTGTGCCTTTCACATTTAAGGAGTTCCCTCGATTCCTCATGGATCCCATTATCAGAACTTGAGCACGACAAAAATGTATCTTGAAAATAGAACTAACAAACATAGCTAGGAGGACAAATCGCCAAACGTGAACTTGTCGTCGTTGAAGAGTTCTGTTCTGATCATCATCAGCAGTGCCACTCCATCAAATGTCACATTTTTGTATGAAAATGCTGAATTTGTTGATAAAAACACAAACATCACTATATGTTTATCTTTAAGATTTGAGGAGTTCCCTCGATTCCTAATGCATCCCATCATTAAAATAAATCATACATCCAAGTTGGTCCCGTTTTGTCATAAACGGGACCAACTCGGATATATGTATACATACATCACTTTCATTCAAAAAAAATTTTTTTCAAGTTCGGTTCAGACATGACGGAGTTGTGGAGTAACAATTATTAAAAAAAACATACAACCGAATTGACACCTCCTCTTTTGAAATCTTTAACTCGGTTAAAAAGAAAAATCATTTGATTGCTCCTCGAAAACGCGTATTATAATATAACTAGTTACCCGCGCGGCTTCGCCGCGTCGACGTACTACGAAGAATGCAAGCGAAGCCACGGGATAGAATATGCGTATTCGGAAGGTCGATTTAAAACATTCGTGCTTGATCATCACGGCTAGTCGTCAAATTTACAGTAAATGTCAGCCTTATTTCAAGAAATAAGATCTACCTACTAACTATGAGAATTTCTATGAAAAATATGCATCTTAGCAACTTCAGTCAATTTGGCCATCTGATAATAATCAGATAATTTTAGTGTTTTGAATATGTGTGCGTTGATTGTTTCAGTGTAATGGTGCGTAGTAATAGGAAAATATTTTGTATGTGTGGTTTTTTATGTGTGTGTTACCTCCCCCAATTTACAAAATATTTTGTTCGGTAATGTGCGCTGATGGCGTCTCTTGTCTAAATAAGGCTCTAATACTCGTAAGGTACGCAAACTCAGAGTACCCCAGAGAAGACGTCTAATAATAATACCGTTAGCGGGCGATATGATCATATCATAATACTTACTAATTTGAATAAGAGCGACTGTGAGGGATATATCATTTGTTGTCTTTGTCATAGTTCCGCAATTAAGAATGTTCTGTGATATGACTCCTATCCTACCCTCCCTTAGAGTACCCCTGAGAAATTTTCAAATAATAATACCACTACCGAGGTCATGTACTAAATGGAATAAGAGCGACAGAGAGAGATACATCATTTGTAGTCTTTGTCATAGTTCCACTTTTTTATTTGGCTCATTACCATGTCCACGTCATACCCGCCCAAATTAAAGAGGTTGTTTATGATAAGGCGCCAGCCGTTTAAGACAAATTCTCAATTTAGGTGGGTAAGAGCTTTTCCGTCCCCCTTGGTGGAACTCGTACTCGTATAGGATCTCTTTAGAAATACTCTAAGTATCTCTATTCTATCTAATCTAGAAAAAATCAATGCATGCGACGTTGGCAATATTGGTATTAACATTTGATGCCGGAACCACGCAATGGGCCATTATGGGCCAACGTATAGGTCGCAGTTATGCATTAAAGGCCATCGCTTTCCATCAGGTGAGACTAAGGCCAATCGCCAGTCAGTCAATCATAAAAAAAACATAGTTGCATCTCGTTCCACCGCATAACTGCATCTTGTACCTGGCCCATCGTGTGGTTTTGGCATGGCAGTTGTGAGGTCTATTTTGTCAAGTGAAGTAACTGGGTTAAAATCTTTCATTATATCGATCTGTATAACACTTTCTTATTGGTGTGACAGAGAAGGAAATATAATGAACTTCGATCTTCGGGTGTTTCGGGTAGACCCCCTGAAAACCGGCACTGTCACTGTTGCAGGTGACACTGATACAGTATAATTTTAACTTTTAATTGAACATGTTACCAATAGTGGTAATCTTATTCATCCTTTCAATGTACCTACGCTCTTTTAGAACGTGGCAGTTTAACGTGACCATTATCCCCCTTACTTTGGACATGTTTACTGAAACGTAACAAAGAGAAATATACATGTCCTCTAACTTTTCGAGTATTATTAACCTTTTCGACGCTAACAACGTACCTATATTGCGCACCAACGGTCCGAAGCCAACGACGTATATATCCGTCATGGCCTCTAATGAGATATCAACCTACATGCATTTCTATAGGGTTCAACATTGCGTTTGACATCCTCAGACAAACATTGATGAATAGCAAACCTTGAACGCCATACTTTATGAACGGCAGTGACACTTACACGTCAACTAAAGAACGAAGGTGATTTTGACAACGTACGTCATAACTCCCATGTTGTCGACAATTAAAGGGTTTAATTATTTTTCTGACGTCTTAATTTTGTTTAAGTATTTAATTTTTTAAGCGCACTATCAATAGAAATGCATCTAGGTTGATATCGCATTGGACGCCGTTACCATGACGGATATATTCGTCGTTTTGTCGAATCATTGGTGCGCATATACGTCGAATACGTTATTGGCGTCGTAAAGGTTAATTAGTGCAACATTGTTTTTTCGTCGGTTTGATCTGAATCCACCAATAAGTAACGTCTACTGATTGAACTTCTTTGCTTATGATCACCCTACTGGTATGGCAATAGGTGCAAGAGAGACACACTTAGACACAGCGAGTCTCTTTCAAAATGTTTTGCAACTTATCTATGATTAACTCAGAAACAATTCTGTAACTCACAACGTAAAGTTTAATTTGGTTTGTCATTGTTTTGGCAGATATCAATATCAGTCAAGATATACGGAACGTATATTTGAAACGTCATTGGTTTGTATATCAACTTCTTTGAAGTATAAACCATGACAATTTAATATTGACATAATTAGAGCACAATAAAAAAAAAGTTGACACAATACGTCTGTCATTTATGTAAACTGTAAATACTTAGACCGAATATTATGTATTGTCTTGTAAACAAATTAGTAATTTTTCTTTCGTTTATAGTTAATAATATTGAGTATTTCTCGACTCAAAAGTTTTATATTGTAATGCTGTACCAGATATTTCTTACAGGAACATTTTAGTTCATATTTAATTTTATGTCATCCGGAATCATACCATAGCCAGTTCCCAAGTCACGTGGAGGTCACGTGTTAACCAAGCTAAATTTTGACACCTCGTACAATTCTACCAAGGTAAGCTGACCCCTCGCTTGTATGCGGCGTCATCGAACACTATTTTGAGGCTTATATTTGTCGGGGCATCCAGGATTTTTCGTAAATATCATTTTATTAATTTTCCAGGACAAAAATAAAAAAAACTAAGACCTTATTGCAATGCTGCAGGATGGGACGAATCCTATGGTATATAATTTATCAAAATCGGTCCATAACTGTAGATCTGATGGGCATTATAAAGATCGGCTTCGCGTAATATATATATATATATATATAGACATATTTAATTTTATGTCATCCGGAATCATACCATAGCCAGTTCCCAAGTCACGTTGAGGTCACGTGTTAACCAAGCTAAATTTTGACACCTCGTACAATTCTACCAAGGTAAGCTGACCCCTCGCTTGTATGCGGCGTCATCGAACACTATTTTGAGGCTTATATTTGTCGGGGCATCCAGGATTTTTCGTAAATATCATTTTATTAATTTTCCAGGACAAAAATAAAAAAACTAAGACCTTATTGCAATTCTGCAGGATGGGACGAATCCTATGGTATATAATTTATCAAAATCGGTCCATAACTGTAGATCTGATGGGCATTATAAAGATCGGCTTCGCGTAATATATATATAGATAGATAGATAAAAAAAAGGTACTCATGAAGCTCTAGTATCATTACGGGTCTTTATTGATTATTTCTATGGGTAACGGTAAATATGGTTGTGATGTGTCAAAAAATACAGATTCATAGTCTCAATTCCACAAAAAATCTTTATCCTCGGAAAAAACTCATCGAGAAATAGTTGGTCTCCCAGGCACTAAAACAAATAAGAGTAGCCTTTGATGATATGATGTAAATACGTTTATCAAATAGATTGACGTTTAAAATATACTGACAGCTTTTCGAGAAAATTTTTGCTGGGAATATTCTGTGCTGCTCCGCCACGGCTTGGCCTTCACACTTAATGGCTAGGAGCCTAATGTTGCGAGTAGGTATACTTTGATTTAACGCCATGACTCAAATTCCGATTAGCACATCGTTCCATATGTAAATTTGATTTTTTAAGGTATTGCATGGTACCCATAAGCCACGAGACGATATTTTTTAGAGGTTTTATTGCACACAAAGATTGCGTAAACGTCGTTTAATGTGACAAAATCAAACCTGTTCAAGTAAGCAGTTCTTATGTATTTTTACAAATTTCTGTTGTTTACCGGAATTCCATATAATACAATTTGAAAATAAATAGTATACACTAATAATAATATATACCAAAAAAAATCAACTCCAATGTTGTACCTCGCTTTGCCACAATTTTTGGTTTCCGTGAGCCAATGCATGGTTTCCTATTGGCTATGTGCGAAGTAGGTGGTGGGGGTAAGCTAGGCGATCGTAGCGCACACCATGGCAGAAATGAGTACTTACCGGGGACCAATGTCAAATTTACTTTCACGTTTTCTATTGGTTTCTTAACGGTTTCCTACGATTCGTTTCGTTTGTACGTATTTATTTATTCTCTTATTTATTGCAGTAAAATTTCCAATACGGGGTCTTTCTCGTTTACTAAAGTAAATAAAATATTCATGTGTCATTATTTGACATCTCTGAATTTTGACATTGTCTCGGGACCTTTGACGTTTGACGTTTCAGACGTGCACATAGCCAATAGAAAATACCGTAATCGACATATGCGTGCCTATCAAATTCGTGGAGCTCCCTCGATTCCTCTTAGATCCCATCATCAGACCTTTACCAAATGTATATGTGACCAACTTGGGGGTACCTAATTTGAAACAAAAAAATAATTATCAAAATCGGCCGACGTGGTCAAAAGTTACCGGGGAACATAGATACATTAAAAAAACATGCAGACGAACTGCGAACCTCCTTCCTTCTATTGAAGTCTGTTAAAAACCACTAGAGAGAATTTCATTTGACATAATGAACCAACTTCAATAGAAGGAAGAAAGTTCTCAGTTCGTCTGCATCTTTGTTTTTTTTTATGTAGGTATGTGTGTCTCTTATAACTCTTGACCACGTTGGCCGATTTTGATAATTCTTTTTTTTTCTATTTCAAAGCAGATACCTCCAAGTTAGTCCCGTATAAATTTGGTGAAGGGTTGATGATGGCATCCAGGAGGAATGGAGGGAACTCCTCAAATTTGATAGGCACGCGTATGGCGATTTCGGTGTTTTCTGTAGTTAATTGGAGTCGGTTTTATTTGGGTATAAATTATTTTATATTTCCATATTGTTTAATAATCATAATCTTATTTTTCGGAATGTCTGATGCTAAAATCAAAACTTGATAAAACGGGAATAACTATTCGATTGCCATAACATATATTTCTTGAGAAAATCTATCACCGAGAAAGATATCAGCATGATGGGCACCCTGCCTAAGGGGCCAAATTTAGATTTCTTGTAGTTTATTTTTAAGTTAGAGTAATTTCTATTTTATTTCGCATTTTTTTCTGAAGACTTGGTTTGTTACTTTTACAATAATACACATTCCTCATCATCGAAGAGTATATCGTACGAGCCTACCTGGAGCAAACAACTGAAAGCTATTCTGACACGGTAGCGAGTTTTTCCGTTCTGAGGGATATAAAGGTAACGAACGAACCCATCCTGGGGTAAACAACAGTGATATTGACCAATTCCAACCCGCCAGCAAGTCGACGGAGCTCCGCTTTGCGGGGCTCCTCCTTTCGGCTCTGGGGCATTCAAGGTCATGAAGTAACCTACTTGCTATATTACAGTTATTTATTACTAACTTTAATATAGCCAATTCTGTACTTTCGACTACAAAGAAATGATATTTTTTTAACTTATGACATGAGAATAATAATTTCTACCAAAAAAAAAAGAGTCCAATTTTGTACTTCGCTATGCCACAATTTGTGGTTTCTGTGAGCCAATGCTTAGTTACCTACAGAAAAAACCGAAATCGGCATATGCGTGTCTATCAAATTCGAGGAGTTCCCTCCATTCCTCCAAGATCCCATCATCAGACCTTCACCACATTTATATGGAACCAATGTCGGGGTACCTGCTTTATAACAAAAAAATAATCATCAAAATTAATAAAAAAAAAACATGCAGACGAACTGAGTACCTCCTTCCTTCTATAAATAGATAAATATTTATGTAATCAACCACATAAAAATAATATAGGAGATTTTGTGTTAGTTATGGCTTATGAAGCTATGGTAATTATTTTTTGTGTTTTACCGTTATGGATTAAGTATACTGACTATTGCATATGATATGGAAAATAACGATTCTGACTTATGAATTTTATGGTAATCAACGGTTGTGGCACATGAAGTTATAGTAAATAAAATTATGGCCATTAACTGATTTTTAACCAACTTCAAGATTTCAAAAGAGGAGGTTATCAATTCGGTTGTGTTTTTTTTTTTGTTTTTTTTTAAATGTTTGTTACTCCATAACTCCGTCATTTCTTAACCGATTTGGAAAATTCTCTTTTTTTATTGTAAGTATAATGTATCCAAGTTGGTCCCGTTTTTGTCAAAACGCAGTTGCAAAGAAAAGTTCACGTCTGGCGATTTGTCCTTCTAGCGGTGTTTGTTAAGCAAGTTCTATTTTCACGATTGATTTTTGTCATGCTCGAGTTCTGATGATGGGATCCATTAGGAATCGAGGGAACTCCTCAAATGTGAAAGGCACACAAATAGTTATTTTAGTATTTTCATGAACTAATCAAGCATTTTCATTCATAAAAGTGACATTTGATGAAGTGGAACTGCTGATGATGATCAGAACGGAACTCTTCAACGACGCGTAGTTCACGTTTGGCGATTTGTTCTCTTCGTTTTGTTTGCCAAGCAAACAAGATTGTTCCATGATTCCATGAGGAATTGAGGGTACTTAGTCTTCTACCATTATAAACATACTTATAGCCATTTTTATTTTATTGTATGGAATCTAAGAGTGCACCAAAATAAGTATAATAATCTTTCACCGGCTTACCCCATTGAAGTCGGTTTTTTTTCTTAAAAATTATTTTAAATGACATTCTTAAAAACACGGCATACCTATTAATGGTGCCATTTATTAAATTTACAAGGCGCATCAGTAACTTCGAAGGTGCTCCTTGCACGTTTTGTGAGTATAGCTGGTAATACGAGTATATTCAGTATCCCATCCCATCCATATGGGCCATCCCATTGTTCCAGTCTGGGGAGAAGCTATAAAAGTGGCTTTTATCCCCGATTAGCCCAGTAGTAGGAAAAAACCTCGCCGGTTTTATTAATCCTGCCTATAGCGTAATAAAGTAAACCCATAGACAACGCGGCTGCCGCCTAAATTACATTACACTTGAGCGCGAGATGCCGCTTTAATGCTATAAACTCTATCACTTCAGAGTCCACAATTCAATCATTTATGTCTACTAACTTCTATGTAGTCTTGCCTTCCTATTTTCCCCGTATGGGATCATGTATTAAAGTAGTAAGGGTGGGTTTATGTTAAATATTGAAATGTCCACAGAGAATTACCTTGTGTATATGTGTAAATAATAAAACTGTATCATTAAAACCTGTTTATTCCGTAGGAATTTGTACCAATCGTAGGTTTGGGGTCATTTGGAAACATGACCTCTGCCACGATTACAAAATCGATACTATTATCGCGGCGGCTTCATATAATGGAAATATCTAACCACTGATGCTTATCCTAAATGTTGGTTGTGCGGGCTAATTCATAAAAAAATCTCAAGGTTGCTTTTATTAATTGTGTAGGTACTACCAGGGTTATTATCAGTGATCATAACTTTTAATAACGTCAATATTAATTATTTATTAGTCATATATTTTAATCGTAACGACAATTAGTCATATATTTCATATGGGTAACTTTCGTTACGATACTGAGAAAATTAAAGCGTTGATTAAATTAAGGCCTTAACTATGTACATGTTCTGTGCATTTTACCCTTAAATACACTGTGCATTTAATATAGATCAATATGGCCCATTATAACATATCATTTAAATGAATATTTTCGTAGATATTACAGATTTAAAATGCAGGGACATAATAGCGGTTGCGGCGGTACCAGCCGGGTTGTATATAAAGACATTCTGTAGTAAATATATTTAGTATCAGCATTGCACCCGTGCGAAGCCGGGGCGGCTCGCTAGTTTAAATATAAAAGTACAGTACCGGTCAAAAGTTTAAGTTCAACTTGTTATTTTAATTCATTTACGCCCTTTACCCAGCACGAGATCACCAATTTTATCACATGTAAAGATCCTCAACCCTTCAGTGTAGGCATCATGTATAGTTTTATCATTTATCTGGAAAAAAACAGACGCCGGTGCACTTTCGAAACTGCTACTCGCTGATCTTTGCGTTGATCTCTTCACAAGTTTCTGGAGTAGTTCGAGTAAACGTATTGACGTTAGATTTTAACGTAAAAAACATGTCTTCACTTTTTATTGTAACATTTGGCCTACCTGAACGGAATCGTCTGGAATAAGGCTTTTTCCTTGTTTTTCGTTATAAAGCGTTGACGACTGAAAAAACCCCATTATTTTTGTAATTGGTTGTGTATCCTTCGTTGGACAGAAGCCAAGGTTATAGTAAGAGTTTCGGCACTTAATTTGCTGGCTTTTCGACACATTTTAATGGTTTTAACTTAAACGGGTCTTTACCCAGGATCAAGGTTTACACAAGAAATGCAAGTACAGTTTCATGAGTATCTGGTGAAATTCGCGTATAACAACTTTAAATTTCCACCAACGGATATTTATTTAACTATGTTCTAATCATTAAAACAGCCAAACGTCTAAAAGTCTATATATATTTGAATATAATTCATTAGAAAATCAAAGTTTCATAAGGTGAATTTAAACTTTTGACCGGTACTGTATATTTTTATAAAACTAGATAATACCTCCGATCATTTAATTTAGATTTAAATAAATCGAAAAAATCTTTTTATTCATTCATTTTAATTTTGGGTCAATGTTGTTCTTCAAGGATTGTTACTTTATATCACTGCCATTATTTTGGACCTAACTTATGTAAATATAAGGTTGTGGGCCAATCCAACGGTTTTGTTGTTGAAATAGAGACTAATTAATTTCGATTAGCTCATAAAAATAACATTAATTTTGTTATAAATATTTTACTATGCAAAAATAATACCCAATTAACAACCATTTTGTATAAAGGATTTCATAGCAATTATTATTACATTTGTGGTGTCTTTATGCTCTACTGTTTTGCTTTAAACTTTATTTATTTCTCAAGTGTAACAACAGCAGTATTCTAATATTCTATCCATTCAGGTATTTCCATTTATTGACTGAATATTTACTAGGCACAAAGCAGCTTAAAATTGGGCTAACGATGAAACCTTCGTTTCGTCATAATATATCCTACGAGGTCTGTATTTTAGGATAATTATGTTAAGGGTTTTATCTAACCAAGGGTAGATAAATAGTCAGAAAGCACTATCACTCT
Organism: Notocelia uddmanniana; assembly: GCA_905163555.1. NCBI lineage: Eukaryota > Metazoa > Arthropoda > Insecta > Lepidoptera > Tortricidae > Notocelia > Notocelia uddmanniana. The sequence continues at coordinate 51,631,246 of LR991052.1, forward strand.
CATCAGGGTAATTTTATTCTAGTTAATCTACTCAACTCTCTCTAGGTGATCTTCGGAAATGAATGGGTTTAAAAGTCCGCAGTAAGGTCGGTTCTCCATACAAACGTAGTTTCGCTCACATTTTAAAACGCCATGCTAGAACAACATGAAACTTTGTATACACAATGGGATGCAGCATATCTAGGTCGGAAATTAGTTTCTGTTGCTTGAAATTATAATGGAGAAAAAATGCAGCTATTAAGACTGCGCAGTACGTTCGGTTCTCCATACAAACGTATTTATGCTCTCATTTTAAAACGCCGTGCTAGAATAACATGAAACTTTGTATACACAATGAGATTCGGCATATCTAGGACGAAAATTAGTTTCTGTTGCTTGAAATTATAATGGAGAAAAAATACAACGATTATTAAGGTTTTCATACAAGCCGTAAAATACTCAAAAAACCGCTGTATTTTTTTTCTTTTACAATTTCTAACAACAGGAACTAATTTCCGACCTAGATATGCCGGATCCCATTGTGTATACAAAGTTTCATGTTATTCTAGCATGGCGTTTTAAAATGAGAGCATAAATACGTTTGTATGGAGAACCGAGCGTACTGCGCCCTCTTAAGGTTTTCATACAAGACGTAAAAAACTCAAAAACACGCTGTATTTTTTTTCTATTACAATTTCTAGCAAAAGAAACTAATTTCCGACCTAGATATGGCGGCTCCCATTGTATATACAAAGTTTCATGTTATTTCAGCAAGGCGTTTTAAAATTAGAATGAAACTACGTTTGTATGGAGAATCGAGTTCAGCCGAGCGTACTGGGGACTCTTAAGGTGCGTGATGCGTGGGGGCAGGGTAATCTAAGCCTATCAAAGGGGAATAGAATCTAGTTCAAAGGTGACAATTTCTTGATTCTTAAATACCCTTAGTGAAAAGGTCGGCAAACTGCGCCTCGCAAGCCGCATGCGGCTCTTCAAGATTTCCTTAAAAATATAGTGAAAAACCGAAAACAGGTATTTTTGGCCCTCTGAGGTTCCCAAAGATGATATTTTTACTGAATTTGGCTCTTTGGTCATAACAGTTTTCCGACCCCTGCCTCAGTCCATCTAAATATGGGTTTAAGATTCCCGTATGACTGCTTTCTCCTTTGATGCTTCACAAGACAACATACCAGATAAGTAAATCATGTAATTGACATATTCCCAAATAGCTGCTTAAATAAAACAGGCAGCTATTACAACGTCAACTTGCCCATGTTTCCCGTTGCAATAAGAAATTTGCAGACATAATTTATACCCAAGTTTTCACCTTCGTACGGTCAAATGATACAATCGAGTTAAAAACTACGCCAGTAACTTGAAAATTATATAACTAGACGCAAGTTAGGTTATAAAGTTATAGTAAGTTAATTCTTTTGTCGTTTTGGGTTAATCTTAATCTCTAGGGCTAAAACAACTGGGGTGTACGATAGGCACCTGATTTTAAATTTACCCCTATTTTACACTCATCATGCTTTTGTATTTCTAAACGTGACTCTAACATCGACCTTGATAAAATGAGTAAATATTGTGTTCCCGAACGTAAATAAACTGAAGTTCCAATGGTTAATATCCGTTAAAAGAGTCGTTGTCAATAAGACGTGGTTCAAAGGCTATTTTCATGGAAATGAATGTCAGTGTTCGAGTCGAGCCAGGAGGACTATTGACCGCGGCGCGGGATTACTCGCTCTCAGAGACATTACCATTTGCTTGAAGCTGTTTACAGAGAGATATTATATCTTTGTGAATGTGTTGGAATGCCCACCACAAGGTTGGATAACATAAGGAGAGCCAGCTTCAGGGTGTATACCAATCGAAAATTCGACCAAGTAGCCGTGCGTGCGGAGCGTAGCCGTGTTTTCATGGAAAAGCGGCCCTTCCACGAAATGTTTACAGTATTTGTTTTTACTAAGAGCCCTCATGTTAAGCATTATTTCCAGTAAGTTTCAGCTTTCTATCTTTGTTAATTTCTGACATGATTTTTGTAAACAATGAAAAAAATCCACACTGGCTAATGCGATTTACGTAAACTTTTGGTATTGTAATCTTTGTGTAGATACTCACATTTTCTTTAAATATATATTTTTTTTTATCTTGGCTAAATTTAGGAATTAAAACTTCAATATTTTTATTTCTTTGCTTTCTAGACGAGCGACACCAACAGTTCTTCGTTACGTTATTGCTTATATAAAGGTCTACAATATATATAAAAAAAACATCTCAGAAAATAGCAGAGATAGGAAGCTGAAACTTACAGGAAATAATAGTTGTCATGAGGTCTCTTAATAAAAAAGATACTGTATACATTTCGTGGAAGGGCCGCTTTTCCATGAAAACACGGCTACGCTCTTTTTGGGAGTAGGTATATATAAATACCGTGTTACGGCACGAAAGTGTCCAAGCTCTTGCGATTTCAATTTGCAGCAGATAATTCCCGGCAGATAATAACTCTATCCTATCACCTGACATTTCAATATACTTCATAACCTAATCATGATTTATTTGTTTTATTATAAAACATCCCTAAACCTAACCTGACAGGTGACACGATAGACTCGTTATTAACTGGGGATAAAATAAATGAGGCAAGAAAGTTGTAGCAGTTATAGCTGCCCTCTATTGCAAACTGCAGGAACTACCGCTTTCGGGCAAACCGCTGTGCGTGTGCCGTGTGGAACCTTAACATCATGGGCTCGCCAGACGCCCTCAATACTTCGCTTCTAGTTTCTTTCTAGTTCATTAAATTTGACTCGGCTACTCACAGATGGCGCTTGGCTTTCGAAGATTAAGCTAATAACTGTACAACGCGGTTCTACATAATGACTTTCAATATTATTGTATACATATGTTTAATAGTTTAAACTGAAATGTTTAACTCTTGCCAGATCTAATTACCAGACCCAGGAGGAATCGGCGGTATTCCTTAAAATAGAGTTTATATGAATATTAATAATGTCTGATTTAATACAATTCCGAAAAAAGGTAAAGAAAAATGTTATTTCCTCAACTCACAGCCACTTAGGAATAAGTGGTATGTGGTTCAACCACGGAACAGAAAAAACTGGGTTCAACTCAATACTTTTTAAACCTCGGGTAGGGCTTATAATTTATATTTCCATTTACTTAATATATTTCATGGCATTGCTTAATACGATACGGTGGTCTATTCTCTTATTCTATTTTAAAGTAAATATACATAGACGAGATAGATCGATTGATACATAGCTACTATGGACCATTGGACCCACGAGACATCCATCACGCATTTGCTTCGCTTCGTCGCCGTTTTCTAGTGAAATTCACGAACTTCATAACATCTTTGCTTTTTAAACCGGTAACTGTGCGGTTACTATTCACTATCCAAATCTGATCGTTCTTCTTTTTTATGGAGTGGTTGACCCCTCCTTTTTGCTGGGTGACAAAGTAAACTTCGGGCATGTTAAGTGGTCTGGAATCGTCTGCTGATGTATTATCGTTGAAAACCATGTATATAACCAGTGCTTCGTTGTCTCCCGTGCGTAATTTGATGTTCGGTGGTGCTGTGACCACGATTATCTTATACTTTTCAAATGGGTGGGCAACGGGGACGTTAATGAAGTATGAAAACTTATGAAAGGAATTTGAAAACTGGCCACCTGAGACGTTAGATAACTTTGGTTTGGCGGGTTCGACAGTGAAGCTTGGCCCTGCGGTATTGCAATTTGGAAGTGAGGCGTTGGTCCGCTCTTGGCCAGCTCCCGTTCTATGTTTAGGGATCAGCTTAAAGAAAAGAGCGCTCAATGTGTCCAGTGGATTGCGTTCACTAAAATGAGAACTTCTCTTGGTATAGTGTTTAAAATTAATAGGTGAGCTCTGAGTTGCAAATATAAAATAGGCCATTGCCAGGATTATGCTTCTTATCTGAAATAACAAGTTAGGTATTAATCTATCAACGACATTAAATAGGTAATAAGTTGTTGGTACATGGCGGAAAAAGATGACCGTATATTTATTAAAAGTACCAAGGTCTATTGAACTATAAAACTTGCCAACTATAAAGAGATAAAATGCAACTAAAAATTAAGTACGTTTTACAATTTACCTTTACAAATAGCTGTTAAGTATATCTATTGTCACATGTTTTAAATGCCAACAAATATGATTACAGAGCGATTGACAAAATGAAATTTACTATCTTCACTATTTTAGGGCATTTTCCCGTTGTTAATAAGACAAGGCACGGCTACTTACAGTATCCATGTAGTCACTTGATGTTTGTGGAATATTATCCAATTGCTCTACTTTCCACTGGAAGCCTCTTGAAGACTGACGGGTCAGCTCCCACGCACTCGCAAGGTGAACTGAATAAACCAAAACATTCCAATTGAGGATGTTTACCATTTTCCACCGCATCGCTAATGAATTGCTTCCTTTTGTGGAGGTTCAATCGAAATCGACCGACCTTTTCATAAAATCGTCGTCATTATTGCAAATTTTCTATTAAAATCAACCTTGTAATTTGAATAGTATCCACCACCAACACCACCACCACCATGGCAGCCCACGGACGTCCACTGCTGGACATAGGAGTCCCCCAATTTCACGGGGGATAAATGCTATAATCGCCACGCATCGCAGTACCAGTACAGAACGGAAATTAACAGTATCAGCTATAAATAAAGAATAAAGTTAGGCTTAATTCTTCTTTCTTACCTTTATCTATCCTTCGTTCTTTAACTTTTATCTAAAAATAAAACGAAACTGTAAGAGTAAGTACCAGTTTGATAAAGTAGCACAAGTACACAACAAACCCTCTAATTTATAAAAATTTACAACCCTGTGTTATTATAAATAACTATCTACATCCATATCATAATTTTTCTACAGTATGTTCATAAAAGATAAGAAAATGACATATATTAAGAAACTTGTATCTGTGGTTGCATCTTAATGTTTACATTACGTAAAGTATCAATAAGCGATACTTAGTTTAAATTTAGAACATCTTATTAAAAAAAACACATTGGACCGTTTCGCGGTTGTATTATAAAGGAGCCTGGGGTCCACTGTGGCACCTAATCTCAATCTTTACTTTAATAATTTACATTCAAATTTATAACATATTTTTTTACAAGGAAAATATATTTGGAGGGTTTCGCGGTTGTAATCCCATGCCTACAAAAAGTTAATAGTACCACTAACTTGATAATGCAGGCTATACAAATTGTAGAAAACTTATGATATGCATGTAGATAAGGTTATGTATTCGACTCTACATAATTAAGCATTAACCTTTTGACCCCCAACAAGCAAAGTATTCCTATAAATAAAGACTACAAGTACTTATTTACTAATAACGTTCCTGTAGAGACATTGACGTAGAGCCTTTACTTATAATATATACGATAAGCGGTAACATACTCAAGAGCATTAGTGTTTATATTTCAACCTTATATAAGTAGTGTGCTACAAGATTGTAGCACAGAACTGTTACAGGATACCTTTACTTATAGGAACATTTCATAAGCGTAGATGGTCTTAAGATCGTTTGGTTTTATTGTACAGACTTCTAGTTAGCTACAAGATCGTCTTATAAGACAGTTACAGGTTTAAGTCTCTTATAACAGTTTGCAGATAAATCAAATAGTCTTGAATAATATTTGATCTTATAGTAGCATTTTTTTAAGAGAACAAGATGTTATAATATACTAAACTGAGGTTATTACAAAACTACTCGTAACATCGCTTTTAGTCTTGTCCAATGTTGTTATACTGAAAGTGTACTTGGTAAGAGCCTTATTAGATGAAACAGTCATATAAGTTATTAGATCAAACACCTTACTAGTAAACGTTATGTTTTTTTGGTGTATAAATTGTTCGAATTCGAGTTAGAAAAGTCATTTATAATGGATTGAAGCAAATGGAAATGATTCAAAAGGAACGGTAGTTATAGAGGAAAAGTGAGAAAATGGAATACAGAATTAGAAAAGCCCAATTTAACGGGAACAAGTTCATCTGTATTAGAAAGTAAACTTGATGCGTCAAGTGCAAATACAAGTGAAGTAAATAAAGGGTTCCGCGGTGGACTGTGTTTTAGACTCGGATAGCGAAGAAGAGAGTGTGATGATGTTACTAACTGATCGTGTTGCTTCGTCTCAACGAGAAGACGGGAATCCCGTTTCAGCTATGTAAACAATGCTCTTTGAAGTATAATAATACTGATTAAAATTACTTATTATGATGTTCTAACTCGGTTACTGAATGTGTTTTTTTTTTAATAGCACAGTCATCCGCGCGTTTATTATGTAATGATTGTACACGAGCCTATATAGGCAGCCACAGTTGTTTTAAATTACTTAAGTTTCTTAATATTGATTACGTTACCAATAAAGTTGGGGCTCATTCTTGAATCAGTGAATTTTCCACATCCATAATACTTTTCTAATATGGTAAAATGTGTTATTGACCATGAACATTCACTATCGTTGAGTTTTAAAAAGTCATCTTTACTTAAAAAGCAGTCAACGTTTAAATATACGTACCACACTTTCTAAAATAACTGAAAACACAAAAATAATTATCTCAAAAGAGTAGGACAGGAAAACTCAATTGTCTCATAGATGAAGTAATCTGTAATTTAGTGTATTTGAAACGTCGGGATGAATTTAAGAGATAGGTGATAGATGTACGTGACAGGATCCATTTAAGTAGTTTTAATGAAATGTGCAACCATGGCGGAAACTTTTACATTATTTTTATCATAGATTAACTTTCTTAGGATTCATAGATAGTAAGATTTCGAGAGGAACCCTAATACGTTTTAATGTGGCGGCAAGTTGTCTGAATTAAAACTGCTATTAGTGCAAATTTACCTATAATTATCCTATAACATACTCAATGCAGAGAATTTTTAGAAAATGGCGAATGTTCATAATAAAAGTGGGAATATTATTTTAACAACATATATGATATGTGCGCTGTTTCCATGGGCATTGTAAAACTAAACAAATTATGGTGGACGTTTACAATAAAAATGACTTCCCCGGTAAGTTCACATACTATACATACAGTATTTTACAATACTTAGATATGCTCTACACTAAGTACAAATTATATTAGTTAGACTAATAAGAAAAATAGGTACTTACGTTTGTCTTTAAGTATTTATTTCTCACAAACACACCATACCAACAACCGCAACAACGAAAAGTAATATTTAAAATGTACTTATAACTAAGTATATTGGTAGTGTGTTATAAATAAGATTGCTTTAGTATGATGCTCATGTAAGATACTTAAAAGAGTAACAAAACTTATAGATGGGTAGTCTCAGAACATTATAGGAATTGTATTCTGGTAGAACTTCTGTAAGTGTATTATAGGGACTACTGACATTCTGTTAGTTGATTATAAGATCATTATAAGAAAGCAATGCTCATATAACTGCGCCCAAATCCGTGTGTGTAATAAACTACAAGTATCTTATAAGTACAATAAAAAATAAGCTTGAGAACACTATAAGTACTGATTTTGCTTGTTGGGCCGTCACAGTCAGCCTTAGACGACAACAGAAAATCGTGATATTTGTTGATAAAAAACCAGTTGAAAAACAGCCTATTTTCATGTGGGCAATATTTCTTTACCCATCATTATTTGACCCCCGTGGCGTCAGTGGCGCGGCGTATTCCTTCGCCTTTGGGCGCTCAAAAGGTTAAAACACTCGTGTGATCTTAATAGGAACTCACCTTCGGTTCGTTTCATAAACTTACTCTCATATTTTGATGCCTTTCAGTAGGTATGTAACAGTCCTATAAACTACTAATCAGCTTCTTTCACAGACCACTTATCCCTAGGGATAAGTCCCATAAACATACAGCCCCTTTCACCTTCTTAGCCTTTTTCGGTAGCCCCTTTCTTACAAAATGTAAAAGTGACAGACGAGTTTTTACTGCATTTTGACTATAATAAGTGTTTCGCAAACATGCAATGAAATTGCGTCATTACATGTGTTATAACAGGCTTCAAAGTATCACGTTGCAGGCGGAAGAACTCGGGTGAACTGTAAAGAAATTTCATTCAAAATTGAAGGCCTAGGCCGGGGAGTAATTTTTTTTATTATTTTAATGTCAAACATGACGTCTGTTAAATTTGTTTTTTGAGAGGTGTATTTTTTATTTCCTTGTATGTGTTTGAGAAAAGCATTATACAAATCCCGGCGACAAACGTTCAGCTGCAGGCCGCGTATCCCTATCCGGCCTCGCTATGCTCGGCTATCTTGAGTGGGTTATTTTTTTATTTCATTGTATATGCTTAAGAAAAGCACTATATTGGTCGCAGCGTGATGTCGCGTGATGTTGCCTGAGCTCAATCGGAAGCCGCCAAGTAGCAAAAAGGATCACAAATTGTGTAACTTTACACATCGCACGGTACATCGCAAGGTATGTACAGTCGCGGAGTGAAAAGGTTCGTCGGTTTTCAACTTAACGGTATAAAAATAGAGTTGCAAAGTGGCGGACCTTTCCATACCGCGACTGTACATATGTACGAACGGTGCTAATAAAATAAAAAAATACCTATAAAATTCAAATCTCCTCCGTGATGTAACTCCCTCTTTTGTAATGGAACCGACTAAGTAAATACCTAGCTATAATATTAATATGACAGCAAGTTTTCATTTACTAAATCAATATATTTATTTACAAATGTATACAGGGTGTTTGGTCCATCGTTTGCCAAATTTAAATGGCGGATAGCTAGGATCTTTTGCTATCTCCTAACGCCCCAAACAAATTCTTGGGCCCACGCAATTTTTTATGCAGTTTTTTGTAGAATCTTAAAGGCTGACTCGTTAAACCTGAAATTTTTAAAAAAGTAAGTAGTCAGCATGTATTGTTTATTTTTATGAAAATGTGCAATAATGTACGGCTCCATCATAATCGAAATTACTTGCAAATGCCGTCTAGTTTTTTTTATTGACCCGTAAAGATTTTTCAAGAGGTAAAAATTCCACCGCAGGTCAACTTTGAATTGCGATTTAAAAAAAACTAAAAATGATCATGTTCTTAAAATTCTTTAAAAAAGTGCTCTGGTCTATGTTCTTTCTAATGATGTGCAATAATGCTAAAAAAACCTTTCACAAACTTCATTATCTTGCAAATTTTGTGACGAATCAGGCTAATAATGGATATGCAACTTTGCCGACATTTAGCCTCAAATTCGATAAGCAGGTTTATAGCTAAATTAGTAAGTAACAATAAAATTTCAATCATTAAATCACAATCAATCTGTTGTTCTAGTGTGAGAGGAGAAAGGAGTCGGTTATTTAAAAATCTGCTATGGAAGGCAGAGAGCAGGAGAGAGATTATCAGTCCCTGCACACGTACGTCTTTTTTGTGAGAGAGGGGCGAGGGGGGTACGAGTGTCCGCCTGGAGTGCGCGCTCTTATAGGATGCTTCGGATTTCGGCAGTATCATAGGAAAGTATATTTGTCCTCTAATATTATATTTTATAATCCTCAAATTTTTTAATTTGTAGACTTTTATAGACGGATTTCTGACTTGGCGGATACCGATTGTTTACTACACGCCTACCTATAATTTAAAGTGAGGAAATCTGTACGACTGCAGAAAGCTCACGTCAAAGGACAAAATACTTACCCCATATCGATCCCGCTAAGTCAGGAAGTCTGCTTAGGTATATGTGAATTATTATCCTGGCCTTGTTATCAATAAAACTATGTTACATTATCAACACTCGTGCTTACAAAAGCAGGTTAAAAAAATTTAAAGGGTCGGCAACGCGCATGTGACACCCCTGTAGTTGCAAGCGTCAATAGGCTGCGGGGAACACTTACCATCAGTCGGGCCGTACGCTTGTTTGCCACCGACGTGGTATAAGAACAAAAAAAAGAAATTTACATATCATATTAATAATATATTGATTAACGCAATCGTTGAATCGTTGAGTAACAAATACCAAACTGAATAACTATGTATATCGATCAAATAGATATTTCACCAGCACAATATACGTATGCTTACCGAGCTCGCGTAGTAACTTGTATGTTCACAGAGTAACTTGTATGAACTCATCCTCCGAAGCGAAAGCGTATTTAACGTAATAAATAGGTACTCATACGAGTATCATGACACATGATGAATGAGTGCGCTTTAGCTCAAGCTCGTTTTAATACTTATACAACATAACGATAACAACGAGATCTACTTCTCTACGTGTCCATTTATTTGCCCTGGCAAAAGTCCAGAGGCACTGCTCTGTAGTGCTTGCACTGGCACTAAACCGCTATTCACTGGCTGCGGAATATTTCTTGGTTCTTTGTATTTTACAAAAAACACTTCGGGCTTGGAAGTCACTGGTTTAATGTACTGTGTCTCTGGTTTCTTCACCAATACGTATATAAGTGTCTTGCTCTCGGCGGCCGCTCGTTGGTTGACTAGCTGCTGAAGTCGGAACGCGCTTGCGTATTTTTGCGACGGCAACTTGATGAAAATTATGTTGTATGTTTTTTTAGGAGCCGGTCGCATTACAGGTGCTGCGGTAGTCGAGTCGTCCGACGGCGGCAGATGGAAGTAAATATGCTTCGTGATGACCGGCTGTTGGGACTGAGTATTACTGATGATAGGATTACGTGTAGGATTTGCTTGCACAGTTTGCTTAACATTCTGTGCTCCTTCCAAGTAGCCGGTGCCAAAATTGGGATAGGTTGAGTCAACATTATGATATCCTTGATTACTATATTGGAATGCATGTTGACTTGGCTGATTTTTAAAAACTTCGCCGGCGTAGTGGTGATGATATACCGGGGGTGGAAGAAACCCGTTTTGTAACTGGGTATAGTACGATTGCTGAATATTAGGCCTCAGATTGGATGGCAACTGAGACGGTACAGAGGGCATCCGGTAGTCGTAACCGGTATATCCATTTTGTGCTAATGCTGCAGGTGCAAGCTGGAATAAAATGAGATATGGGTATTAATTCCTTGCATGATATTATCAATATCCAACATGATATCAAGGAGGCGTATAGACATACAATACAATAAAATATTTTTTTTTTTTCAATGAAATATTAAAAAAAAAGAATAGTTTATTTTAAAAAATGTATTATTGGCTAACTACTTAAAAGTGCATTGCAGTAACTAAGACAATTATTTAACATGTTATAAGCAAAACTGCCCGCCCCCAACACAAGTTGGCCGGGACATCGTTCCCGGAACGCTTGCCGCATTTCATTTCGCTTGGCTCGGTCTCTGAGCGAAATAAGAGCCTGCCCTGAAATGAGAACACTTGAGCCCCGATCAGTTATTGAGACACATTATTCTTCTTTATTGTCTGAAGACCAAGGACCCAGGGTCTCCACTGCTTAATTATCTATTAAGACTGCTCAATTATTGTCCAACCACAAGACGTGGGATGGGGCCAACGTATAGTACAGGGTGAAATCTAATCCGTGATACACAATAAAATAACGCGACACGGACAAAGTTCCATGGTAAAAGTTATTAAGAATCATCCTGGGGAAATTTACCTTATTTTATTGTGTCACGAAGTATATTTCACTCTGTTTATTTCGCAATTAAGTGTATATGCCGCGACGAAAACCTAAATTCGCTTTCCACTTACATGCAACTAAATTATTATCTGAGAAATTACTAATAGGAAATATGTACAGGACAATATAATTTCACAGCCTGGCACTGTCGCATATAGCACTAGCCGCACGTCCAGCGATTGTGAATAACAAACATCTACAATTCTGATTTAATTTAACACAGAATATTTGAAAAACTAACCATAATAAAAAATATTGTAGATATCTTGATCGCCATAGCGTCCGTCACTATATGATGCGCCTATGTCAGGCGACAAGTGGGTATATATAAAGACTTTCTCCGTGAAATATGGTAAAATATTGTCAGGTGTTCAAAGATTTTGCATAAAGCATTAGTTTGAAACTCAAGTTTACTTCCGCTGCCAATAAGGCTGTGGAATAATGATTAGGCTATAAATGTCTCGTAAATAATATAATTGACTGATTCGTATTTCAATACATTATGTATACCTGCCTATATACGAGTATTACCTATCAAAACAATAAAGCAGTTTTTATTAGTTACCTAATTAAATAGCCAGCCGATCCGGGCCTACATAGCTCGCTAACGCTTAAATTATGTTTGAATTAGTTTGGCTTTGATGATTGATCTTATTTAAGGAATCTTCATGTATATATTTTGATGCAATTGACTAACCTATTTTTAGTTTGTATAACTACGACTTTAATATGCAGGGTATTTTTTTGATTTCCGTGCCTTCAGGCATATAGCCGTGTATACTCATAGAAAAGACGTAGCGTATTTATCAAATTTCAAGATAACAATGAATTTTCATTTTTGTACAAAATCATTCGACTCATACGTGAATTGTATCAAATCGTTTGTGCTATGGATGAGGCAGAGGTAAACAAGTTCATCACGAGCATAAAAAACTATTCCGCTGTTGGCTGGAGTGGCATAAATATGAAACAAAATCTTAAACTTCCACCTGATATGTTTCTGTGCCCACCAGACGAAGCCTACGTTGCGGATTAGAATTTATCTATAAGTGACTGACTCATCAACGCACAGCCGAAACTACTAAAGCAAGAGAACTGATTTTTGTAGTCGGTTACATTTATAGCGTAGGCTAGGGATAAGAACGGATTTTTCGAAAATCATCCCCTAAGGGGGTAAAAAAATGGATGAAAGTTTGTATGGGAATGGAGTAAAATTTTATGTGAGAGACTTGAAACTTTGTGTACGGACTCCTTATTACAATACAAGAAAAGTGGTATGGGTTTTTGAAAACCAACCCCTAAGCGAGTTAAATAGGGGTGCAAAATTTGTATGGGTATGGAGTAAAATTTTATGTGAGAGACTTGAAAGCTTCTGTACGGACTCCTTATTCCAATACAAGAAAAGTAATTTTAGGGTTTTGAAAAACCAACCCCTAAGCGGGTTAAATAGAATAGGGGTGCAAAGTCCTGACTGACTTAAATTAACACCCAGCTCACACCTTTGGACCTAGAAAGCTGATTTTTTCACAATAGGTAGTTTATATAACGTAAATACCCACAAAGAAGGGATTTAAAAAAATCCACCCTCAAGGGGGTAAAAGGGAGTTTGTATGGAGATAGAGTAAAACTAAAGTTTCTGTATGGACTTCTTATTACAATAAAAGAAAAATGATTTTAGGGTTTTGGAAAAATCCACCCCTAAGCGGCTTGAATAGGGGTGCAAAAATTGTATTGGATTTTTTAAAATTCTACCTTTAAGGGGGTAAAAAGGGGGCTGAAAGTTTGTATGGGGATGGAGTAAAATTTAAGGTAGGAGACTAGAAACTTTGTGTAAGGATTCCTCCTTACAATACAAGAAAAGTAATTTGAGAAGTTTGGAAAAACCCACCCCTAAGCGGGTTAATAAGGGATGCAAAATCCTGATTGATTGAATTAAATCAACGGCCAGCCCCAGCCATTTGACCTAAAATGCTGAATTTTTCGCAGTAGTCTATGTATATGACGTAAGTAAGAAGGGGTTTTTAGAAACTCAAACTCCCTAAGGGGTAAATTTGGGGTTTAAATTTTGTATGGAGATAGTCTGATTTTTAAAGTAAAAGTGTACGATTTTGTACAAAGATACTTAATCTAAAGATATGAAAAGTACTTTCATGGTATTTCGAAATTCATCCACTAAATGTGTAAAATGGGGATTTAAATTTTGTATGGAAAACATGTAATTCTTTGAATAAGAAGTCTAATAATTATTTTACAGATTTCTCAGGGTTAAATAGGGGTAGACAATTTTGTATGGAGATCGTGAGATTTTTAAAGTATAAAAATCATGTTTTCATACCACAACGCTTTCACTAAATATATTAAAATTAGTCTCACGTGATTTCGAAATTCACCCCCTAAAAGGGTAAATTTTTGGGTTCGAAGTTTGTATGCAAAACATATATTTAATTCTTTACATAAGAAGTATATTAGGTACTCCATACACAGAACACTGTCATCTCTGCCAAGATACCTGACGCTGATCAAGACCCTCTCCTCTATGAGATTGTGAAAACTCATATCCAAAAACTTAAGATTGCCTGCATTAAAGATAAAAACTGCACTTACGAGGTACCTCCTCCAAGACACCCAGATGGGAGACGATGAATATCCTCAGTAGTAATTTTCTACATAATAAATACGATTTCTTTCGCATTGCCAGAATGGATGTGTGTATGTATCATGTGTTAGCGGGTTGTGTTTAGTTATTGTTAACTTGGTATGACCTTTTAAACAACAATAATATAGGCTACAGTTTATTGTTCTGTGCGTGCGAAGCCGCGGGTAAAAGCTAGTTAGTTTATACTTTGTGTCGTTGCAATGAAAATTTTTGACTGAGTGAAACAAAGGTCTCCGTTTCAACTTCGGCATAGGTAAATGCTTTCGTATGTCCCTCTGGCGTATTTCCGGATTTTCCGCTGTTCTCGTCTACATGTCGCATTTCTCAACTGACTCTCGTGAAATTTTGTGAGCATGCTTAATAATTGTATAGAATTTTCTTGTCGTCTGTTTCATTTTTATTTTTGAAACCTAAAATATATCGAGGTCGGCAACTCACAGAGCCTTTAGGGGAAATCTTTCAGGCCCTTGTAATTATTTATTAATATTTAATTTCGGAACCTATATATTCAAATCTCTGTAAAACACGTTTTCAATACAACTATTCCCTTATTATTACATTTCAATAAAAGAATATCAATAAAATAAAAATAAAAACAAATTAGTTTTGAATTTACAACCAAGCTAATTTTTGTATATTTTTGTTACAGTTACGGAGAAAGAAATTCGTCTTTGGTAAGTGAAAAGAAATAATCCGTTGTAATAAATATAATAGTTGCACTAATGATACAAGCGTGCAGACGAGGAAACTAAATGTTAGCACTTTTGGACTTAAGGCGAAGGGCTAGACAAGCTCTTTCTACACAAACTTTCTGTACGTTTTTCTTTGTTTGTATTTGCGCTACGGTTATTATTTTTTGTCAATGTGATTATTTTTCTGTTAGCTGTGACTTGATGTTATTTTTTTTTTAATTTCAATATTTTGTGTAGGTATTGATTTTTTTTTATTGAAATAAAGTAAAATTTCAACATCAAGTTCTGCGTTTATCCAATATGTACATACAAAGAAAAAATTAAATTAAATGCTGTACTGCCAAAACTAACGAATAAAACTTGCACAACCTTTGTATGGAGAATGCCTTGTCCTACCCTTCGCCTTAACTAGTTTACTACTAATAGATAGCAAAAAGGTGTCCTTGACTGTACCATGTGTCTCTGGTAGAGGGCTTTTGCAATTAATCAAAGCATTTTTCAATACAGGCGACATCCTCATTATTGAAACATACCACTACTTATGGTTCACTTGACATTGCAAAATCAGAGACAAGAACGTTGTGTTAAGGCAGGGCTCGGCAAACCGAGGGCCATTTGTGGTCTCCTCTAAAATATAGTGAAAAATCTGAAACAGGTTAGGTTCTCTGAGTGTTCTCAAAAAACATATAGGTATTTCCTGAATTTGGTTCTTTGGTTAAAAAGTTCGCCGGACCTTAATACAGGGGGTGTTAAGGTCCGGCAATACGTTTACTATATGTTCAATAGAAGTACCTAGATACTTTGTATACTGCCGAACGAACCGGAATTAGAACCTAACACGAAGCTAAACGTTAAAGTTTGTATTTACTAATCTTGGAATGTACTCTATTCGCATGTGATCGGGGTGACACCTGGGTGACACTAACTGTGCAGAAATTGGATGGATCTTAACTTGTGGACATGTAAATAGTTATTACTTACTGAAATTTGTATTCAATTAATTTAATTTTATATTTATTTGTTTGGACATTAATAAATTTTTAACTAGGTATATAAAATAGGTAGACGATTCCTAATGGGTGCTGCATTTGTTCTTTTCGGTTTACTTTTTATCATGTCTATTTTATTTTACCACGTTGACATTAGGTTATTATTATCTCTTTATTCCTTGTTATGATGATCATGATAGTAATACTCACAATTTTGACATGTATGCTAATTTATATTTTTTCCCTTATCATGAAATAAAATAATCAAATCTAATATCGCGAACAAACCTCGTGTGAACTAGGCGGTCAAACGCTGGACCTATCTCGAATAAAATCCGCAAACCATCTTCTACCTATAAGTGTACACTGAAGTGCCACAGAATAAGTAATAATACTTCACACACTCGCGTAAGAGCGCGCGCGACGTCGTACTTAATACTGAACTACAGTATCAAAATACTCCGCATCAAAAGTAGCTACGCATATGAAAAGTTCAATAGTCTTTATTAAGGAAGTAAGAGCTTTTGACACCTTCATATTATGCGTAGGTACTACTTTACTACTACTACTACCTACTACTTTTGATGTTGACTGTACAACTAAAACGGTTGAAACTCACGTATAAATTACAAGTTTAGTTGACGTTTTAGTTGTATAATTTTAAACATGATTCACGAAAGTTTAAGTAAATCCAAATGTCGCGTTTCATGCTCTCATAGAAAAATCCAATGTGTTAGACAATCACGCGCCAAACGCCACGCAGCAAGTCCTCTGTGCGTACCTTTTTTTTTTCTCTCTGGGGGAAAAACCATTATGGATACCACCGCGCCGCGGGGACAGTGCGGAGGTTATGTCGGACTTGCACCGACTAAAAACCCCCCGATCGTCCTCCTCAACTCATTTCGGACGGCTCTGGGATCTCCGTTGGAACGCACCAGTGCGGCCCTAGAGTCACACCTCTCTGGGTCCCACCGTCTGTTTTCATCGACGATCGCAGCCCCCAACTACGACCGTCTCCGACCCCAAATTCTATGCCCCGGCTACAGGGCGCCCTCTGTGCGTACCAAAAGCGACTACCTGATTTGTCGGTGCGGGAGCGGTACGATATGAGAAAACCCTCAGCTGTCAGTGTCAACTGTCAGACAAGGCAGTACCGCGTTTTACTACGCCTTACCACAATAGAAATTATAGCAGTAAAACATATCCATATGAACGTCCGATTTGACGCACCCACACACCCACGAAGGAGTCCCATAAGACCATTTTTGACCTGCGCTGCTTGCTTTGCTGTAAGGCCACAGTAGATTGTACAGCTTGATACAGTATGTCAACTAGAGTTGACATACTGCCTCAAGCTGTACATCTACTTTGGCCTTATATAATGAGTGCTTCCTGACTGGAGCGGGATGCGTGGAATCGGGGCGATACCAATTAGCAGTACTGCCTCGCTTCTGCGCATGATACTCGTATACTACTGCGCAAACCTAATACTGACTTATCTCGTCAAGTTAGGAAAACCCTGCGACATAAGTAAGTTCACGTCAAAGAACAAAGTGCCACATATCGATCTGGCTCCGCCAAGTCAGACAGTCGCCTAAGCAGGATGCGCGGAAGCGGGACGATATTAATGCGCGCCTGATATTACTGCTGCGCAAATTTAATACTGACAGTATTCCGTGAAGTGAGGTAATCTGTTCGACGTCAGTAACCTCACGTCAAAGTGCATAAGTCCCAACCACCTTAAAAAGATGTAAAACCCCTCTACATTTTCATTTCTTAGTTCAATATCTCAAAAACGGCTGGAGCGATTTTAACATAATATCGCTAGAAAATCTCTTTCAAATACCTAAAGAAAACCGCGCTCTAATCGGTTCATCCGTTAAAGAGCTACGATGCCACTGACAGACACATAAACACATGTTAGACAGTTCTCTTTTGCGTCGCGTCGGGGCTTAAAAATAGGACATACGAGTCCAAAATACCGAACCGACCGAATCACCAAACTCTCCCCGCCAATTCAGGAAATCGCCTAAACGTTTTTAACACCTAGCTGTGTATAAATACGAGCCTTCTCTATCTTCATAAGTTACGTACGAGGTATTATTATGTAAATGGCGTAACTAGATTAATGGGTTTGTTCATATGTTTGGCCTTGGTTACATATTGCATATACGTCGTTTGGTAAGGTTAATTATATATTTATACTTTGGTGTTTCAGGCACAAAGGTTTCCTGAAAGACTGCCCGAACGGATTGCTAACCGAGCAGGTAATATATTTCCTTATCAAGTCATTTTTGATCATATAGGGCGAGTTGCACCAACTTACGATTACAGACCGATTAAGAGTCCGCAGTAAGCTCTGTTCTCCATACAAACGTAGATACGCTCTCATTTTAAAACGTCATGCTAGAATAACATGAAACTTTGTATACACAATGGGATTCAGTATATCTATGTCGGAAAATAGTTTCTGTTGCTTGAAATTATAATGGAGAAAAAATACTGCGATTATTAAGGTTTTCATACAAGACGCAAAAAACTCAAAACCTCGCTGTATTTTTTTTTTGTATTACAATTTCTAGCAACAGAAACTAATTTCCGACCTAGATATGGCGGCTCCCATTGTGTATACAAAGTTTCATGTTATTCTAGCATGGCGTTTTAAAATGAGAGCGTAACTACGTTTGTATGGAGAATCGAGTTCAGCCGAGCGTACTAGTGACTCTTAAAGTTAAATATGGCGCCGGCAGCTATCATCCCATAGAAACTGACCAACTTTCCATGGGAACATAACGCGTAATCAAACAATCAGATTTTAAAGAACACCGTTTACGATAGCAAACTGTTTGGTGCAACTCGCCCATAGTACCCAAGATATGGGGTTTATGAGTGAGATTAGTGAGAAGAGAGTGAGGAGGCTTATCTCACTTTACATACGACCAATCTGATATCAAAACCCCACTTGTTGCGCCCACTCTTTCTTTTATGTCCCAATATCCAGAAGTAGGTGACCCCTTTAATTATCTACGAACATTCGCGTGATATTTTAGCATGTGCGCCTCAAGGCGTTAGTAGCAGGGTTATGGCCGTTCCCTGTACAATGCCGTTCACTCCAACATCTCATTAAAATTAGTGTTTATAACGACGTCCCAAGGCTTAAAGAAACGCTGACATTTAAAAGGAAACACTAAGGCTAGAGAATTGAAAAATGTGTATTTATGAAATCTATTGGCGTCGCGCTATACCCGAAACACATGCCCATAGAGAGCGATAGGGACAACTGCAGCTCAGAACGAAATTACGTACGAAAAATAGACGATCAACGTTTCGTAGTCCCCTGTTTCCTTCTCCAAAACTGGACCGATTTCATTTCTTTTTCATGAATATTAGATAGATAGTTTTTGCTGTAAAAAAAATGGCCAGAATTTCCGCGGTGTTCAGATAATATGGATATCTGAACACCGCGGAAATACTGGCCATTTTTTTTTGTTTTTGAACGTTTAGATCTCGTTTAGTAATTAATTAGCGACAGATATTAAGAAAAAAATTAATTAGCTACGGATATTGCTCTAGTAGCAATATCCAAGGAGGAAACAGGGGAATACGTTTGTATGGAAAAACGGCCCTATAGTGTTTCCTCTAGTGACGACCAGTAACGGCGTGCCTAAGGTTTGCAGTCCCGGTCCCGATTTTTATGAAAATTCCCGGGAAGTGGCATGCTTTAGGCCGGCCGCTAGCTCCAATAAGCACGTAGATTGAGGGACATTATAAAATAATTATGTTGCTTTACAGCAATTTTTATCAAATTTTTGATTCGATCTTACGGTCAACATAGTCCAAGTTTTCACGCTTAAAAGTAATTAATATTCAGTTATTTCAACTTATTATCCGTCACAGGAAAATACAATCCTACCTGTGCCTGTGCGAATTACTAAGGTAATTCGCACAGGCACAGGTACAGAGACACACCATCTATTTTTTGCCAATTCCTATACTTATATGTATGGAGACATTAAAACAAAATTAATCAACTATTCGAAAATATATAGACCCACTACAGCACTGCACTGCATTCATAGCACTGTTTTAACTTTTTATTATGAATAAGATCTTAAGTTATACTGTAATACCTTTGAATTTCTTGTCAACATTTTGAGTTGATTATGTGATATGTCAGTATGCAAAATATATGAGACCTGCTCGCCACCTGCCGGTGTGCAGTTCCCAAACTATTAGAATTCCGAGATGCGCTAGCGATACGCTACCACCGCATACCAATCTCCATGCCACAATCATGTGACGGCTGTGGGAATGAGAATTTCAACATCGATCATGCACTATGTTGTCAAACAGGCGGCCTAATTACGAGCCGTCACGATGAAATTAGAGACCACTTCTGCGAACTTTGTCAACAAGCTTGGGGCAATGTCACAAAAGAACCAATCATTCAGTAACGTCTGTCTTAAAATCTGCCGAAGATGAAAAGCACAGAAAATATGCAAATGCCTGTGAAATTTGACACGCTACCTTCACCCCATTAGTAACGTCAGTGGATGGCGTCTTTGCACCCCAAATGTCATGTTTGATCAAACACATGGAAGAAGCCATAGCAGACCGTTGGATCGATCCTTGAGTACCGTACTGGGATGGCTCAGAACTCGAATAAGCGTTTCCATCATACGTGCCACCAGCATGTGCATACGTGGACCTCGCCACAAATTTAAACCCGTGGCGAAATGGCTGGGTTTCGATGACGGTGCTGCCCTGCCACACATCGATTGAATTTACTTTTTATTATTATTCACAGTGTCCATATATATTTTGTACCCACTTATTTAAATAAACTATATTTTATTTCTGTTTCAACTATTAGATACAGTTGGAAATGTGTCCATCGGGCACAACCCTGTCAACGTAAAGTAGGAACTAATGGATTTTCTATCGTTTCCAGGGCTTCATCAAGATTTACAAGCAATTTTTCCCCCAGGGCGATCCAAGCAAATTTGCCTCGCTGGTGTTCCGGGTGTTCGACGAAAACAATGTAAGCGGAGTTTCTATTGTTAACTACTTCTAATAAAAACTGAGGCCGGCCGGCCAGCTTAAGGATAGGTAGCGGTTGCGAACCTCGGTCCGGATCGCTCTTGGTTCAACAGATTTCATTGCCCATTTGGCGTGGCAACGCCGCCAGTATCATGGGACTTTTTGGGCCGTCTATGATCCGAGGCGGTCCTTTGTCTATGTTTAGGGTTAATTGATGACATAGCCTGTTTTGATGTGTATGTGACGAAGCCTAGTGCTGATATGTTTCTGCCTGTTCGGACCTGACGAAGCCTACGTAGCAGTTTAGAATTTGTTTTAATAAATATTTATTTACTAACAACTTATCTACTCGTAACTATTAAAACTTAATTACATTTTGGCGAGCCTGATTCCCAACTTTGACTGTGATGCCTTTATTTATTGTTGCGTTCTAAATTACGTTAAACACTAGGCACTGCTTTCAAATGAAAATATGGTTTTTACAATAATTAGTATAAGTAAATACCTAATATATTTATGAAACAGGTACGCGTACGCGTTCCGGAATTGCACCTTGAACCTTGACTGGTGCGATGCGTCTTCGTGATGTGTCGCGTTTTTGGTACAGGCCTATTCGATAATAAAACACCGCCATTAATTAATTACATAACTGTTACCTTAAACTTGTTTGACAAAATTGGAAAGCAGTCGAGTGAGATGGGCTTTAAGATCCATTTTAAATTCAAATTACGCACCTGGGCTATTCTACTTAACTTTCCGTTACACGGTTGGAAAATCTGTCGGTCGGTAGACAATTTTAAAATTAGGTGTTAAGCATGAAGTTACCGTTTTGTATGAAACATTTTAAAGGAATCGATTTCACCGTAATGGGTTTGTTAAGCCATATTAACCTTTCCTTTTCCATTTTGAAGAATGAAATTGAAGTTCGCTTAGTACTTGATTTGGAACCAGTTTGGTAAACCAGCTGTTTTCTTATTCTCAGAAAAATGATTTGTCTTTAATCTCGCTATCCGTGTCGCAAACAAATCGCATTCAGAAACTGTTGCAAGCAAGGAGTTGATAGGCGTAGGACGGGACGGGGGAGCTTATGCCCTTCACAAAGAACAATGGCAGGGAAAGAAGTAGGTATCGTTAAAATCATATTTTATTATTCCTTTAAGCCTTATTGAGTTCATATTTTTTTATAAACGATCAAAATTTGTGCATATATTAATGTATGGACTTTCTTTAAAATTCGTTTATTTTTACTTTTGGAAAGGACAACTTGAATAAGTCCAAATATTCTTTATTCAAATAGGCCTAGTAACAAGCACTTTCGAATCGTCAGTTACAACATTTTATTAAGTTAATTATTTAGAGCAATTCATTGATGCTATTTTTATTTTATAAAATAGATATTTAATTGCTATAGACATGGCCAAATTAAGAAATTACTATAATATCACTATAGTGTCAAATTCACAATAGGTTCGTCAATACATAAATAATAAAAATAATAAAAATGTACAAAAATAGAAGTATAGACAGTTTCTAGAATAAAAACTTCACAAATTTATTTAGAGTATTAATATTATGCAGAAAAACTGTAAAACAATGCCCTGGGATCTTCTTCTTATTTTTCCGGAAACATTTTAGGCCCTAAGTACCATAATATAAAGGTATCGGAAAGATTTCCAATAAAAGGTACCTCTGATAGGTAGTATAGGGGTTAATACATTTTCATAGTCAAATTATAAATTGGTGGAAAATGTATGAAATGATTTATTCCAAAAAAACCGACTCCAATTTTGTACTTTGCTATGCCACAAGCCACAATTTGTGGTTACCGTGAGTCAAAGCTTGGTTACCTACATAAAATACCGGAATCGGCATAATCGCGTGCCTATTCAATTCGATGAGTTCCCTTGATTCCTCCTAGATCCCATCATCAGCCCTTCACCAAATTTATATGGTACCAACTTGGGGGTACTTGCTTTGAAACAAAAAAAAATATCAACATCGGCCGACGTGGTTATCGGGGAACATACATATATAAAAAAAAAGAAAAACAAACATGCAGACGAACTGAGAACCACCTTCCTTCCATTGAAGCCGGTTAAAAATAGGACTTCATATGTAGAATTGCCCAACTAGTAGCATCATCGCCATAACTCGTAGGTTATGTTATGGCACAGAATTCACTTTGCATTCAGTAATAGGCTCAGATCAATCAGGCTCGTGATTGTCAAATACGATAGGTACCACACAAATATGTAATAGGAAATACAGAAATTGCATTAGCGTGCTCAAGAATTCCGCCGTTTCTCCAGGGGCCAGTCCTAAAAGTAAAACCCCGATTTTATACAAAAATAATATCTAAAAATTGGTGAAAGTGTCCAATAATATTGCAGATATCGCTGAACGTACGATACAAAAAAATGGCCAAGAGCATGTCGGGTCATGCTCAGTGTAGGGTTCTGTAGTTGCTCAATGAACTTAATAAAAATATTTTTTAAGAATAAAAACCGACTTCAATGGGGGAGGCCGGTAAAAGATTATTATACTTAGATGGTGCACTCTTAGATAGATATACAATAAAATAAAAATGGCTATAATATATGTTTATAATGGTAGAAGACTAAGTACCCTCAATTCCTCATAGAATCATGAAAAAACCTTGCTTGCTTGACAAACAAAACGAAGAGAACAAATCGCCAATCGTGAACTACGCGTCGTTGAAGAGTTCCGTTCTGATCATCATCAGCAGTTCCACTTCATCAAATGTCACTTTTATGAATGAAAATGCTTGATTAGTTCATGAAAATACTAAAATCACTATTTGTGTGCCTTTCACATTTGAGGAGTTCCCTCGATTCCTAATGGATCCCGTCATCAGAACTCGAGCATGACAAAAATCAATCGAGAAAATAGAACTTGCTTAACAAACACAGCTAGAAGGACAAATCGCCAAACGTGAACTTTTCGCCGTTGAAGAGTTCTGTTCTGATCATCATCAGCAGTTCCACTTCATCAAATGTCACATTTTTGTATGATAATGCTCGATTTGTTGATAAAAACACAAAAATCACTATATGTTTGCCTTAAAGATTTGAGGAGTTCCCTCAATTCCTCATGGATCCCATCATCAGAAATCAAGCATGACAAAAATTAATCGTGAAAATAGAAATTGCTTAACAAACACAGCTAGGAGGACAAATCGCCAAACGTGAACTTTTCGTCGTTGAAGAGTTCTGTTCTGATCATCATGAGCAGTTCCACTTCATCCAATGTCACATTTTTGGATGAAAATGCTTGACTTGTTGATAAAAACACAAAAATCACTATATGTTTGCGTTAAAGATTTGATGAGTTCCCTCAATTCCTCATGGATCCCATCATCAGAACTGCGTTTTGACAAAAACGGGACCAATTTGGATATATATACTTACAATCAAAAAAAGAATTTTCCAAATCGGTTAAGAAATGACGGAGTTATGGACTAACAAACATTAAAAAAAAAAAAAAAAAAAAAAAAACAACCGAATTGATAACCTCCTCTTTTGAAATTTTGAAGTCGGTTAAAAAACAATAACAAGGAAAAGGGAATACCTTCGCAGCGTTTCATACGACTTGACTATAATTCAGAAACAGCTTAACTTATTATGTCCGCTATAGTTTTCGTTGGAAGTCTTTATTAAGCTTTACTTTTATGTTTTTTTTTTCATTAATTTTGAACCCATAGTTCAAAAGTTAGAAAGGGGAACACATTTTTTTTTTACTTTGAAAGTGATTATTTTCGAAAATATTCACTTTATCAATAAATGATTGACGAAGTTCTGTATTCATTTTAAAAGAGATATCCAACAAAACTCCACAACATAGGGTTGAAGCAAAAAGAAATCATCCCCACTTTACATGTAAATGATTGCTTTATATATCCATTCCAAATTGCAGCTTTCTAGCTTTGCTCTGCAATTGTTAATGCTAGAAAGCAGCGAATGATTATTCTTTTTTAGGGTTCCCTTATCTATTGCCACCAAATTATATTCATCTTGGGATTACCATCTTTGTTTATTTATTTTCTTGCAATCGAACTGAAGAGAAGAGTGTATAACTTTGGTCTAAAAACCATATTCTTCTTCTTTTAGTTAGACCCTAGTTACACTATTATCACATTGATAATCGATCAACCTATTTCACTTGTATCACAGTGTACTAAATCTGTGGCCCTAGTAAAAACGGGTATAAGTGCCGTACAAGTGTATAGGACTTGTACCCCTTTTCACTAGACCCACAGAAAATATTGTTTACTAATCTGACTACATAACCGTCAACTCAGAAAAGGTGTAAAACCCCGACATTTTCATTTCTAAGTTCAATATCTCGTAAACGGCTGGACCGATAGATTATATACCACAGAATGTCCATAATTCAGAACTGGAATCTATTTAGGTATCTAATAAATATATCTATTCGTATGTATGTACAAGCACTTAAAATGTTATTGTGTACAATAACATTTTAAAACAATATACATGTCACAAAAGATTAAAGGCGAACTTGCAATTATTTATTAGATAAATAGATAGATTACAGTTCTAAATTATGAACACTCTGTCACTGACACTGTTGACATTTAACACGTTGACTGCCACCATACGTCACCCAAAGTTTTACTCCCACGCCCCATACTTCACCGAAAGTTTTGCTCACACGCCTAATACAAATTTAGTGATCCATTTGATCCCATCGGTGATGGCCACACAGAGAAGATTACGTGATCCCACCGGTGATGCTCATGGGAGCCAACGTGTTAAGAATAACATGATGTCTAGCGGTTTGGAATTTTTCAATTTGAATGAATGAATAGGTATTTTTTAACATTTATAAATATGACAGGTAAGATCAGTGGGTAATTTTGGATTTCGTATTCGAGTTAAAATAACCCCACAGGTATACTAAATCCAGACCTATGAAGGAATACGGCGCTGCATCAACGAAAATTAGATATTGATGATATTGGGTATAAGAGTAACAACATGTATACAAGTTTGAAATAAACAAATAAAATCCAGAAAATCCGTGGAGCCCAGGTGTTACATCATACTCGTAAATAACCTTTTAATAAGTATTTACTGCAAAACTGTTTATATAATTCATATATTACATGATTTTGGGGATACCGTTATCCTTTCTAATACTTGAGAGTGTTAAGTGTTTTTATTTATTTGGATTTTTATATACCTTTATAGGGTACCGTGGTAAAAACTAGAAACCCTTATAGTTTCGCCATGTCTGTCTGTCCGTCTCGCGTCTGTCTGTCTGAGGCTTTGTTCTGAGCAGGGCTCGGAACCGGTTAATCTCAAAATCCTGAAATAGCCAAATATTTTTAATTAGTTTATGCTCTTTATGTAGGACTCAATAATGTATTCGGGTTATTACTTCATATTGTTAGATTGCCTGATTAAACATGAAATAGTAGACGAAAGAACGATAAGAACTAAAGAATACCGGTATTTTTGTATGGACAGAATACCGGTTTCCGAGCCCTGGTTCTGAAATTGTTAGTGCTAGAAAGCTGCAATTTGGTATGGATATATAAATCAATAAATCTGATAAAGTCGTAAAATATATTTTGTATGGTCCTCCCCTAGTGGAGATGCACTTTTTTGCTTCAACTCTATGGTGTGGGGTGTTGTTGGATAGGTCTTTCAAAATTAATATAGGGGTATTCATTAAACATTTTTGATACAGTGAATATTTTCAGAAATAATCACTCCAAAAGAAAAATATGGTCCGTCCCCCCCTTAAACTATAGGTCCAAAAAAAATTAAAAAATTCGTGAAAGTAAAGCTTAATAAAGACTTTCAACAAATCTAATAGTGGACATGATCAATTAAGGTGTTTTGGTGTTATCGTAAAAAGTCTTTCCTTCTTAGTTAAAGACATATGAAACGCAGCGAAGGCATTCCCTTTTACTAGTTATTGTTTTTTTTTTATTGAGTTCATTGGGTAACTACGGAACCCTACACTGACACTGAGTATGGTCTGACATGCTCTTGGCCGATTTTTATTATATTAAATAGATTACGTAGTAGATAATCGTTGACATGTATTTGTTACAGGACGGATCGATCGAGTTTGAGGAGTTCATAAGAGCATTATCAGTGACGTCACGCGGGAATCTGGACGAAAAATTACATTGTAAGTGACATTCTGTAACTATGTGCCAGTTTTGCGGTATTGAGGCGCCACACAAATCAAAAAGAATCACCAAAGACTTACTGTACGTTTATTCAGCAATGCGAAAAAAACACGATATCTATATATCGATACTACCAACAGCGCCAACATACACGTACCTATGATATTCAAAATTGAAAAATGGAACGCAACATAAACTGTAATTTATTATTAGTACATTACGATACAAGTGCAGAGAATAGGAAATACGCAACCAGGGGTGAAAAATTAAACACGACCGAAGGGAGTGTTTTAAATTGACACGAGTTGCGAATTACCTATTCGCACGTGTATCGTACGAGTACAACGTTTTACAGTACCTATAGCTCTTTAAAGTTTCGACATATGCACGTAATCTGCTGATTACCGCACTCGTGCGGTAAAGTAGCACCATATGTACTGTAATAGTATATCACGATACAAGTGTAGAGAACAGGAAATTCGCAATGTGTGGTGATAAATTAAAACACGACCGAAGGGAGTGTTTTAAATCGACACGAGTTGCGAATTACCTATTTGCAAGTGTATCGTACAACGTTTTACGGTACATATGGCTCTTTAAAGTTTCGTCATATGCACGTAATATGCTGATTACCGCACTTGTGCGGTAAAGTAGCACAATATGTACTGTAAAGTATTTTATGCAACAGTTAGATACATAAGGGTTCTTGGTGGATTTTTAAAGGAGGCACGTCGTAGAAAAAATATTGTATGAAACGGTATATAATTATAATTAGGTCTTAATTCGAGAGTCCTTGTAATAAAGACTCGAGACCCTTATTATGCAACTGTTGCATAAAATACTATAATATGGCAAATTATACGGAAAAAGACTTACAGCTCTTAAAATAAACTTAATTGTCTCTAAGTCATTGATCGATTCTGCCAAATGCCGCGATTCATGTTTAAGTCGAAAACGGGTTGAAAAGAAACTAAAATACGTAGACTGCCTTTCTAGTAGGTACTTATTTTCTAAAGAAGCGGCTAGAGCTCTTTTGACTTAACGTATTGAAATCGGTTTGCTATTCAATTTTAACCTACCGATCCCAATATCGTCGATTAGAGCCCCTACAGGGTAACATTGACATACCCAGACGGAACTTGCCGAACATACGATAGGTAAATGTAATTATCATTTTTACTATGGAAAATGCCATTTAAATCTACCTTACGCATGCTCAAAAACGTTATGATTAACCCGCAGGAGGTAAATTTGTTTAATCGACAGTGATTGACAACTACCGTGCCTTAGCTAGTCTGGCAGTGCCCAGCCCACGAAACAAAAATCCCGGCCAGATTTCTTTGTGTGATGATTTGATGAACGAACACGAATGTTCCTTTTTGAGTCTTGGATGTTTTGTTTTCTATATATTTTTCTATCTATTATGTATGTAGATATATTGTCGTCTAGTACCCATAGCAACAACTACAAGCTATGCTTAGTTTGAGACTAGGTCGATGTGTGTAAAGATTGTCCCCCAATATTTATGATTTATTATTATAAAATCAGATGTATAATGTTGTTTCCAGGGGCATTTCGTCTGTACGACGTCGATAACGACGGGTACATCACGCGGGACGAAATGTACAACATAGTTGACGCCATCTACCAGATGGTGGTAAGTTTACACTTCAACTAAACTACAATGAGTAAATGTGCGATATTTAACAGGGCCTTTGACAGGGCCATTCTCTTTTAAATAGCCGTTTTTATTTAAGAAAAAAATATGACACGTATTGAACTAGAATACGAAAATTGTATTTCGAAATAGTTCCTGAACCATTTAAAAGGAATTCAGTAGTAAAAACGCATAAATTAATATTTGTTGCGTAAAAACCGGTAACGCAAGGTGCGTAAGGTGTGCTGTAAGGGACAATTTTCATAAGAATTGATGACCAATGAGTTACTCGATTTATGGATATTTACAAATCTTGGATATTTACCAAAACTATCGAAAATATAGCCTAATTAAACCCCTTTCACAATCACTAAGTAGGAAATCGAAGTAAGCGACAAGTATTCCAAAATATGCATTTTAAGCAAATGGGTTGAAAATTGAAAACTTAAAGTAGGTATACCTAATTGTCCAAGAGGCGATACAGGCGACTACGAGTATACTCACGTGTATCTTAATTTATTTCTCGAAATTCATAGGAGTACCTATAGACTGAATCAATATACAGGGATGATTCGGGAGACGTGAGCAAGATCAACACCACAGATTCAGTAGATCATA
This sequence comes from Notocelia uddmanniana, assembly GCA_905163555.1. Taxonomy (NCBI): domain Eukaryota; kingdom Metazoa; phylum Arthropoda; class Insecta; order Lepidoptera; family Tortricidae; genus Notocelia; species Notocelia uddmanniana. Next base: position 51,660,665 of record LR991052.1, read on the forward strand.
AGCTACTGCTTATAGTGGCAACTATTAGTGAAAATAACGTTCATTTATTTTTGGTGTTGAAAACAAAATGTTTTAAATTATTTACGTAATTCATGGTCACTCTACAATCAGAATACTTCAGTCAAGTGATACGTGTCAAATTGAATGTCATCCGAGTCCGATTACTTTTGAAATATCGTATCTCACTCAATGTGACAACTTTCTTCGTAATCAAAGTGCTGTCATAACAGTTAGAGGTTTAGGCTGGGTTGCACCGACTTACGATCACAGACTGATCAACGTTAAATATGGCGCCGGCAGCTGTCATCTCATAGAAAATTGTCAAACTTTCCATACATTAAAATTTTAACGAACACAGCTTACGATTACAGACGGTTTGGTGCAACCCAGCCTTAATCTTTATAAACCAGTTGTTGTAGGGTGACCATGATTGTAGAAAATTAAACTTTAACTTAACAAAAATTAAAATACAGGAAAAAGGTATGGGTGTTTCACTTAAATACAATGGTGAACGATTCATTGCCATTTACTATGTATGTAGAGTTGGTCCTGCTCACGTCTCCTGAATCACCCTGTATATTAGGTATATTTTACAAATATTAGATAAATAGTAGAAAAGTTTACCTACCCTGAGTAAAATGATGGTAGTTTATTGGTATGGAACCCTGAAAGCAGTCCGGTATTCAAAAGAGACAGCTTTTAATTTCACTTGTTGTATGCATACCTAATCTCTTTCAGAAAATGACCTAAACAGAAAATTTTCTTAACGGAATTGGCCGTCGGTTTTTTTTATTGAATTCGGAGAAATGATTAAAGTTTAAAAACGGATTTGTCAACTCGCTGTCAGTGCTGCAAAGAGCTCGAAACCTCGGGATGTAATAAATACATTATAGACGCGGTTAAATCCGTTTTTAGGGTTCCGTAGGCAACTAGGAACCCTTATAGTTTCGCCATGTCCGTCTGTCTGTCCGACGCATTGCTCTGTGATTGTTAGTGCTAGAAAAATTCCATTTCTTTTGGCATGGATATATGAATTAATAAAGATAACAAAAAGTATAATAAAAAATATATATATATTAAGTGTGCCTCCCCTACACGTAAAGTGGAGATGCTTTTTTTTTTTCTTCTACCCTATGGGGTGGGGCGTTGTTGGATAGGTCTTTCAAAATAAATAGAGGTCTTCATTAAACATTTATTGACAGTGTACATTTTCGGAAATAAATATTCCAAAAGAAAAAAAATCGTATCCCCCTCCCCTCTAACTTTTGAACTATGTCTCCAATAAATATGAAAAAAAACCGGCCAAGTGCGAGTCGGACTCGCGCACGAAGAGTTCCGTACCAACACAGGTCCTAATCTACATTTAAAACCACTATACAATACATTTCATCAAAAAAGATCGTATCTTTATAGGAAACTTAGGCCCTTTTGTTTGGGAAAGAGTTTTTCAGCAATAACTCAAAAACCGCATAACCTAACTTGTTCAAACTAATTTTCTTTAAAGGAATTTATTAATTTACAGCAGCTTGATTATTTTCAGACTTTTAAACTTCATAGTTTGGAAATTAGAGGGAGGGGACACACTTTTTACCACTTTGACAGCTAATCATCTCGCCAACGGTTGACTTAAATGGAAAAGTTTTATAGGAACCTCTATGTCATTTTTGAAGGCCTATCTATAGATACCCCACACGCCTATGTGCATTTAAAAAACAATTTTAACCCCTCTGTTACATGTATGGGGGCCCCAGTTTAATTTTTTTTTAATTTCTCATCATATTTCTATAGCGGTTCATAGCATACACCTTCCTACCAAATTTCATAATTGTAGTGCTCATAGTCCCCGAGTAAATCGGCTGTGACATACGGACGGACAGACAGACAGACATGACGAATCCATAAGGGTTCCGTTTTTTGCCATTTGGCTACGGAACCCTAAAAAGTCATGAAAGTTGAGCTTAATAAAGACTTTCAATGAAAATTATAGCGGACATGATCATTTAAGCTGTTTTTGATTTATCGTCAAAAGTCTTCCCTTCTTAGTAAAAGAAACACTGCGATGGTATTCCTTTTTGCTTATATATGGAACCCTACACTTAGCATGGCTCGACATGCTCTTGGCCGATTTTTATAGTTTCATTTAATGCATAACAATCGCGGAAACCGAACACAAAATTCGGAAGAATGATGTATTCAGTGTTTCGCATAAAAAAAGTATCGTAATCATTAGAATGAGAGCATGATGGTATTATAAGATTTATAAGAAACAGTTTACACGAACTGTGTTCGTTGACAGGGCCAGACGCCGCAGCCAGAGGACGAGAACACGCCGCAGAAGCGCGTGGACAAGATCTTCGACCAGATGGACAAGAATCACGACGACCGCCTCACGCTGGAGGAGTTCCGCGAGGGCAGCAAGGCCGACCCGCGCATCGTGCAGGCGCTGTCGCTGGGCGGCGATTAATCCACGGTCATCCTCTCGCCGGACTTCACATTTACTTAGAGCTAACAACGCAACACCGCCGTGGTACTGGGTTAACGTAACGTAGCGCTCTCCGCGTTATATTCCGCCTCCCGAAACCCACTCGATTGACGAGATCTCTTTTCATTCCCGATAACAAACTTTTTTAACTGTTCAGAAAAAAAAATTACGCGAAACCTAAAGCATACGGCGGATGTTAATTAGAAATAGTATTTGCCAATATGAACAACGGGCAAAGAGCGAGGCGTTTCTTTTGAACTTAATATTAATTTAAAGTGTGATATGGATTAGTAACTTAAAACATATTCTGCTCAACATAGATATTTAAAAAAAGCGATAAAAAAAGTGTTTGGCACAGTGAGCAGAATAAAGACAGCACTGTACTTAATGAATTAAAAAAATTATAAAAAAAAAAATCTGTGAGATTAATATTTTGATATGATTTACCTACGATATGAATTAAGCAGAAGGTAAGTAGATTGGTGTTAGAGCAACCGTGTGCGAGCGGTCGCAGCTTGCGTCGCGAAGGCGGCTTGCTTCTTCGTCGCCTCCGCCTAGCGCCTTTGGAACTTCTATTACGCGAAGAACATTATAAAAACACAGTAAGTGGTTTACTAGTGTTTTTATAATGTTCTTCGCGTAATTCTGCATGGGTGAAGTATCAACTTCCCTTTCAGTTTAAGACATGTTTACATTGTATCGAGTATCGCATGTCACAAGCGTCACTTTTAGTATAGTGTCGAATGCGACAATCGATCCAAAGTAAACTTGTTATAAGGCTATGCAATGTTAGATACAAAAAAAAATACCTCGACATCCAATTCGTGTTGGCAAATTACAAGCTCTTATAAAATAAGTAAATGATGGTTACCTTACTGTTATTTTACTCTGACTCAGCTGCACTGGCAGCTAACTATAGTGACTGTTGATTTGCAATATCTTGATAATTATTTAATAACTCATTAGGTTGAAAGTCCCTAAACTGATTTGACCTGCTTTATCCGTGCGAGAGCGATGAAATAAGGCTTACAGCCTACTTTACAAATGTATTGCATATAATTTATTTGTAGACTACGTACTTTCTAAGTCATATTGCTGTTATACATATACCTATTCTTTACTTACTAGGTAAAGATAACTTCGATCTTATAGTAGATATTATTTGTGCTGTAGTGTCAATGGCTGCATGTGACCCTGTCATGATTGTCAACTACACAAGCGTTGTACCGAGAAGCGCGCGGATGTGTGCGCCCCTCCGGTCCAAATTCGTTCGTTGACTGTCGTTGTCTATACAATACAACTGTAGATCTGTTTCAATTTCTGTACAGCCATTTCGTATTTTAAAGGTCTCGATACAAAAAGTTACAAATTTACTGTTATTGTTGATCAATAATTGTTAGGTTTTTAAGAGTTGCGCCCCATTAACGTTACATTTGCATTATGAAAGAATGTAATTTTTTTGGCACAGTATATATTACGAGTTTTTGGGTTTTTACAGCCCCATTATAGGTATATTAAAGTTAAAGGAAAAGTTAAATAACAAAGGCGTGGCGAGGCCACATTTCTTAGAGCATTAAACCAACTTTAATGCTCTAAGCCACATTTAGACATCATTTTTTAACAGTTTTTGCACGTGTACAATTTTGGGACAGTAGTTACCCACATGAAGGTAAAACGAAGTGTAACATTTAAATAAATTTATGAAATGTAATTTAAGTTTAAGACGTAAAATGTTGGTTAAGAGCAAAATGTTATAATCGCAACCAAATCGTTAATGAATGCTAATGGCATGGTACTTACCATCCGAGTGTGAATGCGTAGAGTAATGTAAGGTAGAGAATAACGAAGTTAGACGAACCCTGTGCCTTTACTGGTCGCTGCATTCGGCAGATACTACTACTCCACTTGCCTCTTATGTATATTGCTTGCGTCAGGGTCCATTGTTTGTTGTTTAAGCCTTTTAACCGACCAGCGATCATTGAAAATTTCAAGGATAAGTAATACACCAATTGGTTAAGGCGAAGGGTAGAGCAAGGCATTCTCCATACAAACGTTGTGCAAGTTTTATTCGTTTTGGCACTACAGCATTTAATTTTATTTACGCAGAACTTGATGTTGAATTATTGATTTATTTTAAACAAATATAAAATAGGTATTAAACTAATTAAAATTAAAAACATAAAACATCAAGTCATACCTAACAGAAATAAACACAATCGAAGAAAAACTTGCACAAAGTTTGTATGAAAAGAGCTTGCCATTCCCTTCGGTTAAAGCGACCCCGCCAAAAAATCACTAGGTAAGGCCAGTGCGTGCGAAAAGACGATATGAGACGAAATAGCCTTATCCCATTCAATTCTCTAAACTTTTCGTAATAACCTGTGGAGAGTGGATTTCGTAATATCTTCAGATAGACTTTGATAAGAAACCTGGCTGGTCGAATATCGCGAACTGGTAAAGTTATTTGGGTTCGCATTCATCCACGAGTATAACCAAACAGACAAATAAGTACATATTAGTATGTACCTTCTTTGTTCATTAAAGTTAATTCTTATGAATGTATTAGAGTCGTAGTATGAAGTAGATCGTGTATTACCTTTCAACTAGCACGTCACAGCACCGCGGTCAACTCGCGCGCCGCACGCCGCGTCGCCGGCGCATGGATCACACTGTTCTAACGTCTTTGCCAAATTTAGTCTATGTACAAATAACTCTTTGAATACTTATTAACATCTCTCCATCCTTTTCGGCGAACCTGAATACATATTTTTTGGAGGTCTTTTGGATATTTCCGTTAGCGGCTCTCACTGTAACCTAGTATCGATATAAGTATCTATAACTTAAGGTAATTTACTCATCTGCAGCTTTATACGATAACAATGTTATCTTTCGCTTGTAAACTCTTATGATATTTGTACTAATCTATAAAAATGCTAATTCTAAGCCTTAAATTAGGGTGATTTGTTAGTAGTGGCCTGGACTCGAACTATTAGGCGACGGGCGCGCCGTCCGTGTTCTGACAAACAGACTTAGCCAATATTTATGGGTACACTTGTTTACATAACTATCCAAGCCCCATTACGCACATAAACAGGTTTTCATTTGAACCTTATAACTTACTCTTTCTTATTATTTACTCTTTCTTTACCGTGTAACTTAGTTCAAAATACATCTAATGCACCTACGAAAATCCCAATCCCAATACCATCATGCATAAAGCATCGGGCCTCGGGCCTAGTAGACTTTATAGAAATTAACGTGCGCACGACCTAATCAATACATGACTATTAAGTCTGTGGGTATCCCTTTGAAAAATGCCCTCGCGTTGATAATTCTTTTGCCGGCCACTGCACAATCCCTTCTAGAATAAACATTCTCATCTCTATAATACGTGCTCCGCTAATTCGGAGTTTTCCAAATAAACACTGTATTTGCTTCGGACTGTGAGTCAATTTATGTCATTCGACAATTTTTATAGGCGTAAAGAAGTTAACGAACTAGAGTAGGAAAATTGTTGCGGGCTGTGCATTTCGAATAGGATAAAGTAGCCTACGACATAAACGTTACCAGTGATCTGATGTGATGTGTACAACATTTTCACGGTGATACACCTAATAATGTACAGCAACACCGGTCTCTTGTGCTCACGCCGAGCTAGCTTCCATCAATTTCATTTTATTGCATTTAAGTTGCGCTATTTTTTTATCTATTTAAGACTTACTCAGGTCACGGTATTTATTAACAACTGTTTGAATGTTTTGGTAATTGTTGTTGGCCCTCATGACCAGGGGTCGGAATTCTCGTAGCACTTTTGAGCTGTCATAGGGACTTCTCATTTATCGACTTCCGATATACAAATATATGTCGATAAATACAGAATATTAAAAGTGTAAAGTAAACAACAGGCAGTCTTATCGCGAATGAGCGATCTCTTCGAGATAACCTTTGGATGCCAACTTTTTGGAAATTTTAAATAGGAATTATTATAATAATATTTTATTGTTCCTTATAAATAATTTGTGGATTTCTTATTACGAGGCTTTAATTTTAGACGTTTTTTTTTAAAACAAGAATTGCCATCGTACCTAATGATATCATCTTATGTAGGTACCTACTGGCCATCAATCTGATTACCTTTAATTAGTAGTTTTATAGACATATGCGAACAAACGAACACAAACTGAACTCAACTAATTACCTAAATGTGAAATTTTTAACTATTAACTTGTCATTGTTTTCATTACATATCTCTTTCACATTTTCAACTACTCAAGTTATCTGATAGACATCGCTCTTTAGCGATAAGACCGCCTGTTGTTTACCTCTACTGTTAATCTTCATCAACATATTGTGTTCCATAATGTGTATCGATATAATATGTAGATCGTAAGTCGATAAATGAGAAGTCCCTATGACAGCTTAAAAGTGGTGCGAGAATTCCGACCCCTGCTCATGACGCCATCTAGGTACAGGTATATGTCCCAAAAAGGTAAATTATACGACTTCGAAATTGGAATATCCTTTCGGTCTTATTTTAGTTATGAATGATGACCCCAACTCCTTACTTTACAGGCACGACCGTATTAAAGATTTCATACCAGTGATAACGCCACAAACTGAGAAAAAATATTTTACACCACACCTTGCCTTGCTTTTGGCCAAGTGGTGTCGTAAAATTGTGTACAAAACACGGTTCGTAAAACAGAAAGCCCTCTCTCGCATATTTATGACCCTCGCCTGCGGCTCGGGCCTCAAAGATCTGCGATATCGGCCTTTCTTTGTTTTACAACCCTTGTATCGTAAATTCGTAATGTACTATGAAAATATTGTATGCTTAACTATATTCTGACGATTCATTAATGTGAATACAATCTTGTTATAATTTTATTTTGTAATGTTACTTAATATTTAGGTATTGTATTGTAATATTTAGTGCAGACTGGCACTGGCATGTATTAGTGCGGAAGAATGATATTCCGCCCCATTTCCGCAAAACGTACTTACTTCATATAGTTACATGAAAGGATTCTCATTTACCTACTATTTATGACGCTAGAGGTTCGTGACTTCACGAACCTGGGGCGCTACCGCGAACCGAAAGCGTAATAAATTGCTTTTTGGTAGGGTACAGTCGCGGGAGTTTGTGAATAAAAGATAGTAATATTTAACCGACCCTATTGAAAATGTGAGTGATATGCATTCTATACGGCGGTTATTGAATGGGAAATCTTTAAAAATGAGAAAATATCGTTACAGTTCATGAACTGGTTGTTGTTGTTGTCATCCAAGTGGTTGCAAACCGGCACACCAAATGTTCTGGTCGCTAACCGAGCTACCAATCCAATAGGTAAATTAAATTTGAGTACACTATTTATTATATAGGCTTGATCACGGCACGATCGTGCCCACAATTGGAAGGGACATTAAGTAAAATTATCTATTCTATAAATTTAAAATTTACAATTTTGCGTTTTGTTTTTGCATTGTTCGATATTTAGCGAATCATTTGTACACCTTCGTGTTCGTGGCTCTTTTTTTCTAATGAGGAATTGACAGTTTTTCTTTTGTCCACATTTTGTGAAAGGCCCTAATTCTACTAACCCTAGAGAGGCTGGCTGATAAAATTAGATACTTGATAACAGTGGCAAATTTAAATGATCTATTGGTTACAAAACTGTGTATGAATGTAACAAAATAATAATCAAAAGTAGGTACTTAATATCAAAATTAATTTCCGTACTACGTACTTATTTCAATACATTTTATCTGATGGCATTATCAAAAACAAGTTAGGATAGTTAATTTTTATGACTCTGAATATTGAAACCTATTACCCTACCCCCTTTCTGATCCGAAGCTCAAGCATTTATTATCTCCACAGACACTACAATACGGTTTAAAGAATATTGTTGCATTACCAAACACTAGATCTTACGAAAATACTCGAGATACTAATGATCTGAACGAATTTAAGCTATTTTAAATATAAAAAGTACGACTCGGTTTGACGACAGAAAATTGTGTTATTTGTCATGTCGACTACAACTTCATTTTATACTAACGATATAGTTAACCGAGCACTTTGAAGTTTCGTAAAAAGTTGCTGATTTGACTATTGGCTATGTGCACGTCTGAAACGTCAAACGTCAAAGGTCCCGAGACAATCTCAAGATTCAGAGATGTCAAATAATGACACATGAATATTTTATTTACTTTAGTAAACGAGAAAGACCCCGTATTGGAAATTTTACTGATATAAATAAGAGAATAAATAAATACATACAAACGAAACGAATCGTAGGAAACCGTTAAGAAACCAATAGAAAACATGAAAGTAAATTTGACAGTGGTCCCCGGTAAGTACACATTTCTGCCATGGTGTGCGCTACGATCGCCTAGCTTACCCCCACCACCTACTTCGCACATAGCCAATAAATAAATATATACGGCACTTACGCCATCAGTGGGTGACATTTGACAAATAATTGCAGTTCCCATATAAAGAAATTTAAATAAATCTCCCTCGCAACTATCATTCATTAGCCAGGCTCTCTACCTGAGTATCTACCTGTTCACAGTAATTTATCAACATCAAGTATACATCTAGTTATTGTTGCAATAGTAGTTAGTACCCTATAAAATTTGATTAAATATTCATTCTGATAGGGCATATTTCTGTGTATAGGTGTGAGTTGATCGTTGATAATGACAAGTCATTTTAAATGTGCATCGGCAGAGATGTATTTCAATGTCACCGGAAGCAATTTCTTTTACAAATATTGTATATCCTTGCTTACCAATCAGTAGCGGTTTATGTTTGGTGCAAAGCACTAGATAGACATTTTCTTAAAAAACTACCTTATAACTATCTTTACGTGTATATAAATAGTAAAATTATCTTCTTAATTATTATTCGCCTACTATTATTAGATTAATATGGAAATATTCACTTTTAATATCGATGATTGGTAAATAAATAAACCATATTGAAACCGTGTTTGTTATTTCATTGTAACCTCCTAATAGTAGCCCAGCGAATTTTTTCGTTCACTGTAGTAGCCTAACTTTTCGACAGACAGTAAACAATAGAGTACTTATATGTAGTAAGTAGTAACTAGTAACTAACTTAAGTAGCAGCCCAGCGAGGTAGCGTCAGCACAACATCAGCATGATAGCACAATGACAGTTTAGCTCTTAGGGCAGTTTGAGGGTCACGTTTTACCGTCAAAGTTGGGTAAATATACACGTACGCCACGGACGTACCTATTGTAAACAAGTCGACGTTTAGTATAATGTATATCAATGTTGAATATGAAGTCCTTCAGACAGATTAATAACGCTATTCTTGAGCACTTCTTGAGCATAACCTTTTAGCAAATGGTTTTAAATGAGTTGAAAGAGTTTGATTGAGTTTTTAATGTTTTGTTGTTGTACTTTGGTATTAGTTTTTATTCTGTTATGTACTTAACCCTTTAACCGCTGTAGTCAGAGATTATCTACTTATACATATAATAAAGCTGAAGAGGGTCGAAAGTGTGTACATGAAAGATATTAAAAAAAGTTGGTTGGGTATACTTAGAATCGATAACATAACACGTTCTAACAGTTTTTAGAATGTTTGTCTATTTATCTGTTTGTCTGTTTACTTACCCGCGCATCACGTGAAAACGGCTGAACGGATTTTGATTCTAACTTTACTAATCTGTCGGAGTAAATCCCGGCCAGGTTATAGGCTATAAAAATTGTGCAGATTTTGGTTAAAGGGGGTAAAAAGAGGGGTTGAATTTTGTATGGGAACTCCTATGATCCATGAGTTACATGTTTGAAAATTGGTAAGCATATACAAGACGACAAAGAAAAAACATCCTCATTCAAAATGTGTGAAATCTTGAGATAAATACTGAAAAAAAGATGTAAACGCAAAAACGCAAGTGCTGCGTCGGGTGGGACGCTGCGCAGTGTGTGCGCGAGCCGCCAGTCTCTTCAAAAATTGAAAGATATTAGCGTTTAGCCCTTTAAGTAACTGTGACCCTAAACCCATATTTCAGTCTAGCTTTATCGATAGAAAACCAACATGTGTAAATTTGTAATCTTATTACTTTTGCCGGTCACTTAATGTTCATTTCCTCCCGGTTCACAAAGTTGAATTCCTAAAATGTTGAGTTCCCAAAATGTTGAACTTGCAGCATGTTCAATGTCAAAATGTTGAATTTGCATATAGTTGAATTTTTCAAAAGTCCAAATCGCATAAAATTGAATTTGCAGTATGTTGAACCCGAAAATTTTGAATTCGCAGAAAGTTGATTTTGCGGTATGTTGAATCCAAAAGTTGATTAAATCTGCGATAGGGTAAAGTGCAATAAAAAACATCCTTACTCTTTAGGACTAACTTATAATAATAAACAACTTATAATAACAAATTAAATTCTCTCTCGGTCAGCTACATAAATATGCATACACTTGTATTTATATTCGAACCTCCTTTCCCTTTCCTTTTTTTAAAACCCAATTTCAATCTAATAAAATTAATCTTTTTAAGGAAATTTAGCGGCGATATCGTTTTTCTTTCCAGCTTCTTCAATAAGGCTGAATATTGTTTATCGAAAAGGATGTCTCTTGTCCGCCTGTTCTTTCAACATATACTTTTCGATTTTTCTGTCGTAATGTTGTATTTCTTTCAAAAGTATACTGATCACCAAATACCAGTCTGGGAAATCACATATATTTGGACAATTCAACTTTGTGGGAATTCAACATTATAAGAATTCAACATCTTGGGAAACTAAAAAAAAACGACATTCTGGGAAAGTCCACATTTTGGGAACTCAACATTTTAGGAATTCAACTTTGTAAACCGGGAGGAAATGAACATTAAGTGACCGGCAAAAGTAATAGGATTACAAATTTACACATGCTGGTTTTCTATCGATAAAGCTAGACTGAAATTTGGGTTTAGGGTCACAGTTACTTAAAGGGCTAAACGCTAATATCTTTCAATGTTTGAAGAGACTGGCGGCTCGCGCACACACTGCGCAGCGTCCCACCCGACATTTACTTACACCACATAAATAGAAAGATAAAGAAAGAAAAATAGACACATAATGTCGAAGGTAAATACATAGTATGTATAACCTATACATAGTATGTATAACTACGCTCTGGCGTCAGCCTCGCGTGCCTTGCCGCCCTCCACCGCGCCTTCGGCCCTCATTATCGCGTATAACACCCTTGGCTTGACTTGGCACGCCCATCGGGCCTTCGGCCCTCAGCCTTATTAAAGAGCCCCTCTGTTGGGATGCTCAACCTACGGCCTTGCGTGTCTTACTTCGGCACTCAGATTTACGTAAAGAGCCCGCTCTGTTAGTACGGTGCCTTGCCGCTCTCCTTTGGGGCCTTCGGCCCTCATGGTCGCTTATAAGACACACGGGAATAGACAGTGTTCATGTCGGATTGCCCATCGAGCCTTCGGCGCTCAGCTATACATAAATAGTGCGCTGTAATGTGACGCTCAGCCTTTAGCCTCGCTTGCCTTGCTGATCTCCTTCTAGCCTCCAGCCCTCAGGTTCGCTTATAAGACACTCGGGAATAGGTAGTATGGACGTTGGCATGCCCTTCGGGCTTTCGGCCTTTAGCCTTACGCCTCTGCATACGGCCTCGCGTGCCTTGCCGCTATACTTCGGGCCTTCGGCCCTCAGCCATAAATAAGGAGGCCGCTGTGTGTAAATGCTAGACTTTCCGCCTCACATTTCTTGCCGCTCTGCTTTGCAGTTTCGGCCATCATCATTATCATTACATAAGCAACCTGCTCTATTGGGACGCTTGGCCTTCGGTCTCACGTGCCTTGCCGCTATGCTTCGGCCCTTCAGTCATCAACCTTACATGATTAAGAATCTTTGTTGGGAGGCTCGGCCTTCGGCCTTGTAAAATGTCTCCAGTCCGATCTATTCCTGGCTTTCCTTCTCTGACATGTCACCCCTGGTGTCCTTTTCGACGCCGTCCAACCATCTGAGCTTGAGAAAGTTTTTTATGTGAAAACAAATAATTCTAAGGCGAGAACGAGAACTACGCGGGCGAAGTCGCGGGCAATAGCTAGTATATTATATATACATACATTCATAAGCCACAACTTATCCAGCTCATTTCGCCGCAGTCTGATAAATAAGACAAATGTCTGTATGTATATTTATTAACAGGATATTCATCTCTCTCACTGGTTTTTATTTGCTTAGTTTATACATAAAAGATTATGTAACTTCGTCGTATATACCGGCGGTGACTCGGGCATATTCGAAAAAAAAAAATATTAGGGAGATATAAATAGAAAAGATCCAACACAGACACACTCAAATACATAGAAAACATCCAAGCCTCATGAACAAAATGTTTCTGCCCACCACAGAAACAAATGCCTTACCGGGATTCAAACCCGGGACCTCTAGCTTCGGAGGCGGTATCGCTGCCAACCATAGGCTAAACAGGCCGACAATGCAGACTTTGTCTCGTCGGTGCACCATTTTGTCGTGTATTATTTTTCACGTAATTGTTGACCCTTCACACCATAATAACTGTTTGCTATGTATACGAGTAAATAAGAGTTGTCAACATTGACAGCAGGAACACCTTTGAAGATCTATGCGTACCTATTGGCTATGTGCGAAGACTGCGAGGTAGGTGGTTAAGCTATAGGCGATCGCAGCGCACACCATGGCAGAAATGTGTAGCTACTGGGGACATCAGTCAAATTTACTTCCACTATGCCTATTGGTTTCCTAACGGTTTCCTACGATTCGTTTCGTTTGTATGTATTTATTTATTTTCTTATTTATTTCAGTAAAATTTCCAGTACGGGGTCTTTCTCGTTTACTAAAATAAATAAAATATTCATGTGTCATTATTTGACATCTCTGAGTTTGACACTGTCCCGGGACTCTTGACCTTTGACGTTTCAGACGTGCACATAGTCAGTAGTTATGAACAGGGCTCGGATTTTTCATCGCACGGTAAGATGAAAGAAAACTATGGAGTCGATATTAAGACTCATATTCATACCCATACTCACTCATTTTCTTAGTCCCGAAATACTTTTATCGTTTTATCAGTTATCAGGCTGACAGATCGAAAATGTCAAAGGAAAGTTAATCTTACTTAATATAACTACTTTTTTTTTTTGTAGTACGATGTGGGAATTGTTATTCCCTTAGCTCGGTAAAGGGTTACATTTATCACGTAACTTTAACAACTTAGTTAAGTACAGTCACCGGCAATTATATCTTCCTACACAAAGGCCGCTAAAATACGTGACACGCTCTTATAACCCTACAAATAAGAGCGTGTCACATATTTTTGCGGCCTTCGTGTGGGAAGATTCTATTGCCGGTGACTGTACATAGTTAGACAGACTATTTTGTTGCGGTAGACGTAATGCTGGGTACTGGCCGCTTTACCAAATATCATGTGCATCGTATGTCAATCATCATTTAATTATATTGCAATCGGTGTGTGCGTTATTACGCGAATAATGTCTGATCCGCGAAAATATTTTAAAATTTCTTTGTGCCTGAAACAATCTATACATATATATAAAAGGCAAAGGTGATTGATCGAGGATCAACACACAGGCCAAACCCTCAGGGCTAGAATATATATAGGGGATAGAAACTTTGTATGAAACTTTTAATTTCTTTGGATATATTTGCATGAAATTTCGTATGCATTGAGTACAGCAATAATAATTAGTTATATGTTTCAGTGTTTTCCAAAATTCTACCCCTTAGAGGGTAAATAGGGGATTAAAGTTTTATATAAACGCACAAGCCAAACCCTTAGGGATAAAAACTTTAAGTTTCGCACGTCTTCCTTTTACGACGTAGGTATCCACCAAGGAAGGATTTTTCAAAATTCAACCCCCAAGGGTGTGAAATAGGGGGTAAAAGTTTGTATGAAACTTTTTATTCCTTAGACATATTTGTATTAAATTTGGTATTAAATGAGTACGGCAAAAATAATGACTCACGTATTTCAGCGTTTTCAAAAACTCAACCCCCAAAGAAGTAAAAAAGGGGATGAAAGTTTTATATAATAAATTTTTATGAAATTTTTTATTCCTTGGACATATTTCGTATGAATTGAGTACAAAAATAATCAGTTGTGTATTTCAGCGTTTTTCATAATTTAACTCCTTTTAATTATAAACGCACAGACCAAACCCTTGGAGCTAGAAACTTAAAGTTTCGCTCACGTATTCCTCTTATTATGAAGGCTTTCAATAAGAATATATTTTTATATAGTCTATAAAGAAATATTATAAATTACCCTAGACAACATAGAGTTTTTTTAATGCGCGAGCGAAGCCGCGGGTTAGTTAAAGATATATTGGAAAAAGTACTCAATAGAAATCAGGACTTTATAGAAATAAGGCAGATGGCCAGTACTTACTCATAAATTTGAGCGAGTTCTTGAATTAACTAAGCTAACGTCTATTAATATAGAACAGGGGCTCCCAAAGTGGTCCAGGTTAGTATTCTTTGATCTGTGTCCAGGTGGACCCCAAGGGGTCCACAGGAGACTCGACGGGGGTCTACGTTGGCGTGACAAAAAATGGGGGTGCACAATTCGTAAGTGGGGGTCCATGAAAATGTATCTGGTTTCGATTGTAATGAACGAAAACAGATATTATTTTTTGTGTTATTTTTATAGCCTGGATGACTGATAAATACATGACAGCTTTATTACGCTGCTCCCCGATTATAATTTTATTTTATTAAAATTACCTACACCATTCGCCTCCAAAACTTGTCGACTGCAAGTCTGCAACAGATCGCGAGCGCGCTGTTCCACAAGCGATCAAGTCGAGACTTGCAAAGCAACGCCGCTGTCGCCGCTGCCAAAGAAAACCTTATCAAGTTTAAAGCAGACATCGCGTATTTGACAGATTTGTTCAAAAAAATTAATGATATTAACTTACAATTGCAAGGGTACGGCCTCAATTTAATAAAAAAAAAGGTGTAATTTCCGCTTTTTGGGAAAATTTAAATTAATGATTCACAATATTAGTCGGCGCGAATTTTCCCAGTTTTCAAACTTGTCACAGGTAGAATGCCTTGATGATGATATTCAGACATGTATTCAATATTTGAGTGCCCTGCATGATGATTTCAAAATCAGATTTCAAGATATTCTGACGATGGAAATGCCACCATGGATCATAAATCCATTCGATGAAGTGGAGAACGTGATATTACTACAAGAGGAGCTACTTGAGCTTAGCACTAATGAAGAGCTGAAGGTGAAATTTAAAAAAGGGTATGAAACATTTTGCCTGCAAGTAGAAATACCCGAAAAATATCCTGGACTGTGGAGAATTGCGAGAAAGCTTTTGATAGCGTTTCCCTTATCATACCTTGTCGGAAAAAGTTTTAGGGTCGTTACAAACCTTTCAACAAAAAATAGGAACAGATTGAATATCACAGAACGGGGAGATTTGCGATTATTCCTAACAAAACTGAAGCCAAATATTGATAATTTGCTGTCAATCCATCAAGTACATCCCTCCCATTGAAATTATGACTATTTTGTGATTGTCATTGTACTTAGAAGTTACATTACGTTATTTATGTTTAATTTTAATTACTTACATTACGACTGTTATTATCATATCACTTGAATACATACACCACAAGAAAATATACAATATTTATTTTTATTTCACCACTCCGAATGGGAAGAAGTGAGAATTGATTTGTTGCTTGGGCTGTGATTAAATGTCAAAAAAATAAATTTGGATGGAATCACTATTTTGATTTTTGACATCTACTCTCATTCAATTACATTAGATAATAAAATTAACCAATCAATTCTCACTTTTTTTTCCAAATCTGTTAATTCGTGATTGAAACTCATCCGCAACGAAAATTTCCATAGCTAGATCGTCTACGGACATAGGTAATCTTCACATTTTTTGCCGAATTTTGGGAATATGGTAGAAATGTGGTGTAGGGGGTCTACCAGAACCAGTTAACTTTTGAAAGTGGATAGACCACTACGAAAATAAAGTTTGGGAACCCCTGATATAGAACGATCTTTTTCAAGTCACAAATAGATTTTCAACCAATTAGGTAGGTAGAACCTGATTTACTTCAGAAAATATCGAAAAAGTCGCCGTTATATACCTACTCATTTTACAATCGTAATTTTGATATGGACAATAAACATAAACACACTATCTATTTTCAAGATTTTGAAGCTCTCATTCCAGTTTTCTCGTTTTTTTATGTGTGCCAGTTAATTTTTTTATTTAAAATATAATTAATTCAACTGAAATTATTTATTTGACGTATAATTTGCTTTCGGTATTATTTCAATGAATGAGTATGAGCATAAATTTGAGTTACCGTGCGATGAAAAATCCGAGCCCTAGTTATAAAGTCAGGGGTCAGCTTAAATTCAGGTCAGAGCTGAAGCTAGCTTGACTGATTAATTGATTATGCTAGTCAATAGTAATCTAACTTTAATAAAAAAAACCGCCTTCAATAAAACTAAAAACCAAGCAATAATGTGAGATTACGTATCCAATCATAAGATGAAATTTAAACATACGATTTCATTACACAAAAACGAAATACGTTTTTTAATAATTAGCTACCCTACAAATATAGCGACGATATTATATTATATCCTTCAGCATTCTGAATTTTGTCAAGGTTGGATTGGATCAGATTAATATTAACATTTTAGTTTTTTTAAGCGGTTTATTCATTTAAAATTATTTTTATATCACTTCAGTGAATCATTGCTAAAGTGCATCTCATGACAATTCCAATAAGCCGAAACATGGCTAAGCTACGCTATTTTATAGATTCGTCATGTCTGTCCGTCCGTCCGTCCGTATGTCACAGCCGATTTACTCGGAGACTATGAGCACTACAATTACGAAGTTTGGTAGGAAGGTGTATTCAATGAACCGCTATAGAAATATGATGTGAAATTACGAAAAAAATATTAAACTGGGGGGCACCCCATACATGTAACAAGTGGGTCAAACATTTTTTTTCAATGCACATAGGCGTGTAGGATATCTACGGATAGGCGTTCAAAAATGACAGCGAGGATTCTACAAAACTTTTCCATTTACGTCAACCATTGGTGAGATATTAGCTGTCAAAGTAGTAAAAAGTGTGTCCCTCTCCACCCCTCATAATTTCCAAACTATGAAGTTGAAAATTCTGAAAAAAATCAAGATGATCTACTTACTAGTAAACACTTTCAACGATTTTTGGTTTGAACAAGATAGGTTGAACGGTCTTGCCCAACCCTAAGGGCATAAGTACCGTGACTACCGTGAGATCCCTATGAGGATACGACCTTTTTAGGGTTCCGTAGTCAACTAGGAACCCTTATAGTTTCGCCATGTCTGTCCGTCCGTCCGTCCGCGGATAATCTCAGTGACCGTTAGCACTAGAAAGCTGAAATTTGGTACTAATATGTATATCAATTACGCCGACAAAGTGGTAAAATAAAAAGTGGAAAAAAATATTTTATTAGGGTACCTCCCCTATACGTAAAGTGGGGAGTGATTTTTTTTTTCATTTTAACCCTAACGTGTGATATATTGTTAGATAGGTATTTAAAAATAAATAGGGGTTTACTAAAATCATTTTTTGATAATGTTAATATTTTCGGAAATAATCGCTCCAGAAGTAAAAAAAAATGTGTCCCCCCCCCTCTAACTTTTGAACCATAAGTTTTAAAAATATGAAAAAAATCTCAAAAGTAGAACTTTATAAAAACTTTATAGGAAAATTATTTTGAACTTGATAGGTTGAATAGTTTTTGAAAAAATTACAAAAATAATTTCTGAACTAAGTTTGTAATTTAACCGTATAAACAGGTGTTTATTGTACCTGTCATTTCTACAAAATCACAATGAAATGACGTGCTTTTTAGGGTTTTGTGTTTCTGTACTTAATATGTCAACTTAATGTGACGGACGGAAAACTACGGAACCCTACACTGAGCGTGGCCCGACACGCTCTTGGCCGGTTTTTTGATTCATTGTATACTGGTTTTAAATGTAAATTAGGAGCTGTCGGTACGGAACTCTTCTTTGTGCGTGATCCGACACGCACTTGGCCGGCCTTATTCTTAATTCCGTGTTTTCGCGAAAACGCGGATCATATCAGTAGGTTTGCGTAAGGAACATTAGCGAAATGGCGCAAAACCGCTAATTTTTCAAGAATTTAGTACAGTTTACGTATTTTGCTATCCTACGCCATTGGATATACTAACCTACTCAATGCTAATAATACGCACCAAAGCGTGTTTTCTTTTTCATGGAAGCCAGAGTTCTGTAAAGCTAGCAGTAGATGGCGTGGTAGGTATCTATTTTCCCTATTCTATAATCGTTCCGCCGCATTGCAGCTATTTTTTGTGTAGGCGTGCCTAATCAAGATTTTGATCGGAATTGTATCGCAGTGGGTGGGTACAGTCAGCAACACTAGAAGCTACCGCTTCAAGGCGTCAAATTAATCTAATCAGGTCTGTGATTCTGATTACAAGCCAATAAGAGATTGTGAATCATCCATACTAATCCATACTAGTACTAGTATACTAGTACTAGTATAATATTACAAATACGAAAGTCACCCGTCTGTCTGTCTGTCTGTTACCTCTTCACGCTTAAACCGCTTAACCGATTTGGATGAAATTTGGTATAGAGATAGTTTGAGTCCCGGGAAAGGACATATGATAGTTTTTATTCCGGAAATCGTTCCTTAGGGGGTGAAAAGAGGGCAAAAATTTGTATAGGCGCCTACTAGAAATTGAATAGCAATTATTTCTATAACATCGTTTGCTAAGAGTGTACACCCGCTAAATCCATTTCTTAACATTTTTTCATTTTACCCACCATTATGTATGTAGCAAAAAAAGATGCATCGCCTGAGAAAAACAGCTACTGCCAGTTATTTTACCAAATTGCTTAAATCACATGATGAGTAAAACGAGTTTAAAAGTTATCGGCTAACTCCAATATACCCGCCATTTTCGTAAGAATTTTGATCGCTTAGATGTGTGTTCTCTCAAAAGATAACTGTGCATCATGTTATTGGTGTAAACAAAGAAGTATAATATCGCAAAGGTATGAACTATTATTGTTTTTTATGAATATTTCGTGGCTTTGAGCTGTAAATCCAATAAAATCACTGTTTTGGGGTTAGGTTAACTTCTTATCAAAATTAATTGGAGTTTTTATTCTTAGGTACTATCGCGATAAACGTACTTGGCAGGTATTTTTCATATGCTCATAATTTAAAAAAAACGACTTCAATGGGGGAGGCCGGTCAGAATAAAATGAAAATGGCTATAAGTATGTTTATAATAGCCCAGCCCGCGCCGCGCCGGCGTCGCCGGCTCCCGTTACCTCTTGTTCCCTTCAGGACCCGAGGAACGAATGCGAAACGGCGCGGCAGTGGAACTTTGCGAAAGCGGATTTTAATGTAATGTATTCATTACTGACTGCTATTGATTGGAATCCGTTGTATAGTTTATGTGACCCAGAGGAAGCAGTGAACTATTTTTATAACATTTTAAATAGTGTGATAGATGACTGTGCCCCTAAAAAGCGTCCAAAAGCATCGAATGTTAGGTATAGCTATCCTAAATGGTATACGAAAGATATCATTAAAAATATACAATTAAAGGCAAAACGTCACAAACTGTTTAAAGTGAGCGGATTGTGTAACGATTACGTAGCCTTTTCGGAGTGCAGGGCCAAAGTCAAACAAATGATAAATGAGGCGCACGATCAGTATCAAGAGCGTATACAGAGAGAACTGACTAAGGACCCAAAATCTTTCTGGACCTACGTCAGATCCAAGCGAGGGGCGGTGAATCGAAGGAAAATAACAAAAAACGGAAACAGTTTATCGGATTCGGCATGTGCAAAGGAATTCGCCGAGTATTTTCATTCGGTTTACGGGAGCTCGACGGCGGAACTGGACGTGGAGGCGGCGGTTCGCAGCGGCGGCGCCGGCGCCGCGCGCGTGGCGTTGCCGCGGCTGGCACTGCGCGACGTGCGCGCCGCTCTCGCTGCGCTCAAGCCGAAGCGCTCAGCGGGCCCGGACGGTATTCCTGCTTTCATTGTGAAAGATTGTAGCAGTCTCTTGGCGGAACCGCTTCTGCATTTATTTAACTTGTGTTTGGGGACTTCATATTTTCCGGAACGGTGGAAAACTACAAGGGTGATACCGATACCTAAAGGCGATGCCGGGTCGGAGATAAAGGGATTTAGACCGATCGCGATTCTATCCACGCCAGCGAAGGTATTTGAATCGGCAGTGCAGCGCAGCATCCAGGCGCAGGTGTCGGCCAGACTGTCCGACGCGCAGCACGGGTTCCGACAGGCGCGCAGCACGACGAGCAATCTGCTTAACGCCATGGCATATGTAGTCCCTCATGTAGACGCTGGAGTGCAAGTTGACGTCGCTTACTTTGACTTCAAAAAAGCATTCGATTTGGTGGATAATGACGTCTTGTTGGCAAAGATGGCGGCGGTTGGTTGTACTCCTCAAATGCTACAGTTTTTTAGTAGCTACATGAGGGATCGACAGCAATACGTTGAGTATGCAAATTGCAAGTCTCGGCCGTATTTCACGAGGACCGGGGTAAGCCAAGGAAGTAACTTGGGGCCGTTAGAATTTTTAATAATGATTAACGACCTGCCAGAAGTAGTTAAGGATTTAACAACATTACAACAAATTTACTAGGTATTTAGTACTGGAAGCTATACGGAGTCTACCCGTTCTATCCACTGATGTACCCTACGTCCTTCGTCATAGGCATGGTAGGCTATAATAAATTAGAAACGCGTAGGGATCTGACATTGGCATGCTACCTAGTCAGAGTTATGCGTGGTAATATCTGCAACCCAGGTATACGAGTATTGCAGCAGTTAAGTTTTAATGTGCCAGACGGGTACGCGGGGCGGCGGCGGCGGCCGCGGTTGCTGGCGGAGCCGAATGGCAGAACCAACTTGCTTCGTAAAGCGCCTCTTAGCCGTGCCGTACACACGCTTAATCTAGTTGCTGACCAAACTGACCTTTTTTATTGTACTATGTCCGAGTTTGTGAATGTATGTTTATGTATAGTATCCAGTTACTGTAATTAATTAGTTTTTATTCAAATCATATTTAAGGCACTATTGCATTAGGGTAAACCTGTAATAATAGTTGCTGTTAATTATAAATAAATAAATAAATAAATAAATAAATAATGGTAGAAGACTAAGTACCCTCAATTCCTCATGGAATCCTCCATCAGAACTCAAGCTTGACAAAAATGTGTCTTGAAAACCTAGCTTGCTTGACAAACAAAACGAAGAGAACAAATCGCTAAACGTGAACTACGCGTCGTTGAAGAGTTCCGTTCTGATCATCATCAGCAGTTCCACTTCATCAAATGTCACGTTTTTGAATGAAAATGCTTGATTAGTTCATGAAAATACTAAAATCACTATTTGTGTGCCTTTCACATTTGAGGAGTTCCCTCGATTCCTAATGGATCCTATCATCAGCCCTCGAGCATGACAAAAAGTAATCGTGAAAATAGAACTTGCTTAACAAACACAACTAAAAGGACAAATCGCCAAACATAATCTTTTCGTCGTTGAAGAGTTCTGTTCTGATCATCATCAGCAGTTTCACTTCATCAAATGTCACATTTTTGTATGATAATTCGCGATTTGTTGATAAAAACACAAAAATCACTATATGTTTGCCTTTAATATTTGAGGAGTTCCCTAAATTCCTCATGGATCCCATCATCAGAACTGTGTTTTGACAAACACGGGACCAACTTGGACATATATACTTGCTATCAAAAAAAAATTTCAAAGTCGGTTAAGAAATGACGGAGTTATGGAGTAACAAACATTAAAAAAATAATAAGAAAAAAAAACCGACTTCAATGGGGGAGGCCGGTGAAAGATTATGATACTTAGATGGTGCACTCTTAGATTCCATACAATAAAATAATAATGGCTATACGTATGTTTATAATGGTAGAAGACTCAGTACGCTCAATTCCTCATGGAATCCTCCATCACAACTTAAGCTTGACAAAAATGTGTCTTGAAAAACCTAGCTTGCTTGACAAACATAACAAAGAGAACAAATCGCCAAACGTGAATTACGCGTCGTTGAAGAGTTCCGATCTGATCATCATCAGCAGTTCCACTTCATCAAATGTCACTTTTTTGAATGAAAATGCTTGATTACTTCTTGAAAATACTAAAATCACTATTTGTGTGCCTTTCACATTTGAGGAGTTCCCTCGATTCCTAATAATTCCCATCATCAGAACTCTAGCATGACAAAAATTAATCGTGAAAATAGAACTTGCTTAACAAACACAACTAAACTGACAAATCGCCAAACAAATAAAAAACCGAATTTGTAACCTATTTTGAAATCTTGAAGTCGGTTAAAAAAACATACAACCGAATCGATAACCTCCTCTTTTGAAATCTTGAAGTCGGTTAAAAAGACTTTGTAACAGTGTCTCAAGACGAGTCTTTTACTGTGTGTTGCCAGTGACAGGGGGGCGACACGGCCTATCGGTGTGAGTCACGGATCTATACCTAAACCGGATTGAGTACAAACTTTTATGAGCCAATCAAAATTGAACCATATTCCGGCGTGATACAGTTCATATCCTGTTATGACAGACAGACTAGGGAAAGCGGTCCGAGCGAGAGCAACCAACCAGAGGGCGGTGTCCCACTCGCACAGGTTGCCAATGTAAAAAAAATATGTTGCGGTAATTTAGAATACTGAAAATAAGTACTTGCTTATACTAACTAGTACTGTATGTTTATTTGGGATAATTTACATTTGACTTCATTTGTAATTGTATAAAATATTAACATTATTAACTGACTAAAACCTAGTATTGCAATAAATATAGTAGTATTTTTCGAATATTGATTGGTATCCCCAACGTTAATGGTGTCAAATTTGAAACTATGAAAATATGCGGCTAATGAAATCAGTTGAAAATGGTGAAAACGTGTTGTGTAAAGGGCTGTAAAAGTGTAAGTTTTATTAATTGTGGAATATCATTTCACAGGTAAGGAACAATTTGTTATATTTTACGATAAAACGGCAAGACAAATGTCAAACTTATTAGGGTGTCTATGACTTGGGCTGTTTTTGCAGAAATATTCGTTAGTACGTGTTTAGTGACAAAACCTTTTCTCAAGGTCAGTTGAAATTCAATCTTTTAACACTTTTCTTATTAGTACGAGCTTTTGTTTAACTTTGTTGTCGTTCCAATTTTTTTACCATTTTTCAGCTACTTGCCGGTATCCAATTGAGCTGAAATTTAGCATAGGTACTTATGTACACGTTCGGTAACAATGCAATATTATTATTATATTGCATTGTTACCTACCGCACTCGTGTATCATGGCACCACCGTGCTGATCTGATGTTGGGAAATTGACTTAAATGTTAATTTTGCTTGAAGAAGCGAGTAATTTATACCCTAATACATCTATAACCACGGAAGACCATCACGAAATTCAAATTATAAAGGCTATTGCCTCGTCTTTTTTCAATTTACGCATGGCTCATCACGGGAAAACACATTTGTTAAGAGATTTGGGAAATAAAGTAGGGCTTAGGCAAAAATTACACAAAACTATATTGTTTAACAATGTATGATACATAAACCTATGATTAACGAAAATAAATATTTCTTTGAAAAAATGCTTATTTTATTTACTACCTAATTTAGTTTAAATTTCATTGTACATAGAACCTATATTAAAAATAATCCTCATATCCACAGATGTACTTGGTCACCCTAATTAAAACGAGATGCAATCCTCAAGTTTGGCTTCTCTGTCGGTCACACTTTTTCGTCACAGTACTCAATCCGGTTTAGGTATAGATCCGTGGTGTGAGTCGAGCGCCGGTGACCTTGTAACGTCACGTCTGTTGCATAGGGTTGGCAATGTAGCTGCCTTGGCAAGAGGAAATAATGTTTATTCAATGATCATGATATTCATCAATCAAACACCGGGAAGCTAGTCAAATTTAATCTGTAAGTTTTGATTACAAACAGACAGACAGATGCACTGAGTCAGGGGAAAACTTACTAAAAGCTCGTAAAATAGGTACCTACAAAACTTCTCATAATATGGAAACTGACTTTTCTTGTGTAAATCTAAGCTTCACATGAATATAATTGTATGCTAAAATAATAACAATAATATAAGAAATATTTTTTTAAACCTCAATCCATAGAAATTATGTGACATGAAATGAAGTCATTCACTGCGACCGCGACACCCGCGTTAAGTATAATTTGAAAGACTCAATTGACATTTCATCTATTTCGCCATTTCATTTTTTTGGTTTATTTATTCCGAAGATGTAGGTACTTCTTAATGTATTGCAAGTCAAAATGCATCCATACTTTTTTGGTTCGTGAGTTGGCGGTCTGAACCCTTATTAGTCTGTGCTCATACCAACCTTTCGTCTTTCTTTAGTCTTTCGAATTAAAAAACGGATTTTAGGTGAAGTCTTAATTCTAAATGTAGGGAAGGACACAACATATAAAATTTTATAACTTATCTGGATCGGTAGGTAGCCTAAAGTAGCTTTTCCCTTTGTGGCTTTTGGTATTACTGTCACAACCGTAGACACAGCAATAAAAAGCTCCAGCCATAGCTATAGTTGATTACATTGAATTAAAAATGATAAATTCTAACGAATTTCAAGTAAAACTACACGCCCGCTACCGGCCGATCGATCTCTGTTGTGAGCGCACGTCACGCGAGCGAATGTTGAAGTGAGCGGCACCCCTACGATTCATCTTGCCGCGGCTAGCTGTCCACACACCGCGCGCACCTCGCGCACCCCCGTTCACGTCCGGACACGCACACACGGGTTTACAGCACACATGCTTCGGTGTCGCTTCTTGTTACGTTAGTATATATCTTCTTTGCCAGTGATGACATAATGGGCACTGAAACGTAGTTGCTTACTATGAGCCTCAAGCCAAAAGACTTTTAGACTTGAAGTCACCAAAAAAGCAATGGAGAGGGCTATGCTGGGAGTATCTCAGCGTGATCGCATCAGAAATCCGAAGTAGAACCCAATTATCTGACATAGCCCTCCGAATCGCTAAACTTAAGTGGCAGTGGGCGGGGCACATTGCACGTAGAACCGATGGCCGCTAGGGCGCTCGAGTGGCGACCACTTACCGGAAGGCGCAGCGTGGGTAGGCCCCACACAAGATAGCCTGATGACCTGGTGAAAGTCGCTGTAGTCCGCTGGATGCGGATGGCGCAGGACCGGGCATTGTGGCACTCTGTGAGGGAGGCCTACGTCCAGCAGTGAATGTCCTTCGGCTGATATGATGATGATGAATATTTTCGCACAACAACCAATATATATATATATATATATATATATATATATATTAATTTATTTATTTCAGAAGATTTCATTTAGTTTTTTTGTATATTAAGTACATACCTTTTGATTTACATGAAGATCTATTTACTTTATTTTCTCGATACACTGCTTGTAGAAGTTTGGGTTTTTAGCCCAATAAAAATGGTCTCCAATATGCACTATATACTTTTAATGATATATATAGATGACACTGTACAATATTATAGAGATATAAGCGGAAAGAAAATATATTGACAGAGGTAACGTGCGTCCGGTGCAACTCGCAATAGGATCTCTGCGCTCCGACGGCCGTCCCTGCCCCGCGCGACCCTCACCCCGCGCCGCGCTCGGCTCTCGTCGGTAACATCCTCCACCCCAGTGCTGCCTAGCAGCACTCACCATCCATGGGTATTCGAGCGATGCGTGCGGCCGAGCGCATGAGTACACCATTCTTGGTTTTCACTCTGACGGCTCTGACTCGGCCGTCTTTGCCTGGCAACACTTGTTCCACTAAACCCTTTGGCCAGGTACATCGAGGTCCATCTGGGTCCACGATTAGGACAAGGTCACCCACTTGCAAGGGCCTCTCTTCTTGTGTCCATTTTTTACGTGGTAACAGGTCGGGGAGGATTTCTTTCACCCACCTTTTCCAATATAAGTCGGCTAGTCGCTGGGCGATTCTCCACTGCTTTTTTAAGTAAAAGTCAGTATCGTTGTAAGCACCGAGATGGGGTAAGACTGAAGAGGATCCCAAGAGGAAATGATTTGGTGTCAAAGCTTCTGTACTGCCTGGTTCCACAGAGACATGCGTCAGCGGCCTGCTATTTACGATGCTCTCAACCTCACTCAATAGTGTGAGCAGTGTCTCCTCTCGAGGGGCTCGTTCTTTCAGCACGACCTTCAAACATCCTTTGACAGTCCTGATAGGCCTTTCCCATGCGCCAGCCCAGTGCGGACTTCCAGGTGGAATAAATATCCATTTGGTACCGTAGTTCAAGGACTCCCGCTTGAGGTACTCCTGGTCCAATTTCTCAATCGATTTCCTTAATTCAGCGTCAGCGCCACGTAGATTGGTCCCATTGTCTGAATAGAGATATTGGGGCCAGCCACGACGTGCCCCCATTCGCCGGAGGGCCATTATGAATGAGTCAGAGGTGAGTTTACAAGTTCTATGTGCACTGCCCTCACAGTTAGACAAGTAAAAAGAACTCCATATCTCTTCTGTCTTCCTCTTCCCACAGTGACTTCTAGAGGTCCGAATA
Organism: Notocelia uddmanniana; assembly: GCA_905163555.1. Classification (NCBI taxonomy): domain Eukaryota; kingdom Metazoa; phylum Arthropoda; class Insecta; order Lepidoptera; family Tortricidae; genus Notocelia; species Notocelia uddmanniana. The sequence continues at coordinate 51,687,865 of LR991052.1, forward strand.
GATCCGCTCCGGTGTAGGTGAAGGCACGCTGATGATGAGCAACTCGGGCTTGAGGTAAGTCTCCCATGCGTGGAATTTCTTGTTTACATTTTCGTATTCTACATAGCATGCACTTTGAAGTCACATTTTTAACTGTAGGTCTTAATCTTAATATCCAATGCCTTTGTTTCAGATTATTAACGACCGTTTCCTGGTTCCCGTGCGCCGCGAGAACGTGCTGATGCTTCACTAGGAGTCGTGCTACGTATTCTCGCCCGTCCAAGATTGTAGGTCTTTTTATTTCAGGTCCAACATCAGCAGCGGCGTCGATGCGGCCACCGAGGCGTAAGACTTCATTTTCATCGAGGTACGGCGATAAGGTAAGTAATTTACTCGATTTAGGTAAGTATAATCCATTTTTAAGTTTCATGATTTCGTCCGGAAATGACTGTGATTGAGAGTATTTTATAAGTAGCCTTTCAGCGCTCTCCATCACAATGCCGTCGTCTTCACTTATATGTTTACATTTGTTTATAAATTTCAGCACTATATACGTAGCCCTGAGTAGTCGTAACCACGAAGAAAATCTTGTCGGCTCAGGAATAGGTAAGTTTCCATTATTGCATGGCGTAATTGTCATTATACATTCCAAATCCTCTTTGTTTACTTCAGGGTTTAATATATCATGCGGCCACTCGTTCTCACTTTTTTGTAAAAATGCAGGGCCCCGGATCCACTCGGGAGGCAAAACAGAGCGCTCATATGATTCTCGGGTGGCTATATCGGCTACATTTAGTTGTGTAGGTATGTACCTCCACTCGCTCATTTTTGTAAGTTCGTCTATTTCGCCCAGCCGATGCGCGACATAAGCTTTATAGGTACGCGCGCTATTTCTTATCCAGTGTAGCACTGTCGTGGAATCACTCCAAAAGATACGACGTTCCGGTTTTATTCTGTGTTCCTTAGTTATTGTTTCAGCTAATCTAGCGGCTAAGACTGCAGCAGCTAGTTCGAGGCGAGGCACCGTCGTTGATTTCAGCGTTGCGACGCGACATTTACTAGCGATAAACGTCTGATGCACTGTGTTGTTTTGTTGCCAACGCCAATATGCCACTGCACAAATAATCTTCGTAGATGCATCACAAAATAAATGAAGTTGCAGATTTTTATAACCATTCCTAGGTAGAACCGGTTTCGGCGCATGCGGGAGCGCATCATTCTCACCCGGCGTGCTGTTATCAACATCTAGTTGCGTCCCGCTCGCGCTCGCGGTATCTGTGCATGTGTTGCTCGCACTTGCAGCGGCGTGATAATAATATTTAGGTAGACGTACTTCGCGCATTGATTGTAATTGTCTAATCCATTTTAACCATTTCTCGTAAATAATGTCCGGTACAGGTTCGTCCCAATTTATCTGAAGTTGCCAAGCTTGCTGAATAATTAGTTTGCCATTTATTGTGAAAGGCGATAAATATCCATAAACGTCAAAGATAGACATAATGACTCGTAATATGTCCCTCTTTGTGGGCCTTTCTTTCCCGTTAATTATATTTTCAGATAACTTCTTCAGCGAAACATCGAATCCGAGCGTGTCGTCATTGGGATTCCATAACAAACCAAGTGTTCGTTCGCCCTCGTATTGTTGTCCGACTTTGAACCTTACTGCGCTACTACCGAGAGTCTCTTTTGGAATGCTGTTGATGACTGTTTGGCTGTTACTATTCCAATTGCGTATATAAAAAGTTCCCTGCGAATGGATGTAGGTGACGTCACGGACTAGTTTCATTGCAGTTTTTTCATCAGGTAAGCTGTCGATATAGTCATCTACGTAATGCTGTGTGTATATAGCGTTAGCCGCCTCTGGTATTGTACTTTCGAATCGTCGCACGTTCTTATTTTTGATAAACTGTGCGATGAACGGTGAGCAATTAGCACCAAATATGAGTGACGTCATCAGGTAGGTATCTATAGGATCTTCAGGCTTGTCTCTGTAAAGAAAGCGTAGGGCGTGCTGATCTTCGGGTTTAATTTTAACTCTGAGAAACATGTCTTTGATATCTCCGGAGATCGCAACTTTATTTTCACGGAATCGCCACATTATTCCTATTAGCGACATAAGTAGGTCAGGGCCTTTGTATAGGTAATCGTTCAGAGATAACCCTTGTGATGCAGCAGCTGCATCAAAAACTAGACGAAGAGATTTCTTGTTCAAATTATTTATTCCAAAGCTAGGTAAATACCATGTTCTAGACGTGACAGCTGGATTCTCCAACTTCTCCGCATAGTCATTCTCCAACAAATGTTGTATGCGTTCTTTATACCTTCGTGCATACTCTTCACTCTTTTTCATTTTTAGTTCAACTCCTTTCAGTCTTGACAGTGCGTTTGGAAGGGAGTCAACGGTGACACAATGAAGATCTTTCCAAGGTAGGCCGACTTGCCATTTGCCATCAATAAGTTCAGAGGTTTTTTTCAGGTGCTCCTGGGCCCGTACGTCCTCCGAGTTCTGCCTAGGTTTAGCAGATACGCCCATGGAATCGATGGAGAAAGATCGGCGTATATCTTCATGAAGTTCACGTAAAAGTTGATTATTTTCCACTATTGTATCTTGCTCTTCGCTATTATAAACATGTAATGACGTGTGTATATCCGTTTGTGCCATTACAGATGCCGGCGCTCTTCCATGCAGACACCAGCCCAGCGGCGAGCGAGTAGCGCAGGGTTCGTTCTGGCCACCCCGCACCACTTCCAGAGGTACAAGTAAGTGGTAGTTATCTTGCCCAATAAGTATTTCAGGTTTCAGTTTTTCAGTGCACAGTTTCTTTCTTATAGGTTCCAGGTACTTATATTTCTCGCATTTAACGACATCGAGGTTTTGTGCAGGTAAGTTAAGATTGTCCACACTGCGCGCGTTTAATGTAAATATTGTCCCTTCTATATTAGATAACGTGCAATCGATCAGCTGAGTTTCACAAACCAGTTCCGTACGGTCCCAAGCGCCACGGACTCGTAAACACTCTCGGCGCCCGCGCAGCCCGGCCCGGTCGGCGAGATTTGCACTAATTAATGAAACACTCGATCCGTCGTCAAGTAGGCATGTTGTGTTTATTTTACCGTTAGGTCCATGAATTACTATTGGCACAACTTTTAAGAGTACTTCGCACTGATTAATGTTTATATGCGTTACAGTTTCGGTTTGCGCACCATTGTCCGTCACATCCACTATGTCACAGTGAGTTTGGCGTGAACTTTGACCCGGTAGGTAGTGTAATAACCGGTGGTGGGATTGACCGCACCCTTCCACGTCGCACACGGCGGCTGCACACGATTGTCTATCATGGTGCGATAACAAACACTTGTAACATAAACCGAATCGTTTCACATATTGCCATCGGTCCTTACGTAGTGATTTTTTAAACTTTTGCACTCTGGTAAATTATGTTTCCCTATGCGGCAAAAACGACATTTATCACTGTTACTCGTATGTCCACTTTGCACTAAAATAGTTTGCGGTTTATAGTCACTGTTTTCATAGTTCCTACGTTTATAGTCCGAACGTACTTGCATAAGAGATGCACTGCAGGTTGACACTTTCACAGCTTCTTCGTGAAGAAAGTTGGCGAGAATGTCCAGTTTAGGTATTGTTCCCTCTTTAATTTGCGTGTAACTATAATCTGTCCATTTAGGTAGTAGCACCGTAGGTAACTTGGACAACACAGTAGCGACTATGTTCACTTCTTGCAGGTACTCTCCGCGACCCAGTGCCCTAACAGCTGTGACATAGTTTTTTATCTTGACGGAAAACGGCACTATTTCCTTATGGTATTCCGGTGGCAGAGGGTGTAGCTTTTTAATTTCCATTAGCATGCGCGATATTATTAATTCCGGATTTCCATATTGTAACTCCAGCGTTGACATTAGAGTTTCGGGTGACGTACCACTCATAAGCAGAGCGTTGACGGAATCTCTGGCGGGTCCACGTAGACACTTTCTTAATCGCCACATATTTTCGATATCGCTAAAACTACACACTCTTGTAGATTCTTCGAAAGCTTGCTTGAACTGCAGCCATTCCATTGGTTCGCCGAAGAACAGAGGCAGTTCTCTCGGCGTGCTGATGCGGCTTAACAGCGCAGCGGTTTGGTTGTTATTGGATGCAGAGGCGGTGGCTAATTCCTTCAGTGCGCTGGCCAACTCCTGAACTGGCACTTCGGTGCCGGCAACTACGGCTGCCGACTGACACAGCAGGCCCTGATTATTTCCATTCTGGGGGGCTTGCTGAGTCTCCAGCTCCAGCTGACTGCGCTCGACCCACCTGGCAACATCACTTTTAACAGATTGTTGATCCTCTTCTGTATGTGGTGGACTGTATTCTTCATTTTCCAACTCGGCGAGATCTACCTGTAGTTTTTTGTCTATCAGGTCCATTTGGATGCGAGCTTTTGCTTCAGCTGCTTCCAGCTCTAGCTTCTTCCTTCGTGCCATTATAGAAGACGTAGTCGACTTTTTCGATACGGGATTGCTGCTTTTACGCGAACAATTACTTTGCGGTTGAACAATTTTCCTTTGTTCTGATTTTATTTGACTACCCGTTTCTAAAATAATAGTCTTATCGGCCTGTTTCGAATTCGTCGGTTCATCTTCTTTTGCAGGCGTATTTAGCGGACGATTTAGAAGCTGTTTCTGTTCTTCTTCTCTTCTTTCCTTCTCACGTTTAGCAGTACTACGTGTGTTGACCATCTTCGGCGTATGGAACATGCCACGATCGATCCGGCTCGAAGACCACTTTGTAGAAGTTTGGGTTTTTAGCCCAATAAAAATGGTCTCCAATATGCACTATATACTTTTAATGATATATATAGATGACACTGTACAATATTATAGAGATATAAGCGGAAAGAAAATATATTGACAGAGGTAACGTGCGTCCGGTGCAACTCGCAATAGGATCTCTGCGCTCCGACGGCCGTCCCTGCCCCGCGCGACCCTCACCCCGCGCCGCGCTCGGCTCTCGTCGGTAACACTGCTCAATCCATAATTTAAAACGTTACTTGATTGCGAAATACAGTTAAGTTACAAAAGTTATGTAAAAATAGATAACCAAAAGGCTTTACCTCTCTTTTATTTTGGAATAAGGGGGAAAAAATAACCCAATGATATATTCCCCGTTTTTCGGGGTTTAATATTTAAATTTAAATCATGTTTTTTGCCTCTCCTGTTAATATGACGGTAGCAGGTTTACACTATTAGCTGACGATATACTCGTATCAAGAGTTACACGCGGACGGAGTCGCGGGAAAAAGCTAGCACCAAATAAGTCCCAATTATAAAAACATTAAAAACAATAAGGTCTGTTTTCGCTTCTGGTTTGGCCGGATGGCAATCGTGAGCGGCAAAACAAGCGGCCGTGCCAATATTTTGGATTAGGTGACAGAGCAAACCCCGGGTTCCTTCGAGTAGGTATAAGTATTTAACTTTAGGTGGATAGCGCATAAGAAACATATAAACACAAATTCACTAAAATTTATTTAATACTTTAATAAATTATATAACAAAGACTCCTACGTAATAATTCGCAAATTTATATTTAACAATTTATTTACAATTCAATGCTGAAACTCACTTTTTACAAGCTTTTTATTTACCTTCACTTCAAGCCTCTATAACCTCATGTAAATAGAGTTTATTTAAATTGAATAATTGGGTACAAAATATATATGGACAGCTACGATCAATAATAAAAAGTAAAATCAGTGGATGTGTAGCAGGGCGGCACCGTCATCGAATCCCAGCCATTTTGGTCAAGTCATACGACCAACCTATGATGAACTGTCAATGTCATTGCGTACCACAGATCCAAGCAGGTGTTTTTTTTTAAATATTCGACGGACTTAGTAATGTCTTAGTAGTCCGATACGGGGCAGACGCGAGGTGATATAATATGTTTATATTTTTTTTTTAAATATGGCGCAACCGAAAATTCTGAAACTTTTTTCTGTTCATGGCGAGGGTTATTCCTACCATTAGAAAAATAATCAAGGACTTTTAAAATTTTCAGTCATTCCCCATTGAGCTACAGACGATATGGTTAAAAAAATAGAAAATTTCGTGCTAGCCGACCGCCGAATTAAACTTCGAGAAATCGTTGATGCTGTAAACGTTTCAATTGAGCGAGTACAAAACATATATCGGCGAGGTTGGTGCCGCGTTTACTCACGGAGGAGCAAAAACGGATCCGACTGACTACTTCGGAGCAGTGCTTAGCAGTGTTCAAACGTAACCCGAAGGAGTTTTTGCGTCGTTTTGTGACCGTAGACGAAACGTGGGTTCTCCACTATACCCCGGAAATTAAAGAGCAGTCAAAGCAGTGGATTTAACCGGGTGAACCTGCTCCAATAAAAGCAAAAACCGTCCCATCGGCTGGAAAGGTCATGGCCACCGTTTTCTGGGATTCGCAGGGTATTATACATATTGACTACTTAGAAAAGGGAAGAATGATAAGTATGATAACAGGGCAGTACTATGCCAATTTATTGGATGAATTTGAAGCTGTGCTGAAGGAAAAACGACCCCATTTAAAGAAGAAAAAAGTACTGTTTCATCACGATAATGCCCCAGCTCATTCGTCCAGAGTCGTGATGGCCAAAATTACACAATTACGATACGAACTATTGCCTCACCCCTATATTCTCCAGATTTGGCCCCATGCGATTTCTTTTTGTTACTTTAGATCAAATGTTGTTATGGCAAATGGCAACGCTTATCCGAATTATGAGCCATCCCAGTACGGTACTCAAGGATCTCAGCCTCTATGACCTCTATCCTATCAACCGTTTGTTACAATTGTCACCTGCCTAGCAAGCACGATAGCTTGTTCAGTCACTTTTTATGGCCGAAATATAGGTACTAAAACGTCACATAGACGTAACGGTATTGGCTATGTGCGAAGTAGGTGGTGGGGGTAAGCTAGGCGATCGTAGCGCACACCATGGCAGAAATGTGTACTTACCGGGGACCACTGTCAAATTAACTTTCACGTTTTCTATTGGTTTCTTAACGGTTTCCTACGATTCGTTTCGTTTGTATGTATTTATTTATTCTCTTATTTATTTCAGTAAAATTTCCAATACGGGGTCTTTCTTTACTAAAGTAAATAAAATATTCATGTGTCATTATTTGACATCTCTGAGTTTTAACATTCTCTCGGGACCTTTGACTTTGACGTTTCAGACGTGTACATAGCCAATACGCCCTTTGAACGCCATCATATTTGAATGAAGTGATCACTCAGACGCCAATGTATCAAAAATTGATGTAACGTTTCCAATAAAAACCATTCATAATTGATTTTTTTCATGATCAAAGTACACCTTCACTACGACCTTTTTAGTGGTTGTTGGCGTGGTGGGCACGACACACGACCACTTTATAGGCTCTTGGCATACAAAGGGTTAAGGTATCTTGTTAGAGAGGCTGAAAATGGCAATATTCATCAAATTTAAACAAGTGTAAATGATTTTAGCGTGTTATTCTGTTTAGCTAATTCTGCTGCTGACTGTACAATACTTCGATTAATGTTGCCAGTGAGACAAAAAAGCGCCTGCTTTTTGATGCTGTATCTGTGAGAAACGGTTAATTCTGAATTCTAATAAAATAAGATTCTCTATTTTCATTAATCAGTTCCTTATTCTGTGACTACTTATAGTGGCCTCAAATATGAGTAGCACTGAATATTTTAACTAAATTTACCCGATTACAGATAAGAGGTTTCTGAAGAGCGCGCAGAGTTTTAACAGGGTACACCGGGTTGGGCAAGTGCGGCCATTAGGAACAGTTGTGACGTCATCGGTAATAAGTAGTTGTTCGGGCACAGGGTTGTACGAAATATCTTTCTTTGTTTTGACATGGGATTAGCGTAATTCCTATATTATTCTTTCGAATAGATAGATGTAAAAATACGTGTCTAAGTAAATTAAAGAAAAAAAAACCGGCCAAGTGCTAGTCAGACTCACGCACCGAGTGTTCCGTACAACTAAAAAACGAATGTGATTTAGCAATATATTGGTAGTTTTTGGTAAAATATACGTAATAATAAACATTATTACTAAATTTTAAGTCCATAGGTCAATGGGAAGTTAAAATATTCTACGGAACAAAATGTGTGACAAGCGACAGACGGACACGCGAGTGACAGCAATAGGCTCCATTTCTTCCACATCCTGAACATTCATGATCTGCATAATATATTCAAGAAAGAGTTGTTTAATTTTCTATTTAAGAAGGCATATTATGCTATAAAAAGTATTTAAATAATGAACTATGCACATAATAATAATAATGTGATATAATAATTTAAATGATCTGACTTTTTTATTGTTTAAGATTGCATGCTGCATCCTATGATAATTGTAGCAAATTGTATGCCTTATGATCAGAGAGCGAAACTTTGGTGCCGGTGACAGACGTATGACGTCAAGCTACATACAGAGTGTTTTTATCTAGATTATTGAAGATTTTGATGATGCTAGTTTGACTCACAATAATATTTGTTCTAGTTGCATTTACAGGCATTATGATCAGTACAACGACAAATTTTATAACCGGTGGGAGATGCGAGAGTTACATTGTTCAGTATGTACTAGGTATGTATGTATTTAAAATAAGAAGATAAAATATTATTTTTGAATTTTAAGCGTTCTGCATATTTTTGACAACCCACGAAATTTTAATTTGTTGTTCTACATTTATCCGCGGTGTTAATATATTTCTTACAATTACTTACTCAGTAAAATATGTTTTTCTTATTGTCTGTGTAATTATTTTAATATTTACATTGTTTTCAATATAAATAAATAGACACTTTATAAACTATAAAATTTTCATTACCATTATTGCATTGCATATTAATAATCATGGGGGTGTCGCAAAGTCGTTTATATAAAATCACCTATATGTGAATTTGCGTCATAATGATGTCACCGGCACCAAAGTTTCGCTTTGGTTCATATCATTTGAATACTTCAGGTCCGATTACAAAAAAAAAACATGTAAACTTATAATCATTTAAATTGGCCGAGTTGTATAAAATTGAGTTTACTGTACAAGCATTAATATTTAAAATCTAATGACAGTTTTTTTATGAAAACGTATCTTTGCAATGTAGCCAATACAAAGTGATAGAAGAGATATGTTTTTGTAAAAAAGGCGCGGCCCTTACGTCCGTTTGTCTGTTGATAAAACTATAGGTTTGTATTTCTATAAGTCTGAGTTAGCTACGGATAAACGGACGTAGATAAAGAAGCTACGGCTTACTTCGATTACGCAACCTTAAAAAATATCTTAAGGCATACATACCTAATATATACATTAAAGTAGGTAGGTAAGTGCAAAAATATTTGTATTGTCGTATGAAGAGACCAATGCGATGAAAGATATTATTCACATCAATTTCTATTTATAAAAAGTACCTAAGTGTGTTTGGGTATTCAAAGTACAATGTTACTTGATTTGTTCCTGTGTAATTCATAGCTAATATTGCGCACATAGTAATATAGTAAACTCAAGTGGTCAGCAATATTTATGAATTAAAACATCCATAAAAACAATGATGACGGTCGTAACTTGATATAATTCGTCGCGCGAAGTAATTGCCGACCTAACTTCACGTTAAGCGTGTTGCCGCGACGGCGAGGCGTCCCCGACTGAGAACGGGGGAGACCTGCCGACACGTCAATCATTTAGATATTAGCGCGTAGCACAAGTGGCCGCGCACACATCGCCGCGTGTATGTGTGCGTGAGCCGCGGATGTACCTTTTCCTTACCTGGTGTACCCTGGTTTTAAGTTTTAGCCCTTAAAACTATGATGTTATATGAAAAACCCGTAAAAATGTTAAAGCTATCTACAGTCATTTATATTAACCCTTTGAACGTTTTCATATTTGAATGAAGTGATCACTCAGACGCCAAGGTATCAAAACCGATGTAACGTTTAAACCAATAAAAACAATTCATAATAGTTTTTTTCGTGATCAAAGTTCACCTTCACTCCAACATTTTTAGTGATTGTTGGCGTGGTGGGCACGACGACACACGACCACTTTATAGGTTCTTGGCGTTCAAAGGGTTAATAATTCTACATTACTGAAGTTAATTAAAGGTACATCTCTGCATCATTATTTGCTATAATATCTTAGTATGTTCAATATAGGAATCATTCCCTCCCGCACGCCCGCAAAAAATTATTTAAATTTTACAAAAGAACTTTCGCTCGCGTGCTTGCACTTTACTTTCTATGCCCAAGTGGACCTCCACAAAGATTACTTTCCGAGAATAAGCATTATCATTAAAGTTAATAACAATCACTTGTACAAGTTATTTGTGTTATTTATATTATTTCATGCCAATAGTAGCATAGACAACATTTGTCTAGCATAAAAACTCTTTGAAATATTGTCTACATACTTCTTCCACTCATAATTTTGTCTCTCGCAAGAAAAAAAAAAGTCATTTTCCAGATACTGTCAACTTTTTCAATACTCGAAATCCTTATGGATGCGCAATGTGTCAGGGTGAACTTCGCATCTTGTCTCGAGTTCGGTGTAATAGACCCATTTGGATCGAAAAGCTGGGATATGGTCAAAATTATCTTGCGGGACACTAAATAAACAGTTACAAATACAAACTACATAACGTCCTCGTAGCTTATAAGCAAAAAAATAAGCTTGTAAAAAGTGAGAAGGTATAAACTTAACTGTTGGGTATATTCTTGTATTTCAGATTAATGAATATGGTGAATTTATGCTGGACATTGTCTTAGGAATTCTGAGTCAAAATATACGACAGTGACGGTGATGTCGTCTCGGAACATGCGGCTCACGTCGGGCGCCAGGCTCAGAAGGTGCGCCAGCCGCGAGTGGTCCACGCCGTACTCCGTGCCCCCGATCGCGTGCCTTATCAGGTGAGTCGCCGCATTCCTGTCCTTCGGCTTACTCTTTAGACTTTGTTTCCTATGCAGCAGCAGTTCATTTATATCCCCCAGCTGTATATTCTTGCGCGGTAACTTGAGCGGGTTGAAGAACACTTTCCCCTTCATGTGCTCCCCGACTAACTTCACCGCCTGTAATGGAGTAATCATGTCCCATAATCCATCGGAGGCTACAATCAAAAACTTATCTTTAGGTGTTAGCCTGTGGTAATAAATGTCAGGCAGCGCTGTCAAGTAAGGAGGAGTGTGGTAGTATGCAGGTATTGCTCTCTCGCCATACAAAGGGACCGCTAAGGCGGTGAGAGTTTCAACTGGCCACTTGTACCTGTAATCCCCCATGCTGCGAAGGGGAGCCAGCTCCCCGAGCAATCTGTCTCTCCTGATTACAGTTTTCTTTTCACTCTCAGGATGTTCGCTCCATATCCTTTTCAGTTCGTCAAAATTTTCGGAATTGTGTTCCTTTGTAATCTTCTTAGCTACCCATTCGTCGTCCTCCGTCTTGGTTCCTATTACAGCGTTACAGTCTCCAACATTAGCTACGTGCAGGTGCGGGCCGTCTATGTGCGATATACAAGTAACAGCTCCTGATAAAGCTACCGATAAAGTCTTAGGATTCATTTTTCCAGTTTTTTCATACGGCTCTACTGCTTCTCTTGATAGATCACTATCTAATTTCATTATTGCCTTTTCTAACGCAGTGCCGACATTAATAATACTACCTTTAGATGCTCTAGCTAGATCTTTTAAATAATCTTTAAAATTATTTTCATATGTCAACTTGAGATCTGGTACAATTTCAACCTGAAAAACCATCAAATAATAGTGTCCATGAAATTGATTAAGTACTTCAATTTTATAAAATATACTGAAGATATTAGATACTCACTCTATCATTGTAAGTCTCTAGCAAACTGTCCTGAGGTTGTTCATTAATAATTTTAGTTAACAGTTCTTCGGGGAGAAGCGCTGCCGCGATATAACTAAACAGTCGCTTGGATATTACTTGCGCGCAGGCGGGGCCGCCATGACCATCGAACACTCCCATTAGTACCCCTAAAATGATTTAATAAGAACAGCTATTATATGTGTAAAATTTAATTTTAACCCAAAGTTACAACAATTCACCTAACAACTCTGCTTATTGCTCCCAAACAATACAATACATAGGTAGAGTTAGCATAATACTACAACCTAAGCATCACAATCACTGCCAGTAACCCGCCTAGTGGGCGTTGCGTAACTTTGTCCTGATGCTGGGCAGCCCGTTTTAGCCCACTCGGGAAACCGGATTCTTGTTTTGATAATTCTGATGTTGAAAAATTGTTGCTTATATGTTAGTTGACATATCTTTAAGCATATTTGTAACATAACACGAAAAGTTAGAACGAGCGTTAGGTATAAATTAGGTATAATATTTGCCCTCCGAATCGCTAAACTTAAGTGGCAGTGGGCGGGGCACATAGCACGTAGAACCGATGGCCGTTGGGGTGGAAAGGTGCTCGAGTGGCGACCACGTACCGAAAGGCGTAGCGTGGGCAGGCCCCCCACACGGTGGAGCGATGACCTGGTGAAGGTCGCGGGTGTCCGCTGGATGCGGGTGGCGCAGGACCGGTCATTGTGGAAGTCTTTGGGGGAGGCCTATGTCCAGCAGTGGACGTCTTTCGGCTGACATGATGATGATGATGATGATGATATTTGTGATGCCGATTTGTGAATATTGAATTAGAGTGCAATGTTTTAACTTCATCGTTGTTGGTCGCTTTATACTATCAAGTTTGTAGAAATTCATTTATTCCGCGATTATGTCAAACGTGTATTAGCTTATAATATTGCCAATATTAAATTCTAGTTTTAAAAATCTACTGTAATATCTTAAGCTTCGTAAGTTAATAGGCAAAGCCAAAATTTTCGAATAACTTGATATATACTTTAAAATGTATATACGTTTGTTGTCATGATATACCTAATATTGATAAAGATCTACTACAGTAAAAGAAGATATCTTGTTGTGTACAACATAATTATCCCTGTATATCTAAATTTTGCGATATCATATACTCTAATTCATTATTCACAACATACGAATAATTAGCATCTTTTTCGTTTACCAGGAGACAAATGTTCCAGGTTTCTACAAAAGGAATATAGTAAAGAAATAAAAGTGTCGGCAACGCGCATGTGACACCCCTGGAGTTGCAAGCGTCCATAGGCTGCGGTGACCGCTTACCATAAGGCGGACCGTAGGCTTGTTTCCCACCGACGTGGTATAAAAAAAAAGTATTATACGATATACCATGGTTATTTTAACCCGAATTACTTTTGGCAAAAAGCTAAATAATATTTAACCCATATCTTAATTTTTTTAAATTTTTAGATGATTCATATTTGACATGCCACCAACAACATATCTTAAAAGGAAAAACTCTAACGCTATAATAACCTATTAATGTTCATCACCTGGTCTATTTGCGCCCGCTAGGTGTCGCTAAAAGTAGGCCGCTAAGTCGGTTTCAGGGGTATATTCAAGTTTAAGTTTGGCAGTGATAGTGTTAAGAGAATATTTATCAATGTTGAAGTGATATGTATTGTAGTATGAGTATATCGCGTGCTGGTAATCGCCGTGTAACAGGCCCCTAATGACCCTAGGGAGGCGCAGCGCTAGCTGTAAAGCCTGCATATGCTGAGTAGGTTCCTTTTCGCAACATAAGTGTTTTTTTGTCGTTTTTGTTTATTTTTGTTACGGTGCCTGTTGCCGATAAATGTTTGAATCTGAATCAGATATATTTTCTCTGGATAATGATTATAATGAATAACACATATTCTAATGAAGTGTATGAGCTCCCACCTGGTATCATCTTGCATTGTGCCTCGCTTCTTGTATCTTCTATTGGACTATTCGATGCCAACTGATTGGAGTCATAAGATTTGATGGATCCAGTGGTAAATTCTTTACTAAACTCATTTTTTCTCAATATTACTGTTACCTGGAATAATACAAAATCCTCATGGTTTAAGGGAAGAAAGCATACATATGTTACATACCATTTTCGGTAAAAATAAGGACGAAGAATCCATTTTCGAACCACAAATAATGCCTATAATTAAATGACTGAATTTATTTATTTCAGACAAGAGTCCATAATAATACTACACAAATTAAATTAAATTTAACAGAATAATTAACCACATAATGACCATAAAAAAAAAACAGAAAATTAAAAAAAAACTGTAACACAATTATACTCGATCTACTTTAGGAATAATATTTTTTGCATGTTGTTCAATCGCCAATACAAATCCATGTTCATATTAATGTTTCCTACAGCCGTTAACAGATGGCGCTAGTGGTACCATACATGTTAATGAAATTTATATATTAATATTATATTAGTTTATTTTGAGTCACTTGATCATGGTGGGCGGTTTTAAGGACAATCCTTCAGTTTGTCCTTGTTGGGCGGAATCTTCGCGTATATTACAATGGTAATATACTTAACTATGTATTTAAGAATGTATTTATCTATATAAGTATGTATATCGTCGTCTAGTACCCATAGTACAAGCTTTGCTTAGTTTGGGACTAGGTCGATTTGTATAAGATTGTCCCCCAATATTTATTATTTATTTATTTATTTAATTAAATATCAAATATAAATCGTTTTTATTTATGTATTGGTCTTTTTGAATTAGTCTGTGGAGATATGTTTTTTTCTGTGAAATAAACTATTTGTATTTGTATTTATAAGTGTCAGTTTCAAAAATAATTATTAAATTGAGCGCTAGATGGCGCTGTACCCCCTACGAAGTTTTCTAAAACGTGCGTTTAAAAAGTTTTTCCTGGAATAATGACCCCTGGCCAGTAGATTTTGATTTCTGTGGTGTGATTTCAAACACCGCACGAAGCCAGGACCACATACTACAGAGTGTGCTCACGGCTATCAGAATCAGGGGTAAACTTAACTCAATCGAGTCTAGCTGCTACCCCCTTTTAGAGGTTGAATTTTTATAACCTATATATAAACTGGCCGGGGAATTCTTAACTCGTCAGATCATAAAGTTTGCATGAAAATCCGTTCAGCCGAGAAAACTGACACCATGCGCGGTAAAGTAAACAGACAAACAGATAAACAGAAAAAAAATCTGATAACTATTGGAACGTGTTCTGTTATTTCGAATCCCATCAAAACATAAATGTGAAAATGGGAGCCAAGTTCAATATTAAGAATATTCGATGCTTGGTTGTCGTCTTCACCGACAAAAGAATTGAGATCTAAATGGGTGCCAAGTTCCATAGATTCTCTGAAAAGGTGCCAAGTCCGGCACTACATTGTTTACAGTAAAACTAATTTACTGCGGCTTAATGCATTTTGAGCTTTAACTTGGCAGTTTTCTTAAATATTCAACAGCTTTTATTATGGTAGTATAACATACTGCATAGAAAACTGCCAAGTTAAGGCTCAAAATGCATAAAGCCGCAGTAAATTAGTTTTACTTACAGCATTTCTCACATCTCCATATAGAAGGCACTAGAATCTAGCAACATAGAAGTACCACAACCATTCTGAAAAACATTTACACAAACAGATCAAGCAGAATAAGGTTAGAAACCAAAGGACAAGAAATCGCAATTGAAAGAGGAGTAGGGCAAGGCGATCCCTTGTATCCTAAAATATTCCAAAGCATCAACTAGAACGAAATGGGTATTTGGATAATTAATAAACATTTAAGTCATCTAAGATTTGCAGATAATATGTTTATTAACAAAATGGAATAATAATTTGTACCAAAAAAAACCGACTCCAATTTTGTACTTTGCCATTCCACACACATGACATTTATACATATCCTTCCCACTTCACCACTTGTACTGCTTTCCGATAGCAAATGAGATAGTTACTACGGATCCCACCTAAGTCACTTTATATGGGCCGATGATATTTGGAGAGCTCCGACGATTCCTCAGGGAACCCATACTGACCTTCATTTCCTCAAAATAATTTCCAATTCAATATGTGTATTTTTACGAGCATTGGTTGCCACGTCAACGAAATTTCATCGGAATCTGTGAAGTGCCCACATCATTGAAGAGTTCCACATGACAACTGTGATCATCATCACCAGTTCCGCTTCACTAAATTTGTGGTTTCCGAGAGCCAATGCTTGGTTACCTACAGATAATACCGAAATCAGCATATGCGTGCCTTTAAAATTCGAGGAGTTCCCTCGATTCCTCCTAGATCCCATCATCAGACCTTCATTCGTCAAATTTATATGGGACCAATTTCGGGGTACCTGCTTTGAAATAAAAAAGAATTATCAAAATCGGCCTACGTGGTCAAGAGTTATCGGGGAACATGTTTGACTGTATTCTAGCAAATAAACTATTATTATTTTGAAAATACATATTGACAAAGTGAAACAAAGGTTTTGCTTCAACAAAAATGATGTATGTCCGGATTACGGGTTGTTCTTTTTATAAAAAAAAATCAAGTCACTTTTTGGAAATATGTCATAACAATTTTTAGGGTTCCGTAGTCAACTAGGAACCCTTATAGTTTCGCCATGTCTGTCCGTCCGTCTGTCCGTCCGTCCGCGGATAATCTCAGTGACCGTTAGCACTAGAAAGCTGAAATTTGGTACTAATATGTATATCAATTACGCCGACAAAGTGGTAAAATAAAAAGTGGAAAAAAATATTTTATTAGGGTACCTCCCCTATACGTAAAGTGGGGAGTGATTTTTTTTTTCATTTTAACCCTAACGTGTGGTATATTGTTAGATAGGTATTTAAAAATAAATAGGGGTTTACTAAAATCATTTTTTGATAATGTTAATATTTTCGGAAATAATCGCTCCAGAAGTAAAAAAAAAATTGTCCCCCCCCCCCCCCTCTAACTTTTGAACCATAAGTTTTAAAAATATGAAAAAAATCTCAAAAGTAGAACTTTATAAAAACTTTGTAGGAAAATTATTTTGAACTTGATAGGTTGAATAGTTTTTGAAAAAATTACAAAAATAATTTCTGAACTAAGTTTGTAATTTAACCGTATAAACAGGTGTTTATTGTACCTGTCATTTCTACAAAATCACAATGAAATGACGTGCTTTTTAGGGTTTTGTGTTTCTGTACTTAATATGTCAACTTAATGTGACGGACGGAAAACTACGGAACCCTACACTGAGCGTGGCCCGACACGCTCTTGGCCGGTTTTTTTTAATGATTTCGTATATTCCTGCGGACGGAATTCGGATTGTTCTATGCTACAGATCGCATTTCTCAACCGATTCTTGTGAAATCGTGTGATCAGGTTCGCTAAATATATAGTTTTTTTTTGTTGAGTCCGGTTACAGAAATTTTAAATTAGAAAAAATAATTTTCGCCAGGTCCAGCTCACAGCGCCACTAGTTAATATTATGTCTTTTCCGCTCACGGGACAATAGTGTCTCAACTGCCTCAGACCTTTAGGAGGTTTGCGCGGAGCCGAGGTACCACATAGCCATCACATACAGGGCTTTTTGACAATTTAATGAAATGCTAATAAGGGGTACACCCAGCGGATGCTATGCATGTCATAGGACGCACACAGAGACAGCACACGCCAGAGTGTACAGGGAAAATTGCTAGTTGATAGAATCGAGACAACAGACGCCTTCCTAATAAAACTGCCTCTTATTTTTATCTCTGGCAGGCAGACGGTAAGGTGCCGTCTGCTAGGTGGGCCCCTATAAACAGCAACATAAAAAATGGTCTAAAGGCTGCTATGTAGAGGGCTGCTGGTAGAGAGGTGGAACTGGACTTTTAATATATATTATTATTAATTTATTGTATGTCTTGGAAGGCGTGCGCGGAGCCGAAGTACTGAGGTACCGAAGTACCAACCGAGTACCACATATATAGCCAACACGTAGAGGCCGTTTTGACAATTTAATGAAATGCAAGGAGTACACCGAGCGGATGCTGTCCCTGCCCGTGTCATGGGACGCACACAGAGACAGCACCCACCAGGGTTTACAGGGACTATTGCTGGTTGATGGAATCTAAATGAACCTGATTATTGGTTGAATATGATGGACTAATGGCTGGGCTATTGAGTGAAACAACGGACGTCTGCCTAATAAAACTGTCTCACATTTTTATCTCAGGCAGACGGTGGCTCGCCCTCTGCTAGATGGGCCCTTATGAATTGCGACATTAAATAATGGCCTAAGGCAACACCGGTGCAAAGGGCTGGAGGTGGCACTTAGGTGACCACATCCACCCCCGAGCAACAGCTCCAGCGACTCCACTCTGGACAGCCGGTCAAGGCAAGCCAGAGGCGGGGGGCCTGTTCATACAACCAACCCACAGAACATCCCCAGGAGCACTCAGGTACATAGGGTCGCTGCTCCCTAACAGCTCGCCACAAGCTGCCCTACGTTGACTGACTGCACTGGAAATCCAGTGGGCGATGGGGTCGTCACATCCCTACGCCTTATTAATAATTTATTATTATTATGTATCTCCGTTTTCAATACATGGGGTGAAACCCGGTCATTTGGTAGGCATGCGTGGGGATATAAATCCCAACAGTAGAAGCCTTTTGGAGAAGACAATAAATGTGTACACCTACTAGAACCCCTTCACGGGTCATGAAATTTGGATGCAAATGTAATGGATGACCCATGAACCGGGTGTTTTTGTTGTGTTCAAATATGCCATGGAACTCTTTCAGATTGTAGTCCCAGTTAGAAACTTAAATGCTTTAATCAGGTCAACACATTCCCTGTGCTGCTTAAGAGTTAAGAGATTCAGTATCATTCTTTGGCAGTTTAGTAAAATTTTATTGCACCATCTCCAGCATCTTGATATCTTTTACAAAATAGGGACTATATATCCAATTATTACTTTTAACTTATTATTGTATGTCTTTTACGTTCACGGGACAATGGTGTCCCGGACCTTTGGAAGGTGTGCGCGGAGCCGAAGTACCGAGGTTACGAAGTACCAAACGAGTACCACATAGCCAACACAGGCCCTTTTGACAATTTAATAAAATGCAAGTGGTACACCAAACTTTATTATTATGGGTAAGAGTTATTCCAAAAACTGAATTTGTAACCATATATTGCATACAAATACTGTTTAAAGCTATGCTTGCGTTACACTAGCCACCATTAGCTAAAAATGCGAGTTATCACCACTGATACTCCCATATCTGTAATTCTTCCGGAGAATTAATGCAGATGGCGTCCACCGGTAAATCAACCCCCCCCCCCCTTCCAGTATACAAACCAATTGGTTGCTTTAATAGCCACATGCTTAATATTAGTTATTATCTGCCGTATTTTATATATTATATTTTGTTTTAAAACATAAACAATATAAAAATTGAGATGTATTTATTTTATTTTTCATCTTAATTATATTTTTATTTAGTTAGTGCATTTTATGGTCTGAAAATTAATTCCTCATGTCTATTTAAAGTACCTGAACAATGGAAGAAATCAGATATAATCTTGTTATACAAAAAAGGAGACCCTCAAGACATAGGCAACTACCGTCCAATTAGCCTTCTCCCTAGCGTTTACCTACAAACTTTTTACCTCCATACTACCTGGGTACACCGGGTAAGTACACTCCATACAAAAGGTACATCCGCGGCTCACGCACACATACACGCGGCGATGTGTGCGCGGCCGCTTGTGCTACGCGCTAAATGATTGACGTGTCGGCCGGTCTCCGCCGTTCTCAGTCGGGGCCGCCTCGCCGTCGCGGCAACACGTTTAACGTAAAGTCAGGCTGGCAATTACTTCGCGCGACAAATTAAGTCAAGTTACGACCGTCATGGTTATGTTTATGGATGTTTCAATTCATAAATATTGCCGTACCACTTGAGTCTATTTATAATAGTGTGTAATATTAGGTACGAATTACATAGGAACGGATCAAGTAAGAGCACGTTGTACCTTGACTACCTAAAACACTTAGTACTTATTTTTAAAATAGAAATTAATGATAATAATGTTTTTCATAATGAAAAATATATACTTAATAACAGTGGCGTGCACTTCATAAAGACAAAAAGACACTGCCTACCCTGCTGTAATTCCCATATCTATCCTTTTAAATTCATATTTCATAGTAGTATAGGTACATAATCCATTTACCAAAATCAATTATTCAAATAAACAAAATAGCTTCATCTATCGGTAAATCGTTGTCACTATCGTACCGCGACGACAGAGAACACTGGCGACGATGCGATGTGCGAACGATGACGCGGCACTAGCGCTGCTACGTGCCTTTCACGGCGAAGACAGAAAACATTCGGCTCTAAAGCGTTATTGTGTGCGTGCGTTAGAGCGCTGTAGTTACGCCTATACAGTGTTGTGTTTTCCTATAAAAACATGCACACATTGATATAAGTAACGCACACAAACAGAGGCATAAGCCACTGTCTAAATCCTTACGCGCGTAGACGACGACGGCCGAAGGTTCCCGAATGGTTCCGAAGATTACGCGACCACTTTAAAAAGTAGCATTACGTATGGTAATGAGTGCAAATACGAAGCAATTTTTTTTCTCTCATATCTCATATTAGTTGGGCAGGTTTGGGTTTGTTTACATTTTAATTCCGCCATTGTTTCGATGTGATAACGTGGGACGGTGAATTAGTGTTTTAAAGTGAATTATTCAAAACATTATGGATGATTTAAGCTTGAATTTTTTTTTGTCTACCCTGTCTCAAATCTCTGTGCACGCCACTGCTTAATAATGAAGTTCGTAATATAGTAGTTCATTATTTTATGTCGTAATCATTTAAATACTATTTTATGGAATAATATGCTTTCTTAACTAGAAAATTAAACAACTCTTTCTTGAATAGAATATATGTACTTAATTCATAAATGTTTGGGATGTGGAGGAATTGCATTCATTATTTTATGTCGTAATCATTTAAATACAATTTTATGGAATAATATGCTTTCTTAACTAGAAAATTAAACAACTCTTTCTTGAATAGAAAATATGCACTTAGATCATGAATGTTTGGGATGTGGAGAAATTGGAGCCCTATTGCTGTCACTCGCGTGTCCGTCTGCCAAACATTTTGTTCCGAAGATTTTTTTGAATTCCCGTTGACATATCAACTTGAAATTTAGTGATTTGTTTATCATTACGTATATTTTACCAGAAAATACCAGTACATTAATAAATCAGATTTTTTTTACTTGTACGCAACACTCGGTGCGCGATACCGACTCGCACTTGGCCGGTTTTTTTTCATTAATTTACTTAGACACGCATTTTTATCTATCTATTCAAACGAATAATATAGGAACGATGCTAATCACATGCCAAAACAAAGAAAGACGTTTTGTACAACCCTGCGTCCGAACAACTACTTATTACCGATGACGTCACAACTGCTCCTAACGGCCGCACTGTCCCTACCCTGTGTACCCTGATACTACTCAGCAGAATCAGTGGCCAAATCGAAAACCTCCAATTCCGGTCAGATTACTCAACAATTGACCATATTCATGTAATACAGCAAATAGTAGAAAAATACAAAGAGTTTAACAGACCGTTATATGTGGCTTTTATCGATTACGCAAAAGCATTCGACACGATATCACACGATGCAATATTCCCATATGGGAAAGGTGGGCCTTCTGATGAAAAAGATACGACAAACCTTATGACAAACAGCTGCACACGTATCATAAAACTCGAAGGAAAGATACTTGAATATGTAAATAAATATAAGTACATATACCTTGGGAAAGAAATATCATTCGAAGACAGAAACGAAGAAGAAGAGGTAGAACGCCGAATACGAGTAAATATGAGCTGGAAAAAATACTGGTCACTCAAAGAGATAGTGAAAGGGGACTACCCGCTCTATGTACCTAAAAAAACAGTAATGGATACAAGTATATTACCGACTGTCACGTATGCTTGCCAGACATGGACTTACAGCACCAAAATCAAAACGAAACTTGTTAATTGCCAAAAAGCTATGGAAAGAAGCCTTCTAAAGATTAGAAGAAAACATAAAATAAGAAGCGAGTTTATAAGAAGACAGATAAAACTAATAGATGTTTTAAACTATAGTCAGAAGTTAAAATGGCGATGGGCTGGTCACATGAAGTAAGGATAAATCTTATCCTCTTTCTACGGCTGGTCACGTAGGATGTTACAGACTGTAACGTGCTACGTGACCAGCGATTCCATCGCTTATCACTGTGACAGTGATAAGCGATGGACAATAGAAGCGACAAGATGGAAAGGACCTAGCGGGACAAGACGAAAAGGACGACCCATGAAAAGGTGGAATGATGACGTCATCGCTACAGCGGGAAAGGAGTGGTTGAAACTAGGCTAAACTGGAGGAGGCCTACACCCAAATAGAAGTTCCTATCCAAGAAAACGTTAATGAAACCAACAATGGCAAATAAATACATTATACTTACATAATAAATATTCTAAGTGTTATTAGTACAAAATCATTAATGAAACTAATTATATAAAAATACATACATGTAATACTTTAGGTGATGGGAAATAAAAGGCTTTATTATTATTGTACGTCTTTTCCATATCTCGGGACCATGGGGTCCCGGACCTTTGGAAGGCGTGCGTGGGGCCGAAGTCAACAGCGCAGAGGCCCTTTAAGACAAAAATAATCTAAAAGTAAGGGATACACATGGCGGTTACCGTCTCCGACCGCACAATGTGATACATCCGGATATGGTCCCCGCCAGGTGCAGAGACTATTGACTATTATTATTATTTTTCTTTATTCATCTCAGTATTCGAAATACTGGTATTATGAAATGCATGGGCGGAAGCCAAGTGCAGTTCATTCATTAAATATACCTAAGTGTACTTTATATTACTACTCAACAGCGGTTGGATTTTGGTCAGATGCAGATAAATGGGCGAGTGATGGTGTTTGGGACCTGGATGGGGGTGTTTGGTTTTGTGTACGTTGAGATTGAATATTGGTCTGTAAAAATTTTCAGACTATTCTACAAGTGTTCAAAATTACTGCTTTCTGCATGACTACATATGAAGACGATGCCAATGCCAGTGTTTTCAATGAAGTGTGTAATTGATGCGGGATGACCCCAGCCCCGCTACTATGATAGCTTATACCGTCACGTTTTATGTGACGTTTCAGTACATTTTGGCCAAATAACATGACGGTATAAGCTATCATACTAGCCGGGCTGTAGTAGACAGTACAATCGAGACTATTTTAATGTTATTTAATTTCCATATTCTGGTTATTTCCTCCTTCAAATCCGTATATTTGGTCAGTTTTGCAGCTATAGTACCTACTTTGCGCATTATGGGTATTCGGGATTGCTACGTCGATTAAAAGGGCTGTTATATCTTTCGTCTACTACAGTGATATCTGGTCTGTTAAAATGCATTGTCCGATCTGCTAAAATTGCTCTGTCGTAATACATTTTGTGACTTTGATTTTCTAAAACACTTTCTGGTCTATACTTGTAGTAAGCAGTGGGTGGTTAGTTCATATTTAATTGCAAGTTATTGATGTATAATATTGGCTACCTGGTCATGTCTGTGTTTGTAATCAGTTTGGAATATTGCTTTGCATGCTCCGGTAATGTGTTAAATCGTTTCTCCTGGACTTGCATTTCCTGCATAAATCTGTGGCTCTATTTTTTTATGATAAACTTTTGATAGTTATGGGTCTCTATAATTTGATCTTGGATAGCCATCATAAAGCCCTCTGTCTCCAGGAAGAGCTCACCATGAGTCAGCCATGTGTTCAATGCCACTTTGTCAACATTGGGTAGGCTTAAATCATAACGATGACTTCCATGTAGGGACGTCGTCGTCGTGCTCCAATGGGCTATTTTGGTTTTGTGATCTACAAGTTCTTCGGTTTTCTGGGGATTACGGTCACTCAGGTTCAAAAGTGTGAATTGGTAGTCATTTTGTTCTATGGCTTTATGGATGGGAGAAGAATTAGATTTATGGTGAAAATATATTCTCAGTGCATTAACTACATCTGGCACCAAGAGAGGCCACTCCACCTACCAGATTAAGGTTTTAGTTGTTTAGTAATGTGAAACATGGCAATTTCATTTGAACTTTACTTACAGTACTAATATATTTTATTAATTGTATATATTTATATTTTTATAATAAGTAAAAGACTACAAATAAAAATAAATTAGATCCCCCAGATCGGAACCTTGGGGGAGGGTACCCATAAGGCTGGCTGCGTTCTTCAAGTACTAATATTAATATAGTACTTGAAGTTTAACATGTAATGATACAATATTATCATGTTAGCAGTGACATCATCCTAATGTAATGGAAACAGAAATTACGTTCAAAGAGCTTACCTCTTGTGGCGAAGGTAAGACCGTCATTCCATCCTTCTGGACCTTTCCTTCTCCTGGCTGAGAGTGTAAGCTTCTCGTGGGACCCAGTGAGTTACCAAGCAAAAAACTACGACATTCTAATTTATAAATCCTATACCGGCTACTAATAATCTCTTGTCGTAATAACCTATTTAATCGTAAACAGGTCCTTAGGGTTATATTTACATGCAAGGTATTCATATTATATATTTCTATTGAGGCTAACCGGGCATGTTATGCAATCACTTTACAAATATTTATATTTTGAGAAACAGCTGACTGACAATTTTATTGGTTGACAATCTTTCAACGATTAAAAATAAAATATTCCGAAAATTTTTGCCTGTTTGAAGAAAAATATTGTACCTATGATAAAATAAATAAAGAGAAGCAGCAGTTTTTTTACACTTCTGACGTACCGGTGCTACCAGCCGTAATAAATTTATCTGTTTCAAGGGATAATCTATACTAACGAACAGCATCGATCAAATTATTAAATGGGGTCTGTTACATGCTTAATATTAGCAGAATAATGCCCGGCTAGTATGATAGCTTATACCGTCACGTTTTATGTGACGTTTTAGTACATTTTGGCCATATAACGTGACTGTATAAGCTATCATACTAGCCGGGCCGGTGTGAATATTATCGCGGTTTTCAAAACTGTTTGGGGTCTGTTACACGCTTAATATTATCACAATACTGGTGTGTCAATATTATCGTGTTTATCAAAATCGTATGGATTTTTCTTCAATATTCATTAAACAGCAAGTGATACGGATCGTGGTATGAGTGTATCGTGTGATAATAATAACCATGTAACAGGCCCCTTTGGATTTTGCGTCAATATTCATTAAACAGTACGTGATACGGATCGTGATATGAGTGTATCGCGTGATAATAATAACCATGTTACAGCCCGGCTTCAAGAGGAGCCGCGCCTGTTTGCGGTGTCCGGCGCGCGTACAAGGCGCGAAGCGAACGCTCCCACTGCTCGAGCACGGACTGCTCTGAACCATATCTTACAGGACGATAATGATGTAGATGTATTTGCCGATAGCATTGGAGTATTTTGCAGAAAAGTATTAAAATTAATGTCCTAGTTATGTTTAATTGTGCAATAATATTGTTATACGAGGGTAAATCAAAAAGTTCTTAGAATGAAAAACAAGAAAATAATGTTTTCTTACTTTTTATTTTTCTACATAGTCTCCTTGTAGTTCTATACACTTTAAGTATCGTTTCTCAATTTTTTTTATTCCATCATAAAAAAACGATTTTCCTTGGGACTCGAAAAGCTCCTCTACAGCACCCACTACGGCGTTATCATCTCGAAATTTAATTCCGCGGATGTGCTCCTTTAATTTCGGGAATAGGTGAAAATCGCTAGGAGCCAAGTCCGGAGAATATGGCGGGTGGTCAAGCAGCGTGAAGCCAGCTTGGCGGATAGCAGTGAGTGCCAATTCTAAGCGATGAGCTGGGGCGTTGTCGTGGTGAAACAGTACGCCCGCAGACCACTTTCCCCGGCGTTTTTCTATGATCGCCTGCCGCACTTTCGGGATCAATTCTTTATAATAGGGACCTGTAATGGTTTTTCCTTTCGGCAGGTAGTCAATGAATAGGATTCCTTCCGCATCCCAGAATACAGAGGCCATAACTTTGCCCGCCGTCGGAAAAAACTCGAAATTGTTTTAAAGGTGGCGAAGATGGTCGTTTCCAGGTCATGCTTTGTTTTTTTGTTCCGGGATCAAAATGGTGGAGCCATGTTTCGTCCATGGTCACAAATCGGCGATAAAATGCATCCGGGTCACGTTCGATGATTTCCAGATTCCGCTTCGAAACCCCCACACGCTGTTCTTTGTTTACCTCATTTAACATTCGCGGAACCCATCTTGCGGAAACTTTTTTAAACCCCAAAACGTCCGTCAATATTGATTGCACGCTGCCAAAAGAGATGTGTAGGATCTCTGCTAACTGTTTGACGCTAATTCTTCTGTCTTCCAATACCAATTTTTCAATTCTCGTCACATTGTCATCAGTAACTGAAGTGGAAGGCCGGCCGGAGCGAGGGTCATCTTCACAGTTGGGCCTACCTCTCTTAAATTCGGCAACCCAGTAAGCAACCGTGGAATATGGTATAGCATTAGTATCTATAGTCTGCTGAATATCCAAATGAATTTCCTTAGTGGACATTTTATCAGACAGAGATACTTAATCACGGCACGTAACTCATTTTTGTCCATAATGACAGATATTGAGCGATTTGCTTCACAAAATAACTAATTATGTGCAATTGGTACGCGTAAGCAAATAAAATTTGCCGCCATATTATGTCATAATGACAGCTAAAAAAAAACAAAAACAAACTACATTTAAAAAGGTTTTATCACCATGCAGTTCTAAGAAATTTTTGATTCACCCTCGTACAGGGTGTTTGGTCCATCGTGTGCCAAATTGAAATGGCGGATAGGTGGAGTCATTTGCTATCTTCAACGGCCCCAAAAAAAAATCTTAGGCCTACGCAATTTTTTATGTATTTTTTTTTTCAAAATTTTATGGAGAATCTTACAGGTTGTCTCGTTAAAACTGTAATTTAAAAAAAAAGTAAGTTATCGAGTCTGCATTTTTTATTTTTATAAAAATGTGCAACGATGTACGGTTCTATCAAAATCAAAATTACTTGCAAGTAACGTCAAGTTTCTTTTTTATTGACCCGCGAAGATTTTTCAAGAGGTAAAAATTCAGTCGCGGGTAAACTTTTAAAGGCGTTAAAAAAAACTCAAAAGATCCATGTTCTTAAAATTCCTTTAAAAAGTGCTTTGGTATCCTCTTTCTAATGATGTGCAATAATGCTTAAAAACCTTTCACAAACTTCATTCTTTGGTCAAGTTAGCCTAATAATTGATATGCAACGTTGGCAATCTTCAGTCTCAAATTCGGTACGGAGGTTTGTAGTAGGTACACTTAATTAGTAAATAACAATAAAATTTCAATCATTAAATCATAATCATTCTGTCGTTCCAGTGTGAGAGGAAAAAGAGATCTCCTTTGTGAGAGTAGACGGATATTTCTGCTATGGAAAGCGAAGAGCGGGAGAGAGATTGTCAGGCCCTGCACGCCTAGAGTGCGTGATCTTAGGGGACGCTTCGGGTCTTGGGCTTTCGGCCTCACGTGCCTCGCAGCCAATCTACGGGCCTTCAGCCTCAGATGGTTCGCTTGTAAGACATTCGCTCTGGTTAGAGGTTCGCCTGTAAGACCCTCGGGTCCTGGATTGGGAGGGTCCGCGTTTTACCGTTTTTATCCTCTCACAAGGAGAAATCTCTTTCTCCTTACATTTGGAACAACACTAACTCCGAGCGATGACAAGCTTGGATAAGCGGCAAGGCAGGTGAGGTCAAAGGCCAAGCTTGGCGTAGGCTCGAAGGCCCGAAGCGTGAAAAGACTGAAATTCGTGTTCCCTCTCTGTCGCTAGTATTTGCAAATGCGACAGAAAGGGAGATACACGAACTTCGTTCGTTTCTCTCCCGCTCGCTCTCCGCTTCCCATAGCAGATTTTTAAATCTCCGAGTCCTGTAACAAGGGAAATCTCTTTCTCCTCTCTCATTTGAAACAACAGAGTGATTGTTATCGAATAAAATGATTGAAATTTGATTATTACCCACTAATTTAGTGTACATAAAAACATGCTTAATGAATTTGAGCCCAAAGGTTGGCATAGTTGCAGTAGCCTAATTTGTCATAAAGTTGACAAATTAATTGAGTTTCTGAAAGTTTTTTTGGCATTATTGCACATCATTCGAAAAAAGGTAGCTACTTATTAAAATAATTTTAAGAACATGATCTTTTCTATTTATTTTTTTGAATTGCATTTTAAAGTTGACCAGCGACTGAATTTTTACCTTTTGAACAATCTTCGCGGGTCAATAAAATAAACTACACGTTACTTGCAAGTAATTTTGATTTTTATAGAACCGTACATCATTGCACATATTTATAAAAAAAAAAAAATTCCTCACTCGATCACTTACTTTTTTTTAATTTCAGTTTTAACGAGTCAACCTGTAAAATTCTCCATAAAACTTTAAAAAAATTACATAAAAAATTGCGTGGGCCCAAGAATTTTTTTGGGACCGTAGAAGATAGCAAGTTACCCCACCTATCCGCCATTTCAATTTGGCACACGATGGACCAAACACCCTGTATAATTGTTGTTATTTCGTTCATATTTTTTTTTTATCTTATATTAGTCAATTTTTACATAATAAGTAGAATATTTAATTTAACTACCACATAAGACTTTGGTGTTCTAATACTGTAAACTTATGTGTGAAATAAAGCAAATTGAATTGAAATTGTCATCAGCCCGGCTAGTATGATAGCTTATACCGTCACGTTATATGGCCAAAATGTACTGAAACGTCACATAAAACGTGACGGTATAAGCTATCATACTAGCCGGGCAGCTGACAAATTTACTATTGACCGCGTCCGCAGGCCGCGCCAGTGTGATTCAGGCCTTATTGCGCGCACGAGCAACTTTTGTCTTCGCGACTATTTTGTCCCTCACATCAAGTCTGTGGAAGTGCGCACACCTCAGAGTACCAGAGTAGACGTCAAATAATAACACCGCTACCCAGCGAGGTGGGCATATACTAACTTGAATAAGAGCGACAGAGAGAAATATATCATTTGTAGTCCTTGTCATGGTTCCGTTTCTCTTTATTTGCCTCAATGTCATCTAAACGTCATGTCAAACAGTTTGAGGCAAATAAAAGAACACCCGACCAAATTAGAGAGGCTGCTTATGGTAGCCCGCCAGATATTTAAGATACGTTCTCAATTTAGCTGCATAAGTGCTTTTCTGTCCTCCTTGGTGAAACTCGTATTGGCTATGTGCAGGTCTGAAACGTCAAACGTCAAAGGTCCCGAGACAATGTCAAAACTCAGAGATGTCAAATAATGACACATGAATATTTTATTTACTTTAGTAAACGAGAAAGACCCCGTATTGGAAATTTTACTGAAATAAATAAGAGAATAAACAAATATATACAAACGAAACGAATCGTAAAAAAACATTAAGAAACCAATAGAAAACGTGAAAGTAAATTTGACAGTGGTCCCCGGTAAATACACATTTCTGTCATGGTGTGCGCTACGATCGCCTAGCTTACCCCCACCACCTACTTCGCACATAGCCAATAGGATCTCTATAGAAATCCTTACTCTGAGGCGCACACGTAGTCGCGCGCGTCGCTTTAAAGGCCAAGCCACACCGAATGCGTGCGCATGTGTCTCGGCTTTAAGGAATACGAAAAGTATCCTTAACAGTGTACACATTGCTTATGAACCAATAGTGTAGCCATAGGAAAAAAGTGTGCATCAATGAAGAAAGACCTGCCTAGCTAGCGCAATAACTTATACAGTCTGGCTGAAATATATGTTTCTTAAAACTTGACGGTATAAACTGTAAGCTAATTAGTAATCTGTGGGTATAAACTATCGTGCTAGCTAGGCAGTAAACATAAAAAGTAACATGAACAATATTTAACACTTAGAATACCCAAAATACATAACATTTTAACTTTTTAATGTAATTTTGTACAGTGTTCTTCTTCCATCTTTGGTTCTGCCCGGCTAGTATGATAGCTTATACCGTCACGTTTTATGTGACGTTTCAGTACATTGTGGTCATATAACGTGACGGTATAAGCTATCATACTAGCCGGGCTGGCTTTAAAAACTGTAGAAACAAAGTTATGGAAATACTTAGGTAATATCATTTCATTAAAATATAGAATAAGATTTCTTTACGTCCTTCTAAATTATTCTAAAATCCTTCCTTTGACCTCGTGTTGTATCGGGGATACACCCATAAATTATATTAAGTGGATGGATGTTTCTTATGGACGATTCACATCAAACGGCCGGACTCGGCGCACACCCCACTAAAAACTAAGTCAAAGGAATTCGAACCCTCCTTTAAGAAGTTAGATTTTCACGATAGCTTATATAGTCACGTTTTATGTGACGGTATTCCATATTAGTTACCTAACTAAGGCAGGCATAATATTTTTATTATTTGGATTATCTAATCTGATGATTGATATAATCATCGACTTTAAAGGGATCTAAATTCTTAAATTGATTATTTATTAATTATTCTAATTCTGTTAATATTTTTACACATACATATACTTAGTGGAAAGCTTTATTGTAAAAGCTTTGTTGTAAGACAGTTTTAGCGAATCAACTTAATTTTACAATGATAACTATTGTTTTAAACTGACGATCACAATGTAAATTCTTCATAATTGACTATTTTTGATATTGAGTGACATTGTATACCTATTATAAAATAAATATATCGAATAGTAAACTGTATTTCTATTTCGTGTGTATTTAAATTAATGAATAGAAAGAAATAATTGAAAATACAATATTGAATAAATACCGCCTTAAAACTTTATGTACAAAACCAAGTTGAGTGTTTTACTAAAGCCGGGTCCACAGCGCCATGTTTTTCGTGTTTGTAAACATCAAACATGTTTTTCGAACACAAAATAGGCGTGGCCTCAATGTTAAGTCCACTGCACCAAAAATCCAACAAAACATGTTTGTAAAACATGTTTGATGTTTGCAAACACGAAAAACATGGCGCTGTGGACTCGGCTTTAGTGTGAATTAAATGTTTTTTTTTATAAGCCAATTTGGTCATAATGCCAGTTGGTCACATTACGTCAAATATCGTGGTAAAACTACATTCACGCACACTACGCATGCGCATGTCGGATTCGTCATTCATCGTTCGCTGTGGCCGACATCACGAAACCGTCATTTTCTAAAATCAGTTAATTTTGCCAACGAATTACCGCATTACTAATTATAGAAAATGCCAAACCAGGTGTTAACTATAGAGCCGCAAAATGAGCTCAAGTTTAAAGGTGAGTGTTTTATCTTTTTTGACGCGTAAGCAGCAAACAGTTGCATTGAAACTTGGGCATCATTCATAGGTCGGGAACTAGCTGCTGACAAATGGAGTGTCTATTTCCAGATATCGGCGTATTGTCAGGGTGCGGTTTTTCTGTTTTCCTTAATTAATCCTAATAATAACTATTTATATCGCATTGGCTCAGCTAAATTGAACTCTCACATTAGATAGGGACATAGCTAGTAATCCGCAATATATAGTAGGATAGACATTGCCTGTTCCGGACACGGACGTATTATCTGCCATATGAATAGCTAGTATCGGCTATGAATGTTTATTAGTGAACACACATGTCAATTTCTAGGAACAAATAAAAATTATCCTGAACTCATGTTTAAATCGCCATTGATTATAAGTAAACACTGCTCTAACTAAATTGCATACCTGTCAAAATTCCTATGATATCACTAATTCCCATGTCAATTAATTAGTACCTACGTTGTTTCGTATGGTAAAACAGGCTTGTGAGCTTCTATTTTCATCTAGTACCAAATTATTCAAAAAAGATGATTGATCAACTACTTTTCACAAAATACTACTTACTACAGTGCTTTTAAGTAGTAGTTTAAGTATATAAGTTAGAGAAGGCAATACAATCTGCTACAAAACTATTATATTATTTATGATCAGATCAAAAGATTTTACATAATCACACATATATTTTACCTGGTATTAACTAATAAACAATCAATCTGTTTGGCATTTAAAAAGGTGCCGTACCTATTGTGCTTTTGTATTTTTTTGCTACAGTTTTTTAATGTAGTCTGTAAGTAAGTGTTAAATTTAAAACATACCTATGTTGGCAGGGTTGTGTTCAATGTTTTGTATGTCAATAGGCAAAACAAATTGAACCTATAAAGAAGACAACCACTGTAACTACCTTGTTATAGTTTGACTATGTTCTGCCTGGGATACAAAATATTGCTATTAATATTCAAATATACCCTATAATCACTCATCAATCGTGCATACAAAAATCAGGTGCCTTTTGCAAATGATAATATATGAATAGAATTTCAGATATCTAAATTAAAGTATGCATGTCAAGGAAAATATAAGTATAATGCCAGTATTCAAAGATACAAATACAAAATATTTTATTTGTTAAACATAGGTATGTACATCAGTGTTTCAGTTTATGAATTATATTGTATCACTATGTCTTGCCTGTGTACAAATAGCATGCATACTTACACACTAAATATAAAATAGTATTAAATAAATAAAAAAATCCGAACTTCGTATGGTGCTGCCTCTTTCACTGATATAATGTATGACAGGAGAGTGAAAGGGACGGCACCATAGGAAGATCGGATTTCGAATTTCGGAGTAGACCTACTGTTCAAAATGCTTAAATATTGAAGTGTACATTTGGTTCAAATACCAAATCACGG
Organism: Notocelia uddmanniana; assembly: GCA_905163555.1. Classification (NCBI taxonomy): domain Eukaryota; kingdom Metazoa; phylum Arthropoda; class Insecta; order Lepidoptera; family Tortricidae; genus Notocelia; species Notocelia uddmanniana. The sequence goes on from LR991052.1 coordinate 51,720,600, forward strand.
ATACGACAAAATTTCAAAATAACTTAAACTGAAAACTCCAGAAAGGCAAAATGTCACAGTTTCATAATGCCTAAATTTTTTTTGCAATCTTTAATCTTTATGTAGCAATATTTTATTGAGTCTTATTTGTCTAATTTGTATATAATCCACAGATATCAGAGTAAAGCAGATCCGCTCATTTAAGTTGAACGATTTTTGTACGTCTGATCTATTCTCACTAATGTACAAATCAGAAAGTTTGAGAGAGACAGAAAAGTGACATCTGACACTTCTTCACCTGTCATTGTCTCCGTCTTCATAACTGAAAATTGTACTGAACTGACGTTATGGTGTGTTAAGTTTATATGGGATTTAACATCCTGGTGTGCTCACAAATCGAGACAACTTGTTAACAGCCGAAAATGATTGTATTATCTGTCGCATTCTAACTCATTTTCGTGCACCATAAGGATTAAAGAGACAACTATATGGAAAATCATCTGGCTTAATACTGCGAGTCTACTTTTCTCTGATGTCTGTGATATAATCATATATAAAGATATTAATTTATACATAATCTTTATTAAATTGGCACTTCAATGTAAGTGGCCAGCACTAGAGTGGCACCACTAAGAAGATAAGTATATTATATGTGTACATGAAGGTTAACTAGCCTTTATGAAATTTAGGTATTCTGGCACCTGGTTGTTTTGAACTTATGGTGTTCTGCGATGAAGATATTGTGAAGTTTGTCCATTATGAAAGTAAGGCATTTTAAGATTCAGCCATATTAAGAATATGGTGTTAGGAGAAAACAAGTTAGGTATTCTGTGATTTAGGTATTTTGACACTAAGTTATTTTGAGATCTAGGAGTATTGGTAAAAGGGTAAAATGGAAAATAGGTGGGCGAATCGACGAACAACATTGTTAACGCGGTGTACACAACCTGCTACCGTAAAAATAAGGCGCCAATAATGGCATTGTTACAATGAACATTTTTAATTAATATTATATTTTCAATTGGTTGTTTAATATATGTTTATTTAGTCTGAAATATTGTTAAACTGTAACAAATGGGTTCATACCTAAAAAACCAACAATTTATTTATTTATCAATAAGCCCTACTCATAAAGAGTTATGAAGATGCAAACACACACTGGAAAACTCGCGTCGCGGGTTGGGTTTTCTTTGGCTGAAAGACATTTTCCTTTGTCGAGTCTCTTTAATATGCCATTGATGGGATTTTAAAGTATGATGCTGTGGGAAATAATCGGTTTTGGTAGGATAATTATACTCCGAGGAGTATCCTAAGATTTAACTTTTAAATTTTATCGCCTGTTCGTTTTTCAACAAAATGCGACCATTTTCTAGCATGTTTGAGAAAAATAAAATATACCTTAATTGTTTTTACTGAATAACGTGTATTTGTAGCAAGTGGCCGTTAGGCCGGAACAGGATGGACAGTAACAACTTAATCTGGTATGGGCACATAAGATTACAGCTATGTTAGTAGGAACGTTTAAATAAAGGTCTGCTGAAAGTAACTTGACATGGTTTGTGAATAATATAACATGCAAGGGCTTTGGTGCTATGTGACAACATATTTCACATCCTACTATAGTTATACTACTATAACTCACATTTATGTAACTTCTTGGAACTTGACGGATTTAAGTGGCGCTACTCGCGCAAAGTACTCGGGAGTTCAAGGTTAAAAGTAACAAATTATATTTTTATTATGATAAGCTTGTAATGTTGCAGTTGCCTCCTGCCCTCAAAAGTATAGTCATTATTATTGATTTTTTCAGTTGACTTTTCAGGGCTCTTTGAGCAGGGCTACACTACATACATGCGGCTGATAAACCCAACCACCGATACAGTTCTATTCAAGATAAAGACCACCGCACCTAAGAAGTACTGCGTGCGCCCCAACTCAGGCGTGCTTGAGCCCAACTCCAAGGTGGACATAGCCAGTGAGTACCCACTTATATTTTTATTTAACCTATCCATATTCATTAATAACTTCATCATAATCTTACCATTATCCCAGTAAAGTTGCATCCTGATGGATGCCCAGGGTCTGGTACAAAATCCCAAGAATTGCGATAGGCACTAGTTTTTTTACGGAAGCGACTCCCATCTGACCTTTCAAACCATGGGGAAAACTAGACCTTATTAGGACTGCAAGTCAGCAAGTCAGCACCTTGCTGACTTGTAGCTGCAAATTTGCTATGTCAGTCACCTGAGAGTGCACCAGCGACACTCAGCAGTAAAAAGCAGTCGCTGTGGCCGAATACGGCTAGAAGAGGATGAGGACTAGGCTTGTCAAGTGAGTAAGCAACTTGACTATTACAAGTTCTCAAGGCGCCCGAAAGGCCTGGATCAACAGCTGAAGGTGCCTTCTAAAGCAAGGAAACACTTTGTTAGTAACCACTAAGTGGCCACCACCGCTCCAAGAGTTAACCACGGCCAACGTTGCTTATACGCGAACGCTCCTATATTCATTAATAACTTGTTGTTGAATATTATGTAAGTACAGTCAGCATCATGCTTATAGTCAGTGGCATTGTGGCAGCCAAATATCATCATCCTCCTAGCGTTATTCCCAGTACAGTTTCATCCTGATGGATGCCTGGGGTCCGCTATCTAATCCCAAGATGTGGCAGCCAAATATATCACATCTATATTCAGTTTATTACTGCAGAAGTAAGGAGTGTGTTACGATTTATTTGGCTACTCTTACTTTAGCTGCTGCTATCTATATGATGTTGACTGTGACATTCAAATAACACAATATTAAGTTATCAGAATAAGTGGACTATTTCTTGATAGTGCTGCTGAGCTAATATGATCATATTGTACATCTTACTAACTTCTGATTGATACAAAATCACAAAATATGCACAAAATCATAATGAAACAGGCTGGCTTAAGAATGAAAATTTACACATACATACGCATGACCGGTCATTGTGACATTCTTTGGGGCAGCCTAACAGTGGACGTCCTTCAGCTGATATGATGATATAGATATATATAGTTATTGTAGTGCTCAATGATTTTATACCAACTAAAAAGGTTTACATGTCTTTCTTTTTTTTCAGTCACTCCACAGCCAGTGTTTGTTGATCCTAATGATAAGCACAAACACAAGTTTATGGTTCAAAGCGTTATTGCGCCCGAGGGCAAAACCAACATAGATCAAGTTGTGAGTTCAATTTTTACAACAAATTTAAGACTGAAGGTAAATAGTTAAGTACCTGACTAATATCTTATAATTTATCATTGTTTCACAGTGGAAGGAAACGAGTCCTGATCAGCTTATGGATTATAAGCTAAAATGTGTATTTGAAACTCCTCGCGGGACTAATCTTAACGTAAGTCAACTTGAATTCCGTCTGGTGACATTAAGACGCTGAATAGAGCTAAATTGCCATTTTTAAATGGTGATTCAACAAAAACCATTTGTTTGGTAAAAAAATAAACAATACAATAGACAATTTATATTACACATGTGATGAATATATTTAAATTATGATTAAATTTCTGATTATCTGCTTGTGTAGCAGGTATATTGTTTCTCTTTCACTCGGGCGCAACTAGACGCAGACAGACATAACCAAGGTCATTGGCGCTTGTCAGCCTCTTAAGAGTGAGTCTCATGCTTGATGCTGAACTTGCCTGCCCACAGGACGCCGGTGACGTTGCCGCGCAGAATGAAGTCTCTAAGAAACGAGTCGCGGTTGCAGATGACTCAAAGGCTCCGTCAAAGGTAGTGCTCATATTCTTGACCAAAGATTCCCTTGCCAGGGGTTGGCCGTCAACTCATAGGAGACATGTCATAGTCGCTTAATAAGGAAACCGTTTTTGCATGCATCATTCCTAGACATGATAAAAAAGTGTTTGTGAGCTTTTTAAGGTTTTATTTGCCCTTTTTTCGATTACATCATTTGTAATTTAAGTGAAACGAAAAGCACGCTTGACCTTGTTGATGACGATTGTGTGTACTTCTTAATTGCCATAACTGACCATGATCGATTACCATTTCATTATGTGACTTATTGATATCGGAGGAAAAGATACATCCGAGAAGCCATCCGAGTCCCATGCTTGGCATTTTTAAAATTGTATTACAGGACGCAATAGAAGGCCTTTATCAAAACGAGGCTAAGATCACGGATGGCGACCACACATCTGGACCTTTAAGTGCAAACCCGGTTTCTACGGTACCATTGTTTTCTATTTATTTCTTATCGTTAAGAAAGTTTTATAACGGTTTACATACAGATAAATGCTACAACCAATTAATTTATTTACGGCAGCAAACAGCTGTCACATATTTAAGTAACTGTCAAAGTCTATTTTTCCGGGCACTTATTAGGGTTCCGTAGCCAAAATGGCAAAAACCTAACCCTTATAGTTTCGTCATGTCATGCCTGTCCGTCCGTCCGTCCGTATGTCACGGTCGATTTCTCGGAGACACTACAATTATGAAATTTGGGGAAAATGAGTATTCTATAAACCGCTACAAAATGTTAAATCTGCAGCTACAAAGATGTGAAATAACGAAAAAAATATAAAATTCCGGGGGGGTCGGGGGGGGGGAGGGGGGGAAGACCTCATATTATCATACGTGTACGGGGGACGAAAATTAATTTTCAATCCACAAGGCTTGTGGGGTATCTATGGATGGGCCTTTAAAAGTATAGTAATATAGAGGGTTCTAAATAAATGATAAAAAAGTCAATCTTTGGCGAGATATTAGCTGTCAAAGTCGTAAAAAGTGTGTCCCCACTGATTTCCAAACTATGAAGTGTAAAATTAAAAAAAAGTGAGGTAGTGTACATTAATAAATACTTTCTACGATTTTTCAATTAAACAAAAATAGGTTTAACGGTTTTTGAGTAATTGCTGAAAAACTGTCTTGCCCAAACAAGAAGACTTAACTGCCGCGAGTTCCCTATGAATATACGACCTTTTTGGAGTTCATGTATTGTATAGTGGTTTTAAATGTGGAATAGTAGGTGCCGGTACGGAACCCTCTTTGTGCGTGTTCCGACACACACTTGGCCGGTTCTTTTCTAAAAGCTATCCCGTTAGCACCACTTACATTGAGCGCGAGTACGTCTAAGTTCTAAGTTGTTCTGTGATAGCTATACCCTTATTTTTAATTTCGTGGAATTCTGACAGCTGGCACAATTTGTTCACGAAACATTTTTTACTTAATAAAGCTAAACTCTTCATAAGTTTGTTTGTTTGAACGCGCTAATCTCAAGAACTTCTGGTTCGAATTGAAAAAATATTTTTGTGTTGGATAGTCCATTTATCGAGGAAGGCTTTAGGCTATATAACATCACGCTGCGACCAATAGGAGCGAAGACGCGGACGAAGTTCGGGGCAAAAGCTAGTTATTAATATTATTATCTTAATTAAATTGGCATGCATGAAATTTTATATAATTGAAAAATGACTTGATCGACTAGGTAGTAGTATCAAGTATGTAGGTAGTATTATTCTGTACTTACCTACTTACTTACTGCTGTAACGCAACGACCCGAAGTCGATCTTGGCCTCCGACACCAAAGACCGCCAGGTTTCACTGTCCATGGCTGTTTCCTTGCATTCGACGTCGGCTTGGAGCTCAGTCAGGGCCCTCTGCACTTCGTCGCCCCATCGGTACCTAGGACGCCCAACGGGTCTTCCACCAGCTGGACGACCCGAGTACGCTCTCCGGACTGCACGATCGTCACCCATTCGGACTACAAGCCCGAGCCATCGGAGTCTTGCGGATTTTGTTTCTCCTATGATGTTCGGCTCGGACACTAGATCTTCGACCTCTTGATTTTTACGAAGTCTCCAAGTGCCGTCCTCTCTACGAGTGGGTCCCAGAATTTTGCGATAGACCTTCCGTTCCGCCACTAGCAGCGCGTGTTCCTCTTTCTTTTTATTCTGTACGAGTAACTTAATGTTCGCGCGTTCGATGCGTTCTTCGTTCGTTTAGTCTCGGCTCAGATTCAGGAGTTTGGACTATTTCAAGAACTTAAAATTGTATTTTTAACATTATGAAAACTAATTACTACTACTGTAAAGTGATTGCCTGCTTATTATTAAATTATCCTACTGTACTGTAATAGTGTGTTTATAAAACGAAAACTGAAGGGAAGTACACGTTATAATTTATATATTTATGTATAAAAATACTTAAACCAAAGGTTTGCAATTTCTTTTTCCTCCGAAAAGTACTTACTTTATAATATTTTATGTCCTAATTGTGCAATTAAAAATTAAATAAGATATATTTAGTTAATAATATAGTAATATGTTGGTAAACTCAAATATTTAAACAATAATGCATGTTCCGATTTTTTTTTCGTCTTGAATTCTTACCTCAGATTCAAGGAGTATTTTTTAGTCTGGCTATACCAAGTAACGTCGGGATTCCACGGAATTAAAAATAACGGTATATAACATAAATCATAAAGTCAAATACATTTCATTTATTAGTTATCAGCGTTTCGAAGAAACTACCTGTGACAGACACCAAGTGATCGGATAAGTGTTCCGTTGGATTGTGCTTTCTAATGATAAGGTATTACGCCCACGTTTGTCGTATTTGACTTGATGGTGCCAGCTGCTGTCCTCCAAGCACATCCCACTGTCGATTTGACAGCCTTTTAACGTGAAAAATATGTATGATCGTACTCATACTGGTAACTGTATGCACGAAAAATGGTCTACAGCGGCGCCTTCCATAGATTTAAATCTCGTATTTTAGGTTTGATAGCATTCTTCTCATTACGATTTTGAGCTGCCTGAAGACTCAAACCAGGAAGGGACATTTTTTTAATATACAATGTTTTTCTATCATTTCCATTATTTAACACTTCACACTTCGCTAGTCATCGCTTTTTAGACACTATTTATTTGTTAACGATTTTTTTTCTGATATACGGCGCCATCTCATTGCAACATTTACAGTAGAAAGATACATCTTCCAAACTCCTGTTTGTCTATTGTCCTGTGAGTTCTGTCTGCTACATGCACAATTTACTCAACTATTCGCTCATCGACCAGTGCTATTTTTATAAACACTTAAGAGGATAGGTAATCTTTGAACGCATGATTGTTTCTTTATTTGCATTTTAATTTTCGTCGTACTTGTTTTTTATTGTGCAAAAATACTTTTGTTTTTATTTATTTATTTTAACGATTCCAGACTCTTTCTTTCCCAAAATCGGAGAATGCAGAGAGCGACTTGCAAAAAGCGACATCAGAGGTGATTCTCTTGAGAGAGGAAGAGAGCAAGCTTAGACATGAAAATCTACAGTTAAAAGTGAGTTTCGTGTGCCTCTTTTTATTTTTATGTTTCTATTGTTCCTATTTATTTAAAAAACCAATAGCTTTGCAATCGTTAATGCCTAAATTAAATGCTGCATTGCGAACTGATTTTTACTCAAATGTACCTTATCAGTAAGTGGTAATGTGGTTGTATTAACCTATCGGTATACCTCGTGTGTTCGTAAGTTTTGAGACGGCTAAATAAATACTCGATTGTAATTTTTTTTTTATATATACCTATAATCATTTTATAAATTTTATTCGACAATAGTTTTATTAATATACATACATTGGTATTATTTAAACTGCGTTCCAATATTTTATGTTAGATGCCATTTATTGCGTCGGTTACACCTAGATAATGACCCCGCGAGACAAGAAAGTTTTCATCAGGGATTCTCTTTCTTCTCTTTCAGTGGCTCATTTGTGAGTAACTATTTTTGAGTAGTATTTACGGCAGGTTTTTAACTCTAAATTATTTAGAGTAAAGTATTTAGAGCCAGGTTCGAACAAAGTTACTTTTATTGACTGATAAAAGACATACATTTCTCTCTTAGCAGTCTTACGGTTGTCTCTAAAACATTGTCAAAAAAAAACAATAATTTTGACGAATAAACCTGTCAAATAAACTTTAACAAGTGATTCCAATAGTCCATCTGGTAAATTGATAATTTTAAGGCATAGTTTGAGCATCTAGTATTCAAAATTGAAGGAAAAGGCTACCTCATACGTAATAATCGATCGTATCGTGAACCTCGTAGTGTGATAAGGTTGCAGTACTGTCTGTGCAGTAGTTGGAACATCTATCGACATTTTGGTGTACAATTTGTCGTTCCGCTGCCTTAACTTTCTTTATACCATATACATTAACTTGTCAGTGAAAAAGGTGTTTATCGTCTTGTGCCGGCACGCTGAGAGACCACCGCATTTAAAGGCTTAAATCAAAAATATTGAAAGCCAATTTAAATAAACTCTATTTACTTTTATCGATTCAATGAAAATAATAACTTTGACAGAAATATTTTCTGTAATTGATTTATTCAAAACAATATTCGTCTCGTAACTTATGAGCACATGAGTTAGAATAGCCAGCTTTTAGGTCTGCCCTACTTGTTAGTATTAATAATGTGATAGTTTATAAATTTCATTGTTAGTTCTGCTTTTACCTATGCCGCTGCCTTTGGTTTACCAGAACGAAATGTTCAATAATTATAATTGATAAAAATGATGTACTTTAAGTTATACATGTTTATATTAAAACACATAGGTAGGTAAATAAAAGTACCTGCCCCTTAACACCAATTTCGTGTAGATTTTTATTTTGTAACGGCCTATGCAAAATATATAAAATAACATCACATATGTAGGTGCAGATATCAGAGAAAAGCAGATGAGCGCTAATAAGTTGAACGTTTTCTATACTTCCCATTTATTCTTACTAACATATTTATCAGTAAGTAAGAAAAATATAGATACCATGCTGCCTGACAGGTCTTCACCTGTCATTTTCTCCAGTGTTCATCACTTCGTGACGAGAGTTGTGCAGTGAAAGATAATTTCCTACAAAATATCAACATCGATATTCAATTACTGTTGATATTCGTACTCGTAAGTCGTAAATAATCTTATTCCTATACTTTATTGAAGTATTCATTAAATTAAAAACACAAACTATTAAATACCGTGCGAATAATAAACTGCATTCAAGATCAATAATAAATATAAATAAATATTGGTGGACAATCTTACACAAATCGACCTAGTCCCAAACTAAGCAAAGCTTGTACGAGGGGTGATCAATAGGTTTTGAAAATCAGTATTAAATATGGGAGATATGTAAATCGTTATATTTTAATTACAATATGCACACTTTCTATATTTCCAAATACCTATTAACGTCATTCAATTGTTTTATTTTACCCCAATAAAAACAATTTTACTTTTATGAGGTCAAATTTTATACCTTCAATAAGTCATCACCAGCTCGTGATTTTCATGTAGGGTTTTGAACATATGTGAATAAGAAGTAGTAGTCGGAATTTAGGGCTAAATATAACAATGGAAATGGTTATTAGTTCTGATCTTTACTCGAAGAGCAGCACATTTGTCAATTAGAAGGCTCTGAAGTACAATTTCTGCCGAAAATTCGTGTTTTTTTTTCTTCACCTTATTTATAATATTTTTTACAACTCTGATAGAATAATGTTATACAACTCTCCAATAATATTTGAGCTCAATTTGGTGAAAGCTTATTTCGCAGTTTTTATTGGTAGGCCTCAATAGTCCAGGAAGAAGTCGAAAAATACACCCTAATTTTGGTGACAGAGCTGGAGATAAAAGAAAACCACTGCACAGACAACTTGCTTATTCTTTAAATCATAATGATAAACCAAGCTTTTATTTTCAATTACAATATTCTTTATTAGTGCATCTGGACTTTTTCCATACCTCTCCAAATAATTACAAAACCAACTCTTATTTTAGCCATCTTCGTATTTTTTCCAATCAGAGGTTTTTGTTCAGCAATTACAGAAAAACAAATGTTTAATATTTATATATTTTTACTCTAATTTTATGTTGATTAGTGTTTAGCCGACATTAAAAAAGAATATCATTAACAGGGTGGTTCATACCGATTACCAAAACATATTGAACACCCCTCGTAATGAACTGTGTACCCTATTGCTCAGCTAGTATAATTTATAGGTTGTATGGTCATAGTTCCACGCGACTATTTAGGCTATGTGTGCCGTAAAACATCATAAAACTTATCGCGCTAGCTGAGCTGGTACATAAATATACCAGTATTTATTATATGCCGACATACTTTTTAGAATGTAAATTTGGTCATCATGCTAAAAATCTATACCTGACCATGAAACTGAAAAAGGTTGTACCTACCATACATTTTGGCTACTGAGCTCTCCATACTTTCTAAATGACAGTGACTGAGTGACAAGTCGATTTATTCGATTTTCAATACAGATCACGGCATTAAGAGTTTGCCAGTGATGAAAAATACACCCTGCGTATGTCTATATCCTAAACTAATTGTAATTGAAATCTCGAAAAGCCGCCCTTTTTCATGAAATATAAGTTGTCATCTTCGGATTAAATAGAAAAACTGTAAACCGCTAAAGATGACGAACAAAGCTCGGTCACCCAGATACTGACTTTAAAGATGTGCATCCTCGTGGACGTTTACCATATAAGAAGTTTGAGAATGTACGTAACTTGTTTGTTTTGTAAACATAGCCAAGTATGAATCGAATTGCCAGAAGTGTATCGAGGAGAAACGGGATATTCATTCCGTTAAATATGAGGATAACTATAACGACTCATTTGGCGTATATATTAGAAAAAAACATTCAGTCTTTTCCTGTCAGGAAGAGCCCATACTTATTCATGCTTTTCCAGGTTTTACGAAACCACTGAATGAAATGTTATGACGTGGTATATTTTTGGAATTGGATCATGAATCCCTTTTATTTGATACCCCACTCGATAAGATTCCGGAGAATATTTGGTTTTCACGCCACTGCTCGGAAATGTGGCGAAAGATGGTCTGAAAAGGGACCCCAAAATGACGATTTTTAAGTTCAATGAACAGGCCTTCTATGAATTTAAACACGACAGGTGCTCACGTTTTATGTAGATGCGAGAAGTTTGTATATCTGTATATCACATTAGCTAACCGACGTTCAGTCGAGGAATTTGATTTCTGGACCACTTCGTACCTTGTCACAGTGAAAATCAATATGAAAGCTACTAGAGATCTCATTTTCTTGTCTAGGACACAGCCTAGAATTCAAATTCCTCGACTGCACAATTTAACACTAGTTTGGGCCGTAATATAGGACTTTAAAGCTGTCACTCATGCTAGCTGAACTGATGTCGTTAAATATACATACATAAAGTTTGCAGTCCTGGTCCCGATTTGTATGAAAATTTACATGCCCTATACATATATATCTTCGTTGGCATACATACATATGCAGTTGGCTTATTAAACTTGCATATTATTTTAAAAAACATAAATATGCTTGTTACTTGACTTACTTACCCATTGTCTTTTGTAGTTTTTTTTTCTTCAACCCTATGGTATGGGGTGCGGTCTGAAACCCTTCTAACTTTTGAACTATAGGTCCAAAAAAAATGAAAAATGTCGTGAAAGTACAGCTTAACAAAGACTTTCAACGAAAACTATAACATGATCACTGATCAGTTAAGCTGTTTTTGAGTTATCGTAAAAAATGTTTAATTCTTAGTAAATGACCTATGAAACGCTGCGAAGGTATTCCCTTTTGCTTGTCATTGTTTTTTTTTTTAATTGAGTTCATTGGGCAATTACGGAACCCTACACCGAGCATGGTCCGACATGCTCTTGGCCAATTTTTTATTATTCTGTATTATATTTATATATTATTTTATCTGGACTTGACTCACAGTCAACACCCTTCTGGCTTATGCGACTGTTAAATATCATGAAGCGTGTGAGTTGTCCTTGATAACAATATGAGTTATTTACAATTGCGCTATTTCGCCCATTTTCGCTTGCCGGCGTAAGTTTAATTTCTAATGAATATTTCGGCGAATGTTATCTATCAGATTTAATTTTAATCATAACATGTACGTTAGGTTAGGTTGCCTATTCGATAGTCACAGTAGCTTATTAAATGTGAGCACTTATTTACCGAGCTACTACTTAGGTAGGTATGGATGGAAAGGTCAAAACGGAAAGTTTGTGGTACTCCTTCATTAGAGCAGCTGTCCATAATAAAACTTATCGTATTTTGGGCTCATTTAAGTTGTCTTAACATGCACTTTATTTATGGTTTTCCCACCAAAAACATTTTCATGTAAAGAGACCATATGGCGCGTACTGTCGAAAATTCCCTCTGGCCACGTGCCCCGACTGCTTTGTCTCACTGTCCGGATAACCTGGATATTTTTTCCTGTTATTCTCTCTACATCCGACTGGTCGGTCTACCTGGACTTTTTATTCGTCTTAATTCGATAAATATAAGTACTACAAGGATTCGAAATTCCACTTAGTCTAAGGGATCGGTTTAAGTGGATTTCTTTTTCCTGTTGGTCCGATTAATCGGTTTACAGGAGCGAGTAATTCCGTTTTGTCGGTGTGATCGGAAACCTACTTGTACCTTGACATACACGAATAAAAAAAACTTAATATTAGAATCAATCACTAAAATCCAACTTAAATAAACAACAAGCAATCGAACAACGGTTTTATTAAAATTATTTGTCTAAGATGTCTACGAGTACAACATAGTTGTTGTAGTTGTCTTTAAAGTTCAATGTTATTCCAATATATCAATTATTTTTTAAAAAGTTAGGCTATCCACTCCAAACGTACTTGTCAGCTAGGAGGATAAACGATTTGTCCTCCTAGCTGTGTTTGTTAAGCAAGTTCTATTTTCACGATTAATTTTTGTCATGCTTGATTTCTGATGATGGGATCCATGAGGAATTGAGGGAACTCCTAAAATCTTTAAGGCAAACATATAGTGACTTTTGTGTTTTTATCAACAAGTCAAGCATTTGCATCCAAAAATGTGACATTTGATGAAGTGGAACTGCTGATGATGATCAGAACAGAACTTTTCAACGACGAAAATTTCACGTTTGGAGATTTGTCCTTCTAGCTGTGTTTGTTAAGCAAGTTCTATTTTCACGATTGATTTTTGTCATGCTCGAGTTCTGATGATGGGATCCATTAGGAATCAAGGAAACTCCTCAAATGTGAAAGGCACACAAATAGTGATTATAGTATTTTCATGAACTAAACAAGCATTTTCATTCATAAAAGTGACATTTGATGAAGTGGAACTGCTGATGAGGATCAGAACGGAACTCTTCAACGACGCGTAGTTCACGTTTGGCGATTTGTTCTCTTCGTTTTGTTTGTCAAGCAAGCAAGGTTTTTCCATGATTTCATGAGGAATTTAGGGTACTTAGTCTTCTACCATTATAAACATACTTATAGCCATTTTTGTATTTTATTGTATGGAATCTAAGAGTGCACCATCTAAGATTAATAATCTTTCACCGGACTCCCCCATTGAAGTCGGTTTTTTTTTCTTAAAAATTATTTACATTCTAATATACTCTTCCCGAAACATATATTGCATAACGTCATCCATCACACAAATATATGGGATTGTTTTAAATTTAATATTTAAATAATGAAAAGAAATATCTTCCAGCTTGCCATTCGTGTCTCTCATGCGCCAATTAACAGTGCCGTTCGACACTTATCAATAAGATCTGCTGCCGGTAACCATAAAAATTTAATTATTTTCATTTAACACTATGTCAACCTTTCAACTCGATGTCGGATAGTTGACTGATTTGCGATCGGGCACTGAAACGTCACTGGAAACGTAAGCTCCGCCTTTGGCACTAGATTTTGTGGCACCGGTCTTGAGCGACGATACATTTAGTAAATCGTTATTCCGGTACCCTAAAACAGTTCCGATTATTATAGTTTTATGATATGTTGTAAAGGACAATGTAATAATGACAACCCAGAGTTTTCTCCCTTCCAGCTCTATATCTTTCTCCGCCATCTTGGAAAAGCTGACTGCTGCTGCTGTTTTTTTTTTAGCTTTTTGCCTGTACTGTTTTTAAAGTTCATTCTAGTGCTTATTATGATTCTACGTAGTCGGTCCCAAAGTTCTGTCATAAATGAAAATAATGATAAAAACAAAAGTATCAATCAGTTTTTAATAAATTATATACCAATTTAAAGTACATTTAATAAAGAATTAGAATTAACTAAAATTATTCAAAATTGCCTCTCTTGTTTTTAATACAGGCCCTTAATCGGCGCAGCCAGTCGTCTATCGCAGCACGCAACATATTCATGTCTATTTCAGCGACTGTTTTTTTTTAAGATGACTTCAGGCTTTCTCTCTCACATTTTTATGGGGTTTAGCACAGACCTTCCCCTCTAAGACCTGCCAAATTTTATAGACCAAAGGATTAAGGTCCGGACTGGAGGCAGGCCAATCTTCGTGTCTTATAAAGTAGATTTTTTGACGGTCAAATCAGGCTTGAGTGGTCTTGGCTTTGTTTGCTAGCGCAGAATCCTGCTGGAACACAAAATTATGTCCTGAAAATAGCGTGTCGGGCAGATCTTTGACAAGCTTATCCAAAACAGTCTCTTGGTACACTTTCGCACGGATTTTGACCCCTTTTTCGCAAAAATGAACCTCAGTCATATCATTCTGTATATTGTACTTCTCTTCAATATCGAAAATCTTTTCGTCTGTAAAGAGGATATCACGGTGTCGATTTTTCGCGTACCGCTTTAACAACTTCCGGGTCTCTTTTATGCCTTATTGTTTTTAGACGGGCTAAGTGGTCAATTTTTTTTGTATGCTCGTAGACTAAGATCTTCGTTTAAAACCTTTTTGACGGTTTTTCTACTGACACCCATCTGCAAAGCCATCAACTTCTGTTTTCGGACAGGATTTCTTACTATCCGCGCCTTGATCGCTTTAATCACTGCTGGTGTTCGTAAAAATCGAGGCCGGCCAATTCCTTTCTTGTCCTCAACACTGGAAACTTCATTGTACCTATCAATAGTGCGGTACACAAACCTAAGCGTTATATTTAATATTTTGAGCAACTTGAAAATGGTACTTGTCGAGTGCCCACAGCGGTGCAATGCTAAAACAGCTATTCGGTTTTATTTCAATGTCCACTCCATCGTGAGAAATTGCAGCGAATGACTGTTATTTGTTTTAAAATAATTGTCAAACATTCAAAAATGGAATTCATTAAAATTTTCTTAAAAACGTGTTCTAAATTTAAAAATAATGTGCCAGTGACAGAACTTTGGGACCGACTACGTACAATATTTTAGATCACAAAATTTGCTGTAAGTTTTGGGTTTGTATATGTTTTCCATGACCTCTAGGAACGAATAAATGGAATTATCTATGGAGAGTTACCGTCGAAAATTGCTTCTTTTGTCCAGTTTTCCTCCCAACTTTGGGTTACCATGACTATACAGGTTGTTTTTATTGATTTCCGTTATTTGAGAGGGCACATTCCTGAGATGGAATAAAGTAATCTTCTCTAAGACACTAGTATCCCAATTCGTATCATATAGTATATAAATAAAACATCCTTAACAAATAAACAATGTTGACGTCCGTCACGTGTGGTGTCATTTGAATTCCGAATATTGTCATACTTGACATACGTTAACTCTTAGGCCGTTTTGTATTCATCCTTTGTGATATAATTAATTATATTGTATGAAAATGAAAAAAAAAAAAATATTTCTTGAATTTTTAAAAACTAAATGCTACGTCGGTCTATGACTATACACGGATACATGCTTGAAGGAACAGAAATCAATAAGAACACCCTGTATAACATAATTATCAAAAAATCATAACAATCGGACCTTTTTGACGGTACCGGAACAACGATTTACTAAATGTACAACGAATTTTTTTGTATGGGCTGCACCTTTTCCGGTTTATCGTACTTCCGGTTCAAATATCGAAATGGCGACAGGTAGATCCGTATTCTGCAGGGTCAAAACGCTCTGATAACTTTGTCACCCTAACTGTTACATTATTTGCCGCTTGCATTGTTTAGAGACGACTTTTCTATTTTTGGGCCTAGACTATGTATTGAGTGATTATGATCTTCAACTCTTCATAAAACATTTTTTGATAAAATGAATATTTTCGGAAACATTCACTCCAAAAGAAAAAAAATCGTGTAAGCCGTTTCTGAGTTATCAGTTATCGTAGAAAGGCTTCCCTTCTTAGTAAAAGACGTATGAAACGCTGCGAAAGTATTCCCTTTTGCTTGTTATTGATTTCTTTAAAGTAAGTTCATTGGGCAACTACAGAACCCTACACTGAGCATGGCCCGACATTGCTCACCGCTCTTGTCTGATTTTCTTTCATTATCTCGTTTAGCAATACCAGTTTACGTTTAGGTTTCAGAAAAAAACCTTTTGCTTCGCACACTCTTTTGTATCTTTAAAAGTGAAAAATCACGCTTAATTACTTCGTTCATGTAATTTGTAAGCCACTGTAAGAATCTTATACAATGTGTAACGTTATTTTTCCAGTTTACACACCAACAACAATTATTTTGCGTTCGAAAATACAAACAAATAGTAAAAGATTTCATAGTAGTTTGTCGGTGTCCACAGAATTTATACATTTCTGCCACGGCGTGCGCTGCGATCGTTTTACTTTCTCCCACCACGTACTTTTCGCACAAAGCCAATATCAGGATTTTTAATTAGAGTTTACAGAAACCAACTTCATTCACCTTTTTTTTTCATTAAAAATGGGATTGCTCTTGGCCAGCATCTAGCCAGGGGGCAAAGATGAGGCCGACGATGAAGCGAGTTCACCCAGAAGATGCCTATTCACTCGTGCCTTAAAAAGGTCTAGGTTATATGAAAATGCAATACAAGTGGTGCCACATCTTTTAACGGCGTGTAAAAATACGAGTACGAGTAATACGAGTATATCGTTCAGGACTAGCTGCTGCAAATTCTGGCTTTAACAATAGATTTTAGGGACTTTGCCTTTGCTATAGGTTTCACGAACATAATATTCTAGTCAGGTAGAGTCCTTGCCTGGAGCTGAATAGCTGCGGTGAGGTAAAAAATTCATTTTAGAACATCTACTGTTTTTCGGAATTTATATTTAGGTAACGATATGTAGGGCCAAAGTTGTTAAGAAATGTATCAGCTTTCAATATGTAAGTATAACAAAATTTCATATGATATGACACATCATTTTCGAAATATAAACAAAACAACGGCATCTTTGTGTCCCCTTCCTAGGGCTTACCTCCAAGGAGCGGGGACTATATGTTTGTCTGCTAACTAGTCCAAAGTCCCGAAGTCAAACTTTCTGCTTTTGACCTTTCCATCCGCAATCATTCCTTGCCCGGGCTACACGGAATTAGACGATCCAATTCGAACACAAAGAAAAACGCTCACGAAAATTATATAAAGTAGTACAGTCAGAATCATATAGTGAAGCCAAATATTTCGTAACAGTTGCTCACTCCTACAGTGACAAAGACGTGTTGCTATTTGGCAAAATTAGCTAGCAGTAAACTATATACGCTGACTGTGCCTGTGCCCCGTGATAATTATCCAACAATCATCGATATCGAGCATTGTGTTTGAGTGTGTTGTTTGTGTTCAGGAAGAGCTGCTGCGCCTGCGCCAGGCGGGCGGCGAGGCGCGCGCGGCGCGGCGCCACTCGTACGGGCCCGAGAAGCATGCGCAGGCGGCCATGATGCCGTGGCTCGCCACCGCCGTTGCCATGGCCCTGCTCGGCATCATCATCGGCAAGTTCCTCATGTGAACGGTGACATTTCCGCCGCGGTGACCGGACGCCTCACACCGCTGTAACACTCCCAACGCCTCCTCACACAAGGCAGCTTCACCTTCTTTTAATGGCTTCAGTTTCAATATAGCTTAGTTTAACTGTCCCTTTTACCTGAAACGTCTTTGTGTCTAAAATAAATTTCCCAAAATGCCTAATTTTATTAAAAAGCTAATTACTTATATGGATGAATATAAAAATGTAGTAGTCACATAATGATTATACTTAAAAACTTCCGTTGTTTTGAGCTAAATAGAATTAGGAATCCTGGGATTTAGTTATTTTGATACTTGTGTCGTTTTGAGACAGGAGCATTGGAGTGTCGGGAAAATTTAAATTATGTTATTGGTAATCGAACCTAAGCAATGCCCCTCTCGCCCCGCTTCAAACCAGACGCGCTCCTAATCTGCACCCTCCCCCCTCCCCACCCCATCCATGCACAACCGTCTCGGCCTATCAGTTTCGATACACTCTGGTTCACCTCAGGCAACAGGGTCGGTCTTTCCTTTCCCGGCTCTTCATTTCTATTATTGGTTTGATTTTTGGGTCTAACTTAAGCATTTGGTATCAAAATCATGTAAAGTAATCATTTTTGTAAATCAACCGTATAGTAAGTGTTTGTAAAAAGATTTAATTAATAGCTTCTCTTTACGTGTACTTGTTTGAAATAGAATTATCTGTAAAGACTTGAATATTTAGAATTGATATATCGTCAATGGTGTGACATCGTCGCTGTACATTTAGGACTCGTATTACATTGAAGCATTATTAAAACTTAGAAATAACTAAGATACTATACTGTACACTCGAGTAATTCCGCTTTCATATTCGAATAGTTCATAAATATGTAGAGGTTTTTTAGAATTCGTGGTATACTGTATAAAGTAGGGCAATTTT
The DNA here is from genome assembly GCA_905163555.1 of Notocelia uddmanniana. Classification (NCBI taxonomy): domain Eukaryota; kingdom Metazoa; phylum Arthropoda; class Insecta; order Lepidoptera; family Tortricidae; genus Notocelia; species Notocelia uddmanniana. The sequence goes on from LR991052.1 coordinate 51,739,219, forward strand.
AATTAATTATCCGTTAATGAGCAGACATCTATATTTTTTTTAGTGCATGCGGCCTTATTCGTAACAAACGCCCACACAAATTTTTGCATAATGTTTGATATGACCATACCCTTGTAACATGTGCTATATAATCAGATGATATTCTTCAGACTGTTTGCTTTGTTCTCCGTACCAATTACTTTTAATAAAAGCTTCACATACAATTCCATTAAATTATTAACGGCCTCCTTTTGAAAATATAAAGAACACTTTCGTCAAGAGTATTGAACATAATGAAAGCTCAATGAAAACCAGTTCGTATTAATGCTAACCTATGTCATACATTTAATAAACTCCGGCACAACATCCATGCTTAGGGCAATCTTAACAGAAAAAACCGCACTTAAATCGGTCTATTCATTTGAGAGATACAATACCACAGCCATACATGTAACTATACTCCTCGTTTGCGTTGGGGGTTAAAAAGTACGGTCGACCGTTCGTTAGGTTACCGAGTCGTGGCAGGTTTACGAATCATGTTTCTTTACTGATGAGCCTATAACTTCGATAGGGCCGGTACGATCCGTTATTATAAATGGGAACGAGTACTAAGCAACGTATGTGGAGCGTAGGTATTATCTAGATACTGCGCCGAGTCTCTAGGTCTGCGTGTGAATTACATACAAAAATACTTAGTATGCATAGCGATATGGCGAAGAAAGTTACAAAAACGTCAAGGACATCTAATGCAGATACATTTTAGGGTTATAGTTTCGTCATATGTGTATCACAGGCATTTTACTCCAAAAATAAGGTGTAGTAGAATAAAATGTGAAATACAGGTGACATTATATGACTTATATGCATAGTCAAATTACAATAGTATTCATGGGCACTATACATGTGGCAATAGAACTTTTTTTAATAAATTAAAGTGAATATGCACCGCATTCCCGTTTAACCTGACAAACTTAAATCACGTATTTACTATAATACTTGATTCTATATAATTTGATGGAAATAATTGTTTCTAAATGTAAAGATTTTTATGTTACAGCTCGGTAAAAAGGTGATTTCGATTGTGATAATAATGTACCCCAAGTCTCAACATAAATTTTGAGACAATATCATAGCAACAGATATATCAATCCAGACAGTCAGCGTTACTCTTAAGAAAGTTGATATTCAATGTTAAAAACAAAATTGAATTTTAGACGATATGTTCTTACAAAATGAAAAGCAACTTCAAATTTTGAACCCAACAATAACCATGTTTAATTAGGCCTAGGTTGATATAACATGTTGTATGTGGTCCGAAACGCAAATGGCCAGTATTTTAGGTACCTATTTATTTCATTTGCCCATGCTATATAAATTCGCTATGCAAGTGCAATGCATCACTGATGCATTATTTTAATTAAAAAGATAAGCTGATGAGTCTGTATAACTAAAATAGTCCAGGATCTCTGTCCTATTGGGAAGGTTGCGTGGTATATGTTTGGAATCAGGTCATTGTGCCCTTTCATTTGACCCAGTCGATAGGTTTTTGAGTTTTTTTTTCATTCAAAAATGTATGACATTATAGCCAGCTGGCAAATGAACCAGGACGAGGTGACAGATGTCTAACCGAGTCTAAAATACTCACTAAGACTTCTGCTCACCATTCCCGAAATAAAACTCCATACGTGAATTTCCCTACAGGACAGTAGCCCGGTCTACGACTAAAATGCACTTTGCTCTAGATCTTATACCGGTGCGCAAAATATACTAAATTCACCGTGATCTTTATTTACATCTGCATTAATTTTATTAAATCGTATTATGTGGTTGGCCGGTACAGTTATTTACTCCCTTAGTTAAATAGATGAAACTTCTCTGAGACGTAAAATAATTGATTTCTTGTGTTTAAATTATTGTTTATCAGCATAAAACTACCCAAAATTAAAGCTTTTGACAGCATCGGTGAAAATCAGTTGCTGGTGTCATAGTTAATGTTAACGTATCGGCACCATGTGGTCGATACAACCCGCTGTAATTGTCATGGTGTTATAGCAGTTTAACTTAAGCTATTTGATTATTAGAGAAAATAAAAACCAATATTTAGAGTGCTCATGCGTTGTTGGGAGGATTGGTTGTTAATTTTGGTGATAGGCGTAGCAATAATTTCCTTTCTGTTTGGCAGTTCCTTGTTATAATAATAATGTTTCGATCGAGGCTTCAAACAGAGGAGGAAGGTTTTGTCATGGGAAAAATAAATGTTTCGGTGGATTACACGTATAGTCTTCAATGTTTTACGCCCGCGCACAGGCGAATGATTACACCTAGCCCTTTTCGTATATCGTTATGGTTCATATCGTAACAATATTTGTCAAAAAAAAACGTTTTAGTCGAAACGATATTTGATGCACGATATACTGGCACCGATATCCATTATATCGTTAAAAAAACAATTATAAATATATAGCGATACTGGTTTAAGCGATATTATAACGTTATTTTTTCGTTGTTCCGAACACTATACCTACAGTGTATTTGGTAGCTAGGTGCAAAGACTTTTAGGGATTACAGAGAAGATCATTTTATACATTTTAGACCTTACTTCGTGTTTGATTTGCACCACCATACAATAAAAAACGTGTTCTAAAATGTTCTAATGCTTTTTTTTTCAGTGTATTCGTAATTTTACAGTAGCGGTTGGAACTAAGGGAACAGTTTGAATTCAATTGAATTTGGTCTAACTACTGTTTACTCTTTGCATTCACATGTTTTGAATCGAACTTTTCGCCAAACGCACATAAAATCGCAAAATAACCTTGCAATGATAATCACTTCAAATTATTTTGGAATTATTCGAGTTTTTTATTTTTATTATCAGTAATTGTACGGCGAAGAATTCGCATCAAATTATTTCAATCATTTCCTTAGTTCCTACCGGTTAATGCAAAATTACGATAAGCCTGAAAAAAATAAGAATAATTTAAAAAGTTTTGTTTTATTGTACATCGAAAAAGTACATCATTTCATAGTAAAATACAATGTCACATAAACCAGAAGACTTGGTACTACAGAAAGTACAGAAGGCGCGGTCAAAAATGTCTAAAATGACCTCTATTATCCCTAAAAATCTTTGCACCTAACTACCAAAGATGCTGTATAAACGTGACGTCAATCAAAACGATATTATAAACCTATTTTTATATCGTTATGCGCAATATTTATATCGGTATTTTAATATAGCAACATTCACAAGACAGACTTGACATTAAAGAGACGGCTAGCAAAATTTAATTTTGATTCGATAACTACTTTTTTAAATATTTATGTAAAATGGGCCTTTAGCTTAAATCACTATTTTACATCGGCATCATTATAACTAAATACCCATCCTATTTTGGTCTACTTCGCAGAAATAGATGACGTACACTTAGTTCCGATTGGCCTGTGTAATTAAGTAAAAAGTACCGGTCCTTCGAGGAGATAGCAAATTAAAGGATCAATAGCGACATGAATGTCGCACAACATTGTGATTATTCCAGTACTCGAATATATAATGCAGCAAATTTATTGTACCTTCATTATGATTACTGCTATCCAAATAACTACAAAATACAAGAAAAAAATATATATGCAAGAAAATGCATATCGATTATGATTATGCCACGGCGGATTCACGCAGTATTTTTCCCATTTCCTCTAGTCTTTACTTTAAATTTACAACGAATTTTATGTAACACAGTATTAAACTACGCCGTATTAAAATCGCACCTCGTATTTGAGTGAACGATTGCTTACGTTGTTGAATACCAGTGAATAGTCTTGAAAATCGGAGGGCAGAGTCCCTGCCTGTTGCCGTCGAAGGCACGCCGGGGAAGGAAACAGCCCGTGAGGATTGTTACTTGCTTCAAAAAGCCATTTCTCGTAGACTTAACAGCGACCGGTCAGTGTCTGGGCTTATCGTTAATATCGTTAATAATGTTATTTATTTTTGGTCAAAGCATTAACTGTCGTAATATGGAATCGAGGATTTTTGGTTATACTTAAATGACTGTCAACTGGCAGGGACACCTGTCAGTAAGTATGGCATCTGACGATCTTAGAGCATTTAGTCAAGAGACACTTACCGAAAAAAAAAAAAAATGCTATTTTATAATTGTGATGAGATCCAAGCGAGAATGTTTTTAAATCGACTTAGTTATCGTTACTCGAATTGCGATTTGAATTAAAACTTTAATTGGCCAGTCAAATAAAAGCAAAAATATACTTAGACATTTAATTATTCATCATATATTTGTATCCTATTTGCACCCTACAACAGCACATACCTAAAGGTATTTTGACGGAGCTCGTCACTTACCGAGAACGATTTCGAGACTGACGTATAATCGATTAATAAAGTAGTTTTTAACAACGTGACAGAATTTTCTCCTATACCTTTGGCAGAAGAGTATGTTAATGGCGTGTTCTGTGCTAAATGGTCTAAGTTGATGATGCCGGATACCACAGGCGATTGGGTCATTTGGTGTCACCTAAGTCGATAAATTTATAACGCCACGTGATTATTACCTAATTCTAGGATGTCCAAATGTCATGTTTTTAGCCTGCGATTGTAGATTCGTGTCAGTATATTTAGGGAGAATCCTCTCTTGTTTACATGCTGCATTTTTATTTTTAGTTATCTGGTGTAAACTATTTGATTATTCTTGGGATTTTACTTAATCAGATTGAAAATTTATGTTGTCTTTTTAAAGCTATTTGAAATTGGATGTGAACATGGAAAAAAAAGAATGGATATGTAGAGCACGTTTACTAAAAAGGTAAAAAGACAAGAACTATCATTCAAATATGTTAAATGAAACTTATTGCAACATCTTCCTGTTCGAAGGAATTGTGTAAACAACAAGTCGGACCTGTGTGGTGACAGCAACGATCACCAACAGTAGTCATACAGGCAGTACTCTGCTTGTTAAACTTTTAATCTTTTGGTGTAAGTGATTGTGTTATTACTTAATAATATGTATTGTAGTGTAATTACCGGTTGCATAATTGTTTACATATTGACGGGCGAACAGTTAAGCTCGCGGGGCCTTACAGACGGCCGACTCTCGTCCCGCCGTCCTTTCTTGTTTCGTACTCCATTCTGGTGGTAATGCTTGTGCTCGACACGACTGGGCCGCAAATTTACGCCCGGAATTTACTCTACAGTCTGTCTAGGCCCCATAACTTGTTTTAATCTGAGTTAATACTATTTTACCCATATTACTGTATTCCACTGTTAGAGCTTCGCGTTCTATTATTTTAAAGAATGATTAATTCAATGGGACAAGGTTATTTTAAATATTTTAATGTCATTTGTTTTATTTTTAATTTAACGGAGACTATAGTTTAATTAAAATATCCGTATGGTATTGTTGTTATACTATTATGCTATATTGTATCGTTTTCTGAAATAAAATACTTAATTTATAACATTTATTATTTTTAAACACATTGAATTCCTCCCTTTGCATTAATATTAAACCCTTTATTCATACACGCCCATCAAGTCTATATTAGTCAACAAGCCGCTAAAGTTGGTTCGTCCTTATCTGTCACTTTGACATTTATGTTTGTGAGAAAGGGACAACAAATTTTAATTAACAAGTGTTTGTTAAGTTTTATGAATAAGGAGGTTAATATTTATTACGAGTAAGAGCGATTATACACGATGAGAATTTTAGGGATAATAATTAACGCAGCAGTCACAAACGCACAACTAAGTGCCTTCCAAAAATTTTATCACGTTTGTGTTGCAAAATCATGATAATTCTTTTTAACAACCGTTTTGTGTGACCAGCCTAGCTAGCACGATAACTTATACCGTCACGTTATATGGCCAAAATGTACTGAAACTGAGCCTACGAGCGAGTTGTTCTAAGGATGAACATGGACAAGACGAAGATTACGTAAAATGCCCATGTAGCACCAACTCCCGTAACAATCTGACACTTTACGTGTATCCTGACTTTACGCTCGAAGTTGTAGACGATTACATATACCTAGGACAGACTGTCCAGTTAGGTAGGTCCAACTTCGAGAAAGAGGTTATCGTCGAATCGTTCGGGAAGCTACGGCACATCTTTTCGTGCAATATTCCGCAGTGTCTCAAGACGAAAGTCTTTGACCAGTGTGTGTTAGGGTGGTATTCCACTCATCCAATATACATTTGATCAAAGAAATTGGATGCTTTCATCAAACTTGGAAGGGACCCCGACATTTGATCAAAGATTCTGATGACAGTTAAATCAATATGGCTACGCATAAAAAAAAAATTGGACAATGATATTGGATAAGTGGAATGGGCCGACGTCAAAGAAAGGGTCTAGTCTAGCAGGCTAAGCTAACAAGAATGGCCCCCAAGGGATTTGGTTGTAATTTGAGGTGCAGTAGTGGCAGGACCTAAGAACACTGTATGCCTAATATCAGCTTTCGATCTTCTTTTGTTTCAGACATATTCACGAAAATTTTAAACTGTTATTTTAGCTAAACCAAGCAAGCAAGCGAGAAATAAATTTAGAAATAAGGAACATAAAATGGTGTTCGTAATGCATATTTTTACAGACATTCATATCCTTGAACTTGGATGAAAAAAAAAATAGTTTCTATTTTCGCTTAATTTTTTTGCCACTTCTCGCGGATACACAACTATCAAAAAAAATACTTAATAAGCCACAATTGTCAACTACGTATACTTTTAAAAACATTTTGAAAAATCGTGGTGCGTCATGTCAAAAAAAAACATTTACGAACGTATGTTTACTATATCATATCATAGCAATAGAGTAGTAGTGGCAAATTAGTCTGTAGTAGGTATAACATCCTCTTTAGTTCATTATGCTAGCTTATTAGTTTTACCTGTATTCATAATCTGACATTGCTTTCTTAAATATCCGTGTTTGTGCAAAATTAGTTTGTCGCCTTTGTGTACTACATTTATTGTTCTCAGTTTCTCGAAGGTTAGCTGGAAGAGATCCCTTATAGGGATAAGTTCTCCTTTGTACTTTTACATTTTGTTATTTTGTTTCTATTGTTATTGTTTTTTTTTCTGCAATAAAGTGTTATACATACATACATACATATGAAATAATTAATTGACATTGATCAATGTGTAGTTGTAAATATATGACTAGGGTTAGGATTCTGGTGGCAGTTTAGCACAAGTATTGCAGTGGAGTCGCTATTGTATTTTTTTTTATTTAAATAAAAAAATAACTGAATGATACATCTATATTACAGTACCGGTCAATAATATATCACCTTTGCGTTTTATTGTATAAACGTGTATACCTAGTTGGTTACTAAGTTCTGTTACTCGATTTGCAAACTCTTTTCTTGCGTTAAAACAAATGCTACCGAAAAAATAAAAAAATGACATATAATGGCGGGTTGTCAGTTATAATTTTATAGCACACATAACACTTATCTCGTCATATTTATAATGGATTGGGGTCTAAAAGAAAATCGTGTCGCTGTAATTGCGTTGCACAAATGCGGGCATCCACCAAACGTGATTTTGAAGTTGCTTCAAAATCTGAAAATCAACAATCAATTCGTTTATCGTACCAATAATAGGTACAATAGTACCCTGAGCTTTGATGACCGCAAGAGGTCTGGAAGACCACGCACCGTTCGGACCCCAGCTCTAATAAAGGCAGTGAAGGCGAGAATCGCAAGAAACCCCGTTCGGAAGCAAAAGTTGTCAAATTCAGATGTCTGTGATTCAGAAGCTCCCTTAAAAAAGTTATCAATCAAGACCTTAGACTACACGATTATCGTAGACGGAAAGGTCATTTGCTTAATGGACGATTGAAGACTACGAGGCTGAATAGAAGTCGCGTGCTACTGAAGCGGTACGCACAAAATGGCCACCGAAATATATTATTTACAGACGAAAGAATTTTTACCATTGAAGAATGTTGTAACCGCCAGAATGACAGAGTGTATGCAAAAAACAGTCAAGAAGCGAGTGTAGCTGTTCCGAGAGTGCAACGAGGCCATCATCCCTCTTATGTCATGATTTGGTTAGGTGTGTCATACTCAGGGTTAACACAGGTCCATTTCTGTGAAAAGGTGTCAAAACTGGGGCTAAAGTTTACCAGGAAACCGTTCTGGAACCAATAGTGAAGCCTTTGAGCCACTCTCTATTTCAAAACCAGCCCTGGGTCTTTCAACAAGACTCAGCCCCTGCACATAAGGCAAAAACAACTCGAGCCTGGTTTCGAAGCAACAAAATTGACTTCATTGCCCACGAAGACTGGCCCTCCTCCAGCCCGGACCTCAACCCCCTGGATTATGCTATATGGCAGGTTATTGAGGAGAAAGCCTGTGCGAAACCCCACACAAATCTTGACTCCCTCAAGCGGGCCATAGTCAAGACAGTGACGGATTTAGATATGACAACCGTGCGTGCCGCTATTGATGACTGGCCTCGTCGTCTGAAGGCCTGTGTTCAGGCCCAAGGAGGCCATTTTGAATGAAATTGACAAATGTAAATCCTGATTGTGTGTACTTCATTTTAATATATAATTTATTTAACTTTCGTTAGTATATTTTATGTAGATAAGGATTATTACAGTAACATAACTTAGTAACCAACTAGGTAGAGTAAACAATTTAGGTTTGTTGATACATCGCCTATTTTACTAGTTACATATGTAATGCAATACTGTAAATTACAATGATGATTTTATAGAATAACATTTTTTTTTGTTTGCTTAAATGTTTATGTATTCAAGAGCTTGAACAACTTGCAACTGAATTAAAGTTTCAACATCATGCATATTATCTTCTTTTGATGTTAAACGGTTGTCAAGATTATGAAAAGCATATACTATGGCAATTTGTTCCTTATTAGATGGCGTTATACGGTTTCTCAACTTGAAAATCCAGTACTCAAGAATCTAGTACAAGTACAAGTGAAATCAAACAACAATTAATATTGACGTAGTAAGAGAAGGTATTTCGAATGAATATTATATGCTATTATTGATACTGAAACTGAGGTATCAGTAGTATACTGAAACATATTCCAATGAAAAATTGTTCAAGACCTGAATAGGTATAACCTTAAATAATATTATACATTTCAACAATATATAATTATTTTATTTTATTTTTATGAATCAATTTAATTGAATGAAACCAATAAAATCAATCATTTATTCATTCATTCATTCAATCAAAAAATTATATGACAACGACTCCATTGCTCTTTGTTCACCCCAATGCCACCAAACATCCCAACTCTATATATGACACACGTCATTGATTAATATATAGTAAACATACGTTCGTAATTATTTTTTTTGACATAACGCACCATGATTTTTCAAAATGTTTTTAAATGTATACGTAGTTGACAATTGTGGCTTAATAAGCAATTTTTTTGATAGTTGTGTCTCCGCGAGAAGTGGCAAAAAAATGTTCAAGGATATGAATGTATGTAAAAATATGCATTGTGAACCCCATTTTATGTTCCTTAATTCTGAATTTATTTGGTTACTCTCGTTTGCTTAGTTTAGGTAAAATAACAGTTTAAAAATAACCTTGATTTTTTGACATTGTCGTGAATAAGTCTGAAACAAAAGAAGATCAAAAGCTGATATTAGGCATACAGTGTTCTTAGGTCCTGCCACTATTGCACCTCAAATTACAACCAAACCCCTTGCGGGGGCCATTCTTTGATCAAAGATTGGACAAAAATATTGGACGAGTGGAATACAACCCTTACCAGTGATGTGATGATGTATAAAATAATAATAAATTAATAAATATTATGGAACAATTGTCAAATGTCTCAGCTCACCACAGAAACTGATGCCCTTACCGGGATTCGAACCCGGGACCTCTAGCTGCGGAGGCAGTGACACTATACACAGTGACACCAACTAGGCTAAACAGGGCCGTCAAAACATGGCACTGAAACGTGGTCGCTTACTATGGGCCTCATAAGAAAACTCAAAGTCACCCAAAGAGCAAGGGAGAGGGCTTTGCTGGGAGTTTCTCTGCGTGATCGCATCAGGAATGAGGCCATCCCCAGCAGAACCAAAGTGACTGATATAGCCCTCCGAATCGCTAAACTTAAGTGGCAGTGGGCGGGGCACATAGCACGTACATAGAGCCGATGGCCAATGGTGCGGAAGGTTCTCGAGTGGCGACCACGTACCGGAAAGCGTAGCGTGGGTGACGGTGTAGTAGTCCACCGATGACCTGGTTAAGGGTCGCGGGTGTCCGCCGGATGCGGGTGGCGCAGGACCTGTCATTGTGGAAGTCTTTATGGGAGGCCTATGTCCAGCATTGGACGTCCTTCGGCTGACATGATGATAATGATGATATAAATTAATAAATCTGACAAAGTCGTAAAATAAAATATAAAAATAATTAAGGGTACCTCCCCTACACGTAGAGTGGGGATGTTTTTTTTGCCTCAACCCTATGATGCGAGGTGTTGTTGGATAGGTCTTTCAAATTCATTAAACATTTTTTGATACCTACCCACTAACTTTTGAACTATGTATCCGAAAAATATGAAAAAATCGTATAAGTAAAGCTTAATCTAGACATGCGGCAGCGTGTCCAGCCTAGTTCACCACAGGAACTGGCGGACCGCAGCCGTGTTTTACACGAACCGTTTGGAGCCACTTTTGACCCCTCAATAACTCCACAATTGATTTAACACAAAAAAAAATGAAATTTGGTACATGTATTAAGTACTGTCATTTCTGGAAACTTCAGACCACGACAAATATGTAATTCTGTCAGACGCTAAAAGCGCCCTTTCACATTTAGCTCGGTTACCCTCGAGTGGTCAAGGGCATCCGATAGCCTATAATATACTTAAATCGATTTGTAAGCTTCAGGCAGTACACAAAGAGGTGATCATCCAATGGATACCGTCTCATGTTGGGATCATGGGTAACGAGGAGGCTGACCGAGCGGCAAAGCAGGCGATAACCGATGGTATTCCGTATTATTGTTTGCCCCTACATAGCGAGGTACTGTGCAATGTAAAAACAAAATGCAGACACATTTGGAGGGAATACTTCAATGAACGGTCTCTTACGAAAGGAGTATGGTATCGAACTATTCAAGGCCAGCCCCCTCGGATCCCATGGTTTGAAAAACAACGTAACAGGAAAGACATAGTATCACTTTTCAGACTTCGTTCCGGGCACATTCCATCAAACTTTAAATTTCTAATGGGCATCTCGAACTCTCCTAACTGCCCTGAGTGTGATGTCGTGGAAGACGTCCAACATGTTTTGATGGAATGTGTTCGCAACGAGGCCCAGCGACATGAGATGATATTCTCGAACCTAAAGTTGAATAATATAGGTGTTTGTAATAGCATTCTGGCTGCGCCATTATCGGACGAGGCCGGGATGTTTTGCAGACTATACTCCAAAGTATTGTAGTAAGTAGTGTAGTAAAAGTAAATGTAGAATTAAGCAAGAGTACCTATACTATAACTTGATATCACTCATGGGGGTGGCATAGTCACTGCGTGACAAAACTCCCTTTTAATGTAAATAAAGATTTAAAAAAAAATCTGTAGAAGAACTAAAACCCCCATAAATATAGGTGAAATGGTTATTAAACTCAAAAAAACAGCATTTTTAGCACTGACAGACTGACTAGTAATCAAAAACCTAACCCACTTCCAGATGACGTAGAAAGGTGAAATTTGGCATCCAGCTTGGTAATTGTGTGTACACAAAAAAAAACCGGAAAACACTGTTTTTTCAGTTTTATTACTCCATCATTTATTAACCGATTTGGAAAATTCTATATTTGTTTGAAACTGTATACTTCAGGGGTAGTCTCATAGTTATCACTTATCAGCTGATGATGAAGCACACATAAAAAATGTAGATGCAAATCCCTGAAGTCTGCGCGCGTCAAAAGGTCGGCGCCGTCTTTGAGTTATCGTAAAAAGTCTTCCCTACTGAGTATATGACTTATGAAACGCTGCGAAAGTAAGTATTCCCCTCTGCTTGTTTTTTAACCGACTTCAAGATTTCAAAGGAGGAGGTTATCAATTCGGTTGTATGTTTTTTTTTAATGTTTGTTACTCTATAACTCCGTCTTTTCATAACCGATTTGGAAACTTCTTTTTTTGATTGTAAGTACTTAGTCGGCTCATAAGTTCTGTCATATACATAGTATCAAATAAAAACAAAACTTTAAGTTTATTCCGTATAATTTGTACAGCGTTTGAAAGCTTATAAATTAGAGAATCTAAATGTATAACATTTATTCAAAATGACCGCCATTATTATCTACACAGGCTTGAAGTCTGCGTGGCCAGTCGTCAATGGATTCACGCACCACTTTCATGTCGATATTGGCCACTGCCGTAGCAAGGGATTTTTTCAGCGAGTCTAGATTTGCATGAGATTTTGAGCACACCTTTTCCTCTAAATACTGCCATATTTTATAGTCTAACGGATTAAGATCTGGGCTAGAGGAGGGCCAATCTTCATGCCGTATAAAGTCGATTTTATTGGAGGCGAGCCAGGCTTGTGTAGACTTTGCCTTATGGGCTGGAGCAGAGTCCTGCTGGAAAACCCAATGCTGGTTTAGAAACATCGTATGGGATAGTGGTACACTTCGGCACTAGTTTTTACTCCTTTCTCACAAAAATGCATACTAGTGACGCCCGCATAAGAAACTCCCAGCCAAACCATCACAGATGAAGGGTGATGACCTCTTTGAATACGGAGAATGCTATTAGACGCTTCTTTACTATTGCGAGCGTACACTCTATCATTTTGTTTATTACAGTTTTCTTCTATGTCAAAAATTTTCTCGTCCGAAAACAGTATACAACGATGCTTATTTTTAGCGTACTTTCAGTCTTTTCAATAAAGCTTTAGATCTTTTAAGCCTTAAAGCTTTAAGCCGACCATTGAGAAGATGGCCAGTTTTTCGTTTATAAGCACGAAGTCTCAGGTCTTGATTAAGCACTCTTTTCACCGTGTTTCTGCTCAAACCCATCTGGAGGGCCATAACTTTTTGTTTCCTAGCGGGATTTCTGGCAATGCGTGCCCTAATTGCTTGTACAACCGCTGGAGTCCTAGCTGTACGCGGACGACCGCTTCTTTTCTTGTCATTTAAACTAGAGACCTCACTGTATCTTTCTATGTTACGAGTACGATACACAAATCTTAGAGAGAATTTTAAATTTTCAAGTAGCTTAAAAATTTTAGTCGGTGAGTGTCCACAACGATATAGTGCAATTATTGCGGTACGGCTATCTTTAAGCGTCCACTCCATGGTAAAGAAAACAGAAAATTGCAAAATTATACTACTCAAATATTTAAAAAAGATTCGAAATTCAAATGAACAACGGTTTTTGTTTTAGGAGTTCCAAATTTAAATTTTAAAGGCCAGTGACAGAACTTATGAGCCGACTAAGTATATATATCCAAGTTGGTCCCGTTTTTATCAAAACGCAGTTCTGATGATGGGATCCATGAGGAATTGAGGGAACTCCTCAAATCTTTAAGGCAAACATATAGTGATTTTTGTGTTTTTATCAACAAGTCAAGCATTTGCATCCAAAAATGTGACATTGGATGAAGTGGAACTGCTGATGATGATCAGAACAGAACTCTTCAACGACAAATAGTTCACGTTTGGCGATTTGTCCTCCTAGCTGTGTTTGTTAAGCAAGTTCTATTTTCACGATTAATTTTTGTCATGCTTGATTTCTGATGATGGGATCCATGAGGAATTGAGGGAACTCCTAAAATCTTTAAGGCAAACATATAGTGACTTTTGTGTTTTTATCAACAAGTCAAGCATTTGCATCCAAAAATGTGACATTGGATGAAGTGGAACTGCTGATGATGATCAGAACAGAACTCTTCAACGACGAAAAGTTTGATTTGTCCTCCTAGCTGTGTTTGTTAAGCAAGTTCTATTTTCACGATTGATTTTTGTCATGCTCGAGTTCTGATCGAAGGAATCGAGGGAACTCCTCAAATGTGAAAGGCACACAAATAGTGATTTTAGTATTTCCATGAACTAATCAAGCATTTTCATTCATAAAAGTGACATTTGTTGAAGTGGAACTGCTGATGATGATCAGAACGGAAACGGAACTCTTCAACGACGCGTAGGTAGTTCACGTTTGGCGATTTGTTCTCTTCGTTTTGTTTGTCAAGCAAGCACGGTTCTTGATATGATTCCATGAGGAATTGAGGGTACTTAGTCTTCTACCATTATAAACATACTTATAGCCATTTTTATTTTATTGTATGGAATCTAAGAGTGCACCGGCCTCCCCCATTGAAGTCGGTTTATTTTTCTTAAAAATTATTGCTGTGTAAAGTTGTGTGGGAAAAGCTGTCGAACAGCAAGCTACAAGAATGACGAAATAACATTTCACAGGAAGTTAAATTAATTACAAAAGGCATATTTTAGTCTGCCAGGCGGAGTTCATTTTACAGTAGCCATTAAGAAGTACTGAAGTATTCTTGTCCCTTTCCAACCAATTCAAATGTCAATATACTCTCCCATGTGACGAAAGTAATGCTCGGGCCAGTTATGTGCCAGTAACGCTTTCGACATTACCGTATAAGGCCCGATTTCAATTAATTATGTATTCGTCCGTGTTTTGTTGCACTATTTTAATATTGAAATTCTATTGGAAAAGGTTATTTGTTATTTTACATTTTTATCATTAAATTGTCAGTGAAGTTTATTGATATAACAATCTTAGTACCTACCAAAAGCATAATAAATAAAATAAACAAATAACCCAATTAAAATTAATTGTCAGTGTTACCAGTGTTTTTTTAATTAAAGTAGTAAATTTGTGTCTTGTTCTATTTTATTTATACGCTATAGGTACGATACGGGTACAAATCAGTGTAGTTGAACGGAATATTTAGTTTAGAAGTAGTTATTCTGTAGTTTTATTTCATTATAAAATTTATTAAGCGGTGGTGTCATATTTATTGCACGTAGCAATAAATATGACACAATCGCTTAATACATATATGGGTATGTAATATCGATTATGTATATCTAATGAAATAACAAATTAGTAACAGTATTACCATTAGGACATGGAGTTCCCTAGCAATTAGGACTAGTGTCACGAGGTGGACCCTATGCTGGACTTCGATGAAGTATAAGGGATTTCGGTTAGGACTAGTGTCAAGAGGGGGACCCAATGCTTTTATCTGGCTGCCTCGCCATTTTGTCTGGCTGCGCGAAGCGAGAGAGCACTATTTCACCTGTTATTGCATATTCTATCTTACGTATAATGCAACAAGGTCTTTATTGAATTGGTCATACATTCGATTTCATTTGATACTTGTCTGCACTTGTCGGAGTGAACGAAGATTGCCGATGTAACTTATATTTGTGGTTTTACTGTACTTATGGATATAGATAAACAAATACCTAAATAGAAAACTTCCAAGACTCTGGAACAAATATTCGTGTTCGTTCATCACACAAATAAATGCTCTGGCCGGGATTCGAGCCCGGGACCTCCGCCTTCGTAGGCAGGGCCACTACCAACTAAGCCAAAGTGGTCAACAAAATATTTCACAATTTTTTTTTAAATTCACCAGTGCTTTAGCCGTATTACACTATGTATAAACATGCCTAAAATATTATTCTAGATATTAAGTCAGTAGATGAGCATATACGCTATGTAAAATTGTTAACCTAAAATAAATGGCATTACCGGTAAAAGCCGGTAATAAACAACGCGTCACAGTCTCCGAGTAAATCGGCTGTGACATACGGACGGACGGACAGACACAACGAATCTATAAGGGTTCCGTTTTAGCCATTTTGGCTACGGAACCCTAAAAATCGGTCAAAAGCATGTCGGGCCATGCTCAGTGTAGGGTTCCGTAGTTGCCCAATGAAAGCCGGTGAAAGATTATTATACATAGATGGTGCACTCTTAGATTCCATACAATAAAATAAAAATGGCTATAAGTATGTTTATAATGGTAGAAGACTATTAACTACCCTCAATTCCTCAAGGAATCCTCAATCAGAACTCAAGCTTGACGAAAATGTGTCCTGAAAACCTAGCTTGCTTGACAAACAAAACGAAGAGAATAAATCGCCTAACATGAACTACGCGTCGTTGAAGAGTTCCGTTCTGATCATCATCAGCAGTTCCACTTCATCAAATGTCACTTTTTTGAAAGAAAGTGATTGATTAGTTCATGAAAATACTAAAATCACTATTTGTGTGCCTTTCACATTTGAGGAGTTCCCTCGATTCCTAATGGATCCCATCATCAGAACTCGAGCATGACAAAAAATAACCGTGAAAATAAAACTTGCTTAACAAACACAGCTAGAAGGACAAATCGCCATACGTGAAATTTTCGTCGTTGAAGAGTTCTGTTCTGATCATCATCAGCAGTTCCACTTCATCAAATGTCACATTTTTGGATGAAAATGCTTGACTTGTTGATAAGAACACAAAAATCACTATATGTTTGCCTTAAAGATTTGAGGAGTTCCCTCAATTCCTCATGGATCCCATCATCAGAACTGCGTTTTGACAAAAACGGGACCAACTTGGATATATATACTTACAATCAAAAAAAGAATTTTCCAAATCGGTTAAGAAATGACGGAGTTACGGACTAACAAACATTAAAAAAAAACATACAACCGAATTGATAACCTCCTCTTTTGAAATTTTGAAGTCGGTTAAAAAACCATTTCTAATGGATGAAATCGATTTTTAATGCTCGTTTATTTGACGTACGTATAGATCGCGAACCTGCCCGGCTAGTATGTTAATTTATACCGTCACATTATATGGCCAAAATGTACTAAAACGTCACATAAAACGTGACGGTATAAGCTATCATACTATCCGGGATGGGGGCCAATTCTCGGTCCGATCGAGATGCATGTCTATCGTGACATTGTATAGAATCGTAGAGTCACTTGTATGGAATCTCTAATAGAGATCATCTCGATCGAACCCGAGAATTGGCCCCCCGTTACTTCAACCATTTGGCATTTATGAATTGACGTTTGTATTGATGAGGTAGTGACGATTGAATCGATTTTACAGCCGATTTTTTAAATATTTTTATGATGCCTTTAAATATTTTATATCACATGATTGTATCAGTCCTCAAACAAAAAGAATGTTACTTATTATGTATGGCGTTCTATATTCCATACAATCAGAAACATTTTAAGAAGAAATAAGAAAAGCAGACATATTCTCTTAATCACGTCATCGCTATGCTGATGCCGTAAGCTGCCCGGCTAGTATGATAGCTTATACCGTCACGGTTTATGTGACGTTTCAGTACATTTTAGCCATACAACGTGACGGTATAAGCTATCATACTAGCCGGGCTGGTCGGTCTGTCTGTCATTTATGTCAAACAATAAATTTTGCACATATCTTCCAACTTTACGGAGTTTTACTAATATTTAGGTGTGCAGCGTCAACAAAGTGGTCTTCGAACCGTTTATAGTGTAAATTCGAACCACACGTGTACACCGCGAAATATGTTATGTTATGTGTTTAGCAAGCCGAGTGGAATATAAACCTTAGTGTTACTCGCGCTGAACGCAAGGCAGAATCAAAAGTGTTGACGCCTGCGAAGGCACCAGGTTCTTCACCAGTATCGCTGACATGTCATGCTGCAGACACGACGTTCGTGGCAGGCAGCAGCCGTATGTCAAATAAGGCGCCGTTTTTGGGGGACGACGGTGTGCCGCTTCCGTTGTTACCGCACAATAAGGTACCGTCCGCGTCCACATCCATGTCAGCACGAAAGAGGTTGGAACTAGAGGCCAAACAACTAAAGGCGTTGATTGAACTTCAGTGCGATAGAGAGTGACATCTGCCCGGCTAGTATGATAGCTTATACCGTCTCTTTTTATGTGACGTTTCAGTACATTTTTGCCATATAACGTGACGGTATAAGCCCTATAAGCTATCATACTAGCCGGGCTGGTACAAACAAGTAAACTAACATCTCCATAGCAAAATTCGTACTTCAAGCTGAAAGGCCCCTGCCCGGCTAGTATGATAGCTTATACCGTCACGTTTTATGTGACGTTTCAGTACATTTTGGCCATATAACGTGACGGTATAAGCTATCATACTAGCCGGGCTGGTGTAAGTGGCTCTTATGTTGTATATGTTTTTACAGCTGTCACAGATTTTTCTATGTCATTAATGTCAATCAATAAAATTGCACATATTTCCCAACTTTACGGAGTTTTACTAATATTTTGTACAGCGTCAACAGATATTTATTTTGGTTATAAATATATGCGTACCTAATCGATTTCTATCAATTTAGGGAAATATCTTCTGAATCGAAACGGCAGACTTGGTCACAACACTAGTTTTAAAACGTTTTACACGCTACAGGAATTTTTTGATAATGTGAGTAAAAAAACATAGTGTTCATTTTTCAGTTTACCATCCTGTCTGTAATTTAAGCGAGGGATTTGTATACAAAATGTAATATTTTTAAGTTCTACCTATATCTTGTTTATTAATAATATAATTAGATATAAGTTAGTATTGCTGTGCCCTTACGGGGTCCATTTTATTACTTCTTTGTAATATTATGTCACATTAAGAGAGCAATAAAATTTTTGATTTTGATTTTGATTTAAAAAGAAAACGACATAACACGTAACTGTTTGGGTGGTGAATTATTATCGTAAAATACCATAGAAATACTATAATGTATAGAATCACAATCACGTCGTAAAAATGGCTCTGTAAAAGCCGGTACATGTGCACAATTTAAGCGGGGATTGTCGAGCGGAGCCGAACACTTCCGAGCACGTGCTTGATATTCACAATGCCTACTGACGTACGAAAACTTCATCTTAGAAAACCAGTATAAGCCTGACCTCCGATTATGCATAGTCGTTACGAATCTCAAGGTCCAGATATAATAGAACGTATGGTGAGGCAAGTCTAGACAGGTTGTGAATATCAGAGTGTTTGACAAGACAACTTGTCATTGCCGGTTGCTTGCATAATGTTTTGTGCTTAAATGCAGAAATTCAAGCAGACATAAAAAGAAAAAGATGGTGGGTTATCGTATTTTCAGTAAGTACCAATCGTTATTGAATTAAAATTTGTATTTAAAAGGGTCAGTACTCGTTATGTTATCATAGCGTAATTTGACAATCTCCAGGAATAAAATATATGTGGAGTAGCTACCCCCTTACTAATTATAGAAATTCCGAAAAGTTAGTTAAGAAATGAATAATATATGTGAAATTATGTTTCTTCAGCATGCAACTGTACTGGGATAACACTAGCTAGAATGATGGTGAGGACGTTTGTTGGTGATAAGGTCTTGCAAATTTTAAAATGTATTAAACTTAAATTATGATTTATGCCTAAAGTACCTATTGATAATTCCAATAAAGTGATTGAAGGATGCTTAAATTAAAGTTAAGATAGTAAAGTCATACGTATACGTATACGTCGACATGTCGCGGCGTCATGTTGCTCCGGCCGTGATTTCGAACCCAACTGCAGACGGCAGCAGCAGATGGCAGCGCCGTCTTCCAGTTGGTTCTGAGTGCGAGACAACACGACTGACGTGTTTTTGAAATTTGAAAGAAGGGACCGCGATTCACTTTTGTATCTTTTGTTAAAAGAAGAAGATGATTATGATTTAATTATACAGGTATATGTAGAGAAAAAAATACACGCCAAGAACCTTAAAGGATGACGTAGAGCCCCTATACCCGTGCAACTACGAGGGACGGAAATGCTCTTGTGCAGCTAAATTGAGAACATGTTTAACATGTGTAATTTGAAAAGTTAATAATAAAACTTGATTATTCATTATAATGAATTGATATCAACATATTTCGACCACGTCACATAGTTCGACGACTAACTATAATAAATCCTTACATAACAACATTGTTCAAAAAATATGAATGCGACTCCATTTCGAACTGTGTTCCCATTGTGACAGCTGACATTGGGTATGAAGGACATGAAGTTGTTTCAAATGTCGCTAATGTAGATGATTTTTCACATTGTACTAATTTGAGTCTTATCTTGGTTGTAATAAAGTAAGTTTTTGCATGCTTCACTTTTTAGTTTTACGATCGTGGTTATGAATTGAGTGACTTCGCTTCTACTGGAATGAAACATTGTCATGAGCTATTATTGTGACAGATTTAGTTCGGGACTGTGACTCTAGGTATTATAAGAGCTCAATGTAAAATACTCAACAACAATTAACTAAAAAAATGTAACATAACTTAAATCATGTTTAAGAAAAGCAAAATATTATTTTTATTTACTTGAAAAGCCCTAATACGTGATTTTATTTATAATTTCGAAAAGTTTTGCGTGTTTACGTTCTATGGGTGTTGTGAGGTGTCGATGTGGTTGAAGTAACAGATTACAAGGTTATAGGTGTAGATTTAACACGTTCCCTGTCCCCATACAAAATTATCCTTCAATGTCACAAGTCCAAGTGACAGTTGTAGTTCGTAGCCGTGAACAACCCGTGGCACAGAATAAGTAATAGTACATTCAGAAATTTCACTTCCTAACAAAAACGGCGTTTAGGCATAAGAAACGTACCTACTCTCTGCATCTCTGTCTATCGCATAACTTGTATTCATTCACGCGCGGCACGTGTAGCGTTAAGATTGTCACTCCATGAATACATTAATAAGTACATATTCTTCACATGTAGGTATGTCAGTGTCATTATGAATAACACCCATAATAATACTGATGTCGTGAACGGAAATTCCATTTAACTCTTGTAACTTTAATTTGTAAATGAGTAACACAAAAAGTATAACTACGGTTCTATTAAGATACTCTTTTTAGGGTTTCGTATCCCCTTTTATAGAAGATTATTTTGAACAGCGTATAGCCATTTAGCATAGCCCAAAAAGGTTACGTTATCACCGGAAGACTCCTCCTTACACAAAACGACGTAAATGCTTTAGTTTTCTAATGAGGATACATTCTTTTATATTAGAAAGGTACAAATTATTTGGTAAAATCCTGCATTTACTTACATAAGAAGTAGGGATGTTATGGAGGCGGCTTTACCGGAGCCGGATCCGGAGTTTATTTTTTTTATTTAACGGATTCGGATCCGGAGCCGGAGGCGAAAATGAAGCCGTATCCGAAGCCGGATCCGGAGGTTTACCGGTGGCGGAGCCGGAGCAGAGTACCTTGATGTATTGAAGGGCAAGTTTAATTTAAACAACACAATACAATGCAATCAAACTAGGTATTTGCTTTAATTATGTGTCAACTAAATGTCTATTTTAGATAAATTAGTTATTGTTCGTTTATTACGAATATAAATCAACGCGAAACTTAAATGAAATGCAAAAATAATGTGATATGTTATTATATGTAATGTACGAAAAAGAAATGCTATTTATAAAATTAATCAGTTAAATTAAACCTGGGATGCCACAATGAATCGTAAGTTATGTTATGATTATGACTAAGTTGAATAAATATTGATTACTGAAAAAAACTCAAGGATTGCAACGCGGCAACGATTTTAGGTGGCCCTTTAAAGACGTTGTTGTTCCTCCTTTCCTAGAATAGGTACACTTTCTCACATAATTTACTCTTTGCCGCGTTTGTATTTACTTAGTCGGCTCATAACATTTATTCAAAATGACCGCCATAATTATCTACACAGGCTTGAAGTCTGTGTGGCCAGTCGTCAATGGATTCACGCACCACTTTCATGTCGATATTGGCCACTGCCGTAGCAAGGGATTTTTTCAGCGAGTCTATATTTGCATGAGGTTTTGAGCACACCTTTTCCTCTAAATACTGCCATATTTTATAGTCTAACGGATTAAGATCTGGGCTAGAGGAGGGCCAATCTTCATGCCGTATAAAGTCGATTTTATTGGAGGCGAGCCAGGCTTGTGTAGACTTTGCCTTATGGGCTGGAGCAGAGTCCTGCTGGAAAACCCAATGCTGGTTTAGAAACATCGTATGGGATAGTGGTTTCACAATATTAGTCAACATCGTGTGTTGGTACACTTTGGCACTAGTTTTTACTCCTTTCTCACAAAAATGCATACTAGTGACGCCCGCATAAGAAACTCCCAGCCAAACCATCACAGATGAAGGGTGATGACCTCTTTGAATACGGAGAATGCTATTAGACGCTTCTTTACTATTGCGAGCGTACACTCTATCATTTTGTTTATTACAGTTTTCTTCTTTGTCAAAAATTTTCTCGTCCGAAAACAGTACACAACGATGCTTATTTTTAGCGTACTTCTTCAATAAAGCTTTAGATCTTTTAAGCCTTAAAGCTTTAAGCCGACCATTGAGAAGATGGCCAGTTTTTCGTTTATAAGCACGAAGTCTCAGGTCTTGATTAAGCACTCTTTTCACCGTGTTTCTGCTCAAACCCATCTGGAGGGCCATAACTTTTTGTTTCCTAGCGGGATTTCTGGCAATGCGTGCCCTAATTGCTTGTACAACCGCTGGAGTCCTAGCTGTACGCGGACGACCGCTTCTTTTCTTGTCATTTAAACTAGAGACCTCACTGTATCTTTCTATGGTACGATACACAAATCTTAAAAAGAATTTTAAATTATCAAGTAGCTTAAAATTTTTTGTCGGCGAGTGTCCACAACGATATAGTGCAATTATTGCGGTACGGCTATCTTTAAGCGTCCACTCCATGTTAAAGAAAACAGAAAATTGCAAAATTATACTACTCAAATATTTAAAAAAGATTCGAAATTCAAATGCACAACGGTTTTTGTTTTAGGAGTTCCAAATTTAAATTTTAAAGGCCAGTGACAGAACTTATGAGCCGACTAAGTATAGTAACAAAGTAATTCCATATGGCACTAGCGAATGACTTCAATTTTAAAGTTTTTAAAGCACGCAATAATATAACGCAACACCTATAAATACGGAAGTGATTGACAGAACTAACTGATTTATAAGACAAAAAAGCGGGCAGTCGTGAGTGATAGGTAAGCACAGACCACTCAACCCTAGACCTTACCTTAACTTTAGGGTTAAGTGGTCAGTGTAGGTAAGTAATTCCCGGACAAGTGAAAACTTGTAGACGTGCGCCGCGCTGCCGCGGCAAATGCAATACCTTCAGCTCCGGTATAACTTCGGTAAAAATATAACGGATGCGGAGGCGGAGGTGTGAAATAAAAAAATAGAGAAGGCGGAGGCGGATCCGAAGGTGTAAAACCAAACGGAAGTTCCGTCTTACCGGATGCGGAGGCGAAGCTCCGTAACATCCCTAATAAGAAGGTACAAGAGAGGCTACAAATAATTCATTAACAATTTAGTCGTGGGTTTATAAACCACAGAATAAACAGGAGTAAAAAAATAATATTAAAACAATGTAAAAAAGACTTGAATTGGAAATTAATATGTAACATTAGTAGTAGTAGTAATATAAGTGACTTGTTTATATTTGATTCCCTGTAAAGACATCCACATTATGAATAGGAGTTATTTACACGCGGTTCGTCGTAATTCAAGTCGGCGGTGGAGGCGAAGCGCGATACGACACACGTGCGCGCGCGGCGACGGCCCTCGCCTGACTGATCACCCCGAGGTTTGCAAGCGGTAGGTATAAAACGCGACGCGCTCCGCCCATTGCAAGCCCCTTGCCCGTGGACCCACAGTGGGGACACGGACTCCAGACTTCATGTCCCCACATTGGGGGCCTTCGGACAGGGAACGTGTTAAGAAATTGAATTGTACAGTTAATGCAAATAATTATGATTTTCTAATACGTACAAAAAATTGCTAATGACTATTATCCGTTTTGATAAAAGCCCGCGTGCCCGTAACGCACTGTATACCAATATTATTTAATGAAAATAAATACATAAATATTAACACATTTCCACCTTTATTGAAATAAATTATAATTACATTATCTCATCACTATGCACTACAATATCTTATCAACAGTATTTGATTATGATTAGACTTTTAAGGGTGTTTATGCTCCGAACCTCCTGTTGAGTCTGCTCCACAAGAAACTAAATATGTAGGCACTGGCCCGCCAGTTTCTACTAAACATTTCCTACAAATATACAAAAAGCAGTAGTTTTGCCTTATGTAGGTTTACGTAGGTTTTAGCTCTGCACGCCGTGCGCGCTTGGCAAATGCATTGGATTTCCATACATTTTGACAAGGGCGTGTTACGACGCGCGCGTTAACGCGTGTGTCAGCGGATGTTCTGCACTGGGACAGTCGGTGTCTCGATCAATGATTTTGTGTTATGTATAACACGTAATATGACGACATGCAAATTTACCTTTGACCTCAATAAGACGTTCGGAGCAAAAGGAGACTGAAAAAATGATTCCACCAATTTAACTACAATAAAAACGGATGGTACTGAAAACAGTACTGGTAGAAACGGGAAGAATGTTTCAGTCGTAGATTAATTATAATTAGAATTCATCAAATACTTTAACCAATATTTAAATATATTCAACATCAATTTTAATTTGATCTACAATAATGTAAACTAACAATACACGCGTGTGCGGGGTAACATGTCCAATTCGTAGATAATTTAAGTCATTTGTGATCTTAACAGGGGAAACATTTCTCGGTTATCGGACGGACAAGAATATAACCCACTACAGTTAGGCCATCTCATGTACTTCCGTTCTTAACATTTAACAAGCCTTTATTTATACAGTGACTGCTTGAATTAGACCAGCAAAATACCTCCGCAACCTTGAAATTATTTGGTATGAACATTTGTAGCAAATTAATCAATTAAAATATCGATCATGCAGTAGAAGTATTTGTTGCTTCTTGCTTTTACATAACATTGGTGAAAGTGTGTTCATGTCAATTAATTTCAAGCATGAATGCTTGGCGCACCGGCTCATGTGCTGGGTCCAGTCAGGACGTTACAACCGCGACAATATTTCAAATATCTCCATCTGTATCTCACTCGCATATTCGAGCGACAGAAACTAAGATACGAAGTTTGTGTTACACGGTAGCCGCTCAGATCCATAAGGTGCATCACTGTCTAGTGATGTAAGAGGAGACAAGATGTAAACAACTTCACAAGAACAAATTATGGCAGCATAAAAAATACTTTTTTATACAAATATAGTGAATAGGGGAAAATTGTTTGGGCAGATCTACATTGATAAAGTACAAAATAGATAAAACTCTTACAATCCCCGACCTCTATTCTCACCATTCCTCATTAATTGCTATTGTGATTACAGGCAAATGATAATTTATAGATATATATTATAGTATAAGAGCAGGTAGCAAAAGTTGCGACATTTTATAGCGAAAATATACGCGCATTGTTGGCCTTTTTGTAGGCAGCCACACATTAAATTGTCTAGGTCAAACGGCGAAACGTATATATTGCAAAAATCGGAATCAATTGATGTATGGTCTGGGTGTGGGCTGCCGCACAAACAGATTTCCTGTCCTGCGATTATATTCTGTCTACAACATTTTATGTATAAGTAGTGTTAGCTATCGTATTTTAATCTAATAGAAAGAAATGTATATAAATGAAACAGGGCCTAATTTTATTTCTTACACTTATATTATAACAATGGCTGATGCAGACCAGAAATAAAATAATACTGTGCATCACTGAGATCATTTCGAAAATTAATCTAGTTAACATAACATATACATATAGTTTTTATTAATCTAGTAAATATACAATTAGGTACATCACATTCGGATAGCTGGTACGAAGCATTTGCGTACGATACGGTCTTCAAACCTCTCATCCGTATTTGTAATGGTAAGGTAAGGTAAGTTTACTAACTATATGTAAGTTTATTGATTTATCATAAAATATTTTCAAGTTTAAATATTATTACTTAGAATTAGAAATAAATAGTATTCATATTTGCACATTGCCGAGTCCAGGCCATAAACATAAAGATACAGGAAATGTAACATAGTACACGTGTTGCTAGCGACACAAATTGATGTTCAAACCAGGTTTTAATAACCACATGCACTTGTAACATGCCTTCTTCCTAAATCTAGAGGCGCTTATGCCTTACACTATATAGTAAATGCATGCTTAAATACATAAGTATACATAACTTGAGATTCTAACGTACAAAATACATATTATATATTTATTTTGCACAAATTATACAAGCGTTGGAAATAGTTACATTTTAAATTACAACAATAAAAACTAGCCCTATTAAACAGACAACCTACTATTTGCAGTTTCCATTTATTTAACCCTTTCAGCGCACTCCATATGCCTAAACACGCTCGTGCTACTGCGTGGCCCAAAGACGCGCCATGCGCTAAATAAGCAGGCATAATGCAAGAAACAAGCAATATTTAAACTATTAATGGAATGTTTAAAGAAAAAATGCACCACGTTTAGAAAATATTACATCCAATTATCTTTCTGCTGATCTAATCACAAAGCATGTGCTGGACCGTGAGCTCGCCCTTAGCATAACTTTACCAGAGGGTAGATGACTTCATCAAACTATCACAAAATTAAAATAAAAAATCTCGACTAAAAATTTTAGTTACAAAAATTCTACCATCAAGATGTTTACGTTTTAATAAACAATAAATAGTATGACAACTATGTACCTTATCGCAATAAATCACGACCTAAACAGCACCTACCTACTCATCTCTGACGTCACTTTTGTCAATTAGATTGAAACGCTCCCAATGCTCAACAGCTATATTGTACCTACATTGACTAGCCATTTTTAGAGTTTCGTAGTAAACAATTAACCCTTATAGATTCGCCATGTCCATCCGTCCGTACGTTTATCCAAGGCTTAGCTCAGTATCAGTTACCGTTTGGTATAGGAATACATGTCAATTACCCCAATAAAAGAATAAAACGCTAGAAAAAGAACTTAAAATAATTTTAAGGGTACTTTTCCTATACGTAAAGTTGGGATACAATTATTTTTTGCAATTGCTGTAACCCATTGTGTGAGGTATCCTTGGCTAGCAATTCGTTTGTGTGATATACTAATTTTGTGTGCGTGTGCCAAATCCACCAATGCAGCCCCAGCTGGCGTCCATGTGGCACGTAGGCTTTACAATGCAACTCTCTTAAGCATCTTACAAGTTATCGTGCGAGAGGAACTTGCTAATGGACATCTGTAGTTGGCCCGCGGTCTACAGAACCATACTGAGCTAAGTTTTCAACGATATAAAAACTTCTTGACGTCATAGACAAAAAATACATATCATTATCGAATCAACATTATCGAAACAGAATTTCACGAGAGTCGGTTGAGAAATGGGACTCGTAGAGAACAGCCGGACATCTGCCTGATGAATTATGCTAAATTACAGCTTTCTAGTAGTAACGGTTACTGGGCTAAGCCGCGCACAGACGGACATAGCGCTACTATGTGGGTTCCTTGTTTACTACGGAACACTAAAAAACAAATACTTATTTAACAAAATAATATTCAAATCCCATAAAAAAAGCAAATGTGAAAACATGACAAGTTCGTAAACGGTTTTGTCTTGAGATCTAATTGGAAACCAAGTTTTTTCAAAGCTCCTTAAATCCTAGCTCCTGTCAACATGCAAAAACGTTCTGAAAATGGCATAAAATGATTTTTTTTATTAAATTCCTTTTTTAATTCTCTACTTGATTGCTTCTAAAGGAACGTGATGTTTTTCGGCGTGCTAGGTACATCATAGCTACTTTTTTGGATAATAAAGCCTCGTAAATGCATTTTTATTGTAGGTTAGACTGAAACGACTCCAATAAACGGTATGTTTCTTTAACCTGTTATATTCGGTCTTATTGTAATTTACGTTAAATATCCGAGACTGATATAAAGATCCAAGCTCTCACGTTTATGGCAGGACTTATAATTAATTATGTTCATAAGTTTTAGACACACTGGCTGCTTTCGATCTCCATGGTTAATTTCACGTAAATTATTAGATAACGTACCTATACCATTATAGATGAAATAGTATTCAGAATAAATAGGCAAGTGCTGTTGTTTTGTTGTTAAATATTGACAAGTGTTCAAGGTAACACTGTGTCCGTAGTACAACAGTTTCCCATACAATCCGCCTTGCGAAATGACTGCGGTGATTATTATTACCGTAAAATTGGAATTTATATCCCTAGTGTTTATCACAATTCGGAAGTAGCGATTATTACAATGCATTTTGACCAAAAGTTGAAAATATGCAGAATGACAAAAATGTTTGACTTCACGAATAGATAACGAATGTGCCAAAAGTACACCTTTACGTACGGTCACTTTTTCCTATGTAAAGCACATCTATAAATCCCCATGGGTATGTTAAGACGCGTATCTGCCCTAAAAGCACCTGCTAGTAGTCACGTCTAAGAACGCGAGATCAATAGTCAGAAAGATTAGGAAAATGCGTAGAAGCATGTCCAATATGCGTAAACGAAATAGTAGGTACGCACGAACTATTTTTTTTAAATTGATGCTTCGAGAACAAAATCCCTTAAAGTCATTGCGATAGGTCATTTTATTTTCGAAGTATCGGTTGCAGGTTTTAACTTGCAAAGACACACGCCACCACGCAACTGATGGACAGTGAAAAGAACTGAAAGTCTAAAATATTAATTAGCTTACTGGTCTACGTCTATGTTGGTAGTAATATCTCCGAAGGTTGGCTCATCCTTTAGGAAGGTCCCGGAGCGCTGCATGACCGGTATCTCCGTGGCTTGCTCGTGGAGCTCCTGCCGGCTTGTGTGTTTGGCGGGCCTTGTGTTCCTAGTGCTAAGTTTCATTTGTTTCTCTTTAGGCGCCTTCATGACCATCTTTGCCGAGCTCGATTTGGTCGCATTCATGAGGGAGCCGGGAATTTTCCTTTCCAATAGTGCTTTGCGTTGCGTGTTCACCTGTTGCGTACCGGCTCCTGTAGCCTTGTTTGGCTGATTTATTCGCCTTTGTTGTGTTGTTTGTTCAATGTTGTTGATGTTCGGTGAAAGTTTTGTCGCTTGCTGAATTTTAGCGCTTTGATTAAGGTACACGGGTATTTTAGTTTTCATCTTAGTGTTTTGCAGCTTCGTAGACTGGACCGCTGTAACAAAATGTCAAGTTACGGGAACACTGTTAACTCATGAAGTTTAATTTATTGGCTAATGTGCGATATAGGTGGGGAGGTAAGCAAAGAGATCGCAGCGCACACCATGGCAGAAATGTGTAGCTTCCTGGGACACCTGACAATTTTTTTTTCAAAGTTTCGTATTGGTTTCCTACGATTTGTTTCGTTTTTATTAGTTATTTATTTCAGTTAAATTTCCAGTGAGCGGTCGGTCTCGCTTACTAAAATAAGTAATATATTAATGTGCCATTATTTGACATTGCCCCGGGACCCATGCATGACCTTTGACGTTTCTCACGTGCACATAGCAAATAAGCAGGGCTCGAACTTTTCGTGCCGATGACGTAAAATTCCATATAGGTGATACCAATTTTTGTTACAGTAATTATCAATTTTTAATCATCAATCATTTAATCATGCATTTATAATGTTTTTTTTTCAAATACGGCCTATTGTATCCGAAGATTATAAAGGATTTCTCTTTAATTTAGAATTTTAATTTATAAGCAGGTAAGGAACTCATATTCTTTCAAGTTTTATAACAGGTTATAGGAATGTTGAATCTAAATATGAACGTAAACTCTCTGCATTTATGATGGTATTTTTTATACGGCCTATTGGAAAAAATACCATCATAAATGCATGATTAAATGATTGATGATTAAAGATTGATAATTACTATAACACCAATTGGAATGTGTGACGTCAATTTTACGTCATCGGCATGAACAGTTCGAGCCCTGCCAATAAGTATAGGTACCTATTGGCTATGTGCGCAATAGGTGGTGGGGGTAAGCTAAGCAATCGCAGCGCACGCCATGACAGAAATGCGTAGCCGCCGCCGGGGACATCTGTGAACATTACTTTAACGTTTCCTACGATTCGTTTGTATTTTGAAATGGGTCACGATGTTTGTTGTCTAGTAAATAGCAAAAATAGTCAATGTAACTCTACAGTTTTCTTACAGCTCTGTGGATACTAGATATAATATATAAATGGATCGCCGCTACGAAGAGAATAAAGTGAGTGACATAACCTTAAATTACGATTTTACTTATTAAATATGATGTTTTTAATATTATGTGTCCTATTCATATGCTTTATGATTTCAGAGTTGATGGCTCGCCATAGACCCCCAACACTTTCCGATGCAATATGTATGTAGTGAACAACCATGCATCCTTGTTGCTTTTGGTGTAAAAACGAACACGCGAAGTTTTCCTCCGCCCAAATTTAAAAAGTTAACTTGTTTTAATACGTTTGCTCGTATCGTAGCGCTTATTCATTCGCATTTAAGCTCAATTCAGACAAGCGCTGAGGTTTAATTTACTACGACACTTGGGATATAGTGCTAACCCCTTGTACAAGAGCTCTTATATAATCATTGGATTTTGTTTTTATTTGATTGTATTAAGATACGTTTGCAATTCGCAGCAAGGGCAATTTTGAGAAAAAAAAATAGTATTCTCCTTCGCGCCAAGGCTACGTCAGACTTGGATTGCCTGCTCCGTCTGGGTAATAAAATAAATGACCTTTACTTACATTCAACGGAGCCTTTTGTGGTGTATTTCTTCTTAGTGTAGGTGGCGTATTTGTTGCTGTTGTGGGACTCGCTGAGGGATTCGGTGGAGGGCTCGGCGGTGCGAGGCCGCGACGCACTCGCCAGACTGTCCTGCGAGAGCGCGGCCTCGCGCGATCTCCCGCGCGATGAGCGCATATTCCGAGCCTGAATGGGACTAGAGTTCCTTGAAGATTCACTCGAAGATATCATCTTGGTCACGAGCTTTTTCGCCGCTGGGGATTTCTTCTCGATCTCTTTGTACACTCGCGGCTCCAAATACCTCGGCTTGGTATTATCGAATAATTGAACTGCCCGCCCTTTACCCATCCGATCCTGCGACTGATTCGTTTTAGCCATATTAAATTTGGCGCGCTCCTCTTGCGCTTTCGTTGTCCGGATTCTCGGGGGCGTCATTTTTAGGGGCTTACGCAGGTCGCAGTTGCTCTTTAGCGTATCGGCGGAGCCGAGGTGCGCGGACGGGCGAGGCGCGTACGGGACGAACGACTCGCGCACCTGGTCAATGTCGAGGCTGCGCGTGTTGATGGCGGGAGGCTTGGGACGGGCGTGGTAGGCGCTACGACTCTTGCGGTCGTGCAGGGGCGAGGCGGCAGGGACGGCCTGCAGGCCGTACATGATGCATCCGAGTTCGCGCAACCTAGTCCAGAAAAGTTAAATTAACGTTTAACTTAATAATTAATAATAACTTTAATAGCAATTTTTATATTCACTTCATTTTAAAATGTTATTTTAACCTTTTGAGCGCCAAATACGGCAAACAACGCCATCCGCAATCCGTGCCACTTACACCACCGACGTCAATTGACGTCCGTTCAAAAGCTATGAAATACCACTCCAATTACAAGGGTTCTTTACCCTAATGCTAACCATCATTAAGGGATGATGTTAGGCATCATCATCATCCTCCTAGCTTTATTCCCAGTACAGATGCATCCTGAAGGATGCCTGGGTTCCGCTACCTAATCCCAAGAATTGGCGTAGGCACTAGTTTCTACGGAAGCGACTGCCATCTGATCTTCCAACCCGAGGGGGAAACTAGACCTTATTGGGATTAGGCTTGTCAAGTGAGTGGGCAACTTGACTGTTAGAAGTTCTCAAGCCGCCCGGAGGCCTCTAACTTGGCTTAACGACTGCAATCGTAGACAGCAACCGGGATCAACGGCTTAACGTGCCTTCCAAAGCACGGGAGCGCTAAGCAGGGTTGAAACTTAGAGCATACATAACTGGAGTGGCCATCAGCGTATCTTACCAAACAAAATATGCCAATTTTTGCGTGGGGCGAGGTAACACACGTATAAAAAAAAACTACGCGCACTTACAATATATTGTTCCATTACTACGCACCCGCGTGAATATTTCAGACGGTAAAAATGCATGTCTCCCTATAATACTCACAAATACTGAAGAATTTCAAAGCCCAACATTTTTATTCCATTGCCTAACTAAATAACGAAGACGCAATCGAAGCCATTTTGTGCTCTGATAGCACATGATTAATATAATGAAAAAAAAAACTGTTAAAATTGACAATATTTAGCGTGTCCCACGGGCATGGTTTCCAACATAAAGTGAAATAAAAAAATCAATGTAATGAATGTGTTGAATTGTGTGGATAAATATAGAAGCTAAGTAAACAAACAACATTTTTCTTTATAATAAAGTTAGAAAAGTATATTGGAAGTCACTCTAAAATGCACTAAAACAATGTTCAAAAAATTTACATCATTAGCGGCAACCCGGTTAAATGTAAAATTTTTTACAAATAACGAAATGCGGGGGTAGTGTCAAATTACATATTACGATGCCTCACCCCGAGCCTCAGATGGCCAGCACGCTTTGGAGGTTACGGACTTCGCACGATCCGAGCAGCAAGGACTTGATTTTGATTCTCCAAAGTGTTTCATCACAATGGTCATTCTTATTTTTGACTATATCTCGATTATTTATTCTCAGTTAAGTTTTTTTACGCAACAACGTTGAAGAGTGCGTGCAACTAATACTGCGTAGTGCAGTCTTTCTCGCTTGAAGTACCTAATTATTCTCTTAGTCTAAATGGCGGACTTTCTAGAATTCGTCATTATTAGCAAAATCATTTTCAGCAACGTCACAGGAGACGACAAAGACACGTGTTACTGACAATGATAACGTGTTTAGTAAGCAATGACGATTGTTACCACTAATGATTTTCGTATAGAATTCGTTTTTGAGTTATAATTGTTAGTAGTGTATATAATTTAGAGAATTCATCTGCCTGCGAGTGTTTTTATTACAAGCTTTTATTTAACTTGCACTTTTCATATATATGTTTGTAAGTTGTTATCAAAATATGCAATCCTTTTTTCACCGCTTGCCGGTGTCCGATTGAACTGAAATTTGGCTTACTTGTCAAATTCAAATTAAGTAATTTAATCCGCGTTAATAATATCCACGTTTTATTGTTTAAAGATTAATAGTATTCTACATTGACATTTTCATAAATTGTACCAGGAGCGATATAATTAAATGAGTATTTTATTTTTTGTATTAATAATAATAATTACATCAGGCGGGCCGTACAATTGTTTGCCACCGAGTTGGTATAAAAAAAAATCAATTGTATCAATAACATATCTCGTGATTTACAGAATATTATGTACCCATATTGTATGTATTAAACCGGTCCCGAGAATTCAAGTCCTATGTATTATTATAGAATATCAAATCAACAGTAAGTACTGTTTCATATTTTGGATTTTTGTGCACCATTACATACCACATACGCAATTATCTGCTCTCGTTAATACCATCTTTTTGATTAACATGTAGTTGTGTACTTGGTGTTTCTTGGGTCTTAATTGTGCCGATATTCAAAAGAAATGGCCAAAATGTAAACAGATTTGTAGAAATTTAATTACAGATTTTTTTAAATCATAAAATTCATAGTATCGTGAATCACAGTAAGTGTAAATATGTACATATAGAACGTGAAATAGATAGCTTAAATGGGTTTGGTTGATTTTTCCAGATCAGCCATTTTCTAAAAATAAAATAATATTTTTTATACAACGACGATGGTACACAAGGTTACGGCCTCCCTGATGGTAAGCAGACACCGTCGCATATGGACTCTTGTTCAAAAGAATCACGAACGCGTTGCCAACTCTTTATTAATCTGAGGAGTCTTGACAGCTAGAGACATATGCAAGCCTCACTGTTAACACAATTTATCCGCGGGAGCTCTGGCGAACTTACTCACCACCATGAAATCAACACACCACATGACATTGAAATTGATCATATACTTATACAGTCGAAAAATATAATGAAATGAGTGTTTTATGGACAGCTATACACGTCAACTAGCAGACCCGAAGTTAGTCTGGCGGAAGACCCTAGAGCTAGATTAACCCGGCACTACACCGAAGATATCCCGGAGATCAGCCTGTACGAGATTAGAATGGCTCTTAAACAGCTAAAGAACAACAAGGCACCCGGTGAAGACGGAATTACAGCTGAACTCCTGAAGGCGGGTACAAAACCGGTCCTTAGGGCTCTTCAGAAGTTGTTCGATTCCGTCTTACTGGAAGGCAAAACTCCAAAGGAATGGAACAGAGGCGTGGGGGTGCTGTTCTGCCTTACTTACCGACCCATCTCACTTCTGAGCCATGACTTTGAGCTGTTTTCAAGAGTCATTACGAACCGTCTCGCACGCATGTTAGAACAAGCTTGCTCCCTAACAAGCCGGCTTCCGAAGATGCTTTAGCACCGTGGATTAAATCCATACGCTCCATCAGGTTATACAGAAGACTGAGGAGTATAACCTGCCCCTCTGTTTAGCGTTCGTGGACTACGAAAAAGCCTTAGATTCGATTAAAATATGTGCTGTACACTAAAATCTCTCCAGCGGTGCCAAGTGGACTACCGCTATATCGAAGTGCTGAAGTGTTTGTACGAGAACGCCACTATGTCAGCCCGACTCCAGGACCAGAACTCGAAACCTATTCCGTTGCAGCCGGGAGTCAGACAAGGAGATGTTATTTCTCCTAAACTGTTATCCGCTGCACTGGGGGATGTTTTCAAGACTCTGGACTGGAGAAGGCTAGGCATCAACATAAACGGCGAGTACATTATTAACCTTCGGTTTGCGGACGATACAGTAGTCTTGGCTGAGACCATGGAGGATTTAAGTACAAAGCTCAATGACCCCAGTAAAACCTTCGAGCGACATGGTCTAAGGATGAACATGGACAAGACGAACATCATGTCACATGCCCAAGTAGCACTAACTTCAGTAATAATCGAAAATTTTCGCTCAAACTTTGCGAAAGAGCTTAATCGTCGAATCCGACTCGGCTGGGCAGCGATCGGGCTACGGCACATCTTTTCGTCCAATATTGCGCAGTGTCCCAAGACGAGTCTTTGATCAGTGTGTGTAGCCAGTGATAACAAATGGTACTGAAACGTGGTCGCTTACTATGGTCCTCATAAGAAGGCTCAACACTCAAAGAGCAATGGAGAGGGTTATGCTGGGAGATTCTCTGCGTGATCACATCAGGAATGAGGCCATCCGCAGCAGAACCAAAGTGACCGATATAGCCCTTCGAATCGCTAACCTTAAGTGGCAGGGGGCGGTGCTCATAGCACGTAGAACCGATGGCCTTTGGGGCGGAAAGGTTGAGTGGCGACGGGCGACCACGTACCGGAAGGCGTAGTGTAGGCCAGCCCCCCACACGGTGGACTGATGACATGGTAAGGGTCGCAGGTGTCCGCTGGATGCGGGTGGCACAGGACCGGTCATTGTAGAAGTCTTTAGGGGAG
Organism: Notocelia uddmanniana; assembly: GCA_905163555.1. NCBI lineage: Eukaryota > Metazoa > Arthropoda > Insecta > Lepidoptera > Tortricidae > Notocelia > Notocelia uddmanniana. The sequence goes on from LR991052.1 coordinate 51,774,705, forward strand.
TCCTATGTCCAGCAGTGGACGTCATTCGCCTGACATGATGATAATGAGTCAAAAATACCTCCTAAATAAAAAAGAAGAAGAATTCCCGGTCAGGAGAAGGCTGGCTCATATAATGTGTAAAAGACGGCGGTATAATGAAGTAAAAGCATAAATTTTCATCATAATATTTATTTTATTTATTTATTTAATCTTTATTGCACAATAAGAAATCTTAACGTACAAAAGGCGGACTTAAAGCCATGGGGCATTCTCTACCAGTCAACCTTTAGGCACAACAGAAAGACTGTAGGCGGTGCAACTATAAAATATATTTCTATATAAATGCATTTTATTTCCTCATACATGTTATAGAAGAGCAGCATTATACTTATATATATAAAACGTCACTGTCTCATAAACAGTAGTCCTTATTTCTTTAAATACGGTGACGTCAAAGTGACGTTTCACAGCTAGCCCTAATGGTCAAGCACGAATGTTTTTAAATCGATTTTGTAATCGATGCTCGATTTACGATTTTAAATAAAACTTGGATTGCGCATAAATTATAAATAAAGCAAAAATATGCTTAAGTATGTGAAATTATCATCAATCTTTTTGTAAATTTCATAAAGTACAACGTTTTATTACCCTAAACAGCAGATAAGGTATTTTCACGGAGCACTTCACACGCCGAAAACGATTTCGAGACTGACTTATTATAATCGATTAATGAAGTAGGTTTTAATATTTTTTTGCACATTGTGCCTATTTTTTGGCAGAGGGGTAAGTATACTAATGGCTCAAGATATGTATGCTCTAAGGGTTGAACAGTATGTTGAAAAGTAGTGACAGGATATGCACGTCTCTGCGCCGGCGTATTATTCGTTATCGTCAACAGTCTTGATTAATGTTACATTCATATATTATTGGAAATAATGTATTAATGAATAAACCTACTTTGTGCCAAAATGACGCTATTATATGTTGCCAGAGCCAGAAGTCGTCGGTAGTGGTAGCCGGATCTTCGCCGGAGATTCTTCACACCCCTGACCCCGCTAGTATCCTAGCCGCTATCATATCCGGGATACCGGGGTCGCCGGAACCTCTGGGCCGTGGCCACGCTTGGCATACGGGTTGGCGATCGCAGTATCTCCACCGCACTGCAGGGATGCTGCTGCCCATCCCCCTGAGCTTCTATCCGGGTAATACCGTATTACTTAGCTCAACCTTCTCTTATGGCTCTGGCGTCAGGGGCACGGCGTATTACTTCGCAACCTGGCGCTCAAAAGATTAAACTTTTCATAGGAAAATAATGATAGTTATTTACAAGTTCGGAAAGTAATTCCCAAACAGTGGCAGTAAATACAAACACGAGCGTTTAGCGAGTATTTGTGACCGACACGAGTTGGGAATAACGGTTTTCGTGCATGTATCGTACAACTTTTATAAATGTTATAATGCATCATGCGAGGAAATTAAATAAATAGTAGAGCTAGTGAAACTACTTTGGATAAAAATAAACGTGGCACAATTTTTGTGAGGCAATGGGAACCCGGCTGTTCAGAGAACAGAAACACGCGCCTCCCAAGGCGCCCTCGATGGCGACATCGACCTAGTATTAAGTAAATCTTAAGATTCCGCATAATTAGCATAAACAAGTCTAAAGAGCAATATACAGGATGGCCCATTCAAATCGGTCAGTATGGGAAAGTCTGAAACTATAAGACATACGAAGATTTGTTCTTAGGAACCATGTCACCGATTTTGATAAAAAGAAAAACTGCATTCATACATTTGAAAAAAAAACACTGTACCCAGCTAGGGAATCGAACCCGGTTGTTTTGAAAAAATAAACTTACACTATTTCTATTCAGATATCGTTTGTGTAGGTCTTAAGCAGTAAATGTCTCTAAGAAACATGAATAAAATGCATTTTTTTCACATACTTTAATTTATCATAGTAGGTGTTCAAAGTGACCACCGTTACAATATTCAACAAGTTCAGGCATGTAAAATTGTCTCTATGGTTGTTTGTACCTCTCTACTTGTAAAATCGGTGACATGGTTCCTAAGAACAAATCTTCGTATGTCTTATAGTTTTAGACTTTCCCATACTGACCGATTTGAATGGGCCACCCTCTAAAGTCAACTCTTCATTATACCTAATGTCACATCTTGCACTTTACACCTACAGCATTCAAAGAAATTTGCGTAGCAGTGTGCTGTAGGTAAACATTGTATAAATAGAATAAGAAATATGTATTAAAGTTCAGTTACCAATTGTCCGTTGGTGTTTTATTACCTAAACCCTACGCTCTCTCCGGGAGTGTAGGGTCTTCCTTCCTTCTACGTGTAATCCTCTCACAGTGGCGAAGACACCTTCAAGCCCTGAATCGATCAAAAGAGCCTGCTTGATCGGCTGTGAGAAAATCACCCTCCGCTACCCAATTTCCTCCCCGTAGGAATCCACCTGTTGCCTTAGGTCTCATGGTAACAGGTATCCCTGTGTACTTCAAGGTCGTAAGTTGAGGATAGGTTAGGGACTTAGGGATTTAGGGCGTTAGGCTCCCTTGCTGAAACCCACCCCTCAATTCTACGCAGTCTGTGCAGCCGCACGCTGGATAAGTTAAATCCCGAACCTAGGGATACTTCTAATTACTTCCATTCTCCCCATCCTGGGGTAATTTACCGACCCGTCCTGGGTACCTTATACCAATTACTTGCCACCCCGCCCAGGGGTGCGATATCCAGCTTGTGACTGTACACCGGCCGCATAAAGGCAAACACTTTTTAACCCGAGGAACGACACCTCAATCAGGAATTATATTAACTATAACTATAAAAAATGAAAATTCCGTTATTAACACACGTGTGATACTAGCGCGCTTGACGGGTTAAACCCACAGGTTTCGCTCAACCAACCAAAAGTTTTCAAAAATTCCCATACGCAATTAAATATAAAGTTAATCAAAGTTACAATTCAATGAATATAATATTTTTCACCTCAGCAGAAACAACAACTGTTTGAACGGTTTTTGTTTGAACAAGACTATTTTGCTGCGACAAATCAGTAAGTAAACTAAAATGAGGTGAAAAAAAGTAAAATATACGTTTGGTAAGCCACGACCTGCCCTTTTATAGTTCGGGGGCTATCCAAAATTCGATATATTTAAACTGTATTCGCTCTGAAAGGATTTCATTTCGTTGCCAGCAATAAGTCGATTCATAGCTCGATCAAACATTGAAATTCAAGTTTAATAGTAGACCCGCTAAACCAATGACACGTTCGAGAACTCGTAAATTAACCTAAATGATAAAGTTATAAAGAAGTGGTTGCAGAAAAAAATTAAGCAGGTGGAGACGAAACGTAAGACTATCTATAATAGAACGCGGGATCAGCAACCCTTTTTAAAAAGTTTTTAATGTGTTATTTTTTATGAACGTGTTTGGTTACCATACTCGGTCCCCATAGTATAAATAATAATACTTTTTTACACCCTTTAAAATGATACACGGTACCTGTTACACGGAAAAAATCTGCCGTTAAAAAATTATTTCCATATTAATGAAAATAAAATGACTGAACTAACCGCTTTCTAAGCTCGGGCGGTAGTTCCTTGAAGGCCTGGGTGAGGACAGCGCGTGGCGCGGCGCGGACTAGCGCTCCCTCGCACTGGAGGCGCCAGCTTGCGGCGTGTGTAAGCAGCAGGTCGGTAGATGGCGGTTGGTGAGGCGCGATGAGATCTGGACGGTCCGCGGGAAGAGCGGAGAGGAATGCGTACGCGCGGGCGGCTTCATCCGATGGCGCCCACTCGATGGCGGCGGCGAGACAGTCGTGGAGCGCTTGCGCGGCGGCGGGCACAGGCGGGGGCGGGGCAGCGCGAACGGCGCGCAACACGGCCACGAGCCGCGGCGCAGCGAAGTGTGCGGCCGCGTTCACCAGCCGCCGGCACATGCGCGCCACGCACTCCGCCCATCGGCTATTCTGCAGGGACTCCACTACGACACCAACATACGACAATTAATTATACGTCTCACATATTATACGGTATAAAACCTAAAATATCGGATATATTATACTAACTTTCCAGGTTCTCAGTACAGGTAAGTTCGAAATTAAAAGGAAATACGATTACACTGATAAACTATATTCTATGACCAATAAGACTTAAGAACTAGTTTAGTTGTCCGACTGTCAGAAAGTCTAGGCGGTATACTAATGTCCGTTGTCGAGAATTCCTTATGTTATAAAATCCCTGGTTCCGATACTCCAGACGTCCTAATGTCCACTGATCGACAATTCCGAGTATAACAATGTCCCTGTGTCCTATAACCCAAGTGTCACAATGCCGACTTGTCGAAAAGTAATAATAATAATAATAATAATATAATTTATTCACACAAAAACCCTAAGCATTAAATTTATACATCTGCCAAACTGCAGAACAGTTTGTTGGCAGTAGGAATGTTATGATGCCCTGTAGGTATCCGATAGTCCAGGTGTCCGAAATAAGATTCCCAAGACGGTAGTACTGACTGACGGTAGTCTGTACGAAATGTTATCAATAACGAAGCAATACCAAAAGGTTAAGATTACATGATGCTTACTGCTATTACTATATTCCTTACTCCACCTCGAACAGAAGTGTTGAACAGCCTGCTGTATCCAACGCCAACGAGTGAGACGATTAGGGTTCTCATCAATTAATGAAACATCGGGCAACGCCGTTAAGGGTTCGCCAATCAGAAAATAAGAAGGACTTAATGGAAGCGGATCTGAACAATCCGAACTTAACACGCAAAGCGGGCGTGAGTTTAAAACAGCCTCGATTTGACACGTTAGTGTGTGCATCTCATCATATGTTTGAGTTCTAGTGCCCACCACGCGATGTAAATGTGTTTTGAAACTTTTAACGGCTGCTTCGAACAGTCCACCGAAATGGCTAGCATAAGGTGGCTGAAAATGCCACGTTAATCCTAACTTTAAAGTTTGTTGATTGAGGACGCTCAATACAGAATCGCTGCGTAGAAACGCGTATAATTCTTTAAGGTAATTGCTACATCCAACAAAGTTTCGTCCACAGTCAAGTATATATATCAGTACAATACCCGCGTCGGGCCATGAAACGTCGCAAAGCAGCTAAAAAACCTTCAGTCGAAAGTTCGGATACGAGTTCAAGATGTACGGCCTTGACGCTCATACATACGAAAACTGCTACATAACATTTTATTATTTTTGCATTGCGCACTTTATTTGCGCGGACGTAGAAAGGTCCGCAAAAATCGCACGATGTTTTAAGAAACACGCGTGCGGGCCGCAAACGTACCGCGGGGAGTGCTCCCATTCTAGGCTGCACACGAGTGGGGCGTGCGCGGAAACACGGGATGCAACGATGCACCCTAAGACGCACGATGTCTCGACCTGATATAATCCAGTATCGCTGTAAGAGCGAGTTGTGCACGCACTGAGGGCCGGCGTGTAGTTCATTGATATGAGCATCGTCAATTATAAGATTTGTTAACGGATCTCGCTTAGGTAAAATCAATTTATGTTTGGACTCATAAGGTAAATACGATTTATGAATACGTCCGCCGACGCGTAATAATCCGTCAATATCTAGAATGGGCGAGAGACGCCGCAAACGTAAGGAAGGTAATTTATTTGACGAAATATTTTTAATATCCTCATTAAAAACCTTTTGTTGCGTTACCAGTATAAGTCGATCCAATGCAAATTTATATTCTGGTACGGTGATGTACTCAGGAAACGATGTTTGATGTTTTTTACATTTGTTATAGAAACGAAATACAAGTGCCGTGACGCGAACTAATTTACCGAGCGACGAAAATCGCGTGATAAGAGTATCGTCCGGGCAAGAAGGCGATGTGGAGACATATGCACAGTTATTAATAACGGATTCGATTTTATTACGTTTTTCCTCTGATGTGTTTAATATCGGTTTTTGAACCGGCCAGGAGTCGTGACTGTGTTGGAGCCATAAGTCACCATGGTACCATAAGTCATTCTGTACCAACGCGGCGGGGAGCAGACCACGTGAAGCCGGGTCGGCACTGTTATTCGCCGACGAGACGTGACGCCAGCAGCCCGCCGGAACGCGGGACAGAATCTCACTGGTGCGGTTCGAGACGAACGTTTTCCATTCGTGCGGGGATGACTGGAGCCATGCCAACGCGACGGAACTATCGGACCAAGCATATACTTGGTCAGGGCGAATACGATCACTGTAAATGTGCATTACCCTTTCGATCAATTTAGATAGGATCAGGCATGCCATCAGTTCTAATCTTGGTATCGTAAGACAAACACGTAAAGGCGCGACGCGCGTTTTAGCTATGACCAAGTACGTTTGAACTTTACCGTTTTTGTCGGTAAAACGTATGTAAACACACCCAGAATACGCAATTTGGCTCGCGTCTGCAAATCCGTGGATTTCTATTGAATCGAAGTCCTCAGTATTGAAAATGTGACGCGGAAATGACACTTTTGTTAAGAGCGGAAGCTCGTTAACGAAACTTCTCCATGAATTTACTATATCGATGGGTGGTTCGGCGTCCCACGAAATGTTAGCCAACCACAGCCGTTGAATCAAATGTTTGGCAAATAAAGTTACCGGAGATAATAACCCGAGCGGGTCGTATATTTTGGCAATTTCAGATAGGATAGCACGCTTCGTACATACCGTAGAAGTACTTTGTACCTTGAAACTAAACGAGTCAGATCCCGGATTCCATTGAAGTCCTAGGACCTTTACTCCCTTTTCATTATCCATTTCAGCAAAAGGAACACTTTCGCGCCGCTCACCGTGAGAATCCGGCGGTCGCGTCGCAGCGAGAATCGCTGGCGAATTGCTCTGCCACTTACGTAACTCGAACCCCGCCGTCGCGCAAATACCTATCAGCTCTTGCTGCAGAGCGAGGGCTCCGGCTACGGAGCTGGCACCAGTGACAATGTCGTCGACAAAGACGTCATTTAACAACACTGGTGCGGCGAGGGGGAAATGTTCAGCTTCGTCATGGGCTAACTGTTTGATAGTTCTTAAGGCCAAGAATGGACTACTTGAAATGCCGAAGGATACGCAGCGAAGTCTATAATCACGTAGAGGCTCCTCGGGCGACTGGCGCCAAAGGATGCGCTGAAAATCCCTATCACTCTCACGCACCAGAATATTTCAATACATCTGTTTGATGTCTGAACAAAAAGCAATGTTGTGCACTCTAAACTTTAGAAGAACGTCAACGATGTCTAAGTGTAACTTAGGACCCGTCAAAAGAGTATCATTTAACGAGTAACCACTTGTCGAACGGCAGCCAGCATCAAAGACAATCCTCGTCCTGGTGGTTTCGCTCGAATTTTTTTCCACTGAATGGTGGGGAATATGGTAACTCGCGCCAGTGGGGGGGTTATCATCCGCGAGCTCCATGTGGTTGAGATCCACGTACTCCTGGAGACACGCGTGATAATCCGCCTTCAACTGGGGGTTACGTTCTAGAGTTCTAGACGGTATTCCAATTTATGGAATCGTGCTAGAGCTATTTGCCGAGACTCACCAAGGGGCGGTGCATCGGGCTTGAACGGCAGAGCAACCACATATCGCCCTGTGTCATCACGTGTATATGTCTTTTGAAAAAAGGATTCACATAACTGTTCGTCGGGAGTGTAACTCCGCTTATCTGGAACTGACTCCAGCTCCCAAAATGTCTGAAGATTGTCGTTGTCAAACGAGCTAAAACATGTGTGGAGTGGAGTCGAAACACTAACATTGGAGGTCAATTTACCTAATAGTAAATAACCAAACACACTGTTCATTGCGATGGGCGTTCCAGGTTTACCCGTGATAACGCCATCGCGGAAAATATGGGATAGAATATCCGCACCTAGTAACATTTCAACAGGTTGAGGTTTATAAAATTCAGGGTCCGCTATTGTTAGTCCCTGTAAATGGGGCCATTCGGCTGGCGCTAGTGGTACACTAGGCATTTTAGACATTAATTTAGGCAAAATAAATGCCGCAATGGGAATAACCGGTTGTTGTTTGCCCTTAGGCGTAATTGTACATGAAACTGTACCCCTAGGTACTACCGGTTTCTCATCACCGATACCTAATATCGGAGTGCTAGATTGCCGTCGCGGCAAATTCAGACGTCGAACACACGACTCCGATATAATTGTCGCTTGAGAACCACTGTCCGCTAGACAACGTATTGTAGCTACTTTATTGTCGTCTAAACAAATATCAACTAAAACAGTCGATAATAATACCATGCTATTCGGTTTGTCTAAATTTCGCGCACTGGGAATTACCGCACAAGTCTCAGGCTGCTCCGTAGGAGCGAGCGAGGCAGCATCAGGTTTCACAACGTCACTTATAACCGGTAATGAATGGGCCGTTGTTGATAAGTGAATTAAACTATGATGCCTTTTATTACATTTCCTACATCTAAAATTCGATTTGCAACTCCTAACGTCGTGTCCGGGACAAAGGCAGTTGTAACACACGTTTTTTGATTGTACAAATGAGAATCTATCCTGCGCGGTCCAATCTAGAAATTCTAAACACTTGTTTAAGCTGTGTGCACCTTTGCACTTCAAGCAAGATCGGACCTTATTCGTATTATCATAAGGTCGACTTTGGTCTGGAGCCACAGTTGCAGTGAAAATGCGTTTTGCATTTGTTTGACCTTGACCCATATGTACATTCCTTTTATTACTTAAGGAATTATTTGTCGTGGACTGTGTATTAGATACGTTCATCATTTGTTCCGCCGACTGTTCGCGTTCTAAGAACGTAATTAACGTGTTCACTTTAGGTATTTCACCCGGGTTAGGTAAAGATCGTTCGTATTCTTTTCTAGTACTTGTTGGAGTCTTGCGCAATAATAAATTTAAGAGTAAATACGAAGTCCCATTGGCTAACGGGGAAACCCATAACTTCGAGCGCCTTTATATTCTCATGATAAACATTCAGTAGATTGCGTATGGCAACAGCTGATCGGCCGGAACAGGTTTCAATGTCAAACAATCTATCCAGATGTTGCGATGCAATTATGCGTTTATTGTCATAGCGAGATTGTAGAATATCTAATGCAACTGAATAATTGTCTTCAGTAATAGGAATCGATTGAATTAAATTTCGTGGTTCGTTTTTAACCGAAAGGAGTAAATATCTAAATTTCTCCACGTCCGTATAGGCATTGTTGTGATGGACCAGCGATTGGAATAAATCGAAAAAGGCAGGCCAACCCGTAGGGTCGCCGTGATATTCAGGAAGCGATAATTTTGGAAGATTACGACGATCGTTGAAAATCGTGTCGTGAGGAGCCGGTACGCGGCTTGCGCGGCGTTTTTGTTCGTCTACCTCCTTTAAGTTATTTAAATGCGTAACTATCGCGTAATATAAGTCATTGAAATCGTTACGAATCTTAATATTCGCTTCTTTATTGAAAGTTTGCGCTTTAATTAATGCCTTTTCAATTTTTGTTTGAATTTTGGTAAACTTTCTCTGGTGCGCGGTTAAGTCTGTTGTTTTTGAACGAAATTGTTCGATGTTTGTCGCTGTGAATTGTAATGTTCTTTTTAATTCGTCGAGAATTAAATCTCTTTCAAAAATGTCTTGTGTAATACACGACGTATCGACTTCGGGATTGCCGTCATTAGGATTAGGTGCCATTTTGCGAAGACAAAGATGGCGGATATGACAATACGAAACAGAATTACAAACGTGTTAGAAATGGTTACGTAATACCGCTAAAACTAAACTAACTAAACAAGACAACACAACCTGGTAAAGAACGATCCGGTTCGAAGGACCAAAAAATTATGTAGGGGCAGTAATTCTGAGAGGTACTCACAGGAATCCAGTAGCACGATCTCCGGGCGTTGTATATGACGAGGTAAGCACCACCCAGTCTGTTTCACCCACACTTCACTCATAGGCACTGATCTTAGGACTGCCCAGGTTGTTTGGAGTAGAATTTTCGACGGGAAATGTTCTTGGATTTAGTTTAATTCGCGAGCGTATGAAAGCGAACCGCCATCCGTATTGTAACGGTACAGAGAGACTCGTTTTATCTCAGAGGGCGCTGCTGTGCCCGGAATGGCTTTGGGAACCGTAAAGTTACCAACTCAGAAAACTGATACAGGGAAAATTTATTCTTGCCTATTGTGTTGTCTTGTGTAAGAGAAAATACCTATTATCCTATTTAAAAATAAAAGGAAGTAAAATTAATTATACATCTGTTCCTCGACGGAACAGGTCTTACACCTAAAAAAATGGGGCTCAATTCTCGGACCAATCGAAATGCATTACTATCGTCAGATTGTATTAGGAGGAAACATTAGCCGAGCCCTTTTTCATTTTTAAGAATTCTATACTCTACTTTATTCCAGTAGGATTAGAACAAAGGATAAAGGTTTTGAGATACGGGTTTATACCTTGTTCCGAAGTCGGAGGCTAAAAATCGTGAACAACTTCTGATCAATAAATTATTATTATAATTGTATGTATTTTCCGCTCACGGGTCGATGGTGTCTCGGACCTCTGGAAGGCGTGCGCGAAGCCGAAGTACCAACCGAGTACCACTCGTTGATACCCTCGTTTTATTACCCTAAAGTTTACGGCCGAAACAGCAGATAAAGGTATATATTCACGGAGCTCTCCACACGCCGAAAACGATTTCGAGACTAACTTATAATCGATTAATGAAGTACGTTATTAAGAATTTTATGCCACACCAGGCCAAAAAGTGGCTTTTACCGCACGCTACGCGTACGGAAAAAACCGCTATCTGGTCAAGTGTAGTAATAAAATTATGTACACAACACAGGAGGTAATAAATAAAGTCCTCGATCGTATATACAGGGTGTCCCAAAAACCAACGCCAAAACGAAAAAGGGAGATAGTACAACCCATAAGCATTCAGATTAAGCAAATATGACCTTAATGAAAAGTTCATGGTTTTCGAGATATTGGCCGTTTTAAAAAACTAGTGACTTTTGATACCCTGCGTCACTGTATCCATTGCCATCACTGCAAATTTAAGTATTTTGTAAATCGGTTTTTTGCAGGATGTTACCAAAAACATACCCTATCGAATGTCATTTAAATTTATTACATGCCATGGTGCTATAGTGGTAAAAATAATAATCAAAAAATAAATCAATCAATTTTATTAATTTAATCTGCGGGTTTGATCGAGTTTAATTTCAAAAAAGTATACTAAACTAATTTGGCACAAAATGTTAAAAAATTGTAATTTTATTGCAGTTTTCAAAATGGTACTGCATATTGTAATGTACCCAGTAGTTTACGAGATAATACTATTTTACACCAGAAGGAGCTTAAACTCCAATTATTCCATAGTTTGCAACCAGAGCTCCTACCAGGTTCAGAGGTTGAATTTCGAACATATCCGATTTGAAGATTACTTCATTTGAAAATGGAACACAATTCAAAATTCGAACTCAATTCGGTTTTCTGGTTACATCAAATTTTAGCTATTTCAGTACACTTCGTTAATCCGTTTGATGTGCATCATTTGGCTCGATTTCTTATTTTCTTAAATGGGCTTGCTTTACCAGGACTTAAGTATTGCCTAGTGATTTCGATTTTGTCTAACTAATGAACTTTGCTTTGTTTATCTTGGATTCGTGTTTGCTTTGTGATTTGGATTTTAACTAGAAAAATTAACTTTCTGTGCATCTCGAACTCGTGTTCTGCCTAGTAATTTTATTTCATTTAGTTGAGACTAAGTGTAGTGTGTTTGTTACATAAATTATGCCAGTGAATTATACTCCTCAAGAATATGCAAACATGCATTTCATCTATGGGGAATGTCGGGGTAACTCTAGTGCTGCAGCTAGACTTTATCGCGAAAGATATCCAAATTTAAGGCATCCGGACCATCGAGTATTTCGAAATGTTCATCTCGCATACTCACAAGGCGTTTTGCCTGGTAATCGTGGCGGAGTAGGACGACCTAGAGCAGATTACGATGAAGATGTTTTGCAAGAGATTCAAAATGACCCATCTACTTCGACACGTAACATTGAACGTAGCATAGGGGTATCAAAATCTGCTGCCAATAGTATATTACTTGGTTATGGATATCATCCATACCACATACAACGTGTTCAAGCATTGCTGCCCCGTGATTACCCACTTCGAGTACAGTTTTGCCAGACAATGCTGCAGAAACACAGAGAGGATCCAAATTTCATAAACATGGTTTTATGGTCAGATGAAAGCACTTTTAAAAGAGATGGATTCATGAACATGCACAATTTACACAGTTATGCATTAGAAAACCCTCATTTAATGAGGGAAGATCGGTCGCAGTACCAATTTAAAGTGAACCTTTGGACTGGAATATTAGATGGAAAAATAATAGGCCCATTTGAATTACCAGAAACACTAAATGGCCAAAATTATCTACATTTCTTAGAGAATGAGTTGCCAAATCTTCTTGAGGACGTGCCTTTAGCTACACGAAGGTCAATGTGGCTGCAAAATGACGGCTGTCCAGCACATTATGCTCGGCAAGTACGAGAACATTTAAACCAAACTTATCCACAGAGATGGATCGGGCGTCGTGGTCCTATTTTGTGGCCTCCTCGATCTCCAGACCTAAATCCTCTGGATTTCTTATTACTGGGGTTACATCAAAGAAAAAGTGTACAATAATCCGATTAACAGCATAGCGGAGCTGAGACAACGCATTTACGCAGAGGCACAAAACGACGTCACAAGAAGTGCACGTCGCATCAGTCGAGCATTTTTAAGGAGATGCCGAGCTTGTATTCAAGTAAATGGCCGACAATTTGAACATTTGATTTAAATAAATAAAGCAGCGGGCCTATGATGCTAACCATTTTATCACATATCGTTGTTGATAAGACATCCGTCACTCTTGCACTCACATACTTGTTAGAACGTGACAAATGTCTTATCCACAACGATAAGTGATAAAATGGCTAGCATCATAGGCCCCCTGGTAACGTTTTTTTTTCATTATTAATATTCACTTTAAAGGTAAATGACAACCAGAATTATTTTTGTATGAAAGATTAATTAAACTAAGTAACTAAGGCTCCTTAAGGGGCACGACCAGTAGTAATAACGTTAAGAGGATACAAATGAATTTAACTAAATGTACTGAAGTTACTAAACTAATCCTAAACCGACTTGAACTTAAATATTGAATGATGTTCCAATTTCAAATCGATTTTTTATTCGAATTTCAATTTCTGATCCTCGTAGGTGGTAGGGGCTTCAAAGTATGGAATAATTGCAGTTTAAGCTCCTTCTGGTGTAAAATAGTATTATCTCGTAAACTACTGGGTACATTAGAATATGCAGTACCATTTTGAAAACTGCAATAAAATTGCATTTTTTTAACATTTTGTGCCAAATTAGTTTAGTATACTTTTTTGAAATTAAACTCGATCAAACCCGCAGATTAAATTAATAAAATTGATTGATTTATTTTTTGATTATTATTTTTACCAATATAGCACCATGGCATGTAATAAATTTAAATGACATTCGATAGGGTATGTTTTTGGTAACATCCTGCAAAAAACCGATTTACAAAATACTTAAATTTGCAGTGATGGCAATGGATACAGTGACGCAGGGTATCAAAAGTCACTAGTTTTTTAAAACGGCCAATATCTCGAAAACCATGAACTTTTCATTAAGGTCATATTTGCTTAATCTGAATGCTTATGGGTTGTACTATCTCCCTTTTTCGTTTTGGCGTTGGTTTTTGGGACACCCTGTATATACGTCCCTCGCCTACAGCTCGGGCCGCAAAATCTGCGAACCCAGCCTTTCTTTGCGTTACCACCCTAGTTGTGTAATGTACTATTGTGCACATTGTGCCTAGTTTTTGGCAGACGGGTAAGTTATACTAATGGCGTCTACTGTTATGTTCTAAGTCAGCTTGCAATGTAATAACAACATTTAGACTTTTCTACAAGTGGACGTTGTGACGCATGGACTATTGGACACAGCTGGGCGTCATAACGTGTAACGTGTAAAATGTGTAAGAAAACTGAATTTAGTGTTTTTGAAAATCCACCCTCTGACGGGGTGGAAAAGGGGTAAAAGTTTTTATTATAGCGTTTTAACCAAATAAATAATAATAATGTATATTATTATAAATTACTTTCATAAATTTATTCAAAAAAATCTAACATAAGTCTAATAAATAAAGTGAATAATATAACAATAAATAACCGTGAATGGGTTCTGGCAGGTGTACACTCACGGACTAATTGTTGAGCCATTTAGAGCTCACTTTATACTGGGCACAATTAATAGTTAGCTGTAATGTGTTCAGTATAAAGTGAGCTCTAATTGGCTCAACAATTAAAGTCCGTGACGTACTACATCACATTAAACTTTCTCTCCAAAAGGCCTCTGAATTAATTTTGTATTAAGCAGTAACGCTGCTAACGAAAATTCTAAAATTCAAATGATAGTAAAAAAATTGAAAAATTTAATTCTCCGAGCAGGATTCGAACCTGCGACATCTGGCATACGCGGTCAATCGCTCTAGCCTCTGAGCTATAGGAGCAACCAAGCAATCCTGCGAAACCTGCCTTCGAACCCTGCTCGGAGAATATTTTTTTAAAAGTTTTGTCCCATTAATTTGAAATTTTCGTTAACAGCGTTACTGTTTAATACAAAATTAATTTAGTATGGGATGGCGCATCGTAACTGACGATTTCTTAATGTAATTTGAGACCCCGCCTTAGACTTGTATTAACGGCACGTTAATACAAGTCTAAGGCTGGGTTGCACCAAACCGTCTGTAATCGTAAGCTGTGTTCGTTAAAATTCGAATGTATGGAGAGTTTGACAAGTTTCTATGGAATGACAGCTGCCGGCGCCATATTTAACGTTGACCGGCCTGTAATCGTAAGTTGGTGCAACCGGCCCTAAGGCGGGGTTGCACAAAACCGTTTGTAATCGTAAGCTGTGTTCGTTAAAATTTCAATGTATGGAAAGTTTGACAAGTTTCTATGGAATGACAGCTGCCGGCGCCATATTTAAAGTTGATCAGTCTGTGATCGTAAGTCGGTGCAAGTGGTGCAACCCAGCCTAAGTCTTCTACGATAGATGTCGCTGTACGCCTCCCTAAGGTGTTGTATTGTAAGAGGGAACTAGTGAAGGATTTCATGCCCGAGCTTGGTTGTTCCGATAGCTCAGAGGCTAGAGCGATTGGCCGCAAATGCCAGATGTCGCAGGTTCGAATCCTGCTCGGAGCATTAAATTTTCATTTTTTTCCTGTAATTTGAAATTTGGAAAAAGCCTCTACTCTACGTGATGGATTTATATCCCCACGCACGCCTATCAAGTGATCGGGTTTCACCCCGTGAATTCAAAACGGTTATACATAATAATAAATAAATATCTATTAGGGCTTGAAAAGGGGGTCGTAGATTGTATGGGAGAGCAATAATTAAGCATACGCCTTAAAATATATATTGGAATTATCTCTCTAAGGCGATAACGAGCAAGTCGCGGGAATAAGCTAGTCTCCAATAGTGTCAAGTACGTACCCGTTATAGCACATCCATACACAGTATCGACCAGATTGTCCTGGGTCAAGTTGATGATGTGCTGCTGATAGCACTTGTCAAGCAGCTCCTTGGGCAGCGTGGCGAACGCCTTGGTGGGCCACACCTTGGAGAAGTACTTGGTGATCCACTTGAGACACTTGCGGTAGAGGTCATCAAGGCTATACACGGACGACAGCGGGAAACATTCGAGCACGCCGGCGGTGCACACCGCGCAAGGCTGCAGTACAAATAACAGGCATGTTAACAACTTGACACCACAAAACAACTACATTTCATTTTGCCCAATACTCTCATACTCATTTCAAAATACCTAAACCCCACAATGTTTTTTAGGGTTCCGTAGTCAACTAGGAACCCTAGTTTCGCCATGTCCGTCTGTCTTTCCGCGGCTTTGCTCTGTGATAGTTAGTGCTAGAAAGCTGCAATTTGGCATGGATATATAAATCAAAAAATCTAACAAAGTGGTAAAATTAATACCAAAAAAATTTTTAAGGTTACCTACATATAAAATAAGGATGATTTTTTTTTTCTTCTACCCTATGGCGTGGGATGTTAGATAGGTTATTCAAAATGAATACAGTCTTCATATTTTTTTTTTGATATAATATATATATTTAGAATTAATCATCCTAAAAAAGAAATGTGTCTCCCCCTCTTAACTTTAAACTATGGGTAAAAAAAATACGAAAAAAAATCATGAAAGTAGAGCTTAATAAAGACTTTCAACGAAAAATATAGTGGACATGATCAGTTAAGCTGTTTTGAGTTATCGTAAAAAACTCTCTTAGTAAAAGACGTATGAAACGCTGCGAAGGTATTCTTTTTATTGTTTTTTTTAATCAAGTTATTTAGGCTGGTGGTGGTGGTGGAACCCTATACATGGCCCGAAATGCTCATGGCCGATTTTTATTTAAACGTGACACCTAGTTTTATTATCGTAATGAAACCTAATCCTCGAAACAAATGCCATATTCATGCGGCTCGGTGACGAGTTCAGAGTACACGCGCCTTCAATATGGTCTGTGAGTAAATTTTTTTTGTTTTATACCAACAATAAAAAGCTTACAAAAGAAACACAAATTCTAAACATTTATATACAGTACCGGCCAAAAATATATCACCTGCTGTTTTTGACTAACTTACAAGTACAGTCGAGATACGAAAACCTTCGTCAGTAATACTTATATCAATAATACTTATATTATTCATTCCTTTATAAAGTGTAGTGTAAAGTTTTATAAAGTACTCTTAGTACCTTTTGGACCAAAAGAATAAGTGCATACAAAAATTTACTTACTGGATATGATAAATTGATAACAAAGTTCAAAATACTATGCACATATACTAGAGTAGATGTAGAGGAGTACCTCTGCCATATATCTGGTTTCATATCAACATCAAACGTTTTTAATGACCTACTCAAATAAACAACTTCATAAGAATTCTAATCAAATATCTAGTCACGCGGCAGCGTGTCCAGCCAAGTTCACCCCAGGAACTGGCGGACAGCAGCCGTGTGTTATTTTACACAAACCGTTTGGAGCCACTTTTGACCCCACAATAACTCCAAATCTATTTTGAGAAAAAACTGATATTTGGCACATGTATTAGGGTCCTTTAGAACAACTAGAACCCCAAATTTCATAAATATAGGCGAAATAGTTATTGGGATACATATTAAAGTTTAAAAAACGGGATTTTTACCACTGACTGACAGACTAGTAATCAAAAACCTAACCCACTTCCAGGTGACCTAGAAAGGTGAAATTTGGCATCCAGTAATAATTGTGTGTGTACACATAAAAAAATCTAAAAAAAATGATTGATGATTGAATATTAATAATCTAGACACGCGGTAGCATGTCCAGCCAAGTTCACCGCAGGAACTGGCGGACAGCAGCCGTGTGTTATATTACACGAACCGTTTGGAGCCACTCTTGACCCCCCAATAACTCCAAAACTATCTAACATAAAATAATAAAATTTGGTACATGTATTGAGATCCTTTAGAACAACTAGAACCCCAAATTTCATAAATATAGGTTTAATAATTATTGAGATATTTCTGTTTCGTTTCAAATGAAACGTTGGCAGGACTGATTATTGCCTGGAAGCAAATGCCGACTTCCTGAAAAATATTCATATGGTAACATTAGCTAGAGCGTAGAAATTAGACTCTTATCAATACCGACGTTTGGTCATACGGTAAATTCAGAAAATTTTAGAACTAAAAGTCATACATTATTGGCCGCTTCTGGATATAATGCGACGTCACAAGTCTGCATTTCCCATAGAAATACTATAATGTATAGAATCACAATCACGTCGTAAAAATGGCTCAATAAAAAGCCGGTACATGTGCACAGTTTACGCGGGGATTGTCGAGCGGAGCCGAAAACCTCCGAGCAGTGGTTGATATTCACTTCACGATGCCTACTGACGTAAGAAAACTTCATCTCGGAAACCAGTATAAGCCTGACCTCCGATTATGCATAGTTCTTACGAATCTTAAGGTCCAGATATAATAAGAACGTACTATGACCCGCGCGGCTCCGCCGCGTTGACGTACTACGAAGAATGCAAGCGAAGCCGCGGGACCAGAATATAGCCTATCTATTCGGAAGGTCGATTACAAAGTCGATTTAAAAACATTCGTGTCACAGTCATATCACAATCATAAAAAACATATTTGCATCTCGATCCACCGCATAACTGCGTCTTGTACGTGGCCCAATGGCCCATAGTGTGGTTCTGGCATGGCAGTTGTGAGGTCTATTTTGTCAAGTGAAGTAACTGGGTTAAAATCTTTCGTTACATCCATCTCTAAAACACTTGCTTATTGGTGTGATAGAGAAGGAAATATATGAACTACGATCTTTGGGTGTTTGGGGTAGACACCCTTAAAACCAGCACTGTCACTGTTGCAGGTGACTCAGTTACAGTATAATTTTAACTTTTAATTGAACATGTTACCAATATAGTAGTCGGCGGTTAAGAAGTCAATCCTGACACATGTCATTTTCATACAGTTTATAACCTAAGTCACTTTGAGGTTATAAGCTGTATGGAAATGACAGGTGTCAGGATTGACTTCTTAACCACCGACCACTATAGTGGTAATCTTATTCATCCTTTCAATGCACCTAAGCCCTTTTAGAAAGTGGCAGTTTAACGTGACCATTATCCCCCTTATTTAGGACATGTTTACTGAAACGTTACGAAAAGAAAAATAGGCACATGTCCTCTAACTTTTCGGGTATTATTATTATTAACCTTTTCGACGATAACAACGTACCTATATTCCGAAGCCAACGACGCATATATTCTTCATGGCGTCTAATGAGATATCAACCTACATGCACTTCTGTAGGGTTCAACTTTGTAGGGTTTGACATCCTCAGACAAACATTGATGAATAGCAGATTAACCTTTTGAACGCCATACTCTTACACGCCAACTCATTTTCCATAAGAGATAGAATATGAACCATAGTATAAAGAACGAAGGTGATTTTTACAACGTACTTCATAATACCTATGTTAAATATAATGAAACGGGTCACTCACGTCTTTAAGGTCGAATATCGCTCGACATGTTTCAGACCGATTCGCGGTCCTTAATCATGAGCACCTATCGCGGCGGCGGTTTTCTTAGCACTGCGTGCCCGTGCCCTGTCCGCTCGGTTACTCGGCGCGGGCGGAGGCGGCGGCGGCGAGAATCTACCCTCGTTTTCAAGGTTTCGTTTTTAAGGACCGCGAATCGGTCTGAAACATGTCGAGCGATATTCGACCTTAGTGACGTGAGTGACCCGTTTCATTATATTTAATATGTCTCAAACTCACGAGAGTTTTCTATATAAAATACCTATGTTCTCGGCAATTAAAGGTTGTAATTATTTTATATGACCTTTTAAGCGCATTATCTATAGAAATGCATGTATCTGTCGTTGTGTTGAATCGATGGTGCGCATATAATACTTCGAATACGTTGTTGGCGTCGTAAAGGTTAATTAGTGCAACATTGTTTTCTCGTTCGTTTGACCTAAATCCACCAATAAGTAACGTCTACTCCAATGTGAACTTCTTTGCTTATTCTTACTTGATCACAATGATCACGTTACTAGTGTGGCAATAGGTGGAAGAGAGACACACTTAGACACAGCGAGTCTTTTCTCTTTCAAAATGTTTTGCAGCTTATTTATGATTAACTCAGAAACAGTTCTGTAACTCACAACGTAAAGTTTAATTTGGTTTGTCATTGTTTTGGCAGGTATCAATAACAGTCAAGATATACGGAACGTATATTTGAAACGTCATTGGTTTGTATACCAACTACTTTGAAGTATAAACCGTGACAATTTAATATTGACATAAAAAGGCACAATAAAAAAAAGTTGACACAATACGTCTGTCATTCATGTAAACATTTAATTTTTATCTGCTTTATTCGACAGTAGTGAACCTTAAAAAGCTTACTGTTAGGACCTGTTCACATTATCGATCCGAAATCGGCGTTGGAGCCGACACGGTTATGTAGGCTTTATTTAAAAAAAGACATACTAGCTGAACATAGACAGCTTTATCGGAATATCAGAAGGGATATGTATTTAAAACCTTAAATTTGATAACGCCTTACTCTCTATTATTCAAGTCCATGCGCCTACTATTGACGCCAGTAATTCGGCTATAAAAAGCTTTTACGAACAACTTCAACAAGCGCACACCCAATGTAATAAACACCTTATCGTAATGGGCGATTTTAACGCTCGCATAGGACAACGTATAAACGGCGAAGAGAGAATTCTAGGACTTCATTGTTTTGGAAAACGAGATAAACGAGGCGAGACTCTTCTACAGTATTGCTGGGAAAACAACCTTTATATAACGAATAGCCTATTCAAAAAGAAAGTGAAAAATTATGGACATGGACCTCACCAAAGAATACCGCGAGCCAGATTGACTATATATTGACAAATAGAAGAGCAAACATTAAAATTTTGGATATTATTGCCAACTTACCGTTTCCCAGTGACCATCGACTGATCAGAAGTACCATTATACTTAAAAAATGCAAGAAAAGTAGATCAGCATTCAAAACAAAAAATACAAAATTAACAACACCAGAAGAAAAAGAAAACTTCGTGGAAAAACTTACCGAAAAATTAAAAAATATAAAAATGGTGGAAAATTACGATATAGAGTCATACTACCACAACATACTGAAGTCTATAAAAGACACCCTTGACGGGGTAAAAATCACGAAACCTGATAAACAGTTAACCTTACCAACACATATAAAAAACCTGATAAACAGAAGAAACGAGTTAATCCATAAAAAATGCCTAAATTCAGAAGAAAAGAAGGAAAGAAGTTTTTTATTCAAAAACATCTACAAGCTAATCAAGAAAGAAAACCAAAATTACAGAATATAATTTTTAAGAAAAAAAAAGCGACCTCAATGGGGGAGGCCGGTAAAAGATTATTATACTTAGATGGTGCACTCTTAGATAGATATACAATAAAATAAAAATGGCTATAATGTATGTTTATATTGGTAGAAGACTAAGTACCCTCAATTCCTCATGGAATCATGAAAAAACCTTGCTTGCTTGACAAACAAAACGAAGAGAACAAATCGCCAAACGTGAACCACGCGTCGTTGAAGAGTTCCGTTCTGATCATCATCAGCAGTTCCACTTCATCCAATGTCACATTTTTGGATGAAAATGCTTGACTTGTTGATAAAAATACAAAAATTACTATATTGCCTTGAAGATTTGAGGAGTTCCCTCAATTTCTCATGGATCCCATCATCAGAACTGCGTTTTGACAAAAACGGGACCCACTTGGATATATATACATACAATCAAAAAAGAATTTTCCAAATCGGTTAAGAAATGACGGAGTATTGGACAAACAAACATTAAAAAAAAATACAACCGAATTGATAACCTCCTCTTTTGAAATTTTGAAGTCGGTTAAAAAGAAATAGAGAAACACCTTAGGCAATCAGGAAGCTAGAGAAAGGGCTTAAAAGCACTTAATCATACCAAACAATGGATTCCTTGCCTAAGTGTAAATTCTGAAAACAAGAACACATACATACTCAAGGTCTACAATCATTGAAACAGCCACAGATTTTTACAAAAAGCTATATTCATTACAGGACAGAAACCAGGCAGAAGTAATTTGTAATTCTAACTCTACAACATTAAAATGATTCTCAGTCCCAGATAGTATGAAAAAAATAGAGGCCTTAAAAAGTGAAAAGAGCAGTGGACCAGATAATATTCCTAACGAAGCGATTAAAACCGGCAAAACCTTACTAGCACCACATTTAACAACTCGTTTTAACACAGTTTTAGAAACTCGGAAAATACCTAAAGAATGGGCACAATCAGACATCATCCTTTTATACAAAAAGGGAAACCCTGCTGACATTGGTAACTATCGCCCAATTAGCCAACAACCAAATATATATAAAATATTTGCTTCCTGTTTGGATGAACGACTTGCACCATTTACTGAACGTCATCAACCACCGGAACAAGCGGGCTTCAGGAAAAACTTTTCAACCTTGGACCACATCCACACACTAAATCAAGTTATTGAGAAATATGAGGAACTAAATAGGCCACTCTACTTGGCATTCATTGATTACTCGAAGGCCTTCGACTCTATTTCCCATAACAGTATATGGAAAGCTCTGCAGGAATGCGACATACCATCTGAAGCGATTCAACTTCTCCAGGATATTTACAAGAAAAGTGTAAGTCGCGTAAAGTTAGAGACTAAAGGACCTGATATTAGTATATGTAGAGGCGTACGACAAGGAGATCCCTTATCGCCACGAATTTTCATCGCTGTCCTAGAAAGCGTCATGAAAAATTTAAAATGGGAAAAGAAGGGAACAATATAAAAGGGCACTATCTAAGTAACCTAAGATTCGCTGATGACATCATTATTTTTTCGGAAACTGCATCCCAACTAGAGAACATGATTAATGACCTATGCACCGCAAGCTACGAAGTTGGCCTAGAACTAAATAAAACATAAACAAAAGTGATGACTAACAGTATAGAAACCCCGATCAACATAAAAAACTAGACATTAGATTATGTACAACACTATACAGGGTGTGGCCTGTTATAGGAGCAATAAATTTAAAGAACGCTTCCTTAGAGCATCTGCAGTAACCTCTTGTGTCCACATTTTTTTTATCTTTTTTCATTTGAGCGAAATTTTGATCTTAAGTTATGACCTCCAAGTAATGGATCTTGGCACCCAGAGATTATAGCGCGGCAGTCAATGCTGATTTTGAGGTTGCTTCAACTCATGACTCATAATCGTTGTCGCATTTTTGGTTTAAAATAATATTTCTAGGATTTTTTAATTTTTTTTGTAGTTTTTTTAGTTTTTTTTTTTAAATAAATTGTTATTAATATCACTCTAGTAGAGTAAAAAAGTACATACAAGCTACAATTGCGAATAAAAAATGCCAAAAAAAACTATTTTTTTCAATTGAAATCATTTTGAAAAAATTGCTGGAGAGCTTAATAGTGTACCGTTTAATTTTTTGCTCCTATTACAGGCCACACCCTGTATATACCTAGGTAAACATATCGTTTAGTAAAACTAGACATATAGACGAAATAAACAGGCGTATCAATCTGATCTGGA
This sequence comes from Notocelia uddmanniana, assembly GCA_905163555.1. Classification (NCBI taxonomy): domain Eukaryota; kingdom Metazoa; phylum Arthropoda; class Insecta; order Lepidoptera; family Tortricidae; genus Notocelia; species Notocelia uddmanniana. The sequence goes on from LR991052.1 coordinate 51,797,970, forward strand.
ATAAATACTGGAGTAATAGAGAAATATTTAAATCAAGTCTTCCTATTAACCTTAAAAAGAAAGCACTTAACTCCTGCATCTTGCCATGTCTTTCATACGCTAGCCAAACCTGGATATACAACAAACGCACGAGTAGCAAAATTCAATCATGCCAAAGATCGATGGAGCGCAGTATGTTAAAGTTAAAAAGATTAGATAAAAAACGAAATACTGATATTAGGAAAATCACAAAAGTACAAGATGCTCTGGAACATTGTAGGAAACAAAAATGGAAGTGGGCAGGTCATATCGCCCGTATGCAGGAAGACAGGTGGACAAAACAAGTCACAGTTTGGACAGGACCGCCTGGCAAACGCTATAGAGGTAGACCTATTGAGAGATGGGCAGACGAAATAAAAAAAACAGCAGGCAATAATAACTGGGTTACCACCGCCAAAAACCGAACTATCTGGAGGAAAATGGAGGAGGCCTTCACTCGACGAGAGGTCCTTACGAGTAATATGTAATATTTCTTTAAATGTTAACTGAAGCTTATATTGTATGATTATATTATATTAAGAAAATAAACAAAGCTATAATAATAATTGCTTTATTGTTCATGTTCATAAAAAACGGCAAAATAACAAACAAATAAAATGTGGAATTAAAAAGGCTAGCATATCCCTATATGTATGGAAAACTGCCACAGATATCAGATACGCTCATTCAAGTTGAACATGCCTCCGCTTTCAAATATGCAAATTGTACTGAACTGACGTTTGTGACGTTTTGGATTATATGGGATTTGAAATTTTGGTGTGCTTTTAAGTGGAGACAATTCATTAGCAGCCGAAAATGATCGTACTATCTGTCCCGGTCTAACTCATCTTGCTTAACCATAAGGATTAATTAAGAAAACTGGTCACTGTTCACATTGCACGACACGATATCAGTTACATTTCCATACATTTGGCGGTTGGAGCCGACACCTTTATCAAATCGTATAATGTGAACAGGGTCTTAAGTTAGGAAATGAATGGGGCCCTTTACACGATGAATATAATGACAAAACTGGGATGTCGATATTATAGCGATTTTCCAAATAGTTCGTGTTTTGATTCAATATGCATGAATATTCACGTAAATCGTATGGTGATATGAAAGTACCACGGGATAATAATCACCGTGTAAAAGGCCCCCATGAAATTAACGGAACACTAAGATCACTAAAATTAGTATTGCCTTTATAGAGACCACAATAATATTGACACCTCAGTATTAATCGTATAAAGGGCCACAATAAAAAATAAATTAAATTTTGACACAATACGTCTGGCATTCATGTAAACTGTAAATACTTAGACCGAATATTATGTATTGTCTTGTAAACAAATTACTAATTTTACTTTCGTTTATACTTATAGTTAATAATATTGAATATTTCTCGACTCAAAAGTTTTATATTGTAATGCTGTACCAGATATTTCTTACAGGAACATTTTAGTTCATGTTTAATTTTATGTTATAGGGAATCATATCATAGCCAGTTCCCAAGTCACGTGTTAACCAAGCTAAATTTTGACACCTCGTACAATTCTACCAAGGTTAGCTGACCCGTCGCTTATAGGCGGCGTCATCGAACACTATTTTGAGGCTTATATTTGTCGGGGCATCCAGGATTTTTCGTAAATGTCATTTTATTAATTATCCAGGATAAAAATAAAAAAACAAAGACCTTATTGCACATCTGCAGGATGGGACGAATCCTATGGTACGAGGGGCGTTCAATAAATTCTCGGTATTAGAATGAAAACAAAAGAATATTATAGGTGTTTTATTTTTATTTTTCAATATACTCCTCTCCTATGTTTATGCACTTATAAGACCGGTCAAATAGTTTTTTTAACCCCTCATAAAAATATTTTTTGTCTTTGGTGTCAAAATGCTCCTACACTACTGTCTTCAATGCTTCATCGTTAGAAAATTAATTTCCACGTTGATTCTTTTTGAGATTGGGAAACAAATATAAGTCACTCGGGGTCAAGTCTCGAATATACGGTGGGATGTAATAGTTTCCAGTCCAGATTCAAGAGCAGCAGCCTTGGCAATATAAGCACTATGCACAGAGGCGTTGTCGTGAAGAAGCAGAACACCTTTGGCGGTAATTTTCCCCTTCTGTTGTTTGATTGCTTCCCTTATTTGGCATATAATATTAGCGTAGTGCTCTCCTTTAATACTTACACCCTTTTATTAACCGACTTCAAAATTTCAAAAGAGGAGGTTATCAATTCGGTTTTTTTTTTTTTTCATTTTTATGTTTGTTAGTCCATAACTCCGTCATTTCTTAACCGATTTGGAAAATTCTTTTTTTGATTGTAAGTATATATATCCAAGTTGGTCCCGTTTTTGTCAAAACGCAGTTCTGATGATGGGATCCATGAGAAATTGAGGGAACTCCTCAAATCTTCAAGGCAAGCATATAGTAATTTTTGTGTTTTTATCAACAAGTCAAGCATTTTCATCCAAAAATGTGACATTGGATGAAGTGGAACTGCTGATGATGATCAGAACAGAACTCTTCAACGACAAAAAGTTCACGTTTGGCGATTTGTCCTCCTAGCTGTGTTTGTTAAGCAAGTTCTATTTTCACGATTATTTTTTGTCATGCTTGATTTCTGATGATGGGATCCACGAGGAATTGAGGGAAATCCTCAAATCTTTAAGGCAGCAAACATATAGTGATTTTTGTGTTTTTATCAACAAATCGAACATTTTCATACAAAAATGTGACATTTGATGAAGTGGAACTGCTGATGATGATCAGAACAGAACTCTTCAACGACGAAAAGTTCACGTTTGGCGATTTGTCCTCCTAGCTGCGTTTGTTAAGCAAGTTCTATTTTCACGATTAATTTTTGTCATGCTCGTTTTTTGATTATGGGATCCATGAGGAATTGAGGGAACTCCTCAAATCTTAAAGGCAAACATATAGTGATGTGTGTGTTTTTATCAACAAATCGAGCATTATCATACAAAAATGTGACATTTGATGAAGTAGAACTGCTGATGATGATCAGAACAGAACTCTTCAACGACGAAAAGTTCACGTTTGACAATTTGTCCTTCTAGCTGTGTCTGTTAAGCAAGTTCTATTTTCACGATTGATTTTTGTCATGCTCGAGTTCTGATGATGGGATCCATTAGGAATCGAGGGAACTCCTCAAATGTGAAAGGCACACAAATAGTGATTTTAGTATTTTTATGAACTAATCAAGCATTTTCATTCATAAAAGTGACATTTGATGAAGTGGAACTGCTGATGATGATCAGAACGGAACTCTTCAACGACGCGTAGTTCACGATTGGCGATTTGTTCTCTTCGTTTTGTTTGTCAAGCAAGCAAGGTTTTTCCATGATTCCATGAGGAATTGAGGGTACTTAGTCTTCTACCATTATAAACATACTTATAGCCATTTTTATTTTATTGTATGGAATCTAAGAGTGCACCATCTAAGTATTTATTTAATCGTATGGCATTTATTTACAAACCGTGAGATCTTTGAGAAGACAAGTACGTACCATCTAAGTATAATAATCTTTAACGGGCCTCCCCCATTGAAGTCGGTTTTTTTTTCTTAAAAATTATGTATAATAGATCAGCAATATTCCTTCACAATCCCAGAATTTTGTGATCATGACCTTGCTAGCTGAAGGCACGACCTTGAACTTCTTGGGACGAGGAGTTCCTTTAATGTGCCACTGCATGGACTCTTGTTTGCTCTCAGGGTCATAATGATGAACCCACGTTTCATCTCTACTAACAAAATTTTACAGTATCTTATCAGAAATTTCACCGCACACCTCAAGAAATTCGGAACAACAAGCAACACGCGTATTCTTCTGAAGCGGTGTCAGGATTCGCGGTACCCATCTCGCACTGACTTTTGACATATTAAGATGGTCATGAACTATATCGTGTCTAGTACCAATAGAAAGGTTGGTTTTTTAAGCTATTGGTTTCAGCTTTACTCAACCATCTTCAGATATAATTTTCTCTTATGAAGAAGCTTCGACGGGCCGACCAGCTCTATGGTCGTCTTCGATACTCTCTCCCCCATGTTTAAATTGACTTGACCACTTCTGAATTGTTGATAAAGAAGGAGCAGACTCACGGTAAACATAATCCATTTCTTTTTTATAGCTTATTGATTTTCTACCTGTTTGGTCAAGAATTTTATTACCGCTCGGTGCTCTAATTTAAACAACATTGAAAAAACGCTCATAGTGATCACGTTTGTTCGGTACTTGCAAAAAAACAAAAGAACATCACCGTTTGAATTTTACTTTTTTTAAATATTAATGAATGACTTTTACCGGCCAGTATTAAAAAGTTTACCAAAGAGGTTTAAAAGATGTCAATACCGATAATTTATTGAACACCCCTCGTATATAATTTATCGAAATCGGTCCATAACTGTAGATCTGATGGGCATTACAAGAATCGGCTTCGCGTAATATATATATATAGATAGATGGTGAGGCGAGCCTAGACAGGTTGTGAATATCATAGTGTTTGACAAGACAACTTGTCATTGCCGGTTGCTTGCATAATGTTTAGTGCTTAAATGCAGAAATTCAAGCAGAACTAAAAAGAAAAAATGATGGGTTATCTTATTTTCAGTAAGTCGTTATTTAATTAAAAATTGTATTTAAAACTCGTTATGTTATCATAGCGTAATTTGACAATCTCCAGGAATAAAATATCTGTAGAGTAGCTACTACCCTTACTAATGATAGTAATTCCGAAAAGTTAGTTAATAAATGAAAAAATATGTGAAATTTATTTCTTTAGCATGCAACTGTAATGGGATAACTCTAGGATGATGATGAGGACGTTTGTTGTTGATAAGGCCTTGCAAATTTTAAACTTAAATAATGACAAAAGTACATATTAATAATTCCAATAAAGTGTTTGAAGTATGTTTAAATTAAAGATAAGATAGTAAAGTTATACGATAGGTATACGTCGACATGTCGCGGTGTCATGTTGCTCCGGTCGAGATTTCGAACCCAACTGCAGACGGCAGCAGCAGATGGCAGCGCCGTCTTCCAGTTGGTTCTGAGTGTTCCGTGAGACAACACGACTGACGTGTTATTGAAATTTGAAAGTAGGGACCGCGATATACTTTTGTATATCTTTTGTTAAAAGAGGAAGAAGATGATGATGATGTTTTAATTATACAGGTATATGCAGAGAAAAAAGACATGCCAAGAACTTTAAAGGATGACGTAGAGCCGCTATACCCATGCGACTACGAGGGACGGAAAAGCTCTTGTGCAGCTAAGTTGAGAACATTTTTAACACGTGTAATTTGAAAAGTAATAATAAAACTTGATTTTCATTATTATAAATTGAAATCAACATATTTCGACCAAGTCACATAGTTCGACGACTAACTAAAATAAATCCTTACATAAAAACATTGTTCATAAAAATATGAATGCGACTCCATTTCGAACTGTGTTACCATTGTGACAGCTGACATTGGGTATGAAGGACGTGAAGTTGTTTCAAATGTCGCTAATGAAGATGATTTTTCACATTGTACTAATTTGAGTCTTATCTTGGTTGTAATAAAGTAAGTTTTCGCATGCTTTACTTTTTAGTTTTGCGATCGTGGTTTTGAATTGAGTGACTTCGCTTCTACTCGAATGCAACATTGTGATGAGCCATTATTGTGACAGATTTAGTTCGGGACTGTGACTCTAGGTATTATAAGAGCTCAATGGCATTTCCACATGCAGTTTATATAAACAGACCGAATTTGATTGTTTCATAAAGTTTCTGATTTGACTACCTGTCAAATACTATATTGTGTATACTTATAGTGATATTTTTTTTCTTCGTACCGCGAACGTAAGACTTGTCGCTTCAATGTGAGTTTGCATTATAAGCGTAGCCTGTTTCCGAACGCAGACATACTACGAGTAAGTTGGTTTTATTTAATTCCCTTAGTGTTTAATAAAACATGAAACAAAATATTCGGCACGGGCTGCAAAAGACCAGGCATTATTAAGGAGTTATAAACTCACCCTATGGAAGTGGTGACAGTACTTGGCCTTAAGCGTGAACATGATGGCCTCTTTGAGCCCCTCGAGCCCCAGCATGTCGGCGAGCGTAGCCAGCTCGACGATACTGATGGCGTCCGGGATCGTCGACACGCCCGAGTAGATGTGGCACAACGCAAAGTGCACCACGTTGAATGAAAACCTGCACAGCACAAAGCAAGTGCTGAAACCTGAATAAAGTTATTTATATCCAAACGAAGAGGCACAGAATAAGTAATAGTACATACAGAAATTTCACTTCCTAACAAAAACGGCGTTTAGGTATAAGAAACGTACCTACTCTCTGCATCTCTGTCTATCGCATAACTTGTATTCATTCACTCGCGGCACGTGTAGCGTTGAGGTTGTCACTCCAAGAATACATTAATAAGTACATATTACTTCACATGTAGGTATGTCAGTGTCAGTATGAATAACACCAATAATAAAACTGATCTCATGAACGGAAATTCCATTTAACATTTGTAACCTTAATTTGTAAGTAACACAAAAAGTAAGTTAATAAAGTATACCTAGTTTTATTAAATACTCTTTTTAGGGTTTCCTACCCCCTTTTATACAAGACTATTTTGAACAGTATAGCCATTAAGTATAGCCCAAAAGGGTTACGTTATCACCGGAAGACTCCTCCTTACACAAAACGACGTAAGTGACATAGTTTCCTTATGAGGATACGTTCTTTTATATTAGAAAGGTAAAAATTATTTGGTAATGTCCTGCATTTACTTACATAAGAAGGTACAAGAGAGGCAACAAATAATTCATTAACAATTTAGTCGTGGGTTTATAAACCACAGAATAAATAGGAGTAAAAAAAATATTTTAAAAATATGTAAAAAAAACTTGAAATAAAAAAATTTAAATTAATATGATTGCCTTTTACTATAACAAAGTTTATATACAATTAGTGACTTGTTTATATTTGATTCTCCGTAAAGACATCAACATTATGAATAGGAGTTATTTACGCGCGGTTCGTCGTATTCAAGTCGGCGGCGGAGGCTGATCGCGACACGACACACGTGCTCGCGCAGCGGCAGCCCTCGCCTGACTGATCACCTCGAGGTTTGCAAGAAGTGGGTATAAAACGCGATGCGCTCCGCCCATTGCAAGCCCCTTGTAAGAGGCTCCAATTTTGTAGTTATTATGTACACAAATCACTTAACCACATGGACGCTTTCCACAGACGGAATGCGTTGGTAACTACAGAAAATAGCAGAATCACTGTACCACTATATCAGCCCTAGGACATCCACTGCTGAACATAGGCCTCCCCCAATTTCATGGGGGGTAAATGCCATAATCGCCACGCTTGGCATGCGGGTTGGCGATCGCAGTATCTCCACCGCACTCTAGGAATGCTGCTGCCCATTCCCCGGTGGTTTTGGTCGTAGTTTAAGGACATACCCGGGTCTTTAAGGACATACCCGTATATATAATCACTGTACACTACGGGCAAATTATATAAATTTATTTGAAAACATGTTAAGAACCATGATTTCAAATTAAAAAAACGTATTAGAATCGGTTCCCCCATTTAAGAGCTACGATACCACAGACATACATAAATAAATATTAGGGGACAGTATTTACACAATTCTAGCTAGTCCCATAGTAAGCTTAATAAGGCTTGAGTTATGGTTTTGAGTACTAGACGACGATATACATAATTTACTAAAATACATATAAAACATTGCCGATGGTACATGGTAATGACGCCCGCCTGTCTTCTCGCTGAAAATACGTAAAGAAAACACGAAGGCAAATTATGTTGAAGTCGGTTAACAAGTAATAGCCAAGATGATGCGTACCCTCCACCGATTGAGCTGTACACGCAGTGCTGTGGTGGCGCACACCTTACGCAATAAATTTGTTTTCTGCGAAAATACTGTTCCCGCACATGCACCACAGACGCAAGACATGTCAACGTGATATTCGTCGCACAAGTCACTGGCAAATTGACACTGAGTCACTAGACAGTTAAGATTTTGTAATGTAACATCAATCTTTAACATTAAGTAATTCATTACTAATACGCTACGTGAGGGTAGATTCGATCAGCGTCGAATAAAAGTAATTAACCTGTAACTGTAACAAGTTTTCAAATTGGTAAATAGGACTTACGGTGGCAAAACAATCACATTTCCTGCGCTCTCCACCCAGCCGCCACTCAATATCCTGGCGAAATACTGGCACCTGAAACGTCACAAGTCATTCGTTTTAATTTTATCTTAAGCCGGGTGTTATAAAAATCTGTTATACCAAATATAAGATACAATTGTGGTAACTCAGTACATTTTTTGACATAACATAAAAATAATATAAGATATAATTTATACAAATAAAACAGACTTCAATTTTGTACTTCGCTATGCCACAATTTGTGGTTTCCGTGAGCGAATGCTTGGTTACCTACAGAAAAAACCGAAATCGGCATATGCGTGCCTATCAAATTCAAGGAGTTCCTTCGATTCCTCCTATATCCCATCATAAGACCTTCACCAAATTTATATGGGATCAACTTGGGGGTACCTGCTTTGAAGAAAAAAAAATTATAATCGGCAAACGAAGTCAAGAGTTACCGGGGAACATACATCATTATCATCCTAGCGTTATTCCCAGTACAGTTAGGTCCGCTACCTAATCCCAAGAAATGGAGTAGGCACTAGATTTTACGGAAGCGACTGCCATCTGACCTTCCAACCCAAGGGGGAAACTAGACCTTTTTGGGATTAGGCTTGTCAAGTGAGTGGGCAACTTGACTGTTAGAAGTTCTCAAGCCGCCCTAAGGCCTCTAACTTGGCTTAACGACTGCTATCATAGACAGCGGCCGGGATCAACGGCTTAACGTACCTTCCAAAGCACGGGAGCGCTCAGTTAGTAACCACTCAAAGCGGTCACCCATCCAAGGACTGATCCCGCCCTACATTGCAAAACTTCGCATACCGCAAGCGGTACGCGGGCGCCGCTGGGCCACGAGCGCTTATCGGGGAACATACAAACATAAAAAAAGAAAAACAAACATGCACACGAACTGAGAACCTCCTTCTTTCTATTGAATTCGGTTAAAAAGCATTTACGTAGGTCAAAAAACTTACAGGAACATGTCGTTCAAAGATAGACCTTGTTGAACACTCTTTTGCACATATTTATATCCATTCCAAAGGTGACATCGGCTAAAACATGTTATTATTTATTACCTTGATGATAAAATACACTTGTGGGCCTTGATCCGTCTCCCGGAAACTTCCACTATAACATCAGGGGTGATTTCTTCCAGGAACATTCGTAATAGATCCTGGCCTAATCTCGACTGACAAAATCCTATTAGACTCGATGTCTGGCTGGTTGTTTCTTCCGTAGTGCTGTTTTCTAAAAAAAAAATCTATATTAATAATTCCGTCGAAGCGTAGGGTAGACCCGATCGAAACCCTTCTCAAACAGAAGAACGTATCGAAGTAACGGTTGCGATTTGACAACATATTATTTTAATGTGGGCTATACCATGTCACTAATCAACAATAAATTAGAGTAAAAATATATAAATAATCTTCATTTGTTTTTCTGTTGCTGAACAAAAAAACATCTGTATGGTAAAAATAACAAGATGGCACAAATAAGAGTTGGTTTCGTAATTATTTGCACTGGCGTGGAAAAAGTCCTGATGCACTAATAGAGTCGTATAACATTATTCTATTAGAGTCGTAAAAAATATTTTAAATAAAGCTGAAGAAAAAAAAAACACGAATTTTCGGCAGATTGTACTTCAGGGCCTTCTCATTGACAAGGGTGCTGCTCTTCGATTAAATATTAGAACTGATAACCGTTCCCATAGTTAGTTAGCCCTAACTTGCGACTACTATTTCTCATTCACATATGTTCAAAACCAACTACATGAAAATCACGAGCTGGTGATGAGTTAGTGAAGGTACAACATTTGACCTCAAAAAGTAAAATGGTTTTATTAGGGTAAAATAAAACAATTGAATGACGTTAATTAGTATTTGAAAACATAGAAAGTGTGCATATTGTAATTAAATTATAACGATTTACATATCTCCCATATTTAATACTGATTATCAAAACTTATTGATCACCCCTCGTAGGTACTATGGTTAGTTTTAATTTTACGAATTTCAATATTAAAATAAAACGCTTAGAGGCCTCGTTAATGAAATTGGATAGGTCAACGTGCTATTTTGTCCCAGTTCAAAGTCGCGTCAAAGCCGTCTATTTTTGTGGTTTTCAAGCATTCTATACATCTATCAATTTGTCACAACAACCGCCTTCAAAGTGAATGAATTAAATGTTAGTTGCCTCTTCTTATCTTATAGCTGCATCTCTAGGTTGTTGTGACAACTAGCTAGTATTACAAATAGGGGAAAACGTCAACCGTTTATCAAACAAATACACCAAAAAAATACCGACTGACACATCAAAACTTAACATTTGATTGTTCCTATAACTCAGTGGCTAGAGCGATTGGTCGCGTATGCCAGATGTCGCAGGTACAAATCCTGCACGGAGTATTTTTTTTAAATTTTGCCCTGTAGTGTGAAATTTATTAGGGAGCTTATTAGGTGTCTTATAATCGTTAGGTAATCTATAAGAAAATAATTACTTTATTAAAAAAGAGTATTAACCAGGCATTGGATATTCGAATACATATTTACCTAAACTTGGCAAAATCCCAGAAAATGTTGGGCAAATATGGAGGCGGCTTCTTAATTGTGATAAGTTTTATTAATATTCTCCGGGACTCCGGGATTGCACAAAACGACATAAGAAGTTTTACAAACATGTTTAGTTTATGGATATTTTTGACTATTTTTGTAAGCATATAAGTTGTTATATAGATGTAACAATTAGTGTATGTAGTGTAGCCGCAGCGTGAATTGGCATAGTAAATACATAATAAATAAGCGTATTTAAACACTCAAATATGTGTTTAGGTTGCGTTGTTACTAAGTTCAGAAATCCCGGGAATTTTATTACTAGAATAAAGTAGAGTCCGTCTCCATACCGTTCACGCCGCAAAAGTTTACGTATATATCTATCCAAATATCCGATCCCTGGTATTAACCAATCAACTTAAAAAAACTTAAAGCATTGAATCGTGCAACGCAAAACAGAAAAAATATATAACCAAAAATATATTGTGTAGTTGTCACGATTACTTTTAATTTGCTCTAATCATTCAACTCAATAACACAGTCGGACCATACGCTGATTTATATTTATAAGATTTATTTCGTATTTCCTGTGACATATCTAATATTACGAGGGTTGTTTGATAGTTTAGTTTAGTTTAGTTTATTATATCTCATTATACCATGTTCATATAATACAATTACATTCGGCTTATATCGTATAGTGATCGTTCAAATACAATATTTAATGAAAATGAAAATAACTTAAAAAATAACGATGTGCATGATATATGCACTATATAAACCTACAAATTAAAAATATGGTAAAATTAATAAGCAATAAAAGGTCGTGTATGCAATAAAAATGTCAAAACAAAATTATAAATCAATATAGAAAATATTCAATGCTAATTTTATGTTTTATGCATATCATAGGTATAAAATCAAAAAATATAAAAACATTGTCAAAAAGGGAACGTATGTCAGAATTTACACTTATAAAAGTAGAATAAAATGAAGGTACCTAAGAAATAGGTACTTGTCAAATAAGAAAATAAATTAAAAATAATGTCAAATAACAAAACTAATGATTTGATGACAAATAAATAAGAAGTAACTAAATGTAACAAAATAGTTACGTAAATGTATTATCGTACAATGTCGATGTATTCCTTGACTGAATAGAATGACTTTTCCAATAAAAGGTTCTTCAGTTTGCGCCTAAACGTTATTTCGCATGATTCATTTTTTATTTCAGTCGGTAAGCGCTCGTAATATGTTGGCCCTATGACCCGCGCGTTTTTTGCGTGTAGTACCGTACGACGCGGGACTGTCCGAAGTCTACCCGTACTACGAAGGCACTTACCCGTCACCTCCACCCGCTTAAACTGAGCCAAGTGTCTCCGCGTAAACATAATGACCTCAAAAAGGTAATGCGAATAGTGTGTCATAATCCGGTGCTCAATAAACAATTCTTTGCAGGTCTGTCTCTGATTTAGACCTAGCATAGTACGAAGCGCCCGTTTTTGTATTCGCATTACCCTTCCAGCATCAGTCGAGTTTCCCCACAGGATTGCACCATAAGTCATTAACGAGTGGAACAGTGAAAAGTAAGCTTGGCGCAGCGCAGCATAAGAGACTAACGGTTTAAGTTTACGCAACGCGAATACCGCACCGCTCAGCCTATCACACAGCGAGTCTATGTGTTGCTTCCAATTTAATGTCGGGTCCAGCGTGAAACCTAAAAACTTGATAAGTACCCAATATGACCAGTTAGTGCCTAAATTATAATAAAAGTAAGTATGCCATGTCATTTATTGACTATCTACCGCTAATTTAAATGGATAATATATGACTATGTACATTATATAATTTTACGTTTAATTGATTTTAAGTAAGACTCTTTATCATTGACGTGAAAATGGTGGAAATTTCATATCACGAACCGCTAAGTATTTGATACGAAACCTGCAACTAAAGCTGAAACCCACTTGGATATTATTTTGCTGGACTTTTATCTTGCAGTAAATAATGGTTTCACTTGGGTAATATTTCATATAACCGATATTTTTTTACGGTAAAGACCCTATCAAAGTTTATAAAAAATTACGTTTATTAGAACCGTCTTCTTAAAATTAAATAAAAAATATGACATCGTGTAGTTTTTTCCATTGCAAGAGTTAGCTTCATTAATAAACATATTGAACAAATAAAAATAGGTTGAATGAAAATGATTTTGTATTTTGGTTGCCGCATTTTCATACAATTGAGCAAAGAGTAAATTGATCAGCAGCGTGTTTGAATGATTTAAAGCTAAAACTTTGAAATAATTTAGTTTAAATTCTTAGTATTAGTGACTCTTTAATCGATACACTGAAATACAAAAATGGTTTATACACCAAAGATGAAATGAGTAAATACCCATGAAGGTAGAAAATATTTAGTTTTTGGTAAATAAAGTTTCCGCTGGTATACTATGATATTACCGCAACAATATTTTAATATTTTAAGGGTATATGGAAGAATAATACATTTTTAATATTATATATGAATACGATGTGTTCAGAACCTCTTACTAATGGTAAAATCACCTATAATAATGGAACAAAATATTTTCTTAAATCAGACGATATCGTCTGTCCGTACGGTAAAAGTTATAGATGACTTATTTTTTGAAATAACATCTGTATTACCAATTCGGTAGCCTTAATCGCTTGTGTTAACCTTATAGACAATAATTATGCCCAAAATGTAAAAAAGACAGCTAATTGAACAATAATGACAAGCCTTAACTACACTAATAAAGGTCGTATTTGAGTATTTTCAAGGGTTTTACAAACGAGCCCTCATTTTTTTCCCAATGTTATTAATAAATATTAGACTCGATATATCCAGCTTTAATGAAATTGTGTAACATAATAATTATGTTTTATATGGATTTGTTACCATTTTCGGCGTTACTTCGGATACTTATCAAACAGCCCTCGTAAGAGCTAGAAACTATTATTTTTGGTTGGGCTCATAATCGGCATAAACAATTACAATAGAATATAAGTATAAGAATTGAGTAGAAGTATTTTAAGGGTGGATTACACCAAACCATATTTAAGCGACATATATATCATTTTTATAGATTTTTTACAATGACCGGTCTGTAATCACAATTTGGTGCAACCCGCCCTAAACGCCTCTGACTTACCCACAACAGACCGGCACATGCTGCTGTGCACGCTGCTAAGTTCCGACACATCCGAAACATGCTCGTCCGTGTCGCGACCAGATACGGGGCGCCCGCGCCCCTTGCTTGATAGCGACCCTGGCATACTCTTACTAAACTCGTTCTTCAAGTGTGGAAACAATCTATTCAAACTCAACGCGTTCTCAGAATGGAAGGAACTTATAACATCTATCGGGCGTGATAAACTTCCGCTTTGATTCCCCCAATTATTATCTGGAATTGACCTAGTCATTCTCACGTTCGATGTCGTCTCTTCGTACACGGTCGTGATAATTGTTGCATCACTTTTGAGTAGAGGAGAGGGTTTGTCTAAATCTGATAATTTCACGAAGAGGTCTCCAGACTGGTCGTTACCAGGTTCCTCCGGGATGACCACGTCACGTTGGAATGTCGACTTGTCTACTCCAGAAACTCTAGATGGCCTTTCCTTTCTTACAGGTTCAGTGGTGACACTGTTGTTAGTTTCTGTAGTAGTCTTTGTTACAGTCGCTGGGCAGCAAATAATTTCTGAAATACTGATATTTAAGTCATTACAAAGCGATTCATACTTTTCAAATGTGCCGGGACTGTTGGACTCATTGTTATTTGGAGCCGGTGACATGGAATTATCAGCCGAGCTCTTGATAGCCTTACTTACAACAGATTTAGGAGGTGGATTAGGTTTTGCTTCCATAGAAGAATTCTTTTTTGTATTTAAAGAGCAAGAAAGTCTGGCCGGCATCTCCTTTAAAGTAGATTTTTCTCCTAAGTCAATGTACATTGAAAATATATTCTTCTTTTCACTGGAGTTTTCAATATCCTGTTCATTTTTTGGTGGTAGAGGGTCAGGTAAACTCGACAAGTCGATATAGAATTTGTGGCTTGATCTTTCACTGCTGTCGGAATCTAGCGAACTTCGGCTTTTGTTGATGTTGTCGGTTATGCTGCTGCTGCATTCATTTCTCAGTGACTCACACGCCCTATCGCCTGGTTTCTTTGCAGTGAACTGAGAATTGGACGTGCCTTTATCATCGTCCGTTTTTGGGCTCATTGACATGTCTACAACCCACGCCGCAGCAAATGAAGAGGGTTTTGGAGATTTTCTATTACTATCTTCTTCTACTGGGGGTATGTAAGCTCCAGAAACTATCGGGATATTTTCTATTCTCCTCCTAGGCACAGGGCTATCGGAATGACTACTCGATAGTGGTAAGTAATCATCTATAGATGCTCCTCCTGAAACTATAGGTGATGATTCGTTAAATTTCTGAAGCTTTTTTAGGTTTCCTAAGCTCTCATACCCGGACGTCGATGAGTCTATTCTACTCTCCTCCGGATTGTACTGCTTCACGTTGCAAACATTTAAAGACATAATAGAATTATGTGGTGTGCTAGTTACAAATATTGTACTAGATAGGGATGTATTCTTATCTTGAGACTGATGGGAAGTGTCCCCATCTTTTACAGTCAAGGCCGGCTCGTCATTCACGCACAGGGAATCTTCAGTTATAGGAGTCATTTCAAAAATAGTAGGTGATAAGTCCTTATGCGCTGAGTCTAGATCTTTAGTATCCGGTTGTTCCAAGGAATCTTCATTGTCGTTGCTTTCGGACCAATCATTAGGACTCATGTCATGTTTAGCCGTGGAACATGGGACTGGTTGACTCGGTGTTGGCAGAATATGTGAGTTCGAGATTTTTGCAGATGCCATGGAATCGACTTGTATTTTGATTGTATCATCTTCTTCGTCAGCCAAACTAGCAGCATCAATAAAGCATGACGTGGTTTTGAAGGGAGATTTTTGAACTAAACTGGGGCACAAAACGTCTGAAATATAAAATAAAAAAACATTACTATTTAAACATGTGAAATAATGAAATAAATTAATCCCTACTATATATTATAAATTAATGAGATCAGAAATTGAGGCGGTGACAAGACGGGGAAAAAGGGAAGAAAACAAAATTAGACCGATTGTTTTAACCCTCACCAAAGAAGAACTACTTAAGGAAGATTATCCTACTCAAGTACTCGAAGAACGCAAAAAATTAAGGGCTCAATTATTAGAAGAAGAAAGTAAAGGTCGGAAAGCCTTTTTGAGATATGACAAGCTTGTCATAATCCCAGAACCCAAGCGCAACCCACATAGTTACCCTAACCGAAATAGTAGCAAAAGACAATTATCGGAATCCCCAGTAACTGCCCACAATAAATCTGAAACGAGGAATATCGGTACTAAAAACCCGCCCAAAAAACAAAACACAAATATAGAGCAGTACATGGTCAAAAATTAGAATAAACACACAGAACCATCTGCGAGCACCTTATGACCTTCGAACATAAATACTGAAACTTTTACGTCCAATCAAAGCAAGATCATGAAGGAAGATTGATATAAAGCGACCTCTCCACGTTCACCCCCATCACGGCCGGTCACCGCGGGGGCGAGAGACCAAAACCCTCCATTACAACAACTCTATGTATGTACATACAACGCAAGATCTCTACTATCAAACGAAAGATTACTCGACTTTAAATTAGAAATTTCAAACATAAAATATGATATCATCGGCTTAGCAGAGATAAGAAGAACTGGCTACAATATCGAAGAAGATGATGAACATGTATTCTGTTCCTATGGCGAGACAAAAGGCCAATATGGTGTTGGATTTCTTATAAAAAAGAAATATAAATTAAACATAGAGAGCTTTATAGCAATATCAGAACGAATATGCATTTTAAATTTATAATTCGACAATAAAACACTATCAATAGTTCAAGCACACGCGCCAACCGTAGACTCCAGTGACCAGGAAATAAAAGTATTCTATAATCAACTCGAACAAGCCCGCAAACAATGCTACAAACACCAAATAATCCTTGGAGATTTCAACGCGCGTGTCGGCCAATGTGTTACTGGCGAAGAAAGAGTTAGGCAAATACTGTTATGGAAAAAGAGACAAAAGAGGCGAGACCTTACTACAGTTCTGCTGGCAAAATAATTTATTGATTAAAGAATGCAAGAAACATGTGGACATGGCTATCTCCAAAAAAGTCAAAGAGTCAAATAGATTACATATTAACAAACCATAAAGAAAATTTCACGAATCTAGAGATAATAAATAGGCTAGCATTTCCCAGCGACCATCGGCTTATAAGAAATACTGTAGTAATTTCAAAAATTAAAAAAAAGCAGAGCCAAGTGCAAAAACGATAAATCAAAATTAAATACACCAGAAGAAGAAGAAATGTTCCTTGAAAACTTAAGTAAAAGAATTGACGCCGCAATATTAACCGAAAATGAAGATGTAGAGACTTGTTACACAAAAATAAAAACATGGTTATCTGAAAGTCTAAACGATACTAAAACTATAACTGTGAATAAACACAACATTATTTCTGAGGATATAAAACAACTTCTAGATCGTAGATATGAGTTAACGATCAAACCCAAAATTACAGCTGAAGAAAAGGAAGAACGCAGTTTCTTATACAAAAATATCCACAAACTTATTAAGAAAGAACAGCAAAAATATAAAATAGAAGTAATAGAAAAACATCTTGCGTCTTCAGGTAGCTTGAAAAAAGGTTTTAAAGCGTTGAGTAACACCAAACAATGGATCCCCTGTTTGAATGAAAACTGCACTAATATCAAGACGTACTCAAGACCAAAAATAATGGATACCGCCACTTCATTTTATCGAAACCTTTATTCAGCACAAAATACATACGAAGACGATAACCAACAACTCGCGTACAACTCTACCACTATACCCAGATTTTCGGATTCAGAAATAATGAAAAAAATAAACGGATTGAAAATAGATAAAAGCTCTGGCCCGGACGGAATTCCAAATAAAGCAATAAAAATAGGTAAATCAATACTGGTACCACATTTAACTAACTTGTTTAACAAGATTCTCGACGAAAAAAGAATACCCACTGAATGGGCAAAATCGGATATAATTTTGTTATACAAGAAAGGAGACCCTGCTAATATAGCCAACTACAGACCCATTAGCCTACAACCTAATCTGTATAAAATATTCGCATCCTGCCTTGAAGAACGTCTCGCTAAGTTCACTGAAAGACACCAGCCAGTAGAGCAAGCCGGATTTCGAAAAAGTTTTTCTACAATAGATCACATCCACACGCTAGAACTAGTGATAGAGAAGTACGAAGAACACCAACGATCACTTTATTTGGCTCTTATCGACTACGCCAAGGCGTTCGACTCTATATCTCATACGAGGCTTGCACTGAAAGTGGCGGGAATCGAATACTTATTAATTTATTTTTAACATGTATTATACCTTTTTATAATCTCTGAAGTTTCCTTATCTCAACACACTGGCCACTTAGAAAAAAAAAAGTATGGTTCGGTTTCAATTGTTTATTGAAGTCGTCGAGTCACTGCTTAAAATGGAATTGTGCCGTGAAAATTTCAGAGCTATGATTTATTATGACTTTAAAAGTGGACTAACACAAAAACAATGTGAAGAGCGGAAGGTTGCTGCTTTTAATATTGAAGCTCCTTCAAAGACTACAATATACAGGTGGTATTCAGAATTTCAACGTGGCCGTGTATCCCTCACCGACGAAGTGCGTGAAGGTCGACCAAAATCGGCAGTCACGCAAGAAAACGTCGATGTTGTGCGTCGTCTGATAAATGAAGACCGACATGTGACATATCGGGAAATTCAAGAGCACCTGGGTATTGGAATGAGTCAAATACAAATTATTTTAAAAGAAGAATTAGGCGTGAAAAAGTTATTTTCCCGTTGGATACCTCACCTATTGTCTGACGAGCAGAAAATAGTCCGTGTCAATTGGTGCCGCAAAACTTTGAAACGATTTAACAAGGGACGCTCAAATGCTGTTTTTAGCATAGTATCAGGTGACGAGTCGTGGATATACGCTTATGAGCCTGAAACTAAAAACCAATCCCGAGTATGGGTCTTCGAAGACGAGCTCAAACCCACAAAAGTTGTTCGTTCTCGCAGTACGGCTAAGAAGATGGTGGCTACGTTTATCTCTAAATCTGGTCACGTAGCTACTGTGGCCCTTGAGGATCGTAGAACAGTCAATGCTGATTGGTACACCACTATTTGTTTGCCGAACGTCTTTGCTGAACTCCGAAAAACAAACCCTAGTCGTCGCATCATCCTTCACCACGACAACGCCAGCCCACACACCGCTCGGACAACAACTGAGTACCTGGACGGTGAAAAAGTCGAAATATTGGACCACCCTCCATATAGCCCTGACTTAAGTCCCAACGACTTTTTTACATTCCCCAGAATCAAGGACAAACTGCGTGGTCAGCGGTTTCAGACGCCAGAAGAAGCAGTGGAGGCCTATAAAATAGCCATTTTGTCGACCCCTACTTCAGAGTTCAAAAAGTGCTTTATGGACTGGTTTGAACGCATGCATAAGTGCATGAAATACAAAGGAGAATATTTTGAAAAACAATAAAAATAAATAAACTCACTTATACTGCATATTTTCTTCTATTCCCGAAACTTTCAGTTTTACCCTCGTAGTAGTATGTGGAAGGCTCTACACGAGTGTGACCTCCCAACAGAGATTATAGAGCTTATAAAAGATATATACTTATATAATAAAAGCGTATCTAGAGTTAGAATGGAAACAAAGGGCCCGGAAATAAAAATCTGCAGAGGAGTCAGGCAGGGTGATCCCCTCTCGCCTAGAATATTCGTCACTGTTCTCGAAAGCATCATGAAAAAGCTGAGTTGGGAAAAAAAAGGAATAAACATAAAAGTCGATTTTCTTAGCAACCTCCGGTTTGCAGATGATATTGTTCTTTTTTCAGAATCTGCAGCTCAGTTAGAGAGGATGATCGCGATCTTCATACAGTCAGCAAATAAATCGGGTTGGAATTAAACACCGCTAAAACGAAAGTCATGACCAATGCTTCAAAAATACCCATTTATGTGAATAATAGTCAACTGGAATATGTGCAGGAATACATTTATTTAGGCAAACAAATAGCCTTTACTAAATCTAGACACAGA
Source organism: Notocelia uddmanniana (assembly GCA_905163555.1). NCBI lineage: Eukaryota > Metazoa > Arthropoda > Insecta > Lepidoptera > Tortricidae > Notocelia > Notocelia uddmanniana. The sequence continues at coordinate 51,817,979 of LR991052.1, forward strand.
GATGAAATAAATCGAAGAATAAATTTAACATGGAACAAATTCTGGAGCTACAAAGAAGTACTTAAATCTGACCTTCCTATCAAACTTAAGAAAAAAATTCTAGATTCCTGTATACTCCCATGTCTCTCATACGGCAGCCAAACATGGATATATAACAACTACACAGCAAATAAAATACAGACATTTCAAAGAGCCATGGAACGAAGTGTTTTAAAAATAAAGAGGATAGACAAGAAACAAAATACAGACATAAGAAGGACAACAAACGTAATAGACGCCTTACAGCACTGTAATAAACTTAAGTGGAAATGGGCAGGACATGTGGCACGAATGAGCAAAGATAAATGGGCATACAAAGTAACTACGTGGACAGGACCACTTAGTAAACGAAAGAAAGGAAGACCAAAAGAAAGGTGGACGGATGAGTTAGATAGAGAGGCTGGTAAGAAATGGATTACAAAGGCAAAAGATAGAGAGACTTGGAAGGATATGGAGGAGGCCTTTACTCGTAGAGAGGTCCTTAATAATATTTCTAATTAATAATAACGATTTCAAATAATTCATTAATTAATTGCATCCCATACTTATGAATAATTTTATAATAATGTAAAATAATTATGCAAGAAGTGAATTTTATAATGATAAAGTTACTGTATGATATTTTTATTAAGGAATAAAGAGGCTATATTATTATTATTATATATTATAAAACCGGGATTAGTTCATGATCGGAATAGTTGTCATTTATATACACTTTGACGTAAGTATATGGAAAAATACGATTAGAGGCGTCAGGCCTCTAATCGTATTCTATACCTGCCGCGGCCAGACATGAACCCTATGACACTGACAGAGAGTTCATTTATATAACCTAAGAACGGCATCGCTGTCAAATCGAAATGTTAATAAGCATCTTTTGGGAATGTAGCTAATTAGTTTATGTAGAAATGTAACATTTACGTAATAAGAATATGAAAATCAATCTTTTAAACATTATTTTCATAAATAGATTTAACCGAATATATTTGGTGACGTACTGCAAAAGTTATATCGTTAATCTGTATCGACTAAGGAATGGGTGGTTCGATAAACAGAGGTCGATAATTGAAGTGACTGTAATAAAATGCGCTTTTTATTCAATTTATTCTTTCAAGATTGTATAAAAAGAAGACAACGTTAAATTCTATGGTCGTCATCATCAGCCGCTTAACACAAATTCGGACCCGTATAGGAATCTCTATAGAAATCCATACTCTTGAGTCGAGATATTATAATAATACCTATACTCTACCTAATTTATATGTGTATTAGTTACAATAAAATTAATAAACATGTCAACCGACATGGGTGCATAAGAAATGTAACCTAAAAAAAATAGAGGTATCGATACTTGCACAACACCATCAGAAATGTTACTGTCAGTGTCATAGGACTCATGTCTGGCCGCGGCGGGTATAATCCAGGGACTGCATAACCGTTAAATATCGGTACCTTTATTTAACGGTATGACGTCATACCGGTATGTCTGGGTCATTTCGATAGCGTAACCGAAAAAATTACGGTACCTTTATTTAGCGGTTTGACGTCATACCGTTAAATAAAGGTAACCGATATTTAAAGGTATGACGTCATACCGCTAAATAAAGGTACCGTAATTTTTTCGGTTACGGTATCGAAATGACCAGGAAATACCGGTATGACGTCATACCCTTAAATAAAGGTTACCGATATTTAAAGGTATGACGTCATACCGGTATAACCATGAACCGAAATTTTTCGGTTACCTTTATACGATACCTGTATCACGTAAACGATATCGTAATTTCATACCGGTATAATACAGGTATACCGAAACCGAAATCGGTCCCTGCGCACGAGTTCCATGCTCCACGTAATCTTATGAAGCCCGACGATAGTGAGTAATCAAATATGGCGGAGCATTCTGTATTACGTTACGGTGTAACTCTTATTAGATTGAGGAAGTTTTAGTTTAGAGCGCAGTTGTAAAACTAGCTGTTGCCAGCGACTTCGTCTGCGTAGAACTCATTAATCGGCTTAGAGGATAATAGCTATATTATATTATATATTATAGTTTTGAGTCCATGGGTATGACGTCATACCGGTATTCCTAAGTCATTTCGATACCCTAACCGAAAAAATAACGGTACCGATATTTAACGGTTTGACGTCATACCGTTATATAAAGGTAACCGATATTTAAAGGTATGACGTCATACCGCTAAATAAAGGTACCGTAATTTTTTCGGTTACGGTATCGAAATGACCAGGAAATACCGGTATGACGTCATACCCTTAAATAAAGGTTACCGATATTTAAAGGTATGACGTCATACCGGTATAACCATGAACCGAAATTTTTCGGTTACCTTTATACGATACCTGTATCACGTAAACGATATCGTAATTTCATACCGGTATAATACAGGTATACCGAAACCGAAATCGGTCCCTGGTATAATCGCGGCTACGTAATACTAGTTTTCCATATTAACACTTAATTAACCACCTGTACCAACTTTCTTAACCATTGTACAAGTTTTCGTGTGAGAGGAATTGGCTAGCGACTTTTGCGCCTGGCCCTGGTACAGTCGACGTATGACCGCCATAAAACAGGTAGGTAGTAACTAGCACCTACATTATTACGTGAAACTACCTCACTTGATGTGTGTTTTGAACTACTTACTGCCCAATCTCTCTCTCTCTCTTCACTCAGAAGAGGCTTGTGCCCAGCAGTAGGACGTATATAGGCTGATGATGATGAATATGATGATGTGTGTTTTTTAGACTAAAACGAGCCTTAGGTTTTAGGCAGGTATGACGGAGTTTGAGAATTTAATTAACACAAATTACCTTTCACGTCATCACTAAATGCGTGCTGGCGTTCTTTCTTTATGAATCTTTCACAAAGTTCTCTTTCGGCTAATTTCGGTGGAAATACTGATTCCCACGAGCCAGTCTCAGAAGATAAAGACGATGACTCCATTATAAATATTTCTTCATTCTGCCGTTGTTTTTCTTCCTTGGAAGATTTGCAGCATCCCGAATCGTTGTGTTTGTTCGGTTGGTTCACCTTTTGTCCGTTGGTCTCGGCATGGGAATGTCCGCCCGCGGAAGTAGCACTCATGGTTCGTTTATTACTCGGGTGATTTTCAATAGGACTAGAGGTGGAGTAATGAGTGTCATCTTTTGTCAAATCATGTAATGTGCTCTCTGTTAGGGATAAATCTGTTAACGTAACGTCTTTATGACTGCTGAGGCTCTCCATGAGTCCGGTATTTTCCAACCCAGAGTCTGATGAAGTGAATATGTTATCCATTTTGGTGATATTGTCCGAAACATTTAATGGCGGGACGCAGACGGAGGAGCTGGCGCCGGGAGAGAAGGTGTAGGCGGCCGACTGATAGTCGGAGGAGGAGCTGGGCTCGTCGGTGATGAGGCTGTCCGGGGAGTACGCGGGCTCCGTGCTCTTGTCGCCGCCCGCCTCGCTGCACTCCGCCTGACTGCCGAAGCTTACTCTGATAACACTGTTACTCAATATGTCACTACTTTTTACAATCTCAGGAGCGATGTTATCTTTAAAATGACATTTAAATAAAATATCACAACTATTGGAATGCTTGACTATTTTAGAGCTATGACTAGAACTAAGAGATAACGACGTGGGCTTGCTACACTGTGAAGATTTAGTTTTCTTTAAATCATCAGACTGTGTTTTTATTATAGAGTGAAATGCGTTCGATAGTACATCCTGTTCTATTAGTTCTTTTTCTAATAACTTGCCATCGATTGGTACTAAAGCGTAGTATTCTTTTGTTAATTCTGTGCTTGGACTAGAGCTTATACTATTTTCGCCCTTTTCAACATAAGGACTTAAGCACTTCGGAGTTAAAAATACTTCAGATTCCTCAGGGTCTTCCTTAGAGTTGCAATGATTACTTGGAACTACTTTTATAACCTTAAATGTTTCGTTCAGATATGCCAGTATTTCTTTTTCCTGATTCCTGATATTGCATTCAGTGTAGACATCGCTGAAAAAAACATATGTTTGTAACGTTTAAAATATTTCACTTAAAATCTAAATAGGTACACCGAAACTCTAGCTAGTCCATAAGATGTTAAAAATTCTTTGTGTTTGGATAAAATCGCAAAAGAGTATGGACTTGTCATCGCCTGTCATTGCATATCTCTGTCTCAGTTCTGCGATTTTGACCAATTTCTCAACTAAATACTTAGATTGATGAGTAATAATACCAACAAATCCGTAGTGTTAAGCTACACGGTTTTTCATATAGTCGTCTCTTTGAATCCTTATGGTTAATCAAGATGAGTAGGAACGGGACAGATAGTACGATAATTTCAATCTGTAAACGAATTGTATCTATTTAAAATCACACCAGAATATCAAATCCTATATAATCCTAAACGTCACAAACGTCAGTTCAGTACAGTTTGCAGTTATGAAAGCGGAGAAACTAACAGATGAAGACCTATCTGATATGTGATACCACTTATCTGTCTCTGACAAACTTACTGATTTGTGCATTAGTGAGAATAGATCAGATGTACACAAATAGTTCAACTTAAATGAGCGGATCTGATAAGGACTCACACATAAGTAAGGATTAAATGTTTTCATGACCATGATATGACACAATGACAAAGTTGCGACCACAGCACAGATATCAGAGTAAAGCAGATTCGCTCATTTAAGTTGAGTTTTGAGAGTTGATTTCTGTACATCTGATCTTTTCTTACTAATTAACAAATCCGAAAGTTTAAGAGAGAGAGACAAGTGACATCTGACCTGTCAGTGTCTCCGTCTTCTGAAAATTGTACTGAACTGACGTTGTGCTATGTTAACTTTATATGGGATTTAACATCCTGGTGTGCTTTCAAATGAAGACAATTCGTTAATAGTCGAAAATAAATAAAATAAAATAAATAAATATTGGGGGACAATCTTACACAAATCGACCTAGTCCCAAACTAAGCAAAGCTTGTACTATGGGTACTAAACGAAGATATACATAGTTATATAGATAAATACATACTTAAATACACAGAAAACATCCAAGACCCAAGAACAAAATACGTGCTAAATGCACAAATAATGCCCTGGCCGGGATTCGAACCCGAGACCTCTAGCTTCGGAGGCAGTGTCACTACCAACTAGGCTAAACAGGTCGTCATAGGTACTAGACGAAGATATATTTAATAGATATATACTTAAATACATAGAAAACGTCCAAGTCTTAGGAACAAATGTTTCTGATATCCACAGAAACAAATGCCCTTACCGGAATTCAAACCCGGGACCTCTAGCTTCAGATGCAATGTCACTATCAACTAGGCCGACAGTGAAAATGGCCGAAATGATTGTACTATCTGTCGCATTCCAACTCTTTTTGGTACACCATAAGGATTTAACGAGACAACTATATGAAAACTGAACACTGCGAGTCTGCTTTTCTCTGATGTCTGTGCAAGCCACAAATACTCGTAAGTACCTCACCTTACAACTGACAAAGTTTTAATGCCTAAACGGAGTAGGATTCGAATAGTTATGTCATTTCAGTCTAAACAAAATTTATTTCATTTTGATGCGACAAGGTTCTAAATATGCTCAACATTTTCAACAGTTTCGTAAGATGTTTATCAGCTAAAACGAAAACGACTAACACAAACTGTTCTCTTAGCCGTGTTAGTTAATCTAAATATATAAAAGAAGAAACTGGCTGACTGACTGACTGACTGACATATCAACGCACAGCCCAAACCGCTGGTCCTAGAGATTCCAAATTTGGCACGTAGGTTCCTTAAGGTCTAGGGGTGCACTAAGAAAGGATTTTTCTAAATTCAACTCCTAAGGGGGTGAAATGGGTGTCGGAAGTTTTTATGGGGAAACAAGATTAGCTGGACTATTTTACTCGAAACTTCACAGGAGTATTTCTAACGATAAATGAGTAAATACGTGTTTCAGGTTTTTTGAAAAATCAACCCCTGAAAGGGGAAAATGTGGTGACAAATTCTGAAAATCGACATGGTTATTGTTTTTATGGTTTATTAGGTCGCTGATAACGAAAACAACAATGATTTTAAAATCCCATTTGGAGGACGTGAAATACCATCCCCCCTGTTGGGGTGCGATGGGGCTGAAATGTCTAAATATGGGTGTCGTTTTTATGGTTTTTTGGGACGTTAATTACGAAAATGGCATCGATTTTGAAATTTATTATTGTGGACATGAATTTTTTTTTAAGTTTGTGCCAAATTGCAAGAAATAACTGACTGACTGAGTGAGTCACATATCAACGTACAGCCCAAACTGCTGGTTCTAGAGATTCCAAATTTAGTATGTAGGTTCCATATAAGGTCTAGATGTGCAATAAGAAAGGATTTTTCAAATATCAACCCCTAAAGTGGTGAAATGGGGGTCCGAAGTTTGTATGGGGAATCAAGATTAGTTGGACTATTTTATTCGAAACTTCACAGGAGTATTTCTATCGATAAATGAGTAAACATGTGTTTCAGGTTTTTTAAGTTATCAACCCCTAAAAGGGGGAAATGTGGTGACAAATTCTGATAATCGATATGGGTATTGTTTCTATGGTTTATTAACAACAATGATTTTAAAAACCCATGTGGAGGACGTGAAACACCATGCCCTCTGTTGGGGTGCGAGGGGGTTGGAATGTCTAAATATTAATATGGGATTAGTTTTTATGTTTTTTGGGGCGTTAATTTCGAAATTAGCATTGATTTTGAAATTTAATATTGCGGACATGAAAACTTAAAAGTTTGTGCCAAATTGCGAGAACAAACTGACTGACTGAGTGAGTGACATATCAATGCACAGCCCAAACTGCTGGTTCGAGAGATACCAAATTTGGCATGTAGATTCCTTATAAGGTCTAAAGGTGAATGAAGTGCCGTGAGTTCCCTATGAAGATACGACCTTTTTTGATTCAATGAATCATTAATCAGTATATCATAAGTGGTTTTATTATTCAGTGCCGTCCGATACGATTTCGATAAAAATCTATATATGAGCGTCCGAGAGGACTCTTTAATACGAATCCGAGGTAAACTTTGAATAAAGTAACGGCCATATTGATTTTCTTCATTTCCGTCTCGATTTCGTTCAAAATCGATATCTGAGCGTCCAAGAGGTCTCTTAATACGAAACCGAGGTAAAATTTGGAAAAAGTGGCGGCCATATTGATTTTCTTAGTTTCCGTCCCGATTTTGTTCAAAATCGATATCTAAGAGTCTGAGAGGTCTCGTAATACGAATCCAAGGAAAATTTTGGAACAAGTGGCGGTCATATCATTTGCTTCATTCCCAACCCGATTTCGTTCAAAATCGATATCTGAGCGTCCAAGAGGTCTCTTAATACGAATCCGAGGTAAAATTTGGAAAAAGTGGCGGCCATATTGATTTTCCTCATGTTCCTACCTACCGACGGAAACTTATAATTTCATTTAATTTTGCCGCCAGCCTTTGCGTTTTATGTAGGCGATGCGGCGCACAGCTCTACTCCCGCTGGCGGTGTGCCTCACGCAAACGCATAGAATGTCTAAAATCGATCCACGCCAGAAGCTCGGTGCCCTCTTAACCTGCACTGTTCCTTTGTAAGTATATCAAGATGTCATTAAAAGATGCAATACTTTTTTCAGTCACTTTCCGGTATCCGATTGAGCTGAAAGGGTCTAGCAAGCTAAGCTAATAAGAATGGCCCCCGCAAGGGATTTGGTTGTAATTTGAGGTGCAGTAGTTGTAGGACCTAAGAATACTGTATGTGTAATATCAGCCTTCGATCTTCTTTTGTTTCAGACTTATTCACGAAAATGTCAAAAAATCAAGGTAGTTTTTAGACTGTTATTTTAGCTTAACCAAGCAAGCGAGAGTAACCAAATAAATTTAGAATTAAGAAGCATAAAATGGGGTTCATAATGCATATTTTTACAGACATTCATATCCTTGAACTAGATGGGAAAAAAAAAGTTTTTTTTTCGCTTCATTTTATTGCCACTTCTCGCGGAGACACAACTATCAAAAAAATTACTTAATAAGCCACAATTGTCAACTACCTACACATTTAAATTTTTTTTTAAAAATCATGGTGCGTCATGGCCAGAAAAAAAAATTTATGAACGTATGTTTACTATATCATATCAATAGAGTAATAGTGGCAAATCAGCCTCTAGTAGGTATAACATCCTCTTTCGTTCATTATGAAATAATTAATTGACATTGGACACATTATTATTCTATTGGAGTACAATTTCCAAAAATATTCACTTTATCAAAAAGTGTTTGATGAAGACCTCTATTCATTTTGATGGACCTATCCAACAACACACCCACCCCAACAAAAAAAAATGCCCACTTTACGTGTGGGGGAGGTGGTATCCTTAATATTTTTTTTAGGTTTTGTTTTAGATCTTTATTTAATCTACATACATTCAATAGCTACTAACATTAGAGTAACTTATTAATCTTATTATCATATAATTATTCACACTAACCAAGCAATGTAAAACATTCGCAAGAAATACAAGGTTTTTTTTACGACTTTCTCAGTTTTATTGATTTAAATATCCATACCAAATAGCAGCTTTCTAGCAAGAACAATCACAAAGCAAAACATCGGACAGACAGACAGACAGACAGACAGACAGACAGCCGGACATGGCGAAACTATGAGGGTTCCTAGTTGACTACGCAACCCTAAAAATGTTTTTCGTAAAAAAACTTACATTGTCAAGGATGTACGCTAGGCAAATATCAGTTAGGTTAACCGGGAAGAGTGTTTAACATAATATGGACTCTAGGTACAGTCAACTAATTTGATTTCTAAGCCACTTCGTACCTTGTCACAGTGACAATAATATGAAATCTCTAGCAGCTTTCATATTGATATTCACTGTGACAAGGTACGAAGTGGCCCAGAAATCAAATTGGTTGACTGTACATATATATAATTATGAAAGTAGAGCACAATTATCTTTTGTCATAGATACGGTCGGAGCTAAAAAATAACTACCAAAAATGCTAATCTGGGGATAGGAAATTAGAGCATTTTGTGAATGTCTTCCATAATTATTCAATCTACAGTTGTGTCTGCTATCCAGATAATATCACGATAGCTGTAAGTATGTCTACTGATGGAATTGATAAAATTGCACATTGATAACTTACTTTCTTAGCATAACCATATATCGAATGAATATAGAGAACGGCCTTAAATGTAGTTGTTTTACTCACCTGACAAAGGAGTAAATTTCATCGAAAGAACTGCGCCCAATATTTACATGCAAAATGGTTTGAAGCTTATGGTAAAATTCGTTCGTGCGTGCTTTTAGTATACAAGAGTGAGTAAGGATTTTTAGTTTACCACAGACCACTTCAAGATCGGAATACAAAGACTCGTCAAATATTCTGCAACAAGTATAGCGGCAAAATATAAGCAAACACAATCATGTTAGTGCAAGGTAGAATTATAATATATTATACCATCAGTAATTGTTATAGCAAAGCCTTCTGTCGCTCAGGCTAAATTTAATAAGAAACAAAGATAATTTATTCCGAGTATTCCTCTCGTTCTGAGACTGCTTATATTTCATTATATTTAAAACAAAACTCTTATATTCCACATTTTCAGAAGTTCAAAGGTGCTCAGAAATATGCCTCCACCACGAAATTGGTATCTTAATAAAATAAAACATATTTGCATATTATACAGTCACCAAGATATATATCTAAACAAGACACTGACGCACGATGTACAAGTGGAATGATCGGCACCTGAACCCCAAGCATTAAACGTGTAATAATGTAGGTACGTACCTAGCTATATCTTCTTCCAATTGCCTCTGGAGATGAATCTCCAACAGCGACGCTTCATCCGAGGCTGAGGGCTCGGCTGCCGACACCGGCTTAACCCTCGTGCGAGTACCCGGCATCAAGCATCTCTTACACCTGCGGGTGTAAACATATAGCCGATTACAATAAGGCTAGAACTTCCAGTCGATACAGTAACACGATTATTTTATTTGTTATTCAAGGCTGCTGAATTGTTGTAGTTTGGCGTGAGTGCTTTTATTGATAGCCGAGCCAGCGAGGGGCCGCAAGGTAGAACCACGAGCGAAGCGAGTAGTTCAAAATTTCAATCCTGACCGTAGCGATGCTATCAGGGCTCTAGACGCTAAACAAATTTGCTGCCAACCGAAACTCTACGAGTACAATACCTCACCATCGCGAAGAAAATTGTTCACACCGTAAGGTCGCTAAGTCATTTGCGATCACTTGGCCGAGTTGTATACTTTAAATGAGTCAAAAAACATGAAATTCCTCCTGAATGTATTAAGTTGTGAAACAAACAATGGTCTATACAGCTCCATCCATGAACCAGATATCTTTCTCTGAAGAAAGGTTGGAAAATAGCCAAAACGCCAGATAGCTACCACTCGCCTCGATTTGCGACGGCAGATGAGTCGGTTTGCCACCATAAAGTCCATAAATATGATAATAAAATAATTATAATTTTCTTTTTAATGGGTTTATTTATATGAAAAGCGTATAATTACATGTTCCGGGCACAACGACGTCCATATTCTTTAGTCGCCAATTTTCTGGTGCGCTGACTCATTTTTAAATAAAATTTTTCCAATAACAATTAACCCATTTGTTTAAGCAGTAAAATGATTAGGCCTCACTTAGCTTAGAAAATATTAGATTCGAAAGTTTAAAGTAACTAAACATTTAACGTGAAATTGTTGAAAAAAATTAATGTATATAACATTATTACTGTAATTCTTTTATAACTTAAATGAGTTGAATGAAAGAAAGGTGGCAAAAGTACAATCATTGGCCCCTATTGTATAATCATTTGGATATCAAATGTACAACGTATAGTAGTAATACTTAATGGCAAATAATATATTTTGAGTTTGACTCGAGTTTGAGTTTGAATGATTGGCATGCCCCCTGTACTATTTAACCAATAGTGTTGAGCAGGGAATATTTTTCTAGGTATATCGATCAGGGTAATGTTTTCTATAACTTTTAACGCCTAATGTAATCCTAATGTAACATTTGAAATAACATTCGTTGTTAAAAAATCTAACTTAATCAGGCCTAAACTACCAGATGGATATTGGATATTGCTAGGAAAAACCATGAAAATGTAGGCTACATTTGTCACACTATGCGAATCTTAGGTCAAAAGACGAATTTATGTTTTTAATTTTTACTGCTATCTTACAAAGAACTCTGTGCACGCCGATGCCTAAAAATGCATTTAAATAGTAACGACATTATTACTACATGATCACTACAATAAAATAAAAAATCTTTGTATAATGATTGCATAGGCAAATCAGGCAAATGTACAATAACTGGCATGGCAAATGGTGTAAAAGTATAATTAATAATGATTAATCCTGGCAAAATTTAGTCGTGGTGATGCTATGAAATTCTGATTACGATTATTTAAACAAGAGTCGGTAATAACATTGAAACTTACCTTATAATGATAATTTATACTAAAAAAAAACTACATAATCGGCATATGCGTGCCTATCAAAAGCCCTTGCTCCTAGAACCCATCATCAGACCGTCACTAAATTTATATGGGACCAATTAGAGAGAGGGCGCCTGCTTTGAAAAAAAAAAAATACAAATCGGCCTACGTGGTCAACAGTTATCGGGAAGCATACTACTTACATAAAAAAAAAGCAACGTGCGCAGACGAACTGAGAACTCCTACCTTCTATTGAAGTCTGTTAAAAATACTTATCTCGCAGCCACTACAACAAGAAAGTAGGTAAAAATAAAAATTAAAACACTTGATCTTTAAGATTTTCATAGCAAATCACACTGGAAGTTGGTCGCCGCTAAAGTATTAATTTATTTTAAGCGTTCTACCTACCTGTCAAGTTTCGAAACTACCTACTACATTTTAGGACGTAGTAAACAAAGAAAAATATGAAATTTATTTTCGATGTTTTCCTAAAGGATAGCGCTTAATAGGTTGAATTTACATTCCAGAGGCCAATGATTGATATGTGGGGGCTACAGCTTACCCTTTGAGCACAATCGACTATTCTGGAAGAAACTTATGATATGAACAATACCAGAACAACGTGGACGCTTCAAGACAACGGCGACACTACACGGCGACACGAACTATAAAGTTAAAGCGAGTTGATGACAATGTGCATTCGACACTTAACATTACCCACAAATTATTCAATACTCTTAATGGCAGACCTAAAATAAAAACATGTCAGAATACAAAATCACTCGAAAAACTAGAATTAAAATGAAATAATGATTTATGTAATTATCTGAACTAATAATAAAGATTAGATCAAATGTGATACAAATTTGACACCACATCCAATAAAAAAGGAGGAAGAATTATATTATGTAGTCATACACTTTCCCTGCGGGTTTTGCAAAGATAAGGGTTATGTATGTATGGATAGTTAGTTAAACAACGAAACTACGAAACGGATGGAGATGGTTAAGCGATAATAGGTTTTGTATCAACACCATAAGATTATTGGTTATAACGCGTCTTCCAGCATATCTATCTAATCAGTCTATATCATATCACCTCTAATATAATAGTACATCAGACAACTAGGGTGGTAAAACAAAGAAAGGCTGAGATCGCAGATTTTGCGGCCCGAGCTGTAGGCGAGGGACGTATATATATGCGATCGACGGCTTTATTTATTACCTCCCGTGTTGTGTACATGACTACACTTGGCCAGAAAGCGAAAATTTATGCCACACCTGGCCACTTTTTGGCCAGGTGTGGCATAAATGATATTATATCGTAATGTAGCTTCACCTTATAAATCAATTTAAGCCCTCTTCAAAAATGAAGAAGATCTCAATTCCTCACTATTTTTTTCGCCAAGATATGTCTGAAAAAGTATAGATTCCTTTTCATACATTACTACTCGATTGCTTAAGATAAGAGGGATTTTATTTCCGACACACAGATGTGTTTCTTTTACATTGGCACACACACCGTATTTCGATCGTTGGGGGTGAGGCATAAAAAATATCGTTGTATTTTTTTTATAAATGATTATGGTTATCAGTTCAGATGAATGCTTTAGTTAGTGTTTCATTTGCTTAATGAATGATTATGGTAATGGTTTGGTTCGGTAATTAACGTTAACAGATCTTACAAAAAAGGTGAGTGTTCAGGCAGTAATGTAATGTATTAATTTGCTATGCTAATCATGCCTGCGTACTGTCCGGCCGCGAATGACATCATAAGGTAGAAACAGCAACATTGATATCACGCCTATTCACCGCACGACCGTCCTCTCAATACTATAAAAAACCTATACGTGCGTCTGAAATATGTTAAGTTTAAAAAAATCGTTGCAATCGATTTGACTTCGCTTTGACTCGGAAAAACATACGTAAATATATCCACCATATCAGCCGACAGACGTCCACTGCTGGACATAGGCCTCCCCCAATTTCATGGGGGTAAATGCCATTAATCGCCACGCTTGGCATGCGGGTTGGCGATCGCAGTATCTCCACCGCACTTCAGGGTTGCTGCTGGCCATTCCCCGGTGGTCTTGGACGTAGTTTTAGGACATACCCGGGTCCACTATTTGAGTTAACAAGGATAAGGATAATACGTATATACATACTTACAAACATTGTAACTTGAAAACTGGAACTTATAAAAACCATGACTATAATATATTATTTGTAGCACCTTTACAAATGAATCTCTCATATCTCAATGGCTATGAATCTGTAAAATTGGGAATCTGTCGACATGGTAATCTGTAGAATAGGGAATCTAAAGAATTACGAATATGTAGAATTGGGAATTTTGAAGACTTACGAATATGTAGAACTGCGAATACATAGAATTAGTCATCCATAGAATTTGAAATATGTAGACATTGTGAATATGTATAATTAGTCATCCATATAATTGGAAATATGTAGACATCGGAATCCACAGACATGAGAATCTGTGGGATAGAGAATTTGTAAACATGGGAATCTGCACATATTAGAATCTGTACAATTGTGAATTTGTAGACATGGGCATTTAGGCCCATTATTGATTCTGAGTGCAAAACAAAAACAATCAAATATGCAAAATAGTCCATTCATGGGGATTTGACTCCATACATTTCCTTCCAGGAGGTGGAGTGAAAAAGTTTTGATTTATATATTTATTTACAGATAAAAATAATAATAAAATAAATAAGATAAATATTAGGGGACATTTTTTACATAAATCGACCATCCACGGTAAGCTCAATAAGGCTTGTGTTATGGGGACTAGACGATGATATATTTAATAGATATATACTTAAATACATAGAACACATCCAAGTCTCAGGAACAAATGTCTCTGCTCACCACAGAAACAAATGCCCTTACCGGAAATCGAACCCGGGACCTCTAGCTTCGGAGGCAATAACACTACCAACTAGGCTAAACAGGCCAATGATTGATAAAACAAGTGTATTAACGAAGAACACAGCAAACATACTCTGAAGAAAATCAGACACATTGCTGAGGTCGCTTGCAGAATAAAGTGAAGATGGGCTGGACATGTGGCACATACACAGTATGGTCACTGGAGCGATAGAATGCTCCACTGAAATCACCTTTGTGGCCGCCCCCCACGAATTGGAGCGATGACATAGTTCAGCTCACAGGACCAACCTGGTGCAGACAAGCCAGAGAAAGGAAAATATGGCATAAATTGGAGGAGGCCTTCACCCAAAAATAGGCTCCCCAGTAAATTTAATTGATAAGATATATCTGTTGCAAGTGTATAAAACGGGCAATAAAGTTTTTTTATTTTTATGTCTTGGGAGCTTTTGGTGTCCTAATGACATAGTATAAAAATTCAAATTTTGATAACCTATAAGAGATGTAAACAGTTCGTACAGTAGGTACAGTTATAGCTAAGTGACACAATAACGCATTTGCAATGCAAAAGAGCACACCTAAAACCAAGAACTAAAACTAAAACAACGATATTTGAGACCAAATGAAGGTAAAAAAAATGTGTTATGTTGGGACTCGGTATAAAACAAACATTTCTTTCTTGCAAGGCTAAACACACATGGACAGCGCACTATTGATTGTTTTCATCAATTAATATCTCGAAATACTAACATGATAGCTGTGCTACTGCACTATTTAACAAATTCGCCAAGATTTTCTAGCTAGTTACATTTGTTCTACTTAATAAGATTTTTTTCATTTACTAGTGTCAAACACGTCGCCTTTACGAATTTAAATAATAGCTGATACTTACCGCTAAGATTCCAATAAGTTACAAAATGATCAGTATAAGATACTTTATTTAATCTTCGCACGAGATAATAAACAATCGGCTTTTCAGACTACTCGATCGATAATTTTACAATGCCGTCGTGACATTATAGGTAGACTATAGAGTAACGTATACGTTAAGTATTGAGAGAGACTAAAGTTCGCAAATACGCATTGAAATCAAAAACATGTAAGTTTTAAATAATACCTAATTTAATATAATAAAATAGTTATTGTTTAAATAAAGAGGTAAATTACACCTTTTTTATTACAATCAATCATAGCTCAGCTCCATCAAAGTTAGGCTCTGACTACACTATACTTATACACTAGCGTTAATTGACATTCTGCAAGTCCTTCACACACCAATAAAAGTAAGTTATTTTTTAAGAAAAAAAAAACCGACTTCAACGGGGGAGGCCGGTGAAAGATTATTATACTTAGATGGTGCACTCTTAGATTCCGCGCTCGTGGCCCAGTGGCACCCGCGTACTGCGTGCGGTATGCGAGGTTAAGCAATGTCGGGCGAGGTCAGTCCTTGGATGGGTGACCGCTTTGAGTGGTTACTAACTGAGCGCTCCCGTGCTTTGGAAGGCACGTTAAGCCGTTGATCCCGGTTGCTGTCTTTGATAGCAGTCGTTAAGCCAAGTTAGAGGCCTCCGGGCGGCTTGAGAACTTCTAACAGTCAAGTTGCCCAATCACTTGACAAGCCTATTCCCAATAAGGTCGGTTTCCCCCTCGGGTTGGAAGGTCAGATGGCAGTCGCTTCCGTAAAAACTAGTGCCTACGCCAATTCTTGGGATTAGGTAGCGGACCCCAGGCATTCTTCAGGATGCAACTGTACTGGGAATAACGCTAGGAGGATGATGATGGTGCACTCTTAGATTCCATAAATTAAAATAAAAATGGCTATAAGTATGTTTTTAATGGTAGAAGACTAAGTACCCTCAATTCCTCATGGAATCTTGGAAAACCCTTGATTGCTTGACAAACAAAACGAAGAGAACAAATCGCCAAACGTAAACTACGCGTCGTTGAAGAGTTCCGTTCTGATCATCATCAGCAGTTCCACTTCATCAAATGTCGCTTTTATGAATCAAAATGCTTGATTAGTTCATTAAAATACTAAAATCACTATTTGTGTGCCTTTCACATTTGGGGAGTTCCCTCGATTCCTAATGGATCCCATCATCACAACTCGAGCATGACAAAAATCAATCGTGAAAATAGAACTTGCTTAACAAACACAGCTAGAAGGACGAATCGCCAAACATGAACTTTTCGTCGTTGAAGAGTTCTGTTCTGATCATCATCAGCAGTTCCACTTCATCAAATGTCACATTTTTGTATGATAATGCTCGATTTGTTAATAAAAACACAAAAATCACTATATGTTTGCCTTTAAGATTTGAGGAGTTCCCTCAATTCCTCATGGATCCCATCATCAGAAATCAAGCATGACAAAAATTAATCGTGAAAATAGAACTTCTCTCTCTTCTCTTCAAATCGCCAAACGTGAACTTTTCGTCGTTGAAGAGTTCTGTTCTGATCATCATCAGCAGTTCCACTTCATCTAATGTCACATTTTGTGATGCAAATGCTTGACTTGTTGATAAAAACTCAAAATTCACTATATGTTCGCCTTAAAGATTTCAGGAGTTCCCTCAATTCCTCATGGATCCCAACATCAGAACTGCGTTTTGACAAAAACGGAACCAACTTGTATATATATACTTACAATCAAAAAAAGATTTTTTCAAATCGGTTAAGAAATGACGGAGTTATGGAGTAACAAACATTAAAAAAAAATACAACCGAATTGATAACCTCCTCTTTTTAAATCTTGAAGTCGGTTAAAAAAGTAAAAGTAGTTTATTCTTCAAATAGGCATATTACATGCACCTATGAACGTCAATAAACTACCACCGGTTCGGAAAAATAAACCTCTGCCACGAGAAGAACCGGCGTAAGAAACTCGGCGAGGTGTCATTTTTTCAAAACAATATACATTGTATAGTTAAATATAAAATTACAGTCTCAGTTACTACAAAAATAACAAGCTACAGTAGAAAACCTATTTTCGCGATAGATTAGCCCAGGACACTATCACTGCCAAACATCCCTGTCCATGATGTAATCGTTTACCTTATAATATGCTTTTGAAATAAGTGTTTGTTTTACTACAGATTTGAATTTAGAATTGCTAAGTTCAGTAATGTGTTTCGGAATTTTATTGTAGAACTTAATACAATTTCCCAAGAACGACTTTTTCGCCTTTACTAGTCTATAGAAGGTTATTTTGAGTTTCCCAGTGTTTCTGGTGGCTATTGGTTTATCAGTGTTCGTTGGGAAATTGCACAAATTCTTCCTAACATACATTATTATTTCAAATACGTATAGGGACGGCAGGGTTAGAATAAATATTTCTTTGAAAAATTCTCTTAATGAGTCACGCGACCCCAAGTTATATACAAGTTGCCCGGATAGCCTTTTTTTGCAAAATAAAAACAGTTTCAATATCTGCAGCTGATTCCCACAAGATAAGACCATAAGTAATTATACTATTAAAATAAGCAAAGTAAACTAACCGTGCCGTTGCCACATTGGTAAGCTGCCTTATTCTCCTGACTGCATATGCAGCAGAGCTCAACCTACTTCCTATAGCTGTTATTCGTATATGGGAACCCCACTGCAATTTGAGTCCAATGTAATACCTAAGAATACAGTTCACGTAACAAATTCTAATGTTTGCCATTAAGTTTAATATTTGTATCTAAGTTTCTATTTGATGAGTTCGCTAGAGAGAATTTCATACATTTAGTTTTTTTCAGATATCATGGACAGGGTATTATTTGGTTCAATGAGTTCAGTATCTTTCCTATTTACCTTGAACAGTAATGAGGTGTCGTCTGCGAACATTACACTGCCTGATCTTCGGCTTACCATATATGGTAGATCATTCACATAAACAAGGAACAGGAAAGGGCCTAGAATAGACCCCTGAGGTACTCCCATTTCTACCACTGTCTCTGACGAGAGGGCTTTATTTATCGCTACCTTTTGATTTCTCTGTGTTAAATATGACTTCATAAGATCCAATGCATGTCCTCTGATACCATAGAAATTAAGCTTACAAATTAAAGTACCATGATCTACACAATCAAAAGCCTTAGAAAGGTCACAGAAAACTCCAATGGCGTCATATGACTCTTCCCAAGACTGCAAAATAATTTTTATTAAACTTGCACCTGCATCAGTAGTTGATCTACCTTTCGTGAAACCAAACTGCTGTGCGTGGAAAATATTGTGTGAATTTAAATGAGAAACCAATTGCGTAAGCATTATTTTTTCGAATATTTTTCTAAACGCTGGTATAATAGAAACTGGACTATAATCAGAAGGATTATCTCTATGGCCTGATTTGAAAATAAGAACTACTTTATTAAGTCTGGAAAAATGCCATAGTCTACACAACTATTAAAAATGAGTGCTAGAGTGGGTTGAACGACCTCCAGAATAGATTCCAGTACCATGACTGACACGCCCCATAAGTTCTCAGTGCTCTTTATTTTTAACATTTTAAAAGACTTCAGTTCAGTACATCTAGAGGAGAAACATGATGAAACTTGAAAATATTTAGTGTCTCTAATTTTACGTTCTCATTCAGAAGGGATTCTGCTATAGTGGTAGATGATGCCAAACTTTGAGTCGTGACTATAGGAATTTTGGAAAAGAAATTATTAAATTCATCGGCTACTTTTAGTGCCTTAGTAATTAAATTATCCTCTATTTTCAAAGAAATTGTGGACTCTTTATTATTTCTCTGCCCAGTCTCTGTGTTTATTATTTTCCAGACAGTCTTGGCTTTGTTATCTGAGGACTTTATTTTATTATTCAAGTGCATTGCTTTTGCCTTTGGGCACGCTGTTTTGAATAATTTGGAATAATCCCTAACATACTGATGGAAGCGTTCGTCAGTGGTGCAAGATCTCCTTTCATAAAGTTGGTATAAGTTATCTCTACTCTTTCGAATTCCGGTACTTGCCCAATCATTAAATCTCATTTTATTGTTTATTTTAATACGCTTTTTACTACAAGTCCTATTAAATTCGTTACACACTGTATTCAGAAGCATTTTGAATTGATCATTCGGATCATTTGATTCTACCTGGGTGTTCGGCATGGCGACTAGTAGATTTGACTTTAGTAGTTCTAGTCTACTTTTACTCGGGGGTCTTATTTCTATAACGCAATCTGGAGGTTTTACTTCGCAAGGTAGCCTGACCATCTGAGCTTTATGTTCCGACCGGACTCCATTCACTATGCTTCTGTCTAGATGAGGACAGTTTAACCAAATATTATCTATGCAAGTGGCAGAGGTCGGAGTAACTCTGGTAGGTACTTCAAAAAAGTAGTCAAAATGGAACGATTTAAAAATAGTGATGAACTTGTCTTTTCTTTTCGACTGATTGTGATAAAATATCGATATTAAAGTCGCCACAGACCACTACTGGTTTTTTACCACTTATTGCTTTACTAAGTACATCCTCCATAATTTCTATAAACGATACTAGACTTAGTACTACGGTGCAGTGGGGCTAGTATGATCGCTTATATGTCGGACATATAGCATTCGTCCCTCTCGCACTTACATACTTGACAGTACGGGACGAATGCTATATGTCCGACATATAAGCGATCATACTAGTCCCACAGGTGACTACCTGCCCGGCTAGTATGATAGCTTATACCGTCACGTTTTATGTGACGTTTTAGTACATATTGCCCATATAACGTGACGGTATAAGCTATCATACTAGCCGGGCAGATGGTGGTTTATAAATGCAAAATATTAGATACCGATCCGTCTCTGCACAAGCAATCTCACAAACACGATCAACAGAACAACCTGAGAGGTCTTTACGTTCTTTAAAAGTTAACCCATTTTTCAGTAAAATAATAGAGCCACCACCCTCTGCGGTAGTTCTGTTGAATGCGCTGGCCAATACGTAATTATTTACATTAAATTTCATCATATGATTCTTTAACCAAGTTTCTGTTAAGCACACTACATCTACATTAAGCTCTTCCGTAAATAATTCTAAATCTAGTATTTTGCCAGTGAAGCGATTTATATTTTGGTGTAATAAAATTACACTATTGTGCTTCTCCGTTGTCCCAACAGTCAGTTTAAAGACAAATCCGCTATTGGAGATGTCGCGTCCTATCCAAGGGGGGGGGGGGGGGGGGGGAGCTTATATTTCCAAATCCGGAATTAATAAAAGACGCTAAAGATTTAGCAAGTCTGTCAGTTGTAATACGGTAATCACTAATAGCATTATTAGTGTCAAAAAATATAACGTCACTATGACGGCACGTCAGCTTATACATAAGCTTATTGAGATTACACGCATGACTGTTAGCACTACAAGGAGAAGCAGAATAGGGTATAACATTTATAGCACCCAGCTTTGACAGGCATTCGACCTCAGTCTTCATCTCAGAGTACCTAATATTTGAACCATCACCTAACATTAATAAAATTGTGGTCTGTTCATTTATATGGGCATCTTTAATATTATTTATGATTTTTTCAAATGAGCCATCGGGCATACAATAATTTATAACACAGCTGTTCTGAATATTATTACATAAAATTTTGCCCAATCCTCGTCCTACCCTATCTGAGAAAACCAGAGTTCTATTTACATTATTACAGGCTGGGGTTATTTTCTCCGGTGACACCGGCAAGCTGCTGTTCGACACAGATGAGTAAACTGCATCTCCGGGCAGAAGGTGAGCCTGTCGGAGCGCATACTCACATTCACACGAAGACTGCTTGGTAAGCAGTGCTTCCAAACATTCCTCGTTGTGGTGGCACAGCTCCAGCAGTTCATCCGCTGCCAGAATAAGAGATACTACGGAGTCCTCGCATGTCTCACATGGTTGGAGGCGCCTTTAAGTTAATATTGGTATTACATACTCTCGTCCATGTCCCTTTGGGGTAGGAGAGAAAGATCAAGGGCCTACCGCGAACCGAAAACGAAGTATCTCCTTCTCTGTCGCTCGAATATGCAAGTGCGACAAAGAGGGAAATATTTCGTTTTCAGTTCGCGGTAGCGCCTGAAAATGCCAAAGACTACGGTTCGGTCCTTCATACTGCTTTTGCTTCAATGGGGTCTGTTACACGGCTATTATTACTTATGATACTGGTGTGTCAGTATTATCAGCAATATTCATTATTGACGTTGTATTGAAAAGGCCATTTACACAGTGAATATTATCACGCCGATCACGCGTCAGTACTAAGTTGCTATTCAACTGTGACACTTCTAACCTAACATTCGACGCAAGTAAAGAGAATATAATCACTACGTTTTATTTAAGCGTCGGAGTTACTTTTAGTGCTCGGTACGTTATTATTACGGCGTAGTTAGTACACACCACTATAAAACAAAAGTATTATAGGACTATTACAACATCGATCCGATAAAAAGTGAGTTAATCTTGCCTGGCTTCGTTACTCGGAACATTGAGCGAGAAGGGATTCCGTGATATATAATAATCATAGATAATTTAACATGTAGTCCCAAGTCCAACTTTGCATTTAGTAAAGACAAGAGGATAAGACTAGCGGATGCATAGACTCCTGGCAAGGAGTTGTGTGACCTATCGTTGCAGGCACCAGGACAGGGAACATGTTAAAATAATGAGTGGTCTTAGGCAGCAGTTCTGTCATTAAATAAATAAATAAAATAAATAATAATAAATAAATAAATTAGAATCACCACCAATAATTAATTCGTCTTGGTGGTGGTGTTACAAGGTATGCACCTTTCTGTATGTGTGTACATCTTGGCAGAAATAGAGGTATTCCACTGGCTTCCACTGATCTTGCCTACAGAGGCTCCATTAATATGGTGTTCCTAGTGAAATTGACATGGTTAGGCATAGTATCTCTTGTTGTGGAGGCCAGGGAACAGTGAGTGAGAACATCCTAACTAGCATATTCCATTGACATGGACAATGGCGATGCTATCTGGGCAGATTCCATGATATTATATTAATGATAAATATTAATTTAATGAATTATTTTTTTATTTCTTGAATTAATGTTTGGTTGAATTAATGCTTTATTTCCCCAGTTCAGTTTGTTTGTTTGTCGTTGGTTGGAAGTTAGAATCGTTTCGCTTTTCATTTATCACTAATCTCAGTTTATTTAAAGTCAATAAATTATGAATTGTTGTCCTGTGGGCTCTATTAGAATTGTATAGCTACGAATATTTTAGTGTCTAATTACTTCATAAATTCTACAGTTGTTTGCTCATCACTAGTGCGTCTGTTCTGAGCTATCTTCCGGCCCTGGGCCCCACGGAAGACCAGCGCTGTGGTATACTTGTACTACAGCATATGCTGAGTGGGGTCCTATTAGCCACCATAACAGCACCTAGTATTAATAAGGTCGTTCTGTGTCTGTTTGCTAGTAATTTATATTTTCGAAGTGTTTTTTTTCCTTATTACTTGCATGTTTTGATTTTTTTTTGTTTTCTCTTTGGTGCTGTATGTTGGTATTTCAATAAATGTTTTTCTATTCTGTTCTATTCTAATTATTTTCCTGTGGTTTATAGTTAAGTATTTAATAATTTACTCATGCTCATGCCTGAGCCAGTGACGCGGGAATCCCACAAGATTTGGCAAAATGTGACAGATAATATCATGATGCCTTTGGATGAACAATATTATTGAAGGCCCGCCCCTTTTATATCGCGGATTTCAAATTATCTGGATTTGCTCCGATATTATCACGATACTGCGATACTCGTCAATATTCACGTGATACGTATCATGATATGCCTGGATCGCGTGATAATAGTGACCATGTAACTGGGCCCAATCACATCCATGAATACATGTCCTCATACATGCTCGTCGGTTGCGTCGGTTGTTGCAAATAATTATGAATGTTTTTTTATAGATAGATAGGGATGGGTTTAGTTCATGGAATGTTTGGTAATTTATCTACAAATCTACTCATAATCCCTTTATTTGGCAATGTATGGCAGGACATACAAACTATTTAACCATATTTTTGTTTTTTTTTATCAAACTCTTTTTTTTTTGATTATGTAGTGCCACCGAGGCTTGAATTGGTGGCATTTATATTTTTTGTCAAATAAAGGGATAACTACATCTGAGAATTATATCAATCCATTGTGCTTGAAACGAAACGTTCTAATTTGTATTGATTTTCAATTTCAATTTTCTTTCGCGCGGCGCGCCAATCGCTTCGTTTCGTTTCTTTCTACCACCCGATAGTCAATGAATGACAGATCGTATCGTTATTCGAAATGTGGAGTTTTCGTGAAAAACTTGCAATTGTTGATGCTTTTTAATTTATGAAGCATTTGTAAGATCATATTTTAACATCTGCAATTTAAATTTACTGTTGCACTCATGCCTTGAGCATTAAATTTTACCAAAAAGTAAAACATTAAAAGTGCAGTGTGCCAGTATGTAAACGAAATCTTCAGAATGTAATTTGTATATTGTTAATCTTGTCTGAGCTTGCTAGCATTATCACTAACACACGTTTAAAAATCCATTAAATAATTTTTAATGCAATCTCTGCAGTAGATATATTTATTTATAATTATGTAAATATGGATACACCATCTGAGAACTGGGATCCAGGTAAAGTTTTATTATTGTTTTCCTTATTACATAGTGATGCCGTATAAACAATACTAATAACCCAGTTGGATTATAATCACTTAAAAACATAATGTTATTATAATTTAAAAGAGAAACTTATACCATTATTTATTTATTTTGAAGCCCTGACCCGTCTATTGAGTTCACTGAAAGAAGTCCAATCAGGTGGAGAAGATCTGGCCTTCTTGAGTGAGCTTCTACAATCAAAGCAGCTTCATGCGCTAGTTCAAGTTCACAACAAGATTGCAGCAAAAGGCAAAGATGACAAATTCTTCCCCTTGCTCTCAAATGCTATGCAAGTTACACTTGAAGTTCTGGAGTTGCTGGGCAATTTGGTGTCAGTCTCTAAAGAATATCAGGAGCTTTTAGGCCTTTTACAGAAACCACATTTCCAGGTTGGTAATTCCAGATGGTACTAATTCATCCATTTATATTTATTAAAATAAGTTAAGCTAGTTACTTGTTAAGTACACTATGCTCTTTCTGTATAGGCTATTCTGTGCACACATGATGCTGTGGCGCAAAAGGACTACTACCCTCACCTGCCTGATGTGCCGTCAGATGCTGATGAAGAAGAGGAGACTGTGAAAATAGTGCAGCTGGTGAAGAGTGATGAACCTCTGGTACATAATTGAGTTCTATTTATTTTCTATTGCTATGATGTTATTTCTATTAAAGATTAAAGTATCAAAGTATGATAAGAAGACTAAGATTAGAGCATTACATAGTAATAAGTTCATTATTAAAACTGTAGATGGAAACAGTTTCTGCCAATTAAGCTACTGTTATCATAATACCTGGGATAAATCAGGGCACACATACTACAGTGCAGGCTTCGCCGAAATATATCCACAGATATATATTGTGATTTATATCATGATATATATCAATTGTTATTTACGTTGATATATATCAATGGATAGTTATTTTTAAAAAGTTTTTTCTATCAGATAGTTACACAGGCATAGTTAGGGAGGTTAGAGTAAAATGTTTCATTTTAATTGCTGTTATGAATTTCTAGGAATCACCTTGCTTTGTTTATACTGGATTAGATTTTTATTGAATTTCAAAGCTTATCACCACGGAATAAGATTCATAATAAATAATTTTATTTGCCCCTAAAAATAAAAAGCCTATTTCTGATTACTGGGAATTACCTCCAGTTCGAAATGAACCTTATTGGGAACAATTTTGCAAGTGATTGTTTATTATTGTTTTGGGCTTTGATCAATGTCACGCTTTGTCAAGTCGACTCGATTCTCCATACAAAGGTAGTTTCTTTCTCATTTTAAAACACTGTGCTGAAATAACATGGAACTTTGTACAATGGGAGCCACCATACCACCCACCACCTATAGCTCCAAAACGTGGTCCCTTGTTATAGGCCTCATAAGGAGGGTCAGTCATTCAAAGAGCGATGTAGAGGGTTATGGCCATACTGTCGGAGTTACTCTGCGAGATCGAATAAACAATGACAAGAACCGCAGAAGAACCAAAGTAACCGACATACCCGGCCGGCTTGCCAAACTGAAATGGCAGGTGAGGGCCATATTGGCCGGAGAACCGATGGTCGGTGGGGCAAGCGAGTTCTCGAGTGGCGACCACGTACCGGAAGACGTAGCGTAGGAAGGCTCCCGACAAGGTTGCTGAGGCTTGAGGTGGGCTCATGACCTTATTCAGGTCGCGTGGGTCCGCTGGATACGGGTAGTTTTCTAGATGCGGGTAGCTCCTAAGTTTGTTTTGGCATTCTCTGGGGAAGGCCTAATATGTATGACATGATTGACATGATGCCAGCGAACTCATCCCCATTCCTCGGGCCGGGCCAACATTCCTCGTTACTCTGTGTTAGAGACTCTTCTTATCTTATTTATATGAGGGCCCTTGCGGATGCACTTCGACCCAATGGGATCTTTTGTGCAATGCCCCCCCCCCCCCCCCCTTTATACCTACTCCAAGCTGCTCTCCAACATTTCCACAAACCGGATGATGGAGCTCAGCGGGAGTACTCTGAATTCGTTTGGTTCTGGATAGCCATTACCAAAGTCATTCATTCTTTGTCTGGCAAGGGCATGACATTCACACAACAAGTGTTCCATTGTCTCGTCATCCTCGCCACACATCCTACAATCTATGTTGTCTGATAGTCCCATCTTGGTCACAGTCCCACAAACGGTTCTGGACCTACAAAATGGCCTGTAGAATGTAGATCCCATTCTTGCCAGTTTAGCCCGAGAGCTATACGGTTTCACTGTATGAAAAAACAACAATATATCGGTATCAGCAAATTTTGTGCATCAAAAATTAAGTTAAGTAATTATACTAAGTATTCTATAATAATACACCTACACTTATTAACGCGACGGTAGAAAATATTAAAAACAAATCTATAAAAAATCCGTAAAAATCTAGCGAAAACACTATAAGAATTATTTTCTTTATGATATACTACTTCTATTTATGTTCTTTGTAATATATGAAAATCAACTTATTTTAGTTACGGTAACTTAATAATACAATCAATTATTAATATCGTAAAACATAAAAATGCATTACGCTAATGGCATATAAGGTATCATTACAGTTAGGGTTTTTATACGCCTTAATTATATTTCTTGACACTTTTTATACTGAATCAACCCAAAATACCTAAAGCTGTAATAACTTTTGGAATTAATGTGGCAGCCAAATGCACTCTGTAGACTATTCATGAAGGTCAAATTGACTACTACTACTACCTATTAGATATTTTTTTTCTCATTTCCCGTTGCATATATTGTTCGATTCTGGTCGTAAGTATTAAAATAGACTTAAACATAGAAGTACTCATCATAAAAATACTGATACCCTGTTTGCTGCAAAAATTCACCAGTTTTCGGGCACATCATTTTTTTCCCAACTTCCGGTCTTCAGAATCGGAAATTTTAAAAATATAGGTTCTATAAATCACATAATAGGACCGTATAACAAAAATTGGCCAGTTATTGAATTATTTCCAAAAAAAACGTATCGTTCTCGGGCTAGTTCATCTGCTTTTTCGTTGCCGACGAACCCCTCGTGCCCTGGTATCCATACTAGTTGCACTTTGTTATGCCTTCCAAGCTTATTCAAAGCTTGTACGCCATTGACAAACTAGTCTAAGAGTCCACTCTCGGCGCTGTAAGCGCCTTGAGGGCTGCTTGACTGTCACTGAGTATACAGATAGTCTCTCCTTTGGTTCGTCTGTCTATATTCTCCTGTGCACAGGCAACTATGGCATATGTCTCCGCCTGGAAGACAGTCACGAATTGCCCCATGCTTACACTACTTTCATAGTCTTTTGCATAGATGCCTGCTCCCGTACCGGATCCCATTTTTTATCCATCCGTCTACCAGATATTGTCTTCACCACCAATACCTAGTGATTCCAGACCTTCAGCCCACTCGGGCCTCGAGGGAACTTTTGTGGTGAAGTTCCTGTGGAACACAAACTTGGGTTGCATTTTGTCGCACCCCATGTTTGTTATTCTGTCTAAGAAACTGTCCGTTTCCATGTTTGTGTGTTTCGTCTTCGGCTTGCTATCGCTCCACAGCCCAAGAAGCCTCAGTCTGTAAAGGGATTTGCGCGCTTCCGACTTAATCACTATATGAAGCGGCGGTAGGTCCAGTAGTACTATTAATATATTTAGGTATGTATTTATCTATATAAGTATGTATATCGTCGTCTAGTACCCATAGTACAAACTTTGCTTAGTTTGGGACTAGGTTGTGTGTGTCCCCGAATATTATTATTATTATTATACACTGAAGTATTGTTTTGATTGCGAGGAAATACAGCGTTTTAACTTTATTACGGAAAACGCGTTGTATTGCAGTCGTTTTTGTCAATGAATTCATATCGTTGTTTTTATTTTCCCAACGCACGACAATCGAAAGGAAACTTTTGGTGCAAACCGTATTTTTTAATCTTTTTAAAAAGTTGAAATGTAAGTGGCCAGTATTTAATATGCAACATGTACGTTTCTCTAAAGAGGTTGTAATCATTCCGATTTGAATTATAGCGGTTTAAGGAAATGTATGTAAAGCATTTCATGTAAAGATATCTCCATGTTCTCCCTCAGCCAAAATTTTGAAAAAAATACATATTATAGGACGTTGGTGGGTGTATTACCAGTGAAAAAATTGAAGCGGTCTCTAACGTGAAAGTAGAAGAAAAAAAAATCTGAAAAGTTTAATTGGATTTTTTTTTTCTATGACATAATGAAAATATAATTATGGTCATTTAATCATCTTTATAAAATGTACAATATATGCCAAGTTCGTTAAAATAGGTAGACTAGAAAAAAAATTATCAAAAAAAAATTAAATTTGTTTTTTTTTTTTTTTTTTTTTTTAACAAAAACTATAACGTTTAGGGTGCTCAAATTTGGCACAATGATGAGTAATGTAGAGCCACACAATCTATAAAAATTACAAGCCCAAACTCAAGGGGGGCAGAATCACTTAGCTTATCCTGGCACGGCCTTTGTAAGGAAAGGCTACCTCGTACGTAATACGCGGCCGTCTCGTGAACCTCACAGGGTGATCAGGTTGCAGTACTTTCTGTGCAGTAGTTGGAACATCTATCGATCATTCATTTTGGTATACAATTTGTCGTTCCGCTGTCTTAACTTTCCTTCACCATACCCATTATCTTGTTAGTTAACAAGGCCTTTTTCGTTGCGTGCCGGCACCTAAGAGTGACCACTGCATTTAAAGGCTTAAAAACCAAAATATAGAAAGCCTTTTTAAATAAACTCTATTTACGTTTTTCATCTGCAGTATTTTGGTTAAATAAAAATAATAATATTGACAGAAATAATTTCAATAATTGTCTTATTTAATACAATTTTAGTCTTAAAATTAATAACAGACCGCAACCAAACAGTTGAACTTATGACCGCCGTCGATCACTCGGCATTGCTAGTCCATTAATGCATCTATAGAAATGTGTCCAATTTAATATAACCTGGGTGTACCACCCGGGTTCCCATAGTGGATGCTATATCAACACGCGACTCAGAGGCCATTACTTAAAGCTAGTCGCTCGCAGGTCACACAGCAACCCCCACAGACACTTTCTGAGTAACAGGGTGGCGAAGGCCTGGAATAGACTACCAGATGATGTGGTTTCGGCTCACAATGTCAACCAGTTCAAAAACAAATTGGATAAGCACTATTCAAATTTAGCTCAACACTGAAGTTGTACTTAAAGATAATTGGATACAGGTTTCATCAGTTGTTTCAACTGCTTGCCTGATAAACGAATAATAATAATATGAAATGATACTATACACCATGTTTTTTTATTCCAATATATCCAAAATCATTAAGTTAACCACCATTCCAGTGAATTATAAAGACTGTCATTGTGAACAGTTCACTAAATGGCCCTATTTAGGATGATTTTTAGAACTGCACTAAGATCTCATTATCCTAGATAACAGTAAAATATATTTATGAACAAACTTACAAATACATACAAATAATAAAATATGATCACTTTCAAGCCATTCTGCTCTACGGGTTCCTTGAATGTAAGTATACAATCATGAACGAAGTTATTGGTATTGAAAAAAACACGGTGTTAATTTAACAAAGAGCTTAACATAAGTATACTTGAGTATCTAACATTTTTAAGGACATACCTACGTACGACTTCCGTATAGATTCGCTTTTAAATTATAGAATATTGTGAGATAATGTCATTTAGAAATAGCAGCTATGTTTAATAATTTGTTTCACTAATTGAAATTGCTACTAAAATGTTACTTATACGTATCGGCATATCCAACTAAGATTTTAAGTTCGTTAAAACCTTGCACTGAATTTTCTTGGATAAAACTTAATATGTATATCATAACTCTAATACCTAGTAGTTGATTTGATACAGTATGTGGTGAATAGTACTTAGTAGGGTAAAGAAAGATTGAAGATAAATGTTTTTTATCACAAGGGTGGAGCCCAGAGTGCCGAGCCAATCGTGGTAAGTTCATTCCAATACTTCGCTGCTATTTATTTGGATGCTTTCAGTTCACCTATCTATTCCTGGCTTGTGGATAGTACACATGCACACACACACACACACACACACACACACACACACACACACACACACACACACACACACACACACACACACACACACACACAATTATTTGTTTGTCTGTTCGTTGTCCTCATACGACCCTTTGCTCTCCACATATCTACAATTTCGATACTTACTATTATTAGCTGCTATCTCTAGATGTTTATGCAAGTTATATTTTTGATAGGTTTGTAAGTATTGTAGTTGTGTCTCAGAGATTTTACCCCATTTACACTTACTTAGCTTTATCGTCCAGAAAATAGTACTTTATTGCTGAGGCGCCGAAAGTAGGGGGTAGCTTGACTAGATAGTTGGCAGGCCGAGCCAAGTTCTGCCGTGGGACGAGTCAGGCAATCCCGGTTTCCGCCAAGGCAATATACAGATAGCGCTTTTCTCAAACATAGTGACGAAATAATTCAAATCCAAGTATTTATTTCGGATTACAATCCATACACACATGTGTTAAGTAACAAATGAAAACTTTCAAAGTATGTTAGTAACAGTAAGTTGGAAATAAAATGTAAGTCTACGTGGTGCAGGGACAACAGGGGCGTGCCCCAGCCAACCCAGCGCGCAATAAAACTGAGATGTAAAAAATATTAGGTGACAGAAGTACTTAGCAAAGCGGTTACAGGTATTTTATTTAGCTGAAAAAAAAATTAATACTTTGATTTAGCTGAAAGCATTCTTCTCTTCGACCAAGACCACCGGGGAATGGGCAGCAGCATTCCTAGAGTACGGTGGAGATACTGCGATCGCCAACCCGCATGCCAAGCGTGGCGATTATGGCATTTACCCCCCATGAAATTGGGGGAGGCCTATGTCCAGCAGTGGACGTCCTAGGGCTGATATGGTGGTGGATGGTGGATTCTTCTCTTGGTTAGATAGGGGCTATTTATGTCCACACTATCTTCTACTCTGAAAACTATTTTTAAATAAATTAGGTACTTATAATGAATAATAATAATTTTTAAGAAAAAAAAACCAACTTCAATGGGGGAGTCCGGTGAAAGATTATTAATCTTAGATGGTGCACTCTTAGATTCCATACAATAAAATACAAAAATGGCTATAAGTATGTTTATAATGGTAGAAGACTAAGTACCCTCAATTCCTCATGAAATCATGGAAAAACCTTGCTTGCTTGACAAACAAAACGAAGAGAACAAATCGCCAAACGTGAACTACGCGTCGTTGAAGAGTTCCGTTCTGATCATCATCAGCAGTTCCACTTCATCAAATGTCACTTTTATGAATGAAAATGCTCGATTTGTTGATAAAAACACAAAAATCACTATATGTTTGCCTTTAAGATTTGAGGAGTTCCCTCAATTCCTCATGGATCCCATCATCAGAACTCGAGCATGACAAAAATTTATCGTAAAAATATAACTTGCTTAACAAACACAGCTAGGAGGACAAATCGCCAAACGTGAACTTTTCGTCGTTGAAGAGTTCTGTTCTGATCATCATCAGCAGTCCCACTTCATCCAATGTTACATTTTTGGATGCAAATGCTTGACTTGTTGATAAAAACACAAAAATCACTATATGTTTGCCTTAAAGATTTGAGGAGTTCCCTCAATTCCTCATGGATTCCATCATCAGAACTGCCTTTTGACAAAAACGGGACCAACTTGGATATATATACCTACAATCAACAAAAAAGAATTTTTCAAATCGGTTAAGAAACGACGGAGTTATGGAGTAACAAACATTAAAAAAAAAAAAAAAAACAACCGAATTGATAACCTCCTCTTTTGAAATTTTGAAGTCGGTTAAAAAATGTTTCGTGTTCAAATTAATAAAAATAAAGGCTGTCCACGAAAAAAAGTGGTCGGTGTTATAGCGACAAATTAGAAAAAAATACTAAGAAAAACAATTTCATGGGCTATTTAAATTAAAGTTTTATTAGTGTTCTTTAAAATTAATAAACCTCCTGTTTAACAAATTAACACTGGTAAAATACCCTGACTTTGCTTCGGACTCCTTCCATCAATCTCTGTACATCACTTTCGGTCACCTTTTTAACCGACTTCAAGATTTCAAAAGAGGAGGTTATCAATTCGGTTGTATTTTTTTTTTTAATGTTTGTTACTCCATACCTCCGTCATTTCTTAACCGATTTGGAAAATTCTTTTTTTGATTGTAAGTATATATATCCAAGTTGGTCCCGTTTTTATCAAAAAGCAGTTCTGATGATGGGATCCATGAGAAATTGAGGGAACTCCTCAAATCTTAAAGGCAAACATATAGTGATTTTTGTGTTTTTATCAACAAATCGAGCATTTTTATACAAAAATGTGACATTTGATGAAGTGGAACTGCTGATGATGATCAGAACAGAACTCTTCAACGACGAAAAGTTCACGTTTGGCGATTTGTCCTCCTAGCTGTGTTTGTTAAGCAAGTTCTATCTTCACGATTAATTTTTGTCATGCTCGATTTCTGATGATGGGATCCATGAGGAATTGAGGGAACTCCTCAAATCTTAAAGGCAGACAAATAGTAATTTTAGTATTTTCATGACCTAATCAAGAATTTTCATTCATAAAAGTGATATTTGATGAAGTGGAACTGCTGATGAGGATCAGAACGGAACTCTTCAACGACGCGTAGTTCAAGTTTGGCAATTTGTTCTCTTCGTTTTGTTTGTCAAGCAAGCAAGGTTTTTCCATGATACCATGAGGAATTGAGGGTACTTAGTTTATAAACATACTTATAGCCATTTTTATTTTATTGTATGGAATCTAAGAGTGCGCCATCTAAGTATAATAATCTTTCACCGGCCTCCCCCATTGAAGTCGGTTTTTTTTTTAATTATTACATGTCGTATCCCACATTCTTTTGAACTGTTGCTCATTTGTAGCAATTTTACCACTATTTTTCAATTTTCTTTTCATTATTGCCCAATAACGCTCTACCGGCCGGAGTTCTGGGCAGTTTGGTGGATTTGCTAATTTCGATACAAAGAAGATATTATTTTCAGTGTACCATTCTAAAACAGATTTGGCATAATGTGAGGACGCTAAATCAGGCCAGAATAAGACAGGCTCTGTGTGGTTTCTTATAAACGGCAATAAGCGTTTTTTTAAACACTCTTTCGTGTAAATGGATTGGTTAATCGTACCCGTAGTAACAAACGATTTGCTTTTTTGACCACATGTACAGATGGCTTGCCATACAAGGATTTTTTTTGCAAATTTATTAACTTTTTTGTTGTAATTTTTTTATCGGCATTCCCTCTTTGATTTGCCACATAGAACTGCAAACCTGGTAATTGCTTAAAATCTGCTTTCACATATGTTTTGTCGTCCATCAAAATACAACTAAACTTCGTCAAATATTTTGTATACAACTTTCGAGCCCGGGTTTTACATAATTTATCCTTTGTAGCATCGCGATTAGGAACTGTAGTTGGCTTGTAAGATTGTAAACCTGCACGCTGCTTGATTTTTTGGACATGGACAGAGAGTTGGATTCTTCTTAAAATGCTCGATTACTTTTTTTGCCTTAGTTTTATCAGCAGGACCGCGGTTTCTACCTGAACCACCTTTTCTTGAAACAGACAATCTGGACTGATAATTAGCCAATACCTTTTGCACGGTTGACTTTGGAACTTTTAATAATTTGGCTAACTTTCCTTGCGATATACCGATATTTTGGCTGTAGGTGTACACGATCTTTTTTCGGATGTCCAGTTGGCTAGACGACATTTTATAAATGTTACGAATTTATAAACTCCAAATAGCCCTAAACGATAGTTTATTCTTCCCGCTATTTAACAATCAAAGTGACAGATGTCAGTTGTCTTTTTTTTTTCTTTAAAAAAAAATGCTGACCACTTTTTATCGTGGACAGACCTTACTTATTTAAACTAATTTATTTTTCTTTTAAATAATATTAAACAATTAATAGCAATAAAAATCGTACTGGAAAACCTGTGGAAAATAAGCCCGCAGGGCTTTGGTAGGACTACTTCTCCATAATATGAGAGAAAAAATTAGGTACTTCGCGTGTTCGTTATCCAAACAAATTACGAGCATTTCGGAGCATGTTTGAGAAAAATATCTGTTTTATTTAGATAACTCCGAAACACAAATACTTAGTGCCCGGACAGTGTATAGTCAGCATCATTATAGTTAGTAGCACTAAGAGACAAAGTAGCCGACGTGTTGCGATATATTTAACTTCTTTGGCTGTTACTAACTATGTGATGCTGTCTGCACGCTCCGAAGTGGTTCGCAGAGGATATTTGTACCTAAATATACTAAGTATACCTATACTATTCTTGAAGCGATGAAAATCAAACTGGACCGCTCATTCAATCAGGGATACGTAATCCTAAAATTAATATAATTCTAAGTTCTCGGTGATATTCAACTTACCTACTTGTAGTAGCTGCCTGTTGGGTTATTGTTGCGAATATATTTGTATGTGTAGGGTGCTACTATCAAAACAGACGAGGAGACCGGAAAGATCGTGATAGCACGTGTGATGCATGGCGGCGCGGCTGACCGCTCGGGGCTAATCCACGCCGGCGACGAGGTCATCGAGGTCAACGGGATCACCGTCGAGAACAAGACGCCTGCCGACGTCCTTGCCATCCTGGTAATGATCGCACCATCGCACATCGACACCGATCTAACCCATTCAAAGCCGACATGTCGGTGC
Source organism: Notocelia uddmanniana (assembly GCA_905163555.1). Lineage (NCBI taxonomy): Eukaryota > Metazoa > Arthropoda > Insecta > Lepidoptera > Tortricidae > Notocelia > Notocelia uddmanniana. The sequence goes on from LR991052.1 coordinate 51,852,834, forward strand.
GGCACCGGTAGGATACCGTATATAAGATATACGGAGCAGTCAGTTAAAATATGCAATGCAATGCAAGTCGAGACGGCTTAGGTACTCACCATACATCTCCCACACTCTGCACACTATCATTCCTACTCCTGTCCAGTATATTATAACACTCTATTTGTTTTTCAGCAAAGCTCGGAAGGCACGATAACTTTTAAATTGGTGCCATCGTTTGGCAAAGGCGGATCGCGCGAAAGTAAAGTGAGAGTCCGGGCTCTATTCAATTACAGTTCTGCCGAAGACCCCTATATTCCATGTAAAGAAGCGGGGCTCAACTTTAAGAAAGGTGACGTTTTACACATTGTATCACAGGACGATGCGTATTGGTGAGTTGAAGGCGTAAACGAGTAGTTGAAGCGCGCTATCGTGGAGTTTTCGGTGTTGACTTGTTCTCGTTTTAGGTGGCAGGCGCGTCGGGAGGGGGAGCGAGTCATGAGAGCCGGCCTAATACCATCGAGGGCCTTGCAGGAAGGTCGGATCATCCACGAAAGGCAAACAGATCCGCAAACAATGGAAGGTACATTAATTAAATTTGTATTATTATTCATATAAGGCAAAGCTGAGTCATGACGTCGTCGACTTGTTTAATGTGCCTGGCCGTGCGATTGTCTCGTTATTAGCGTCTTGTTCCACCTTCACACCTCAGGCTACTATAACCGACCTCACCAAACTGTGCTTGGCGCAGCGTTTACGCAGTGACGGGTCTCCATTATCTATATATATATAATAAATCTCTAAAATTCCAGCCAGGATCTTCACAGAGGGTTTTGTGTCCCGAAGGATCTCAGGATCCGCTGAATCGATTTAAACAATTTTTGGTGTATATGTAGATTATTATGCTGGCCTTGTCATAGGATAGTTTTTATTTGACTGCGACTCATAATTAATTTTCCGAAATACGTGGCCTCTTTAGATTTATCTTTTATTTTTCTTTAAACCTGTCGCCGTCATTACTGTCACTTCTGTCCTGTCAATGAGAGCTAAGGTCAAAATAAAGCTCATTCTAACTTGTCAAAATGGCGCCATTTTGAGGTAACTATTTAGTACATTTATCTGCAAACATGTTGTTTTTAATAAGTTAACAAATAAGCAAAACCAATGAAGTGAAATAAAAAAATATTATGTATTTATAAACGGACGGATCGGAACACTAACGTTACTGCTCTGACATTTTGTCAATTAACATTTCACTTGACGTCAAAGTTTCTGAATATCTAAAGTTTTAAAGTAAGACGAGGTAGTTTGTTATTTCTATAAATAAACTATAAAGGACAGAATGCTGAATGCTAACGAGAAATAGGTTTGGTTGCTCTTCTCGCAGGCTTGACAAATGCAGCTTGCGCCCACCAAATAGGGTAAAAATGGTAAAATATAAATACCTAACCGGCGACAAAACTTACTTAGTTTCTAACAGATGTTTCAAAGTGCCAAGAAAATTAAGAAATTCTGCTATGAAGAGATGTTAATTGTGAAGCCATTCAATTCATATGAAGAGATAAATTGACACATATAGTGTGAAAGGTGAGGAAATTATTTGAATAACTCAGTTAAGTTAGAAATACAAACGAATGACGAAAACGCTATGAACTATACTATCCCAACCAGATAAAGTGAAATAATAGTGCGATAATATATACATAAATAGAGCCGAAGTGAAATACATATAATATAGTGTGATATGAAAAAGGCAAAGTGCTGTGTTTTCTGTTGTTTTTAATCTCACATAGTAATAAATGGCCTATGATTATAAAACTTGAATAATTTATAGTTTTTTTTCAATTACTTTTACCACTTAGCTACTTCTAGACAAAGTAAATAAAGCTTTTATTTTCTTCTCTCTTTAAAATAAAAACTATATAAACCAATTACAAGTAAAATCTGGGCTGTCTAGGGCACTATAAGTTAGACCAACACTTGATGTTTGAAGTGATTTTAATGATCAGAAATATAACGGTGATGATGTGAGATTACAAAAAATACAATTATTTTGGACTTTTCAACAATCATAGCGGAATATTAGCTAATATATTATTCTTACTCTAGCATATGAATGGTACCGCCAGTAAATTGTAATTTTGTTTGAGATGACATCCGCACACAATAATTATCTTAAAAGGCTTGATATGAGGTGTGATATCGAACCTTTTTATAGTAATTGATAATTTTCAATGAGCACATTTATATATCAACATGTTTATTATTAATATCAAATCCCTAGAATGTGCCCCGATTTTGATTTATCACAGGTATGCTATTAATGCACACAATTAGTCAGCTTTTTGAATTTAATTTAAGAGGATTGATTTTTTATTTTATAATAGAGTATTTAAGAGTTAATTACCTAATAAATTAAAATAGAGAAACAATATTTATTTCTTATATATTAGGTATTTTACAGCAATACACAGCATTACCTAACAATTGAGAACCTTCTGAAACAGTGTGCAGGACATATACTTAGAATTCAGGAACATCGGCTATTGTTTTCTGGAGTCACCATACTTTCTTACAAGAACAAGCATATCCAACCCAAATACTTTATATACAAACTGGTTTCTGTATTATTTGATCTAAGTGTTCCAGGCATATCTATTAATTTATCTGTACTAATATTCATTAGGTTGGTTTGTACAGTCAGCTGTAGAGAAACTCGACCTCCCCTGCATAGAAGTTTGTATACAGGAGAGGTTTCGATTCTGTGCAGCTGACTGTACATTTTGAGCTTCTCTGCTACTGACAAGGCTGGTAGCCAGAGTTGTATAGTCTAACACACATGTGGATTAGATGTAAAAGCGCAGCCCCAGCGAGGCGGACGGTTTGAGCGGTAAGATGCCATAAAATAGAACGAGATAGGTACCTAATCGACGAAACCTTGGTTTTATATTACTATCTATCTGCCTAGCTACGAGTAGCACAAATAGCACTATACATTATACCGTCATGTTCCGTAGCCAAATGGCAAAAAAGGAACTCTTATAGTTTTGTCATGTCCGTCCGTATGTCACAGGCATTTTACTCAAAAACCATAAGGTGTATTAAAATAAAATTTGAAATATAGATGTATTATATTATAAACGCCGCTACGTACTCGGTAGTTATGTAGTCAAATCTCTAAAACAGTTTTTTTATTGTTGTGGAACACGTTGAATTACGTAATTCAACATGTGGCACAACAATCTGGTCATTGGAAACAAATGTAAGTGAATATATTCGTAGATAATCGCCCTGAGTCACAATAATTGTGTGCCCTCCCCTCTCGATCTTCAAAAATTTTGATCGTGCAATCAATAACATAGTGACTATTGAATAATTACACCGAAGAATTATAGATCCAATAGGTTAAGGTTATTAAGTTATCGCTGATAAACTGCAACCTCTAATTTCTCCTAAACAAAAGGTGAGTGCCGTGAGTTACCATTTTTAACTCACAGTATAGTACTTATGGTGATTTTAAATTCGGGTACGGAACCCTTTATATTGCCGCTTTTTATGTGATGATTTATGTGTTTGTTTTATGTGTATATGTGATGTTTTATTCACCCGAACTAAGTCGCGGGCAAATGGTATAGTACCTATTAGTAGGTCGATATATTTTAGGTTAAAACTGTCAAGTACCAACATAAAGAAACTGCTACTTGCAAAATAGTAAAGCACTGCATCCCTAATAATCACATACTCGTAAGTCGTAGCTACCTAGCTGTGAAGTATGATAGGTAAAATCTGCGTCTAAAGTCCCACAGTAATACAATAAATGAGCAAAGTTGAAATTAGGTACTTAATGCCATACAAGACCATTTTTTTAAACACTACGACGGTAGTAGCATATACTTAACCGTAAGAATAACAAGCGCTTTGTCGACCCTTTATTTATTTGAGCATTTGTTGTGCCTATGTTAACACAGTGCATCGGGAGCTCTGGCGCTATACTCCCCATCAGGATCACAAAATCACATAGGTACGAGAGTAATCACATACAGAGCAATATACTTAATGTCCATGTGACGATTTTTTTTTCACGCTAACGAAGTCGCGGGTACAGCTAGTTAGAAATATGTGTCACATATTCAACGTACATTTTGATGCATAAACGCATCGTGCCAATTGCGTGCATTGGTGTGGTCGTTCCTTTACAAGTTACAGTACTGTATCCAAAAAGGACAAAAAATACTTAACATTTAGAAAACATTTAATTTATCAATATTTTTCGGGATTTAGTTGCTTCGGCGAATGTGTTATTATTTGTACAAGCTTTTATTGTACTTGCACTTTGTCTGTAAGTTGTTCTCAAATTTTGTAATTTGGCATACTGCACATCTGATGATGGCGACAAAAGGTGGCCATAGCAACACCTAAACTACACGGATCAACCCGTCGTGAGCCCATACACGAACCATCTCATTGGAACCGTCGCAACGAGTAGAATAGTTGATGACTATGGAAAATAAAAGTCGGCAATAAAAGTTTGAAACAATTTTTTTAACAGTAATTATTCACCAGGCAATGTGTCATTGTAGTTATGATACATAATCGCTTTTCTCCATTACGGATTACGTCGGGTATTTTGAGAAAGTAAATAAGGTTATTTACTTATAGCATTTCGAAAAAAGAAATTCAATGACACAAATGTAGTGTAAAAAAAATAGCTAAATATCTTATAATATAATATTGTTTTTTTAATGAGCCGGTGCGAGTCACTGCTTTGCGGAAGAACCCTGCCCTTGTCAAATGCTCCCGATTTTGAAGAGACAGAAAAAAAGTAGTTAATAATTATTAACTACTTTTTTTAGTCTAATACTCAATTTATAAAATTATTAAGTTACATAATTAATGAAGTTTCATAGAATTTTGACACTTGTATACTGTAATTTTACGTTGGCTTGCTTAGTTCCCTTACAGTGACGGAACCATGCACTGACGTCTCTTTTTCCTGGTAGATGGATTTTAGGGCCGGGAGAGTCTAACAACAGCAATGAAGCTATACGCGCAAACCCTAATCACTTACTATTGTGTTAGCGTAAGAAAGAAATGTCTGTAAGCTACTTTCTAGTCTATGGTTACGGATGGTTTATTAATTTTATTATTATTATTTATTTATTTATTAATAGAGATTAAAGACAGGAAATACATTACATAGCTCCACAAATCTATTTTTTTTTGTTTAACTGTGGAGTCGGGTTTTAGTCTCAAGACTTATTTATTATTTATTTTATTTATTTATACTATATTGTTGACCAGACTATATTGTGTCGGGCAGGCAAGCCTGCGCTATGCAGCCCCACGGGCGGCGCCGCGGACTGCGCGCCGCAAACTCCCTGCTCCCCCTCGCCGACGGCCACCGCACTCCTCCCCTGCAAGTCTACACCTAAAGTCAAAAAGGTCATATACGACATAACAGAGAACGACGACTTCGACCGTGAAGTTATACCGACGTACGAGGAGGTGGCGCGACTGTATCCCCGGCCTGGACTGGTGCGGCCGATAGTACTGGTCGGAGCGCCTGGCGTCGGCCGCAACGAGCTGCGCCGTCGCCTGATAGCCACAGACCCTGACAAGTTCGTCACGCCGGTGCCCTGTGAGTTGCATATAATAAACTTTTGTCTTGTTCTTCGACCGCGTACAAATCCATATACTTAGTCGGCTCATAAGTTCTGTCATATACATAGTATCAAATAAAAACAAAAGTTTAAGTTTATTCCGTATAATTTGTACAGCGTTTGAAAGCTTATAAACTAGAGAATCTAAATGTATAACAATTATTCAAAATGACCGCCATAATTATCTACACAGGCTTGAAGTCTGCGTGGCCAGTCTTCAATGGATTCACGCACCACTTTCATGTCGATATTGGCCACTGCCGTAGCAAGGGATTTTTTCAGCGAGTCTAGATTTGCATGAGGTTTTGAGCACACCTTTTCCTCTAAATACTGCTATATTTTATAGTCTAACGGATTAAGATCTGGGCTAGAGGAGGGCCAATCTTCATGCCGTATAAAGTCGATTTTATTGGAGGCGAGCCAGGCTTGTGTAGACTTTGCCTTATGGGCTGGAGCAGAGTCCTGATGGAAAACCCAATGCTGGTTTAGAAACATCGTATGGGATAGTGGTTTCACAATATTAGTCAACACCGTGTCTTTGTACACTGGCACTAGTTTTTACTCCTTTCTCACAAAAATGCATACTAGTGACACCCGCATAAGAAACTCCCAGCCAAACCATCACAGATGAAGGGTGATGACCTCTTTGAATACGGAGAATGCTATTAGACGCTTCTTTACTATTGCGAGCGTACACTCTATCATTTTGTTTATTACAGTTTTTTTCTATGTCAAAAATTTTCTCGTCCGAAAACAGTATACAACGATGCTTATTTTTAGCGTACTTCTTCAATAAAGCTTTAGATCTTTTAAGCCTTAAAGCTTTAAGCCGACCATTGAGAAGATGGCCAGTTTTTCGTTTATAAGCACGAAGTCTCAGGTCTTGATTAAGCACTCTTTTCACCGTGTTTCTGCTCAAACCCATCTGGAGGGCCATAACTTTTTGTTTCCTAGCGGGATTTCTGGCAATGCGTGCCCTAATTGCTTGTACAACCGCTGGAGTCCTAGCTGTACGAGGATGACCGCTTCTTTTCTTGTCATTTAAACTAGAGACCTCACTGTATCTTTCTATGGTACGATACACAAATCTTAGAGAGAATTTTAAATTTTCAAGTAGCTTAAAAATTTTAGTCGGCGAGTTTCCACAACGATATAGTGCAATTATTGCGGTACGGCTATCTTTAAGCGTCCACTCCATGTTAAAGAAAACAGAAAATTGCAAAATTATACTACTCAAATATTTAAAAAAGATTCGAAATTCAAATGCACAACGGTTTTTGTTTTAGGAGTTCCAAATTTAAATTTTAAAGGCCAGTGACAGAACTTATGAGCCGACTAAGTAGGTACTACTTAGTGTGTTCATAAGTAAGCTTTGAAAGGAATATTGTTTTATTTTCTTTTAATAATGATAATGGTGAACTTGCTACTTTTCGGGAATCTGGCATAAGCTACCAGTTGGATATGCTAGAAAAAATCATGAGAAAGTTCATATTTTAGTTTAGTTTCAGACATATTAAAATATAATGAAACGGGTCACTCACTCCCTTAAGGTCGAATATCGGTCGACATGTTTCAGACCGGTTCGCGGTCCCTAAACAAGAGTACTTATCGCGGCGGCGGGTCTTTTAACATTCACTGAACCACCGCCGCGATAATACTCATGAGTATGAACCGCGAATCGGTCTGAAACATGTGGAGCGATATTTTACCTTAAAGAAGTAAGTGATCCGTATCATTATATTTTAAGTTTATATTTGTCGAATAAATCGCAGTATATCAAACGTAACATCATGCGAAACGTTACATCAGGTCAAAAGACGTATTTTTGTATTTATTTATTTATTTGCTATCCTTCAAAAAATTCTGTGCTTGCCATAAATGCATTTAAATAAGGACTGTTCAATTTACTAAGCGGACATATTAAACTCAAGCTTTAAACCTTAAACTAAAAGTAACTAATAAGTACTGGCCGGATATAAAATGACCATGGATAATTCTATCAAGTGTTTTATATATTTTTTTAAATGTCAAAATATTTTTCGAGATGGAACGAATTAATATTGAAGATCGAAAATTAATCTTGCAGAATTGGTATACAGGCAAATTTTCATTGCGGAAAATTGCTAATAAGTTTCAATGTTCCCAGTCAGCGGTGTTTCAAATAATAAAAAAGTTTGGGGAGCACCATACCCTCGAAGATTTACCGAAATCGCGACGCCGAAGTGGATCGGCAAACCCACATATCGATGAAAAAGTCGTGTGCTTGTTAAAATCTAAAAAGTACATGTCCGTTCGGGAAATTGCTAAAAAAGTAGGTGTTAGCATAGGTACTATACAAAATATAAAAAAAAGAAATAACATACGGACATACAAGAAACAAAAAATGCCAAAGAGAAGTGTTGAGCAACAAACGCGGGCCAAAAAAAGGTGCGGAAATTTATATCATATGTTACTGACAAATAAATCTCGATGCATTCTCATGGACGATGAAACGTACGTAAAGTTTGACACCAATACGTTACCAGGGCCCCAGTATTACTATGCAGTTGTAGGAGAAAATGTACCCGATGCCGAAAAAGCCATAAAGATGGACAAATTCGGTAAGAAAGTTCTTATATGGCAGGCAATTTGTTCCTGTGGCCTCAAAAGTAACTCTTATTTTGCAACCGGCACTATTAATAGCGAAATTTATAGAAATGAATGCATCAAAAAACGGTTGCTTCCAATATATAGAAAGCACAGTGTCCCCCCTTTGTTTTGGCCTGATTTAGCAAGTGCTCACTATGCTGGTGAGACCGTGACGCTGTTAAATACAAAAAACGTTGAATTTGTTAAAAAGGTAGACAATCCACCAAACTGCCCGGAGCTCCGCCCAATCGAGCGATACTGGGCCATTGTTAAGAGACACCTGAGGAAGGATGGCCGAGTAGCTGGTTCATTAGAAGAATTTAGACGCATGTGGTTTTCTGCATGTAGAAAAGTTGGAAAAAGTGACGTGCAAGCACTTATGCAGCGAATCCGGGCTAAAGTCCGAAAATTCTACCGTTGTAATTAAATTTGATTATTTTTGTGTTTATATTGCATTATTTTAAAATTGTAAATAAATATTCATCATTATAAACTTATTTTTGTAATAAGAATTTCCTATATAAACCGATTTTTGATGTCCGCTTAGTACCTAAATTGAACAGTCCTTAGTATCGAAATTGGTACATCACTACATGATCACTACGTATAACATAAATCTTTGTACAATTATTGGAAAATAGGCAGTAACTCAAATAGAGTCGCTTAAGACCTTTTTGGACCTGCGCTTCGTTAGAGCGATAGGGTTGCACCTCTCAATTTATGTAAATTTGAAAGTAGTAGTAGATACTCAATGACATTTAGCGGGTAATCTAGGTATACTAATAGTGTTTTGTGCAAGGGACGTAAGCTCCGAAACTAATTAAAATAAGCTATGTTTTAACCCCCAACGCAACGAAAAAGAGGGGTGTTAGAAGTTTAAAGTGTTTATCTGTGTAGTTGTCTGTTGCATCGTAACTCCCTAACGGTTAAACCGAAAACGAAAGTTGAAGTTTGAAATGAAAATGTCGGGGGTTCTTTCTTTCTCAACTTTTCTAAGTTGGTTATAGCCCGTGGCTTTGCTTACGTTCTTTGTAATACACGGGTGGAGCAGCGCAACAGACAACATTCAATTAAGTATTCTTATTTTTAATAACATTTATGCATTACCTTCGATACATTTTATGTTATCAGACGAAAATACTTCTAAGACCACAATTTACGCTTAGACCACCAAACCGATTGAGGATGAATTTCGCATGGAGATAGTTTGAGGCGATCTCGGAAATGATCCTTTAAGGAAGTGAAAAGAAGGGTGGAAGTAAGTACGGGAGAGCGACAATCAAGCAAATGCCTGTAATAATTAAATAGCAATTATCCTCTATATGGCGATTAAACGAGTTCCACGTGGGCGCAGTCGCGGGAAAAATTAGTAATTCATAAAACGTAAACCACACAATATTATATATGGCTCATTTTTATTTTTCAAATATATAATTGCATTTTCACCAAACCATTCGTCACGTTATGTCACGTCAAATCAAAATAGTGGCCTGCACTCGATAGTTTATTAAAAACTCAAAACTATTCTACGCGATACGTGCGCGGCACACGTGATTGAAACCCCCCGAGACCTCATTAAGTTTACAGTAATGACGTATGTCTGTGTGGGTGCGTCAAATCGGACATTTGTATGGATTTGTCATACTGCTATAGGCTATATATTTACTGTGGCATAGGTGTCAAGACGTCAAAAGTATAATTATTGGCCCTGCCATAATCTAGTTGCGGTGATGTTATGAAATGTTGATTAAAATTATTCAAAAAATAATTGATAATATCATTGATTAAAAGTCTAAAATAGACTGATTAATTTAAAGCACTAAATACTATTATAGGCCAATAAATTAATCCTTTATATAAACCATAGGTACTAACTCTGGCCTACCCGTTTCTACGTTATCTTGGGACTTTTCCCACCAATTATAGTATAGAAACCAAAATGGAATGGTAATTAATATACTAGGTGGCCCATTCAAATCGGTCAGTATGGGAAAGTCTGAAACTATAAGACATACGAAGATTTGTTCTTAGGAACCATGTCACCGATTTTGATAAAAAGAAAAACTGCATTCATACATTTGAAAAGAACACTGTACCCAGCTAGGGAATCGAACCCGGTTGTTTTGAAAAAATAAACTTACACTATTTCTATTCAGATATCGTTTGTGTAGGTCTTAAGCAGTAAATGTCTCTAAGAAACATAATGTCTAAAATGAATAAAATGCATTTTTTTCACATACTTTAATTTATCATAGTAGGTGTTCAAAGTGACCACCGTTACAATATTCAACAAGTTCAGGCATGTAAAATTGTCTCTATGGTTGTTTGTACCTCTCTACTTGTAAAATCGGTGACATGGTTCCTAAGAACAAATCTTCGTATGTCTTATAGTTTTAGACTTTCCCATACTGACCGATTTGAATGGGCCACCCTGTATATGTCGGCTGCAGCAGTATGTAAGGATCAACTGGGTGCGTTGGGAGTCACGTGTGGTGTGGGCGTGATTCTTGACGGAATCAGGTTTGTCCCTGCTGAGTGGATTCAGTTCCCGACTGCAACGAGTCAAAAACGGACGCACATGAGTGCTGGTATAGCAGCTATGTTATTCACAAAGCCAGCCAGAGGTGGGGTGAACGTCCAAGACCGATGATGTCTCAGCCCACCCCTAATATATATTGACGCCGGGGCTCATAATAACAACACGTAATCGGGGGTTTAACGCATTGGTCCGCTCGAGTTATCACCAGACGTCCGTCTATTTGACGTTGCACCAAATTCACATACTTCTGACATTGACAGTCTGCGACGGGTGAAAGAAGAGACGGACAACCGAGACATTGGCGAGGTAGGGATTGACTCATCCACATTGGTATTATTTTATCGATAATATTGTCTAGGTATATCATGTTTTAGGTATTACATGCGTAAGGTCCACGGCATACATTAGCTTCACGGTTTGTCAGAGTCAACTTTTTATGGCTTCATAGTTTATTATGTATTTCAATGGTTCTGAAGATATGACTAGTTATTCATGGTCGTTTATGATCGTCATTATAAGGCCATTACATATTACACATCTTGCAATTTGTCACAAAAACCGATAGAGTTGCAGGTTTAGTTAAAATGAGACAGCTATTCATTTCAGCCATTGTCACTCATTGATATGAGTAAGTAATCTCAAATGACGACCCTTGATTTCCCATGTAATTTATTTGTAAACAATGCCCCAAACTTAAATGAATGAAAATGATCACAGTCAATTTCGACTATACGTAGAAAAAACCGAACAAGTGCGTGTCAGATCACGCACAAAGAAGGGTTTTATCGAAGGGAATTCACATCACATTTCTATAGCGGTTCATAGAATACACCTTCCTACCAAATTTCATAATTGTAGTGCTCATATAGTCTCTGAGTAAATCGGCTGTGACATACGGACGGACGAACACACATGACGAATCTATAAGGGTTCCGTTTTCCCCATTTTGGCTACGGAACCCTAAAAATCAAACGTGTATTACCGCTCTTAATAAAATGAGTATAGATATAAAATAAAAATAAATAAAATAAATATTGGGGGACAACCTTACACAAATCGACCTCAAGAACAAATATCCGTGATAAATGCACAAATGGAATGACTTTTCATATGTAAGTAAAGCGGTAAACATATTTGTTTATTTTTTTTAGTCGGAACCGATTTTGTATAGGGATGGTGTTATGCCACCTTACATCATCAAAATGTTAATAGGTGAATGAAAAGGTACCTAAGATACCTATTAAACATTTTAATTTGTTGAGATATATGCTTTCATGCACATAACTAATTTGTGTATGAAAGCATGTATCTCAACAAATTAAAATGTTCGAAAAAGGTAAACTAATTACATAATAAATAAATATTAGGGGACATTTAGTACAATTACAACTAGACTATTAATTCTAATTAGACTATATAATTATATGAGGGAAGCGATAAATAAATATATTTTTAACAAGAACTAAAACCAAAATAAAAATAAAAGAATAAGTGCGTAACCACGCTATACATACAATATATACAATTATTATCAACTACTCAAAGAGTGGATTTAAAGAGCCCAAACTCGGTATGATTGTGTTAACTTATTATAGAGTTCCTATGACCACTTTCCGGTTCCATCATCAGATCAGCTCGATAATAATATTATCATAATATTTCATTGTCACTGAATTTACATATATGCAGTAAGCTCGGTCCTCCATACAAACGTAGTTTAGCTCTCATTTTAAAATTCCATTCTTGAATAACATGAAACTTTGTATACACAATGGAATCCGGAATATCTAGGTCGGAAATAGGTTTCTGTTGCTTGAAATTATAATGGAGAAAAAAAATACAGCGATTATTAAGGTTTTCATAAAAGACGTAAAAAACTCAAAAACTCGTTGTAATTTTTCTATTAGAATTTCTTGCAACATAAACTAATTTCCGACCTAGATATGGCGGCTCCCATTGTGTATACAACGTTTCATGTTATTTCAACCCGGGGTTTAAAATGAGAACGAAACTACGTTTGTATGGAGAATCGAGTTCAGCCGAGCGTACTAACGTCAAATATTAGCCCAATCGGAAATCGAGAAGTGGGTCTAATTTAGCTTCTAAGATTTGACCCACACAAACAAAAAAGAAGACATAAGTACTGACACGGCAAGTTAAATAAAAGCTTGTAAAAAATGAGTTAACGTACGTATGTTAAATGTTTGCGTTGACTGAATATACTGTAAAAGTTTCGATTACGAGTGGTTGCTGTTCTCTTTGTCTAATAGTGTTTAGCAAGCTATAAATTATGTACATGGTCGTCCAATATGCATAGTATAAGTCTGGTACAGCTTAATTAGCGACTAGTTAGATTTTCGTAAGGTTATCCTATGATATTTAAAAATAAAATAAAGCTTAAATTCAAATTTAAATAATACAGCGGTTTTGCGTATGAAGATGACTTTTTGTTGCATGCAACCATCCACCCGCTAAGCGTTGTCGTTGTCGCCGCCATTTTGACACATAAAACGTCAGCGCTAGGATACCAAACACAGCCAGTCATTTTGAAATTTACCTATCACGTTTATTTGTTTTGGGTAATAGAAAATCGGCTGACATTTTTGGCAATTCTTATTGGTACAACACCGCGCGTGCGTATTACGAATAAATGCCCCGTTTCAAAGTGGACTTTTGTAGAAAGCTCGCGTTCTATGCTTTTTTCGTTCACTGAGTAAGACTCATGTAATACAGTTTCATCTAGTAGCCGCAAGATAAACCTAAATGTTAATTGTGATAATGAGCTAGTCGCCGAAGTCGAAACCACAAAGTTTTAGTATTGACCAATTCTGCAACTGGAAAGCTCATATTTCGGAGATATATCAAAAACTCCAAAAATACGTATACGCCTTGAGAAGGCTAAGTAGCACGTGCTCAAAAGACGTCGCACTTATAGCGTACCACGGTTACGTATTCTCTATCTTGAGATATGGGTTGCTTATCTGGGATAACTCCGTCGACGTGACTAAGGCATTTTTGGTCCAAAAAAATTTATAAGGGCTGTGTGTAACAGCCACTACTTAGAACCATGTAAACCCTTGTTCCAATCTACTAGAGTCTTGCCGCTACCCTGCATGTATATACTCGTAAAAGAGATGTCGCTGTTTGTACATAAACATCCGAACTTTTTCCCTACACATGCCGAGATTTTTCCAAGGTCTACTCGAAATAGGCAAAAACTTCATTTTCCTCTTGCTAAAACGCAAATTTATAGGAGAAATGCATTTTGTATGGCCATACTAATTTATAATAAGTTGCCTAGGGATACCAAAACCTGCCACCATGGTCAATTTAAAAATAAACTTACTGACTGGCTATTAAAGGAATGCTTTTACTCAATAAATGACTTTTTAAATAAATGTATAGAATAATTAAATTAAGATTAACTAACAAAATTGGACATAAATCACAACAATTAATTACTAGTCAGTATGATAATCAAATGTATCTAATTATTGAAATGAATCACAATATAAATAATGAATGTTGATAATGATATTTATAGTAATGTATTTTTAGTAATATTAAAGTCAATGAATTGTAATATTGCATGCCTGAAATTGGTAGAACATAAGCACATTATTTGTACACTAAGATCTGTTTTGTAACTATGTTCTGGCAATAAACGCTTTGAATCTTTGAATCAAAGTTCAGGCCCCAAAAGGGTGAAATAGAGGATAAAAGTTTGTATGAAACTTTTTATTCCTTGGAAATATTTCCATAAAATTTCGTATGAATCTAGTACGGCAAAAATAATTAGTTACGTATTTCAGCTTTTTCAAAAATTCAACCCCTAGGGGAGGAAAGTTTTATGTAGACGCACAGGCCAAACCCTTACAGCTAGAAACTTAAAATTTTGCTCTCGTATTCCTTCTATGACGTAGGCATCCCCTAAGGAAGGATTTCTCAAAATTCTATTGGGGATGTAAGTTTATATGGAACTTTATTTTCCTTTAAAAGATTTACGTAAAATATTTTTATGCATTCTAATTTCAGTTATTTTTTTTTAATTTAACCTCAAGCGTTTTACGTATTTAAAAGTGGGTATCGCGCAAATATGTTTATGCACAATGCACTATATATTATGATTTGCTGGGCGAAGAGACAGGAACTTCAAGTCGTCATTTAGTACCTGTTTGTGAACCCTTAATTTGGCAAGAAACAGAGAATGTCCCTAATTCAAGCCTCGTTGACGCTGAGTAGTCATACTCATGCTGGCCAGGAAAAAATACTAAAGGCGGTCAAAGAGTGTGGGACTTCTAGGGGACGTTGCCAAATTAAGGGTTAAAAAAACGTGTAACTCATATAAAAAAAAATATCCCAATGTTGTCCATATTAATGAAAAACCCAACTACATGGTTATGCGAAATGTCCACCCTAACGCCAAAATAGGAGCAAGCAGCGCAGACTACTATGAATATATATATAGACTAGCTGCCCCGCGCGACTTCGCTCGCTTATTACAAAAAACGCAAGGGATGCCGCGGATTAAAATATAGCAAGTTTATCAAAAGGTCCATTATTTACACTCATAATGAGTTTATTAAAATGGAATGGTTTATTTCGGTTATATTTATTATTAAAAACTTCTACTTCTCATTATTAACCCTTTCAGACCGAAAAAACCGCCACACCCACACCCACGCCCTCCGCCCACACCTGACACCATATTGAGGTGTTGATGGAGTATCAGGAAACCATTAAATATTTGTGGAAGATATTTTATTACGTGAAAGACATATTGTGGACAACTACAAAACAGACACATCTAAACTCCCATAGACTAATATCGTAACATATTGTGCTAGGTGAGGCGGCTGAGCAAAAAATCAGGAATAAGTAATCATAATTTAGAATAAATTTCGGTTGCAATACAACGTCTACAATCCGTTTCTGACGCTTCTCCTTACCAAAAGTAAAAAAGGCCCTAAAGTCTATGCTATTACACACAATAATTATCATTGCCGAACGCCTATGTACTCGTACGATGGCCACAATGCCTTCCGACGATTGAAGTTTTGGCTGTGCTGTGTTGGTCAATTTAGTTCACATCTCTCTCAGCCCGCGGTAAATTACCAGTATAAAATTTGTTTATATTTTTATATTCCAACCTAGTCAACTCAACCCACGGATCTAAACGACTACAATGAAATATGTACCTAGACTTAGATTGAGTCCGAACTCAAAAAAGAGGGATATTAAACAGAATTTGGGACCTCTCTTTTTTGGAAGTTGGAGCTTTCCATTAAATTTTAGCGGTATCTTTATCAAAGTTTACAATATTTGTATATGTTTTTTTAATAAATAATTGTATACCAAATTTGTATTTTTTTTTTGTTTTTAGGGTATAAATGTTTATTGTATATTTAATTTCAAGAAGACTGTAGTCTTAGGGGCTTCCTGGAGCTGACATCGTTATATAAGTCAACTTAGCCCGTGGGCCTATAATCGTCACTACGACATGTTTCTTTTTTTCGTAGTCATTCCAGCCCGCAAGGGCCGCATGTCCTGTAATTTAACCATAAAAACAAACATATTTCATAGTGTTCATTCAGGCTCGCACGCTGAATAGACCAACATTTATTAAGCCCATTGGGGCCTTTTACACGGTAAATATTATCTCGCGATACACTCATATCACGATCCGTATCACGTGAATATTAATGAATATTGAACACAGATATCAGAGAAACAGATCCGATCATTTTAAGTTGAACGATTTCTGTACATCTGATCTTTTCTCACTAACCCACAATCAGTAAGTTTGAGAGACACAGATAAGTGATATCTGACAGGTCTTCACAAGTCAGTGTCTCCATTTTCAGAACTGTAAATTATACTGAATTCATTGAAAAAAGAGGGAGATATTAAACAGAATTTGAGACCTCTCGTTTTTGGAAGTTGGAGTTTTTCATTAAATTTTAGCGGAACCTTTAGGTATCAAAGTGCACACTATTGATATATGGTCTTTTTTTTATAAATAGTTGTGTACCAAGTTTGTTTTTAGGGTATAAATGGTTGTTGTATATTTAATTTTAAGAATACAGCACGGCTAGCACAAGACGGCGCGCGAGCTATATCGCGCGCGAGATAGACTACCTGTCTCTTTCCGTGTGTACCCATTAGATAGAGACGGATAGTCTATCTCGCGCGCGATATAGCTCGCGCGCTGTCTTGTGCTAGCCGTGCTGTAGTAGTTAAAAAGGCTTACTGGAGCCGACATGGATATAATGTTAAGTCATTAAGTACATCGTTAAGTCGACTTAGCCCGCGGGGCTGTAGTCGTCACTATGACATGTTTCTTTTTTCCGTAGTCATTCCAGCCCCCAGAGGCCACATGTCCTGTAAAATAACCATAAAAACAAACATATTTCATAGTATTCATTTAGCCTCGCAGGTTGATGTGAGCTGAGTAGACCAACACTTCCGACGAACGACGAAGAAGTAGGCTAAAATGAGTTTATATTTAGTAAAAATGATGTAGAGATGACACTTTAATATTGACATTTATTAAGCCCATTGGGGCCTTTTACACGGTGAATATTATCACGCGTTACACTCATATATCAGTATCACATAAATATTAATTAATATTGAACACAAATATCAGAGTAAAAGATCATATTAAGTTGAACAATTTCTGTACATCTGATCTTTTCTCACAAATGCACAATCAGTAAATTTGAGAGAGACAGATGAGTTATATCTCACAGGTATTCACATGTGAGTGTCTCCGTTTTCATAACTGCAAATTGTACTGATATGACATTTGTGACGTTTCGGTTTGTATGGGATTTGACATTTGGTGTCCTTCTATATGAAGACAATTCGTCAACAGTCGAAAATGATCGTACTATCTGTCCCGTACTAACTCATCTTGGTTTACCATAAGGATTGTAAGAGACAACTATATGAAACATCATTTTTCTCAACATTACGGATCTGTTGGTATTACCTCTATTAATCTAAGATATTGAAGTTTAGGAAAACCGCGATAATGTCAATAGCCCCCAGCATAATGGTGATAAGATAATTTTAATCGTGTAAAGGTCCCCATTAAAAAAAATAGAAAATGACACACCATGTCTGTCATTCATTTAAAACTCAGAATACCCCAGAGAAGACGACAAATAATAATACTGCTACTGAGAAAGATAGTCATATACTAAATTGAATGAGAGCGACAGAGAGGGATATATCATTTGTTGTTCTTGTCATAGTTCCGCTTTTCTTTCTTTCCTCAATGTCATCTTCACGTCATGGCAAATAGTTTGAGGCAAATAAACGATTACCCGCACAAATTAAAGAGGTAGTTTATGGTAAGCTGCCAGTCGTTTAAGACCAGTTCTCAATTTAGCTGCGTAATAGTTTTTCTGTCGCCCTTGGTGAAACTCTTATAGGATCTCTATAGAAAGCCTTACTCTGAGATGTAAACATTGTAAACAGACCGTTTATTTGGTGATTCGTTATTTTACTGGTATTGCGGATACATAAAGCCTACTCAACACTGATATTTTCTTATGCTGCAGAACTTACTACAGGTTTGAGTTCTATCCTATTTCCTCAATTTATTCCAAAAATGTCAATCAAGCACGGGACTTGCGCATGTATTATTGCGTACCGTACGTTAAATGCCAAAGAATTGATAACAACGCCATCTATACCACAGAATTGTTCAGCAGGTCCGTTTTTTCATAAAAACGCGATAACGACTACCGGGTCCAATTGTATTTTCAAACCACCCAGGAATCCACTCAAATATACACACAAAATTTCATCCCAATCGGTCCAGCCGTTTAGGAGGAGTAGGGTGACAAACACACGTACAGAAGAGTTATATATATAAAGATAAATTATTTTGATTTGAAATAATATACTTCTTTCTCGATTGCTATTACGTTATTATGCCAATATCAACGATCTCATCCAAATCGGAATATTGTTCTAAGAGCTCATGAACTGACACTGAATGCGGGACATAGGGGTGGGCAGCGATTCCTGAATATTCCTGATGTACGAGTATAAAGACCGGGCCATAGCTATCTCAGATGAAAGCGCTCTCGGACTTATTGTGAGAGAGGCGAAAGCTTTATGCCGTAAATAGACTCTTTCTTCTTATCTACGAAGGAGTTACTTCAAAGGGGTGTGAAGTTTTGTATTGATTTTTTAAAATGTTTCGTTTTTTTTCCGCTGTCAGCTTTCCATTGTTATTGACAATGTGCTGGCCTTCGTAGAAAATATTGTACTTAGATGTTTTGCTGACGTCTTATTACTATTATAGTTAATAGGAATTTTATTCTTTTTCTTTTGGTGTGCTCCCTCTTGGGCAAAAGCCTCTTCCATATTGTCTATTTTTCTTTGTCGGTGGCACTGTTTAACCGCTTTTCCTCTGGCGACCCACCCGCCGTTTTCCAATGGGGTCTGGCTATTTTGTAGATTGGATGCTTCACCTTTCATCTGTCTAACTAAGGCTAACTTTAGAGTATCTGTTATCTTTGTTTTCTTGCGAATAACTGTTCCTTGTTTTACGGTTTTTTTCTATATTACGATGCTTCTCTCCATTGCATGCTGACAGGGCAGGATTTTTTTTCTCGCTTTTTCTGTGTATACCCTGGTTTAACTTGCATAATTAGGCTAGGCAAGATGCAAAAGTCCATTAGAATCTTATTTTTAATTCTAAGTTGTATTTTTCTTTAAAGATTTCCTTTTGCGCCCAGCACCTTTTCCATGAGATATTTATTCTCGTTTATATTTCGTTTTCATTGCTGTTTGCATCAAAAGAGACTAATCTATATATATATTACGCGAAGCCGATCTTTATAATGCCCATCAGATCTACAGTTAAGGACCGATTTTGATAAATTATATACCATAGGATTCGTCCCATCCTGCAGATGTGCAATAAGATCTTAGTTTTTTTTTATTTTTGTCCTGGAAAATTAATAAAATGATATTTACGAAAAATCCAGGATGCCCCGACAAATATAAGCCTCAAAATAGTGTTCGATGACGCCGCATACAAGCGAGGGGTCAGCTTACCTTGGTAGAATTGTACGAGGTGTCAAAATTTAGCTTGGTTAACACGTGACCTCCACGTGACTAAGGAACTGGCTATGGTATGATTCCGGATGACATAAAATTAAATATGAACTAAAATGTTCATGTAAGAAATATCTGGTACAGCATTACAATATAAAACTTTTGAGTCGAGAAATACTCAATATTATTAACAATAAACGAAAGTAAAATTACTAACTTGTTTACAAGACAATACATAATATTCGGTCTAAGTATTTACAGTTTACATAAATGACAGACGTATTGTGTAAACTTTTTTTTTATTGTGCTCTATTATGTCAATATTAAATTGTCATGGTTTATACTTCAAAGAAGTTGATATACAAACCAATGACGTTTCAAATATACGTTCCGTATATCTTGACTGATATTGATATCTGCCAAAACAATGACAAACCAAATGAAACTTTACGTTGTGAGTTACAGAACTGTTTCTGAGTTAATCATAGATAAGCTGCAAAACATTTTGAAAGAGCTAGCTTTGTCTAAGTGTGTGTCTCTTCCACCTATTGCCATACCAGTAGGGTGATCATAAGCAAAGAAGTTCAATCAGTAGACGTTACTTATTGGTGGATTCAGATCACACCGACGAGAAAACAATGTTGCACTAATAAACGTTTACGACGCCAATAACGTATATGCGCACCATTGATTCGACAAAACGACGAATATATCCGTCATGGGTACGGCGTCCAATGCGATATCAACCTAGATGCATTTCTATTGATAGTGCGCTTAAAAGGTTAAATACTTTAACAAAATCAAGACGTTAGAAAAATAATTAAACCCTTTAATTGTCGACAACATGGGAGTTATAACGTACGTTGTCAAAATCACCTTCGTTCTTTAGTTGACGTGTAAGTGTCACTGCCGTTCATAAAGTTTAGCGTTCAAGGGGTTAATTTGCTATTCATCAATGTTTGTCTGAGGATGTCAAACGCAAAGTTGAACCCTATAGAAATCCATGTAGGTTGATATCTCATTAGAGGCCATGACGGATATATACGTCGTTGGCTTCGGACCGTTGGTGCGCAATATAGGTACGTTGTTAGCGTCGAAAAGGTTAATAATACTCGAAAAGTTAGAGGACATTTATATTTCTCTTTGTTACGTTTCAGTAAACATGTCCAAAATAAGAATGGTCACGTTAAACTGCCACATTCTAAAAGGGCGTAGGTACATTGAAAGGATGAATAAGATTACCACTATTGGTAACATGTTCAATTAAAAGTTAAAATTATACTGTATCACTGTCACTTGCAACAGTGACAGTGCCGGTTTTCAGGGGGTCTACCCGAAACACCCGAAGATCGAAGTTCATTATATTTCCTTCTGTATCACACCAATAAGCAAGTGTTATAGAGATAGATATAACGAAAGATTTTTAACCCAGTTACTTCACTTGACAAAATAGACCTCACAACTGTCATGCCAAAACCACACGATGGGCCATGATGGGCCACGTACAAGGCGCAGTTATGCGGTGGAACGAGATGCAATTTTTTTTTTATGATTGACTGACTGGCGATTGGCCTTAGTCTCACCTGATGGAAAGCGATGGCCTTTAATGCATAACTGCGACCTATACGTTGGCCCATAATGGCCCATTGCGTGGTTCCGGCATCAAATGTTAATACCAATATTGCCAATGTCGCATGCATTGTTTTTTTCTTGATTAGATAGAATAGGTTATGAGGATACTTAGAGTATTTCTAAAGAGATCCTATACGAGTACGAGTTCCACCAAGGGGGACGGAAAAGCTCTTACCCACCTAAATTGAGAATTTGTCTTAAACGGCTGGCGCCTTATCATAAACCACCTCTTTAATTTGGGCGGGTATGACGTGGACATGATAATGAGCCAAATAAAAAAGTGGAACTATGACAAAGACTACAAATGATGTATCTCTCTCTGTCGCTCTTATTCCATTTAGTGTATGACCTCGGTAGTGGTATTATTATTTGAAAATTTCTCAGAGGTACTCTAAGGGAGGGTAGGATAGGAGTCATATCACAGAACATTCTTAATTGCGGAACTATGACAAAGACAACAAATGATATATCCCTCACAGTCGCTCTTATTCAATTTAGTAAGTATATGATATGATCATATCGCTCGCTAACGGTATTATTATTAGACGTCTTCTCTGGGATACTCTGAGTTTGCGTACTTTATTAGAGCCATTTAGACAAGAGACGCCATCAGCGCACATTACCGAACAAAATATTTTGTAAATTGGGGGAGGTAACACACACATAAAAAACCACACATACAAAATATTTTCCTATTACTACACACCATTACACTGAAACAATCAACGCAAACACATTCAAAACACTAAAATTATCTGATTATTATCAGATGGTCAAATTGACTGAAGTTGCTAAGATGCATATTTTTCATAGAAATTCTCATAGTTAGTAGGCAGATCTTATTTCTTGAAATAAGGCTGAATTTACTGTAAATTTGACGACTAGCCGTGATGATCAAGCGCGAATGTTTTTAAATCGACTTTGTAATCGACCTTCCGAATACGCATATTCTATACCGTGGCTTCGCTTGCATTCTTCGTATTACGTCGACGGGTAACTAGTATATCTAAATACACAAAGTCCTCCATATACTTTATTGCCTTCCCTTCTACACTGTGATTGTTAGTAGCCATTTGTCATCATTTTGGTTTTTGAGGCACTTACTAAGTGTAGGCCAACTCTTCTACTTTCCAAATCCAATTTTTGTAACCTTCTTTCCAACTTTTTTGCTGTTTCTCTGAAGATAGCTACATCGTCTGCGAAACTGAATTGGGATATTCTTTTGTTAAAAATCCACATTTCTTAATTTTCTACTCTAAATTTTTTAATATGTCTTCCAGGACGGCAATGAATAATTTTGGCAAACGGAGATCCCCGTCTTACGCCTTTCTCAATTTTTTGAACTTCTTAGCATAGTCTGCTGTCGTCATATCTGTAATAAGAAAATAAATAATTGGAATATTTAAGTATTTTATAAAAAAAAACTCTCCGCGATGCAATTATCGATGCTTAATCGTCCCAATCGGCACGATAGGTTTTATGGTCACGGTTTACGAACGGTCGAACTGGAAACCTTACTGCCTTCTCGAAGATCACACGGTTCGTAAAATAACCCGGACCTTTTTAAGGCACGAGTGAATAGGCAGCTTCTGGGTGAGCTCGCTTCATCGTCGGCCTCATCTTTGGCCGCTGGCTAGATGCTGGCCAAGAGCAATCCCATTTTTAATAAAAAAATAAATGCCATACTATTATTATTAGTATTACAGTCGAACGTCACATAAAACAACAATAAAACCTATCGTCCTAGCTGGGCTGATGCTTGGAAAAGTATCAAAGAGCATACGAAGGATCCTAGACGCAATCATAGCGCAGCGACACTCGCGCGCTATTAGCCGCGGTCTAGTTAAATACCTCCCAGTGGCTTGTGTAAATCTAACAATCATATTTCCCTCTCACGTGAATTTTAGCTTAATTTTTTTGCACAGCACAGGTTTACCTATTTCGGAAGCAGAGTGTCTATAAGCCATGTGTAAATGATGTTTATGATTATGAGTTAATAAAATAATGTGTCGGCGAAGCGCATGTGATTCCTCTAGAGTCACAAACGTCCATAGGCTTCGGAAAGTGTTAAGACGCACATACGATGGTTCCGGACTGTACTCGTATGATTTGTATCTAATTAGCATGTCCTGTGGCGTGAATACCAGTTACAAAATGTTTACCGGAGTTTTAGAGTTCTTTACTTAAACTCTCCGTGAGTTAAGAAATGTGTATAGATAAAAGCCGCCAAAAACGAGTGCTTACCTGCTAAATACAATATGGGTACTGCTTTAGCACCAACCCTCTCACCGCTGGTGTGAAATTTTGGTTCAAACTGTAAGTGCACACCTTTCAATATTTATAATTTTCATCATCGTCCATTTGCCAAAGCCCCCACCGATCGCCTATACCCACGAAGCGCTTTGGTTGCTTGTTGTGTTGGGAAACGAGCGTAGTGATACATTTATATCCAACCCTATAACAAAAGTACAGAATAATTTGCAAATCCGGCTTAATTTTACTGTCGCTGTGCAATTTTATGATACATGTTGTATTATCGTTAGGTACATATACATACTTATAGGTACACGTTTTATATACCTCAGTTGCGGAAAGTGCGGAAACAAGTGGCAAAACGCAAAGCAAATCAAACTCCAGTTCCTCCAGTAGCAGGTCAGCAGAATATAAACAGAATCCTCAAAGTACAAAACGAGCGCACTAGTCGTAAGATGATGAATGAAATGGAATAAAATCAGACGAATATTTAATTTCGAAAGCAGTTTATGAGCGATATGACAAATTTGTTTCAGTATGACAGTGACAACAACGGTAACTTTTTTTAAATTGAGTTGCAATAGGAGGTAGCATGTCGACGTTCCATTCCATCAAAATTTTTTTCTTAGTGATTACAAAGATTTGCTTTATAACAATTAATAAAATTATAGATTTTCAGAGAAACAATTTTTAATTGAATTTATTAATAGATGGAAATATAGTCTCAGATGCAATCAAAATACGTAAAATGGTACATACCATTTTACGTATTTGGGCAAATGCCCAGATTGTCAATATTGTCCTTAGCTCAAGGTCAAATCTAGCCGAAATTGGTAATTGTGCGGTCCCTCAGGGGTCCGTGGCTGGGAATAACCTGTTTTTAATTCTCGTAAATGACATCACGACCGCTTGTCCCGACCCTGAATACATCATCTATGCAGACGATACTTGTGTTATCATACATGCCGATGACTTTGTATCATTAAAATCCAATCTTTGTCATGTAATAAATCAAATCGTGAAATGGTTTTCAGCTAACGGGATATCTTTAAACCTTGATAAAACAAAATCGTCCATTTCCAGCTGAAAAACACGATAAAAACAAGACTCGATATAATACTTCACAATACACATATCCCACAGGTTGATACTGTTAAGTATTTGGGATACGAAATTGATGCTGCACTGACATGGGCTCCATACATACAGTCAACCTGTGACAAATTGGCATCAGCGTGTTATGCGCTGTCCCGATTAGCACCTAGTCTATCAATTGAGAATTTGAAGACGGCCTACTATGGGTATTTTCATTCGATTCTTACGCAGGGTGTTGATCTCTGGGGCACAGCCGCAGACCGCGACAGACTGTTTAGGATGCAAAAACGTGCCATTCGCATAATTGACGGGAAACCTGTTGATCACCCAGCTAAATCGTTGTTTATAAAACATAAAATTTTGACTTTACCTTATATATATATATATACTGGCAGCTTGTACGTACGTTAGAAAGAACGTACACCTATATAAAACTACCGCGCAAACTTCTGATCGTCCGTCCCGTAGGCGACCCCTGCTGCTCGCTCCAAGGCGCCGGCTCGCCAAGTCACGGCGGTCGCTTCATGGGACCATCATGGGACCGGCTATATACAACTCAGTACCAGCTGAAATAATGGACTCGGAAAGTGACACAATATTTAAAAACAAGCTCAGATTGTTGCTCACTGAGAAAGCCTGTTACTCAATTGATGAGTTTACGCATATACGAAAGGATCATTGACCCATGCAATATGTGTAGTGTATAACGTTTTTGGAACATCATAATTGAATATTCTTTGTAATTAACCTGACTTGTAAAATGCTTATGTTTTACCAATAAATCCTGTATCCTGTATTGTCATTCTTAGTTTTGCCATTTCAAAAATGGATTCCTAATGTCAAGTGATCAGACTACTTCCGCTTTGGAATACCATCTAGCGACACAGTACTGCGTACCTCCGAACGGTACCTCGTACGCTGCTCATTTTGGCAGATTTCCCCGTTTGTATGGAACTGATAACACCGTGAAGCAGCGTCTATCAATGATATCTTCCTTAAGTCTTTTGAAGGGGATGAAACAGTTAAGAGATAAAGAGATACAGTGATCCATAAAGGTAATGCCGTTCATTTCCCTGTCGAATTTTTGAATTCTTTAAGCCCGCCGGTTCTTCCATACCATAAAATCCTTATGCGTATTAATACACCCGTGATGCTACTTAGAAATTTAAAACCGCCGAAACTTTGTAATGGCACTAGACTGCAAGTCAAAGCATTACATCGTAATATATAGAGGCCTCTATATTAACCGGGCCATCTCAAAGAGAAACAGTGTGTTTTGCCATGGCCATAATCAAGTCACAGGGTCAAACCCAGGTGTAGATATAAGCCAGGACTGTCCATGCTCACGTATTAGCTCACCCAGTAGCCTGGTAGTACTGGCACCTAAGAAAATGACAAAAAATATAGTATGAGGGGTGTTCAATAAGTTCTGATAATCGGGATGAACCACCCTGTTATTGATATTCTTTTAATTTGGGCTATACCATGACACTAATCAACATTAAATTAGAGTAAAAATATGTAAATATATTATTCATTTGTTTTCTGTAATTGCTGAACAAAAAACATCTGAATGGAGAAAATAACAAGATGGCAAAAACAAGAGTTGGTTTTGTAATTATTTGGAGTGGTGTGGAAAAAGTACAGATGCACTAATAGTAAAGAATATTGTAATCTATAAATATAATAAATCTCTAAAATTCCAGCCAGTATCTTCAGAGAGGGTTTTGTGTCCCGAAGGATCTCAGGATCCGCTGAATCGATTTAATTTTTTTTTGCTGTATATGTAGATTATTATGCTGGCCTTGTCATAGGATAGTTTTTATTCGACTGCGACTCTTAATTAATTTTCCGAAATATGTGGCCTCTTTGGACTTTTCTTTTATTTTTCTTTAAGCCTGCCGCCGTCATTACTGTCACTTGTCCTGTCAGTGTAAGCTAACGTCAAAATAAAGCTCATTCTAATTTGTCAAAATGGCGCCATTTTGCAGGTACCTATTTAGTACATTTATCTGCAAACATGTTGTTTTTAATAAGTTAATAAATAAGCAAAACCAATGATTGAAATAAAAAATATTATGTATTTTTAAACGGACGCATCAGAACACAAAACGTTACTGCTCTGAGGGTCTACCCCGAAATTCGAAATCCGAACTTCGTATGGTGCCGTTCCTTTCACTCATGACAGGAGAGTGAAAGGGACGGCACCATACGAAGTTCGGATTTCGAATTTCGGAGTAGACCCCTTGACATTTTGTCAATTCACATATCACTTGACGTCAAAGTTTCTGAATATCTTTAAAGTTTTAAAGTAAAACGAGTTAGTTTGTTATTGCTATAAATAAACTATAAAGGACAGAATGCTGTAAGCTAACGAGAAATAGGTTTGTTTGCTCTTTTCGCAGGCTTGACAGATGCAGCTTGCGCCCACCAAATAGGGTAAAAATGGTAAAATATAAATACCTAACGGGCGACATAACTTACTTAGTTTCTAACTGATGTTTCGAAGTGCCAAGAAAATTAAGAAATTCTGCTATGAAGAGATGTTAATTGTGAAGCCATTCAATTCCTATGAAGAGATAAATTGACACATAAAGGTAGTGTGAAAGGCGAGGAAATTATTTGGTTAACTCAGTTAGAAATACAAACGAATGACAAAAACGCTATGAACTATACTATCCCAACCAAATAAAGTGAAATAATAGTGCGAGAATATATACATAAATAGAGCCGAAGTGAAATACATATAGTGTGATATGAAAAAGGCAAAGTGCTGTGTTTTCTGTTGTTTTTAATCTCACATAGTAATAAATGGTCTATGATTATAAAAGTTGAATAATTTACAGTTTTTTTTTTCAATTACTTTTACCACTTAGCTAATTCTAGACAAAGTAAATAAAGCTTATTTTTTTCTTTCTTCATTTTGAAATAAAACCTATAAACAAATCACGAGTACCATTTGGGCTGTCTAGGGCACTATAAGTTAGACCAACACTTGATGTTTGAAGTGATTTTAATGATCAGAAATATAACGGTGCTGATGTGAGATTACAAAATTACAATTACTTTGGACTTTGTAACTTGAGGAGATACTTCTTTTGTTCCCGATTGGTAAAAAATCTTTTCTCTTGTGTGCATGTTACATACCACCTTCCACAACGAAAAATATATACGAATCTCACTTGTCCCGTATTCAAAATACCTACTTAAACGTATCCCCGAATTATTTTATCTTAATTGGAGATTTTAACTTACCTAATATTAAATGGTATTTTAATAGCAACACACCCCCTAACTCGCCTCTGGACGTCGACAGCGAAATAGCTAAAGTTCTTGCGTATACAATGTCACTTGCAAATTTTAAGCAATATAATAATGTACTCAACGAAAACGGTAGAACATTGGACCTCGTTTTCGCCAACGTCGAAGGATGTAATCTGACCGCATCGGTCGATCCACTGCTTGACGCAGTTCCTCATCATCCACCCTTGGATATCTCACGTGACATATCTGAACCTAAAACAATGCGACCTAAGTGCAGACGCAGGCATAGTTTTTACAAGGCCGATTATAATAAGATTATTATAGAAATTAATTCTATTGACTGGAGCGCAGAGTTTAGCGACTTGCCTCCAGAATCATGTATAGCCAAGTTCTACAATAATATTAATTCGATAATAAAATTACATGTTCCCTTGTTACTACAAAAATCTTCTCGCTATCCTGCTTGGTTTTCAAAAAGTTTAATAAGCACATTAAGACGAAAGCAAAAAATTTGGTTAAGGTGGAAAACGTATGAATCGCTCAGAGATTATCAAGAATTTAGTTTGCTTCGCTCTCGAGCCAAATTCTTATTACGTAAGTGTTACCAGAACTACATTTTAAACACAGAAAAATCATTAGTAGTTAATATAAAACACTTCTGGAAATATACATCAAATCTAAGACAATCAAATTCAGGGTATCCCCAAACCATGACATTAAATAATGAGAATTCAGACTGCCCAGACCGAATTTGTAATATGTTTGCAGACTATTTTAAATCAGTATTTGAGCCCGCATTAGCCAACGCTTACGATACATACGCCATCAACCAGTATGACGCCGAAAATTCCGTTTACCACGTAAGTAACATGACCTTTTCAAAATTTGAAGTATTTACACTCCTCAAGAAAATTGATGAAAATAAAGGTCCTGGCCCTGACGGGATAAGCCCTGTATTTGTCAAACGTGCATGCAAAGCCCTAACTTTGCCTTTATGTCTTATTTTCAACAAATGTCTGCATCACGGTATATTTCCTGATCAATGGAAAGTAGCACATGTCACACCTATACATAAATCTGGTCCTAAAAATAATATTCAAAATTACCGGCCTATCTCTATTTTGTCTTGTATCCCAAAAATATTTGAAAAGCTTGTGCACGGTCGAGTCTCTAAAATGTACAAAAATCACATCCTACAAGAGCAACATGGATTTGTGAAAGGTAAATCCACCACCACAAATCTTACTTTGTTTGTAGATACATTATTTCGTTCTCTGGATGAAGGTGACCAAACAGACACAATCTACACCGACTTCCAAAAGGCCTTTGATAAAGTGGACCACATGATACTCTTAAAAAAGTTGTCATACAACGGAATAAAGGGGAATCTCCTCAGGTGGTTTGCCTCCTACCTCCAAAATCGTATTCAAACTGTCGTAGTTAATGGGCACATGTCTTCACCTGCTGTTGTAACATCTGGAGTGCCACAGGGTTCAGTAATTGGTCCATTCCTGTTTATTTTATTTATTAATGACATATCATCTTGCTTCAAAAACTGTGACTTTCTCATGTACGCTGACGACTTGAAAATTTACAAAAAAGTGCAAGATAAAGAAGACGTGCAACTTATACAGGACGACTTAAATAGATTACACGAGTACTGTAATTCTAACAAATTATTCTTAGCATACAACAAATGTAAACATGTAACTTTTACAAGAAAGCGTAACATACTAATAAACAAATATAAATTAAACGAACATCCACTGGAAACAGTTTCAAGTATACGAGATCTTGGTGTGATTCTCGATGCAAAGCTGACACTGGACACACATATTGAGTGTGTGGTGAAAAAATCGTATCAAATGTTAGGCTTTATAATGCGTGTCACTAAACCTTTCAAAAAAAACGAAGTGTTATTCATCTTTATCAATCATTAGTACGATCTAACCTCGAATACGCCTCAATTGCATGGAATCCTTATTATAGTGTTTACAATAACAAACTAGAAATGTTACAAAAAAAATTTTTACGTCGACTTAATATCCGAATGCAATCGCCTCGGTGCTCCTATGATCAGCTTTTGACCAAATATAACATGTTATCCCTCCGTGATAGACGGTCAGTCGCCGATGCTGTCATGCTCCGTGACATATGTGTGAGTGATATCGATTGCCCGCAACTACTATCGAAGCTACACTTTCGCGCTCCTTCTACTGCGACAAGGTGCAAACACCTATTGAGTCTCCCTAAAATTAAGACTAATGCCGGAAAACGTGCACCTATTTACAGACTTTGCAACCACTACAACAGATTTCTGAATAACATAGACCTTATGTCAAATTCTCGCGCCCAGTTCAAGGCAGCCATTTCAAATTTACACAAAGGTTAACTCTTATTTACTTTACTCTTATGCGCTTATATCCATATTGTTGAATCCTGCTGATTACTATCATATCAAGCATTGCAAATCATGTGCACAATATTTAATCATTAAGTTATATATTTAAGTACAAACTTGGTAGTTATAATTCTAGTATTGGTATCTTGTGTCCATAGTGAGAAACGTTAAAGGAAGCATATGTACTTATTCACCTGATCTAAATCTGTTTGTGTCCTCTTCATGTATGTTTCTGTGTTATCTCCTGAATAAATAAATAAAATAAATAAAATAAAAAGATAGCGGAATATTAGCTAATTATATTATTCTTACTCTAGCATATGAATGGCACCGCCAGTAAATTGTAATTTTGTTTGAAATGACATCCGCACACATTTATTATCTTAAGAGGCTTGATATGAGGTGTGATATTAAACCTTTTTATAGTAATTGATAATTTTCAATGAGCACATGTTTTTTATTAATACCAAATCCCTAGAATGTGCCCTGATTTTGATTTATCACAGGTATGCTAATAATGCACATAATTAGTCAGCTTTTTGAATTTAACTTAATTGTTATGTATTGTGAAGAACCGGGGATTGATTTTTTATTTTATACTAGAGTATTAATGAGGTAATTAATAAATTAAAATAGAGAAACAATATTTATTTCATATATATTAGGTATTTTACAGCAATACACAACATTAACTAATTGAGAACCTTCTGAAACAGTGTGTAGTACATATAAGGTACTTACATTTCAGAATTCAGGAACATCGGCTATTGTTTTCTGGAGTCACCATAATTTCTTACAAGAACAAGCATATCCAACCCAAGTACTTTATATACAAACTGGTTTCTATTAATTTATCTGTTGTTATATTCATTAGGTTGGTTTGTACAGTCAGCTGTAGAGAAACGTGACCTCCCCTGCATAGAAGTTTGTATACAGGAGGGGTTACGATTCTGTGCAGCTGACTGTACATTTAAGGCTTTTCTGCTACTGACAAGGCTGGTAGCCAGAGTTGTATAGTCTAACACATATTTGGATTACATGGTTCAATGTAAAAGCGCAGCCCCAGCGAGGCGGACGGTTTGAGCGGTAAGATGCCATAAAATAGAACGAGATAACAAGGTACCTATGGTTTATGGTTTATGATACTTTATTCTCAAAAGATTTATAAAAATCACTTACAGAGAAAACATAGTTATTAACTTAAGTCTAGGTTAGAGAGGGTAGCATGCAAAAACGGCCAACGACTACAAAAAGCGGGTATTTAATCGCAAGCAACAAGTGCAATGGCTGATATTTGCACCTAACCAGTGGCCAGTTATACCAAACTATTTCGTGGTCATTAGTCGACTGTTGGTTATTACGGAACGGTTTACAACTGTACGTTACTGTCGCGTGTTATTGAAAATACGAGTAGGTAAGTATTTTAAATATTACATTCAGTTTCGGTATATTAATATTTTTGTACTGATAATATTACTATTGGTGTGAGAGTTTAGACATTTATTACTTAATCATGCAAAAAGGCAGGCAGCAGGTACCTTCGGTTATGAATGTTACTTTATGACCGGGATAACAACAATATTGCATTCTTATAGGTATATCAAAAATATAGGAAAACTATTAAAATATAAGAAAAGCCTTGAAAGATTTGATGATACTTATTTGTACATTTATTCACCTATTTCGTCGTTGCTTTAGTGATTATATGTTGCTTTAGTGATTTTTTAAAAACTATCATTGATTTGGCGTCCTTAATATCTTTTGGTAATCTTTTATATAACTGTGCTCCTTCATATATTATGTTTTTTTTTTCCATAGAGGGTTCGGGGTGGGCGAAGTATTATATTGTTGGCTTGTCGAGTGAGCCTTTTCTGTACCTCTGATCTTTTAGTAAAAGTTATGTGGCTGTGTATGTTTTTATTTATTATTTTTCTTATTAAAACACGTATTATATACGTACATTTGTGAGATATTTAGTATTTTAGTTTCCTTGTATACAATGCTTGTTGCTGCACGGCGGTTATAGTTAAATAATAATTTGACAATTTTATTTTGGGAGGTTTGCAAGGGTTTTACGTTAGATTTGGCAGCCGAGCCCCATATTTCTATCAGATAATCCAAATGAGGTTTAACTAGTGAGTTATAAATGGTGTAACGAACTTTATTAGGTAAGTATCTCACAATTCTTCGCAGGGCACCTGTCAGTGATATAATTTTTGATCGCAGTGCATTAATATGTGGCTTCCATGTCAGTTTCTCGTCAAGAATAAGGCCAAGGTATTTTTCCTGTTTAACGCTTTCCAATGCTACGCCGTTCATAATTAATGGTTCATGATTTTGCATGGTTTTATTTTTTGCAACAAATGTTATATATTTTGTCTTAGATTCATTAATAGTTAGTAAGTTACATAGCAGCCATCTATTGAGTACGTTTAAATCGTTTTGAGCTTGTTCAATTAAAGTTTGTATATTGGGGCCAAAGTAAAATAAGCATGTATCGTCAGCGTATAACGTTAAATGTGCCTTAAGATCTATATCATTAATGTTATGTATATAGACAAGGAATAGCAATGGTCCCAGAATAGATCCCTGTGGAATGCCATATGCCATTTCTTGGGTATTGCTCTTTGTTTGTCCTATTTTGGTAATTTGTTTGCGATTGTTTAAGTATGATTTTAAAATTTTTAATTCATTACCAGTAATACTTAAAGATTCTAGCTTCGCTAATAGTAGAGAATGGCTCACTGTATCAAAAGCTTTTTTCAGATCTATAAAAATGCCAAGTACAATGTTTTTGTTATCTATATTGACTTTAATATCCGTAAGTAGGTCTACAGTTGCCGGCAATGTGTTTGACTTAGGACGAAAACCATATTGTTTATCGGAAAGGAAATTAATGGAATCAAGGTATGCTGCAAGTCGTTGACGGACAATCTTTACCTAATCGAAAAAACCTTGGTTTTATATTACTGTCTATCTGCCTAGCTACGAGAAGCACAAATAGCACGATATATTATACCGTCATGTTCCGTAGCCAAATGGCAAAAAAGGAACCCTTATAGTTTTCTCATGTCCGTCCGTATGTCACAGGCATTGTACTCAAAAACTATAGGATGTATTAAAATAAAATTTGAAATATAGATGTATTATATTATAAACACCGCTACGTCCTCGGTAGTTATGTATTCAAATCTCTAAAACAGCTTTTTTTATTGTTAAGTAACACGTTGAATTACGTAATTCAACATGTGGCACATTAATCAGGTCATTGGAAAGAAGTGTAAGTGAATATATTCGTAGATAATCGCCCTGAAAGTCACAATAATTGTTTTCCCTACCCTTTCGATCTTCAAAAATTTCGATCGGGCAATGTAAAACATAGTGACTATTGAATATTTACACCGAAGAATTATAGATCCAATAGGTTAAGGTTATTAAGTTATCGCTGATAAACTGCAACCTCTAATTTCCCCTAAACAAGAGGTGAGTGCCGTGAGTTGACATTTTTAACTCACAGTATAGTATGGTGATTTTAAATTCGGTTACGGAACCCTTTATACTGCCGCTTTTTATTCATTACATTTCGGGCATAAAACGTGACGATAAAAGCTATCATGCTGGTTCTATCTTATAGCATTGTACCGTCATGCCTGGTCAAGCCGTCCTGTTCGTTGGATAGTGGGATCCGTGCCCGCTCGAAGCGAAGAGTGCAGCGGGGCGGCAGCGTTTCGCATGTGTTGAGAGATTGAGATGGACGCCGCAAGCCCCGTCCCGCTGCACGCGAAACTCAAGGTCTAGCGAGTGCTCATGCCGTGCATGAAGTTCCTTAGACCCTGTTCGGTCACTCTATAATCAGAAACACGTAATCGCAAAATACCTACTCGTAAATGCATGCTACATGCAAAGTAGAGAGTAAGATGCGTCGCTCTGAAATAGTCATTGTAGTTACTGGTTACCTATTACCAACTAATTTTGTGTGATTTATTACGTTAACGCTATGGCTATGAACCAAGGAAGGAAGGAAGGTATTTTTTTTCCCTAAAAACGTCCCTCAGAGGGTAGAAGACGAGCATGTAAGTGTACATATGCGGAAGTTCGAACTTCACCCGAACTAAGACGCGGGCAAATGGTATAGTACCTATTAGTAAGTCGATATATTTTAGGTTAAAACTGTCAAGTACCAACATAAAGAAACTGCTATTTGCAAAATAGTAAAGCACTGCATCCCTAATAATCACATAGCTACCTAGCTGTTAAGTATGATAGGTAAAATCTGCGTCTAAAGTCCCACAGTAGGTAATACAATAAATGAGAAAAGTTGAAATTAGGTTCTTAATGCCATACAAGACCATTTTTTAAACCCTACGACGGTAGTAGCGTATACTTAAGACCCTATAAGAATAACAAGCGCATTGTCGACCCTTTATTTATTTGAGCATTTGTTGTGCCTATGTTAACACAGTGTATCGGGAGCTCTGGCGCTATACTCCCCATCCAACACAAAATCACATAGGTAGTAATCACATACAGAGCAATATACTTAATGTCCATGTGACGATTTTTTTTCACGCTAACGAAGTCGCGGGTACAGCTAGTTGAAAATAAAACCTTGGTTTATCATTATTATTTAAAGAATGAGCAAGTTATCTGTGCAGTAGTTTTTTTTTAAATCGCCAGCTCTGTCACCAAATCGCATTTTTTGCGT
The DNA here is from genome assembly GCA_905163555.1 of Notocelia uddmanniana. Lineage (NCBI taxonomy): Eukaryota > Metazoa > Arthropoda > Insecta > Lepidoptera > Tortricidae > Notocelia > Notocelia uddmanniana. Next base: position 51,888,059 of record LR991052.1, read on the forward strand.
AAAGCACTATACACGCCTTGGTCGCAACAGGGGATTGCTTACCTCGTAGCACTCGGCTGTCTATAACACACTCGGCAGGCAATCCCTTCCTTCCCGAGCCTTTTGCAGTAATTGCTATTACAAGTTGTTTATGTACAGTACCGGCCAATAATATATCACCTTTAGGTATTTAGGGCGAAAGTTTTTTTTTTATATATTCCTAAATGTTTTTACCTTACCTCATCATGCAATAGGTAGTATTTAGACTCTTTGGACAAGCGATAAGAAAACCTGGCCACATATAAAGGTCTTTATTTTGTTTATTGTTTTTTTTCCGCAAAAACACTACAGGACAGTTTTCCTACAGTTGTATGTAAAATTGTAAATGTGAAATGATTACCTAAAATAGCTTAAAAACCGGCCAAGAGCGTGTCGGGCCACGCTCAGTGTAGGGTTCCGTAGTTTTTGTATTTTTTTCAAAAACTATTCAACCTATCAAGTTCAAAATAATTTTCCTACAAAGTTTTTATAAAGTTCTACTTTTGAGATTTTTTTCATATTTTTAAAACTTATGGTTCAAAAGTTAGAGGGGGGGGGGACACATTTTTTTTTACTTCTGGAGCGATTATTTCCGAAAATATTAACATTATCAAAAAATGATTTTAGTAAACCCCTATTTATTTTTAAATACCTATCTAACAATATATCACACGTTAGGGTTAAAATGAAAAAAAAATCACTCCCCACTTTACGTATAGGGGAGGTACCCTAATAAAATATTTTTTTCCACTTTTTATTTTACCACTGTCGGCGTAATTGATATACATATTAGTACCAAATTTCAGCTTTCTAGTGCTAACGGTCACTGAGATTATCCGCGGACGGACGGACAGACGGACGGACAGACATGGCGAAACTATAAGGGTTCCTAGTTGACTACGGAACCCTAAAAACGATAGGTGGTTAACGAGGTAAAGATGACGAAGACTCGTGGGGCGAAAAATTTGAATCCCCGTCAACAACAAGCTATCTTTGCCGGCTACAAGCAAGGGCGTACCCACAAACAGCTTTCGCAGCAGTTTAGTGTATCAAGAACCACGATTACTAAGTTGCGGAAGCGATTAAAGTCACCAAGAAGTTCCATTGGCAATAAAACACGTGACAGACCACGTTGTACCATTGTTGATGTGACCGACCGTAATATTTTGCGAGTCTCACTTGAGAATCCTCGGTTAACGGCGACGGATATAGTCAAAGAAATATCAACCCCGACAGCGTACTCCATCTGTACGGACTGTCCGACGTCGTTTGCAGAACGCCGGATTAAACGGAAGACGCAAACGCCCTGTAAAGAAACCGCTTATATTTGAGAAGAACCGAAAGATAATAGTAGCTTGGTGCACGCGAACACTGGACACCGCGACAATGGTCTGATATACTCTGGAGCGATGAGAGCAAGTTTCTTTTACTTGGAAGCGATGGTATAAAGTGGGTACGTCGCCCTACTGGTACCCGATATAAGCCCGAGTACCAACTTCCCACGGTAAACACAGAGGAGGCTCTGTAATGGTGTGGGGTGCCTTTTCCGCTAAAGGCATGGGCCCCCTTCATAAAATTGAAGGCATTATGGACCAGAATGTGTACTTAGATATTCTGGACAATGTGATGTTACCATATGCAAGACGATTTCTGGGCCGCGGGTTTGTGTTTCAACAGGACAACGATCCAAAGCGTCGTGCAAAACGTGTCACAGAATGGTTCAAGCGGCGACGCGTTACTTTAATGGACTGGCCAAGTCAATCCCCTGACTTAAATATACTATATGAACTAGAAAGACGTTTGAAAGGTAAAAGAGCCACTAATGCGAGCCAAAAGTTCTCTCAGCTACAGGAGGAATGGCAAATCCCTCAATCAACTATTGACGCTCTTGTGGACTCTATGCCTAGACGCTGTAAAGCAGTTATTGAATCAAAAGGCTTTGCTACAAAGTATAAATGTTGTTACACTTTAATAAATATGTAAAATGTTAATATATCACTTCTTTTGATTTATAATAGGTTCATAAAGACCGACTGCACTTTGTTGTGCAGGTTTTAAGTATATAACAAGCCCCATACATTCGCTTTGAAGGCGGTTGTTGTGACAATCAGCCTAGCTAGCACGATAAATTATACCGTTACGTTTTATGTGACGTTTTAATACATTTCGCCCACATAACGTGACGGTATAAGTTATCGTGCTAGCTAGGCTGATAGGTGTATGAACGCTTGAAAACTACAAGAACAAAACGCTGCAAACACGGCTAGATGAATCCACACAATGGGCGATGATGGCCCATCACCCAGAACGCAGCCCAGCAACCTGGCCAACACACCGGACGCAAACATAGTTTACAATTTCCGAACGTAACCAACCCGACGCTGTCAACCAACGAATTTAATATGGCCGACCTTTTGTCATAAAATGAACACTTTTTAATGCAAAATACGCGACAATCCGAATTTTGCGGATACATATGTTCAACTCGAAATCGTTATTTTTATACGTTCTTCAATTTGAGACAGGTCTCGTTTGGGTCTACCGTACCCCTGCACGAAATTATTAATATAGATGAGTATAACTGTGCTTTCACATTATTTTATTGAAATCTCAGACCAAGTAAAAAATATAGACGGAGTGTCACGAACAACCTAGTGAAGCCATCAAAACCAAGCCCACTAAGTAAATACACGTTCACTCACACATACACTAACCAAAACCAAGCCCAAAACTATTCAGTACATGTCGAGATGCTGTCACATACTGTCAAAAAACAACACTGAAAATATGGTCTCCTGCGTGATTAAGGGGTGCAAAAATAACACCAGGACGTGCAATAAATCCAAACAATATATTCTCATTTGTAAGTTTTGAAGTAATACTTTAAAACACTATTTAAAGAATAAATTTTACTTCGCTTGGAACACAAAACCTCGACATTCAGTTGACGTTGATTGACGTAACATAAAGCACGAGTGATACCAGAGTATGATTTTTAGTTACCCCAACCGTAGGTGTAGGTTCGATAGGTCGGTTAGCGATCAGCTAATTTGATGTGCCGGTTTGCGACCACTTAGCTTAGATGAAGTGACGAACCGAACTAAAAAGATAGTAACTCGTTTTTTTACAGATTCTCATTCAATAACTCTCAAATAAAATGCATACGACTCACTGTTTCTTTAGGGTCTGTTAAAATGTAACTATAGTTGAAAACAATTTGTTCTTCAATAAAATGTATACTAAAATTTCTACATGGCCTTTTTATTTCCTGTAATTAGAAACACCGTCATTAAAAATGCCGTTCTTTTAATTAATCTCGAAAAATAAGTATACAATTAAATTCGCACGTAGTACAGTCAGACTTTAATTTGTGATCCGCTTAAGTTTGACAGTCATGCCATATTAAATAGAAATTTAAACATTGTTTTTTGCGAAATGCAAAAATGCGTACAGCATGCATGCAGTTTCAATAGGTTAATTTTTTGAATTTCGTACAAAATTAGGTCAGAGGTTTAAAATAGGATGCTGAGTATCCCATTACGTTTAGTAACTACTTTTAGTGACGTTTAGTGTTATTATTATTAGTGACTAACGGTTACTAGTAGTCATCATCTTTATTATTAGCCTATCCGTTTATTGTACCCTCTACGAATAGGGAACTTGAACGAATTACCCCATTTATAGGGACTTTTTCCTTCCAGTAGCAACACTCATACGCACACATCTTTAGAAAAGTGGCTTCATTTTGTTGTTCGTGACGCTCCGTCTATATTTTTTACTTGGTCTGAGATTGAAATATGCATTCTATTTTTTGGTAAAGCTCCGGGTAATATTTATACTTTATAATCTTAACAATATATATTACTATATACATGTTTACTTAAAAAAACACAAAAGTGATATATTATTGGCCGGTGCTGTAAATGGTTTTTTAATAAGTTGCTCAAAAAGTGCTACTTTACGTAGCTGTTTAGCGTGCGGAAAGTTGGTTTTCGCGCACTAGTGCTTTTCACATTTCCGTTAAATATTAGTTTCCTTTAAACGTCGTAATCAACATATAAACCTACTGTTAATATCAGAATACGAAAAATATACACATTTCATATTTTATTACTTACCTCTTCATCATTATAACACTTTATTTTTTAATATTGAATATTGAAAAACCGTTATTAATAAGTTGTCTGAGTGGAACGGAATAGCTGCCGAAACGCCTGTCATAGAAGAGGCGTTTTTACTTACTGCAAGCATGTTTTAAGTTTCTAAAGGCAACATTCGATATTGTTTTTATAAATATTACTTGTTGTTTTTCTTATTTTTTCGCAACTGTATTAAAAAACGTCGTTCAATACACGTGCGGAAATGTCATTCTTCACTCGTCCCGAGTCTTGCCACTCGCCTGCGGCTCGTGGCATCACTCGGTACTCGTGAAGAAATGACATACTTTCCGCACTAGCATCGAAATGTACTATTTCAGTACATATGGTGCTACATTGAGCAGATTACGTGCATATGTCGAAACCTTAAAGAGACATATGTACTGTAAAACGTTGTACGATACACGTGCGAACAGGGAATTCGCAACTCGTGTTGATTTAAAACACTCCCTTCCGTCGTGTTTCTATTTATCACCACTCGTTGCGAATTTACTGTTCTCTGCACTTTTATCGTAATGTACTATAATCTATCTACAGATACATCTAGACCCCCAAAGCCAAGTGAACAAAACGACAAAGAGTACATATTCGTGTCGCGAGAGAGCATGGAGCAAGACATCGCTGAGGGCAAGTTCATCGAGCACGGCGAGTATAAGGGCAATCTCTACGGCACCACCGCTGAGAGCGTCGAGACCATCATTAACTCGGGTAGGTATCAACTCTGACTATATAAATAATATATCTATCCGTCTCTGTCTAGCGGACCTGTATAGATAATAGTCGGTCTTGTTTCTTATTATTAAACCACCCTCGTTTAATTTCTGAATGCGTTTAACAACGCCTTTAACCAAATGTGTTAAAGCTTGAAATCAGTATGAAGGCAACTTCATTTCATCGATCGCTTGCGCAAACCATACCTAAATGCTAGTGCTCCGATATAGAAACATCTTCACTATTCTCAAGTCATTCTCGATTGTTACGTTACCAAACGTTGTGCTCAATTTTAAGGTGGTTCAATTGACCTCTTTTACGAATAAAAAAATGTGCTCTGAACGTTTACGAGACAAAAACAGATTATTATAAAAACTAGACTTGAAATGAATAGCGAAGCGGTAAGATTCATCTAGTTAGTTTCAATCTACTCCATCTTGTTAGTTCGGTAACTCAGTGTGAATTTGTTATACATTTCATTTGTTAACATTGCTCATTGTGAAAGCTCCGTAAAATCGCTTGAAGCAAAAATAGATGCCCTGGAACAGCAGGCAAGACAAACTAACCTTGAAATACTAAACTTTCCTGAAAAAAGAAATGAAAACCTAATCAACATTGTCGTCAAGCTAGGAGAGACAATAAAATGCGGCATCAAAAGCAGTGATATAGTCAGTGTGAACCGTGTGCGGCACGCGGCGGAGTCCGGCAGGCCCAAACACATCATTGTGAAGCTTAACTTGCGCGTACTGCGGGAAAATGTGCTGTCTGCGTGCCGCGCGCGACGTGGCCTTACTTCCGTGGACCTGGGCGTATCGGGAGCCGAACATACTGTATATGTTAACGAGCATCTCACTCTGCAGTGAAAAAAACTTTTTTAATACAGTTGCTCAAAAAGTGCTACTTTAAGTAGCTGTTTAGCGTGCGGAAAGTTGGTTTTCGCGCACTAGTGCTTTTCACTTTTCCAATTTTTTTAAATTTATGCTTGTTCCAATGCATGACTCCTTATTGCTGGGTGTTAAATATTAGTTTCCTTTAAACGTCGTAATCAACATAAAAACCTACTGTTAATATCAGAATACGAAAAATATACACATTTCATATTTTATTACTTACCTCTTCATCATTATAACACGTTTATTTTTTAATATTGAATATTGATAAACCGTTCTTAATAAGTTGTCTGAGTGGAACGGAATAGCTGCCGTAACGCCTGTCAAAGAAGAGGCGTTTTTACTTACTGCAAGCATGTTTTAAGTTTCTAAAGGCAACATTCGATATTGTTTTTATAAATATTACTTGTTGTTTTTCTTATTTTTTCGCAACTGTATTAAAAAACGTCGTTCAATACACGTGCGGAAATGTCATTCTTCACTCGTCCCGAGTGTTGCCACTCGCCTGCGGCTCGTGGCATCCCTCGGTACTCGTGAAGAAATGACATACTTTCCGCACTAGCATCGAAATGTACTATTTCGTGCTACACGTGAAGCGGCTCGTCTGGCTGGTTACAAGTACAAGTGGATTACTAATGGAACTATACTTGTGCGCGAATCCGATACAACGCCCATTATCGCTATCCATTCAGAAAAAGACCTCGAAAAGATTCGGAAGAGTGAATTTGCAGGCTCGCAAAGTGGCACCGGTCTTAGTGAATAATCTTGTAATTGCATGCAGAGTTATTTTGGTAATATTCTTTACGCTTATGTTGAAGAGAAATTGCTTTAAATACATTAAGGGCTTACTAATTCAATTATTTAGTAGTAATAATATTGGGTACTATATTAACGGGTATTGTTTTTGTTGTAAAAGCGCCGGCTGTTCTGGTAAATGCCCTAATCCACGGTGGACATTGGGCACATCATCTTACTTAAAAGTTAATATAGTAAATTGCCGACCAGACTATTACTATTACTACACACATATACTAAACTTCTCTCACTATGTCTAATAATAGTAATACCTTAAGTATATACTATCAAAACTGTCGGGGTATCCGCACAAAACTACATACGCTATTCATGAACATATTATCTAATGATTATGATGTGATCGCGCTCACTGAGACCTGGCCCGTACCGGAAATTCACGATAAAGAATTTATTGACGACAGGTACATAGTTTTCCGATGCGACAGAGATCGTAACCTAACGCAAAAAGAGGACGGAGGCGGGGTTCTGCTGGCAGTGTTGCGTCGATTAAAACCGGTTAAAGTTTCAATTTTACCAAATAAACTTACACATCTTATTGAAAATTTAATTATTGGAATCCCTAGTAGTACAAACATACGTCATATTAAGTATAAGTGCGACTTATGTACTTAATTCCTCGCCGAAAACTATTTATGAATCGCACTTTCAGGAGATCTCACAGTATCTAAATTATTCGGATACCGACAGTTATCTCTTATTTGGGGACTACAACATACCCGCCGCTAAATGGACCTCTAAAAATTATCCTACCCCACTTGTACCAGGCTCTTCAGGTGTATGTTCAGTTCTGAGTACTTTCATGTCCGTCTATGAAGCATCTCAGCTAAACCACATAAAAAACCACAATGACCGAATATTGGACTTACTACTATCTAACACCAAGTGCATAGTTTCGGTGGTAGATCTTCCATTATTACCAGTTGACTTACATTACCCACCATTTTGTGCCATGGTCTCCTTAGATATAAAAACTTGCTCTCTATTAAAGCCCAATTCTAGAATAAAATATAACTTCTACAAGGCCGACTACGCCCTCATTAACCGAGATATAAGAGAGTAAAACTGACTGGGATGCTAGCAATTTCTCTAATTATTCGGCTGAAGTTTCAGTAGAACATTTTTATGAAGAAATATATTGTATAATTAAAAAACATATTCCTCAGACTAAACTTAAAAATTCTCACTTTCCGACATGGTTCTCCAATTCCTTGATACATATATATATATATAAATAAATAAAATCTTGGATAAAATGGAAAGTATATGGAAATCAATCAGATTATCAAATATTTTCCCTGTACAGAGAACGTTTCAAAGAAGAATGTGACAAATGTTACGCTAGGTACAAGGAAAATGTTAAAAATAGTTTAAAAAAAATATCAAATACTTCTGGACATACATAAATAACCGTAAAAACAATAATGGTCTCCCCTCGGAAATGATCTATAAAAATCATCGCTCAAATAACCCTGATGATATATGTAACCTATTTTCATCTTTTTTTAACTCTGTTTACGCACCCTCCACGCTTGATACTGGAACCTGGTCTCCGTCTTCCACCAGCAGTGAAGGGTGTACTATAATCTCGGATCTATGCTTCGCCCGTGAGTAAATCGAAGCTCAACTACTGTTAGACCCATCAAAAAGACGGGGTCCAGATGCCCTGCCTGCTATCTTCTTAAAGCGAACCGCCGAGTCCATGACGAAACCGCTCCAAATATTATTACATAAGTGCATGCAGCAGGGTACTTTCCCGGTAATATAGAAAACAGCTAACATTATACCCGTCCATAAAAGTGGAGCAAAACAGAATATAGAAAACCATCGTCCTATCTCCATACTCTGCGCTCTGGCAAAAGTCTGCGAGAAACTGATACATAATGCTCTGAGTCCAATCATAAACCGACATATCATACCTGAACAACATGGCTTTACACGACAAAGGTCAACAGTTACCAATCTAATGATATTTACTGGATACCTCTTTGAACACATGGATAAGGCCACACAGGTAGATGCTGCTTATACAGATTTTCGAAAAGCTTTTGATAGGGTAGACCACAGACTGCTCCTGGACAAAATAGCTTATAATGGTATACGTGGTAACCTCCTCCGATGGTTTTTGTCATATGTCAGCCGAAGAACCCAAAGAGCTGTGATAAATGGTTACCAATCCGATGTTGTAGAGGTCACATCTGGAGTCCCACAGGGATCCATTTTAGGTCCCTTACTGTTTAATATATTCATCAATGATATAAAAACCTGTTTTACTAATACTAATATACTACTATATGCTGATGACCTTAAAATTTTTAGAACAACTCGTAATTATAGTGACTGTCAATTATTTCAAGAGGACCTGGACCGGTTAACTGGTTACTGCAAATTAAATAAATTAGAATTAAGCGTGCCTAAATGTAATGCTATTAGTTTCACAAAAAAAAGAAATAATAATAATCATAGATATATAGTAACGAAACTCTACAACAGGTGGACCGTGTGCGAGATCTCGGAGTAGTTCTGGACTCCAAATTGCATCTTGATGAACATATTGACATGATTATCCTTAAAGGTTAACGGATGTATAGTTTTGTTACTAGGGCTGCTTCAGATTTCACTAGAGCCGACACCTTCCTTTATCTATACAATAGTTTGGTCCGTTCGCAATTCGAATATGCAAGCAGCATATGGAACCCCTATTACAATAAGTACATCAAAGCACTTGATAAAATTCAGCACAAATATTTAAAATATGTCAACTTTAAATTACATAGGAACAGTCGTCTTCCGTATAATGTTCTACTGAATAAATATGGTCTAACAACATTAACAAAAAGACGTCTTCTACTGGATGCTATGCTTCTGCATGGTTTATGTCACAATAAATTCGACTGCATGGAGCTTGTTAACAAATTAGTTATGTAGTCCCCAGAAAAACAAATCGGCGAGAAACGCGTACCTACCGACTATTATGTGAGGCCCTGTGCCGCACCAACGCTGGTCTACGTGTGCCACTGCGCCGACTTTTCGCTTCATACAACAAAAACTTTACCCACTTGGATGTATTTCACCTGCCCACCACTACATATAGAAAAGCCCTTTTAGAAACCATTAAGTAAATATAAACACGAAAAATATGTTATAATTTCTCTTGTTGTCAATAATTCTCTCGTTTTGATAATTCCCCTACACTCAAATTAACGTTTGTATATTCTATAAGCCTGAGATGTACCGATTGTGTATAATACTTAATATCATTATCTTAATAAGTTTCCGCTCTGGCTGGTTATACAATACTTATATTGTGTTATTTTTTTCAGTATACCTTTTTTTTTCAATCAGACATCCCCGGCTCGAATTTTTTGTAGCGTGTGACGTCATGCTCTATGGAGCATAGAATATATGGAGTATAGTATGATTTTGATTGGTCTTATAGTAATCAATTAATCATCATTCAGTAATCAATAATAAACAGAGCTCGAACTTTTCGTGCCGATGACGTAAAATTGACGTCACACTGCATATAGGTGATTTTAATTGGTGTTATAGTAATTATCAACCTTTAATCATCAATCATTTAATCATGCATTTATGATGGTATTTTTCAAATAGGCCGTATTCGAAAAAAGACCATTATAAATGCATGATTTAATGATTGATGATTAAAGAATGACAATTACCATAACACCAATTGGAAAAGGAAAAGTACGACCCCTAGACACAACATTGTTCAATTGGCCCTTCTAAAAATCCTGACCTGAATCCAGTACAAAAGGTGTGGGGCCTAATTAAGCTTAACTGGGAACTGATGAAGAACACTGATGCATGTTCGAATATGACTGCTATCATGATGAGCAGACACAAGAAAGTGGAAGAATACGACGTTTACCGTCTCCGTTATAAAATAAATAAATAAGTAACGGCGCAAATTTTACATGAACTATACAGCGGCATATCAACATTAGTAAATTTGTAGCAAATAGTGTTAACTTTTTAACCGACTTCAAGATTTCAAAAGAGGAGGTTATCAATTCGGTTGTATGTTTTTTTTTAATGTTTGTTACTCCATAACTCCGTCATTTCTTAACCGATTTGGATTTTTTTATTTTATTGTAAGTATATATATCCAAGTTGGTCCCGTTTTTGTCAAAACGCAGTTCTGATGATGGGATCTATGAGAAATTGAGGGAACTCCTCAAATCTTAAAGGCAATCATATAGTGATTTTTGTGTTTTTATCAACAAGTCGAGCATTTTCATCCAAAAATGTGACATTTGATGAAGTGGAACTGCTGATGATGATCAGAACAGAACTCTTCAACGACGAAAAGTTCACGTTTGGCGATTTGTCCTTCTAGTTGTGTTTGTTAAGCAAATTCTATTTTCACGATTAATTTTTGTCATGCTCGATTTCTGATGATGGGATCCATGAGGAATTGAGGGAACTCCTCAAATCTTAAAGGCAAACATATATTGATTTTTGTGTATTTATCAACAAATCGAGCATTATCATACGAAAATGTGACATTTGATGAAGTGGAACTGCTGATGATGATCAGAACAGAACTCTTCAACGACGAAAAGTTCACGTTTGTCGATTTGTCCTTCTAGCTGTGTGTGTTAAGCAAGTTCTATTTTCACGATTGATTTTTGTCATGCTCGAGTTCTGATGATGGGATCCATTAGGAATCGAGGGAACTCCTCAAATGTGAAAGGCACACAAATAGTAATTTTAGTATGTTCATGAACTAATCAAGCATTTTCATTCATAAAAGTGACATTTGATGAAGTGGAATTGCTGATGATGATCAGATAGGAACTCTTCAACGACGCGTAGGTAGTTCAAGTTTGGCGATTTGTTCTCTTCGTTTTGTTTTCCATGATTCCATGAGGAATTGAGGGTACTTAGTCTTAATGTAGTAATAAATTAAAAATTATTTAGTAATCTATTTATTGTTTTTAGAACTGGTGGAATTAAATACTATAGTAAAATGGTCTAACTGCTAAGTGTTGGTTTCTTAATTTGTGGTATCGAGACAGAAGATGAATATATTGTTATCTTTCTTCAATAAGATGTCGTATCTTTCCGAAACGAAATTAAAATGGCACGCAAATTAAGAACATGTTCGTATACCTACCAATTTTGTATCAAAACTATTACAAGAAACCAAACACGCAGATTGTTAACGATATGTTAACAATTATAGTATCAGTTAATAGTAAAAGAGTAAATTAAATGCCAGGCGAACGTATAAAGACTCCTCTTGTTATTTAGTTGCACAAGCCTATACATATGTTATGCATATATCTAAATCAGAATAACAAGGATATCAAAGTAGACACTTGTTACATGGCTGTCAAATATTGGAATAATGATAATTATTATCAATATTATTATATAACTTTGCAGTTATATGATAATAATGATCTTCTTCTTCTTTTTATTTAAGAGTTTCACTCTTGTCGGTGCAGTTCTCTCCAGTCCGTTCTACTTAATGCCAGTTCCTGACTTCTCGATTCGACCCGACTTCTGCCTTTTTCTTGATCTGGCCCAAATAACTAATCCTCGTCCTCTTCCTCTCCTTCCCTCCATTATCGTTGGTATTAGATCGTCGTGTCGTATTAAGTGACCTATCATTTTCCCTCTCCGAGTTTCCATTATTTATTATATTTCTAATGACTCGACAAACATCCTCAAATTTTATAGAATATAATATAACACTGAGTATTTACTCGGGCAGCGTTAAGCGTTAATGGTAGGCAGTTTTGTGCCAGCATTAACAATTTGTCAAAAACATATTGACTGCAGGTCGTGTGTGCGTGATAAGCCCACACTGGCAAGCCCTGAAGATGTTACGCACGGCGCGGCTGCGGCCCTACATCGTGTTCGTGCGGCCGCCGACTATCGAGCGGCTCGCCGCCACGCGCGCCGCTCAACACGCGCGGTCCACCTTCGACAAGGAGAGCTCCAGAGCGTTCACGGTACCTATTCTAGAGACTATTGCTTCGTTACCTATTATTAAGTATAATTCTTGGCGACATTCTTACAAGGGATAATGTCGCCCTGGCCTACGAGGGTTGTTTGATAAGTATGTGTATATGACCAGTATGTGGCTAAATTATATTGAATTTAAGTATGCCATGTTATTTATTGACTATCTACTGCTAATTTAAATGGATAATATATGACTATGTACATTATATAATTTTACGTGACATTGATTTAAAGTAAGACTCTTTATCATTGACGTGAAAATGGTGGAAATTTCATATCATATCGCCACGAACCGCTAAGTATTTGATACGAAACCTGCATCTAAAGCTGAATCCCACTTGAGAATTATTTTGGTGGACTTTTATATTGCAATAAACAATGGTTTCACTTGGGTAATATTTCATATACCCGATATTTTTTACGTTACCGTCACCCCTATCAAAGATTTATAAAAAATTACGTCTTTTTAGAACCGGTAAAAGAAAAACAGTATGACATGGTGTAGTTTTTTCCATTGCAAGAGTTAACTTCATTAATAAACATATTGAAAAAATTAAATTGGATTATTTTGATTAAGTATTTTTTTTTTGGAAATGATTTTTATTATATTTTGGTTGCCGCATTTTTATACAATTGAGCAAAGAATCGAAGAGTAAATTAATCAGCAGCGTGTTTGAATGATAAAACTTGGAAATAATTTAGTTTAAATTCTTAGTATTAGTGACTCTATAATCGATCAGTATACACTGAAATACAAAAATTGTTTATACACCAAAGATGAAATAAGTAAATGCCCGTGGAGGTAGAAAATATGTAGTTTTTGGTAAATAAAGTGTTCGCTGCTAAACTATAATATTATCGCAACAATATTTTAGTATGTTTTGGCGTATATGGAAGAATAATAAATTTCAAATATTATAGAGGAACTAGATGAAAGCCCGGCTTCGCTCGGGTGAAATAAATAAGAAAGAAATAAACAAAACATTTATTCGTGACAGTTATGCAAACTACAAAAAGAAATAGTGTACAAAAATTTATAAAATAAAAACATTACAACAACGGATTATGATGAGATGAAACTTCGAATCGTATAGAAATATAGTCTGTAGTCTGGATTGGGAATAAAAGTATGGAATGGAATTATATGGAATTGGGAGTAAAAGATTACGCAAACGACGTCACGGGCAAAGGCTAGTATCTTTGCAAGTTAATCCTAAGCATTTTTATAAGGGTAGTATTTAAAGGCACATAAAAAATTGGACACCGTAATCAGTACTGATTTGTATAGCTAAAATACTAATCGTTCATTAAAATTCAATTCAGATGTGCATTGTTAAATATTGATGTGCCAGTCAGTATTTTTGGTGCGAAGTCAGAGCTGCTAACGCGAAAAACAAATGAAGTTCGTGCATCTCCCTCTCCGTCGCACTTGCAAATTCGAGCGACACAGAGGGAAACACACGATGTTCGTTCGTTTTCGTTTCGCGATAGCAGCTCTCTATTCTCCGCCAAATTCTATTCAGTGGGGCCCTTTACACTCAATATTATCGCGATTTTTAAAATTGTATGGGGTCTGTTAAACGCTTAATACTATCACAATACAGGTGTGTTAATATTATCGTGGTTTTCAAAATCGTATGGATTTTTCTTCAATATTCATTGCACGTGATACGGATCGTGATATGAGTATATCGCGTGATAATAATAACCATGTAACAGGCCCCTATGGATGTTGCTTCAATATTCAGTGTTTCACGTGATAATAATAACAGTTGGTAATATTTTCTCCAATTAATGGAAGCTATTTAACAACTTGTTCCGTTTTGCTAAAGGTATTTCACCTTCCGATACGCGCACCATCCAAGAATAGGAGCCGTCAGACCAGAGGGCCTACCACGATCTGAAAACGAAGTATTTCCCTCTCCGCGCTCGAATATGCAAGTGCGACAGAGAGGCATATATATTTAGTTTTCGGTTGGTAGCACCTTAGTCCGAGCGTGGCGGACGGTCGAAGAAAGTCAAAGAACATTCCGTGTGTTGTCTGTCACACATATAATTTTGTAGCTTCCCATCGACCTATGAACTTGAAATTAAGTGATAATGTTTATTATGAAGTATATTTTACCAAAAATATTAATATATTGATAAATCACATTTGTTTTTTAGTTGTACGGAACCCTCAGTGTGCGACTCCGACGCACTTGGCTGGTTTTTATTACATTTTGAATTTTATTTCTCTTATAGTAAAATACCCTATTTGTTTTAAAGTTGACGCCTGAGGGCCTACCGCGAACCAAAAACGAACTATCTTCCTCTCTGTCGTTCGAATATACTCGTACATGTGCGAGAGAGGCAGATACTTCGTTTTCGGCTCGCAGCAGCGCCTCTAGCGTCCGAGCGCGGCGAACGGCATGAGCTGAGGGTCCACTCCGAAACTCAAAATCCCAACCCCGCACGGTGCCGTCCCTCTCACTCTCCTGTCATAGACTATATGAGTGAAAGGGACGGCACCACACGAAGCCCGGACTTCGAACTTCGGAGCAGTCCCCCAGTACCACTAAGTTATAAGATAGAGCGAGATAGGGATAGAATTTTGCTAGACGTTTAAAAGCCATAAGTCACCTAGTAGTTTGTCACAAACAAAATAGAGACGCAGCTTTAAGATGGCGGACAGACTCAGCAAACATTCAAGTGGTGTCCTTTACACGATTAATATAATCATAATACTGGGGTGTCAGTACTATCGCAGCTTTCAAATTTGTATGGATTCTGCGAATACATGTAACAGGCCCCATACATTCGCTTTGAAGGCGGTTGTTGTGACAATCAGTCTAGCTAGCACGATAGATTACACCGTTACGTTTCATGTGACGTTTTAATACATTTCGCCCATATAACGTGACGGCATAAGTTATCGTGCTAGCTAGGCTGATAGGTGTATAGAACGCTTGAAAACTACAAAAACAAAACGCTGCAGACGCGGCTAGCCGAATCCACACAATGGGCGATGATCACCCAGAACGCAGCCCAGCAACCTGGCCAACATACCGGACGCAAAAATAGTTCACGATTTTCGAACGTAGCCGACACTGTCAACCAACAAATTTAAAATAGCAATATAGTCTGTGGGCAATATGGCCGACGTTTTGTCATCAAATTAACACTTTTAAATGCAAAATACGCGACAATCCGAATTTTGCGGATACATATGTTCAACTCAAAAATCGTTATTTTTATACGTTCTTCAATTTGAGACTGGTCTCGTTCGGGTCTACCGTACCCCTGCACGAAATTATTAATATAGATATAATGTGTCCAGAACCTCTTACTAATGGTAAAATCACCTATAATGATGGAACAAAGTATTTAGTTAAATCAGACGATATCATCTGTCCGTGCGGTAAAAGTATGACTTATTTTTTTAAATAACAACTGTATTACCAATTCAGTGGCCTTAGTCACTGGCGTTATTCTTAAAGACAATAATCATGCCCAACTTTAAAAAAAGTCAGCTAAGTGAACAATAATGGCAAGCCTTAACTAGACTAATAAAGTTCGTATTTGAGTATTTTCATGGGTTTTACAAACGAGCCCTAATTTTTTTCGCCATTGCTATTAATGAATACTAGACTCGTTATATCCAGCTAAAATAAAATTATGTTTTATATGGATATGTTATTATTTTCGACGTTACTTGGGATACTTATCAAATAGTCCTCGTACATGGACGGTTTTCTCGTTACATCATTATCATTACTACTTTAAGTGCTGAAATGTTTTTTTTTTAATTGGCAATCGTCCTACGTCATTGAAATTAACGAGAGAAAGGGAGACGTAAATTAAGGAGGAAACGCGGAGATATTATTGTTAGATAAAGATAAATAGAACTATACAAGGAGGGTCCTGTAACAGGAGCAAATATTTAAAACGACGCTTCTTTGGAGCGTTTAGAGTCCCAATACTTATTTTTATTCGCAGTAATTTTGATCTAAAATGGCCTTCAAGTAATGTAACCTGATACCACAAGATTATAGCGCGCCAGTCAATGCAGTTTTTAAGGTCGTAGCAAGTTATGGAGTCATAAAAGCTTTTATTTATTTTTTTGTTTTACCTGACTTTATCTTTTATTTTCTGAAATAAAAATAAGTCACAAGGGGCGAGGTTGGGGCTGTATTTTTACAAACAATGGGCGGCATTGGGCGGATGCGTTATCGTCGACTTTGCTGCGAGGACGCTTTTCGCGAACCTTTTCTAACGCTTTGGGTAAGCAAGTATTTACGTACCTACTCGTATTTGCAGTTACTGTTCCTTTACCGAATTTTACCGAAAAATTAAGCAACCATTTCATGCCGGTGCTCCGACTTTTTTAACTTTCGTCGTCGGTAAATCTTCAAAAGGAAAGACCCATTCTCCCGACTGGCTTTTTCTTTCTGTTTCAAAGCAGTACACTCAGGTTTCGTCACCTCTCACGATATTATAGACGGCTAATGACTGTCCTCCATCAATTTTTTAATAATTGTACGGCACTACTATACAAGCAGTCATTTCTGATCTTCTTTTAAATCATGCGGTATATATACATTGAGTACAAAGCTTACGGACCCTCAGATGCACGTGTCAAATTGTTTGTACTTGGCTCATTCCAATGCCCAATATGCCCAATGCAATAAAGCACGAATTTGCTGACAAGTAATTTTTTGTCACTTTCAATTAGCTGTCGTACAGTATCAATATTAGTTTTCGTAACCGCAGTCGCCGGCCGACCTATGATGATCTCGTCCACGGTTAAATTCACCAAACGAGATGGTGCTTCGTCACTGATGCCTCTAGCAACTTTCTTGTTGACTAAGGCCACATCGAAAATCGTAATAAATCATTGAGTGAACATTTTCAGAACATAAATTCATTGCTACACCAACACAATTTTCTCAAGGACGTTACAATGAAAAAATAAATGAGACTCCTAAAATTAAAAAGTATAACGTTCGCAACGAGCTCTATTTTCAATACTTTCAGTATTTCTCACGTATTACAAGTAAATTATTGTTGCGACGGGGTGTTATAACTTATAACAACTATTATTTTCTACAATAGAAGAACCAAAAAAAAATTGCATTTGCATTCAGTTTTTCAGCCACCATTTCGTATTTGTTTATATTTTGTTAAATCAAATTTCTGTAATCAGATACATTACAACACTCAATTTTTTGAATGTTTTTTATTGTTTCATGTTGCTACTAACGCGTTTTGTACACTTCTATTTTTCTATTTTTAGAACCAAAAAATAAAACACCGGAAAAAATATTCGTATTAAATACTCAAATAATGCCCTGACCGGGATTCGAACCAGGGACTTCGGGCTCGCAGGGTCACTACCAACTAAGCCAAAGTAGTCGTCGTAATCCTATACTTTTAAATAGTTAAAAATTTCACACCTAAATAATATATGTATTATCTAATTTATTTTTGTCGTATTTATTATGTATCACATATATTTTTAACAAGAATAATATAATCAAAATCATCCATTTCAGGGTTATTCATTGACAACTTTAACAAGCATTTTCATTACACTCATTAGTCATTATTATAAAAGATATTATATGTATTATAATTATAATATCAATTTTATTATTTTTATATTGTTTTTTTTTTACGGAATATTGATATTGATTAATATCGATATCAATAACGTAGAAGAGCACAAGGACCTAATATTTTGCTACAAAGGAGACACACCAGGACAGTATGGCGTGGGTTTCATAATAAAAAAGAAATACAAAGACAATATAGTTGACTTTACTGTAGTAGAGTGTCTGAGAGAGTAGCCGTACTACAACTAAAATTTGGTAGCTCTACCCTATGCATCATACAGGCTTATGCACCTACCCCCAGCGCTACAGATGAACAAATCAATCAATTCTACGAAACACTGAACAAAGCATTGTATACGACCTCTGAAAATAAGAACTTGTTAATTATTGGACACTTCAACGCACAAATAGGGCATCCAAAACTTTGGATACAGCAAGAGAAACCAGAAAGGTGAAATATTAATACAATACGCATGCGAACATGGACTCGCCATAATGAACACATATTTCAAGAAGAAACCTTGTCGAAAATGGACGTGGATTTCACCAGACCATAAAACTTAGAACGAGATCGACTTTATTTTGGCAAACAAACCCAAACAAATATCAAATATAGAAGTCCTAAATAGAGTAGATTTCCAGACTGACCACAGAATCGTTAGAGCGACATATCATATAGACAACGCCAAAAAATCGAGTAAAGGTTTCCAATCAGCACCGAAACCACTAACAACAGATAGAGACATAGAGCTATTTAGAACTCATCTGGAAAACGCTGTTAATAATATTAAAATAATACAACACTTACAAGAACCTCAAAAATACTACGATGAATTGGAAAATATTATTAAATCAAGTCTTTCAACTAGAAAACCACAAAAAGATAAAAATAATTTTTTTAACCTTTATTTGACAAAAAATGCTATTGCCCCATATTCCATCCTCGATGGCACTAAATAGTCCAAACAATTTCAGTCAGAAAAATAAAACAAAAAGATGTCAAATAGTTTGTATATCCTGATATTTATTGTCAAATAAAGGGTTAAAAAGTATTTTAAAATATAACACAAAATACCTCATAAAAAGACGGACGGACCTCATGGTGACCAAAAACAAATCTAAACAACTTAGACAAGAACTAAGTCTTCTATTTAAAGAAACAAATAAAGCTATTAGAAGAGACTATCAATCCCACATAAAAAGCATCATAGAAAAGACCTACTAAGTCACAGGAGTACAAAAAGAGCGTCTAAAGAACTAAATACAAACAAATGTTAGATTCAAAGCCTTGAAAACAACAACAAAAAGGAAATAACGAACAGAAAAGACGTTTTGGAAATCGCTACTACCTTTTATAAAAATCTTTACACGAAGCAACAAACCATACAAAAAAATGAAGGCACTAACAGTGATCACACGACTATACCTGACATTAGTCCTACATATACATATATCTGAGGTAACCATTCACATCAAGAATTTAAAGCGTGAGAAGAGCCCCGGCCTAGATGGAATACACAACGATGCTCTAAAAATAGCAGCCGGTTTACTAGTCGTGCCATTGACTTACCTCTTTAACCCTTTGAACGCCATCATAGTTGAATGAAGTGATCACTCAGACGCCAAGGTATCAAAAATTGATGTAACGTACAAACCAATAAAAACAATTCATAATGGTTTTTTTTCATGATCAAAGTACACCTTCACTCAGACTTTTTTGTGGTTGTTGTCGTGGTGGGCACGACGACACACGACCACTTTATAGGCTCTTGGCGTTCAAAGGGTTAACATGGTGCTTAGAACGGGCTACGTGCCTAGCCAATGGAAAAGTTCCGACATAATCCTGCTCTACAAAAAAGGTAATCCCAAGGATATCTCCAACTATCGTCCTATCAGCCTGCTCTCTAGTATCTACAAACTATTCACCTCAATACTGCTTAATCGAATGAGCCCGACAATAGATCACTTTCAACCGGTAGAACAGGCCGGCTTCCGCGGGAGTTTATCTACAATGGACCATCTCCAAACCATCGAACAAGTAATTGAAAAATATAAAGAGTTCAATAGGCCCTTATTTCTAGCATTCATTGATTGCGTTCGACAGCATATCACACGAGTCTATATGGGACGCATTATACCACTGCCATGTCAGCAACATATATTTAAGAGTACTGAAAAATATATATGAAAACACTACTAGCAGAGTCAGACTAGAGACAAGAGGCGAAAAAATCCCGATCGGAAGAGGAGTACGACAAGAAGACCCGGTTTCGCCAAAGTTGTTTATAGCGGTACTTAACCAAGTCATAAGAAAAACAAAGTGGAACAATGGAGGCATCCGAGTGGCAGGCCGCCTTCTAACCCATCTCATGTTTGCCGACGACGTTGTCGTTTTCGCCGAAAACAGTACAGCACTACAAAAAATGGTTAACTCACTATGCGAAGAAAGTCTCAAAGTGGGGCTGTCAATAAATGAAAGTAAAACCAAAATCATGACAAATAAAAGACAAGCCCCAATTAAATTAAATGGTAAGAGCTTAGAGTATGTGCAACAATTATATATATCTAGGAAAACAAGTGTCCTTTAACGAAAACAGCAACGAAGAAGAGGTGGATCGAAGAGTAACAAAGAGCTGGAATTCCTTCTGGTCCCAAAAAGAAATCCTTAAAGGTACCTACCCACTACCCCTGAAGAAAATCGTACTTGACACCTGTATTCTACCAACTCTTACCTACGCGTGTCAGACATGGGTGTTCTCAGAAAAGGTAAAAGCCAAAATAGTGTCATGTCAAAGAGCAATGGAACGAAGTATACTAAAAATAAGAAAAATACTCAAAGTTAGGAGTGAACACATAAGAACTAAGACCAAAATAACAGATGCGCTCAATTTTGCTCTGCGACAAAAATGGAACTGGGCAGGACATGTCGCCCGCTACGGAGATAGGAGATGGACCATAGAGTCCACTATATGGAATGGACCTTTAGGAAAGCGAAGAGTCGGAAGACCACGCAAACGTTGGCAAGATGATATAGTGTCAACAGCAGGAAGACACTGGCCAAACAAGGCCCTAAATAGAGAAGATTGGACCAGACTGGGGGAAGGCATTTACCCAAAAAAAGGGCATCTTTTTAGAAATTAATAATTAGATAACAATTAAGCAACTAACCTAGCGTAGAATAAATATAACACTAACACTGAAATGTAAACACTTAAGGAAAAATATTTTAATAAAAGGCTATAATAATAATAATAGGCGCAGATAGTCCGGAGGTTCCTCTCTCTGTCGCCCTAACCACCGGTAGCTTAGGCCCCGCCTCGCTGCCGGCGGCACTCTACCTATAGGTTAGGTTTTTTATAATGCTTTTATATTTTGTAAGTGTATTATTATATTTTACTTTTATAAATGTTTTGTAAAAAACCTAACTTAAGTTATAAGAAAAATATAGAGAATAATAATAATAAGAGAAAAATGAATAAAGAGATAATAATAATAATAATAGACATGACCATTTGCCAAAGAGACCGGCGAAACAGAGGGACCCTCTCGACCGCCTGGATTGACAATAAGAAGGCCTATGATTCGGTGCCTCACTCATGGATGAGGAGGATCTTAGAACTGTATAAAGTTCTTCAATTCTTTATCTAAATTTTCTAGAGCCAAATCTTAGGAAAAATTAATACTTATTTTGATATGATTTATTCAAACATGGGCCAAAAAATCTCTATTTTCGATATTAGTATGTTATTTATGTACTTGTATATATAAAATCTACATATGTATAACTGTTCCTTATTAACATCTCTAACAACTCAAGAGAATTTTTTATTTTTAATAAATTTTCAAAAAAGGTACGTCCATAAAACTATCTTATTGGCCTAAAATTTCGCTTTGCTAATAGATGCAATGGTTTGCTAATAATTGCTAATGGCACTTATTATTAGCAGTTTGAATCATAGATAAATTAATAATAAATGATCTTTGGTTTTAATATATTTTAGTTGTTACCCTTTTTTATTTAATATGCACTAATTAATTATTATTATTTGGATTTTAACCTTGTCCTGCCATGTCTAAAATATTATCTAGTCACATGCTTACCTGTAAAGGCAGGTATTCATGCGGGGCGAATTTCCCGGAATCCGGCGATGATCCGGCGCATTCGACAATGCTAGAGCATCTCCATTATCCTAACACATTCCAAAATATATCTTACACTTGTCTCTTAAGGTCGGAGTTAGTTTAGTATAATTTGGGGTGATTAAACTGTTGTTGAGGTAAGGAGTGTCATAGTTGCCTCGATAAGATTGATCGAGTGGGGTAAAGAGAACAGATTATCTGGGTACGGGGTAAAAAATCAGTGACTTGTCAAATTCGTCGCATTCTGAACTACGGATTGACCGTCGGTCTCGGTTCTTATAAATGGATTTTATGGGATAGAGAATTTGGAATTTATCAGGCTTAGTATTTTTGTTCGTGTAGTCGAGTAGGTAGGTGATTTATTTTAGATATTAGTCGTAAAATAAAAGATAAAGACATATTCATGAAGCATATTTAGATACTTTTTATAATATGTATATAAGTATTTGGTACCATCGGAAAATCAGCGTTGGCCATCACGCCAACACCATGCTGAGATGGAACTGTTTAATGGCACATACATTTTTTTTTCTTTTTTATGTTTGATTTCTGTCCATGTTTTGTTGTTTATTGCCACGAATAAATATTTGTTCTATTCTATTTCTATACCAATCTGTACCAATATTAGGGGTAGTGTGTAGTGTTTGTGAGATCCCGATTTAAATTCATTTTTTTTATCATAATTGTTTTAGAAATTAACATTTCGTATTAGGTAATAACTGGTCAAATTACTGAATTAACGGGCTCCACGCCCTCTTTTCATCGATTTTTGACGAGATTCGAGTTGATATTCCTCTGTTTTTTTTGGTCTAAAATTGCCAAAATTTCATCCCATATATCTCGAAGACAGTGAGTTTTGAAGTAAATATGGGATACTATTTCGGTAAACCTAGTTGTTGTTAATACAATAAACTATAAAAAAATACGAGAAAACGGACATTTACAGATCGAAGGTCGTTGGGAGCTAGAGCCCCTTATATCGTAAACCATTGAAACTACAACAATTATTTGCACTTGTCTACCTCTAAGATATATCATGAAGGCAGTGTCAAGAGTCTCAATAATCAACCTTGCATTCAGTATGGGGATATGATGTGACTTCATCAGAGGAAGCATGTACCCCTGGCAAGAAGTTGCGTGACTCATCATTGGGGGCACCCGGACAGTAAAAGGGACTATTTTAAGCACGTTGTTTACAAAGAATTACGATTGTTTTCTCTAAATCCTATAAATCAGACAATAGATTTATGCTCTCGCATTGCCGTCAATGTTTGGAGACGGCATTTTTACCTGCATTGTTTTGTATTGTTTGTTTATTTATAGTTTACAGCTTAACTGCTATTTTATAACAGCCTGTTGGATAAAATAACCGAAGCTACCTTCTTTCAAATATTGCATAATTTTATAATAATCCCTCGTGAACAACGTGGTGAAGATCGAGAGTGTGTCGGCTAGGGTGGCGTACCTTATACTCAGAGTATCCGAGAGGTACTCGTTGACGGTCATACAGGTGTACGCGCCGACCTCGGCAAACTCCGACGACGAGGTGGAGGCTATGTATGAGGATATATCAAAGGTCATGCATAGTTCCAAAACCTACTTCACCGTTGTTATGGGGGATTTCAACGCAAAACTGGGCAAGAGAGACGGCGAAGAGCCGAGAGTGGGGCAATTTGGAGTTGGAAGTCGGAACCACCGGGGCCAACTACTGGCTGGTTTCTTGGAGAAGAAGGGACTCTACATGATGAACTCCTTCTTCAAGGAACGCGAGTACAGGAAGTGGACCTGGATGAGTCCCGACGGTGTAACAAAAAACGAGATTGACTTCATCATGTCGACGAAGAGGCATATATTCAATGATGTCTCTGAGATCAATACGGTTAAAACCGGAAGTGATCATCGTTTGGTAAGAGGCACATTGAATATATGCGTCAAGCAAGAGCGCTCTCGACTGATGAAGTCCACGCTCCGTTCAGCAGCAGTCCAAATCCAAAACCCCGAGAGCTTTCAGCTGGAACTCCAAAACCGTTTCGATTGTCTAGGCGGCGATGTGGACGAATTCAACGACGGGTTTGTGGAAGCTGTCCATAGCATTGGGTCTAAGTTCTTTAAGGCCCAACGAACTCAAAGACCCAAAAGGCTCTATATCTCCACTCAGAGGCTCATCGAGGAAAGGAATGAGATGATTCTGCAGTCTTCAGCCGATGCGAAATTATACAGGCAGCTCAATAAACAGATCTCTAAGTCCCTTACCCGCGATCTGCGCCAATTCAATACAAATCGGATTGAAGAGGCCATCGAGCAGAATAAGGGCTCTAAAGTTTTCTCAAGAGATCTGTCTATTGGGCAGAGCCAGCTCGCCAGATTAAAAACTGAGGATGGTAGAGTCGTTTCGTCCAAACCTGAGCTTCTGAGTGAGATAGAGTGCTTTTATGGACAGCTATACACGTCAACTAGCAGACCAGAAGTTGGTCTGGCGGAAGACCCTAGAGCTAGATTAACCCGGCACTATACCGAAGATATCCCGGACATCAGCCTGTACGAGATTAGAATGGCTCTTAAGCAGCTGAAGAACAACAGGGCATCCGGTGAAGACGGAATTACAGCTGAACTCCTGAAGGCGGGTGGAAAACCGGTCCTTAGGGCCCTTCAGAAGTTGTTCGACTCCGTCTTACTGGAAGGGAAAACTCCAAAGGCATGGAACAGAGGTGTGGTGGTGCTGTTCTTCAAAAAGGGTGACAACTCCTTACTGAAGAACTACCGACCCATCTCACTTCTGAGCCATGTCTATAAGCTGTTTTCAAGAGTCATTACGAACCGTCACGCACGCAGGCTAGATGACTTCCAGCCTCCCGAACAAGCCGGTTTCCGAAGAGGCTTTAGCACCGTAGACCACATCCATACGCTCCGTCAGGTTATACAGAAGACTGAGGAGTATAACCTGCCCCTCTGTTTAGCGTTCGTGGACTACGAGAAAGCCTTCGATTCGATTGAAACGTGGGCTGTACTACAATCTCTCCAACGGTGCCAAGTGGACTACCGGTATATCGAAGTGCTGAAAAGTTTGTACAAGAACGCCACTATGTCAGTCCGAGTCCAGGACCAGAACTCAAAGCCTATTCCGTTGCAGCGGGGAGTCAGGCAAGGAGATGTTATTTCTCCTAAACTGTTCTCCGCTGCACTGGAGGATGTTTTCAAGACTCTGGACTGGAGAAGGCTAGGCATCAACATAAACGGCGACTACCTCACTCACCTTATGTTTGCTGACGATATAGTAGTCTTGGCTGAGACCATGGAGGATTTAAGTACAATGCTCAATGACCTCAGTAAAGCCTCCGAGCGAGTTGGTCTAAGGATGAACATGGACAAGACGAAGATCATGTCAAATGTCCATGTCGCACCAACTCCCTTAACAATCGGACACCTTACGCTCGAAGTTGTAGACGATTACATATACCTAGGACAGACTGTCCAGTTAGGTAGGTCCAACTTCGAGAAAGAGGTTAATCGTCGAATCCGACTCGGCTGGGCAGCGTTCGGGAAGCTACGGCACATTTTTTCGTCCAATATTCCGCAGTGTCTCAAGACAAAAGTCTTTGACCAGTGTGTGTTGCCAGTGATGACATACGGCACTGAAACGTGGTCGCTTACTATGGGCCTCATAAGAAGGCTCAAAGCCACCCAAAGGGCAATGGAGAGAGCTATGTTGGGAGTTTCTCTGCGTGATTGCATCAGGAATGAGGCCATCCGCAGCAGAACCAAAGTGATCGATATATATCCGTTGGGGCGGAAAGGTTCTCGAGTGGCGACCACGTACCGGAAGGCGTAGCGTGGGCAGGCCCCCCACACGGTGGACTGATGACCTGGTGAAGGTCGCGGGTGTCCGCTGGATGCGGGTGGCGCAGGACCGGTCATTGTGGAAGTCTTTGGGGGAGGCCTATGTCCAGCAGTGGACGTCTTTCGGCTGACATGATGATGATGAAATATTGTTTTATATTTTACTTTTTATTATTGTAAAAACCTAATCTAAGACAAAAGATGAATACAGATAATAATAATATGGATATTTTAATAATCACTCATGGAATTATGTCGCTATGGTTTCGCTATTTTAATAACGGTTTAATAGCCTGACACGTTATTGAAGAGCAGCTTATGCGCCCTTAAGCTAAACTGCTTAAGGGCTGCTGTGCTGATTCGTAGTTTAAAGTCACTTACAGGGAGCGAAACTTTGGTGCCGATGACAGACTTATGACGTCAAGCTACATACGGAGTGTTTCTATCTGGATTTTTGAAGGAATCGATTTTGATGATGAAATGTAACTTACAACAATATTTGTTCTAGTTGCGGTTACAGGCATTATGCACAATTTTTATAAACGGCGGGAGATGCGTGATTTAGTTTGTTCAGAATGTTCAATATATGTACCTATGTAGGTATGTATTTAAATAAGAAGATTTGATGTTGTGTTTGAATTCTAAGCGTTCTGCTTATTTTTCGACAACCCACGAAATTTAATTAGCTGTTTTTTATTTATCCGAAATAATATATTTTTTACAATTACTTACTTGGTAAAATATATTAATATGTACATTATTATCAATATAAATAGTCATGAAACAAAAACTAAATTACCATTATTGCATTATTAATAATAATTGGAGTTTCGCAATGTTGTTTATATAAAATCAGCCTATATGTGAATTTGCGTCATAATGATGTCACCGGCACCAAAGTTTCGCTCCCTGGTCACTTACATTGTTTAATACAACGGGGTCATGCTATCATGGCTATCATTGCAGGAGGAAGAGTTTGCGGACATAATTCGGTCTTCCAACCGCATCAACTTCCTGTACGGCTACATGTTCGACGAGGAGATCGTGAACGAGGAGTTGGCAGGCGCGCTCGCGCAGCTGCTGAAGGCCGCCTGGCGCGTTCAGTCCGAGCCGCTCTGGGTGCCCGCCTCCTGGCTCCAGTAGAATACGACTCCTCCCAGTGCCTCCACTGTCAGAATATTGCTTCAGGACTTGTAACCGAGTGGGATGTCCCCTCAATTTTTTATTTTGCGTAGCATACATTACCTTTATCGGTAATAGTTAATGTTGAATCTGATTCAATTGACACATTTTGGTTTATTTTGTTTAAAGAATGTCGGAATTCTAATATCGGTGAGTGTATTTTGGTGACACCAGGACATTAATAATTTGGTGTGACGAATATTTGATTTATATCCACAGGTTTTATACATATGTTCCATATTCAAGGCCGGCCCTATTCCTTGTTGTAAAGTTGTAAAATTGGTTCTAAATGAGAAGCAGTGGACCGCGCTTTCATGAAGACAATTTCTTTAATGCAAAATGATTTAAGAAACCAGCGTCTTTACTCTATATACGAGTAACTATTACCTATCGGTACAGTGCAAGCGGGATTGCAATCATTTCGACTTATTGACACGTAATGAAGGTAATACGAACCTCGAAATAGAAATACTCGTACAGGATATTCAGTGGCGTTCCTGATATTACATTCTTGAAATTAGTGTAGGTACTTCAATGTCGTTGATTCCGTGGAAGATGGGGCGTGCATTGGTGTAGGGCGCCACTTGCGCTGACACGCTGGCGGCGTCCTACCTCCCATCGACCAGCAGGCATGGCAGCACAGCACAGCCGCCGACTCTCGGGAGCGTCAAAAAATAGCCAAATACTGTCTCTGCGCTCAATATGAATTCGTAGCGTTTGCCGTCGAGACACTTGGTTCCTGGGGCAGGGGCGCACAGATGCCTGGCAAAACAAGGTGCTTGGTAAACGGCTGAGGGAGGCAATGGCCGAGACTCGCGCGGGCAGTTTTCTCGCGCAGAGAATTGCAATCGCAATCCAACGCGAAATGCTGCCTGCGTGATGGGCGCCCTACCAATGGCACCAAATTTTTATAGATAATTTTAGCTTTAGTTATTTGAATTGTAGTTAGTTTTAGTTTTATATTTTAAGTTGTAAATATTAAACATGTTTTTTTATTTTGTATTATTAATAAATATATTGAAATAATAACCAGAGACCGAATTTAGTGGCATTTTAAATTAAAACTGTCATTAATTATAGGTAGGTATTGTACGTGCATGTTAAGAATGTTAAGAATTTATTCTTAACATTCCTACTGGTTTGCTTGTGTAGATAAGTGATCGGTAATAACTAATAAGCATTGGTCAGATTTTCTTGCACAGGTGTATTTTACCTACACTAGCAATCCAGTAGGAATGTTAACAATTTTCTTAGTTATACGTTTTCTAATTTGAGTTTCTTATTTCATGGCATTTTGAACACTGAGTTTGTCGATAGTAAAAAAAAAATACAAATTATTTGCATGACAAATCATATCATATGTCAGTAAATCTAGTAATTAATTGCCAGTTAATTACGTAATTAGGTAAATGTGACGCAATAAGTTTATTTTAAACTCGTGTTTATTGATAGCATACAATACATTAAAAATCAGTAAATGAGATGTGACTAAGAAGACTCACAGTGTCACCAATATTCCAGACTGCTTATTACTCGTACCTACAGCAATATGTTAGTTGTATTTGATATTATTGCAATCATTTCGTATTTAATAATTTTATTATCAAAAGAAGATTTGCCTGTATCTTTATGAATTTATCTGCCTGCTTCGAAATATTATTGTAATATTAAAAAATATTTAACGGAAGAAGGATTTTGTTAAGTTATCTCTGTGGTCAAAAATTTGTGGATGTGGGTACCTATTAACTGTTAAGGATTAATGTTTGCTTTTCATTATATGTCTTATAGAGAATCGTTTGTATTAGTGACTCGTCAGTTGATTCAGTGTGCATGCGAGTTTGTAATTATATCTTTTTATCCTAAGATACATTTCGATTTATAAACCTAAAATACTTATTTATCAGTAGGTACCTACTTACAACAAATGTGTGTTATTGCCGGCTATACTTTAAATTGAATAACACGTCATAGACTAGGTAGGACCACAAGAACACTGACAGAAATCATGATCACATTGCATAAAACAATTTGATATACTTTTGTCCAACCGTAAGTAATCTAAGATCTGTAAAATGTCAAAGAATTTTAAGTAATTATACGTTATCATAGTATAAAATAATAACTCTTTTAATGAACTTATAGATTTAGGTGTCGACATCTAAATGTAACAACTTTATTCTTTACTACACCAAAGTTGTCATGTTACCATTGTGACCTGAATAGTTATAGGTTTAATGTGTATCGTGTGGATCCTCAATTTACATACTTGATCAAAGCCGAAACATCAATGAATGACAATACCAAATTAAGTCAATAGAACGTAATCTTAACCGTTTCTTACTTGCTTGCGATGTAATAGATAAGCTAATGTAGATCATTGACAACATAACTAAATGAATGTGTTAAAAAACTTTCTGTGATCTTGATCAGCTTAAAAAGTCGCGAGCCTCTTACCTACCCATCTGATGCTTCACGTACCCTACTTTGAGAAAACCTGCTGTTGTTTGATTATCTGTGTATAGTTTTGCTACAATATAATATTCCTTATGATTTAAAACGTAGTTTTTATAAGTTCTATTTTTCTGATGCATACGTGCAGGTGTACGTAGTGCATGGTGCTCCTTGCTAGCATAGCTTTATTATTGTTATTCATTGTTTCACCTGAATACGAAATAGTGTGATTTTATGACGGCCTGTTTAGCCTAGTTGGTAGTGACCCTGCCTCCGAAGCTAGAGGTCCCGGGTTCGAATCCCGGCCAGGGCATTTATTTGTGCATTTATCACGGATATTTGTTCTTGGGTCTTGGATGTTTTCTATGTATTTAAGTATGTATTTATCTATACAAGTATGTATATCCTCGTCTAGTACCCATAGTACAAGCTTTGCTTAGTTTGGGACTAGGTCGATTTGAGTAAGATTGTCCCCGAATATTTATTTATTTATAAAGGTAAATTAACGTGACAAATGTCACATCTTGAAAACCAATACTGCCAGCTACGTTGAATAAAAAGATCGCACTAAAAATGTTATAGTTGCATTTTTTATAAATATTGTACTTATCTAACCGACACATTTGGCAATTTTTTGCTTAAAAACACTATGACTGCAGTTTATCGTGACAGTTAAGCTACTTATACCAATCATTCATTAGATCTCCCGTTGCTTGGAAATTATGTATATTAAGCCTGGCGCCACCGGTGGAAAAGCAATTTTGTTACTAGATTAAGCATGCAGTGAACACTACGTTAAACAATTACATTAAACCAGAAAGTTGACGACCAGTTTGGCTTAGTTGGTAGTGACCCTGAGGTCCCAAAGCCGGAGGTCCCGGGTTCGAATCCCGGTCAGGGCATTGTTTATGCATTTATCACGAATATTGTTCCTGGGTTTTGGGATGTTTTCTATGTATTTATCTATATGAGTATACGTATGTCGTCGTCCCAATACCCATAGTACAACCTCTCCATGCATGCTATGACTCTCATATACCCTATGCTTGTTCCAGCCAATTGCCGTGGAAGGCGTCTCAGTCATCCCGCCATTTCCGTCTAGGCATGCCCCGTCTGTACTTCCATAAATAATAAAGTGCCTTTAAAATAGCTGTCATTTAACTGTAAATAAACGATGAACTGGAGTCGTAGTGTTCTAAAAATCTTCAAACAGGTATTTACTTGGCGTAAGTTGTGTTAACTTTTATTATAGCGCCTAGTATCTGTATGAATTTTTTCGCCGAGCTAGGTCTTTCCGGAAAACTTTTTATTGCTCAGGACTGAAGTGCCACTTAAGTAATTCGTGATTACTATCTCGATGTACTAAACTATGTGTTTTGTTATGGTGCGGCAGCAATGTGACTTAAATGAGACCACTACTATGGCTATAATGAGTATAAGAATTTTATGATCGGTGCTTTGCTCTGTTACAATCAGCATCTGGTATATTAAAGTGATCGAATATCCCTATACAACTGGGCAGCTAGCACAGTCAAATAAAACATGACGGTATAACCTAGCTAGGCTACAACCGTATATTTCGTACCGCGGCTTTTAGTTACACAGCAAAGGCCGACGTATTTGACCGAGTGAAACGAATGTCTCCGTTTCAGCTTCGGCAAAAATGCTTTCGTATGTCCTGATTTCCAGCTGTTTAAAATCGGTCGCATTTCTCAATCGATTTTCGTGAAATTTGGTGAGCAGTTTTGATGATTAGATTATTTAGAAAAAAAATCGTCTAGTCACTTTGTAGAAAATTTTCAATTTAAAAAAAACGTGATTTTACATCTCACAGAACCACTAGTTAGTAGTTTATTTGGCAAAATTACTTTATAGGGTAATTCAGGCCAAATAAAAAAAAATAGTCATTACAATTAAAATCTGTATTTGTAATAAAACTTCCATCATTCAACTTTGAGGCATTAAACTCTAGTTAGATCAACCTTCAAATAATAGTTTTTTAGGGTTCCATAGCCAAAATGGCAAAAACGGAACCCTTATTGTTTCTAATATTGTCTTCGGTTTCCGCGATTGTTACAATAAAAACGGATTTAAGAGTCCCCAGTACGCTTGGCTGAACTCGATTCTCCATACAAACGTAGTTTCGTTCTCATTTTAAAACACCCTGCTGAAATAACATGAAACTTTGTATACACAATGCCGCCACATCTAGGTCGGAAATTAGTTTTTGTTGCTAGAAATTGTAATAGAAAAAAATACAGCTAAGTAGTTTTTGAGTTTTTTACGTCTTGTATGAAAACCTTAATAATTGCTGTATTTTTTCTCCATTATAATTTCAAGCAACAGAAACTAATTTTCGACCTAGATATGCCGGATCCCATTGTGTATACAAAGTTTAGTTTAGTTTAGTTTTAAAATGAGAGCGTAAGTACGTTTGTATGGAGAACCGAGCTTACTGCGGACTCGCTTGTAAAATATGGTAATTATATCTCGGTTGTAATAAATAAATATATGTATATATTATCCGAGGCGGAATAGGTATTGGTGTAATTTATTAGCTGTTATACCTAGTGACTTCTCATTCATTACTTTCTATGTATGATAAATATACCCTACTACTACCCTACCCTACCCTACTACTATGTATGGACCCGGGTATGTCCTAAAACTACGTCCAAGAAAGACCACCGAGGATGGGCAGCAGCATCCCTGGAGTGCGGTGGATAATCTGCGATCGCCAACCCGCATGCCAAGCGTGGCGATTATGGCATTTACCCCCCCATGAAATTAGGGGAGGCCTATGTCCAGCAGTGGACGTCCTTTGGCTGATATGGTGGTGGTGGTGGTGGTATGATAACTTATCGATAAAACTAGTAAATTCGAAATAAGTCTAAATAATATAGTCTACCTACTTATAACATATAAACGCTGGTAATTGCGATTGACATTAATTACTACTCGTCATCTACTTGAGATATTTCTGTGTTTTCATACGGAAATATTTCAAGTTGAAAGTGTCGTGTTGAAACTTCTAATTGGAAAGTGGTATGATATCATCATCATGTCAGCCGAATGACGTCCACTGCTGGACATAGGCCTCCCCAAAAGACTTCCACAATGACCGGTCCTGCGCCACCCGTATCCAGCGGACACCCGCCAGTCCACCGTGTTGGGGGCCTGCCCACGCTACGAACGCCCCCTTGGTATGATATGATTCCATGAAATTGTTTCATTGTGACATCTGTTTGAAACGAATCTGAAGACATATTGATCCCTCCACACGATAAAGAAGAAGACTATTACGAATAAGCCGACAAAGCAGTAACACAAATGATATCTGTAGGAAATCTAGTATCTTATTAGGTGTATTATCTATATGATGGATGAGAAGTTACTACGACAGTTAAAAAATGCCACCAAAAATCCGGTCTCTGTATGATTTAATATTTTTTAAGAAAAACCGACTTCAATGTGGGAGGCCGGTGAAAGATTATTATACTTAGATGGTGCACTCTTAGATTCCATACAATAAAATAAAAATGGCTATAAGTATGTTTATAATGGTAGAAGACTAAGTACCCTCAATTCCTCATGGAATCATGGAAAAACCTTGATTGCTTGACAAACAAAACGAAGAGAACAATCTCCAAACTTGAACTACGCGTCGTTGAAGAGTT
The DNA here is from genome assembly GCA_905163555.1 of Notocelia uddmanniana. Lineage (NCBI taxonomy): Eukaryota > Metazoa > Arthropoda > Insecta > Lepidoptera > Tortricidae > Notocelia > Notocelia uddmanniana. The sequence continues at coordinate 51,921,526 of LR991052.1, forward strand.
CCGTTCTGATCATCATCAGCAGTTCCACTTCATCAAATGTCACTTTTATAAATGAAAATGCTTGATTAGTTCATGAAAATACTAAAATTACTATTTGTGTGCCTTTCACATTTGAGTAGTTCCCTCGATTCCTAATGGATCCCATCATCAGAACTCGAGCATGACAAAAATCAATCGTGAAAATAGAACTTGCTTAACAAACACAGCTAGAAGGACAAATCGCCAGACGTGAACTTTACGTCGTTGAAGAGTTCTGTTCTGATCATCATCAGCAGTTCCACTTCATCAAATGTCACATTTTTGTATGATAATGCTCGATTTGTTGATAAAAACACAAAAATCACTATATGTTTGCCTTTAAGATTTGAGGAGTTCCCTCAATTCCTCATGGATCCCATCATCAGAAATCGAGCATGACAAAAATTAATGGTGAAGATAGAACTTGCTTAACAAACACAGCTAGGAGGACAAATCGCCAAACGTGAACTTTTCGTCGTTGAAGAGTTCTGTTCTGATCATCATCAGCAGTTCCACTTCATCAAATGTCACATTTTTGGATGAAAATGCTCGATTTGTTGATAATAACACAAAAATCACTATATGTTTGCCTTTAAGATTTGAGGAGTTCCCTCAATTTCTCATGGATCCCATCATCAGAACTGCGTTTTGACAAAAACGGGACCAACTTGGATATATATACTTACAATCAAAAAAAGAATTTTCCAAATCGGTTAAGAAATGACGGAGTTATGGAGTAACAAACATTAAAAAAAAACCATACAACCGAATTGATAACCTCCTCTTTTGAAATCTTGAAGTCGGTTAAAAATAGTTAACAACGCTGGCAGGTCATGCTACGTTAACACGTTTGCCGCGACATGGGCAAAGTGAGCGTCTGGCTTGGTTTGTGTGAGCTTGTCGCCGATGCGGGCTAATGTCGCTTATTGAACTCGGATCAATGTGCAATGGAAGCTTGAGGCAAGCACCTGGGGGTCTACTACGAAATTCGAAATCCGAACTTCGTATGGTGCCGTCCCTTTCACTCTCCTGTCATACACTATATGAGTGAAAAAGATGGCACCATACGAAGTTCCGATTTCGTATTTCGGAGTAGACGCCCTGCGATGTATTTACACGTTGGCCAAGCCAAACGCAATATCCGACACAACTTTGACATCCACGTTTGCCTATCTGGAATAGGTAGGCTCAACCAATTTGATTTCCGGGCCACTTCGTACCTTGTCATAGTGAAAATTAATATGACAGCTCCTAGAGATCCCATATTGTCACTGTGACAAGGTACGAAGTGGCCCAGAAAATGAATTGATTGACTATACATACATGATCGCTTTCGCTTACAATGTTAATGACATCCGAGTTTTAGTCTGTGGGCACTTACAAAGCCTCGGCAAGTGTGTAAATGTAACATAAACTCCTATCACTAGGCACTAGATTAGTAAGAAAACGAATTCGACTAGTTTAAGACGGCGCAGTACGATCGGTGTGGATCGGTTCTCCATACAAACGTATTTAGGCTCTCATTTTTAAACGTCATGCTAGAATAACATGAAACTTTGTATACACAATGGGATCCGGCATACCTAGGTCGAAAATTAGTTTCTGTTGCTATAAATTGAAAAAGAAAAATAATACAGCGTTTTTGAGTTTTTTACGGCTTGTATGAAAACCTTAATAATCGCTGTATTTTTTCGCCATTATAATTTCAAGCAACAGAAACTAATTTTCGACCTAGACAAGCTGGATCCCATATGTAAAGTTTCATGTTATTCTAGCATGGCGTTTTAAAATGAGAGCATAAATACGTTTGTATGGAGAACCAAACGTACTGCGCCCTTTCCAAATAACGTACAGCTAGTTATCTTCTGCATATTCCATAGCAATGAAATTAGCGACTAGCTATTTCATTAGGTACAGAGAGTGCCGGTTTGCGACCACTTGTATAAGTCGGTGAACTGAAATGTTCCCTGTCACGCCTCTACACTTCCTTTCTACGAATTCGACATGTTGAGTGCAGTAGGATATCAATAATTGCTGTGAATAGAAGAAATTATTAATTATGTTAAAGTAAAGAAATAATTAGTGATACTTGTAGACCCAATGAAAGGCATTGTTCAAAAGTCTGAATATACACGATGGGATTAAGGTATCCTGTGTAAATAAAAATGTTTAAATATGTCATTAGATTCAAAATATACATTTATGATAATATTTACCTTTGCATGCTTCTAAAGCATTTCATGTGAATAGGAACGGAGTATACAAATTTATGCTCATACTCGTAGATTATTTCCTAGCAAATTTCGATTTAATTTCCGTATTTGTGTGAAAGCTTACATACAGCAAAAAGTCGATCCACGTTTAAGATTGTTAAATAAAAGTGTACTTTTAATATGATTGTGTTCTGGTAAGTTAGTCTTGGTCATTGTTATCAACCTCGTGTATCTGTCAGTAAATACATTTCTTGCAGCAAAAGCTAAACGATTAGTGAGGCCTAACTGATTTACCTATGTGTAAACAATTTGGAATTAAACCAAATTATAATAAAACGACAAGATAATAAAGGCACTTAAAGAACTGGCCCATGAATTAGAGCCGTTTCTTCTTTAGTTTCTCTTCTACCTCAATCTAGGTTATTCTCCCAGTATTACTCAGGTGTACTTACTCATTCCTCAGCCAGTCTAGTGAGAGCAGATGGCTTCACTCACCCAGGTGGGCGTTATCATAGTACGTACCTAAAACAAAACATAATCGGTGTTAGACTATCATCAGACGGTAAAGCTGATGTATTTAATGTAGGTATACATTACAAGTATGCATTTTTTTACGCACCATGCTAATTCGTACTATAATATTGTTCTTGTGTATAGTTCAACGATAAGGTGAAAAACAATCAACAAGCGAAGCATGCACTATACTTACCAATAATGTGGCCAAGAATATCTACGCCTATTCAAGATGTAAGTAATAGTTATTAAATATTATGCATGTACATTATAGTTATGTCCTTGATGATTTTCGAATTTGCCCTCTAGGAACATATTAAAAATGTATATTAACATTTACAAATCACAAATAAGTATCACGCTGTTTAATAAAATGTTTGAAAATTAATTGAATTTCATTGAAAATACCCAAGTCACTTTGGTGCAGTAAATATCGAAATCATTGTTTGACGCACGTTTGACGACAGCGAGTGCCGTCATAGAGTAAAATCGTAAGCCTTTTAACCAAAGTTAAGTGTTCAAACTTCTATTATTTTTATAGACCAAAACTTGAGGACCAATTGACAAAAACAGGCATAGAGTCTGACTAGCATAAGTCTGCACCAGCAATTTTAGTTTTTTGTCTGTAAATCGGTACCTATATGATAACACTGAAGATAGGGCACTAATTAGTGTTGATACTTGTGTAATATTTAAACAAGTGAAAATAATAGTAGTAGTAGTCAGAGCTGGGCACCGTTAATCAAACGGTTAACTTCGTTAATCGCTAATCCGTTAAATAAAAACTTAACTTCGTTAAAAGTTAAAGCGTTACATTTTGAAAGATTTAACGGAACTTAACGTTAATCGTTATGCCGTTAACTCGTTATTAAAATTTCATCTCATGACTTTGTGTTACTAATTTACTTATAATAAATATAGGTTATGGAAGGAATGTCTAAAACCATAATGCCATATTCGGCTATAACTTCGTCATCCTAACGATATCCCAATTTCATCATACAGAAGACCGCCACATGCCACTTAATTCCCAGTAGGCGTTTTAAAAAGTAGGTACCTAACTGTCATTTGACCTTCCAAGCTAAATAAAAAATTAGGCAAGTTGACTGCTAGAACCTTAGTCATAGACAAAAAGCGGGATCAACGACGTAGCGTGCCCTCAAATGCATGGAAACGCTCAGATCATATCCACTCAAAGCCGCAATATTACTAAACCCACATAATCAATACTGTCGTCCAGGTACCACCTGGCTATGAGCGCTTCACTGAAATGCTACCTGTAAACATCAAATGATATTCCGTACAGAAGTTTCGGATAAATCTTTGGCTCAAGCCAGGGTTAAAATCCATGACTTCACATTCGACACTCGTACAGTATACTAATGAACCACACAACTACTCTATAGGCTCAGGTAAGCACCGTATAAATGCATAAAGTATTATAGTCCCCTGATTCGGACACAAAATTAACATAATCACACAAATCGGCCACGAATGTTCATCACCCGATAGACGTCCTAGTCAAAAAGTGTTTGGCAGCATACTACCTATTCTTTTGGCGAATAGTAGGTACTTCGTTAACGATTAACGGACTTAGGGACAGTTAACGGAAGTTAATGAGTCCGTTAACAATTTTTGGAGTTAACTTAAAAGTTAATCCGTTAATCGTGTTGTTAACTTCGTTAATTAACGATTAACGGATTAACGAGTTAATGCCCACCTATGGTAGTAGTGAGTATTAGTATGTAATAAAAATAATACTTAGTATTTACTTTGAGTAAGTTAGTTCAACATATACTTAAAGTACATACACCGCACACCTAGTATTGAAAAAAAAAACTGCGAATTTTCCCGAAAGATAAAATAGTGTGTTTTAGTGTATACACGGTGTAACTTGAGCATACCGAGTTATTTTAACAGCGTAGTTCTGTGGCCAAAAGAAGTAAAAAAGTTATTCTATTTCTATTTAGCAAAATAGCCACCTCGCTCGAACCAAAAAAAATATTTTTTTCTAAAAAAAAAAGTTTTGCAGCGACATTAGAATGCCACTTTGACATGTGTAAATAGTTACGTCTAGACTAGACAACAGTAGTAACATCTCGAACAAAAACATGTTGGTCACTAAGTACCGTTAAAAATAAATTTACGAAAAAATTACAATTAAGATCTCTGAAAGTAGCCCGAACCCAGTCAACTTGATACAACATTTTTTGCTTCTTTTGGCCTCAGGAATACGTTGTTAAAATTTTTCGATATGTTCATGTTACACCGTGTATATCAAAAAAGTGAGGGGGTAAAAACTTCCTATGAATGGTAATAATGAATAGGAAATACTGAAAAAAATGGTGAAAACTAACCTAAAATTGAGCTCCATACTACCATGACCATGTATGTAAAAAAATAAAAGTGGTCAGATCTTAATGAAAAATATATACGTTATAAAACTCGTAATTAGTAACTTTTACAAAAAAGGGAATACATCCTGTATAACTGTTAGCTTAGCTGCAACATAATTCTCGTTGCGGGTTCTGGTAGACGAGAGGTTTTTAATATAATTTCATACAAACATTGAAAAAGTACCAAGATTGTTGTTGTTGTTTACCGCTCAAAGATTGATGAGATGTAAACAATGCCACTTTTGTGCGATAATCGCCTCTCGTTGTTCTCTCACGGCGTCATAATTATTGATCATTCGGAATAATAATTCTCGCTCGACACTTTTATACGGTTTGCCCATAATTAGTGCTAACAATCATAAACAAATTAATTCCACTAATTCAATTTAATTCGTATGACACATTCACATTTGACATCTGCGTCAAATATAAAACATTGCCATACGTAACTTTTAAATGTTTGACAGTTCATTTGCTTGGAAAAGACATACTGGTTCACCCCAGGAACTGGCGGACAGCAGCCGTGTGTGTAATATAACATTAGTTTTACCGTAGATACACAATGTAGTGCCGGACTTGGCACCATTTCAGGGAATCTATGGAACTTGGCACCCATTTAGATCTAAATTATTTTGTCGGTGAAGATTTTTGATGGGATTTGTTTTACTGTAAACAATCTAGTGGCAGACTTGGCATCTTTTCAGACAATCTACGGAACTTGGCACCCACTTAGATCTCAATTCATTTGTCGGTGAAGACGACGCATATTGAACTTGACACTTCTGATATCTGGATATCTGTGCCTGAAATTGAGCAATTGGACGTCATTCCATTCTGCCTTTTGTTCGTAGTTACGCGAGCCTCCTCAACATGATGCTAATTTACCTAATGCTAGATAGACTGCGTGGATGCTAAAATGCTACTTATGAGAATAGATAAGTACCAAGTAGGTACTCTGATTTCAACCGTCTTTGGCCCGTTGCCTTAGTTTGTCAAATTGTAGGTTGACATTGACAACAGTTGACACCTTTTTGTTACATAAACGTCTTATTTTGTACCCGCGCTCTCTCTAAATAAATGTTTAAAAGAAGCATTATTCTCATCGCTCTTATATCAAGTATATTTGCTGATGAAGATGATCAGGCCGTGGAAAACGACGATAAACTTATATTGAAACCTGCAGATTTGGCCGATCTCGTGTTGAAGGAACGAATAAAAACTGAATTGAAAAAAGCAGTATCTTCTAAGATAAATAAACATAAACAACATGATAATAATGCAGTTCCTATATTAAGTGGTGACGATAGCGACATGGCGAACATTAAAATAGGTACCTAATACTCAGACTTGGGAATCAAACCATTCCTTACATTATTTTCTCATCCTCTTTTACTTTACTTTTTACATGGATTATTCATCGTCCATCTCCATGACTAGACGTGCAGCTGCTCTCGGCTGTATAAGGCTTCCTGGTCGAGCTACGGCGTTCGAATCGTATATAATTATATAGTAATACGAGTATGTAGGTACGATTCACACCCAACGGCTGGAGTCGGCGCGTACCTTACTAACCTCAGAGGAGTTGGAACCTATACAGAAGTTAGATTTCGTATTTAAATGGAGGAACAAAATTAGCGTCCCTACACGCTCCCTCTGGACTAGAATGCATTCATTTTGAGATTCTGGAATCCTTGACGTCAGAGCATAGACATAAAACAAATAGACATAAATAAAAGAACGCCCCTCTACTAGTAGTTTTTTTTTAATTATGTGAGTTTCTGTGTAATACTTAAGTTCTTGCATCATATATACTTAAGCGAAAACACACTGAGGGGCGTTCATTTTAAGATCTACTACACGACCCAATCAATCAGTTGCAGTTACTCATCGTCCCAGTTTTACGAAGACGTGCATGTCATATGGGTGTTATAAGTACCGAGTACATTATTTCAAAGACCGGAAAAAGCTATTCGCAAACAGGTTGATTTTGAAGGACGACGAGAAGCGGAGTCCGCGCTTTTAACAAAAATGTAATAAAATTTTAAAATTATAAGAAATATCCAAATTCAGTAATGAAAACCTCCAAATTTGTAAGAAAATCCATTATGGGCTGCTCATTTTGCCGCACCCGAAACGTGATAGTTCGCAGCCTCTTATAACTTATAACCAACATAACATCAAAAAATATTTTAATATCTCAGGAGAAAGCGATGATGATGCTGAGACGTTGAAGTTACGCAAAGTATGGAGCCGATGGAGCAAGTGGGGCGAGTGCTCTGTAAGCTGCGGCGCGGGGTTCATGGTGCGGCAGCGCGCATGCGTGGCCGGCCGCTGCGCAAGCGGCGAGCGGGAGGAACAGCGCCGCCCGTGCCGGCGTACACCCTGCCCCACACACACTAGCGAACCAGAATAAGCGTAATATACAAAAAAAAGATTCCAATTATGTATTTCCCTATGCCACACACACATGACTTTTTTACTACATATCATTCCCCCTTCCAAACCCGTACTGCTTTCCGATAGCAAATCAGGTGGTTACTACACACACATCCCATCCAAGTTACTTTATATGGGCCGATGATACTTGAGGAGTTCTGTCGATTCCTTAGGGAACCCATACTGACCTTCAGTTCCTCATCATACGTTCCACTTCAAAGTGTGTATTTTTACGAGCATTAGGTGGCATTAATTGCTACGTCAACGAAATTTGATCGGAATATGTGAAGTGCCTACATAATTGAGTGAGTTTCATATAACAACTTTGATCATCATCACCAGTTCCGCTTCACCAAATTTCGTTTCCGAGAGCCATTACGTACAGAAAATACGACGAAACTCCTCGAATTTGATAGGCACGTCACGTCAAATTCAAGGATTCCCTCGATTCATCCTAGATCCCATCATCAGACATCACCACATTAATATGAGACCTAATTAGGGGTACCTGCATTGAAACAAAAAAAGAACTATCAAAATCGGCCGATGTGGTCAAGAGTTATCGGGGATCATAAATACATAAAATAAAACCGGCCAAGTGCATGTCGGGTCACGCACAGAGAAGGGTTCCGTAGCGACACCACCTAATCTACATTTAAAAAACTGTAAAACCACTATACAATAAGTACAGTAAATCAAAAAAGGTCGTATCTTCATAAGGAAGTCACGGCACTTACGCTCTTTTGTTTAGGCAAGACAGTTTTTCAGCAATAACTTAAAAACCGTTTAACCTATCTTGTTCAAACCAAAAATCGTTGAAAGTATTTATAATTGTACATCATCTTGTTTTTTTTTTCAGAATTTTAATCTTCATAGTTTGGAAATTAGGGGGGGGGGGGGGGACGCGGACACTTTTTACTACTTTGACAGCTAATATCTCACTAACGGTTGACTTAAATAGAAAAGTTTTTGAGAAACCTCTATGTCATTGAAGGCCTGTCTATTGACACCCCACATGTGCATTGAAAAAAATTATTTTACCCTCCTGTTACATTTATGGGATGTCCCCCCAGTTTAATATTTTTTTCGTCATTTTACATCATATTTCTGTAGCGGTTTATAGCATACATCTTCCTACCAAATTTCATAACTGTAGTGCTCATAGTCTCCGAGTAAATCGGCTGTGACATACGGACGGACAGACACGACGAATCTATAAGGGTTCCGTTTTAGCCATTTTGGCTACGCCTAAAAAGGAAGCAGACGAACTGAGAACCTGCTTCCTTCTATCGAAGTCGGTTAAAATAGTAGGTAGCAAGTCAGCATATATAAGGAACAGTTGATAGAGGTTAAACAATGAACTTAATAAATTTGATTTAGGTACATATTCCCCACTTTACAAATGATAAAATAATCGAAAAATTTAATTAAAAAAAGCTACTTCAACGTTGCAATGCAGCAACGAACGCAAGCGCATCGCATTGCTGTGTGATTGCAGACAGTTAGAAATTCTGTCCCAGATCGCACACCCTTACTGTAAGCCGTTATGGTAGAGACTCTCTACCATAACGGTAGAGATAGAGAGGCCAATTTGAAAAAAGTCGTCAAATAACGAAGTTCGTTTGACTGAACAGATGCATACCAACAAGTGGTATCATTGGATTCAGTAATATCTCCCGAGTATGAAAAGTGCCGTTGTCGCTCTTTAAAGTGGTGGAGGGGATAACTTTGACGTCACAAAGATGGCGGCATATGGTATTAAATTTTTACGATGAACTCAACAATTACTAATCCGATTTTAACAACTGTTGTGTCATATGAAAGCTGATTAAATACTCGTAGCAAACCAAATATATTTACAAATTTTATTGCAAATCATATACCTTTTTTCTTTTTTTAAAAATAAACAATAAAATAAATTTGACTTTTTTTAAAGTTTTAAATAAGCTGTGAAATAATCCATTTACTCCAAAAATACCTGATATAAAAGAGATAGCTACACTTCTCTTCTCTACCTAGTTGGTTACTAAGTTCTGTTACTCGATTTGCAAACTCTTTTCTTGCGTTAAAACAAATGCTACCGAAAAAATAAAAAATGACATATAATGGCGGGTTGTCAGTTCAATTTTATAGCACACACAACACCTATCTCGTCATGTTTATAATGGATTGGGGTCTAAAAGAAAATCGTGTCGCTGTAATTGCGTTGCACAAATGCGGGCATCCGCCAAACGTGATTTTGAAGTTGCTTCAAAATCTGAAAATCAACAAACAATTCGTTTATCGTACCAATAATAGGTACAATGGTACCCTGAGCTTTGATGACCGCAAGAGGTCTGGAAGACCACGCACCGTTCGGACCCCAGCTCTAATAAAGGCAGTGAAGGCGAGAATCGCAAGAAACCCCGTTCGGAAGCAAAAGTTGTTGGCAATTCCGATGTCTGTGAAGAGAAGCTCCCTTAAAAAAGTTATCAATCAAGACCTTAGACTACACGCTTATCGTAGACGGAAAGGTCATTTGCTTAATGGACGATTGAAGACTATGAGGCTGAATAGAAGTCGCGTGCTACTGAAGCGGTACGCACAAAATGGCCACCGAAATATATTATTACAGATGAAAAAAATTTTACCCTTGAATAATGTTGTAACCGCCAGAATGACAGAGTGTATGCAAAAAACAGTCAAAAAGCGAGTGTAGCTGTTCCGAGAGTGCAACGAGGCCATCATCAGATTCAGATTCAGATATTTATTGATAAAATTAGAAATTTTACACGTCAATAATTATTTAACAGTTCCATGCTGTTGTATGTTGTACTACATACTGAGTGGGTACATAGGTAATATTATGTTAGTTTTAGTTTGTCAATATTTTCTCAATATGCTAATATAAACATTTATATTAGTATAAAGTTTAACATAAGATTAACATTTTCTCTGTATAAATTCGTTTACACTGTAACAAGCTAGTTCAATGAGCAACGTTTTTAATTTATTTGTGAAAATCGTGTCACTGGCTGAGTTTCTTATAGTAATTGGAATACAATTTATATTTTGGGCCCGAGGACGCTGAGAGATGCACGAGACTTGGCCAGCCGTCGTCGCATGGGGCACAAGGAGATTTTGCGCGCGGCGCCTCTCGCTTCTAAGGCCGTATGCTAAGTAGTTATGCTGGTTAGCTCTTACGTATTGACAAGCGGTTTGGATGTATACACTGGGCAGCGTCAAGATTTTGTAACGTTTGAAAAGGTCCCTGGCGGGGTGATCAGCTGGTTTGCGTGCAATGATTCGCAATGCCCGCTTCTGAAGCTTGAATGGTCTATCACGGTCAGCAGATGTGGCCCATAGATCCACTCCTTGTATTAATATTGAATGGAAATATCCAAAATAAGCTTTTTTGAGGTTTTCAATGGATAGCGTAGGAGCTAGTCTAGATAGTGCATAGCACGCTGAAGCCAGTCTATTACATACGTAGTCAATGTGCGAGGCCCATGTCAATCCGGAGTCGATCATAAAACCCAAGTACTTAGTGACCTGGACCTGAGGGACTGGAATATTATTTATTGAGATGTTCAACTGATAGTCCTCTTTCTTTCTTAGTTTGAAGTGTATTATATTCGTTTTATCCACGTTTAGTGACATCCCGTTTGCTGAGAACCACATAGATATTTTGTTCATTGTCATAGATAATTTGGACCTTAAGTTATCAACGTTATCGGCGTTCACAATGATGCAGGTGTCGTCGGCAAACATTACGTACTCAGGATCAACGTAGGCAGATGTGATGTCGTTCACCAAAATTAAAAACAGGTTATTGCCCGTGGAGGAGCCCTGAGGGACAGAGCAAGCGCCCACAGGTTCCATTTCTGATCTCGTGTTGAGGACATAGGTGCATTGTTTACGGTTTTTTTAAGAACGAGGCGATAGTATCATGGAAACTACCAGTAAAACCGTATCGTGATAACTTGTTTAAGAGAAGAGCATGGTCTATAGTTTCGAAAGCACGAGACAGGTCACAGAATACCGCTGCAACCTGCCGGCCGTCCTCGAGGTGGCGCAGCACGCGCGCCGCGACGTCGCGCGCAGCGTCCGTCGTCGAGCGATGGCGCTGGTAAGCGTACTGCTGGCGGTTTAGTAATTGATTTGATGTGATGTGTTCCATTATTCTATTACATAATAGACTTTCGAAGATTTTTGATAACACTGGAATTAATGATATGGGTCTGTAACACTTAAGTGAGTGCATTTCACCTTTACCTTTATAAATAGGATGTACTTTAATTTGTTTTAAGGAATCGGGGTAGACTCCCGCGCTAAAGCACTTATTAAAAAGTAATAAAAGTAATGAGATAACGCTCGGGGGCAAGCAATCGATGACACGAGTCGTCATGTCATAAATGTCCTTAGACTCCTTGCGCTTAATTTTTTTGCAAACTAATAAAATTTCGCCAAGTGAGAAAGGTACGAATTGAAAAGGAGGAGGTGTTATATTTAAGTATTGATCGAGGTATTCAAGAGCGGTGCGAGTACATGGAGTTGCATTGTTTACGTTCGCTTCTAGATAATACCGGTTTAGTCGAGCGGCGGCGGCGGCGGCGCGCGCGCTGTCGCTGTCACCAGCAAATCTGTTAACAAAAACGTCAATCGCGGTGCTTGCATTTTTTTTGTTTTTACATGTTTCCATTGAGATTACGCGCCATACACTACGGCACATATCACCACCGCCAGTTGAAATTTGGTTATTGACGTAACATTTACGTACATTTCTTAACTCGGCCCAATACAACGATTCAGCCTTGCTTAGCTCGGCACACAACCCCGCGTCATCCGGCCTTGATATTAACATACCCTTAATTTTACGGATGTTATGACGTAACTTTTTTGTTAAATCCCTCTTATGTCATGATTTGGTTAGGTGTGTCATACTCAGGGTTAACACAGGTCCATTTCTGTGAAAAAGGTGTCAAAACTGTGGCTAAAGTTTACCAGGAAACCGTTCTGGAACCAATAGTGAAGCCTTTAAGCCACTCTCTATTTCAAAACCAGCCCTGGGTCTTTCAACAAGACTCAGCCCCTGCACATAAGGCAAAAACAACTCAAGCCTGGTTTCGAAGCAACAAAATTGACTTCATTGCCCACGAAGACTGGCCCTCCTCCAGCCCGGACCTCAACCCCCTGGATTATGCTATATGGCAGGTTATTGAGGAGAAAGCCTGTGCTAAACCCCACACAAATCTTGACTCCCTCAAGCGGGCCATAGTCAAGACAGTGACGGAATTAGATATGACAACCGTGGGTGCCGCTATTGATGACTGGCCTCGTCGTCTGAAGGCCTGTGTTCAGGCCCAAGGAGGCCATTTTGAATGAAATTGATAAATGTAAATCCTTATTGTGTGTACTTCATTTTAATATATAATTTATTTAACTTTCGTTAGTATATTTTATGTAGATAAGGATTATTACAGTAACAGAACTTAGTAACCAACTAGGTACAATATTACTTTTTAACCGACTTCAAGATTTCAAAAGAGGAGGTTATCAATTCGGTTGTATGTTTTTTTTTTAATGTTTGTTACTCCATAACTCCGTCATTTCTTAACCGATTTGGAAAATTCTTTTTTTGATTGTAAGTATATATATCCAAATTGGTCCCGTTTTTGTCAAAACGCAGTTCTGATGATGGGATCCATGAGGAATTGAGGGAACTCCTCAAATCTTAAAGGCAAACATATAGTGATTTTTGTGTTTTATCAACAAATCGAGCATTATCATACAAAAATGTGACATTTGATGATGTGGAACTGCTGATGATGATCAGAACAGAACTCTTCAACGACCAAAAGTTCTCGTTTGGCGATTTGTCCTCCTAGCTGTGTTTGTTAAGCAATTTCTATTTTCACGATTAATTTTTATCATCCTCGATTTTTGATGATGGGATCCATTAGGAATTGAGGGAACTCCTCCAATCTTAAAGGCAAACATATAGTGATTTTTGTGTTTTAATCAACAAATCGAGCATTATCATACAAAAATGTGACATTTGATGAAGTGGAACTGCTGATGATGATCAGGACGGAACTCTTCAACGACGCGTAGTTCACGTTTGGCGATTGGTTCTCTTCGTTTTATTTGTAAAGCAAACAAGGTTTTTCCATGATTCCATGAGGAATTGAGGGTACTTAGTCTTCTACCATTATAAACATACTTATAGCCATTTTTATTTTATTGTATGGAATCTAAGAGTGCACCATCTAAGTATAATAATCTTTTACCGGCCTCCCCCATTGAAGTCGGTTTTTTTTTCTTAACAATTATTGAATTTAAGAAATTGCATCATAAATAACGAAACGACGTTTTTTATCCGTCGAGGGCGCGCCGCGCGGGGCGCTTGCGCGCGATATTAGGCCCACACTTTGTCACATTAGTAGAGATTAATCAATAACTACTTATCCGATTTTACCATACGAGGTATTATATTAAAGGCATTTTGATGGCCAACAAATCTTATTAAAACTACGAAGTGTATATCCTATATCTATACGTTATTTACAAAACATTCAATAGAAGAAGTATGTACAATGTTATAAGGGAGTAATTAAAATAAAAATTACTTTTACATCAAATAGGTATACTATTATTAATCAATTGACTCATTACCGTTCTATTAAGATAAATTTAGAGTGCTGTAAAATGATACGAAAGTACGAGTACATACGTGACGATTATTTCTACGCTCGCGTTCGCACTCTTCTTCATCTTCATCATACATTCATCATCATCATCATCATCATTTCAGCCGAATGACGTCCACTGCTGGACATAGGCCTCCCCCAAAGACTTCCACAATGACCGGTCCTGCGCCACCCGCATCCAGCGGACACCCGCGACCCTTACCAGGTCATCAGTCCACCGTGTGGGGGGCCTGCCCACGCTACGCCTTCCGGTACGTGGTCGCCACTCGAGAACCTTCCCGCCCCAACGGCCATCGGTTCTGCGTGCTATGTGCCCCGCCCACTGCCACTTAAGTTTAGCGATTCGAAGGGCTATATCGGTCACTTTGGTTCTGCTGCGGATGGCCTCATTTCTGATGCGATCACGCAGAGAAACTCCCAGCATAGCCCTCTCCATTGCTCTTTGGGTGACTTTGAGCCTTCTTATGAGGCCCATAGTAAGCGACCACGTTTCAGTACCATATGTCATCACTGGCAACACACACTGGTCAAAGACTTTCGTCTTGAGACACTGCGGGATATTGGACGAAAAGATGTGACGTAGCTTCCCGAACGCTGCCCAGCCGAGTCGGATTCGACGATTAACCTCTTTCTCGAAGTTGGACTTACCTAACTGGACAGTCTGTCCTAGGTATATGTAATCGTCTACAACTTCGAGCGTAAAGTGTCCGATTGTTACGGGAGTTGGTGCTACATGGGCATTTGACATGATCTTCGTCTTGTCCATGTTCATCCTTAGACCAACTCGCTCGGAGGCTTTACTGAGGTCATTGAGCATTGTACTTAAATCCTCCATGGTCTCAGCCAAGACTACTATATCGTCAGCAAACCGAAGGTGAGTGATGTACTCGCCGTTTATGTTGATGCCTAGCCTTCTCCAGTCCAGAGTCTTGAACACGTCCTCCAGTGCAGCGGAAAACAGTTTAGGAGAAATAACATCTCCTTGCCTGACTCCCCGCTGCAGCGGAATAGGTTTCGAGTTCTGGTCCTGGAGTCGGACTGACATAGTGGCGTTCTCGTACAAACACTTCAGCACTTCGATATAGCGGTAGTCCACTTGGCACCGTTGGAGAGATTGTAGTACAGCCCAGGTTTCAATCGAATCGAAGGCTTTCTCGTAGTCCACGAACGCTAGACAGAGGGGCAGGTTATACTCCTCAGTCTTCTGTATAACCTGACGAAGCGTATGGATGTGGTCTACGGTGCTAAAGCCTCTTCGGAATCCGGCTTGTTCGGGAGGCTGGAAGTCATCTAGCCTGCGTGCGAGACGGTTCGTAATGACTCTTGAAAACAGCTTATAGACATGGCTCAGAAGTGAGATGGGGCGGTAGTTCTTCAGTAAGGCGTTGTCACCCTTTTTGAAGAACAGCACCACCACACCTCTGTTCCATGCCTTTGGAGTTTTCCCTTCCAGTAAGACGGAATCGAACAACTTCTGAAGGGCCCTAAGGACCGGTTTTCCACCCGCCTTCAGGAGTTCAGCTGTTATTCCGTCTTCACCGGGTGCCTTGTTGTTCTTTAGCTGTTTAAGAGCCATTCTAATCTCGTACAGGCTGATGTCCGGGATATCTTCGGTATAGTGCCGGGTTAATCTGGCTCTAGGGTCTTCCGCCAGACCAACTTCGGGTCTGCTAGTTGACGTGTATAGCTGTCCATAAAAGCATTCTATCTCTTTCAGAAGCTCGGGTTTGGATGAAACGATTCTACCGTCTTCAGTTTTTAATTTGGCGAGCTGGCTCTGCCCAATAGACAGATCTCTTGAGAACACTTTAGAGCCCTTATTCTGCTCGATGGCCTCTTCAATACGATTTGTATTGAATTGGCGCAGATCGCGGGTAAGGGACTTGGAGATCCG
This sequence comes from Notocelia uddmanniana, assembly GCA_905163555.1. Classification (NCBI taxonomy): domain Eukaryota; kingdom Metazoa; phylum Arthropoda; class Insecta; order Lepidoptera; family Tortricidae; genus Notocelia; species Notocelia uddmanniana. The sequence goes on from LR991052.1 coordinate 51,937,685, forward strand.
TTTATTGAGCTGCCTGTATAATGTCGCATCGGCTGAAGACTGCAGAATCATTTCATTCCTTTCCTCGATGAGCCTCTGAGTGGAGATAGAAAGCTTTTGGCTCTGTGAGTCCGTTGGGCCTTAAAGAACTTAGACCCAATGCTATGGACAGCTTCCACAAACCCGTCATTGAAATCGTCCACGTCGCCGCCTAGACAATCAAAACGGTTTTGGAGTTCCAGCTGAAAGCTCTCGGGGTTTTGGATTTGGACTGCTGCTGGACGGAGCGTAGACTTCATCAGGCGAGAGCGCTCTAGCTTGACGCATATATTCAATGTGCCTCTTACCAGACGATGATCACTTCCGGTTTTAACCGTGTTGATCACAGAGACATCATTGAATATATGCCTCTTCGTCGACATAATGAAGTCAATCTCGTTTTTTGTTGCACCGTCGGGACTCATCCAGGTCCACTTCCTGTGCTCGCGTTTCTTGAAGAAGGAGTTCATCATGTAGAGTCCCTCCTTCTCCAAGAAACCAGCCAGTAGTTGGCCCCGGTGGTTCCGACTTCCAACTCCAAATTGCCCCACTCTCAGCTCATTGCCGTCTCTCTTGCCCAGTTTCGCGTTAAAGTCCCCCATAACAACGGTGAAGTAGGTTTTGGAACTATGCATGGCCTTAGTTATATCCTCATACATAGCCTCCACCTCGTCGTCGGAGTGTGCCGAGGTCGGCGCGTACACCTGTATGACCTTCAACGAGTATCTCTTGGATACTCTGAGTATAAGGTACGCCACCCTAGCCGACACACTCTCGATCTTCACCGCGTTGTTTACGAGGGACTTGTGGACGATGAACCCGACACCTCCCTGGGACTGTTGGTCGCCCTCCCGGAAATAGAGCAAGTTGCCGGACTTTAGGGTTATCGTGTCCTCCCCCTCTCTTCGGACTTCAGATAACCCCACGACATCCCAACGCAACCTGCTCAATCCTTCCTCTAGTTCCGCTATCTTTTCGTCGGTCCGCAGTGTACGCGTGTTGTACGTTGCCAGGGCCAGGAGTCGTCGGTGGTGGTAGCTGGATCTTTGCCGGAGATTCTTAGCACCCCTGGCCCCGCTAGTACCCTGGCCGCTACCAAAACCAGGGCACCGGGGGCCGCCGGAACCTCGGGGCCGTGGCCTTTGTGTCGCTTTCATAGGGGGTAAATGCCATAATCGCCACGCTTGGCATGCGGGTTGGCGATCGCAGTGTCTCCACCGCACTCCAGGGATGCTGCTGCCCATCCCCCGGTGGTCTTGGTCGTAGTTTAAGGACATACCCGGGTCCATTACGTACCTTCATATGTATTTTTTCCGGATGAAGTACCATGCGCACACAACACACCAGCACTTCTGCCAATTTTAATAACGTAATTAATAATAAATCCGATTAGAATAAGATCACCACAGCATAATTATCGTACACAGTGTTTTGAGTAGGCATTACTTAAGTCTTACGGACAGGTTCATCAAATTATTGAAAATGCCTCCATAATAATATTTACTAAGATCGTAGGTATTATAAAGTCATAATTATAGTGAATATAAAGAATAAGGATGCCACTAATCGATTTGGGTAAAGTGTTCATTTTAAACATACCTATTCTTTTACAATTTGCAAGTTTTAAGGTTTAATGAATAATCTTTGATCCTAGCAGTAATCCCGGTTGCATTTTGTGCGATCTACAAAATCATTTTCATAAACTGAGTCTATTGGCTCACATCGTCAAGCCACCACTAGGTTCTTCTACCGGGATCTGAGGGTCGGTGCGATAACGCTTTCTATATACGTTAGATAGATCTATATAATACCGTACAAATACACTTTATTACACACCTCAAAATTACAAATAGATCCGAAACTGCATAGTCAAATACAAGCAAAGGTTAACAACACGCGGTCTTAAAAGTGATGTCTCCTAAACCACCTTTTGGTAACGGTGAAAAAATAATCAAACATAACTAGTGGGTCTGTGGTTCAGAGTGATGACTGGGTGGGTGGATCCATGTAAAAAATGACAGCTAATAATTGTTCTATGTTACGCAATTACTACTGACACTGTGACATAGTTTGTGCCCCTCAGAGCTTGTCTAAGCAGTGTGAAGAAGCCCCCATCAAGCCGTTGGATGAGGGTGGCGCACGACCGGTGATTTTGGAGATCCTTGGTGGAGACTTTTGTCCAGCAGTGGACGTCTTTCGGCTGAAATGATGAGCTTGTTTAAAGTGTAAACAGCTCTCCTGTAGTTACGGGTACCTTCTATATGTTACGCATATGAAAGCTGCCATAAATACAGGAATTTTAATGCGATCCTTTCGCATTACTCCACATCACCACCGAAGCATGTTCATCTCCGAGACATGAAGGTGCAGGATTGGCCTCATGACGGATATGAAAATGATACAGACATACGACTAACTAGAAACGAAAGTCATTGGAAATCGCGATTTAGTCCAGATCTATATTTACCTTGGTTTAAACATTCATAACAACTGAGACTCATAGGAAAGCAGCAATAAGATCAGCCACAGAAAAGATCACTAAGTTTAGGAATAACCGAAGAAGATATCACACCTTCTCCTATGCTTGTGGACTTTGGGCCTGTAGTGTTAGCAGTTTCTTAGTCACAATCAGCTTCCGCTCTTTAGCATCTCGTTGCACCTGACTTCTCCCGTCCGCATATCCAGATAAATGCCATTTACATGTACATGGATAGTCTTCACTCGGAATTATGGTACCTCGCGAAAATAGTGTCCTGGTACCCTCTTAGACCTCAGTGAACACCAGATCATCACATGAAGGAAGAAGAAATACATATTTGTATGTATTTCTCCATGAAGATCTTTCGACCAGGATGGAATCCCTATCGATACTCCAAGATTACGAGTATATAGTGGTACTCGTCGGATTCGTAAGTCTTCTATCTTCTTGAAGAGTCCCATGGTGTTGGACATGACATTTTTTACCGCACTTCTAAACAGACTGCGAATATAATTACACAATTTTCATTAACTAGAGCCGGTACAGAATAAACATTACGAGTTACAGCTCTCTACCAGCTTTAGGATTATTCTGCAGCTGAAGCGTAGGAGATCCGTCAGCTGTGCACATCGTTATAATGCTCCTAACTTCCCTATCGTGTGTGCAGACAACGTGCTAATAGTCGAAGTTATCCGTTCTCCTTTATAAACATAGACATGGTATGTTATGCTTATACAATATTTTTACTATTATGGTGTTCTTGAGAGATTATATTCTGTGAGCCTGCATCTACAAGTATTAATTAAAAGGAGGAAAGTTATTCAGGACTTTTATGATATAACTACCGCCATAACAATTTGAGGACTGCCATTATTAACAATCCTGCATGATGGAATCATATTCTAATAATTTATTTAAAGTATGACTTTCATCATTTTACGTACTTATAGACTCGATTGTGAAATATATGCTTGAACTAAGTTCGAGTCAATGGTTCCTGTGGAGGTTTCTATACTGGAGGTACGTAAATTTCACGGTGCGCCTGTTCTGTACAGGCCTTTATAATGCCTACTTAAAACACTGTGTACAATAATTATGCTGTGTTGGTCTAATTCTAGTCAGATTTATTATTTATTACATTATTAAAACAGTACAGTAGTTTTAACCGCGTGGTACTTTATTCGGTATACATATATTTGAACATAACTTGGGTAATGTATGTATCAAGATGAACACAAGTACGAGCGTAAAAATGATCATAACTTATATAAATTCTCAATGTATTTTAATAGAACGGTAATGAGTCAATTGATTAATAATAGTATATTTGATGTAAAAGTAATTTTTATTTTATTATCTCCCTTATAACATTGTACATACTTGTTCTTTTGAATGTTTTGTAAATAACCCATAGATATAGGATATACACTTCGTATTTTTAATAAGATTTGTTGGCCATCAAAAAATCCTTTAATATAATACCTTGTATGTTAAAATCGGATAAGTAGTTATTGATTAATCACTACTAACGTTACAAAGTGTGGGCCTACTATCGCGCGCAAGCGCCCCGCGCGGCGCGCCCTCGACGGATAAAAATCAACATCGTTTCGTTATTTATGATCCAATTTCTTAAATTCTAAAAGTAATATGTAGAAAAGAAGTGTAGCTATCTCTTTTACATCAGGTATTTTTGGAGTTAATGGATTATTTAAGTGCTTATTTTAAACTATAAAAAAGTCAAATTTATTTTATTGTTTATTTTTCAAAAAAGAAAAAAGGTATATGATTTGTCATAATTTTTTTAAATATATTTTGTTTGCTGTTTAATCAGCTTTCATATGAAACCTCATTTGATAAAATCGGATGAGTAATTGTTGAGGTAATCGTAAAAATTTAATACCATATGCCGCCATCTTTGTGACGTCATAGTTATCCCCTCCACCACTTTAAAGAGCGACAACCGCACTTTTCATACTCGGGAGATATTACTGAATCCAACGATACCAGTTGTTGGTATGCACCTGTTCAGTCAAGCAGAAGTTTGATTTTAGCCACTTGGCCTCCCTACTATTAAGGAGTTCCATTGGTCATCTTACTCGCCTACGACAATTACTTGGCCATAACGACGTTACGGTAGGTGACTCCAATATCCGGATAGCCTATAAAAATCTCTGCCGAGTATCGTTAATTTGCTCCTAAGAATTGAAGAGTTCCGGTACTTTGTCATGGATTCCATAATCAGAACCTAACCAAACTCTCATCAAATTACCCTTGAATATCCTTTCCAATATTTTTTTTTAATAAAAAGAGCCCAAACTCGGTAAAATAACTGTATGCCTTCGAAAGGTTCTGTGTCATGTTGTTTAACTCCATCATCAAACCCTCAGAAGTTCATTTACAATGGCTGCTAAGTAAACATTAACAACAGGGCCCAAAAACAGACAGAAAGTAATCGAACCCCTCTACAGCCTCTCACTATGTTTTTCTGCTACATCATCTGATTCTCAAAGTCCAAGTACATACACTCTTCACAAAGCGCTATCGAAATCGACCACGCTGGTCAAGTAGTTCCGGATAAAATGCGCTCACACCAGCTCGAACGCACTTTCAAGCTAAAAATGTAAACTGAAGCGCCCCCTGGCGAGTTATGGTCGTAACATTTATTAAGGAGCCCGTCCCCGAATTAATCAGGAACCCATTGCAGGAAACCGTATCCAAATCGGTCAAGCTGTTTTGAAGATATTGAGGTGCACACAAACAAACAACCTCTCACCCTCAACGCCACCAACAACAACAACAAAAAAACCAATTAGTGGACGGCCGGTACATTTTTAGAATCGCCTCAAAAAGCCCTTACATATGATACAACACACGATAGGTGTCTGAAAAAAAATTGCCATACAAAAAGAGATGACGCGGCACTCGTCACAGGGTAGTACGCGCGACACCTAAGGGATTTTTTTAAGAACTGCGTGCGGGTCAATAATTTTCTTTTGACTTCTAGTATGCGTGTGCCAAAAGGCTAAATTGTACATCGAATTCCTTTTTTTTTTTGCATACACCTTCCACTAAATGACAATATAGGATAAAAAGGACGTGTTTACTGATGCCTACCTACCTAGGGAGCTAGAGAGGGCTGCACCGTGATTGACAGCAGGCGGAGCGCACGGATCCGCCCAGCAACGCCTATTGGAAGGGCGGGGCTACCCCTTGACGATGATTTCCATTTCAATCATTGGATAGGTTTAGGTATGTACAGTGTAGCTATGATGGACCAACCTGCATTTAAACGTATCGTATCGTGTCAACCCTCATCCTCTGAATGCAGAAAAGACGCGAATGTTTGACGTATACACCTATCTATATTTTATATATTTTCTTAAGCCTTGGAAATGGTCGCTTGTTCAAAGAAATTAAAAATGAACACGCAAAGTACTTAATTTTTAAATGCCGCTTAAAACGAAATGTAGGCAGTAGGCACCTATGTTCGGTCTAATAAAGACTTCGAAATTTTATCACCTACATACAATACAATACGTATAAGCATAATTTACACATGAAATAATTCAAAACAGTGATAATCATACACTTTTCAGGGTTCCGTACCTCAAAAGGAAAAACGGAACCCTAATAGGATCACTCGTGCGTCTCTTCCTGTCCGTCCATCTGTCTTGTCACAGCCACTTTGCTCCGAAACCTCTGGACCGATTGAGTTGAAATGATAGGTACACATATGTAAGTCAGTGACCCAAAAATGTTCTTAATATATAATGTAACGTATATAAATGAATTTTATACATGGGGGTCACTTTTAGGGGAGGGGGGGATAAAATTTAAAAAATCCAATCGATATCGTGTGATATTGGGATATATCAAATTAATATATATACATACAAAAATGTTACATATACAGGATGTTTTTATTGAATTCCGTTAAATGCGAGGGCACATTCCTGAGATTCCGAAGATACTCAAGAATTCATTTTCGTTAATTACCACCCCTAGTATAGCATACTTGGTATATTTTATAGTCTGACAAAAAAATAGTCATTATTTTGAAGTAATCTCGCTATCGTAAATATTTTGTTGTTAGTTAAATGATGTTCGACGTTGACAAGTCATATAGCGAAAATGCCACTTCTTGATAATTTACTACTCTATCAAACAAAGGAAGCAAATCCAAATGAGACGAAGAAAATTATCTGCACATTATTTGTTTAGGTTGCGAACACATCAGGATTTAGTACGCATACATACATATACTCTTGCCCGTATCTCATTGGGGGTAGGCAGAGAACAGAGAATGCCAAAATCTACGGTTCTCACATACTTATTTCGCTTCAAACACATCCTTGCATCTCCTCATATATGCGCGTCAGTTGCGGGTACTTCTGACTGTTTTACATATAAGTACCAAAATTAATTTACTATGACCTTTTAAAATGCTAAATAGTTACGCTTATATATACACTCAATACACTTGTAATTGGATACCCAATTAACTATTAATACTACTTATTGATATGATTATAATTAAGTAGTTCTGTATAAAACTTTAAAATACATTCTTTCAGGGAAATAGGACAGTACTGTGAAGATAATAGTGAATGAAGGACGTACGAATAACGGCAAATTTGGAACACCTACAAAGGACAGAAAAGAGTGTCCTCTAAAACAATAAGATGATTCTGATACATAAATTTCACGTAAACAGCGACAGATTCTTTATTTTAATAATAATAATAAATATTCTTTATTGCACTGCACCACTTAGAGATAATTTTTAAGAAAAAAAAAACCGACTTCAATGGGGGACGCCGGTGAAAGATTATTATACTTAGATGGTGCACTCTTAGATTCCATACAATAAAATAAAAATGGCTAGAAGTATGTTTATAATGGTAGAAGACTAAGTACCCTCAATTCCTCATGGAATCCTCCATCAGAACTTAAGCTTGACGAAAATTTGTCCTGAAAACCTAGCTTGCTTGACAAACGAAACGAAGAGAACAAATCGCCAAACATGAACTACGCGTCGTTGAAGAGTTCCGTTCTGATCATCATCAGCAGATCCACTTCATCAAATGTCACTTTTTTGAATGAAAATGCTTGATTTGTTCATGAAAATACTAAAATCACTATTTGTATGCCTTTCACATTTGAGGAGTTCCTTCGATTCCTAATGGATCATCAGAACTCGAGCATGACAAAAAATAATCGTGAAAATAAAACTTGCTTCACAAACACAGCTAGAAGGACGTGAACTTTTCGTCGTTGAAGAGTTCTGTTCTGATCATCATCAGCAGTTCCACTTCATCAAATGTCACATTATTGGATGAAAATGCTCGACTTGTTGATAAAAACAAAAAAAAATACTATATGTTTGCCTTTAAGATTTGAGGAGTTCCCTCAATTCCTCATGAATTCCATCATCAGAACTGAGTTTTGACAAAAACGGGACCAACTTGGATATATATACTTACAATCAAAAAAAGAATTTTCCAAATCGGTTAAGAAATGACGGAGTTATGGAGTAACACACATAAAAAAAACCACAAAAAAATACATACAACCGAATTGATGAAAGGAGTCCTTTGAAATCTTGAAGTCGGTTAATAAGTTTTAGAGTAGCTTACTAGTAACAAAATGGTAACAACAGGCGGTCTTTATCGCATTTCTTTATTATATTTTTGTATTATTTTTATAACTTGCATTTATATATTACGATACAATATTTAATGTATTTTCTGTATCATTTTGTATTTAATTATTATCATTAGCAAGTATCAATACGTATCGATCGAGTCCTAGTATAAATGTTACCCGCTGAAGCACATTGGCGACCTCTTACTCTTTATGGTCAGACTATACCCGTGTCTAGGGATATGTGTATAATACGATCCTTCGACGTAGAATGATTCCCCGTATTATCTGCGCTACTACTACTAGTGTCATCTATCTAAATGTGGAATAAACATCTGCCCCACGAAACCGCCAGCTGCATATTAAAGTTTCATGGCGGTGTGAGTACGGTACGCAGTGTAGTTTTATTTAAAAAAAAAACAAGATATGTGTCTGATCTAAGACAAGCCTATTTTCTGAATACTATCTAGACACGCGGCAGCGTGTCCAGCCAAGTTCACCCCAGGAACTGGCGGACAGCAGCCGTGTGTTATATTACACGAACCATTTGGAGCCACTTTTGACCCCCCAGTAGCTCCAAATGTATCTAATATAAAAAGAAAGAAATTTGGTACAAAGATCCTTTAGAACAACTAGAACTCCAAATTTCATAAATATAGTCATTTTTGTAAGTCGGAAATATTGGCAAAGCGAGTCAGACGGCCGACGCAAAGTTTAGAGCGGCGGAAAGCAAGGTACCCGTGTTCATCTCGAACGTGCATCCGGATCTCAGGGAGGCTGACATTACAGTTACATCTATGAAAAGACGCAAGAAAACTCACGATGAATTAAGATAAAGATTACTGTTCGTACAAAATCTATGTGAAGCTGTCGAAGTTAAATGTGTACCTAAACGATAGTTTATGGCCTAGAGGAATCAAATTCAGGCGCTTTATCACGTTTAAAAAGGATGATAATGTGAACGAGGCATCGGGAAATCTAAACTATAAAAATGGAGGGCAACTGTAGGATGGTCTGCTTTAACTGCCGGTCTCTCAAACGGGCCATCGACGGTGTGAGGATGCTGTGTCAAGAGGCTGATATAGTGGCGTTATCAGAAACTTGGCTTTTTCCTTTCGACCTTCCACTGCTGGGATCGATAGATGCTGATTTCGGATGGACAGGTAAATCTGCAATGGATACGGCGGAGGGGATGGTCAAAGGCAGGCCATACGGCGGCGTGGGATTACTATGGCGTAAGAGTGCGTTTCAGTCAGTGTCAGTGATTGACTGTAGTAGTGACCGAGTAGCGGCTATAAGAGTTAGGTGTAATAACAATGTATTTATTGTGTTGTGTATTTATATGCCTACAAACTCGCAAGAGAATCTGCCCTTGTTCACGGAGTGCTTAAGTGTTATTTCCACCACAATAGTTGAGCACAGTGACGTGCAAGCAGTTTATGCGTTAGGGGATTTCAACGCTCACATAAATGAGTTATTTTACAACGAAATGTTGAATTTTTGTACGGAAAATCAATGGTCTTGTGCTGATGTAGATATGTTAGGCCTGAACTCTCAAACATACACATATATCAGCGATGTACACGGATGTAGGAGATGGTTAGACCATTGTTTGGTCACTAAAAGTGCGTGGGATACAATAAGTAACATTTCAATTGATTATGACGTATATTGGTCTGACCATTTTCCCATGCTTATTGAGTGTAGCTTGGATGTATTAACACCTATGTATGTGCCATCTATAACGGTAGAAAATAAGGTCCTTTGGGGTGTGCGTACAGAAGAGCAAACAGAAGAGTATAGTAGACATTGCAATAGTTTGTTGAGAAATATAGACTTTCCGTTAAGTTTAAGTAACTGTTGCAAAAATTGCGAGACGTGTAACAATCGTGACCATTTTATTATCTTACATAACATGTATAAAGATATAATTAGGGCCTTGACACGGGCAGCTGTGTTGTCACATAAATGTAGAAAACGCCGGAAGGGCGGGTATGTGGCAGGATGGAACAAGTATGCAGCAGACGCTCATAGGGAGGCCAGGCTTCATTTTGCAATGGGTACTCATGGGTAAGCCATCATGTGGAAGATGGTACAACTTAATGTACGAAAGAAAAAAACTGTTTAAATCAAAACTAAAATGGTGCCAAGATAGGCAAGATCAATTGAAAATGGATAGACTAGCCATGTCCCATAAAGAGTGTGACTTTAAACAGTTTTGGAAAGGAACTAGGAAAATGAATGTGAAGTCCGGGCTTCCTGTGAGCGTGGGAGATAAGTGTGAACCGGGTGAGATTGCAGAGGCGTTCAGGGACCACTTTCGGGTCAAGTCGCTAATTACTGGAAGCCGTGGGGGGGAAGTGCACGATGAGGGGACCGTTAGGACTGGGACCTTTACAGCTAAGGCGGTTGCTGCAGCTATACATAAAATGAAAAGAGGGAAGTCGCCTGGTCATGACGGTCTCAGCATAGAACATTTCAAACTAGCCGGTTGTCACTTGCCCCGTATCTTGGCCATGTTCTTTAGCTTGTGCATAAGTCACTCTTATCTGCCTGAAGATGTGATGAGGACTATAGTGGTACCTGTACCTATAAATAAAACGGGTGACCTGTCAAACAGGGACAACTATCGGCCTATCTCACTTGCTACAACAGCTGCGAAAATACTTGACCGTATGCTGGACGCAATACTGGAAGGGCACCTAAAAATTCAGGATACACAGTTCGGCTTCAGAGCTGGTTTATCTACAGAAAGTGCCATCCTGTGTCTCAAGCATACGGTTAAGTATTATACGCAAAGGAACTCGTCGGTCTATGCCTGTTTCCTTGATCTGTCAAAAGCTTTTGATCGAGTGGAATATGACATTCTGTGGAAAAAGCTAGAGGAGACAGGCACTCCGGCTGAGGTGGTGAGACTACTGAAACACTGGTATCGGAATCAGTCGAACCAGGTGAGATGGGCCGATAGGCTGTCCTCTGAGTATAGACTGGAGTGTGGGGTTAGGCAGGGTGGGCTCTCGTCTCCCAGGCTGTTTAACCTCTATGTGAATGAGCTGTTAGCAGGACTCAGCAGCATGCATACAGGCTGCTTCATAGATGGTGTTTGTGTAATCAATATAAGTTATGCCGATGATATGGTGCTGCTGAGTCCGTCTATCAGTGCTCTGAGGAAACTGTTAACGGTGTGTGAGGCATATGCTAGGGATCATGGACTACAGTATAATCCTAAGAAGAGTGAGGTTATGGTGTTTAGGCCAAAAAGAGGAAGCATATCTGTGTGCCTCAGGTTTTACTGCAGGGGACTCCCCTGTCGGTTGTTAGCAGGTTTAAATATCTGGGTCACATTATAACACACGACCCAAAAGATGACCTAGATATTGAACGGGAGCGCAGGGCATTGGCAGTAAGGTCAAATATGCTCGCTCGCAGGTTTTCTCGATGCTCCACTGATGTGAAGATCACTTTATTTAAGGCCTTTAGCCAGTCTTTTTATTCGAGTAGCCTGTGGGTGAAGTTTACCAAAAGAGCCTATAATGCCCTGCGTGTACAATACAATGATGCATTCAGAATGTTGTTGGGACTACCCCGCTGGTGTAGCGCCTCGCGTATGTTCGCTGAGGGTCGAACGGGCGATTTTCATGCGATTATACGCAAGAAAATCGTCTCGATGTTGAGGCGGCTAAGGGATAGTTCCAATAGCATTTTGAGTATCATTGCAGATAGGTATGACTCCCCAATTTTATGTCACTGGGTTGGACAAATAAAGGCAGTCGCTCAATTTAGATTTAAATAAATTAAGAATGTTTTATACTAATATACCTAGATTAAGTCTTACTAACAATATATGGATGTACAAAAAAAAACGTGTCCGAAATAAAAGTATTATTATTATTATTATTCACCTTATTTATTTTTTCGTTTAAGTTAGATTTTTTACAATAAATTTATACAAGTACAATATAAAAATATACATACAAAATATAAAACCATTATAAAAAACCTAACCTAGGGTGCCGCCGGCAGCGAGGCTAGCCTAAGCTACCGGTGGTTAGGGCGACAGAGAGAGGAACCTCCGGACTATCCGCGCCGTGTCCAGGAGTACCGCCTTCTGTATTTGACCCTTGACCCAGCCATCTAACGAGAGTCTCTTGAGATGTTGGTCGAGACTCTTCGCTATTAGACCGTTCACAGAGACGACTATCGGGACAATAATCGTTGAATCAACATCCCACATGGCGGTTACCTCATGTGGCAAGTCTAGGTACTTGCTGACTTTGTCCTTCTCAGCTTTCACGAGGTTCTCGTCATGGGGGATGGTGATGTCAACGAGGACTGCATGGCGCTTCAATCGATCTGTCAGCACGATATCGGGCTTGTTGGCTACAATAGTCCTGTCCGTGATGACAGATCGATCCCAATAGAGCGTTGCACGACCATTTTCGAGAACTGGCGCAGGTGTGTACTTATAATACGGCACTTCGAAGTCTACAAGACCGTATAAAAGAGCAAGCTGCTGGTGAATAATCCTGGCCACCAAGTTGTTATTATTATTATTAATTATTGAGATATTAAATTCCGAAAAACGGCATTTTTACCACTGACTGACTCACTGACTGACTGACTGGTGGCCAGGTGACCTAGAAAGCTGAAATTTGGCATGCAGCTTTTGTGATTGTGTGTGTACACCAGGAAACAATCAGAAAAAAGTGTTTTTTTTAATTAGTTTTATTTTTATTATCTCTGTATTCATCAGTAAATTATAAAACAATATTTACAAAACATACAATCATTATAAAAATCCTAACCTAGGGTGCCGCCGGCAGCGAGGCAGGGCTTAAGCTACCGGTGGTTAGGGCGACAGAGAGAGGAACCTCCTGACTATTCGCGCCATGTCCAGGAGTACCGCCTTCTGTATCGGACCCTTGACCCAGCCATCTAGGGAGAGTCTCTTAAGATGTTGGTCGAGATTCTTCGCAATTAGACCGTTCGCAGAGATGACTATCGGGACAATGATCGTTGAATCAACATCCCACATGGCGGTTACCTCATGTGCCCGGTCTAGGTACTTGCTAGCCTTATCCTTCTCGGCCTTCACAAGGTTCTCATCTTGGAGGATGGTGATATCGACGAGCACTGCCTGGCGTTTCAATCGATCTGTCAGCACTATATCAGGTTTGTTGGCTATAATAGTCCTGTCCGTGATGTCAGATCGATCCCAATAGAGCGTGGCACGACCATTTTCGAGAACTGGCGCGGGTGTGTATTTATAGTACGGCACTTCGAAGTCCACAAGACCGTACAGAATAGCAAGTTGCTGGTGAATAATCTTGGCTACCAAGTTATGTCTGTGCAAGTACTCGCCGTTAGCAACATGACCACAACCGGCAATAATGTGCCTGAGTGACGCCTCCGGGACGGCGGCATGCCCGACAAATGTCGACTGTCAGTTTTTAATCTTATCTTACAGCAACAAGGTTTAAAATGGGAAAGAAATCCGGTGGGAACTATTTCACCAAGCCCTATTAAGGGTTTGATGTAATGCCTTATAAAACAGCCAGCATAAACTTCTTTGTTTGGCGACCTGTTTAGCTTAGTTGGTAGTGACACTGCCTCCGAAGCTGGAGGTCCCGGGTTCGAATCCCGGCCAGGGCATTATTTGTGCATTTAGCACTGATTTTGTTCTTGGGTCTTGGATGTTCTCTATGTATTTAAGTATGTTTTATCTATATAAGTTTGTATATCGTCGCCTAGTACCCATAGTACAAGCTTCGCTTAGTTTGGGACTAGGTCGTTTTGTGTAAGATGGTCCCCCAATATTTATTTATTTATTTGTGCCTCTGATTCCTGGGATCATTTTAACCCTACCCTAGGGATCGTTTTATGCATACCTATGTATAAAATTATCCTTTACTAAACTTTTAGAAAACATATCGTAATTAATAAACTACATACAAAACATGAGAAATAAGTAAACAGTAATTAGGTAAGAAAATTGACTATTGATAAAGATCTAAATCTTATGTTATTGTCTTCAACTTTGCACACAGTAATGATTTTCCCTTAAAGGGATTTTCCCTTAAAGGGATCATCCCCTACCTGTCATAACGCACGTGGTATTTTTTATATTATATTATTATATTAACATGCTTACGGTCTACCTGATCGTAAGCAAACACACTATGGATACTAGCGACTCCAGAGGTGCATTATCGACCCTTTATTGACTTGGCCCTGCCTCTTCTAAATCATATCAGTGTCATTCCAATTTCGAATATTGTCATACTTGAAATTAACTTTTGGCTAAACTCCACCTAAATTCTTAAGGTCCTCTTGCATTCATCCTTGGTGAAATACTTTATCAATAATTTTGTATGAAAATGAAAAGAACAGTTTTTTAGAAAAGCTAAATAAATAGGCTACGTCGATTCTATACGTAAGTAAACACGGCTATATGCTTTAAGGAACGGAAATTAATACGAAACACCCTGTATTGACATATATCATTTATATTCCTATCGATTACAGGAAAACACATAACAAGTCTATGTTTTTTAATAACCGCTGAAAAACTACCTTTCCCCAACAAAAAGGAATTAAGTGCCGTAGGTAAGTTTTTTATACAGATGCGACCTAAGTACAGAATGGTGGTTTTAAATGTGGAGTATTAGTACTAGGTTCGGGAGCTTTCATTGCACGTGGACCGACACGCACTTCGCCGGTTTTTTACATTGTTTACACTCTTCAAGGTGACTGACGATATCACAATAATAATCGAAGGTAGAAACATAGACGACTTTGAAAACGATAGGTAGGTATTAACGGGGCACTGAGATGTTATCCACTGGCTTAACTCTAACCACATTGAAATCAACCTAGATAAGACTAAATTTCTGCAATATCATAAATATAAGCCTAAGCCCAAACAAACCAAAATTAAACATAACTTTGACGAAATCAAAGAACTAAACAAAACAGGAACCTAGTAGGCGTGATCTTAGATACACAATGCAACTTGAAGGAACACGTAGAAATAGTCTATAAGAAGGTGCATTAATTTATTTTAAGCCACACCTTGCCAAAAAGCGCGTTTATCCGCACGCTGCGCGTCCGGAAAATCGCACTTTTTGGCCAAGTGGTGACGTAAAATTGTGTATTTATGACACTCGCCTACGGCTCGGGCCTCAAACATCTGCGATAGCGGCCTTTCTTTGTTTTACAACCCTTGTATCGTAATGTACTATTACAGTACATATGGTGCTACTTTACCGCACTCGTGCGGCAATCAGCAGATTACGTGCATATGTCGAAACTTTAAAGAGCCATATGTACTGTAAAACGTTGTACGATACACGTGCGAATAGGTAATTCGCAACTCGTGTCGATTTAAAACACTCCTTTCGGTCGTTTTTTAATTTATCACCACTCGTTGTGAATTTCCTAATTTCTACACTTGTATCGTAATGTACTATTACAGTACATATGGTGCTACATTACCGCACGACTGCGGTAATCAGCAGATTACGTGCATATGTCGAAACTTTAAAGAGCCATATGTACTGTAAAACGTTGTACGATACACGTGCGAATAGGTAATTCGCAACTCGTGTCGATTTAAAACACTCCCTGCGGTCGTGTTTTAATTTATCACCACTCGTTGCGAATTTCCTATTTTCTGCACTTGTATCGTAATGTACTATTCGCACTGTGACGCCTTAAACACACGGTGTCTTTACAAAGTGCCTTATTTACTTACCATGGCTAATAAAATGTGATTTTTATCACGATCGCGCATTCACTGCTCAAAATAGATGCATATAAGATATTTATGCGGCGTTAATCGTTGAAATCGTTGCGGCGCTAATGTTGTTCAAGCTTACTCAGGACAGACATTTACCCATCATTCACAAAAAAAAAAACTAACTAAGCCACAAACAATAGTACAAGCGTCAATCAGAATTTTTGATGACTCGAGTTTGTAGTTTTCTTACGACCGAGTTAATCACAATGTTTTCATCACATTAGCGAGGAAAATAATAACTCCAGTACCAATACTTATTGTAAAAATCGAAAACTTCACCTCGAGTATCAGTCCATGATCGCTGGGGCGTCCTTGCGAGAGGAGTGCGCAGCTTCAATATTTCAACCAATGACAAAGCAGTATTCTTGTGGCGCGCGGCCTACTAGATTTTTAGGTTCAATATTTTAACCAATCATGCACAGAGCAGTATTATTGTGAAATGCGGCCAACTAGATTTTTTTAACCAATCAGATACTCATAACTTCCCGGGGAGTCATGAAAATCCATAACTCCCGGGGGAGGTAAATCGGCTCTAATAGCTCTATATGCCTGTGTGCAATGAGACCCTTTACGTGCAAGTATGATGAAAATTATCTTCTAGCACTACCGAACAACAGCAGACTCGATAATAATAAATTATTTTTCTCAAACATGTAATGAAATATTGATGTTATGTTCCTTATAACAGGCTGCGAAGTATGACGTTTCAGGTGCAGCTAGGACAAGAGGTCGTTAATGGGATTTCATACAAATCATGCGGGCCTAGGCCGGCAAAGTCCTCTTTTTTAATTTCCATTCCACATAAATTTGTGGCACAGGCATCATGACATTCTGCTACTATGCGTATTAAAAATAAAACTTTGATTTTTTTGTTGTTTATTTCATTGCATGTACATGTTTGAGAAAATCACTATACATACCTCGGCGGGAAATATGGGTTTCGTCCCGGCCTCTGTAGTAATGTACTATTTATCTTGATTGTACTTTATGTACCTGCTAATATCTCGCCATCGCGAAAGTTAAATGGAAAGGCGTGAGTCCGCTCGCGCGTAAAACGCCTCATCTCATCTGAATCAGCTCTTACGTTACGCGTGGCGTATGCATGAATGCGACTTCACTGAAATTGAAAATCTTGATTTGGATTGGCAAGGCAGTTATGTCATATTTTATAGCCAACATTTATTGTTAAGGGAGATTGGTGGAGCAAAGAAATGTTTCAGTTATGATTCACTTGTTTATTGGTTTTGTTTCTTACTTAATCCAACTGTCGGAACAAAAACTATCCTACGTTGCCCCTTCTAATAATAATAACAACGAAGTTATCGTGAACTCTGACAGCGAGGATTTAAACCATGCCTTGCTTCTAGTAGACATGCTGAAATCAGGTGTGATGTGTTATGATAAGTTTACTACCACAATCATTTATTATGTTTTATTAAAAATAAAATATAATTAATTATAATTAATCATACAGAGTACTTGAAGCTACTACGAAGCGGATCGGATGTGGCTAAGAACGGTACAGCGGCCGTCGAGCTATCCACTTGCATTGCGTCTACTGGCGTCGAAAATCAAATGTCAAGTATAACGCCGAAAGGTAACATAAGTAAATACTTACTTCGATTTTTTGTAAGAATGTATGTATGTACCTACATATGTCAGCTATCCGACATTCACAAAAAAATTAAAGATTATTTACACCACACTTGCCAAAAAGCGCGTTTATCCGCACGCTGCGCGTCCGGAAAAACCCACTTTTTGGCCAAGTGGTGACGTAAAATTGTGTACAAAACACGGGTCGTAAAACAGAAAGCCCTCTCTCGCATATTTATGACCCTCGCCTGCGGCTCGAGCCTCAAATATCTGCGATATCGGCCTTTCTTTGTTTTACAACCCTTGTATCGTAATGTACTATTCTTATTATATTCAGAATTCAGACTAATCATAGGACAGGGACAATGGATTAATGAAAGGTTGTCGTATTGTATAAGGACTGCCGTCTGCAACTGATTTAATTTGTGGAGTCTGTCTGCTTTATCTAATTGATTGATGCGTTTTTCTACAGTATCCCATAAGGAGTTCCGAGAGCCATCGCTTACAAAGGGCGAGTCAACGCCATCCATTGCACCTCCTTTGTGGCATCCAGCAATAGTAGTGCCCGCAGCTCCCTCATATCCGTGGCCGCGGCCACACGCTGGCATTGCTAGTAACCAGGATTTGCTAACCACGCCATTTTACACCATACCTCTGCCATCGCGACGACGGCCCTTACGTCGGCGATTGGGAGGACATTGGGGGCGATTTTCTCCAGATTATTATTTCTACCGTTAGTTGGTTCATTAAATGTAAAATTATTAGTTACAGTTTTCGATAGTACTTAGGTACCTATGTGAAACCCTTGTGACAAGGAAATATGTATAAATTGCGGATGAATACTTATATTGCAGCCGCAAAGACATCTGCATGACCTTGACTGAACATTCTAAAGTTGAAAAATTTAAAAATAAATAACAAATGGAAATGTAATATGTATGTATTTAAAATGAGTGATAAAAAGGATTTAAATTTACGCATTTTAGTTACATTGAATTTTATTTTTTATTTTAAAATATTTGTCACATTAATTTTAAAAACGTCACCGCTACCAAATCTAAGCGTAAATCGTTTAAGCTATGGCAATTTAAAAAAACGAGCATTATACAGGCAGCGACCTCCTTAATCAGAACATGTTTTTAAAAGGTAAAAAATATTAAAAGTCATGCCGTTTTCCAATCCACGACGATCCAATATCGACAATTCCGATATGTACATTTTGCGAATGTACTTTTTGCTTCGTGTACATTCCACGTGTTTCACAATATGCGTTATCGTGCGAATTGTATATTTTGCTATTAGTTACATTTTGCGTGTAGCGTACATTTTGCGTTTTGTGCATTTTGCTCCGAAGGGACTTCATGGACTATTTTTGGGACAGTAAGGTGATCATTTACGAGCATATTGGAGAATTATTAAATTAATACAGAGGCCGGGAAACGAAGGCTTGCAGGCCAGGTAGATATAGAATAGAGCTACGCGGCCTGCAGGCGAACGTTTCTCGCCGAGATTTGTATAGTGTTTTTCTCAAACACATGCAATGAAATCTAGACACGCGGCAGCGTATCCAGCGAAGTTGACCCCAGGAACTGGCGGACAGCAGCCGTGTGTTATTTTTATTCTATTTTACACGAACTGTTTGGAGCTTTTGACCCCCCAATAATTCATCTAACATAAAAGAAATTGGTATATGTATTAAGATCCTTTAGAACAACTAGAACCCCAACTTTCATAAATATAGGTTTAATAGTTATTGAGATATTAAATTCCAAAAAACGGCATTTTTACCACTGACTGACTGACTGACTAGTAATCAAAAACCTAAACCACTTCCAGGTGACCTAGAAAGCTGAAATTTGACATGCAGCTTGGTAATTGTATGTGTACGCCATAAAAAATCAGAACAGTGATTTTTTATTAGTTTTATTATTATTATTTATGCTGGTTTTTTTTAAATTATTATTCTCTTTATTTATCTTTCAACTTACATTATTTATTCATTAATCATTTAATCATGCATTACAATAAAATTGTACAGTCAAATACAAAACAATAATAAACTAAAAATTAGTCAAATAACCCGCCCCGTGCCATTCCAGGGGCAAAGGTGCCCATTACGCTCGCCGCGTTCCCGCGTTGAATCGCAATGGACAGCCTCTGCACCAGGAAAGAGCCGGAGCGGGGGTCATGACCCCTCTCTCGCAGATGCTGCCCAACCTCCCTGAGGAAAACTCTAGCCTCTGAGCCCAAACAACCGGTTGTCTCGACCGCCAGAGGGACAAACAAATAATTTGTCCTAGTTGTTTATGCTAGTTACCTCAGAACTCCGTCATTTATTAACCGATTTGGAAAATTATTTTTTTGTTTGTATCGGTATACTTCAGTGGTTCATAGTTATCAGAAAAGAATCAGATCATAGAGTCCTGGAGAAATCGAGGGAACTCTTCGAATATTTGAGGTGCACCTATAGCGATTTGGGTATTTTGTATAGTAAGTCGTGCATTCGCTCTTAAAAAGCACCATTTGGCGAAGATTGACAAAAAGTAATGATATCCCATCAAAAACATAAATATGAAAATGGCAGCCAAGTTCAATATGCGATTCGTGGTTGTCGGCCGTCGAGCTATCCACTTGCATTGCGTCTACTGGAGTCGAAAATCAAATGTCAAGTATAACGCCGAAAGGTAACATAAGTAAATACTTACTTCGATTTCTTGTAAGAATGTATGTACGAGTACCTACATATGTCAGGTATCAGACATTCACAAAAAAATAAAAATTATTTACACCACACCTTGCCAAAAAGCGCGGCCCTCGGTCCTCCCTTCGGTCGTGTTTTAATTTATCACCACTCGTTGCGAAATTCCTGTTCTCTGCACTTGCATCGTAATGTACTGTTATGATACAAGGGTTGTAAAACAAAGAAAGGCCGATATCGCAGATGTTTGAGGCCCGAGCCGCAGGCGAGGGTCATAAATATGCGAGAAAGGGCTTTCTGTTTTACGACCCGTGTTTTAACAAATTTACGTCACCACTTGGCCAAAAAGCGCTTTTTGGCAAGGTGTGGTGTAAAAATACATTACGTTCATCTGCTATTTCCTTCCACCTTGTTCCTACACTGTGATATACATATTAAGCCGTATTGGCTGTTACTAAACTCGCTAACTATTATATGACGCTGACTACACATTATTTTTAGTTGCTTATTACGTATGTGCGTATTGATAGTTATTCAATTATCCTATGTCATTGTTAGCGTATTTTTTCAGATGTACATCCTCGCAAAGCCTACCAAGACCCACGTAAGTTGGTACATTTTAACAACAAGTATGGTAAATCGTAAATCGACGCTGAAACTTCGTCGTAAGTAGAGTTCAACCAATTTTAAGATAAACGCCCTTAGAAGTCATTCTGTCAATATGAGAGTTAATTAGAATAAATATAAGTATTTATTTATTACCTCATTGAGCCTATATGCTTACATCAGATGTGATCGAAAACACGATTGGCTTTGAGTTAAGGGTTGTGTTGGTACTCTGTCCTATCCTACGATGAAAAGCTTTCGTTATATCAACGGTTTATAAATGTTTGTAAGACCAAAGATGTAAATTAAATATGGACCACTCTGATCGAAATGTAGGTCAGAATTACATGTACTCGAACCGTAAGGGCGTAAAATACATTGTGGTTTGGATATTCCATCTCTTGGTATTTACTGTCATTTTGCCATTTGTTATTAGCTCTAAAGAAACAACCGACAATACTGGCCACTGCAATCACTACTGCTTCGGTTTACACGACGGCCATACGCACGGAAGGCCTTAGAAGAATTACTAATGCTGCCAAGTCTGGGTATTCCACGACATCTGTTAAAGAAACATTTTCCACTACTAAATGCACCTCTAAGAATCGTCCAACATTAACAACACCGCACCACACTACTAAGAAACGTAAGAAACCTAGTACTTACCTACTTGACTTTTTCGAGTGCGAAGTAGCCATCAATATGTGTCAGGAGCAAGACACAAGAGCTCGGGCGCGATGTACTCGTATGATTTGGGATGCGGGTGTGCTCCTCCACCCGCGACAGTTGGGGAGTAAACCGTAAGTTCCCCTCTTTACGCGAAGTTCTACTATTGCGTTGTGCGACAGGACGGCTGCGTTCCGAGTCGCTGTCAGGCGACGGCGCTTGGTCATGGCATAATAATACCTGTCCACTACCACCGCGACTGCGCTTTTTCATAGTCGCCTGAAAGCACGAGGTTGTGTCGCGCAACATGTCGCCTGTATCCTCAACGCGCCCAAGCGTGGGAGTGCCTGTTAATAAAACGTCTTATATTTTTAACTTTTTTGATGTGTATGCTTTTTAACGATGATTTCCTTATTTCAGATACATTAAACAAAAAGATTTCAAAGCACTTGAAGACGAAATCAATTACAACAGCGAATGATAATCCGGTAGAAGCGGAAGTGGCTTCGGAGCTGTTGAAAGAGTTCAAGCAGATAAATATTACCCTAAAACCCAAGAAGAGACAGCCAAGAGTAGACAGCACGAGTAATGAATAAGGATAAATTTATTTAGAGGCACCGAGCTTTGCTTGTGTTTTCCCAGAGAATACGAGTTTTCCCGAAAATGAGACCTATATTGTATCTACCTAAACTTCATTCATATCGATAGAGCGGTTATCGAGATTTAATAGGATAAAATAAAAATAATTCGGGGAAAAGAGGTCTAGTCACCTGCTATGTAGAATAAGACTAAACTCGAATAAGAGTCTCTATCAATCACCGTATAGAGATCTTTTGTAAATAGTGCAACTGAACTTTTTGAATCTCGTTGACGTACAGAGCTGGACGTCAAACGAGATGAGCTGAAAGCCCGACCACCAGCGGCAATCAGCTATAATTACAGAAATGGTGTGCTCACGTGCCCGCTGTGTACACGGGTCTTCGTTAATAATAGGTTGGAAAAGCGGGTCCTCCTGATTACTTTAAAAAAAAAGATCGTCTACGTAAGCCACATAAGAGCACAAAAAAAACCGATCATAATTACGATAACATAGCCTCTTCGGGTCTAGTCGTTTTCCGAGTTTGGCCAATGACAAACAATAATGGCCACAACATCGCACACAGTACTGATACGACAAAATTGGCAAAAATATATGTATATGACATAACAATACATACAATAGGAATAATACCATGTAATTATGTACGTACAGCCGGAACCCGGGTATGTCCTAAACTACGACCAAAACCACCGGAGGATGGGCAGCATCCCTGGAGTGCGGTGAAGATACTGCGATCGCCAACCCGCATGCCAAGCGTGGCGATTATGGCATATACCCCCCGTGAATTTGGGGAAGGCCTATGTCCAGCAGTGGACGTCCTTCGGCTGATATGGTGGTGGTGGTGGATGGACGTACTACAAAAATATATACAAGAGTAGTTCACCAAAATAACCTAAATAAAATTAAAACCAACAAATTGAGGCATTGTACCGAGAATGCTGGAGGAAGTCGCCAGCTTTTCGGTCACCAGTTACGTCAACCAGACGCTTCGCAATTTCTGCAAATAACTTGTGCGCGCTGGGCGGGATCTATAGGGCCTGAGCTCGCGTGGATGCGGGCATATGCCGAGACATCAGCGGTGGCATGCGCAAGTGAATCCCGCGGTGTCCCACTAAATCGATAATGGCAAGCCGCTGGTTTTTAGTGGGTAACCTGATTTACAGGAGTCCCACATCACCGTGGGATACACAGGTAGCATCCCACACCGACATCCGTCCCAAGCTCCAAGGAACTAAGGTCACCCCATCAAGGTCTCTTACCATCGTCTCTGACCATGCCAGTCGGCTCAAGAAGAGCGGGCACATTGACGGTGGCAAGAGACTGGTAGATTATTATGTCATTAAAGGCCTCTGTACACACATACGAGATGCGCCTGCGAGTTTCATTACATTGCGGTTACCGTGGTATAATGAGTTCAATCGATCTGTCAAACCGCACAATGTAGTGAAACTCGCACACGAGTCTCATACGTGTCGAAGGGGTCATCCATTAATTACGTCACACCAATTTCATGATTTTTTGACCCCTCCCTCCCCCCTTGTCACACTTCGTCACAATTAACTACCCCCTCCCCCCTTAGTGTGACGTCACATTTAGATTTTTAGTTTAGGATGGTAAAAATTACAACGTAACTTTGAAACTAACTTTTTATTAGGATTGCTTAAAATGATTTATAAAATTAACGAAGAGAAAATCAACAATACAAAAAGAATATTAAAAACTTATTCTTCCTCCGTCCAAGGATTTTGGATCCACTCTTTCATGTTCTGGATGCCTGGCGTATCAGAGACGTTTGTCACACTCTCGACAGATTCTGGTACATTATTCGAGTCCACGTCTCCTTCGTCGTACCACAATGCGTCATTGTTAATTATACAGAGCACTTCCCTGGCACGTCTAGCCGCAATTCTTTCCGGCCGGATCCTCGGAGCAGGGATAACTTCTTGTTTTTTATGTAGCTTCTTATGTAGGTTCGCTGCTTTGTATGATGCAAGATACAATCCACAAACGTCACAAGACCGTTTGAACAGGTACGCTTGAACACTGGGGCAATATGTATCGTACGGAACCTGCTTGAAAAGTGATGACGCTCGTAGATCCAAAGACAACTGCAATATGCTAACTTGTCGGCTTAGTCAAAGGTTTAGCGCGTGCGGCGGCTATGTCACAAAGGGCACCGACATAATACATTCGCTAAGTATTTCGAAAACAATAAATCGTTAAACTCGGCCAGAAAAATAGTATCAAATTATAGGGAACGAAAGTATTCAAATTCTAACTAATCCGAGTATGTAGAAAATTAGTTTTGTACAATGTTTGTTAACCATTGAAATTATTATTTTTTAAACTTAGATTTTGTAAAATTAAATTGCTCACATACAATTGTGAGTTGTGAGGTCACAAACATGGAACTCCTCCCTCCCCCCTGTCACGATATGTCACATTTTGTGGACCCCCTCCCCCCCCCTTGAGGTGTGATGTAATTAATGGATGATCCCAAATAAGGCTTAAGCGTCGCATTTCTTGAAAAATAGCCTGCACTTTTTTGACAACAAAACTTAAGGCCGTTTTACATTCACCCTTGGTGATATTGTAGATATGCGATGTGGTGTCCTAGTAGGGGTAATGTACAAGGTTGTCTATGTACAGAAAAGGGTTATGTAGAAAACACGGAATATATAAAAAGATGGAAGCGGCGTGACAGCTATCTACTTAGAGAACCACCGTAGCCGTTCCAACACAATCATAACTAAATACATACACGCCAACACTAACGCAAAACGATTTTGAATGGATAACGCTTATAATTCCATTACGATTTTAACGGTTATTTTTAGAAAGAAAATGACCTCAAACTAGATCAATTTAGGGCCTAAATTCCAATGCCTAAAAAATGACAGGTAAGTCTTTGCTTTGTCAATATAGGGCATTGACATAAGATATAGAAATAGACACACAATGCCGAATATAAATAACTAAAAATGTGGCGCAAGATGACACTGACAGTTACATTCCAATAGCTGATAATAACGCTTCTTTATAGTCCGAGTCGAGATAAAAACTTCATACAAAAAAGAACTTACAGACATTAGCGTCAAGTGTCAAATTTGCAAACATAAGAACCAACATGGTATAAACTTTTTAGTAAAATGCTACTGTCGTATACTGGCTACCAATGTTTACTTTATAAATGTCAAAAGTGAACAGTGAAAGTACCTAATGGAGTCGCTTTGGTTATTTAAATTATTTTTATATTAATAATTTTTTGAACAAAAAAAATTGAATAAAACATTCCATTACAACATTCACACACATTCTGTGATTGTTCTTTTTCTGTGTTAGACATTAAGATGTTTACCTTCATGAAACTCTTGAGCAAGACTATAGGTAGTTATTTCAAAAGTACTGACTTCTGCCATTGGAGCAGCATTTGTAGTTTTACAACTTTTGCTTTGCAAGTCATCGTCGTCTATCTCTGACATCTATAAAACAAAGATACCGACTATGAACTTGAAAGATAAATTATTTTAATATATATAACGTTAAATTGATTTTTATTACATCAATTCATATATAACTATATGAAAATGTTTTCCTCTGCATGATTTTTCACGCTAAAATTATATGTTAAAACAGAATTTGAATAATGTAGTTTGAGTCGGGAACGAACGGACTTACGTTCGAGACAGGTTTAGCAGTTGCAGTTAGTCGATTTCAGCCTTTATTGGTCCTGTATATGTCGGAAATAGCGAAATAGGCCGAACACACAACACTCGTGTGGCTTGGTTTATAGAGTGTGTCACGTTTATTTTACACTAAAATAGCGGTCCATTCTGAACGTCGCTGAGGATCTTGTGGAAATCTTGAATTAAAACATAAAAAAAACATAAATTTATTCCTTATAAATTTAATTTAAAAAAATATTGACCTAATAGCGACTCCTTACATTTTGTTTCTTGATAACCTTTCATTAGAACTAACAAAATGATTTACTCAAAACCATGAATTTACCAGGATTTTACATAAATTTTGTAACGTTATCAAAATAACTAACCTAAAGAAGTATATTCCGTCTTTTCCCTTGTTTTTTTGTAGCTATTAAAGCAGTTTTTCACAGCATATTTCGTCATTGTTGGACAACTGGCACTGTCTGCGGTCCAAACACGACTAAACAGGAAAGTACCGCCCGAGTCGTGCGGGCGGTACTTTCACGGGGGACATTTTTGTGGGCTGATTGTGAATCTAGTTCTATAATAGTACATCAATGATATAGGGGCTAAAAATCGGAAGGCATTTAAGGCATAAAAATTATATTCTATTAGTATAGATATTTCCTCCCCCTCTTGCTTTATTACATAGCCAAGCGTGTGTGAGCGAGATGCACTTTGGACAGAAATTGGTATGGATTCCTTGTTTGCAAAATGGAGACCGCGGTCAAATAATTCATAATTTTATTGCATTAATAATCATGTGTTAACCCTTTACCAGGCCCCGAAGAACCAGCGTGTCTTAATACGTACTTTATATGCTGTTGCAACCGTATTGAATGCCTTGTAAAAAATGTATTTATGAAAGTCGGAGATCTTCCTTTAACCCATTTAGACCCAAATACAAACCATACGTACAATGTTGAAAAAAAGTTTAGTACGGAACTATTTAAGGCTAACAAAACATGTTGTCAGAAAAAAACTGAAAAAAAAACTTCATAAGTCTGAAAAAAAACACCCGTCCTCAATTGGGGCCAATGGGTCTTTATGTGTGGTATATTTAAAATCATCCCTTATCAATGCACAATGTTTTGGTATATTTTTACATTGCCAACGTGCTTTCACGTGGCACACGATGCATCGTAACTTGAAAGTTTCTGGGGGAAGTGTCCACCGCCATCTGGACTCAAACTTGGCACCATGGAAGAAGGTTTACGACGCATTCCATTGGGTTTCTCAGTTTCTAGACTCTTCAAATACATTCGGGTAAACTTCGCCGACACTGGAGTTGGTTCATTTTGTCATCAGCGACTAGAAAATGGAGACGCCAAGCATTAGCTATAGCCATATCCAACATATATAGGTAAACACCACCACTTTTCGTCTCGTATAGCTATTCTGTATGCTCCGATTGACTAGTCAGCTTGATCAACGCGCCTTGGTTGTAATTCTGAAAGACGAAAGGGATGTCCGCATCTACTTTTCTTCCTTCTGTGGAGCTCCATCTTTTTCTTTCAAAGTTGAGGGCACATTTGATTGTCATATCATGCCATCACCTTTTCGCCAACTTGGTTCTTGAGATTCAACTCTCCTGTACCTTTGTTATGGTTCATCATCGCTACTGTCCTATTCTTCGTTATTCTTAGTCTCAAATACTTCAACTCTGCCTGGGATATCACGAGGAAGGATGTTTTGCTGGACATCATCCGCATCGCCTTCTACATTATCGGTTAGAACACTGGGTTCTGGAGGAATGGCTACTAGATCGTAACTAACATCAAGGTCATCCTCTTCATATTAAATACTTTCAATAGCGTCCTCGAGCCCTCGATACTCATTTGTTAAATTAAACGATCGCCTAGTCATAGTTCTGTTCGAAAATAAGCTTAAAAATAAAAATAAACTAAAAAATTGACAATTTGCCCAATGGCCCCATTCGAGGACACCATACTATAGCAATCAATCCATTGGCCCCATTCAGGGACACCATACTATAACATGTAATTTTTTTGGTCAAATTTCAGAAAATAGTTTATAACATAGCATTATTTAGAAGCTGAAACTACAACTAAATCAATAATGCATAAATAACACAATAAATACCACAATGTGCAAGAAAAAAATAACTTACTTTTGGTTGAAAACTTATTTGCTGAATGACATAAATAAAAGTACCAGTCAAATCCACTTTATGAAATAAATCACAAAAATTCTTTCAGTATCAGAAACCCCCACTCTTTGGCATAATAATTGAATACCGGAATAAGAAATAGACAGAATTCGTAAAAAAGTGTAGGTACTTGAAAAAATGTCCTCAAACGAGGACAGCGGGCGTATATGGGTTAAACCAGAAATAAAAATGTGGGTTACGGTTATCCCATCGCCTGTCTCAGTAATGAACTGTCATACTAGATTTTGTCTTATTATATTCTTGATCAGATAGTGGCAAGAGGTAGAAAGTTACGGAGTCTACGAAGAGAACCCACAGAAGCAAACATCATCCTGCTGACCTCGCTCACTTGAGGTACCCAGGACAGGATACGATCCATTATGACACCAAGGTTTCTTACCTGGTGCGAGAATGGAATTTGAACACCGTTGAATGTTATGTCCGGCAAGTTAGAGAAATCAACCCTAGGAACCCAAGTAGCAATTGTGAATTATTTCGAAATCATTAGTATCTGTTAAGTGTCGTAGGTTTGACTTACTTAGGAAGAGTATCTATAAAGAATCCTAAGTTTGCTTTAGCTAATACAAATTGGGTAAATTGGTCAATTCTTTGATATCCAATGTCAAGAAGATTTTTTTTTAATCATCAAACCACGTTCGATTTTTCAGGGACCATGCACAGAATGTAGCTTTACCGCAGGAACCCATTATAACTCTATCAGTCAAGTTGCCCACTCACTAAATCCCATATAAACTTAACACACCACAATGTTAGTTCAGTACAATTTTCAGTCATGAAGATGGAGACACTGACAGGTGAAGACCTGTCAGATGTCACTTGCCTGTCTCTCTCAAACTTACTGCTTTATGCATTATTGATAATAAATCAGATGTACAGAAATCGTTAAACTTAAATGAGCGGATCTTTTTTTAGGTGACAGTGGCACTAATTGTATTTTAATTTTTCGAATTAGAGATTTTTTTTCATTATTTAATTTAAGTTTATGAGACAAAAATTAATATTAGTATTAAAGTTTCTTACATTGATTTATTTTGATTGATATGACTTTTATGTATTATCTATATATGTTGATTTGTTTTAAGTTTCAAATGGTTCTGCTCTGCCTCTGCTTTACTCAATAATTTATTGATTTGTTCATTATGAAAATTGAAAATGCTTTACTATGCTTTACTAACCATTAAGTTATATTATATCCCACCAAAAACATTTCATCTAAAATGTTGCCAAGACGACCACATAAGGTTTGCCCTGTGAAAAAGATATCAGATCTCATGTAGAGCCAAGCTTCCTTATCTACACGGCCTAACTCTACCGACCCCAACTTTAACGAATTCTACATACACTACCGTCAGAAAGTTTAAGACCAATTACAAAATATGCAAATAGTCAACATTGATTGATTATCCACTCAAATTTGATTCGTCTGTCCGTAATACTCTCAACTAGTTTGCAAAAGTCCAATCCTTGTGAGAAATAGCCCATTGCAATCTTTTTGCCTTGTTTGGTTTGCATAATAATTTATGAAAATTAAACTGAAAATTGTGTTTGGTCCTAAACTTTTTGACGGTAGTGTATCAGTAAATATGTATGGCTTCGCCGTTTCGCTACCGTCGTGGAGGTTATGCGAATATTTAGTTTCCGATCTGAAGTAAGTAACGAAACAGCCAAGCCATACATATTGCTCTTGGCCAGCATCTAGCCGGGGGGCAAAGATGAGGCCGACGATGAAGCGAGCTCACCCAGAAGATGCCTATTCAGTCGTGCCTTAAAAAAGTCCAGGTATTATGAACTCGAAAATACAGACGCCGGCAGAGAATTCCAAACCTTAGAAGTGCGCATTATAAAAGATGATGCGAAGCGCTTCGACCAGGTAAGGATGGTAGCCAGCCGTACGTCTGGATGTCCTATGGAAGAAGGGGGAAGGCGATACGAGCTCATGGAGCTCCGGAGCACACTCACCAAAGTACAGTTTGTAGAAGACGCACAGACATGTCATTTTGCGTCTATGTGCTAAGCTCTGCAGCTTATTTCCCACAACCATACTGCCGCCAATGAGCCTCTTGGCTCTGCGGTCCACCGAGTCGAGTGCGGCAAGTTGGTACTTAGCCGAGCCATCCCAAAGGTGACTACAATACTCCATGCAAGACCGGACTTGGGCTTTATATAAAGATAGAAGCTGCCCAGGGGTGAAGTATCGCTTGACCTTATTTAGGATACTCAGCTTTTTGGCCACTGTTCCGGCTTTGGACTCGATGGTAGTGCCGAAGTTAAGGTTGGAGCCTAACGTCATGCCCAGGAGCTCGAGATCGTTGGCTACAGACACGGTTGTACCTCTGAAAGTAGGAGCCAGATTGAATGAGCTCCTTTTTGCGGTAAACAGACACGCTTGCGTTTTGGTGGCGTTGAAACTAACCAGATTGTTATCACCCCATTGGGAGACAAGACTTAAGGTTGAGTTAATGCGCTCTACCATTGTTTCTCTCTCAGATTGAATTTAATCACGACCAGCCCCCGCGCTGGGCAAATATCTCTCCATGATCGTACTGTCATCTGCGTATGCGACCACTCCTGGTAGAAGAAGGTCTTTAATATGAAGCAGGAAAAGAGTCGCGGAGAGAACAGCTCCCTGAGGAACACCGGCATTAATGGCCATGAGGTCCGACGAGCAGCCATCGATGACTACCCGGATCGACCGCTCACTCAGGAAATCAGATATCCAGCTACAGAGGCCAGAAGGGATACCGTATGCAAGAAGTGGTGTATTTTAGATATCAATAAAATCTAAAGTATTAGAGCTATTCAATTGAGACTTTGTATGTTGAATTAGTCTATTATTGACATCATATCCCAAGAATATGAACTATCTGGTACATCGGAAACCAACTTTATGAGGGTTCAAAAAACGACGAAACACTTCGAGAAAAGGTAGGTAGTGCCCTTGCGCTTCGCTTGGCTCGTCTTGGCGGGGGCACTACCATGCCCCCAGATAATATGTATAATGATAAATAATGGTGTATTACAAGTGTCCCTTGACATATAAATGTCAATTTTGCATGATAATTCTATTTTTTGCCTATTTTATTCCAGCTATTTACCTTCTCTTTCCAGTATCGAAAAAATATCGAAAATATTGCAAAACCGATATTCGAATTTTCGATATCGAAAAAATACCGGTATTTGAAAAAGGCTCCGATATTCCATGCTCTAGTTCCACCTATTCAGTGGCATTGAGTTCATTAGAGGAATCCTGATACCAATTTCCATGAACACGACCGGTATTGGCTGTTTGGGAAATTTTTAAGAATCCTTCGTGAAGTGTGCTTTGGTACTCTGTCCGGATCGCAAGTGACGAAGGTCACATCTGGATTATATTCCTCTTTCCATCTTGCTGATCTAAATGACCCTTTGTCCTTTGCATTGAACACTAGGTGGAGATTGTTATTTTCAGCCCACTGCACAAGTTGGATTCCGTTCAGGTCATTTTTGTTATAGCGCCACGTTTCGTGATGGCTATTAAAATCTCCTGCATACAGACAAGGCTGAGGATATGATGGCAAATTTACAGACCAAGGTGAGTTAGGCGGCTTTTACACATTTACAACGGTGAGATCTTTGACTTTGATTGCCGAGGCATAAATATCCGGCCCGTAAATAATGGTTTCAGTAGTTATGTTCGTTATATTATCCTTGACATATGTAGCTATTCCGTATTGTGGATGATTTATGGCGTGAGCAATAGTGTAGCTGGGAATCACTACTCTCCTCAGCAGATCTTGTTCATCCTTCGCATGAGTTTCTCGAAGAAGGAGTATATCAATGTCAAGTTCAAAAAGAATCTTATGTAATACTTCACACTTAGCTAATCTTATATTTTCTACGTTTAATTGGCATACTTTGGTAATAGATCCAATGTCTCTAGTCTGTTGGTTCTTAGAAGATCGAGTTTGTGCGTATCCAGGCATATTTAAGCATTAATAAAACGACTGAAAGGTACTGAGGTCGCGTATAAGTAGCAACAGGTACAGCAGCCAAAAAGGTTATTGCTCGTTTAGCGCCACCCAGGAGACACGTGTAGGGCGTTAGTGGCAATCTCGTACGGACGTGAGCAACGATCATCCCCCCCGATATAGTCGATGGTAGGCTTTTTTCACATTTTCGTGAATGTCTTGAAAACGAGTAGCTATAAACAATGATGTAATATAAGAAAGAGGTATTTTTAATATATTACATCATTGGCTATAAAAATATAAAAAAATATTACCTATTGGGTTTCTTCTTGTTGACCAGTTAACTATGATCTATGTTAGAAATTCATTGCAGCAGGAGCTAATATCTACATGAAATGAACTTCGAAAACAGTCTATGGAACCCCGCTTATTGTAGTCCGATATACCGACTCAGAATGACCGAGTCAAATCGCTCAGCTATGAGGCCTATGTGCAGCAGTGGACGTCCTTTAGCTGATACGGTGCCGGTGGTTTAACGGGACTCCGTTCAACCTAATATAGGAGGCACATTAGTAGGACTCTTATTTTTCTTTTAATGACCATAAACTCGCTCTTCTTTTCGTTGTATTTTAATCTATGTTGTACGGCATAAGTTTCGCTTACCTCCAATAGCCTTCTTATACCCGCGATCGACGGACTCAGCAGCATCATGTCATCAGCAAAGCTGATATTGCTAACACTAACATTTTGTCTATTCTGCATCATGCATGCTGCTGAGCCTGAACCTTCCGATCAGCTGATTGCCATACAGATTAAAGAGCCGTGGTGACGTCAACCCTCCTTGTTTCATACCACAACCAAGTACATATGGGTCAGAACAGGCATTGCCCCACTTAACTACATACTACATTGGTTTGGCTTTGATACCAATGTGACAATATAGGTACCTACGTATTAGTTCATGTGAGACACCAATCTCTCTCAACTTCACCAAGAGTACATCATAAGATTCATAAGACACTAGCCCTCTTACTAAGGGCATTAGAGTAAAAATGTGACACACTCTTATTAGTCTTATTTAAACAGACGTTTTGAGAGCAAAACATATATTATTATGAATATACAGGCTGCTTTTATTGATTTCCGTTCCTTCTAGCAATAGTCGTGTATAAATATTTTTTCCATTTCAAACAAAATAAAATTATTAATAATATTGTGGCGTCACTTGTGTCATCTGTCAAAATTGACATGTCATGCAACGCGCTATCGAAGTTTCTAAAATCAGTTGCATAAATATGACTTCTAACCAACTCTCAACGGACTTCGGTCCCTGAGAGATCTCTCTATTGTCATTTCTTCTTGTGTCTCCTATCTGTTGTATATTTGTTTATATAGTTTGTACCACAGAACAAATAAATACTATAGAAATGGTAAAGGGCGGGGCACGCGTAGCCGCGTATATGATCGGATTTACATGCACCTGTCTGTCAAACGCAGTCAAAAGGCACTTCAGTTGTCAATGGACTGGGAATAAGGAATTATACCTTTTTAACAATATAAAAATGCCTTGTTGTGCAATTTTGTCGTACCGACAACGAAGCTACAACCTAAAGGATCAGCCGGGAGTGATTTCTTTTCACTGATAAGCACTAAAATAATCGGTTTTTTGGAAAACATTGCGATGGATTATGACATTCGCTATTACTCCGTTAATATGAGAGAATCGGTATGGATACTTGACATTGCTTGCTTGCGAATGGCTACCGTAATGTCACCGCAATGTATCGCGCTATTCGTGTTCCTTTCCGTTTGTCATTTTATCGGAGCAATGGTAGCAGGGTTAGAGTGGTACCCATACCTAATGTACGAATTTATCAATTATGTTAAAATAAATTTAATTATGTTTTAACTTGGGCACGACAGTAAATTAAAATATCTAATAATTTCTACATGTCATTATATAACATCCCATCAAAAACGTAATGGCTGCCATTTTCACATTTACGTTGGAAGCTTATATAAACGCCTTGCCCAAAATACTAAACACTAAATGCGTCATGTTTGCTGATGACGTCTCCATACTCATAAGTAGTGGTAGTAGCACGGAATGTAACAATCGCTTGTCAGAAGTATCAAAAACAGATTGCAAATGGCTAGAAAACCATAACCTAGAGATAAATCTTAGAAAAACTAAAATAATACAATTTAAACCTATACAGAAAACTGCATTAGAAATGACATTACAGATAAACAAGACAATTATTGAAGAAGTAACTGAATTTAAATTATTAGGAATAACAATTGATTTAAGTATAGAATTTAAATTATTAGGAATAGTAATTGGAAAAATCACATTCAATCCGTCAAAAGTAAATTGAGTAGCTTTATCTATGCATTAAGTGTGCTCAAGGTAAATACAAATCAGAAAACTGCGTTATCAGCCTATTTTGCCTTCGCCCATGCATGGCTCCAATACGGTTTAATATTATGGGGAGCCAGCACTGATGTGCACCAATTACTCATATTACAAAAGCAATGCATCCGCATTCTAACAAATACCCGGGTACCAGATAGCTGTCGTCCGCATTTCATTAAACTTGAAATCCTTACGTTACCCTCAATTTGGAAGCAGCTCTATTTGTTAGGAAGAACATGTATTTATTTAAACAAAAAGTAATAAAATCACAGAGGTGGAACTTTCAAAAGGCAGATTGGCCAAGCTTTACTCAAGACATGGTTGCTGCGATCAGGTGGATTCCACTTCGAGCTGAAAGTTACGATAGTTTCACCAAACTCATCCTTGCTACAGCCAAAAAGAACATCTCAAGGGGTCATCGTAAACAGTATATCCCTTGCTGGTCTAAGATGGTGAAGAGTTGTACAAGGAGTATAGAAGAACTGGCAACCATGATATCGGCGAAGATCTCCTCAAATTGCTAAATGAAAATCGGCGAAATAAGTGGATAAAGACTGTAGAATCTATGGACTTCAAAACATCCAGCAGGAAAGCGTGGACGGTTTTAAATAAAATATCAGGTAAGCCAAGTATCTCCAAAACAACCGTTGCCACAAAGCCTCTAACGAAGCCATTGCCAATAAAATTGTAGAGGTATCACGAGTGGTAAGCCAAAAATCTGAAACTATTGCTATTAAACAGAAAGCTAAGCAGCTCAAAGCTACGCTCCTACCTAATGATAGTGCATCAAAAGAGTTCTCCCAAGATGAAATAGACCATGCCCTAAAAAACCTGCCCCAGGGCAGCTGGTTACGACGGCGTCTATAACGAATTCCTCAAACATCTAGGCCCAAAGTGTAGGAAGTGGCTCACAGGCTTTTTCTCAGACATCCTCGGTCGTAACACGGTACCGCCTAACTTCAACCGCGCAAAAGTTATAGCAGTGCTGAAACCAGAAAAGGCTGCCGATGACCCTAAAAGCTTTCGACCCATTGCTCTCCTCAGCTGTGTCTACAAGCTTATGGAAAGGCTGATCTACAATCGCATCGCCCCCCACGTAGACAAGATTATCCCTATTGAGCAGGCTGGTTTTCGCTGCACTGATCAGGTAATATCACTCGCAACTCACATTGAAACGGGATTTCAAAGAAATCAATAGACAGTCGCTGTGCTTATAGACGGTATGGAAACAGGGCCTGATATATAAACTAATGAATGCAATATCCTGTAAGAAAATAGTTGGATTAATAAATACCATGCTCAGCGATCGTGAATTCATCGTACACCTAGGAGAACATCAAAGCACCGTCAGAAAGCTTAACAATGGCCTTCCACAGGGATCAGTCTTAGCTCCTCTACTGTTCAATCTATGCGTGCACGACATACCAGACACCCAGAGACGGAAATTCATGTACGCTGATGATATTACCATCACATCACAGCACAGCCGCTTTGAACCCTCAGAGGCGATGCTAAGTAACGACCTCGGGCTCTTGCAGGATTACTTCAGGAAATGGCGTCTGGTACCTAACACCAGTAAGACCGAGGTAACAACTTTTCACCTTCATAATAAAGAGGCTAAATATGAACCCATGATCGCCTTTGGAGCGTCGGTACTAAAATAGAACCCCACACCTAAGTACCTTGGAGTAACTCTTGATCGTAGTCTTACTTACGCACCACACATAAGCAAATTGGGGAAGAAGCTACAAACCCGAAACAACATTCTGCATAAACTAGTTGGTACCACATGGGGAGCGAAAGCTGATGTGCTTCGCACCACTGCTCTCAGCTTGGTTTATTCGACAGCGGAATACTGCGCACCAGCCTGGCTAAACAGTGCGCACGTGAAGCAAGTGGATGTCCAACTGAACCATACTATGACGTGCATATACGGGACTTTCAAAAGCACACCTGTGCAGTGGCTTCCTCCGACCCTTTGCCATATAGCTCCTCCTACTTGAGAAGACAGCGAGCGCTAGTTCGCGAGGCACAGAAAATTTTGGCCCGGCCTGACCTACCAGCTAACGCCGAGTTTGTAAATCCTCCAGCACACCATTTGAAATCTCGACACCCTCCGTACCAAACTGCAAGAAGCCTCATCGATACCGATTTCAATACAACCGCAAAGTAGGAAAGGGAATGGAGGGACAATCCTCCCCGTAGTATGGGTGTCGCTTGTAATAAGACAAGACTCCTAACCTAATATCCACGGTCACGGGACCGTTTGTATTCTCCGCCGTCTCATCTTCGTCACTGAAATGTACTACCTCCCGCCTAACCTCATGGAGCGCGCCTAGCTGTAATATATGTCTCGAAACCCCCTTAGATCTAGTCCTAGTACCCTACACCTAATAAATGAACGTTTGGGGTCTTTATTTCCTAACCTTAGATAAGCTAAGGTTTAACGAAGATTTGGCCAATGTGATCGTCTGTGGTAGGACCCCGTAGTGTTGTGAACCGTAAGAACCCATGATCTTTAATGTGATTACTTGTCAAACCCTTGGACTCCCCAACTACCTAGCTTACCTAGACCTACCTAAAATGAAGCCTATTTAACCTTGCTACTCATAATCGTTACCAATGCTAACCTTCCTACATATAGAACTTTATTTGCTGCAGGGAAAACTAATTATTGAACTTTGGCTATTCCGAAGTTCATAGAGTTCAAAATAGGATAAATAATTATTGTTTGTGGTAATTTAACCCCAACCTTAACCTATCCTGGTCTCTTGCCGGTGTCAGTAGCCATTGGGTTTTTAAAGAAAGGCAAAATTTTCCTTAAAAGCCACTCAGTTTCCCTAAAATCAAAATTATTTCCTAATTACTCCCTAATACATAGAACTCTGGTACTTGATATCCTAGCTAGCTAAGAATAATTTTGATTGCTTATTGTTGTATGGAGCGACCTCTGGCTTCCATACTGTGCTACTGGACCGGTAGGATGGGGCATGACCTCTATGCTAAGCTAAAACGATCTAGACTCCCTAATGAGAATAAGCTCATTAGTCAAGTCTTATAGATGATTGCGAATCATCTCTAACTAACCATTTCACTTGGAGGTGCTAAAACCTCTGAACCCTAGGGGTCCCTAACAGCCAGTAAGCTCTAACACTACCAATTCTGATATATGAAGGTCAGGAGTTCTGAGTCTGATTGTGAAGAAGCGAACTGTTACTGGTTAGTTACTGATACGAGCTTTCATCTACTCACAGTAACTAACAACTAATGGGTTGCTCCGCCTCACCATTAGGTCCTAAATCAATTTATTCCATATTCCAGAATAAATTGGTTTCCTATCTATAATTTATTATGAACACCTTTAGTTATGAAATAAAAGAAGACTCAGCACTTCTCACCCTTGATACCAGAAACCTAGACCTCTAATGCCTAAGATCTTAGCTGATATTGTAACTATTTATCCCTACAACTGGTAGTCTTATTCTGATACCTATATTTAGACTACCTAAATGCCTAAGACCTAAGTCTTCATAACTGTAACCTAGAATACCAAATCAGAGGAATACTACACACATGTACCCTACCGCTACTACACACATACCTATTTGTTCCCTAAACCAACCTATAACTTTGTTTCTCATATTTAGGTCACCTAAATAGCCCTAGAATATAAGTTCTAAATTAACCTGCTTGAAACCCATTACCCAAGCTTTAGTGTGTGAAATTAATCCTAAATCTCTACCCTAAATATTGCCCTAATCTGCTTATTTGAAATTAATACCAATTCTGGATTTTAGCTTCAAATAAGTATTCGTTTTCCCTACTCTAAACTATAAAGTTCAGTCGGCTAAATTGAGGATTGCAAAAACCATCAGCCTGTATAAATGCCTTCCCTCGCACAACCCAAGGGCATTTATAGATGTATATAAAAGTAATCGATACATAAATACATCAAGACCATACCTCGAATATTGCGAACCTCTGCGAGCGGAGCACACACCCTCGCGCCAACCCAAACCATGGCCGCTCTCACCTCCACGCAGCATCGGGCATGGAGGGGCCCAGACACGCCTTCCACGCTGGCGGTGTTGACGCCAGACGATACCTCCATTCTCGTACTCCTCTGTTACTCCAGGGCAAACAGAGCTCGACACCGTGCACCCCGCGCAAGTATACCGCAAACATGGACAGCGATCTGCCCGGCTTATATAAATAATCACAACCACATAAAAGAAGGAGTAAGTAAATAAATTAAAAACAAGGAGAGATTCCCCACCGGGCAGAGCTTCCGCACCGCATGGGAATTTCGACCTTAATGAATAGGAACACTCCCGTAAGTAACACGAAAATACACTGATAACGCAATGCCAGAGATACCGACAGTCCGACCGACCAAACTCAACTGACCTGCTCCCCGCCCTAATTCCGCCTTTTATACTATCCGACCCTGGACACTGTGGACATCTTGGACACTATGGACACCTTGGACATTGTGGACACTGTGGACACTGTGGACACTGTGGACATCTTGGACATTGTGGACACTGTGGACATCTTGGACACTGTGGACACCTTGGACATTTTCCTATTGGTGGATTGCGCCACGCCCTCTCCTTCCGTCATTAGAGATTGTAACGCCCTATTCTTACGAGTAGATGCACCTTATGCCCATACTAATAAGGTTGAAAATCGTATGACACCCGACAGGTTCTTTATCTTTATTTGAAGGGAGGCAAGTAATAAGGTAAGAAATAGGTCTTAGGCCTTTAGGAGTAGAGTTGAAATTCGTTTACCGAGTGCTTTGTCTTAGCTTGATGCGAAGTAAGTAATAACGTAAAAATTAGGTAAAAGATTTGTTTCTAGTGTGGTATTTATATTATGTTATAGATTAAGCTGGTATAAATAAAGGTATTCGGACGTAATGTTAACCATTTATTTCGTATGAGTTCTGTTTACAAATGTTTCTTTAACGCTAATGCTTTTACTTTAGGTAAACTTTATTTAGATATATAGATCGACCTTAAAATAATATATGGGACACGGCAGTGTCCTCGCCAAGTCTCTCAATTATGCCTTATAACTTAATAATGATTTTTAAGAAAAAATATGAATGTAATCAGCTGTCCCTTGGGAAATTATTTTAATATGAAAGTGACATGACCAGCGAGCTGTGTTATGTTACAGCCTACCCCCCGGTGAGTTTGAAAGATGAGATCTCTCAGATCTTGTCTGTAAAAGTCATCGTTAACCTCATCCATTTAACGAAAGTTATAAAAATCTTAATAAATGGAATGTAAAACATTCTACAATAACAAATTACTTAACTATATACTTGAAAAGTTTCAACTTATTGATATCTCAATCCCTCCAGAAAAGTGATTTTAATGTGGTGAGTGTTTAAACCAATAGCGAGAGGACGCGGTGCTCCAGCAAGGGTGAACGAACCATTAAACCTCAACAATGACCATTGATAACTTTTTCCTCAAGTTTTCCTGTCTCGTCAGAGGTACCAAGTTTGTGAGACTGGTAAGTCCTAATGACCTCGACTAAGGAGATTTACCCCGAGACTGTGTCTACTTTGTCCAGACGGCGCCTCTAGGAAACATTGTCCTTCCTATAAGCAAATCCCGCATAGGCTCCCCACACAAGACAGAAAAGTGTTTGATAAGTACTTAAAGCGTTCAATCGCCAGAATCAAGGCTCAATCCATCCCCCCCATCACCGAAATACCCCAGCCTATCCCATTGGCGTATGTTTCACTTGAACAAAATAACCAACTGATTGACTTCTTTTTAAAGTTTAATAAGGTAAGTAAGTAATAATTAATTAAATACCGATAGTTTTCTTCTGTACCTAGGTATTAAAATCATGACCCATGATTTTATACATGTGATCCAATAATTTGAATGTAACCATAATAATATGTAATGATGACTAAGTAAGAAAAATCATTATTACTTTATGAATTAAAATTGAATATCATTTAACTATTACTGTTCTGCACATATGTGTACTTATACATGTCCACAGAACTTATTTTAAAATAAAACAAAATTGTAATAATGTACCACCAAATTCGTGTTGTATTCATAGTACTCAGAATTGGTCGACGACAAGTGTTCATAAATATATATATATTGGTTATTTTATCCAATGTGAGGTGTGTATACCCATTAAGATAGCTATAAATAGCTCGAGTGGAGTCTGTGTCAACACAGTAAGTCTCGAAAAGACCTTGTCATATTATGACTTTAACCTAGCTCCTATTACTGTGGTAACACATCGTGTATTTATTTGGAGGGACCAGTTACCAACAAATCTAGGTTGTACTGTAAATCTCGTCCAATTGGAAGAAACTCATTCATACCTCACATAGCACATTCATAGTCTACCTAACTCTACCTTTTGTGACCATTCATCCTTCACAATCATACCAACACATACCAGTCATGCTTTCAGTCTTATCTATAACGCCCAGCTTCTATCAATCAAACAAAATTCCATAAGCACAACCACAATATAAATATTGCTCTTTTCAAGTTATAAGCAATTAAACTTTAATGCTACATATGACGAAATATCAATAATAATAAAACTCAACTAGAATTTTATTACGTACCCACTTATTTCTTAAAATAATAATAATAACAAACTAACATAGAACTAATTCCCATAGGACAACTAATCAAATCCTCTACCCCCGATTGAATAACCCTTAGATTCTACTACCACCTACTATTAAAATATAAACCGGAACTTGACTTTTTTTTATTTTATTACCTACTGATTTAAATAATGATAGAAATGTTTCACTGAGGCCCTCAACCTATATATATACCAACCCAACCAGTTTTCCCTAATTCCCCATATCGATTAAATATCACCAAACATCGACCTTTTGCTCTCAACAATGTGGCTAAAACATTTTTTTTTTCCAAATATAAACGGCAATCGTTTTGTGAAAGAATCCGCTTAAAAATCCCTATACCTCAAACTCCTCACAAGCCCGTAATATCATTTTTCTCAGTACCCCAAAGAAGAAGCCAAACCACTACCGAGCGAGACTATCATATACCAAATCGAGCGAGAGAAAGGGATACACGACTTATTTCTACTAACTCTGTCGCAAAATCCTTATGAAAAAAAAAGTGCGAAATATTTCCTATACTAATGGATAGTTCAGATTTAACCATTGCATCTGATATACCTAACTGCCAACATTCTAAACTCGAGCCCGAAAAATTGATCGTTTGCTTATGACGATTAAATTAGTGTCCGAAACAGCCCATGCCAAGTGTCACTGTCACTCTTATTCCATCATGTGTCAACGTCATTGACAACCGTCTGTCAACGCATATGCCGGTCACCGCCATTGATACTAACAGAATGTCTTCCTGTGGAAATACAAACAATATTTAAACAAAGTTAAGTTTACATGAGAGAAAAACAAATATACATTACAGGTGAGTACTATTTTAAACCATATCTGCATAACCATTTTATATTTCTATATTATATCGCAAAGTTTTATTTAACATTATTTCAAATCTTGTTTTCAGCATCGCTTATGGATTATTTACGCTTACATGGATTTGTCCTAGCATTGAGCTCTGGGAAATAACAATTAAGCCCCACCAGCCCGTTATTTATCATATATGTAAGTATAAAGCCGTGTGAATCAATAAAGCTGTCTACTCAACTAGCATACCATAATAATAACCGAATTCCCTTTTGTCTTTGCAGTAAACTTATGCTAAACATGCCGAAAATCATCTACTGTCGTGCGAGGAATTCTAACAATTATGACTCTAAATGAAGTTATGAGTCAATCTAAGGCTACAAATTTCAACGACCCATCCCAATGATCTCTACATATTGAAAAATCTATGTAAGTTTCCAATACTCATGCGCATAATTCATAGGTCTATCTCAATGCCACTAATGTCACTTGATTACTTTCACCATACATTAAAAGAAAATTTGATCATACGCTGAAACATATCACTATGTTATTACTAAATTATGTCAACTAACAGACTCGAACAAAAATTTAATTATTGTTTTGTTGATGTGTTCAGTAAAAAAAAATACATACATACCTACATGACGTATAGAACTAATAATCATATTTCTAATTGCAGTCAAATACCCAGCCGAAGAAAACAATATTTGTAGTCAAACAAAGAATCTAAATTGCTTAGCAATGTGAAGGCTCCGGCTTCACACTTTCTGAACTGTGAGTATCACCTATTTTGATTATAATTACCAAATATTTTTCATTTTATCCCTCATTTTACTATGATTTTGATTAGCAAACCAAACATATGACCAAACTTCATAAATTTTTCAAACAGTGAAAATAGTCTCCGAACCCATTTAGCCCAACACATCAATTGTTATCTGTACATACATACTTACATCCCCATATACCTATTAACTATATAATAAAAATGTAAAGATTAATTATATATAATATAAGCTTCAATTTATTTTTATATCAAATATAATCGTCAGATCATCAATATATCCTTTTCAAAGCTGTAGCTCGATCATAAGTTTTTATTTTATTTTTTCAAAAATACTGTTGTTTAGCTATGTCCTGACTATTCACATTATCCCTTTATTAGTACATAAACAACAGTTGTAAAATTATTTGTTTGTAATTAATATCTTGAAACCCACTCTAACATATTTCAATAAATTTAACTACTTATATAAAGGATTCCCAAGGATGAAAAATCTATCTAGGTAGCTCTAATTTCCGCGTACACACGAGCAAAACTTTGTCCCCCTTTTACTTACATACTTATTCCGCTAACTAATCATTGATATTTTGTGTTACAGAAACCCTGATCCCGGAAACAAGCTTCCCTACTCCTGACTGTAATCCTGCTTTCTCACAAAACCTATAATCTCATTCTACATATTGTACTATGAACTATTCACAATAAAAATGTGTAGCATACAAGCCATTGTAAAACATAGAATGTGTTGTGTTTGCATTTTATCTTTAATTCTTCGGTATGATTTCATGAACTTGACTGCTTGTTTCTTAGTATGCTATATATTTATGTGACCTATGCTAAATTTTCATTAAACATTCATTTTTCACTGTGTTTTATTATTGCACTCATTAAATATAAATCTGCCGCATCTTTTATTTCTTACATAAGCTCTAATAAAGAATAGGAATGCAGCCTGACATATGAACCTTCTTTATGAACTCCCTATTATAATGAAAGATACCTACTATTCATACTAGCTTGTCTTGAAATAAGGTTTGGTATTGCATATACCTATAGCTAAATGAATTACCATAATTCTGTGCAAAAATTATATGACCAAAAAATTAATAACTTAAAGCTATTACCCACCCATCTATGTTCACTCAATCATTGTAGCTATATCATCCTAAAATCCTTTTTCCACCCATAGCTTGTATGAAGCTAGCCCAACTCAATCAAATGCAAAGACAAGTACACACTAGTGCCTTAGCAAGACTAATAATTTTGGACCATTTATAGTAAGTAAGATCCCAATATTTTTATCTGGGTAATGAATAATCCATAATTTAATCTCGAAGCACTTCGATCTGCTAAATTGTTCATGCAAAAGGTATAGTATGAGGCAGAAAATAATATTTTACGACAATCTTTGGCAATTTGGAACAAATAACTAATAAATACACAAAGCACTAAGGTTCCCTATAGTGTCTTCTACCGGTGAGTAGTTCATCTAAGTTCTATTCCATGCCTAAACTTATAAGTACATTAAAAATGACATTTGTATAATCTTTCAATTGAATTTACATATCATCTATCTTTATGTAACCAATCACGTAAGAATGATCTACTTATTTATCCTTTTATCATAATTTAAACTGATCATGATTTTATTGATTAGCACCACAGACGTAGAATAGTTAATAAAATGTTTACCCAACCGTCACTGCTAAAGTTACAAACTAAATTGTCTTAGAAATACCATAATGCAACTTCTTAAACGTGCTCGAAACCATTATAGGGTTAGTAATCTCTTATTCTTCTCATTTTTTGAATCCTAGTAATGACTTATTGAAATAATTTATGATAAACTTCAGGCGCCATCTAACGACAATATAGCCTAACAGTTTTCTCGACAACAAACTTC
The DNA here is from genome assembly GCA_905163555.1 of Notocelia uddmanniana. Taxonomy (NCBI): domain Eukaryota; kingdom Metazoa; phylum Arthropoda; class Insecta; order Lepidoptera; family Tortricidae; genus Notocelia; species Notocelia uddmanniana. The sequence continues at coordinate 51,982,197 of LR991052.1, forward strand.
AACATTCGATCTTTGATTCTAATCACCACAAGAGATCACTAGTATCGCATTCATTCGAAAAGTTTATTAATTTCTTTATTCTGTGTAAATTTACAAATAACATTATATTTAATTAATTATGTGTGCAATTAATGACATTACTTATGTTATTAAATTTCACGGATATTTTTTCTAATTGAAAAACGCGATAATATTTACACATTCGCGCGAATTGCGATTGTGTAAGCGCAGTGTTACCCTTAAAGCCGGGTCTACACGACACGTTTCACGCTGTGGTTTCACGTGTTTAGTGACAAACATTGTAGCGAAATGCAAACAATCCCGAATAATGTGATAATAAATAATATTGACATCCCGGTATTGTTACAATAATAATAGGGCCTTTCACACGATAATTATTTTATTATGATACCTCATGTCACGATATTGACAATAATTTAAGCAAAATAAAACGTAATAAGTTAATTTGTAATAGTAACACTCTATAGATTACTCTATCCGAAATAAACATAGATATTGTATAATAGTTTCATAGAAATAAATGCTTTTATTTTATTAATTTCTTTTAAAATAATTTTGGAAACCGCTGTAGTATTGACATCCATGCTATATCACAAAATTAAACGTGTGAACAAGGTGTTCCTGCCCGGCTAGCATGATAGCGACAGCTCATACCGCTACGCTATATGGCCAAAATGTACTGAAATGTCACATAAAACGCGACGGCATAAGCCATCACACTAGCCGGGCAGCCAGGCTGGTGTGAAAGAGTCTTATGATCTGTTCCAAAGACTACTAAGAAGATATGATCTATGGTTTTTTTTTATCTTTTCTCGGCGCGTCTTTCGCAATGGTCGTCAATGGTATTCGTGCATTCATTTTATTAATTAGTTACTTAATTTCTGTTTCTGGGGTTATTTTAAAGATTGATTATAGTCTAAAGCACACAATTACTTATAATTTAGGACCATGTCATGTGAATCTCGTTCCTGGCGTTAACTTCTATTGTGATCTTGTACATAGTGATGAAAAACTGCGTATTTGCAAACTCTCGAAATAATGTGTTATTCAGCAAAGGCACGCCCATGAGTACCCTCCGTGAAGTAGCTAAGCGTACATCACAACAAATCAAATCTCCTTAGCCTTACTAGTACAGACGTCCCATAAATAAAACTGTTTCCCGCCATCCGCGTCATCCCCACGAATTTCAGACTCAAATCCGCCTTCAGTAAAGAATTGGTGAGTTTTTATTGAATTACTATAGTTATACACACATTGTCTTCTATTCATATTTTTCTATTCATATTTTTCTATTCATATTTTCCATTTGCACTTGCCCTGCCGCAATAAAACATGACGCAATAGTGTTCACTTCAATAATAATTTACCATGTATGGAATGACGCGTGATTAAAACTTCATGAAAACATATTATTGAGGATTCGATAACAGATCCTTGTATGTTAATGAGAGACATTTTGAAGTTAATATCCATGTTTTACCCGAGATGTACCATCTTCTTACATAGTAGATCATTTTCCGAACCCATTATCCTTCATGATTTTTCTAACATTCGTAGTGATAAATACAATGCCACTCCTCTTTCATTAAAAATTCCTCTTTTCAAAGCAGTATTATTTCTTTACTCTTAACGGTTTATCTATTTTTTTCAGCTCTTCCCGAATTATGAAACGTAATGCTTGTTGCAACAACATTCTAGACCATCTGCACATGTATCTCAATTCAAACCGAAGAACTATGCATGTCATCAAACAGAGATTACAATTTCCATGATTCTCCCATGAAAAGGTGTTGCTGTCTCCTAATATCCAAGTAAGTAACCATAATGTTTATTTTATTCCAGAGTGATATTAGAGTTTAACTGACCCATAATCAGAAATCAATATAAAAATGAAAAAAATAACTCATCGTTCTCACTCGGAGAAATTCCAAAAAAATAACTCATCGTTCTCACTCGGAGAAATTCCAATTTTGATAAAGTTCAATTATTTCCCTTTCATTTTTCTGTGTTAACAAACTAGTTAAAGAAAATAACCCTAAATCATTAGATAGGACACAAATCTCCTGATTTTAGTTACATTTGGCTAATTTTCGATTTTCAGGGTCCGGACTGTTGACTTGCGGAGTCCTACAATTTCCAGTTCTCCAGTATCTGCTTCTATTCTTTCAAGGTAACTAATTATTTATTTATGTGTGAGACTAAATGTTCTAATGAAGTTAAATAGCAGTCACTTCCGCAAAAACTAGTGCCCACGCCAACCTCTTGGAATCGGACAGCGGACCCGAAGCATTGTTCCAGATGCAAATGCACTAGAACAACACTAGTATGATGATTTTGATGATGGCTAAATCTACTAATATAATAATATTAAGAATGCAGTGTCATCCTTTACTGTCAAATTTTGTTTAATTGGTTATTGAAAATCATGAGCACTTAACAAGTAATTATTTTTCTTAACATAAGATTGAGCTACGGTGGACAGATGATCTAGTAAAGGCTGTAGGAGTCATTGTGCATTCCCTAGGAAAGGTCCATGTCTAGCGGTGGACATCTATCAACTGATATGATGATAACGATGAAAATTAGGCCACTATATGCTATAATTAGTATTCAGAACACCTGTACCTGTATCAAATTTATGAAATGCCTACTTTTGTTAAAAGTTCTCCTGAATTCAATTTGTATGTGATCTGTCTACAGACACTTGGAATGTGGACACACATTTATGCATGCATGTATGTATGGAAATTCAATTTCTTGATAAAACTTCCCCGTTTAGTAACCTTCCGTGATATTTTCCACTAAGTACAGTCAGTTCGCAATGAAGAAGAGTATTGTTTTCTTGGATACAATTAGACCTTTTATTTTCATGTTAACCCTATGAGTGCTACATGTCTAAAATAATTTGTAATAATATTCTTTGAACTTATGTTCAACTAAGTTAACCTAAAAATTCTTTCACTGCTTCGGAATTCTTAATCCTCATTGATGTATAAAATATCCTGCTAGGTACAATCATCTAAATTGATAATGGAGAATAGAATCGTTTTTATGGTTCGCTTAACCCTCTCATGTTCATGAATCCTTTAAATGCCACATGCCTAAAATAACTTGTAATATATTAATTATTTTCTGATAGTAAGTTAGGATGGTGATAATGATAATCAAGTGTATGAAGCGTTCAATGGTTTTCTCACGTCGTAGCCTATGGATGCTTCATTATCATGAATTTTTATAAATTTCGATATCTATGACGGTGGCAAACAAGCACACTGTTTATTTGATGTTGCCTTAGCCTATGGATGCTTAATGTTTCTGAATTTAATTCCGATGTATTACTGGCGTTGCCTGATGGTGGCAAATAAGCACATGGTCTACCTGATGATGATCTATTGCTGAAATTTATGAACTTTTTTATTTTTTATTATTTACATTTAATTAAAATTCAAGTGATCCATAATGGCGACAAACAAGCACACGGCCTAATTGATGATGATATTTCTGATCTACTGCTGTAGCCTATAGACGCTTATCATTTATAAGTTTAATTTTCATACATTCAAGTGATCTACAGCGGTGGTAAACAATCACACAGCCCATTTGATGATGATATTCATGATCTATTGCTGTAGCCTATGGACGCTTATTATCTATAATTTTAATTCTAATGCGCTCCAGTAATCTACAGTGGTGACAAACAAGCACACATCCTATTTGATGATGAAATAATGTCGTAGCCTATGGACGCTTCTTATTAAAGAGTTAAATTACAATGAATTAAGCGATTCATAGTGGTGACAAACAAACACCCTGTCTATTTGATAATGAAATAAAGTCGTAGCCTATGGACGCACATTACTTATTCGTATATTCATCATTTTCATCGTTCTCGGTTATGATTGCTTTCTTAAAAATGTCTACCCCCAGGGTTTTAAATTAAATTCCGGATTTTCATTCATTTTTTTATTTTATTATCACTACCCCCAGAGTTTTATTTTACGTTCCGGATTTTCAATACACAAGCCTTGCATTCCTTCCTAACTACGTTTTTCTTACCGCCTCATATTTTTAGGACAATTTTAAATAAAATTTAATGTTTAATTTTTTTTTTTCTTCAGGTGAAGACTTTAGTAAAAATTAGAAGAATAGATGAAGAGTCCAGTTATCCGACAAGATCACACTCCATTTCACGCTGCAACAAATTGTGGCCAGAAGCCACTGAACCTATTCTAGACACCATACGTGCAACCGAAGATCCAGGAGTGCTCCGAAGACTGCTGCACCCATACTGAGCGTACCAGAAGACTTCATTATCCATGGCCACGTCACCAACTTGAAACGGGAGCTTCTAACTCTTCATCCTGGTCACGGCACCAAATTGTAATAAGACAAGACTCCTAACCTAATATCCACGGTCACGGGACCGTTTGTATTCTCCGCCGTCTCATCTTCGTCACTGAAATGTACTACCTCCCGCCTAACCTCATGGAGCGCGCCTAGCTGTAATATATGTCTCGAAACCCCCTTAGATCTAGTCCTAGTACCCTACACCTAATAAATGAACGTTTGGGGTCTTTATTTCCTAACCTTAGATAAGCTAAGGTTTAACGAAGATTTGGCCAATGTGATCGTCTGTGGTAGGACCCCGTAGTGTTGTGAACCGTAAGAACCCATGATCTTTAATGTGATTACTTGTCAAACCCTTGGACTCCCCAACTACCTAGCTTACCTAGACCTACCTAAAATGAAGCCTATTTAACCTTGCTACTCATAATCGTTACCAATGCTAACCTTCCTACATATAGAACTTTATTTGCTGCAGGGAAAACTAATTATTGAACTTTGGCTATTCCGAAGTTCATAGAGTTCAAAATAGGATAAATAATTATTGTTTGTGGTAATTTAACCCCAACCTTAACCTATCCTGGTCTCTTGCCGGTGTCAGTAGCCATTGGGTTTTTAAAGAAAGGCAAAATTTTCCTTAAAAGCCACTCAGTTTCCCTAAAATCAAAATTATTTCCTAATTACTCCCTAATACATAGAACTCTGGTACTTGATATCCTAGCTAGCTAAGAATAATTTTGATTGCTTATTGTTGTATGGAGCGACCTCTGGCTTCCATACTGTGCTACTGGACCGGTAGGATGGGGCATGACCTCTATGCTAAGCTAAAACGATCTAGACTCCCTAATGAGAATAAGCTCATTAGTCAAGTCTTATAGATGATTGCGAATCATCTCTAACTAACCATTTCACTTGGAGGTGCTAAAACCTCTGAACCCTAGGGGTCCCTAACAGCCAGTAAGCTCTAACACTACCAATTCTGATATATGAAGGTCAGGAGTTCTGAGTCTGATTGTGAAGAAGCGAACTGTTACTGGTTAGTTACTGATACGAGCTTTCATCTACTCACAGTAACTAACAACTAATGGGTTGCTCCGCCTCACCATTAGGTCCTAAATCAATTTATTCCATATTCCAGAATAAATTGGTTTCCTATCTATAATTTATTATGAACACCTTTAGTTATGAAATAAAAGAAGACTCAGCACTTCTCACCCTTGATACCAGAAACCTAGACCTCTAATGCCTAAGATCTTAGCTGATATTGTAACTATTTATCCCTACAACTGGTAGTCTTATTCTGATACCTATATTTAGACTACCTAAATGCCTAAGACCTAAGTCTTCATAACTGTAACCTAGAATACCAAATCAGAGGAATACTACACACATGTACCCTACCGCTACTACACACATACCTATTTGTTCCCTAAACCAACCTATAACTTTGTTTCTCATATTTAGGTCACCTAAATAGCCCTAGAATATAAGTTCTAAATTAACCTGCTTGAAACCCATTACCCAAGCTTTAGTGTGTGAAATTAATCCTAAATCTCTACCCTAAATATTGCCCTAATCTGCTTATTTGAAATTAATACCAATTCTGGATTTTAGCTTCAAATAAGTATTCGTTTTCCCTACTCTAAACTATAAAGTTCAGTCGGCTAAATTGAGGATTGCAAAAACCATCAGCCTGTATAAATGCCTTCCCTCGCACAACCCAAGGGCATTTATAGATGTATATAAAAGTAATCGATACATAAATACATCAAGACCATACCTCGAATATTGCGAACCTCTGCGAGCGGAGCACACACCCTCGCGCCAACCCAAACCATGGCCGCTCTCACCTCCACGCAGCATCGGGCATGGAGGGGCCCAGACACGCCTTCCACGCTGGCGGTGTTGACGCCAGACGATACCTCCATTCTCGTACTCCTCTGTTACTCCAGGGCAAACAGAGCTCGACACCGTGCACCCCGCGCAAGTATACCGCAAACATGGACAGCGATCTGCCCGGCTTATATAAATAATCACAACCACATAAAAGAAGGAGTAAGTAAATAAATTAAAAACAAGGAGAGATTCCCCACCGGGCAGAGCTTCCGCACCGCATGGGAATTTCGACCTTAATGAATAGGAACACTCCCGTAAGTAACACGAAAATACACTGATAACGCAATGCCAGAGATACCGACAGTCCGACCGACCAAACTCAACTGACCTGCTCCCCGCCCTAATTCCGCCTTTTATACTATCCGACCCTGGACACTGTGGACATCTTGGACACTATGGACACCTTGGACATTGTGGACACTGTGGACATCTTGGACACTGTGGACACCTTGGACATTTTCCTATTGGTGGATTGCGCCACGCCCTCTCCTTCCGTCATTAGAGATTGTAACGCCCTATTCTTACGAGTAGATGCACCTTATGCCCATACTAATAAGGTTGAAAATCGTATGACACCCGACAGGTTCTTTATCTTTATTTGAAGGGAGGCAAGTAATAAGGTAAGAAATAGGTCTTAGGCCTTTAGGAGTAGAGTTGAAATTCGTTTACCGAGTGCTTTGTCTTAGCTTGATGCGAAGTAAGTAATAACGTAAAAATTAGGTAAAAGATTTGTTTCTAGTGTGGTATTTATATTATGTTATAGATTAAGCTGGTATAAATAAAGGTATTCGGACGTAATGTTAACCATTTATTTCGTATGAGTTCTGTTTACAAATGTTTCTTTAACGCTAATGCTTTTACTTTAGGTAAACTTTATTTAGATATATAGATCGACCTTAAAATAATATATGGGACACGGCAGTGTCCTCGCCAAGTCTCTCAATTATGCCTTATAACTTAATAATGATTTTTAAGAAAAAATATGAATGTAATCAGCTGTCCCTTGGGAAATTATTTTAATATGAAAGTGACATGACCAGCGAGCTGTGTTATGTTACACGCTATCCAGCCTACAGCGAAACCACCGGGCTTCTCATTGCCTAGAAGAAAACAATGGTGTCAGCTAAATAGGTTGAGAACTGGCTGCGGACGCTCACGTGCATTCCTACATAAATGTGGTTGGGTAGAGTCTCCGAAGTGTGACTGTGGGGCCGCGGTGCAAGACGTCGAGCACATTATCAAGTACTGCCCGTTCAGCAAATACAACGGAAGCCCGGCAGACTTGTTCACCCTTAAAAGCGTCGTGATGCAGTGGATGCAGAATTCGAAAATCTTACTCTAATATATAAACGACTGTTGTGAATTAAATGCCATACGAATAAATAAATAAAATCGACTATACTTATATAACGTCACAAGGCTGAATTGTGACAGTCACAACGCACAAACAGAACAGCAGGACACTTTCTTTAGTAAATCCGCCTTATTAATAGTGCTTGTCATTTACTCTCTTTTAGAATGAGTAACTTTTGAATTGATATTTTAATATGAAAACAGCCTTCTTAAAAAAAAAATGTTGTCAATGCCTTAATGTCTGGGTTTGTGAGAAAGCGAAAAAAGAAAAAAGAAATGTTTAGCAAAAAACAATCCGTTGTTGAATTTTATGATTTTTATGAATGAATATTTACCACAAAAATCCCGATAGCAATTCTCTGCCCGAGAAAGCTGCCCGCGCGAGGGTCGCCTGTTGCCTCCTTAAGCAGCTTGCCGAGCTCCCTGTGGAGCTCATGGCCCCAAGTATCTCGGCACGTTTGCTGCTCGAAGAGAGGTAGGAAGGATGCAGCCAATGTATCGGCGCAAGTGGCGTCACATACCAGCGCTCGTGCCTTCTTCCACGGGATCAACGACATCCCGTCGGGGCGCTTACTATCGCTCCGCACGATATGGGGTTCCAGAGCGGCGGGAACGCTAGCATCGACGAGCGCTCTTCTTGGTGATATCGTTGAGAGCGGCATGGCGGGACGGCCAGCGCTCGGGGAACAGGCGCGACCGTGGTGACCAAGGCGGTCTACGGGGGCCCCACAGGAGGTACAGATGTGATCTACACTATCCTCAGCCCCAAGCCGGAGACCGACGGCTATACGAAATGTGGATGGGTCTATGAAGGTAAGGTATTAGGAGATGGATAGGCATGAATTTAAATTTAAGGTCGGGATGGAAAATTTGAACCCTTCAAAGACATTCGAGACTTCAACTAGGCACGAAATCTCGCAGTTTGTAGCCGAGGGGGCATGGATTGAAGCCAAGAATGATAATTTTGCGTGTAGTGGCTTCCATTGTGGACTAGTAGGTGTCGGTACGGAACCCTTTTCTGTGCGACTCGCACTTGTCCGTTTTTTTTTAAATACACGCACCCTAAAGCGGGAAGGCATAGGCTAAACCTGCATCTAGGTTCGCATGTTTTTTAATGAATATGAACGATTTTTTTATAGGAAAAAATTACAATCGATGATTAAAATGATTTAACAATACGTTTAAAGAACATACATACATACATAAACTCACGCCGTTATCCCATGGGGTAGGCAGAGACCAAAGAACGCCAAATACTACGGTCCTTACATACTTCTTTCGCTTCAATCACATCCATACATCTTCTCATACATGCTCGTCGGTTGCGGGTACTTCTGACCTGGCCCTTTTTCAGTATCGCCGAAATTTGATCTAGATAACCTCGCCTTGGTCGTCCCCTTCCGATCCTACCACTCATCTCCTGAGCGTAAATCCTCTTAGTCATTCTACTTTCACTCCTTCTCTCTACATGCCCAAACCACCGAAGCATACCCTTCTCAACCTTAGTCACTACATCATCTTCTATTCTACATCTTTCTCTTATAACACTATTTTTTATCCGATCACACAAACGTACCCCACACATACTTCTTAACGCTCTCATTTCAACCGCATTCAGTCTACTCTCATGCTTTTTCTGCCATACCCAAGTCTCGCTTCCATACATGAGTGTAGGAACAAGCACTCCTTTGTGAACCGCTAGTCGAGCCTTTTGTGTTATATTTTGGCTGCTGACAAACGAGTGCAATGCTCCATTCACCTGATTTCCCGCTTTCACTCTCCTTTCAATGTCACCATCACATTTTCCATCTCTTGTAAATAAAGAACCCAAGTACACAAATTCATGCACTTGGTCCACTTTCTCACCGTCAATCACAATATTGCACGCAGTCGGACATTCATCTTTTTCAAACACTATCACTTTTGTTTTACACACATTAACTCTCATATGAGAGTTAATGTGTATACACACAACAACTCTCCCATTCTCAAACCGCATTCACTCTCTTTCAAAGGCGTCAAACAACTGTCCATGAATAGGTTAAACAACCACGGCGAAGCCACACAACCACCAGTGTGGTTGACCACAGATCATTCCTCGACCCTCTATCATAGGCTTTCTCCAAGTCGATAAACGCAGAGTACACCTTCTGGCTTTTGGTCAGGCATTTTTCGGTGATGCATCGCAAGGAAAAAACTTGATCCACACACCCCATCCCCTTTCTGAACCCTGCTTGCACATCCCACATTTTCTCCTCAGTCTCTTTCACAACTCTTTCTATCAGCATCTTCGCATACACTTTCCCAACTACACTGAGAAGACTGATTCCACGATAATTTCTGCAAAATCTCTAAAGAAGTATTAAGTTTATGTACCTACCTTATGTAAAAAAGTGTAAATCTATAGATCAATTATATACAGGGTGGGAAGGAGTATACCAACAAAATTTAACCATAGATTCCTGGTGGTATTACAAGTAAATAATGTTATATCAACATGGGTCCAAAACTGCCTCATTAACTTACTTAATTTCTGAAACCAAAAAATAATAATGACGATAGTACTTTCTTGTGAACGAAACCTTAGTGTAAAGAGTGATAGATAAAGAAAACTTCACACTTCACGAACCAACGAACGACTCCCGACGGCCAGTACGTTATTTACCAAAAAAAGTTTGCACACTTGCCGAGTCCTTGGTAGAGAACAGAAGTAAAACTAAAGACCAAGCTAGTAATAATAAGTTAATTGATCACTTTTGAGTATTACTGATGTATCAGTATCTTAGTTAGGTACACAGCATTCGCTATCTACCATTAGACATAACATTCATTTCTCTCAATACCTAATGAAAACTTTTTGCTGTTTAAACTCAACTTCTAATTAAAAAAAAAATTGTAATCAAAATTATAGCAGATGTCAGGTAAGACTGATATTACCATGAATTCCATAGTCAAAGATATTACCACTTCCGTATTGCGTGTGTGCTTGTGTGTGGGTGACGTCAAATAATTAAGGCGTGTTACCCTCAAGATTTATTAACTGGTTAATTACTGAATAAAATTAATATCTCGTAAAAACTTTATCCAGCAATGTTTATATTACTTTTTTTTTGTCCAAATAGGCATTAGAATCGTTGGTTAAAATCTGTCGGTATACTCATTCCCACCCTGTATTATTGCCTAATTTGTAAAACTTAACTCAAATTACATAAGTTATTTGCGTAGGTCTGACATTTGAGTTAAAATTGGTAATTAAAAAGCAAGTGCGGTGAAATAGAACACGTCAGGTCAGCAAGTGTGGTATTACGCACAGTTTGGCTGGTTAGAAAACGCATTAAATATAGTATAGCTTTCTTTTTTGTCCAACCCTGTTCCCAGCTCATCTGGGTTGTCTGCAAAGTTATCCTGGTCAATCTCTTCAAGCACTTTTGTCCACTAGATGGCAGGGGGTCTGCCTCTTCCTCTGGCACGGTTAGGTATGTTCAGCGCCTTTTCGACAACATGATCTTCTTCTCATGTTATGTGGCGGTAGGCTGTCCATCACCAGTTTTACAGCAATAAGTTTATCGTTATTCCTTTCTATTCGCTTCTGTGTCTAGGATGATGCCTACTCCGTTTCTTTTATTAGTGATCCCAAGGTAAGGGAAGAGCAGTTGGTATTCATTTCCAGTGTTCCTTGACTTGGACCCCTTCCATTTGGTTTCCTGGACGCAGCAGTTGTCAATCTGTCGAGCTTTTAGAATATCACCCTGCTCGTTGCTGCGCCCAGTCATAGTGCCGAGATTCCTGGTTGCGATTCTTAGATTATTTTTGTCGAATTCGTCGCTTTGGGGGACGCCCTAGCATATTTTCTTGTCGTTTTCGGCACCGCATCTACGTCGCTTCCGGGGGACGCCCTAGTATTTTTATCGCTCTTATTTCATGTGTGTATTGCCATGTACAAGGAGTTTTAAAATTTGGCCAAGTGTCTTACTACCGGTTGCCACCTGACCCCAAGGTTGACCTTCTCTTGCAGAAGTGTGTGCCGCCGTTGACTTCCATGATAGTGGCCTCTGCTGCATCGGGGGTTTTTTAACGGAGTGTCCTTCTCCGGCCGAGAGGGCTATTTTATTTCACTCTTACCCTCCAGGAGCCGCTTGTGTGGCCATCTGCCGAGCATTCCCCTATCCACCACCTGGGGACGCGTTCTCTAGGAGTGAGGCTCCCTAGAGAAGCATTATAGCGTAGCATATACTCAAAATTAAAAGCATTTTATACCGGAAACTCCAGTAATTTCTCGTGCACCTAAATTTCAAATCGATAGCATTTAAAACAAGTAGTGGTGGAGGTAGGAGCTATGATATTAAATATTCTGTATTCGGAGATTTCCGTTTAGCTTATAGCAGTAAAACAAATCCATACAAACGTCCAATTTGACGCACCCACACAGACACACCTCATTACAGTACGGCGCAATTTCATTAGTCGATAGGGCCCGCATGCGGAGTACGAGAGATTTCTGGAACGTGTGCCACAGAGCCCGCATTCGGGGAAACGTTTTCATTACTCGACGGGGCCCGCATGCGGGGTACGAGAGATTTCTGCAACGCGTGCCACAGGGCCCGCATTCGGGGAAACGTTTTCATTAGTTGACAGGGCCCGCATGCGGAGTACGAAAGATTACTGGAACGCGTGCCACAGGGCCCGCATTCGAGGAAACGTTTTCATTAGTCGACAGGGTCCGCATGCGGGGTGTAGGGAGAACGTGCATGTTCGTCGCCAGTTATTAACAAAAGTGGCAGCGAAACAGACGTTCTTGCCGTGGATCAACAATTAATATTATGTGGTGCAATTTTGACTGTCTGTGTCTTATTGAAGAAGAAATTATTAGCGTCACGAAAGAAAAAGAAAAAAAGATTTTGGATGACTACTTTACTAAAAAATAGAAAGAGGCATGGCGCGTCGGAAACACTGTGTAAGGAGTTACAATTGGATTTGGAGTGTGATGTAGAAGATCATGATAATTTTTTCAGATTATCTAATGACTTATTTGAAAATTTATTATAAAATAGAAACACGACTTCAGAAAAAAGACACTTCATTTCGAAAACGAAACATTTATACTTTTGGTAATGTGGCATGATTTACCTATATACGACGAAATGAATGAATATTATACGACCGTGAAAAGTAGGTCTAATAGAATTATCAATAAAATGTTTTACATGGATTGAAAACTGTCATTCATGTCATCACTGTAGCTGTAGGATAAACCAGATTCAGAAGTTGAACTGAAATATCCCGGATTATGAGCATTATATAAAATTAGACGTTGAAGCACCATACGATAATAGTCGAGATTGCTCTTGTTGCCTCAACGCTCTTAATTGAATGTCTGATACAGCCTTTTGTATGTCTGTTTTTGCCATAATTGCTAGTTCGCTTGGAAAATATATTTGACTATCTACGGAGAGAGTATCTAGAATACAAATCAATGTTTTAGTAATATGGTAATCTTATTTAAATATACATAAATTGAGAGGTGCAACCCTATCGCTCTAACAAAGCGTAGGTCCAAAAAGGTCTTAAGCGACCCTATTTGAGTTACGTCACGCCAATAGGGTGTGTTATTGAGATTTTTCAACTTGTGATTTGTTTTAAATTAAATAATTAATATCTCTTAAATTATGGGTTTTTGGACTGTAATATGTTATACCATATTATATATTCTTCGCATTCAGTACAATAATGCGTTTAGGGTGCTGTTGAGACTACCACGTTTCAGCAGCACGTCAGCCATGTTTGCCGAGGCGCGCACAAATGGTTTTTACGCCGTCTGGCGCAAGAAAACTGCCTCGCTAATGGTCAGGGTGCGCGGCAGTAACAACAGCATTCTAAATTTGATATTGATAGCAAATAAGTTAGATTGTCCTCTGATGTGGAATCTCAGTCAGAGGACCAAATCTCTTTTTTCAATTGTATACTAACATAGGCTAAGCATACTAACACCGATTGGATCTAAGTTGTCCTTGTTAAATAAATAAAAAATAAAAAATAAAAATACTCTAATTAGTCTCTAGAATCGTTGGTTTAAATCTTACGGGTTACTAGGGCGCACGTGTATATTTTTAAATCACATGTTGTAACTTACATGGCTTTAGTTATTTCTATTACTTGTCGGTTTTATTTATTGTCGAAACGTTTCCATTCCTTTGGTGCACATAAAATTCAAGCAAGATATTATATAAGTACTAGTTTTATTTATTTCAGTGCTAGACGCACACTATAAAATCAAAAATGTTTTAGTTGTGTTATAATGTATATATATTTTACTGGACTTATACTTTGCTTAGCGGTTGCTCCCCATCCAGGGTTACTCGACGATGCACTCAATGCAGTTCCTGAGTCGGATGATGACAGATTAAATCAAGCTCTGATTTTAGTCGATATTCTGAAATCAGGTAAGTATGACAGTTGAAGCTCTAAAAGGTCACAATCAATTCAATTACTGTCAATAACTTTCCAGAGTACCTTAAGTTGCTGCGAGAACGCTCGGAGTCCGTCGCGACGACCACCGACATCGTCGAGCAATCAACCTGCGCGGCGACCACCGCTTACAGCTCCCCAATAGAAACGTCGACATTGACGCGAGAACAAAACAACACCTTAATCTCGAGTGAGTGTAATGCATTCAATAATGATGTTGTTTTTTCGCCTAATAACGCAAGCCTCATATGACTCGCCAAGATGATTAAGGCCGGCCCGTTTATATTTTGTTGATATTAGTAATTCTTCAAACAACATTGTATATTTTCCACAGGACCTAATACGGATTTCGAGCCTTTCCGTGGACGTCCGCACAGTCCTGGTCCGGTGTACCCATGGGGTTGGCCGATACCCGGAACTACTGTAGTCCCCAATCGATTCTACGAGATGATGCCTCAGCCAATACAACCTCAGTATCAGAATCAGTTTCCATTACGACGTCGTAAGAACGAAACGCAATTTAATTAGAAGTAATATTGCAACTGAATTTAATGCAAAAACTGTATAGGTAAAAAACGTTTGTATGTCGTTGTAGCGTGTTCGAATAGGCGTTTTTTTGTTTGTTTGTGTTGCACATTTTAAATATTAAGGCTGGGTTGCACCGACTTACGATCACAGACTGATCAACGTTAAATATGGCGCGGGCAGCTGTCATCCCATAGAAACTTGTCAAATTTTCCATACATTGAAATTTTAACGAACACCGCTTACGATTACAGATGGTTTGGTGCAACCCGCCTTAATGTCTATTCGAAGACGTCACAACTACATACAACAGGTTATATGCTTAAGATTTTTACCTATATGTACCTAACAATCGGATCGCGGAAAGGAGTTTAATCAACATATGTATTTAGTGTCATAGTTACTGGTATTTTTCGAGTATGTGAGGCCGAACAAACGTAAAAACACACCATTACACTTAGCATCTATTTTTAAATCAAAAATAAAATAAAAAACTTATATTTATATTTCTTAGGAATGAAATAAAGTACCATATACAACACAAACATACACAAAGATATGCACAACGACTACATAAAGTATAGGTGAAATACTTAAGAAAATGACCTGTTGTGTGTAGTTGTGACGAATAGGCGTTTGTTTTTTTTTTGTTGCATGTTTTTAATATGAAATGTCTATTCGAACACGCTATAACACATACAACAGATCATTTTCTTAAGTTTTTACTCGTACCTATATTTAGCTATGACAGAAACGTAACCAAATGGCGGCTTAGTGGCCAGAATATCTTCTCTACCGCACATGCAATTTTATTCTGTGCTCTAAATTAATGTACATAAGAGGGCTTTCATGGATGAGAGCCGCCACACTAGCTCCCCTATGGGGACTTTTGGGCTCGATACGAGTAAGAGTCGCAAAAACGTAGGACACATACGAAACGATTCCGCCGCTCTGCGTTTGGTACTACCTAAGTGGCTGAGTCTAAACATCATCCTTAGCAATTGATCAGGCATGACGCGATGGATCGATGCATTAAAAAAATCTGAACTACTAATTACCCTGTACGGCCCAGTATCAGTCTATCAGTGTATGGAAGCTAAATAGGTTTTCTGACTGCATCTTGTTTCAAAAACACGTGGGTAGCTGTAGAAAGATCTTTTTGCACTAAAATCTTTGAAAAACTGTGAAGTGCAACCGGTGACAATTGTGACTCTCGCATATGCCCCTGAAGATGATATACAAAGCCGGCATAGTCAGTGAGTCTTCTTGCAACGAAAAATGAAAAAAAAACACCTGATAGACATAAAGGTTGTTCATAGACCAATTCAGCAGTTAATGCAGCTAGATCCTCTTTCCATGCAGTTCTAATTCCTGAGAGGACTAGAGGCAGACGTTCTACCGAGTCGTTGCTGTCTTGACACATGACTGCAGCAATTATCCGTTGAACGTATGAACGGCACCTGTCAGGCTGTCACCTTGGAGAGGCTTCGAGAAATGACGGAATTTCGGCTCTAATGTCAGAAATTGGCATCACTTGTGGCCATCTTATCAATATGTCCACAGCAGACGAAGAATAATATACGAGAATCCGCGACAAAATGGTAATGGTGCAATCAAGTCTATTTGCACTTGTGAGAAACGCTTAGCTGGTAAGGCGAAATCATGCACACTCTAAGTATGCCCTTGTCCACTCGTGACAAATTTTGCCAACTCCGGGCCAGACAAAACGTTGTGTCACTAACTTGGACGTAACTTTAGCTCCCAGTTGTAGTAGTGCCTATCATGTAGTAAGTCGAAAAGTGTCACGTAAGGTCAACGAGCAGAGCTAACAGCGATACATCACAAATCAATCAAATTTTTGAACCTGGTATATTAACCTTTTTCAAGCGAAGAGAATCGTCTCTTTCCTTTTTCAAGGTGGTTTTGGATTTCCAAATCCGTGTTTTGTGATGTTGCCAATGCGTGATAATCAACAAGCACTGATCGTTTCTACAGGATGGGACAATTCATCGGCAACTATGTTTTCGTCAACAATGTATTTAACATTTGTTGAGAATTGGACTATAAAGTGTAAATAACAGAACAACCGAAGTGAAAATTTGTCATGAGATACGTATTTTGAAAGCGAATGTTCCGGGTTTATGGTCCGTAAGTATAAAGAAGGTCTGAGTTTCAACAAATGATGAAAAATACGTATATTGATAGAAGTTCCCTGTCAAAAGGGCTGAATTTTCATCATGTCAGCCGAAGAACGTCCACTGCTGGACATAGGCCTCCCTTTGGGGGAGGGGGGGGGGACTTCCACAATGACCGGTCCTGCGCCACCCGCATCCAGCGGACACCCGTGACCCTTATCAGGTCATCAGTCCACCGAATGAGGGGCCTGCCCACGCTACGCCTTCGGGTACGTGGTCGCCATTCGACAAATTTTCCGCCCCAACGGCCATCGGTTCTACGTGCTATGTGCCCCGCCAACTGCCACTTAAGTTTAGCGATTCGAAGGGCTATATCGGTCACTTTGGTTCTACTGCGGATGACCTCATTTCTGATGCGATCACGCTCTTTGAGTGACTTCGAGCCTTCCTATGAGGCTCATAGTAAGCGACCACATTTCAGTGATATACGTATATCATCACTGGCAACACACACTGGTCAAAGACTCTCCTCTTGAGACACTGCGGAATATTGGACGAAAAGATGTGCCGTAGCTTCCCGAATGCTGCCCAGCCGAGTCGGATTCGACGATTAACTTCTTTTTCGAAGTTGGACCTAACTGGACAGTCTGACCTAGGTATATGTAATCGTCTACAACTTCGAGCGTAAAGTCCCCCTCGAGGGTGCCCGCCTTGTCGGGGAGGGAGGCTTAGTAACCGTGGACTGGTCATTCACGGTGAACCTAAGAGGCACCCAGGGCCGGCCTGTTTGGGCTGCCGGCTGGCCTGAGGAGGGCGCTCCCAGCGGGCTTGGGTAGCCCGCTGTGGATGCGTTGAGGAGGGGCCGCAGAAGAAGAGGAGTGCCGGTATTGCGGAGAGCCGTTCTCGTTCGATCGCAGGGGGAGAGGCGTGTTGGTATTTCGGTGCGCCACTCTTCCTACCCCCTGCGATCTTGGCGGGGCCGTTCCGCAAAAACGGCGTTAGTGGGGCCGCAGAGGAAGAGAAATGATTTCCCTATCCTCTGCGGCCGAGGTGTGGTTCGTGGCGGAACCACCGAGCTGCTCCGCCACCGGGTGCCGGAACTTTTTCGGCACCCAGGACCTCCTTGTAGTGGACTGGGGGGGTCCGCTACTGAACAAAGTGGAGCTTGGGAGCGGCTGCCGCCGGCGGGGTCGCGGATGTGTGCGCAAGCGTTCCCGTGACCTCGCGGCACAAGGCGGCGAGGCGGTAGATGGGAGGGGGGGGGGGGGGGGTTTAGTGGGTACACCGTGGGTCTCATCAGCCTATACGGGAGTCCCACATAACCACTCGGGTCACCCCCTGCACCTGGGTGGTATGCTTAGCTTAATGCATTCCCCCCCCCCCCCCCCTAAACAAAAAAAAGGATACACGTAAAGTGTCAGATTGTTGCGGGCTACATGGGCATTTTACGTAATCTTCGTCTTGTCCATGTCCATCCTTAGACTAACTCGCTCGGAGGCTTTACTGAGATCATTGATCATTGTACTTAAATCCTCCATGGTCTCAGCCAAGACTAATATATCGTTAGCAAACCGAAGGTGAGTGATGTACTCGCCGTT
Organism: Notocelia uddmanniana; assembly: GCA_905163555.1. Lineage (NCBI taxonomy): Eukaryota > Metazoa > Arthropoda > Insecta > Lepidoptera > Tortricidae > Notocelia > Notocelia uddmanniana. Next base: position 52,000,534 of record LR991052.1, read on the forward strand.
TATGTTGATGCTTAGCCTTCTCCAGTGTAGTCAGTCTTGAAAACATCCTCCAATGCAGCGGAGAACAGTTTAGGCGAAATAACATCTCCTTGCCCGACTCCCCGCTGCAACGGAATAGGTTTCGAGTTCTAGTCCTGGAGTCGGACTGACATAGTGGCGTTCTACTTCAATATAGTGGTAGTCCACTTGGCACGGCTGGAGAGATTGTAGGACAGTCCAGGTTATGATCGAATTGTAGTCCACGAACGCTAAACAGAGGGGCAGGCTACACTCCTCTGTTTCCTGTATAACCTGACGGAGCGTATGGATGTGGTCTACGGTGCTAAAGCCTCTTTGGAAGCTGGCTTGTTCGGGAGGCTGGAAGTTATCTAGCCTGCGTGTGAGACGGTTCGTAATGACAACAGAATGGGACTCATTTTGACCATTTGATAAATTAAATTGATTAAATTAAATTTAAATTGATTGGACCCGGTAGGTGGCATCATTATCGCGTTTTCATGAAAAAACGGATCTGCTGAACAATTCAGTGCTATAGATGGCGTTGATATTAATTCTTTGGCATTTCACGTACGGTACCTACGCAATGCTTCATTGACAAATTTCGAATAAATTGAGGACATAGAATATAACTCAAACGTGTAGTAAGTTCTACAGCATAAGAAAATACGAGTTTTGAGTAGGCTTTATATATCCGCAACACCAGTAAAATAACTAATCACCAAATAAACGGTCTATTTACAATGTTTACATGAATGACAGACGTGGTGTGTCATTATTAATTTATTTTTAAATGGGGACCTTTTCACGATTAAATTTATCTTAACTCAATTATGCTGGAGTGTCAATATTATCGCGGTTTTCCTAATTGTTTGTACTTTGCTTGAATATCTTAGATTAATAATACCAACAGATCCGTAGTGTTAAGGAAGATTTTTCATAAAGTTGTCTCTTTGAATCCTTATGGTAAACTAAGATGAGTTTAAACGGGACAGATATTACGATCTATATTGTCGACTGTTGACGCACTGTCTCCATATAGAAGGACACCAAATGTCAAATCCCATATAAACCAAAACGTCACAAACGTCATTTCAGTACAATTTGCAGTTATGAAAACGGAGACGCTGACATGTTAATATCTGTCAGATATCACTTATATGTCTCTCTCAAACTTCCTGATTGTGCATTAGTGAGAAAAGATCAGATGTAGGTACAGAAATCGTTCAACTTAAATGAATCTCTTTACTCTCTTACTTAATGATCTGCTTTACTCTGATATCTGTGTTCAATATTCATTAATATTCACTTGATACGGATCGTGATATGAGTGTATGGCGTGTAAAAGGCACCAATGGGCTTAATAAATTATGTCAATATTAAATTGTCATCTCCACGTCCACCACCACCACCACCGTATCAGCCGAAGGTCGTCCACTGCTGGACATAGGCCTCGCCTAAGTTCACGGGGGGTGTATGCCATAATCGCCACGCTAGGCATGTGGGTTGGCGATCGCAGTATCTCCACCGCACTCCAGGGATGCTGCTGCCCGCATCATCTTTACTAAATACAAACTCATTTTAGCCTACTTCTTCGTCGTTCGTCGGAAGTGTTGGTCTACCTATTCAGCTCACATCGGCGCTATGAACACTATGAAATAATACCTATATGTTCTCTCAAACATGCAATGAAATTTCGTCACTGCGTGCGTTATAACAGGCTTCAAAGTCTCACGTTGCAAACAGAACAACTCGGGAGAACTGTAAAGGAATTTCATACAAAATTGGAGGCCTAGACCGGGAAGTATTTTTTTCTAAATTTTAATGTCAAACATGGCGTCTGTAATTTGTTTTTTGACTGATGTATTTTTTCCACCACTATCCACCATATAAGCCAAAAGATGTCCACTGCGGGCCATAGGCCTCCCACTAACTCACGGGGGGTATATGCCATAATCGCCATGCTTGGCATGCGTGTTGGCGATCGCAGTATTTCCACCGCACTCCAGGGATGCTGCTGCCAATCCCCCGGTGGTGTTGGTCGTAGTTTTAGGACATACCCGGGCCCGGGTGTATTTTTTCATTTCATGGTATATATTTGAGAGAAGCACTATACAAATCTCGGCGAGAAACGTTGGGCTGCAGGCCGCGTATCCCTATCCGGCAAGGCTATATTTTAATCCGCGGCATCCCTTGCGTTATTTGTAATACGCGAGCGAAGCCGCGCGGGGCAGCTAGTATATATATATATATATATATATATTCCTTTTTGTTATTACCAATAAGTAACATACAAATGTTTAGCACGTAAATAATTATATATACAAACAAACTAAAAACGTTTTAATTTTTAAATTGACAGTGATGTCAACGTCCCATACAAACGTTTTGCTTTACGCAAAATATTTAAGCTTAATAAGCTTACGAATATATACACTCCACATCGATAAAATTTCACTCGTAATTTGTACGGTAGAAGAAGTTGAAAACATACATTCTTCTCTTCCTATGGATCATTTTACTAGCACTCTAATCTACTATCCATTTGCACGAATGATTTACGAGGCTAAGGCTTTGTTGCACCAAACCGTCTGTAATCGTAAGCTGTGTTCGTTAAAATTTAAATGTATGGAAAGTTTGACAAGTTTCTATGGGATGACAGCTGCGGGCGTCACATTTAACATTGATCAGTCTGTTATCGTAAGTCGGTGCAACCCAGCCTTAATTAGTACAAGTGTTGTTGTCACATTGTTGTGTACATTACCTAATTATGTCATTATTTTGCGTACGTTGGATCCACAGACATCAGAGAAAAGCAGACTCGCAGTATTAAGCCAGATGATTTTCCATATAGTTGTCTCTTTAATCCTTATGGTGCACCAAAATGAGTTAGAATGCGACAGATAAAACAATCATTTTCGGCTGTTAACAAGTTGTCTCGATTTGCGAGCACACCAGGATGTTAAATCCCATATAAACTTAACACACCATAACGTCAGTTCAGTACAATTTTCAGTTATGAAGACGGAGACACTGACAGGTGAAGACGTGCAGATGGCACTTGTCTGTACATTAGTGAGAATAGATCAGACGTACAAAAATCGTTCAACTTAAATGAGCGGATCTGCTTTACTCTGATATCTGTGGTTGGATCGCTCAAAATTGTATAAACACGAAAAAAATATTAAACCATAAATTTAGGTGGTAAATACATCATTAGAATTTTAGGTAAAATATACATGACAGAAGTACAACCGCGAACCGAAAACGAAAGATGTGACTCATTGTCACTCAAATGTGCAAGTGCGATAGAGAGGCAGGTGAAACACAGTGTGATCTGTTTGAAATAGTTTAAACTAACATCTCCTTGGAAAAGCTCGTACTTCGAGCTGAAAGGCCCTGATATGAACTATATAAAAGTATCAAGCTGACAGTAACGTAACGAAACCTACATAAGGTATTTTACACGATAACCGCACATGAGGTTTTATTCAGCGCTCTAAAGTAATACAAATACAATACAAATACAAATAAATTTATTGAATAACTTTTGTACAAATGTTATAACTATAGACTAAAATTTACAGTTAGTTATGTATAAAAAGGAGCCTGAGCTAGGGATTCCCTGTGGTTCAGGCAAAAAGGTACCGATATATGTCTATTAATATTCATCTAAATATAACAAATAAATTATTTCTTGGTAACTAGTACAATTACAGTATTTATTAAAAAAACCTATGTAAAATTAGGAGACTAATAAAAGAGAAAAATACAATTATATAACCTCAATTTAATACAGTCAATAGCTTCTCTGTATCATCAAACGTCATTTTTAATAGGGCATCTCGAAGCCTTTTCTTACAATTTGCGAAACTTAGCGGATATAGCTCTAGTTTAGCATTTAGCCTGTTATAAAGAAAAGGGCCCAAAAAAACAAAAAATCTTGAGGAGAAAGCGTGTTTTTTCTCTCCATATTGGGGGCAAACAATATCTTTACGTCGTTTGTTAGTATAATCTGTGCTGTAAGGGATTGCGGCGTGCTGTTTTAAAACTGTACTCATTATAAATAACTGCCGTACCGTAAGGACTTCACATACTTTATAAAGGTGGTCAGTGGGGTAGAGGAAAGGTAGGAAATAAGAGACTTTCTAAATCGCTGTTTGTGCTCTTTCTAGTTAGATAAGTGTTGTTTTGGCCAGACCACCCCATGAAGAAATGCAGTAATTTAATACCGACTGGCATAAGGCAAAGTAAACTTGTTTGATTAGCTTTGAATCCGCAAAAGAACGTAGTTTTTTGAATACATATATTAACTTACGCACTTTACTGCACAAAGCCTCGACATGATATTTAAAAGAGAGCGACTCATCAATTATAATTCCCAAGTACTTAATTTGATTAGTTATAGATATAATTGGACAAGTGCATTGTATAATTGTGTTATTATTACAATTGTGTGCATACAGGTTTTGATTATCTGGCGGTAAATTTGATTTGCGCATGAAAAATTTTATGTAATTAGTTTTATCTGGGTTAAGGGTCAGTTGGTGAAGCTGAAGCCACTGATTTACAAGGTTAAAGCCTTGTTGAGCATATTTGTAAACTTCGTCTGTCGATTTTGCAGAGAAAAGTAGGACAGTGTCATCAGCGTAGGAAATGATTCGGCCGCTGTCGATTTTCAGATTACAAAGTTCATTACTATAAATTAAAAAGAGAGTTGGGCCTAATATGCTTCCTTGTGGGACCCCAAAACAGGCATTTTTTAGATCAGAACTGATGACATTATCTATTTTTGTGCACTGCGTTCGGCCGTCTAGATAATCTGTGAATAATTTGAGCTGAGTGCCTCTAATTCCTAAGGTTTCAAGCTTGTGCAATAGGGTGGGAATAGAAACGGTGTCAAAAGCTTTTGCGAGGTCCAAAAAAAGGCCTATTGTTTGGTTGCCCTTATCTAGCTCCTGTATTAAGTAGCCAGTCATTTCATGAACAGCGTCGGCGGTTGATAGTTTAGGCCGAAAACCAAACTGGTTTTTCGAAAAAAAAAATATCTTGGCTGTCCAAGTACTTAACCAGCCTATGATTCATTATTTTTTCTAAGATTTTGGATATCGAAGGTAGTAGTGAAATTGGTCTGTAGTTCGATATTTGGGTTTTATTTCCATATTTGTAAATTGGTACAACGATGGCTTTTTTTAGGCACTTGGGGAAAATTCCCTCAGAAAGACACTTTTGAAAAAGATATGTAAGGGGAGGAACTAGGATATGCTTGAACTGCTTTAGTATTCTATTTGAAATACCATCCCAGCCAACTGCAGAATCATCTTTTAATCCCATTATGATCCATCCCACCTCTTGTTCATCAGTATTAAATAATACAAACGAATTTGAGGGATTGCTGTGATTTGTCGGACTGGTAATACGGGGTACCGGCGAGTGTATAGGGACTTTTTCAGCTAGATTTTTACCTATGTTAACAAAAAAACTCGTTTTCGTTATTTGCGGCCATTAAACTATGTTTATAAGATAGCGATAATGAATGAGAGCTGCCACAAGTTTAAATTTATAATTTAATAAGTTACTGGTTAGGACTATGATAGTAGGTATAATTAATTTGCTAATCTGTCTCAAAAGTTTTCATAATTTATTTAAATGTGACACTAGCTTGCAGCGTAGTACCTAGTAGGTAAGTAACACACATTACATCTACCACACCTACAAAGTAGGTTTAGAGACTTTAGAGTAACTAGAACCTAGCGTTTTTACTTTTTTTGTATATTACAGGGCCATTTCGGCGTAACTTCCCTGACTACTCGTACTACTATGGTTAGTTGAATTATGCTTATAGTGCCTAGATTTAAGAATATACCTTCCTAACGTATCTGTTAAAATAATAATAATTAAATAAATGACTATCTAAAATATTTATTTGTGTATTTATGTACGTTTCTTATAAAATAACGTAATTTATCTTGGTTTTTTCCTTTTTAGTTAGATGCACCGCCTACAATTTTTCTGCTTTGCCTTAAGGTTGACTGGTAGAGAATGCGATATTTTTGTACAGTCAAGTGCAAAAATATGGGTACATACGACTTGCTCAAAAATATGTCCCATATCTCTTATGTCGGTGGATTAAGATTGCCGTACGTATGCGGACGGTGCGCACGGTATCGCTTAGAAACTCGGCACTCCCTCGCGCTCCTCACGTTTTATCGCTGCTCAATTTACTCCTGAAATCAGCACCAGAAACAGAGTGTGACTTGTTTGCGGGAAGATGGGCGAACGTGTACCGGGAGTGTCTGAGGTTTTGTGAGATGATGGATGATAGTCTTTCTGGCATTTGTTTTTTTTTTTTGTTTTTTATAACGTTTTTTTTTGTATATAATTTGTGCTTTATAGTTTTAATTAGTTCCAACCTATTAGGTTTAGGTTTAACCCATAAGCAAAACAACGACATGTAATCAGAGGTCAGATTTCTCTTTCGCTTGCAGTTCAATCATAGATGAAATAAAAACTAAAATATTATACACACAACGGGCCGTAAGTAATAAATAAACCTTCGGATGGCTTACCAGCATACCTTCTATCTGAAAAAAAACTTTGTTTGCCTTGTCTATGTAACGTACTGTTTCAGTTGTATTTCTTTTATTTCTAGGACCCTACAGAAGAAGTGAATATTATGATGAACATCCTGAAGAAACTGCTACAGGTGGGAATGCGTTTTGAAGTTTTTCATATACAGAATGTGCCCTGTAATAGGAGCAAAATATTAAACGAGAAGTATCTACCCGCTTGATAAGGCGCGTCGTGAATCTTCGTTCACGCAGAAAAGAAATTATGGCTACGAATGACACGAGCTTAAACTTACAATAAACTTTAGATATCATACAAGCTGCATATAAATACTAATATTCATTTTAGTGCAAATAATTACCCCTGTTTTATGTTTCATCCGTATTGCATTGAATGCTGTAATTTCAACCCAGCAACCACAATGGGGAATGTCTGAAATTTTTAAAAGTCCTTGATTATTTTTCTAATGGGAGGAATAACCGTCGCCATTAACAGAAAAAAGTTACAGATTTTTCGGTTGCGCCATATATTTTATAAAAATACATACATTTTATATCACCTCGCGTCTGCCCCGTATCGGACTACTAAGACATTTCTAAGTCCGTAGAATATTAAAAAAAAAAAACAACTGCTTGGATCTGTGGTACGCAATGACATTGACAGTTCATCATAGGTTGGCCGTATGACTTGAACTGTCAATGTCATTGCGTACCATAGATCCAAGCAGGCATTTTTTTTAAATATTCGACGGACTTAGAAATGTCGTAGTAGTCTGATACGGGGCAGACGCGAGGTGATATAAAATGTTTATATTTTTAAAAAATATATGGCGCAACCGAAAAATCTGAATCTTTTTTCTGTTCATGGCGAGGGTTATTCCTACCATTAGAAAAATAATCAAGGACTTTTAAAATTTTCAGTCATTCCCCATTGTTGTTGAACATGTTAATTTGTTGTCGAGTGGGTGTCTAATTGATGTTATTAGCTGATATGTCCGTGTCCATAAATCTCATAGTGTAGTTGCTCTTTTCTCTTTAACTTTTTGTTCTGTTTGTCTTAATTCAGTTACATTACACTCTTATTTATGCATCTTCATTCTCTCGGTTTCGTCTACTGTAATACTTAATTACGTAAGCCGACAAGTGCAGTGTAATCCACGTAGTATCCGCTGGCGCTATACAGGTGTTTTTATTGAATTCCGTTAATTGCGAGGGCACAATCCTGAGATGAAATAAACTACCTAATCTTCTCTAAGACACTTAGTATCCCAATTCGTACCATTTCGAAGATATTCAAGAATTCATTTTTGTTAATTAACACCCCTAGTATAGTACGAGTATAAAAGATACAACAACAATAAAACAATGTTGACGTGCGTGTCATTCGAATTTCGAATTGTCATACTTGACATTAACTTTTGCTTAACTGCACGTTAACTCTTAAGGCCGGTTTTCATTCACCCTTGGTGGTATAATAAATTATTAGCTATGAATGTACAAAATATTTTTTTTCTTGAATTTTGAAAAACTAAATATGCTACGTCGTTTCTATGGCTATACACGGCTATATGCTAGAAGGAACGGAAATCAATTAAAACACCCTGTATAGTTGTCTTTGGCAGGCGAAACAAGCACTAACTTTTGTAGGACGCATTCACGGACCCGTGCAAAAATAGTTTTCATCACGCTTGCTCGTAAAGGGCCTTATTGTTCGCATCTGTGTTGTACGCAGGCGTATAGAACAGCTATAGCCGATTTACCTCCCGCGGGTTTTATGGATTTTCATAACTCCCGAGTGAGTTATGAGTTTTGTGTGTGATCTGATTGATTAAAAAAATCTAGTTGGCCGCGCTCCATAAGAATACTGCTTTTTGATTGGTTGAAATATTCAAGCTGAAAATTCTAGGTGGCCACGCGCCGCAAGAATACTGCTTTGTGATTGGTTAAAAAATTGAAGCTGCGCGTTCCTGTCGCAAGGACGCCCCAGCGATCGTGCACTGATACTTAACTATACCCCGTTTTTTTTAAGTTTAAAATTTTAACGGCCATATTCGCCATCGTTTCTTCGTTTCCCTAGGATATCAGAGGATAGTATTGCTTCAGTAACTTATTACGATTAAAAGATAACACACCGCATATGTTCCCGTTTCAAGATTGTTTTCCTTGAATTCGCATGACGGTTTTTCTACTATGAAAAAAAAACAAGGTATAAACAAGGTAACGGTGAAGTTGTCAATTTCGCCAATGTGGGTTGTAGTTATTTACTTCCTCGCAAATGCGATGAAAAACATAAGATGATAACAAACTTCTGATAGACTCTCGTTCACAATTTTCCGCTTATACGCCCCTCTTTAAGCAATGTACGATTTATGATTTAAGGCCCCACAGCGTTATTACTGTAATATCTGTTAGAGTCAGGCTACTGAAATATTACCTAAATTGTTGGCAAGAAAATCAAAATATCCTGGGCTGGTCACACTTTATGCAGTAGGAATTTATATAGTATTGATACTATAGACAATATTTCTGGTGTAAGGTTTCTAAGAATAAAAAACGTACATATATAATAAGTTAAATATACGTTGACGTGCACTCAAGTCAGCCACATATGTTTACCTTGTCTCACCATAATATACGATTATAACTAGTTAGGCGAGAAATTTAATGTACTAGTTTTGAAAATGAATATACGAACCTAAAAATGCGTCCGCGCGAAAGTTACGAATAGTTGGAGGTCAAACTTTAGATCTCAATTTCTCCGATATGATTTTTTTTGACCCAAAAGGTTAAATGCAGATGCTCTAAGGAAGTGGCCCTTTAATTTATTGCTCCTATTACAGGCTACACCCTGTATAAATACATTTTAACTCTAGCACTCGAATTTTAGGACACTTTAGAAGAAATGAATATTATGATCAAAATCGCAAAGAAATATAATAAATATCACATTCAGTTGCAAACATACAAGTATCTAATCTGCTATATAGAAATTATCACGGCATATCTTCATACAGGTATTCCTGAAATAGTTACATCAAACACTGCCGCAGTATATCCGAAGAAGCTTTTCATAATGACAACAATCACACGTCTATCTCCCGATACTAGTCGACGCCTTTTCTATACTCACGGGCGAAGAAGCTACAACCGTAAGTCGCCATTCATTGATTGATGTGTTCTTAAGGGTAGAGTCATACGAAATTTTATGTCTATCCTAAATTCCCGTAGAATACGCTGTACGTAATTAAAAAAGAACAAAAACAGGGGGCCAATTCTCGGGTTCGATCGAGATGGTCTCTATTCGAGATTCCATACAAGTGACTCTACCATTCTATACAATGTCACGATAGACATGCATCTCGCTCGGACCGAGAATTGGCCCCCAGGGGTCTTGTCGGGCCGGGTCCACGCTTGGGTTCGCAATCGAATCCAACAATATAAAGGTTTTTAAATGCCGAGTACGAAAATATATATATCCTATAAGGTTAAAACAGTTTGGAGTGACAAATCATACAAAATCACTTACCTACATACGAGTATGCAGGTAGTTTATTGGCGTGGAATCCTAAACAGCAGTCGGATTTGTTAGGATTTTGTAGTAAACAAGGATCGCTTATAGTTTCGCCAGATCCGACCGATTGTCCGTCCGTCCGCGGCTTAGCCCAGTAACTGGTACTACTAGAAAGCTGTAATTTGGCATGGGCATAGACAAACGCTTCAATAAACTGTTGAAAAACTTTTCATAGGATACTTCTCTACACGTGAAGTGGAGTGCATTTTTTTTCTTGCAAAACCCACCATTGGATACTTCGTTTCATAGTAATGTGAATTTGCGTTAAATGTTTTTTTCTACTCGTTGACTTTAATGTTTAAATTAAGACTTCCTAGATCAAACTACAATCACATACTTTTTCTCTATGGAACTCATAGTTGTATCAGGATTGAAAAGATATTTATGAATTAAAGTCACTGTTAGATTAGTCAAGACAAAACCGTTTATTTTTACTTTTTTCTTCACAAGTGTCAAAAGCCAAGAAGTGACACTGACAGGTCACGTGATCAGGTTGCGTTCACAAACTTATGACTATGATACATCTTCCCCTTAAACTAAGACACTATATAATCACTCAGATATTGAGGAAGTTTTACTTCTCTCCTAGGTCTTGTAGACGACATTGGTACAGCCTGGTCAGCTACATCAGAATCTATAGCTTGCTCAGACTTGGGAGTATGAGTATTTGAGTCTTCAGATTCTGTTGATGGTTTGATATGTGATGAATTTCTTCTTAAAATACTACCTTTCTCGTCTTCAATTAAAAAAGACCTAGGTGTGCTATGTGAACCAACCACCTTCGCTGGACACCATTCTTTATCTTTGTAATAAACTACATCTTGCCCCTCCTTAAAATTGTAATTATAATGTTTGGATATTTTGTCATAATTTGCCTTATTTATAGCATTCCTTTTACCTTGGAATAATTGAAAATCTGTTACAATCTTTGGAACAAGAAGCTCCTTATGAATTGGCAAATATGATCTCATCGAACGACTATGTAACAATTGTGATGGACTATATGGCGAATCTAACACAGGACTGTTTCTATATTCTAGTAAAACTAGGTCTAAATCTATATTTTCACATTTACATTTTTTTACAATATTTTTTGCAATACCAACATATCGCTCTATAAATCCGTTGGATTTTGGATATAGTGGACTTGAAGTGACAATAGAAAATGTGTAGGTCTTAGCAAATTTTTTAAATTCAATGGAATTGAATGGCATATTATCTGCTCTTACTACTCTTGGTATACCATGCATAGCAAACAGAGATTTTAATATTTTAATTACATTCCCAGCAGTCATTGATGTTACTTTAATTAAATCGAACCACTTTGAATAATAGTCTGCAACAATCAAATAATTCTCATTAGCAAAATTAAGAAAGTCACACCCAATTTTCTCATATGGCCGTGTTGGCATTTCATCCAAGATCATTTGTTCCTTAGTTTTATTCATACTATATTTTTCACACAATCTACATTTGTTTACTAAAGAAATAACGTCATCCTTCATATTAGGCCAATAAAACAATGATTTTGCCCTACCCAGTGTTTTTGTAATACCAAAATGAGAAGAGTGCACCTTGGACAAAACTATCTTTTGTAGAGATACAGGAACTACAATCCTATGATTCACATACACTACATTGTTCTCAACAGTAATATCATTCTTTAACTTCCAATAGCATTTAGCCAAATCTGGAACTCTATCAATATCAACTGGCCAACCATTATTATAGAATTCAATCAATTTAGAAAGTGTCACATCACAAAGGCTTTCCTGTGCTATTTCTGATAAAATTGCATCACTAACATTAACAGTATGAACAACTCGATCTAGTGATTTGTTTTTTGATGTCTTGACTAATCTAACAGTGACTTTAATTCATAAATATCTTTTCAATCCTGATACATGGCGCAGTCGTAAAGAAAAAAACCGCTCCGATATGGCACTCACGTTTAATTTGCCGGATAAATTAATAGTCTCGTCGGGTAATCTCTCTCAAAATTGGAGAATTTTAAGCAATCCTTGGAGATTTACTTACTCGCGGCGGGCTTGCAAAAAAGTGGTGATGCTAGGAAGATAGCTATTTTATTAAACATAATAGGCGATGGTGGCCTTAAAATATATAATAATTTCACATTTAAAGATGTAAACGATGTCAAATACGAAGAGGTCATTGAATCTTTTGAGACATACTGTAACCCAAAAAGTAACATTCTGCACTCGAGATTCATTTTTTACGAAGCAGGACGCAGATGAGCCTTTTGAGCAATTCCTTACAGATGTGAGAAGGTTATCAAAAGATTGTGATTTCAAGACTTATGAAACCGAGGCAATAAGAGATAGACTAGTTCTAGGTGCCAATGACTTAATCACACAAGGCAAATTAATTCTGGAAGGAGATGTTGACTTGGAGGACGTTATTACCAGATTTCGGGTAGCATTAGGTAGAAAGCACACTGCGGATATCCAAAAGAAGAAAGTGGAAATAGCTAAAGTTTCCGCTAAGCAGCCTACTAAACACCCTACTCCTCCTATGGTGACGAAATGTAAATGGTGCGGCCAGCAACACGAGTGGAAACTTTCAGCTTGTCCAGCAAGAGGAGCAAAGTGCACTAAATGCAACAAATTTAATCACTTAGCAGTGGTGTGTCGAAGCAAGTTTGTCAAAGTGGTGGCCAGTGAGGATCAGCCTGGTCAGCCAGATCAGGATGATAGTGATGCTGAATATTATTGTGGCAGTATCCAGAAAAAGGTATGTTCTGCAGAGTGGAGCCAATTATTATTAGTGGAAGATACCAAGAGTTGTAAATTTAAACTCGACACTGGATCAGATGTCAATTTAATACCCATGTATATATTTCAAATGATTAATCAGAGAAAAAAGTTGCAATTGGGTCATTGTAAATTTAGATTGCAGGCTTACAACAATACTGTTATAAAAGCTTTCGGTACTGTTTTACTGGTAATAAATTAAAAAAGAAATCTCATTTCATAGATTTTATTGTTACTGATTCACGATTCCAGCCAACCCTTGGCAAAGATGCCTGTCTTATTCTAGGCTTAATTGAGAGAAAGTGTGTTGATAATAATGATGTCTCAATTAACCATAATATTGTTACAGATGATTCAGACAAACAGAAAATAATTTCAGAGTACCAAGAGGTGTTTATTGGTACAGGCAGGTTTCCTAATGAGTAGAAAATTTTGTTGAAGGAAGGATCTGAGCCAGTTTCAAAGCCCCCACATCGTATTCCTCTGATGTTAAAAGAAAAATTAAGAATTGAACTTGAACGTCTCTGTAAAAAAGGTGTTATTTCTAAAGTTGATAATGCCACTGAGTGGGTTAACAGAATTGTTATTGTAGAAAAAGATGAAAATGCGATTCGTGTATGCCTGGATCCAAGAGACCTTAATAAGTGTATTTTAAAAAAAATACTATGATACAATAGTCATAAGACAACTTAAATTAAACTGACCAATGAACGTGTCGCCGTGTAGCTGACCCGTTGAGCTGCACTTCATTTCCGCAGGACTAAATAGTTCGTTTAACTATTCCGGTTAACTCGCAGAAAAATTAGTGCATACAATAGGTATATATCTCTCTCTCATTTTTTTAAAATCTCCTCTTTATCCCTCAAAGGTTAGATGGAAATAATCCCTCATAGGGATAAGTTCGCCTTTGTACTCTGATCTTGTGTGACATGTATATCTTTTAAACGACATTCTTTTAAAAGACCGTCACGTAAAACCTTTAAATCTACGACATAAAAACAACCTTGCCCTTCCTACATCTAGCTTAAAAATATATCACTCTGCTCCACATATGATGTGTATAAAAATATATAATAAAATACCACTAGGCACTAACTATAAAATCTATAGAGCAAACTCACCTATTCAAAAAATCATTAAGTACATATTTAGTGCAAAGAAGCTTTTACACGCTACAGGAATTTTTTGATAATGTGAGTAAAAAAACATAGTATTCTTTTGTTCATTTTACAGTTTACCATCCTGTCTGTAATTTAAGCGAGGGATTTGTATACAAAATGTAATATTTTTAAGTTCTACCTATATCTTGTTTATTAATCATATAATTAGATATAAGTTAGTATTGCTGTGCCCTTACGGGGTCCATTTTATTACTTCTTTGTAATATTATGTCACATTAAGAGAGCAATAAAATTTTTGATTTTTGATTTTGTAACTGTTATTGTGTACAATAATGTGCTTACATACATACATACATATATACTCAGCTTTTTAAATTTCGTACCTAAACCACTCGGCAGGCGTGGTCTAATCGCGGTAGGTACTTTACTAATTCATCATTATAATGATTGCATAAAATAATATTTCTTGCATGAATGCGTTTGCGTGATATTAAAATTAGAAATGCTAATAATATAAAAATAATAATTTAGGGTTCCGTAGGGACTTAAAAGAAGAAAACGGAACCCTTACAGGATTACTCGTGTCTGTCCGTCCATCTATCCGTCTATCACTACCAATTTGCTTCGAAACTACTAGACCGACTGAGTTGAAAAGTTGGTAGGTACTCATGTGTAAGTCGATGACCAAAAGACGAGAGAATAGCCTAGGGTGTAAATTGTCGGTAGGCTGTTGATAATAATATTAATCTGTTATTTTATTTAATCGGTGCCTTAATTTATTTTTGTACAAAGAAACTATATACAAGAATACTTAAACAAAATAATATAAATTAAATTAAAACTAACTTAAATCTAAAACGTGCCCTTGAGGCATTGTACCGAGCTGTATCGCAATGCTCATAAGTTGAGCGAGGAAGGTCTTCGGTCACCAGTTACGTCAACCAGACGCTTCGCAATTTCTGCAAATGAATTTGTTTTCTTCTTTTTTTACCTGTTATTATTTTCTTGAAGTATTTTCTCATAATGTTATTATTTTCTCATAATAAATAAAAAAAAAAAAAAAAACAAAAAGTAAATTCTAATTTTGTCAATAAATGTTTGTTTAAAGTCAGATATGAGCCATTGTGTACTATGGGGTCTAAACACTGGCTCAGCCTCAATTATACAGTGGTTCAGGGTAGTACAGTCGAGGTCAAAGATATCTTTACAATTGCGTGTTACAAAAATATATTTACGTTTAAATAAGTTTACACACTACATGACAGAAACATACTTACAACGCACATGACAGTTTCAACTTTTCACTTAATGCACCAAAGTTCTGTTTACCATCTGTCTTCCATAAAAACATTTTCACACCACCACCACCACCATATCAGCCGAAATACGTCCACTGCTGGACATAGGCCTCCCCCAATTTCATGGGGGGTAAATGCCATAATCGCCACGCTTGGCATGCGGGTTGGCAATCGCAGTATCTCCACCGCACTTCAGACTTCAGACTTCTTCATTTTCACACATTGTGACATAATTAGGTTTACATTGCATGTTACAAAATAAAATTTCCTGTCAATACGCCCTAAATATGTTTACATTAGCAGTGGCACTTCAAACTTTACGTTCAAGCGTATATATATTTTGGCAGTGGACGTCCTAAGGCTGATATGGTGGTGGTAGTGGTATATATTTTTCAATTACACCTCTTGCTACATAAATATCTTTACAGTTTTACACAAACCACGGTTCTTATTTTAAATAATGACAATCACCGAAAACTGTACCATACTGTCAAATATTCTATCCCTTCCCTTTCATTTTGGGCGTGACGTCAACGATTCATTTCGTAGTAAACTAGGTACCCTTATAGTTTCGCCATGTAAAGTCTGTCTGTCCGAGGTTTTGGTATGTGAGTGTTAGTGCTAGAAAGCTGCAACTTATGGATATAGAAATCAATAAATCTGTTAAAGAAATATAATATAATAAAATCCCCTTTAAGTTTTAAACTATGGGTCCCCAAATAGGAAACCATTCATGAAAGAAAATCTGAATAAAGACTTTCAACGAAAACTACAGTGGACTTGATCAGTTAAGCTGTTTTTGAGCTGTTCTTAGTAAAAGATGTATGAAACGCTGCGAATGTATTCCCTTTCGCTCGTTATTGATTTTTTTATTAGTTTCATTTGGGCAACTAAGGAAACCTACACTGAGCATGGCCCGACATGCTATTGGCCGATTTTTTTCTGTTCGGGGCAGGTTTAAAATTCAACGAATCTTCCTCTTACATATATTTACGATATGTTTGAATAAGATACTTTGTCAGTTTTATTGCTTTATATATCCATGCCAAATTGCAGCTTTGTATATCAATATTACATTCTTTCGCTACCTCGGCTCTTAAAACAAGCACTCGCGCCAAACAATAACTTTGCAGCCTTGCATAACAAATAACTATTATTACTTGTAGGTCATAATTGTTGATCAGAAATTCACCGAATAGAAAAATTAAATATTTATTGACGGAATAAAATGACATTCTTTTAAAGCATTTGCTCCTGTGACAGGGCCCAACCTGTAACGTATAACGATAACGATTTCATAAAATACTATTTCACTTTATATAAGAGTACTTGATTAACATGTGTTTGTGCCACGAACCTACTAAAATGTTTAAGAACTTAGGCTCGTACTATTCAATCTCAGCGATATATAGTGGCTTCACTGGGTAAAGTCCATAGATGTAGGTGAGGATATATCGGAAGTTAAGAATCATAAAATTCATAAAGCGTAACTTATGTTTTTTTTTAAAACCTTCATAAATGGCTTAATAATATACATAAAACTTCCATGCACATAAGCTGCTTAACTATTGACCACATACGACTTTTGTGTTTTCAACTGTGCATTAATTTCTACTCTTTTTTGCAAGACTGTAGGTACCTAAGTTACTTAAGTATAAGTGCTTGCTATTATTTACTATGTTCTTTTTTTTTCAGAAAATCGTCGCCAATCTGTAATTTCAAGACAAAACGTGGGAATTACCAAACCAACCGAGACAAATACAAACATCATAAACGGGGCAAATGCAAATCCAAACGAGACAAATTCAAACATAAACGGGCTACATTCAAAAGTAAACGGGACAAATGCAAAAACAAACGGAATAAGTCCAAACGGCACAATTACAAATATTAAAACTAAAGTAAATACATTCAAACCTAAAGCAACAACCCTTGCATCTAAAGAAGTATGGCCAGCGTTCAGATTCAAAACGACGTTGAGAATATTTTTGGAAAAGAGTACACCGTTGCCGATACCCCTTCCAGAAAACAATGCATTTTGCTTTACAAATCCCAATAACGCGCTCTGTCGATCTCCCTAGCCTCTTTGACAGTTCTGTCAAACAGCTTAATTATTTTAATATTTTTAATTGACATTCATTGTAAGTATTTGAGACAAAACTTACTCATGTGCCAATTTCTGCTGTTGTCTTTACCACGAAATAAAGTAACCAGTGGAAGTCGTGAGTGGGCGGTTCCCGTGTCGCCGAACATGAGCTAATTAGCGTACTTGTTGCACAGATTATTGTCAGTCACTTGGCAACCGCAAGCGGCGTTTGACATGGATAAATAAGTGAAAAAAAATGTTTTTAATCGTAAAATGCCGTATTGTGCCGTGATAAGCAGTCGAAACCACAACAATGCACAAAATGTGTTCCATTGAGGGATTTTCTATCATCGGAAAAGATTATTTAAGACTATTTATAAATAAATACATTATTACTTTCGAAGGCAGAATTTGCGTCTATAATTAAGCAAATATCTATTCAAAGGTTAGAGGGGGGGGGGACACATTTTTTATTTCTTTTGGAGCGAATATTTCTGATAATATCACTATATCAAAAAATGTTTGATGAAGGCCTCTATTCATTTTGAAAGACCTATCCAACAACATCCCACACCATAGGGTTGAAGCAAAATAAAATAATCATCCCCACTTTACGTGTAGGGGAGGTACCCTATAAAACTGTCTTGCTGTGAATGTATTTAACGAACTCTTGCTTTATGGTATTTACCGATCCCCATCCTTCACAAACATTAACAATTTTTTAAATTCACTAGATTCTAACTTATCTCAAATTAAAAACAGTCGCTATGTTATTATAGCCGGAGATATCGATATTGATTTGTTGAACTTTGAACTCGACAATTAATCAATCGGAATATGTCTGCCTCTTGGCTTCCCACGGGCTTCTTCCCGCGATTACCAATAGGAATGATACGTGTCTCGATCATATTTTCATAAAATACACTAAGGCCTCGGTTTTTTTTTTTTTTATTAAAAATGGGATTGCTCTTGGCCAGCATCTAGCCAGGGGGCAAAGATGAGGCCGACGATGAAGCGAGCTCACCCAGAAGATGCCTATTCACTCGTGCCTTAAAAAGCGCGGTTGGCGCGGTTTGTCCGGGTTCTGTTACAGATCACGACTTCGTAATGGCTGGTCTCCTGAACTTCAAATCTGAAAGACGCAACCGTTATGTCCTTAAAACCAATCACGTAAAAGTGGCGGAGGAGCTGAAGTTAGTCGATTCGTCGTTGGTAACGAGCGCAAATAATGTGAACGAGGAAGCCGAAAATTCTAATTATTTAACACACAGGCAGATTAAAAAAATACCCGTCCCGTTAAAATTAGCCGCTCTAAATTTAACATTAAGCCTTGGATCACACCAGGACTTATACGATGTACGAGACATAGGGACAAGTTGCATTTGCAAGTGAGAGCATCGCCACACAATTATGTTCTACGCCTAACTTATAAACTACTTTTACTTTTATACTTTTACTAATGTCTGTATCTAGAGACATTAGTAAAAGTATAAAAGTAAAAGTAGTTTATTCTTCAAATTAGGCATATTACATGCACCTGTGAACGTCAATAAACTATCACCGGTTCGGAAAAATATACCTCTGCCACGAGAAGAACCGGTGGCGTAAGAAACTCGGCGAGGTGTCATTTTGTATAGTTAAATATAAAATTACAGTGTCAGCTACTAAAAAAAATTTAAATAATGCTACAGCAGAAAACATATTTTCGCGATAGATTACCCGTGCAGGTTAGGAATTTTATCGTAGAATTTGATACAATTTAAAAAGAACGACTTTTTCGCCTTTAATAGTCTATAGGAGGTTATTTTGAGTTTCCCAGTATTTCTCGTCGCTATTGGTTTATCAGCGTTCGTTGGAAAATTGCCAAAATTCTTCCTAACATACATTATTCCACATATAACACATTTTTTTGATAACCCGCTTTACAATCTTAAAAACGAATACCAAAACAAGCAACTACTCGAAAACAAAGATAATCCTCGTAAACTCTGGCAATCAATTAAAAGTATATGCGAAAATCCTAGCCGTAAAAATAATGCAGAAGAACTTATCACCTCAAAGGATAAACCAGTGCTGGAATTGCTAAATGATTGTAACAGGTATTTCTCCACAAATGGTAAAAACCTAGCAGACAGTATTTTATCTAAAACTGGGAAAACAAGAAACCTTGGCTGCGAAATATAAACCATCCCGGATGATTACTAACTCTGATATCCACGAAATTGACAAAATTATTTCTCATTCAATATAAAACATCTTTTGTTAATCATTCAATATAATACTCTTTTGAACCCTTTAAACGCTTTTATATTTGAATGAAGTGAGAACTTTTAACACTATTTTCTATGACATTTATTTCTATGACAAAACCCGAGTGATGGTTAATAGGCGTATTTAAAGATTTGGCGCCCCGGGTCAGTTAGCTTTGCCGCCCCCGCCCCATATTAAAGTGACGATAAAGTATTTTATTTAAGAAAAAATACCAGCAATGGTGCCTGAAGTGTAGACACGAACAAATCTGGTCATGCACGACATTAATATTTTTTTTCATACTAAAAATACAATCATAATTATAGCGTTTAATTTTCTGTGACTTTCAGCATTATACACGTTGTTTTTATTGATCTCCGTTCCTTCTAGCATATAGCCGTGTATAGCCATAGAAACGACGTAGCATATTGAGTTTTAAAAATTCAAGAAAATATTATTATTTTTTTCATTTTCATACGATATAATTAATTATATTACCAAGGGTGAATAAAAAACGGCTTCTTTCTTCGAATGACACGCACGTCAACATTGTTTAATTGTTAAGGATCTTTTATACTATACTAGGGGTGTTAATTAACGAAAATGAATTCTTGAATATCTTCGAAATGGTACGAATTGGGATACTAGTGTCTGAGAGAAGATTACTTTATTTCATCTCAGGATTGTGCCCTCGCAATTAACGGAATTCAATAAAAACACCGTGTATATTCCACCGTACCCATATTTTTTGAACAGCATTTTCTTTTAATTTTCAGTCGCTTCCTGCTACAATTGTATTTATATTTCACAAGTTGTTTTACGCTCATTAGAATGTCATCCTACCAAAATAAAAACTTTTTTGCTTACACTTTTCTACGTGAGGCAGTCAGGAAGACGTTCTACTCCATGCATTGAAAGTTGTTTTATATGGGAGGCATTTTTCTGTAAAAAAGGCAAATACACCTAAATTAAAAAAACCTTCGAACTACCTCAATCTCAAGTCAACTAGAAAAATGTTACCTTTTGTGAAAGAACGATGTAATAAGGTATAATTTGAAATATCCAATTAAAATAAATTACTGGAAAACTTGGTAAAGGAAAACTGTCCGAAGACGCTGTTCAACAAAATATAGGTATGGTGGAATATATAATGCTGAAAGTCACAGTCAATGTTTATTATGTAGTTTGATATCCATAAATTATTACCCTTAACTTGGCAAGAAAAATGGAGAAAGTCCCTAATTCTAGCCTCGTGACGCTGAATAGTCATTCATACTCATACTGACCAAGAAAAAAATACAAAAAGACGGTCAAAGAGTGTGGGAAGCCCAGGGGACGTTGCCAAGTTAAGGGTGAAAAAAGTGCTGCTTGAAAATCCACATTCATTTAAAAGATTTACCACATCATGCATGACCAGACCAGACCGCGCCGGGCCATGGCTCCCTTGACCATGGGGTAAATACGCCCCTGCTGATGGACCACAGTGTTAAAAGTTCAACTGGTAGTACCTACATATGATTATATGATACACATGCGCGATGTAAACAAAATACAATAGGTAAAGCAGGCGACTATCTAGTACACTACTAAATATCATACTTTACTGGTTGAAATTAAGCTAACATATTATTATATAATTTTGACTATGTGACAACATTTAGTTTAATCTGTCAAAATCGCAGATCAGTGACAGAGATATGCAATGATAAGTCCGCACTCTTCTGCATGAATGATATAAATACCAATACCACCCTGCTCTTAATTTAAATGTTTGATCAATGATCATGATCACCTATCATCATTTCATTTAGGGCGCCATTTTCCATTTTGACAAAATGCTCAATTGATTTTAAACTGTATTAGATGGTACCGACTTAAGGTATTTTTTTTTCTGCTCAGATATTTTTGATCACCTTGGCTGCTTAGACGCCTTTGGCGTTCTGTGCGTTCAGATATTTTTACTCGTATGTTTATATATTATTGGAAATCAACTACTCACATATTTATGATTACCTGGGCTGCTTAGATACCTTTGGCATTCTGTGCGTTCACATATTATATTATACAGGCTGATTCAGGAGACGTGAGCAGGACCAACACTACATACATAGTAAATGACAATGAATCGTTCACCATTGTATTTAAGTGAAACACCCATACTTATTCCCTGTATTTTAATTTTTGTTAAGTTAAAGTTTCAATTCTCTAGAATGATGGTCACCCTACAACTGGCCTGTTTAAGATTAACGCTGGGTTGCACCGACTTACGATCACAAGACTGATCAACGTTAAATATGGCGCCGGCAGCTGTCATCCCATAGAAACTTGTCACACTTTCCATACATTGAAATTTTAACGAACACCGCTTACGATTACAGTTTGGTGCAACCCAGCCTAAACCTCTAAGGCTGGGTTGCACCAAACCGCCTGTAATCGTAAGCGGTGTTCGTTAAAATCGGAATGTATGGAAAGTTTGACAAGTTTCTATGGGATGACAGCTGTCGGCGCCATATTTAACATTGATCGGTCTGTGATCGTAAGTCGGTGCTACCCAGCCTAACTGTTAAGACTTATGACAGCACTTTAATTACGAAGGAATTAAATTGTCACATAGTGAGATACGATATTTCAAAAGTAATCGGACTCGGATGACATTCAATTTGAAACGTATCACTTGACTGAAGTATTCTGATTGTAGAGTGACCATGAATTTCGTAAATAATTTAAAACATTTTGTTTTCAACACCAAAGATAAATGAACATTAATTTCACTAATAGTGGTACGAAGGAGTAGCTTATGATCTACTGAATCCGTAGTGTTGATCTTGCTCACGTCTCCCGAATCACCCTGTATACTCGTATGTAAAGAATATATTGGAAATCATCTGCTCATATATTTACGACATATTGGATGTTGAGATATTGGCCATATGTAGCGTAAAGAATATATTGAAATTTTATGCTGCTCAGAATTATTTGACCACCTCGTCCGCTACGATATATCTGATGGCGACTGTACCTCTCCGTATTAACACGTTCCATGTCCCCATACAAAATTATCCTTCAATGTCACAAGTCCAAGTGACAGTTGTAGTTCGTAGCCGTGAACAACCCGTGGATCCACAGTGGGGACACGGGCTTCTGAAAAAAAGCTTCATGTGCCCACATTGGGGGCCTTCGGACAGGGAACGTGTTAACAAACTCTAATGCCGAGTGAAGTGGAAGATTATAAATATATGTCAAAAAAGTACTCAAAATTACAAGCAATTTCTCAGTATTAATAAGAACTACTTCTGTGACTTAGTTTATTCAGGAACAAAGTTTATTCTTCATATATCCAAAGTTTAACACGGGACATAGCTTTTTTTTTCAGGAGTCCGTGTCCCCACTGTGGGTCCACGGGTTGTTCACGGCTACGAACTACAACTGTCACTTGGACTTCTGACATTGAAGGATAATTTTGTATGGGGACAGGGAACGTGTTAAAGAAAATAAAAATAGATTTAGTGGTCTTGACGTTTGTAAACTTGTACGTAACTTGTCAGCGAGGAAATGCTGCCAGCATCTTCGGAACCATGCCTCGGGGCGACCCCTTATTATAGCTTTAATTTATTTTGATTAGTTTTAGTTCTTAGTTACGTTTTTTGTTTTATCCATATGTAGTTATATAAAGTTTTGTAATCAGATGATAAATCAAAATAAAATTATATAACTTGTCAAATAATAGCGAACAAGACAACGCTCTGACACAGTAGTTTCACCACATCGTTCAACTGGTAGTACAAATTATACACCCAATGGTCACTAGTACTACCAGTAGTACTACTTGACCATAATGCAGGACCGGTAGTACAACTGTCCTGTAGTCTTTATTATTCTAGTCTCTATAGCGAATGCGATATACGAGTAAGAGAAAAGAAAAAATAATACAGTAAAATTTTCATTACTTTTATTACGATAAGAAACCTAATTTTGACAATTTTCTGTTACTGTTTAAAATAGCAATCTTATCTATATTGAATTTTCGTTTTATTCAGTTCCCAAAAACATGCACAAAGATAATTATCATATTCATTTAGTAATATTGAGGTAGTTATTAGTTTCAGAACTTATACCAATTAAAAATGGTCCTAAAAATAACAATAATCAAAGAAAATTTTGGTGAAATGTGTGTTTAAACTATTAAGTTTGAACGTTTAAAACTGATAAAATGTATGTGTATATTGGACCTTAATACGTTTATGTTAGAAGCAACAATAACAGCTCCTCTATCTGAAGGGAACGGCGGCCGAACCGCGGCGCCCGGCCGCGCCCCTTCGAGCCATGTACGTACATTCACATACATACAAACACTATTAGCTATAGACTCGATGGAACATCAATATATAATAAGACTGAAGGGAGTGTAACATACGAACAATAGATTGAGTGCTCCACATCCCCGCCAACTTCAAGTTACAACAATTACAGTACGTTAACTAAATTAGGTACCAAAATGCAATGTGTGCTCGACTTCCTTCTAAATAATGTTTATAATAAATTCACAGACTTAATTTATAAAATACAATCATGCACATAAATGAAATAGGTAATTCTGTCGATCTCACCAAATACACTAAATAGTGGTTACACACAAGAAAATGTAAATAACAGTAGAACCATCAAACAAGAAATGACAAGGTATTTAAATAGCGAGAATGACATGTAAAGTAATGGGTGCGCCGGCGCGTGCGGCAGGGGTGTAGTTCAGTCTCGGGCCGCGCGCCGCGCGCCGCCGTCTCGACCAACTTAACACTACTTCACAACGATACAATTAATCAACTAAAACTATTTCTGCAGCCTAACACATTACAAATCATAATGTACCCTCTTTTTACATTTGGAAGGAATAAACAATGTGCCCGTATTATGTACACTCTTCCTGTGGTGAAAGTAACCGTACACTCCAGTGGGCAGCCGGCCGAGGCGGCGTCGCAGCGGCAGCAGGCAGCTCGCCCCGCGCACACGCGGAAGACTGCCCCGCCCACCGCACGACTCGTGCACACGACCAACCGATTACTTTTGTCCAGTATAATTACAATAATATGGAACAATACTTCTTTATTTATTATTATGATGTGAAATGATACATCAACATGAACATTTAGTAGATTCAACACATAACAGCCACATTAATAATGCATACTATTTCCCTACAATGGGATGTGTTACATTGAAGTTTACAGTAAACTGCTCTAACACCATGACTAATAATGTGCATTTTGAATTTTGTAGTCAATTTAGATTACAAATCCTTATAAGGTGATTTAAGTCACCGCTAAACATTATTTTACAAGACGGCAGAATGAACGTATCCAAACTTTTGCGGAGCAGAAGTTTGCACGACATCACGCAATAACACAAAGGACCAAACTTACTACGGACAAAGCAGATAGTCGGTGATAATGCAAATCTTTGGCCCTGAAACAGGTGGGCATCTTCTCGACTCGTCTCAATCGTTTTTCGTCAAAATACAATTAGATGAAAAAATAATGAGACTAGCTAAGATTACACCTAGATATTAATTCTAAAAAATGTGTCAGCACCGTTAACAACTCTGATGTCACGTATTGGAATGTATAATTAATGCCGTCATTTTCTTCAGAAAAAATACCCAAAAAGGAACTTTGTGAAAATTTGAGTATGCCAGACTCCAAGCACAGAAAGGAGTCAGTCGATGAGTTGGCGACATTCAGTAATTTTTGTTAACCTTATATGTTCCTCGGGCACCGAATGTCTCTTCTCCATCAACTTGACCTTACACATTCTGTCAAGGTGCGTCTTCGTCAGATGACCATCGTACCGATTCATGACCATCATGTACAACAGCGCGCAAATAGTTTGCCCAAAAAACGTATAAACACAACGTATTTACAGAGATTTGAAAATAATGGAACATTTCCAGATGCTCGCTACTGAGCTGCCCTCCGCGGAATCCGTTCGGTTCGTACATTGCAAGCAACTGCCGACTCGGTCGGCCAGTTCCTTCCTATTGTCAACTGGGGCTAAGTCCTGATGTTACTAGCGTGCTAACCAGCACTATTTGTATTGATTTGTCAGTCTTTCATTAATATTCCTAGACTGTAAATTCTATCAAATTAATTGATAACATTTAAGTAGCTATAGATAGCTTTATGCTATGAAGTCCAAGGTTCATAAAGGGTGGGTTGCACCAAGCAGACACCAATCTTAAGCGGTGTACTTTACCATCTGACTCTATGGAGATTTTAACAACTTTCCATGGCAAGACAGCGAAGAGCGATATAATCGTAAGTTGATGCAACCCATCCATAATGTCAGTTGCGATTACTCTCCGGTTTGATTGCGGAGCTAAAGGTGTTCAGTGTTGAGAGTTACCTGATCTTTCGTCAGGAACTTTTCAATAATAAGTCGACGACCGTACATAAGTATTTCAAACGGAAGCGAATACATTAATTACATACCATAGAACAGGAGGGAACCACGCCCTACGCTCTGGCCGCGCGTACTCGCGGCTGAGCGCTGGGCGCAGTTCCCTGCAGACAATATTACTAGTACAATGTAGTGTTGGTAAAGACTTAGTTTTCGAGGTCTCTATTTCAAGAGATCGTATATCATATCGTATTCAGAGTCGTTAGTGGACTCCTGTTCCGAGTCTTATCGAGTCCTTTAGTCACAACTGAAGAGGATACTCCAGCAAACGTACA
The DNA here is from genome assembly GCA_905163555.1 of Notocelia uddmanniana. NCBI lineage: Eukaryota > Metazoa > Arthropoda > Insecta > Lepidoptera > Tortricidae > Notocelia > Notocelia uddmanniana. Next base: position 52,026,922 of record LR991052.1, read on the forward strand.
ACTTTCGGCGCGCCTCAAAAAGATTTGAGTCCAATAGCAGACTCACTTAAGTTTCTATCCAAAGAGATTGGACTGAATGCTCGAGTACAAACGCCAACATAGTCAACTGACCCTTCGTGACAAATTACAATGCGCATCAAGTGCACGAATGGTCAGTTAACGCTGTTAGCGATAGTATTTCACTGAATGGTAGGCCGCGGTTGCTTCTAAAATGTAACATTTGAGTTCTAATCATAAAGAGTTCAGTTGTTCAAAAAGACTTAAGCCCGGGCGCTGATTACGATACGCACAAACAACACCTATTCGCCGCGGAGTATCCCACATATGGAGACCCTACGATACCGTAAAATAAATTAGTCTCCAAGACGAGAGCGCGTACCGTAATGAGCGACTTGTTCCGTAACCTCTCAGAATGATCACAAAGTACAGTATATATACTGAGATAGAGATACCAGTGAAATACTCCACATACATCGTAGCGTCGTTGTGTATTTAGTAAGAACTGCACGAACGCTGCATCTCTATCACTTCATTATGCAAGTTCGATAGAGGTAGTACCCAGTGACATATGGTTTAGATTAGAAAAATTCGTAATTCGAGCTGAAACAATTCTCAGGGTGGTTTGAATCCTAACTTTATGGTGTCACATCAACTTCCCAACGGTTAGTTGTAAACAAAATACTCAGTCTTTACCAACACTAGTACCAGGGTGTGTTTTATTATTACATGTCTGATGAGTAAACATAATGTTACGACCTTTTAACGTTTCAGCATAACTTTACATCTGGCCATAAGCAGTGGTACACGGCTGTCAAACAGTCGAACCATAAAGTAGACAATGCGAGAGTGCGCACTCACTGATAACACCGTCAACCCTAAATAATACTGGAACGCTACAAAGGCCCATGCCAAATGTGAGATTATTTTCAATAATATGTGGAAGCATTACAAACTCTTCGTAGCAAAATTAGTGACTAATGACGTCCAATAGGATATTTAATGCATTGGTGCTTTGGCACCGCGGTCTCATTATGTCTTAAGAGGAACCTTCCAGCAACAGTGCCTTATGTGTTATTAGGCAAAATGAATTGAAAATTATTTTAATGCATTTGGGATATTATACATCTACTCAAAAAAATGAAAGCAACCTAAATGAAATGAAGAATGTTAACATTCTTTTGCCAAAACTTCCATATATTATTATCACAAATATAAATATAAATATCTTAGCTTTCATTAATTTTGATATTATTCACTTAATCTTAATATCTCATAGTTAAAATATCTCACTTGGCACAATAGTAACACAAATCGTACATTTCAATAATAAAACATATCACGATAGATTCAAACAATACGCTTCCACTGGCACCATCAAACGCTGCGGTGTCTTCTAAATTTTCAAAATCTTTTTACCATAGTTTCATACAAGAAAACATCATAAAGCTAACAAAGACAAAATTACAAAGAAAACGATCAACAAATCACTTACAAATTAAAACTCGTACGTTTATTTCTTACTTCCCAACAATTACTATTATATCAAAAATATTTATATCCATCATAGGTGGATTTATCATCACCGTGGCAGTTAGTGGGGCGGGGAGGGGGCGGGCGCCCGCTCTCGCCGCGCGCTAGTCTAGTCAAGGCTGGTCGCCGCCGACCGCGGCGAGTCGCGCGGCCGGCAGCCTCTTTGGATTACTTTACTTACTTCACACCCGACGCACACGTTCATTTGTATAAACATTGTACAACATTCTTATCAGTATGCATTCAGAAATTCAAAGTATGTATCGTTTTTAATCATTACCATATACTCGCGAAAGCATCTGTCTGTTCATTCATTGAGCCTCCTCAGTAAAGCCATATCATGTTTAGATCCGTTCCTAGTCGGTTTGTATCCCACACACCCTTTAAATAAAATTAACAGTGTAGTGATTTTAACAGATTAATCTATTACTTTATAACAAAACAAAATATTTACTTCTCGTTTGTATAATAATGGAGTGATAATATAGCTATTGTCAACAACGTGTATATGTATAGAGAACATAATCATTAACTATTGCGGTATATGACAACTCTTTTATAATGTAGTAGCAGGATAACATGGTATGAAAACTATAACAATAAACTATATGCGCGGCATTAGATTCATATACTTAAGTGGCACTATATCGTTAAGAAAATAGTGTATATGAATAGTATATATTCAAATATTAATCATCATCAACATATATAATCCCGGGGTAAAAATATGGATTTATCAATAGTTATTAATTACAATTCACTACAATAATATCAACAACAACATTTGGACACAAAATGCTGCCAACACAACAGCCTGCCTGCGTAACATTCGGACAAGTCTTGTAGAACCTAAAAATCTTCATCATAGTTACTTGTACAAATCTGTCTAACTACGACGCGACGTGAGTACTGTTAGGGCTACCACGTCATATATATCATACACAGGAAACGAGGTGAACGCGATAACTCGTCGGCGAGGCAACCCTAGGTAGTGGATAGGAGCCAGGTGGGCGAAGGCCGGCCGCGGCTGACGGTGGAGCGAGGGTTCGAGGCGGTGAGGGTGAGATGGTGGTGTGGGCGCGCGGGTGGGTGACGGCTTACTGCTGCGCGGGCGGCGGCTGCGCGGCGCGGCGGTGGCGACCCGGCGCGCTCGCCTGCGCCACCATCGCACGGATGCGGCGCTGCGCAGACTGCGGACAAACAACAAAACTAATCACTCCACACGTATATACATTACAATTATGCTTTGTCCATAAACGTTAATCAAACCTATTTTAGCTAAAATGCAGTTTTTTTAATGTAATTTTGACATATTTACAGCACAAAACAGTTTAGTTAAAAGAGGTCTGTTAAGTATTATGAATAAGGAGTCACAACTTACACTCACAACCACCAGGGACCGATCATTGTATTCTGTTGTTGCAACAAAAATCTAGTACATATTTTTTTACATTGTATAATAATATCGTGAATCTATTTGAATGTCCCCCAGAAGCATGAGTATTTGTCAAACATATAAAACAAATTTGATTAATTTTTAGTTCGCGCTATGCTGCCGGCTTGGCCGCGAAATAAAACCAAGGGACTGAAGGGGCAAAATAAATTATAAGAGGAACACGATTACGAACGGAACACAATCTGAAATAGTACTAAACTGGCGTTATTTAAAACTGAGCGTAGCAAGATGAGTTAGATTTTGTCATGAGTAATCAAACTTTACTTTTCTAATAAAACAGTCAAAAGTTAAATTATATTTGAAATGGGCTTACTGCTGTTATCGTAAGCGCGGCAAAAGAACATACAAAATGGTATACCTAATCTGGTTGGGCTGTCACTGACATGAGATATAATAGTATTTATAAAATATAAAACAAGTGGAAAATAATGTATTATGTATAATTTAAATGCTTACTTTAATATTCTTTTTTCTACGAATTACACATGACCCAAAAGCTTAAGTTCAGGTTTCTGCTAGGCCACCCCTGTGCGATTTATCAATATATTTGTTATCTATCATGTAATCTTAGTTGTTATCGAATAACAGGATATAAATTGCTTACACTGTCTTACTCTATATAGCAGACTCGAATAACTAGTTATATTAAGTAATATGTCTGCCAATAGAGACATTGTGTGTCGCCGTAAACCACTAAAGGGTTAATAAAGGCGCACAACTAAAGCACGATATAGTAAATAAATAGTTATAGACCGAGATAGACGTGATTTTTTGTGACCCAACTGTGGTATTGAACCGATCGGAGTGCCGGGTGGAAGAGTAGCCTAGGGCAGGGGTCGGCTAACTCGCGAGCCGCATGCGGCTCTTTGAAGGGCCAGTTGCGGCTCTTCGAGGTTTCCTCAAAAATATAGTGAAAAACCGAAAACTGGTATTTTTGGCTCTCTGAGGTTCCCATAAAATGATATTTTTATTGAATTTGGCTCTTTGGTCCAAAAAGTTTGCCGAACCCTGGCCTAGTGAAATCCAGGGAAAACTCAGACACGACCACGCGGGCGGCTTAAACACTGGAATACTCGAAAAGTTTGCGCTCCAGTGACCGAATCTGAGGTGTAAGCGGAATCGACCTAATGACAGTTTTAACACTGGTTGACTGATGTGCAACTTTTAATAATACTTATTAGATGAGTAGATTATTATAATTATTTGTAATTAAATGTATTATTATTAATAATTTCTTGTTAACACACTATACAGTCTTGCATCTCATTACGGAACTGCAGAATAAAATAATGTATCCATTGTAACCATCCTTTCACTGAAAATGAGATAAGCAGAAAAAATTAAAACGCGCATGCCCAGCCACGTCGCAGATCGAACCCCAGCTGGATGGATCGAATGCATGCTGAGGAGTAGGGCAGTGCACGTAACAGTGAGTGGCACCACACGAGCCATTATGTCTAGAGGCTGTCCAGAAGGAGGTGTCTGATTAGGTCCCCAACGAGGCCGGCTTCTACACTGCAGATGAAGTAATAATCCACGTAACATCAAGGCAAGCTCTTCCAAAAGAGGTAATTTTATCTATGAGAAACTGCTGCGGTGTAAACACTGGAAAGCCACAAACTGGAAAAGACCTGTGTCATATTTTGGCGGTGTAAAAGGCTACTTGGGAGAATCTGGGGCTTATACCTCAAAATCACCATGTGGCTATACATCGCAGTGATACGGCTCATACGTAATCACCGACGGCGCTGTAATCAGCATGGCTAGCACAAGACGGCGCTTGAGCTATCTCAAGCGCGACGTAAACTAGCCTTCTCTTTCTGTGATTTAACCACCAATTAGAAAGAGACGAAGTCTATCTCGCGCGGTAACAGAGGTACTGCTGGGACTGCCGCCTCTTAATGCTTCATCCAGCAGGAGGCGACCTCGGCGGCCATCAGGCTAAAGTCACTTAACCTCTGGGGTGTAACTAATGGGACCCATGCCGAAGTTATTAAGGAAGCTATCACCTACCAACCACTGACAGCCGCTCTCAATGACAAGGAATCTAAACAACGTATCTTCAACAAAAGCTACACAATACAGGTTGTTGAAGAATAATCTGATCAGTCAGGAGTATAGGAAGCAATCATTTAGACCGACGGCTTAAAAACGAAGACAGGATCGGGCATAGGATCGAGATAATAATTAATCTCAGGTGAGCCATATCAATCATTAGGGCGAACATAGTTCCATATACCAATGTGAATGCATCGCCATCACACAGGCTGCGAAGGCAATAGTTAAGCTGAGTACCAAAGATTAGATGATACGCATTGTCCGAGAGCGCTGCAGTACTTGTTGAGACCAAACACGACGGCTTTATCTTGTGTAGTTTAGAACTTGCTATGGCCACCTTTTGTATCCATCATCAGATCAGCCCATTGGTACTGTAATATGCATTGCCATTGAAATTACATAAAGTATGCAAAATTTCAGATCAATGGGTTGACTAATGAATTTGATTAGAACTGCTCTAAAATTCAATTTCAAGATTACACCCACACAGACAGGAATCTAAACAACGTATCTTCAACAAAAGCTACACAATACAGGTTGTTGAAGAATAATCTGATCAGTCAGGAGTATAGGAAGCAATCATTTAGACCGACGGCTTAAAAACGAAGACAGGATCGGGCATAGGATCGAGATAATAATTAATCTCAGGTGAGCCATATCAATCATTAGGGCGAACATAGTTCCATATACCAATGTGAATGCATCGCCATCACACAGGCTGCGAAGGCAATAGTTAAGCTGAGTACCAAAGATTAGATGATACGCATTGTCCGAGAGCGCTGCAGTACTTGTTGAGACCAAACACGACGGCTTTATCTTGTGTAGTTTAGAACTTGCTATGGCCACCTTTTGTATCCATCATCAGATCAGCCCATTGGTACTGTAATATGCATTGCCATTGAAATTACATAAAGTATGCAAAATTTCAGATCAATGGGTTGACTAATGAATTTGATTAGAACTGCTCTAAAATTCAATTTCAAGATTACACCCACACAGACGTAGGGCAAGTTAAAGCTTGTGAAAATCATTCGAAGACGCACATCGCTAGTTCATGCCTAGCATCTAGCTGAGATGAGTTCTACAAAAATCTCCCAGCTAGGCCCGACTTCGAATCTATTTTACAATTGGATGATAAGATTTCATAAGTACAGAATGTAATACAGTTATACTTATATTACAACTCAATTATTCTCGGAATGTTTTCGGCAACCTCCACAGAAATACGAATATTAACTCAGGCGAAAGATGGCACCGTGCAATAAATGGAATGTATATAATAATCGGATCGGTCATTGTGGCACTCTTTGGGGGAGTGCCTATGTCCAGCAGTGGACATCTTTCGGCTGATATGATGATGATATAAAATAATCGGGCAGTTTCTGTAAAATTTAACAATAAATGTTTTTTTGCGGATTGTACTAAAACCGGATCAAATATCATCAGCGAAAAACTAATTTTCAAAATAGAAATGACACTTTCATTCGGCATTTTCAAATTTACTTCAAAAGCAACAACATAAAAACGACAGTCGAGGAAAAATACATCGTGTTTAATTCATTAAAAAGGGTTAATAACATTAAAACATTATACAAGGTAATTATTCATTTGAACCAACAAGAAAAAAATTACTTGTTCAGTGAACCAAGTGTAAACAAAATTTGCATCATTTTCAAATTAGAACAAAAATCCCACGAAATCGGTCTTCAGAGCTAATGGGAATAGGAATGTTAGTTTCACGCAGCTGCCACGTACGTTGTAGACGTCACATGTAGTCACAAAAGTCCACTACCACGTTAGACACGCAAACACAAAATTAAAACAATATAAATATATGTATATTATTATTTTATTGAAAAATCACTGTACATTGATAACATTCGCTAAGTGTTTTATAAGTCAATACAATACTAAAGTGACACTCACCTATCTAGTAGCCAAAAGCCATTTATCTCTAAAGTCATGGCCATAATGCAGAGCCATTTCATTGGCAGACTGAAGTAACGAGCACACTCCTTTACGTGGCTCATCCGGCTTCAATCGGTTGCTACAAAATGTAAAAACCTTAGTATGCCATACGCCAAGTTAATAAATAAAAGGAGTTCGCTTTGCGCATTTAGTATTTAAAACTCTATACTTATCTTTAAAACTTTTTGCACACATCTTCAACACTGAATAACATCTTAAATTACTTGTAATATATAAACATACTATTAAAACGTGGACTTTGTGACTACATGTGTTACTTAACTATCGGTCGGCGTTAAATTAGCAGTAGATTTCGCAGTGCAGTGTTAGTTTACCCTTAACTACTGATATCAAACATATTCTATATTAAAGGACGATTTAACGTATCAATGATAGCAACTACGTCAACCGAGAGCTATGCACATTAAATAAAATCGTAAGCGAAGCGTGTAGCCTAATAAGTTGATACGGTTTAAACCATACTTAATTAGGATATGTTTGATTTTGATATTGGATGGCATCACCCGTAAGTCCCCGTTCCCACTTGTCGGTTGTGGGGCCCGGATTTTAATCCGATGTTCCAATGGCAGATTTTATATGAAGCTATTCACACTTGCCGGACACCAATTGATATGAGTCGCCGACACCCGATAAAAATCCGGGTCCGACATCCGAACATGGGAACGAGTTCTTAGAATTATTGTGACCAAACAACAAAATTCCCGTGCAATACTGGTTAAGTTGGTTAGTACGAGTAAATGGAACAAATGTGAGGTGAGGTGACGTTTAGGGAAGGTTGTTGTCAGGCGCGTGTGTACCTGGACGCTGTAGAAGGGGCCGACGATGTGCACGGTGGTGTCGTGGTCCTGCGGCGGCTGGCCCTGCTGCTGCGGCTGCTCCGGCAGCTTGATGAGCGACCCGGTCACGCGCTGCAGCTCGCGCACGTTCTGGCCGCCCTTGCCGATGATGCGCCCGACCTGCGACGACGCCACCACGATCTCGACCGTCAACCGCACGTCGTCCGAGCCAGACATGAAACCCTCCTCACGCATCTTCTCGAAGATCAGGTATTGAGCCTGGAACGCCACAGACACCCGCTTTATAATGTACAATTATCAAAATTAAAATAATAATTGATCTAATTATTCATTTACACAGAGAGACTCAATAAATTGCCCCACTAGCGGGGGTTTTGCAATATGGGTTACTCCCATCCATTTTTTATCAGTTCAGGTGGGACTTTTGGCCTTATTACTACTTCGAAATAGATTTCAAGCTGTTACCACTACAGTTATGGACGTTATGATGGCACCAACTGGGTTCCCAACTATTACCACTAAAGTTATGCTGACACCAACTGGATATTTTTCCCGTAGTTAGTTACTAGTGTTAAAGCAGATCGGAACTTTAACAGATGAATAAAACGGCTTTTACACATTGGTGGTAACGGGTGAGACGAACCCCACAGTACGAGCTAGCCTCACCTTCCACTGGGCCTCAGGGCTGCCGACGATGGTGACCTTGCGCTCGGGCTGCGCGTTGTTCTGGCTCTCGCCTTGCTGCTTGTCCTGCTCCAAGGGCGCGATCTTCACCGACGCGTTGCTGAACCGGATGATGTTGCGGATGTGAGAGCCCTTGGTGCCGATTATGGCACCCACCGCGTTGTTCGGGATGTACAAATAGGTGGTCTCCTGTTCCGCCAATATATTATTCAATAATTATAAGGTATATCGATAAGGAACAATAGGTTTGTATGAATCATGAAACAAAGCATTTTCTGATGCATATTAAATATTTGTTGTAAAAAATTGATTAAGAATCGAAGAAACATCGTTTTTCTGTTTTGCTAACACACGTCCAGATTTGGGCAAAAATTATCTATTTACGTATTTATTACCGGGAAGATAGCTAAATAATCCGTCATTTGTTATTTTGAATTGAACTGGATGAGTTATTTTTGTTTTAAATAAAAGACGAATGTCAGTAGTACAGTCACGTAGAACTAGAAGTGGTTGGGCACAATGGAAATAACCTACAACAAAAGTAATTAATGTTTTGTACATACTTAAATATACGAAATATAAATATTTGCGAGCTTTTTTTGTAGTAGCTATTCTTCACACTTATGGAAAAAACATTAATTAACATTAATTAATTTGTTTATATTCTTTTCTTAGATTCGCAATATAACAATACGATTGTACGAGGAATGTCAATGTGACGGTTTGACCCGACGTGGCATTCTATATAAATTAATTTATCTAAGCTTACTTCAATAACAAACGAGGTAAGTTATCTTCATCTACATAATTTATTCAAATAAGAGTCGAGAACATACTATTTGTGATTGACTTTATCTTCAAATAAATATAATTGAAATTATTATATTATAACTAGATAAGCACAGCACTTCTAGCAAAATGTAATCAAACCGGGGCGAATCGCCTCGCCTCGAGCACAGTATATTTATAGCTTAAGGCAGTAACTCAAATAGAGTCGCTTAAGACCTTTTTGGACCTGCGCTTCGTTAGAGCGATAGGGTTGCACGTCTCAATTTATGTAAATTGTTATATTTACTAAAACATTGATTTGTATTTTACTCCGTAGATACTCAAATGACATTTAGCGGGTAATCTAAGTATACTAATAGTGTTTGAAGTGTGTAGGGGACGTAATCCCCGAAACTACTTAGAATAAGCTATGATTTTAACTACCGACGCAACGAAAAAGAGGGGTGTTAAGTTTAATGTGTGTATCTGTGTATGTATTTGTCTGTTGCATCGTAGCTCCCTAACGGTTAAACCGAAAACCAAACCGGTTTTTAAATATATTTCGTAAAAATCGGTTAAGCCGTTTTGAGATATTAAAGTTTGAATTATATCCCGCAGCTTTGCTTACGTTCTTTGTAATACACGGGCGGAGCAGCGCAACTGACAACATTAAGTATTCTTATTTATATTAACATTAATGCATTACGTTCATTACATTTTGTATTAACAGACGAAAATACTTCTCAGGCCTCAAACTACGCTTAAACCGCCAAACCGATTGAGGAAAAATTTGACATGGAGATAGTTTGAGGCGACCCCGGAACTAATAATTTAAGGAAGGGAAAAGGGTTAAATAATAAAATTAATTAATAAAATTAATTATAATAAAAACGCCTTAAATAATTAAATAGCAATTACCCTCTTTATGGCGAGCAAACGAGTGAAGTCGCGGGAAAAAACTAGTAATTCATAAAACGTAAACCACACAATATTATATATGGCTAATTTTTATTTCAAATATTTAATCGCATTTTCATCAAATCATTCGTCACGTTATGTCACGTCAAATTAAAATGGTGGCCTGCGGGCGCTAGTTTACTAAAAACTTCAACTATTCTACGCGATACGTGCGCGGCATACGTGATCGAAACACCCCGAGACCTCCTTAAGTTTACTGTAATGACGTGTGTCTGTGTGGGTGCGTCAAATCGGACGTTCGTATGGATTTGTTTTACTGCTATAGGCTATATGTATACTGTGCCTTGAGGTAGGAAGACAACGCTTCCTTGTACGAGGCTAGTTCAGGTTGGGGCAGTGCCGATAAATCCTCGAGTCCCAGGCAAACATGAGTGAGAATGACAACCGTTGTCGAGATGTTACCTGCGAATCTCCAGCCCCCTGCTGGGCGCCGCCCTGGCCAGCCATGGGCGCGTAGATGGGCGGCGGGAATGGCGGCGTAGCGCCGCAGAACCCGCCGCGGCCAGTCGACATCATCGCCATGGGGTGCAGACCCGGGAACATTATGCTTTGAGGCGCCAGCACCTGACCAAACAAAACATCCAGCATCAAATATCTTTTCGGCCAAATTATTTTGTACAATTAACAGTTAAAATTTAGGCATTCCTCAGTCTGTTGAACAAGCAATTGTGCGTCAGTTTTTTAAAACGCCGCCTTATTCGACACACGCGGAAAATGGTAACTGTTAGCACTATAAAATCAACGACGATTGAGTATCATTAATTACCTGCAAATCATTTTCATAGCTCTGGCGCAACTTAGCAGAAATTTGTGACTCCGCCTTAGCCATGTTTTCAATAGTTCCCTTCACTGTAATTATACGCTCAAGATTGAAACTGTTGATGTCATTAATAGAGGACACAGTGATCTTTGTGTCTGTTTCCTGCATGATTCTCTTGATTGTAGTGCCACCTTTGCCTATGATACGCCCAATTAAATTATTATGGGCTAGGATCTTCAACGAAATTTCCCTGTAAAGAATTTAAGAAGTAATGTTATTATACATTTTTTACACAGTAGAATATTTCCAGGTTAGTAATGACTAGTATCAACTAACCCTTTATTTGTATTATTGGCCTCCTGCTGCATAACCTCGAGTATTCTCTTGCAAGCGTTAGTGCAGTTTTCAGGGTTGCCATAAATAGTGATAGCCTTCTCGAGCGAGCCGACGTTGTCCTTGCGGTGCACGTCGACGCGCGCGCGGCTCTGCTGCGTGATGAGGCGGATAGTGCTACCCTGGCGGCCGATGATGGCGCCGACCATGTCGCTCTGCACGAGCAGCCGCAGCGGGAAGTCCGTGGGCCGCGACCCGCCGCCGCTGGCGCCGCCGCCGCCGCGGCCGCCGCCCGGTCGACCGCGCCGGCCGCCGCGCGCGTTCTGCTCCGCCGCCTCCACTTTCATGCGGCTACCTTCCAGCTCATAGCCGTTTAGACCATTGATGGCCCTGAAACAATAACATCACACAGTTAAGCTAGCCGCATTGCCATAAAAAAGGCTAAACACCAACCATTATTGCCCCAGTGTCTGGAATTACTACTCGCATCGTGGCGTAAAAACAACAAACCGTGCCATAGACTTAAATAGGTATATATTTTTTTAAATATTGGGGACAATCTTGCACAAATCGACCTAGTCACAAACTAGGCAAAGCTTGTACTATTGGTACTAGACGACGATGTAGGTACAGTCACCAGCACCAATATCTGCCACAACAAAGCGCGCATAAATATCTGATACGACTCTATTTGTAGGGCCGTTAGGACGTGTCAGATATTTTTGCCGCCTTATGTTAGGCAGATATTAATGCTGGTGACTGTACATACTTATATTGATAAATACATACTTAATACATACAAAATAACACATTAAAACGAATACAAATTCAAGATTGAATAAGATTCAAGTGTTTGGAAACATCCTATTCATCATATCATAACATAAGGGTTACCAGATGTCCCGCATTTTTCGACATATCCTGATATTCAGAAATGGCTTTGGGCATGCATGACCCGCAGTCAAGTCAAACATCATCCCGAATCTTTAGCATCCATTACCGATAACTAAGAGAAGTGCTATTTGCACTAAAGTTGCGTTTTAAAGTGGAAGTTGTGTGATAGCACCCACCTATACTAAAATTGTTCAGTCTTGGAGAAAAAATCTCCTTTTTTATACCATTTCCCTCTGCCCTGTATTAGAAAAGTCTTATTAGAGCCCTACCAGTCTTTTTGGACCTGGCCATGTTGCCATGTTTTAGTAGTACTAATTTATTTTAATGGCAAGACTTGCTCTTTGACAACAGACGTTATAAGTCATCGAATGTCTTCGATGTAAAAAAACTTACATCAAGACGAAATATTTCGTGATTATAAAAATAAATAAATAAATATGCCGAAAATCATCTGTACTGGATATTATTATTAATTAAAAACAAAAAAGCACGAAGGATTGAGTAATATTTCTAGTACACAATGTTTTGCAATTGGTTCTTGACATGACCGGACATTTCATATTATATGGATTACGAGAAGGCTGGTCTTTTAGACAGCTGACATCCCAGTACAAATGTCATCATACGTCAAAAATGACATTAATTCTACTGGGATGACAGCTGTCAAAAGATATTTGACGTCATTTGACATTTTCTAATTTCTCGTAATAGTAAGTATTGATTGAATTGGTAAGATTGGTTGGCTTTAACAAGTACACTTTTTTCTTATTCAAGGTAAGACTACAATAAATAAATATATATATATAAAGAAAATAACGTTACCGTCGTTGCCGCCAATGAAAGAAAAGACTCGATAGTATTTTTTTTTAAGTAGATGACTAAGAAACCGAATACATAATGTCCCGAGTGTTTGCAGCGACTTTATCTCAGGTCCAAATAAGCACACACATCAGGCTATACATGGTGGATAAAATAATGATGTTAAGAAAAACTTTAATTGCTTGTCCCGAGCTTTAACCCTAGGTCCCGATTTTTCGATGATGTTGTTCAGCCAATTAGAAAATCTTATTTATTCGCCTTACTAAGCATGCAATAAATACTCCAACACCGTACAGTATCAAAGGTTACATATAGCTTCAGTTATGCATACTTATATGCAATGATTGTAGCTAAATGAAATAGATTGTGGTTCAAAAGCAATATGCCTAGAGAGTAACTGCAGCCCCAAGTTGCAAATTTTGATCCCACCTGAAGCAGAGTACACGCAAAACGGTAATTTCACGCATCTACTCAGAAGGTCTGATCATCCCGGTCATACCCTTTGAACGGCAGTAACACTACACGCCTACAATTTTATTTAATAGGTAACAGAAATTGAATCTTATTGCGCACGAAGGTGACTTTGACAACGTACGTCATAACAGCTATAGTCGTTATTGGCACCGTAGGCATGACCACATGCAACGCCTTTAGGTGCATGTTCTAGGCGTCCAAAAGATTAATGAACAGCAGTATTTCGTAGATAATTTGACATTGACCATTCCCGATTTGCTGATGCTACACTACAAGAAGAGTCCATGCAACAAGTTCATTAAGACTCGAACAACCACATGCATTCCTGCACATAATTTCAGAATAAGTGTATCCGAAACCGATAAGTCTTGTTGTGACTTGTGACGCTATTGTACATTTACATGAATTATATCAATCAATATAAACTATCCAATTGCCCCGAGAGCTCCAGCGGGAGTGACTAGTAGTGTCATCTAAAGGATGTGACGCGATGCAGTTCTGAGGCATATTATATTTACATGCAATTTACAAACAAAACATACGCATATCTTGTAAGTAATTAAGTAATCACAAACTTTCTCACCCTGCATATATTGGCTCCGAAATACTAAGACTGTAAACAATTTCAACAAAACTCAACAGAGGTATCTTAACTAATCGATATCCGTCTATCACGGCAGTCCATTACAATTAATATCCTAGTTTTACAAAAACCACCCAAGTGTTAGTTCACCAGCCATGCTCAAATAACATCACACAAATGAATGAGAAATCACTAAGAGCAGTAGGAGAATAGCGGTCGATATGTACAATCATGCAAAGTTCGGGTATAGGAAGAAAAGGAAAGGACATAAAACGCGGGAAAAGCCAAGCATTGCGGTTGAAGCCCGGTGCATTGCATCTCAACTAGTTGCATCAAGCGGTCATACTCACTGTTGCGCTTGTTCGGAGGTCTCGAAGGTGATGAACACCGCCTGGGTGTTGGCATCGCGCGAGTTGGCTTTGTCGCAGTGCTGCACGTTGCCGTACTGCGAGAGCAGCGCGTCGATGTTGTCGAAACGGATATGCAGCGGTAGCCCACTGATGAGTACCTTGGATGATCGGCTGCGAGAAGCGATAGAACCACCGATGTAGACCAATCGTTACTTATTGCAATACAACTAAACTAGGTTTCTGTGTCCGTTATCATCTCACGCCTTTAGTACAAACTCGATAAAATACATTGTGTACAGTGTGCATATTTAAACAAAATAGTTCGCCAAACACTTTTTGGACACAATAATGTACCTAGGTAGGTGTTAATAGGGTAATTGCTAACATATTCATGTTCTGGAAAATACGTATTGAAAATTCTTGGTGTAATTAATTTGTCGTTCCTTTGCCGTAGTAGTTGTTAGCTACGGGTTGCAACGTTAGTTCGGCGCGTTGCATCTGTCAGTTTAGTTAAAGTCAAGGTTCAATCACGTGTCATTAGGCCACATAAAGAGCCCTTTATTGAAAAATCCATTATCTCTGAAGAGTATGGATCTTGACTTGGCATGTATTAGGCCGTGGCGTGTGAGTCATTCCATTGGCTGTCACGACTAGATGACTGGGGCGGTGAAGGAGTTAATCATTATTATTACTGAATTATATCTTTCTTTACTAGGGAGACCCATTTGGTTTTTTCTGTTTATTGTGTTGACATTTTTTTGTTTGACGATCAAACTAAGAAAAATACTGACAACTTTGACCGAATTCGAATGAATGACCCTCTGAAGCTAGCACGCTTGATTATTCAAATAGTTTTATATAACCACAATTTATCAAATAAGTATTTAATTGGGAGTATATTGTCCTAACATAAGGGTTCCTTTTTTACCTTGTTGGTACGGAACCCTAAAATTGGTTTTACTGGTTAAGTACTCTTACCTTACTCGTACTTGTATACATGGTTGCTTCACTTCCGTATGGCGTGTACCTATAGGTATATGTACTTATATCGGCGGCGACGATAGAGTGGCGACTAGAGTCAAAGAGGCATAATTAAATTAGCCTGCCCAGTGACTCCCAGCTTCCTGTGCCTTAAGGGTGTATAAGAGGTCGACGAGCACTGCTCTTGCCTGTATGTTCTTCAAAGGTGCAACCTTGTCCTAGGTGTAAATTCATCCCGAGATTTTAAGTAACTAACCGTAATCGGAGGGAATATTTACACTGGTGCTACTACGGCGCGTTGCCGGTAGCTATGTAAATAACAGTGCTGTTCGAATCTGGGCTGAGAAAATCGTATTGTAGGGTTTAAAATGGGTTTCTTAGTGATTTATCACACTTAACGATTTTAGCCGTCCCACTAGTAAATATTTAACGCTGGCATACTCTCTATTCAGTAGAAAATACCACAGGGTAGTAATTTTTAATCATAACTTTGTTTAGGTACTAAAACATACATAAACCCACTGAAAATAGTGTTTAATATTAACTAACCCGCTGAGAAACAGTTGCATTGAACGACTGTACTTTAGGTTATATTGTATTAATATCGTATTTGTCGGTTGTCATATCAAATCAATCCATCCACTCAAGTATGAATTTGATTTACTCAAAGAATTCATTAAGTATTATGGTTTTCTATTGTTTTGTTAAGATGTTTAGTGTAGTTTTCATATTGTACATCGCTTTAGCTTAGTTCTTGGAAAAATAATCTATATTTTCTGATTTTGCTACTATTCAAGGAAAAAAGGTTTTTTTTTTTCAGGATAAGCTTAGACCTAGGATATAAACGTATAGAATACACCTGTATACCTATACCTATATGGACTTGCAATTTTACGTATTATTTTTATTTATTTTTTACATTTTTTAAACATCGTCGGTTCGTATGTTCTGTCACAAGAATTTTGGTAAATAAAATAATCTAGCTCACTACATGCTTGGCTTTATTTCGATTAAAAGTATAATTTATTCTTAATTATTATCCCCATTTTAGAAATTTCGATTAAATTTATCTAAGGCCTATGTGCAACTTAAACACGCGACTATATCTGAAATTAAGGCTAGAAATAAATAAAAAATATGCAGAAAGCATTCTACAGGGCATAAAATAATTATTTTTAAAGCTCTAATAAAGAAATAGCATGTTATGCAAAGCCTTTAAGGCCCTCTAGTCCTGCGAGAGTAGGTATTTAGCGTTGTCCTAGCGGTGCGTGAGCAAGCCCGCGCGGACGAAGCGACTGCGAACTCTGATGACCCCGCTAGCTTCATACCACAAAGTACAATATATATACTGAGATAGAGATACCAGTGAAATACTCCACATAGATCGTAGCGCCGTTGTGTATTTAGTAAGAACTAACCGCACGAACGCTGCATCTCTGTCACTTCAATATGCAAGTGCGATAGAGATAGCACCCAGTGCCATCTGGTGCAAACAAGTTAAACTAACATTTCCATAGAAAAAATCGTACTTCGAGCTGAAAGGCCCCTGTTCATACTGGTCACAGTATTGGCTATGTGCGAAGTAGGTGGTGGGGGTAAGCTAGGCGATCGTAGCGCACACCATGGCAGAAATGTGTACTTACCGGGGACCACTGTCAAATTTACTTTCACGTTTTCTATTGGTTTCTTAACGGTTTCCTACGATTCGTTTCGTTTGTATGTATTTATTTATTCTCTTATTTATTTCAGTAAAATTTCCAATACGGGGTCTTTCTCGTTTACTAAAGTAAATAAAATATTCATGTGTCATTATTTGACATCTCTAAATTTTGACATTGTCTCGGGACCTTTGACGTTTGACGTTTTACACGTGCACATAGCCAATAGAAATATAACTGTATTTTTACTTAAGAAATACATTAATTATGATTAAACTTTAGTATGTAATTGATATATGTTTTTAATAAATAGGTAGTAAATAAATAATTGACGGTCGAACTTACGGTAGGATCCATTATAATGACAAAAAAAAACAGAATTCATAGTACAACCCTGAAATTCGTTATTTAATCTATGAAACCTAAGAACCTAAGAAATATGTCTTATACCTCTCTACTCGATTTGATTAATAGGTCATGCAATTTTTTATCTATTTGTGTTATATTTATACAGGGTGTTATATGTATTTGTCGTGTGCGTGTCATCGTCATCATCATCATATCAGCTGATGGACGTCCACTGCTGGACATAGGCCTCCCCTAAATAGTGCCACATAAAATACAGACAGAATATTACAAATGTTATTACAATTGTTAAATAAAAAATTAACAATGTTCAAGAGGTCTCTGCTTTAGCTACTCTTCCCCAAGAAACTTGCCTACTTATCACTGTTGCTCAAAAGAAAGATCACAAATCTGATTAGAAATAACATAAAAACCAATATTAACTAAAATCTCCTGTGTTTATGACAGTAAATTATGGTCCAAAATTTCGTAGGACTAGTGTTAGTTTTAGTTGGTTCGTAGAAAAAATAAAGTATACAATAGTAATATAATTACTATAATTAGCTTAGTCTAGTACCTTACTTAGACCACTAGGCAAATAAACGCGCTATGCGAATAGGTACATTGTATAACGAATGCATAAAATACTATAGTTCGTCTACAATTTAATTGATATCGTAGTGAGTTGACTTGATAAATTTTCATAAATTTACATGGGTAACTTTCGTGTCACAACGGACTAAAATAATAATTAAACTGTAGCCTTAGTTACGAGTATGGTCTAAAAAACATAGTCCTGACCCATACGAGTATATATACCCGTACTTCAAAACGAATTGAATTTTAATACTTAAAACGTGCACGTTGCAATGCGGTGATCAAAATCGATTTATCATCTGAACGACATTTGAAGCTGAATGAAAACCTATATAAACAGAACATAGGGTATTTAAATAGAAATTGAACCGGAAATCATAGATATGCAAACAGGTCGCCACAAAATGGCGGAGCGGAGATGACATCATCGCGCGATGCCCTCACGGCGCACGTCACTCGCTACGCAACAACCGGGCAAGCACCCCGCGCATCCCCACCGCCGCGCGCCATTCACAACTCTCATTGTGCCGCGCTATATGAGCCGCGGGTTGCACCCGCCGCGGCGCTGCAACCGACATCGCTTCTCGCCCCGCACTATATTCATAAGTACGCTTCCACGCTCCAATGCAGAGCCAGGGTTGTCACACAGCGGGGATTTATATGGTTTAAGTATTAACATTTACGTTACTTATTAATGGTATTTATTAACTAAACCCAGAAATAAATCCGTCGGTAAATATCATCATCATCATCATCATCATTCATCATGTCAGCCGAAAGACGTCCATTGCTGGACATCCTCCAAAGACTTCCACAATGACCGGTCCTGCGCCACCCGCATCCAGCGGACACCCGCGACCTTCACCAGGTCATCAGTCCACCGTGTGGGAGGCCTGCCCACGCTACGCCTCCCGGTACGCGGTCGCCACTCGAGAACCTTTCCGCCCCAACGGCCATCGGTTCTACATGATATGTGCTCCGCCCACTGCCACTTAAGTTTAGCGATTCGGAGGGCTATATCGGTCACTTTGGTTCTGCTGCGGATGGCCTCATTCCTGATGCGATCACGCAGAGAAACTCCCAACATAGCTCTCTCCATTGCCCTTTGGGTGACTTTGAGCCTTCTTATGAGGCCCAGTAAGCGACCACGTTTCAGTGCCATATGTCATCACTGGCAACACACACTGGTCAAAGACTTTCGTCTTGAGACACTGCGGAATATTGGACGAAAAGATGTGCCGTAGCTTCCCGAACCCTGCCCAGCCGAGTCGGATTCGACGATTAACCTCTTTCTCGTAGTTGGACCTAACTAATTGGACAGTCTGTCCTAGGTATATGTAATCGTCTACAACTTCGAGCGTAGAGTGTCCGATTGTTACAGGAGTTGGTGCGACATGGGCATTTGACATGATCTTCGTCTTGTCCATGTTCATCCTTAGACCAACTCGCTCGGAGGTTTTACTGAGGTCATTGAGCATTGTCCTTAAATCCTCCCATGGTCTCAGCCAAGACTACTATATCGTCAGCAAACCGAAGGTGAGTGAGGTACTCGCCGTTTATGATGATGCCTAGCCTTCTCCAGTCCAGAGTCTTGAAAACATTCTCCAGTACTTGCCGCGAAATAACATAAATGGAAATAATTACTGGCTCGCTCAATATTGGATCGCATAATTTTCTGTTACAGGTTCTGCAGTAACCTCGCGCCCAAATATTTTTAGTTTTTCAATACGGAGAAATGTTTGACTTATCTTGACACCACGAAATTTAGAGATTGAAGCTAGGATAGATAATAAGTTAATAAATTGCTATACAAGGTCTGGCCCGTAATAGAAACAAAACAATATTTAAAGGCACGCTTCCCTAGAGCATCTGTATTCTGTATCATTCTTGTCAACAAGAAACCCAAAAATATTTTTTTATATTTGTATATCATCGTCTAGTAAGTATTCATAACACAAGCCTTATTGAGCTAACCTACTATACTATGGAACTAGTTCGATTTGTGTAAAAAATGTCGCTTAATATTTATCTAGACACGCGGCAGCGTGTCCAGCCAAGTTCACCCCAGGAACTGGCGGACAGCAGCCGTGTGTCGTGTGTGTCACACGAACCGTTTGGAGCCACTTTTGACCCCCCAATAAATCCAAATCTAACATAAAAAAATATGAAATTTGGTACATGTGAACCAAAACAACAACTAAACAACAACTAAAACCCCAAATTTTATAAATATAGGTTTAATAATTATTGAGATATTAAATTCCAAAAAACGGCATTTTTACCACTGACTGACTAGTAATCAAAAACCTAACCCACTTCCAGGTGACCTAGAAAGCTGAAATTTGGCATGCTACTTACTAATTGTGTGTGTCCAAAAGAAAAAAACAGAAAACAGTGATTGTTTTATTAGTTTTATTATTATTATTATTTATGCTAGTTACCTCAGAACTTCCTCATTTATTAACCGATTTGGAAAATTCTTTTTTTTGTTTGAAACGATGTACTTCAGGGGTAGTCCCATAGTTATCAGGTAAGAATCTGATCATAGGGTCCTGAAGAAATCGAGGGAACTCTTCAAATATTTGAGGTGCACCTAAAGCGATTTGGGTGCTTTGTATAGTAAATTCGTGCATTCGCTCTTGGAAAGCACCATTTGATGAAGTTTGACAAAAAGTAATGATATCCCATCAAAAACATAAATGGCAGCCAAGTTCAATATGCGATGCGTGGTTGTCGTTTTCACCGACAAAAGAATTTAGATCTAAATGGGTGCCAAGTTCCGTAGATTCACTGAAAAGGTGCCAAGTCCGGCACTATATAGTTTACAGTAAAACTTTATTTACTGCGGCTTTATGCATTTTGAGCAATAACTTGTCAGTTTTCTATGCACTATGTTATAATACCATAAAAGCTGTTGGATATTTAAGAAAACTGCCAAGTTAAAGCTCAAAATGCATTAAGCCGCAGTAAATTAGTTTTACTGTAAACAATGTAGTGCCGGACTTGCCACCTTTTCAGTGAATCTACGGAACTTGGCACCCATTTAGATCTCAATTCTTTTGTCGGTGAAAACGACAACCACGCATCACATATTGAACTTGGCTGCCATTTTCACATTTATGTTTCTGATGGGATTTATTTATCTGCAATAAACCCGTGAACAATTTGGACCTTGGCAACATACGATTATACCGCAAAGCTGATTTTAGGTAGCATCATCAAGGAATGAGTCATAATAGTTCTTGCATTTTAGGTTTTACAGGATATATTTGGTGCTTTTTAAATTTTATTTATAGTTTTTTTTGTACCCTCTTTATTAAGAAGTATAAAAATACAATTAAAAAGTAAAAATAAACAGAATTCTAATATAATCATGATGAAATTTTTATACCTACGATTAACAAGACATGACATGACATGACAGATTTCATTACAAATCTTTACCAATTAAACACTAATTCAATAATTTATACCCACATAAAACAGACTCAATTCATTAAGTTGTCAACAAGACCCAAAAATTTTTTTTCAATTAATTACAGAATATATCGTAATCGCCATACGCAAGCTATCAATTTGTAGGTGTTCTCTCGATTCCTCCTGGAATCCTGGATCCTATCATCAGACCTCCACCAAATGTATATAGGACCAACTTGGGAGTACTTGCTTTGAAACGAAAATGAATTATCAATGTCGGCCAACGTGGTAAGAGTTATCGGGGAACATAACATGCATAAAAAACATGTGGACGAACTGCATGAGAACCTCCTTCCTTCTCTTGAAGTCTTCTATAAGTAAGTATTATATAAAGGCCAAATACCTCACAAATATACAATTCGTTTCTCTTTCTTTATCACAGCCTTTAGTGCAAAACAATTTAAATAGTATTAACATAGATAACCCACGTGCTATGCTACTCGATAGGACTACTAGCGCCATCTAGGCAATTTCGAGAAACATTTGGTATAAATAAACCGCAAGATAACAGATAATTAGGGGGAATGCAACGCTTAAGAAATGTTTTGACTGGAAATTATTACTCACTTTTTAATGAGCCGTAGCCACCGTGCAATTTAGAAGTTTCCAATAAGGCCAAACACTCAGAGATATATACAGGGTGTGGCCTGTAATATTCAATTGGGAGAAATTTTGATCTAAAGTTATGACCTCCAAGTAATGGATCATGGCACCGAGAGATTATAGTGCGGCAATGCTGATTTTGAGGTTGCTTGAAGTTATGACTCATAATCGTTGTCGCATTTTTTGTTTAAAAGAATATGTTTGGGTCTTATTAATTTTTTTTTAATAATTTTTAGTGTTTTTTAAATAAATTGTTATTAATATCACTCCAGTAGAGTAAAAAAGTATTGGCACACAATAAAACTGACTAAGTCGTAAAATGAAATCTAAAAGAAAATTTTACGTTTACCTTCCCCAATTTATTTTGTTTCAACCCTTAGTGTGGGGTTCCGAAAGAAAATAATATGTCGCCGTCGTACCCCTCCCCTCTATCCGTCAAAAAAAATATGAAAAACATCATGAAAGTAAAGCTTAATATAATAAAGACTTTCAACGAAAACTATAGCGAACATGATCACTATGATCAGTTAAGCTTATCGTAAAAAGTCTTCCCTTCAAGTAGTATAGATATTATTAAAAGGGAATATTTTGAGTTCATTGGGCAACTACGGATACGGAACCCTTACACAGAGCATGCCCTACATGCTCTTTGCCGATTTCTGTTATAAAGGAAAAACGAAAAAAGCTGTCTAATACCTACATTGTGAGATAAACTGAGATAACAACGGTTACGAACTAGTCACATCAGACTTTTTTGCTCCTTTGAGCATCCTCCTTGTTCCTTATGCCCGAAATATATATATTCTAATAGCATGCGTTGCTTTAAGATACATTTCGGTATTAGTATATATATATATATATATATCTACATATAATATATGTATTAGCTCTGTCTGTGCCGGGTTTAGGTATTGTAGTCAAGTAGTTAGACGTAATGTGTGGTAGGACACGGTGCACTTTTATGGGTCACATATGTGGGTCCTTGCTGGCGGGCTAGATAGCCCGGCTCGGTTGTTTTAGATAAAACAACCGTTTTATCAATAGCCAGTCGGCTGGTTTATGCGAATGAATCACGAAGGAAGCGGGCGTCGTCGCGCCGGCAGGCGGTGCACGGAGCGGTTGCGAGCCGCCGCCATTTTCCTTTACCAATACCAACCACGTGCTCATGTGCATTTAATTAATTCTTTCACAACCTATTCGTCACATGTACACACTTCCCAATAGCATATGCATATGATAACAAGTTGGTAGCGAAACGAACAATGGCAGTCTATCAAAGAAATTGCAATAGCGTATTCATACCTGCGGTTTCTCGCCATTCTGTTCGCCATAAGCCGGTTGTGAAACAGCACGCGCTCGAAGAGGATGCACAAGAAAGCTAATTCTAGGCGGGTATATCACTATTTCAACAGGTCAAACTAAGAAGTATAATTAGAAAAGGAATTTTGCTGAACAGTGAACTACATTAAGAATCACGATCTTGACAGTAGTTGAAAACTACATTAAACGTAATGGGCATCAGTGATGAAATGAGTAGATTCGCAGGGAACCTGTAGCGCGAGTGCGAATGTTGCCGTGTGACTGAGTAGAGTAGTGAGTGGTGCGGTGCGGCGCGGAGCGGGCAGCGCGCCTGGTCCGACCGGGCTTGCTTGCAATGAATGCTAACATTGCTAACGGCCGCCCGCCACCCGCCACCCACCCGCACTCACTGATAAAAGTAACAAACCATTCACTCAATTATGTATTACCTACTTACACTTAAATATCAACGCAGTTACAGCCGATAAAGAGTACCGAACTGATTAATCAGCCAACTAGTGGCGAGTAGATATGAATAGCCCTAGAAGCATTATGGTGAATTCTGGGAAATGCTAATCTGACGATCTACTCGTAGGTACTAAAAATAACTGCCAGTTCGTTCACATTAAAACCCCCAAGGCCAGTCAAAAATTACTTATAGTTCGAGGTCAACAGCAATGAATTACGTAAGTAATAATTATTCAGACTATCGACGGGTATTCGCATTAAATCTGGAATACGACATCATATATTATGTTTATAAAATTGGTACCAACCCTTTTTATTTGACAAAACAATTAAAATGTCCATTACAAGTCTTTAGTAAAATAGCTTTTTTGCAAACTACTCATTTGAGAATTCAAAACAAAACAATAAAAATGATAAATAAAAGAACAATTTAAAAATATATACGCCCAGTTGTGTTTACGAAAACTGCCAACACAACATTTTGTTAAAGGCAATTAATTAAAAAAAGTTTACAATCTCTTTTCGTCCCGGTGACGTAAAATTGACGTCACACTGCATATAGAATGATTCCAATTGGTGTGATGGTAATTAATGTAATTATTAATATTTAATCATCAATCATTTCATCACGCATTTGTTTGGTATTGTTTCTTATACGACCTATTGCATCCGTAGATTATTAAGGATTTATTTTCATATTTAGAATTTTATTTTACAAGCAGGTGAGGATCAGAGCGCTCGTGGCCCAGCGGCGCCAGCGTACCGCGTGCGGTATGCGAGGTTAAGCAATGTTGGGCGAAGTCAGTCCTTGCATGGGTGACCGTTTTGAGTGGTTACTAACTGAACGCTCCCGTGCTTTGGAAGGCACGTTAAGCCGTTGATCCCGGCCGCTATCTATGATAGCAGTCGTTAAGCAAAGTTAGAGGCCTTCGTGCGGCTTGAGAACTTCTAACAGTCAAGTGTCACTCACTTGACAAGCCTAATCCCAATAAGGTCCGGTTTCCCCCTGGGGTTGGCAGATCAGATGGCAATCGCTTCCGTAAAAACTAGTGCCTACGCCAATTCTTGGGATTAGGTAGCGGACCCCAGGCATCTTTCAGGATGCAACTGTACTGAGAATAACGCTAGGAGGATGATGAAGCAGGTGAGGAACTCATGGTATTTCAAGTTATATAACAGGTTATAGAAATGTTGTATCATAAAATGAACGTAAACTCTCTACGATGACGAGGTTTGTTTAATTATTGGTAATAACTGGTATTACACATGAATCAGTCACAAAAACTTTCAGTATTAGCTAATGTTGTACTTTAAGTTGTGATGTGACAGGCAAATTGCGTTTGTAATACATGATTATTGATTAATGATTGATTAATAAAATTACCTATATACCTATAGAGCGTGACGTCACCGGCACGTAAAGTACGACCCCTGTCTACTCGTATCTGTCTATTTCACAATCTGCTATTTAGTTTTTTACAATCTATTGGGATATGTTAATAGATTGGGTGTATTTTTAATAATTGGTTACCAATACACAATAATAACAATTGGAATCCTTCAATAAAAAGTATATAAATGTTTCGATACTACCTATGAGAAAAAATCATGAAAATCACACACCTACTAAGAATCACACACCTAACGTATTTCTTGTGTACACCTAAAATTGGGAGAAACTGCCAATAAGCTCGTTTAAAAGCTATGTGGGTTTTCTTTAAATATTTTATGGACCTGAGGAGTCCAAACGGAACCCTATTGCTATCACTCGCGTGTCCGTCTGTTGCCTGTCACACATTTAGTTGCCTGTCACAACAAATAGCAATATATTGATAAAGAACATTTTTTTCTGGTTTTCACATACACCACCACATCAGCCAAAGGACGTCCAATGCTGGACATAGGCTTCCTCCAATTTCATGGGTAAATGTCATAAGGCACATACAGCAACGTACTTTTATAGAAAATAGAGCTTGATTTAATAATCGTTTGTGATGTTAATTTAGCGCGTAAAGCTCCTTAAGACTCAAATCTGTTACCGGATCAGGAACACCAAATGTGCGCTGCGTGCCTTAGACATAGCACACGAAGCTTGCTATCATACTAGAACTAAAGTTTAGGTACGAGTAACAAGCATTTATAAATCTTCATCGATAAATCTGGATTCTGTTGGTGGGAGTGAGTGTAGACCAACAGCAGGGGCCACGAAGTACCACTCCTACATTGCAGCGTCATTGATTACCAAATACAAGAGTGTGTGGGTGGAAACGGTACTGCCGCATGCGTGGGGTATCAATACCAGGCTGGGAGGAGAAACATAGGGAGCTAGTGCCCAAGTTCGGCGACAAAACTCCTGCACCCGACGAGTTTCTCAAGGTCATATGTTTTTTTAATATTGGGGGACTATATTACACAAATCGACCTAGTCTTTAAGCAAAGCTTGTACTATGGGTACTAGATGACAATATACATACTTATATAGATAAATACATAGAAACATCCACGACCCAAGAAAAAATATCCGTGCTAAATGCCCTGGCCGGGATTCGAACCCGGGACCTATAAGGCTAATCACAAACAGGCCGTCATAATTTGTCGATGTTAAAAGGAATGCGAGACTGAAATATGCAGCTGCAGAAGGGCATAGTTGAATCGTTTTGCCTAAACTGCCAGGGCAACTAACTGCCTTAGAGAAAGAAATCGATCCTGCTGGGGGATCGGCAGCACCATCCCTAAGTGCAGTGAGATACTGCGATCGCCAACCCACTTGCCAAGCGTAGCGATTATGACATATACCCTCCGTGAAATTGAGGGAGATCTATCTGCTCCTGGCGATTAAGGATGAGAATGACTGCCAGCGTCTCCAGCGTGATATAGACCGAGTGGTAGAGTGGAGCCAGAAAAATAAGTTACCATTTAATGTAGATAAATGTGTTACAATCACTTTTACCCGGGCCAAGACACCACTTAGTCACAACTATGAGGTAGCAGGAGCGCAGTTAGCGAGAGTGGCCTCTGTTAAAGACCTAGGGGTACACTTAAATGGGGACTTGACTTTTAGAGACCATATACTTACCATTTCAAAAAAAGCTTTTCGGATTCTTGGCTTCGTTCTTCGGCGAGCAGTGAGCTTTAAAAACATACAAGCCATTTCAGCGCTATATAATACTCTCGTAAGAAGCCAACTAGAATGCAATGCTGCAATATGGGCACCACATGAGAAAAAGTATAGCCTCATGTTGGAAAAGATTCAGAACAAATTTACTAGGTATTTGTACTGGAAGCTATACGGAGTCTACCCGTTCTATCCACTGATGTACCCTACGTCCTTCGTCATAGGCATGGTAGGCTATAATAAATTAGAAACGCGTAGGGATCTGACATTGGCATGCTACCTAGTCAGAGTTATGCGTGGTAATATCTGCAACCCAGGTATATTGCAGCAGTTAAGTTTTAATGTGCCAGACGGGTACGCGGGGCGGCGGCGGCGGCCGCGGTTGCTGGCGGAGCCGAATGGCAGAACCAACTTGCTTCGTAAAGCGCCTCTTAGCCGTGCCGTACACACGCTTAATCTAGTTGCTGACCAAACTGACCTTTTTTATTGTACTATGTCCGAGTTTGTGAATGTATGTTTATGTATAGTGTCCAGTTACTGTAATTAATTAGTTTTTATTCAAATCATATTTAAGGCACTATTGCATTAGGGTAAACCTGTAATAATAGTTGCTGTTAATTATAAATAAATAAATAAATAAATAAATAAATGTCCAGCAGTGGACATCCTTGGGCTGATACGAGGCTTGCACTGAAAGTGGCGGGAATCGAATACTTATTAATTTATTTTTAACATGTATTATACCTTTTTATAATCTCTGAAGTTTCCTTATCTCAACACACTGGCCACTTAGAAAAAAAAAAGTATGGTTCGGTTTCAATTGTTTATTGAAGTCGTCGAGTCACTGCTTAAAATGGAATTGTGCCGTGAAAATTTCAGAGCTATGATTTATTATGACTTTAAAAGTGGACTAACACAAAAACAATGTAAAGAGCGGATGGTTGCTGCTTTTAATATTGAAGCTCCTTCAAAGACTACAATATACAGGTGGTATTCAGAATTTCAACGTGGCCGTGTATCCCTCACCGACGAAGTGCGTGAAGGTCGACCAAAATCGGCAGTCACGCAAGAAAACGTCGATGTTGTGCGTCGTCTGATAAATGAAGACCGACATGTGACATATCGGGAAATTCAAGAGCACCTGGGTATTGGAATGAGTAAAATACAAATTATTTTAAAAGAAGAATTAGGCGTGAAAAAGTTATTTTCCCGTTGGATACCTCACCTATTGTCTGACGAGCAGAAAATAGTCCGTGTCAATTGGTGCCGCAAAACTTTGAAAAGATTTAACAAGGGACGCTCAAATGCTGTTTTTAGCATAGTATCAGGTGACGAGTCGTGGATATACGCTTATGAGCCTGAAACTAAAAACCAATCCCGAGTATGGGTCTTCGAAGACGAGCTCAAACCCACAAAAGTTGTTCGTTCTCGCAGTACGGCTAAGAAGATGGTGGCTACGTTTATCTCTAAATCTGGTCACGTAGCTACTGTGGCTCTTGAGGATCGTAGAACAGTCAATGCTGATTGGTACACCACTATTTGTTTGCCGAACGTCTTTGCTGAACTCCGAAAAACAAACCCTAGTCGTCGCATCATCCTTCACCACGACAACGCCAGCCCACACACCGCTCGGACAACAACTGAGTACCTGGACGGTGAAAAAGTCGAAATATTGGACCACCCTCCATATAGCCCTGACTTAAGTCCCAACGACTTTTTTACATTCCCCAGAATCAAGGACAAACTGCGTGGTCAGCGGTTTCAGACGCCAGAAGAAGCAGTGGAGGCCTATAAAATAGCCATTTTGTCGACCCCTACTTCAGAGTTCAAAAAGTGCTTTATGGACTGGTTTGAACGCATGCATAAGTGCATGAAATACAAAGGAGAATATTTTGAAAAACAATAAAAATAAATAAACTCACTTATACTGCATATTTTCTTCTATTCCCGAAACTTTCAGTTTTACCCTCGTATGGTGGTGGTGCAATCGTTTTTCTGTTGACTGACTTTCCATAAAAAAATTATCGCCTGCCAGCATAAATCGCTCGTTTCATAGATGTACTTAGTTGTGGTATTCGTGTAAATAAAAGAAGTTTTAATCATATGTTATGTTATGTTGGGTTAAGTGGTCAGTCGTTGTTTTATACAGACATCACCTTTTTCCACCATTTGGATTTTGGCACTGGGTCATTGCTGCTATCAAAATGTAGTTCACAGTCCCAAAGTAATTTATGACAAAAGGAAAATACACCACGTACGTACTATATCTTTTTAGGGTTCCGTAGTGAACTAGGAACCCTTATAGTTACGCCATGTCCGTCTGTATGTCCGAGGCATTGCTCTGTGATTGTCAGTGCTAGAAAGCTGCAATTTAGTATACAGGATGTTTTTATGGAATTCTGTTAATTGCGAGCGCATGTTTCTAACATGAAATGAAAACACATTTGCTTGACATAACGTTCAAAAACTATGTCAACAACATACCGTTCAAAAACTAAGTATGTCAAGGTGACTAATCTGAGCGCTACCGCGAACCGAAAACTAAGTATCTCCCTCTCTGTCGGCCGAATACGCTAGAGCGACGGAGAAGCATTTTTTTAGTTTTCGGTTCGCGGTAGCGGCCCCTGTGTACGTCATAGCCGCCTATGGTGCGCAATGTCGAATATTGTCATACTTGACATACATATGTACTTTTGCTTAAAGCGTGTCACACACTGGAGCGGCCTGCGGTGGCGGACAGTTGTAAACTATGAAAATCGAAGCCGCGTGTCTGAATGATTGTTAGAATTGTCATAGTGTACAAATGGCCGCCACCGCAGGCCGCTCGCTCCAGTGTGTGACACGCTTGATTCTACGTTTAGTCTTTAAGACCCTTTCGCATTCACCCTTGGTGATATAATTATTTTGTATGAAAACGAAAAAATATGTCTACTCAATAAAAAAAAAGTATACTACGTAGTTTCTATGGGTATACATGGCTATATGACTGTAGGAACGGAAATCAAAAAACACTGCATTTGCACTGCAAAATTTTGCAATTGTCAATAGTGACGCGTATACAGAGCGAGCCACGATCCTCGGAAACTTCTCTCTACTCATTTTGATGAAATCAATAATTCAGGGATTTCAATCTAGCTAGGTCTTATCTTCGGCGAAACACGAAAGGTGCCGAACAAAGCGCGGTCGACCCGGTACTTGTAGGTATTTAAATGAAAAAGCGAGAAACAAAGAGAAATTGGTTCGCGGCGGCACGTGCGGCGCGGTGCGGCCACCTGTCGGCAGGTGCAGCGCCAGCCGCGCTCGCGCCACTCCATCCATAGTCTGCCCACCAATCGCGTCAGTACAGTACCAGACAAGCTGAAAGCATACTCATCCCTTATTCCCTCTAACGAAAATTAATCCCATTGAACACAATGCGGTTTTCTTGATTTCCGACGATTTCGGCATTCACAGCAAGTACCTATTACTACTATCCATGATTAGTTAATTAAAGCTCCGTATTTTTTATACTATTTTTTTTATTATATAACGTACGTACATCGAGTAGTTATATAAGCAACCAACCAGCAACCTTTAACTCAGCTGAAAGATTCGATATTTAACCGTTTAATGGTTTGAGATATCTATTCCTAATATTTATTCCTGTATACATTGTTTTTTGTCTCGAGTATATTGGTGGTCATTTAGTGGTTAAAAATTCCCTCTCTCTTATACGGGTTATTTTTTTTCAAACCAATGGTTAAAATAGTAACAATAACTTGCTCTTAAATATTTAGTTTTTATTATGGCAGGTTAAACGAGTGTGAACTAAAATATACCAATATCGAATAGAAATTAACTACGGAATGGTCCACGAATGGTTCCTTGATTTTATTCGAAATGAAGAAATACAGGTTGCATTGTATGCATGCAATTAGCGCGTAATTAAATTTTTGTTAAGGGAGCTAGCTTCACCAATGACACTGATGGCTGCAGTTTCGCCAAGATTCGAACTTTGTGTGAATTCGCTACTCTTCCCATTCGTTGCGAGTTATTTGTTCTTCAGGGTACAAATATGCATGTGCTTTATTATATTACACCACAAGCCCACTGCTGCCAAATGCTTGGGTTTACATATCAGAATACCTAAAATTGCTTGAACCTAATGCCCGATTTTAAATGTCAACCAGTAGACCTATTATTATAACACCGAATGGACGAAATACCTGATGTGAACGATTAACCTAGACCCCAATAATGTTTGTAATATATCAAAGTTATACTCTTATTTATCGAGATGGGAAAATTGGTAGGGTTAAACACTTTCGGATTAAGATAATTACAGCATTTAGCATTTTTTCGAGCATTAAGCTTGACTTTTCAAGAGGTTTTTTTTTAATGTAGAAAAAGTATGTTTTAATTATGCTCCTGCTTAAACCGGTTTACTGTACTTACCGTTGTTTTCTATAAGTTGCGACCATTATTTTTATGACGAATAAATAGTATTTAGATCAATAAAAAATACTTTGATCTATATGGATAATAATATAAAAATAAAAAATAAAATCCGCTACTTCAATATTTTTTTAAATAATATTTACCATTTTATCACAATGTAAGACACTTGACTACTTATGTAAATCGACAACCCTGAACTACGAACACCAACTCCCCCGTCTATCATCCCGGTACACCCCGTTCGTAACACCAACTCTCCCCATTAATGACCCAACTGTCCCCGTTGTCGACCCAACTCACCCCTCAGTACATCCCCGCTCTCCCCATAATATCCTTAACTGCGGTTGAATCGTTATCTATGTAAAAACCATTATAAATAAAGAAAATATAACTTTTATTTTTCTGTTTCCAATAAGCCATGTTAGTATATAAACGATATCCGAAAGGGGGATGAACACTTACTTGGCCAAACATCACATAAAAACAAAGTTAAATTCAACTAAAAATCCGCCGCTTTCGAGCATCAACTTTGACAGTGAATTTGCGTTTCAAAATTGTATGATTTGGAAGCTTAGTGTTGCGAAAAGAAGTAAAAATGTCTAAAAACGGTGGGTACTCAATACGGACGTAGTGCAACCAATGATATTTTAAGTATAGATACGGTATCCGTGTTCCTAAAGTGTGCCGCTATATAGGCGCTAACTATCGCCAATCGCTTCACTCGCTCCCGAGCAAGCGAGAGAGGCGCACGGTGACACAAGTTCCCGCTAACTACGTGACTGACCCGAAAAATGCGCGTTTGATGAAGTGTGCGTATTGTAAACAATAAAACAAACTGCGAATGTGTGATGCCGCGATGTTGGAAGCATTTCTTGCGCTTGTAATGTTTAAGCATAACCTTAGATAGGTAGTACTTAAAATATCATTGAGTTCAACTTCGACCCCCCTTGTCAAGTGAGTGGGCAACTTGCGACTGCTGTCGTAGACAGCAACCGGGATCAACGGCTTAACGTGCCTTCCAAAGCACGGGGGCAGAGCTACTAACCAAGCCAGTCTCACGAACCTAGCTAGCGTATTATGTATTCGAGTCTCTATGTTTGGGTTCGGTACCAAAGGCCTAAGTTGCATTTAGTCTTGGCATTCAAAACATCTTAGTAGTACACTGACCAAGTGTATAAGTACAAAATGACTTTTTTGTATAATACCACGGTTACAAAATTGTCTTAGTTTCAGAAAGACTTACGTAGCAAAACGTCTAGGTCGTGAAAATAACCAATAAGCAGAATGACTCAATTGTGTAACGTCTTGATTGTATTAAGGACTATGTTATCAAATGATCTTGTTTGATAATTTGGCTTAGCTATAAAATGAGCCAGTGGTAGAAACGTCATGATTGCTAAACGACTTCATTGTATGAAAAATGACTAGGTACCATGAAGTACTAAGGAGGTGATAATAAAATAAAGTATTGTCATTAGACAATCTGGACAAACTGCTACTAAGACATTTTTTTATATTTTACGATATAACTACGTAGTCTTTATGCTATCAAGACATTCTATAATATTGGCCGCGAAGATTATCCAGTCCATTTACCTATTAAGACATTACGACTTTAAGTCGTTTTACAGCCGAGTCATTCCGTTTCCTAAGGCTTATAGCAATGAGGGCGTTTTACAGACCAAGACATTTTGCTACCCAGACAATTTACAACCTAAGATGTTTTGAATGCCAAGACTAAATGCAACTTAGGCCTTTGGTACCGAACCCCTATCTATGTTTACGTAGTAGTCGTGCTCAAGGCTTATATTATTGTTGGAGCCCGCCCACCTTACCCTGAACGATGAGACTAAAGTTACAGTTCTTAGCATGACGATGTATTTCGTTATTCTTAGTAAGGTAGTGTAGTGGTTATCATATTTTTCCACACATTAAAAAAAAACGGGTTTTGGATTTTAAGATTGATAGATTTTGCAAATATCATCATTATACTCTTAGTGTAAGCTGTACGCTTAAAAAAAACTGCAAATCGATGTACAGTTTAGCCGTTTGGCACACCCATACTAGAAGTCAAAACAAAATTTTTGACCCGCAGTTCCTAAAAAAAATTTCCTTAGTAATGAGACATTTTACTTTTTGTATGGAAAAAAAAAATCTGAAACCTATCGTGTGTAGTATCATATGAAAGGGATTTTTAAGGCGATTCTAAAAATATACCACATCATTACATTTCAGCCATATTTTTTTTATTAAAACAAAAATAATTTTCGAAACATACCAAGTTTGGGCTCATCCGGACACGATATGGCTAATTTTTTTAAAATACAATATACCACAAATGATGCGTGGTATCCTCATAAACCTCAATGTGTGCCAAACGGCTAAACTGTACATCGATTTGCAGTATTTGTCTGAAATCGGGCTTGTATGGCTACCACTATCTATTTCGATTAATTCGTACTCATAGAATACGAGGGGTCCGTTTCAAAAACCAAGATGATGTTATTCTACGAGTGCGTATGCGTATTAGTTATATTCGAATATGTAGATTTTTACAAAAATACATATCCGCAATCATGGATTTAAAAATGAATCTCTACTCCGTAGGACGACTTATCACTTAAGCGTCGTATTGCGAATCCAGTCGCGAGTCAAATTTTCGTAGACTAGCAAATTTTTAAACTAAAAGTCACAGTGAATGACTCCAGTTTTTTCGCAGACTAGCTATAAATAACACTCGAGTTGTTGCAAAGATGACTCACGCTCGACTGGACTTGGGGACTCCGGAATCTTCGAGTTCACAAGTCATCGAGTCTACAAAATTAGGACTCCAGAACTCGTTCTTTTACAAGACTAGTTACATCCTAGCCCAGGGAAAAAATAAAACGAGCCAATTATCATTCTAGGATTATCCCAGTACAGTTGCATCCTGAAGCTACCGCTACCTAACCTCCCAATAATTGGCGTAGGGACTAGTTTTTACGGAAGCAACTGGGAACCTAACCAACGTATCGTTTAACTGAAAATACTAACCAAAATTTAAATTAACCTAGACATTTGCTGTGTTTGTGTTACACATGTTAAAAATGTAATGTATCTTTCAGTCAATACTAAAACTAACTACAATTGTACAATTGTGTACTAACTAAAGGATTAATAGTAAATACAACCTTTTTCATATGTAATGTATATTATATTTTCACCTATACAATTTATTTGCGTATTCGTAAAATCCATAACAATGTGAGGATGCCACATTGTTATGGATAGTTTTTGGTATGGAGCATGACATAATTTTCCGAGCGCGCGCGGGCGCAAGCACAGCACATAGAGACAGAGTTACCGATGTTACCATCAACATTAATCAATCAAGCAAGCTAGGCAAAATTGAGGGATATACCTACATACGCTTATTATTTACGTTTATTACATTTTGTATCTCCATCATCTGTAAGTTATGTTGTAGTGCAAGTTACATAATAAGGGGTAAAATATGGTACAATATGGTACAATATGGTGGTATGTGGTAAATATTCCTGTATTACATATCCCATCAAAAACAAATGTGAAAATGGGAGCCAAGTTCAATATTAAGAATTTGCGATAGTTGGTTGTCTTCTTCACCGACAAAAGAATTGAGATCTAAATCTAAATGATGTGGTAAATATTCCTGTATTACATATCCCATCAAAAACAAATGTGAAAATGGGAGCCAAGTTCAATATTAAGAATTTGCGATAGTTGGTTGTCTTCTTCACCGACAAAAGAATTGAGATCTAAATCTAAATGGTGCCAAGTGCCACGTATTCCATGATAATGCTTTTGTTTATTTATTATTAAAGTAGTTAAAAACACATTTACAGTAATTTAAAACTGCACCGTTAAAACCAGTTTGGCTTGACTCGATGCACCATTCCACAACAGCTAAAAAAACTAGAACAATAATAGTACAGTTACAGTGTTTTGAAGTAATAGCTCATGTGACACAAAGTCGAACGCCATAGACATGTCGAAGATAATCACAACTGTTGGTATCTTACTATCTGACTGCGTTGATTATATTAAAAGTGGTATACGGTATACGTTATTGTTGGTTGTATATATTTTCTTGTAACAGGAATATTTAGCATTTGAGCTGCCTCATGATCTGATAAATAAACCTGGAACAAGTTCACCTTCTTCCGTCACTGATGTTACTGATAATGAGGTCTATACATGTATTAAGACGAGTAGGTTTTGAGATGTGAATCTTCAAGTTATGATATTTAGATAATCAGTAACAACAAAACTAGCGTAGCGAGTATTGTTATTAAAGACTCGAGAATTTTAAGACCTAATTATAGTAATTATGTTACGTTGTATATAATAATTTCTCTATTAAATAGCAAAATAATTTAATGTAAATTAAAAATTGTAATGGCATAATACGGGCATTGGCGGGGAGTCTTACAGAAAGTTGTATAATAATCTCCATTATGATTATGATTTCAGTCATTTCATTGCTCATGCTGGTTGTAGAAGGAATAAAATAACCTTATATTTCTTGAATCTTTTATCAGACACTGCTCAAATAGTAGTGATTTATACTGTATTTGTTTATTTATTTATATTTGTCATTTCAGAGCGTTTAATGCAGTAGGATAATAAACGATGAGATGTTTCATGGCGTTCTCATAATTGATAATTTAATTAACTTTTATTGATATACAGAAAAACATTCTAAAAACAAATCACTACTGTTTGAATTGTATATTTTTAACTACACGCAAGTAACAACGAAAATTGTAATTAAGACGATATACTAACCTCAAATCTTGGCTATCATCTTGTTCAAATATTTGGTCATGGTCCTCTTGTGACAAATTAAGCTCGCTGAACTGCTGCTCCACGGAATTCGACATTTCACTTATATTCAAGACACAAATTACTTCGATAAATACTGTATAGTTGGAATGATTTTGATATATGTATACAAAACACTACGCCAAAATGATCACGTCTCCATAAAATCCTGGGATGGATAATGCGGGATCCGGAACGAAGAGGGATCGTTAGTCCAGGCACCGAGTCCGCGCGAGAATCCAGGCCGCAATAGTGCAGCGACGGGGGATACTTCCGGTGGTACGCCGGCCGGTGTGTACATACACGTGGATGCTTGCTATTCAACGGATCTGTTTATTATTGTATTACATAATATGTATGGTCCAAAGTAAGCAAGGTGCCGATAGGAATGGAACGGCGCGGAATGCGACCGGCGACCGGTGACTGCGGAGTGATTGGCGAGCTGCGGCGTCGCTTCGCGAGCGAGCGGCGGGCTCGCTCGGAGGAGAA
This sequence comes from Notocelia uddmanniana, assembly GCA_905163555.1. Taxonomy (NCBI): domain Eukaryota; kingdom Metazoa; phylum Arthropoda; class Insecta; order Lepidoptera; family Tortricidae; genus Notocelia; species Notocelia uddmanniana. The sequence continues at coordinate 52,063,706 of LR991052.1, forward strand.
GGGATGACGCGAGCACGTGTGCGCCGCCGTGTGTAGGGCACGGTGTGCCAGCTATCAAGATCACTTCTCAACTGAGCTGCCTGGCTAGCTGATGTACTTTGCGTGTGTGACTAACGAACGACGCCGACTCGATTCTGTGCATCCATTTCGTGAGGATTTTGTTTGAGAATGCGCGCGCTGGGCGTGGTTCTGCTCGGGGCCCGAGGGGAGAGCGAGCGCGGTAGAACGTAGTGAGGCGCGTGTATCGATTAATTTGTATCGAGATTATTAACAGGTGATCTACTATCAACATTTTAACGTAGCCCCCAATTTCAGCGAATAGTGCAAATTCGGCCTGGTGTCGTGAGTTTAAGTCTACGTAAATGTTCAGAATGTCAAAGGCGTGTATTGACGAGAGCTATAAGATAGTGAAAAAAAATTGTCAGTGTTTAAGGAAATTTTGAAAAGTCGCTAAAATAGCCGTTTTAAGGGGTTTACAGAGGGCACTTGAAAACCAATTTGGTAATTAAATTAAAAAATTTAGAAATTGTAGAATGCCACCGACGAACATGTGCGTTCACTTCTATGCAAGTTTGTTCCTGGGGGAGTGTGGCTGGCAGTGAATATGTTAATGGGGTTGAGACGTACACGATCATTGTACGAAACCCTCGGTGCGCGAGTTGGACTTATACTTGACTGGTGAAATTCTTTTATTTATTGTTTACATAAATACATGTATTGTATTATGTATTTAACAAAAACTGTTATTTTAACATTTGCGGATTTATCAATTATTAAATGATTTGTAAGTGATTATTTGTTTATTAAGATCATTGTCCGTTCCCCGATAACTCTTGACCACGTTGGCCCATTTTGATACTTTTTGTTTCAAAGCAGGTACCCCCAAGTTGGTGCCATATAAATTTGGTAAAGGTCTGATGATGGGATCTACGAGGAATCGAGGGAACTCCTGGAATTTGACAGACACGCGTTTGCCGAATTGGGTATTTTTTGTAGGTAACCAAGCATTGGCTCTCGGAAAACCACAAATTTGGTGAAGCGGAACTAGTGATGATGACCACAGTTGTCATATGAAACTCCTCAATGATGTAGGCACTTCACAGATTCCGATGAAATTTAGTTGACGTAGCAACTAATGCTCGTCAAAGTATACATTGAAGCGGAACTTATGATGAGGAACTGAAGGTCAGTATGGGTTCTCTAAGGAATCGACGGAACTCCTCAAATATCATCGGAACATATAGAGCTTGTTTGGGATTTGTAGTAACCATCTCATTTGCTATCGGAAAGCAGTACAGGTGGTGAAGAGGGAAGGATATATAAAAATGTCATATGTGTGGCATAGCGAAGCACAAAATTGTGGTCAGTTTTTTTAACGTAAAATATACAAAAACATATTATCATCTAGCCTAGAAAACTTTAATAGATATCATTTTGAAGTAGCTATTTAGTATTTATCCTAAAAATATAAATGCTAAATTTAATCGGGTTTTATTGCAAAAAAGATCCCATTGTATTTTTCACGTGCTAGTGTTATTGAAATATATTAGATTTTTTTAAAGTAATTACATGACTTTTATATGAAAAACGCGAGAGTGGTCAATGGCTGTAGTTATTGATTGTACGCCGTATGCAAACGTAGATTTACACGTTGGTTTTAAATCACGGGTAAGTAAATATTAAGTTTGGTGGTACTATCCTCATGCCGCCGAATGTGCAAGTAGCACAGTGCAACAGAGTACATTCCATTGCGATCAAATATTTTACTAAACATGTAGTAGTTTCTTCTCTTTTTCTTTTGTGACCAGGACCGAACGCATAGAATAATATTTGTAAAAGAAATTATATAAAAAATCAAACAGACTAATCACACCACCAATAAAAGAGAGCCAAGATACAGAGATAAAATTATATTTAACGTAAAAGTAATGAGATGAACCTATATACGACGTATGACGCGCGGTCCGTGAGTTAAAAGGTCATCAAAATTGGTCTAAACGATTAGATAATCGCTCTGATTAGCCCAAAAGAGCAGGCGGTTCAGTTCATCTTTGCATTACATTAAGTTATGTGATAAGAATGTCGCATGACGAGTTTTTTTACATCAAAGTCCGGAAAAGATTTTGATTTTTTCGTTTCTATTACACATATCTTATCGACATTAGTGAAGCGTGTTCTAATCACTAAAAGCAATAGCAGTTCGTGAAGTATATTTGTTACTGGGTCCGTGCCACGGCGCCCCGCGCCCATGCGTTTTCTACAGCGCTCGGCCGGGGCCCGCGGAGGGCGGTCGCCCGACACCGCCTACTTCGTCTGGTACAGGCGTCATCCGCCTCGTGTCCCGCTTCACCTTAAAATTAAGTAGTCGAGGCGTCGATCCAAGGAGAGAAAACGCCCTTCGAACATAAGGTTCTCTAGACTCTAACCTCACTATTATCCCCGAACTATCCGGGTTTTTTTTTTTAACAACCTATATATTCAAAGGGATATCTTACTTTGTACCGGGAGAGTAAAAGGGCACTTTTACCTGTAAAATATCGTAAATTTGTGAAAGTTATTAGCGGTGGTGGCTGGTCGGGCGGCGCGGCGACCGAGACCGCGCCGCGACAGACGTGCGCACGGTCGCTGCCGGCCGCAGTAGTACAGCACTTGCACGACTTGCACGCGCGGTGCGCACAGCGCGCACTCATTAATAGCACGCCGATAAACTCCGCTCATTCGATACAAATAACGCTGTTGGTACAGCACAGCCTACCTAAACAGAAATACTTAAGCCGCGTTCTGCATTTTTGAATCCTGTAGTGTGGGTAAACAGTCGATGGCATAAAATGTTATACATTTTAGGACCTTATTTCAATGGAATAAGGTGAAAAAATGTATACAATTGTTGGTTCCCTTGACACTACCCATACCTAAACAGACGACCGTTGCAACCCTTGTCCGTGCAACTTGCAACTAGTGGCTCTATGAGCTGTAGACATGGCAAAAAAAAAACCAATTTGTATATTTCGAGATACCGACTCCTCTGATCACGAAATTTCACGAGAATCGGTTGAGAAATGAGACCTTTAGAGAAGAACATCCGGACAGACAGTATACGAAAGAATTTTTGTTGAAAGCTGAAACGGAGACGCTTCGCAATTACAGACCGATCTATGTTAAATATGGCGCTGCGCCGGCTGTTGTCATCCCATAGAAACTTGTTAACCTTTCCTAACATGTAATCAAATATTATCGAACACCGCTTACGATTACAGACGGTTTGGTTGGTGGAACCCAGCCTTAATGTTAGAAAATAAATATACCAATATACTTATTTAAACGCTACATATATTTTTATTACATGACTTACTTAGCCTAGAACATGTAAATATGTTTTTTTTATATAAGAGCCAAGTGCGTGTCGGATCACGCACAAAGAAGGGTTCCCGTACCGACAAGTCCACTAACCACTATACAATACTTACATTGAATCAAAAAAACGACAAACGGCACTGATTACGTTATTTTTTTTAGCAAGACAGTTTTTCAATTAGGTAGTACATTGCAATAACTATCTATCTATCTTGTTCAAACCAAAAATAGTTGAAAGTATTAATTAGTACACCAACGTAATTTTTAGAAAACATCATAGTTTGGAAATTAGAGGGACACACTTTTTATAATATAAGTAATTTTCTTTGACAGCTGATATTTCACCAACGGTTGACTTAAATGGGAAAGTTTTTTAGAAACCTCGGTCATTTTTAAAGGCCTATCTATAGATACCCCACACGCCTATGTGCATTGACATTTTGTTTTTCATCCTAATTGCGTAATTGCCCACCCTAATTTAATATTTTTCGTAATTTCACATCACTTTTCAATAGCGCTTCAAAGAATACGCCTTCCTACGTTCCTACCAAATTTCACAATTGTAGTGCTTCTTCTAGTCTCCGAGTATATCGGCTGTGACATACGGACGGACGGACAGACATGACGACACAATAAGGATTGCGTTAGGTCGATTAAAAAAAAACTTTATCTTTAGTTTGAAAACTTATCCAATCTATTTATTGCTTACGAATGTGCCTACTGATTTAACGTCCTCAAATATTATCTCACTAATCGCAGTAGAACTTGTAATAATAGGTTGTTAAATACAAGAACTGTCTGATTTGCTGTTTCTGTTACTCACAAATAACTAGTCTTTTAGTGTTGTCTGATAGAAATAAAATTGGTGAGGTGTCCTTTCAGGTGCAGGCAATGTAAAGTCGTTGAACTGGCCGAAAAATGCTGTATCAGTCCTTTGAAACGAGGTATTTGAGGCGGAGTCCTGCTTTCTTGCTGTTGGATTTCAGAATCTGGATCTCTTTCAGTAATCACAATCAGCTTTTAATATATGCCTATACAAAACCCTAGAAGATTATCATCAGCACCTATTAACATTAGCAAAAATGCGTCCTAGTTTACTAGGTTTTGTCGAGGCATATATTGAAAGCTGATTACTGAAATAGCTTCAGATTCTAAAATCCAACAGGAAGAAAGCAAGGACTGATAGAGTATTTTTTGGCCAACTAAACGACTTTCCATCGCCTGCAGCTGAAAAGACACCTCACCAATTTTATTTCCATCAGACAATTATCACTAAAAGACAAGTTGTTTCAGAGTAACAGAAACAGCAAATCGGACAGTTCTTGTATTTAACAACCTATTATCACCAAGTTCTACTGCGATTAGTGAGATAATATTTGAGAACGTTAAATCAGTACCTAAGTAGGCGCATTAATACCTAAATGACGGAGTTCTGAAGTAACAAGCATAAATAAAGCAGCTTGTGGGACCGCAGGGCAGCCTGTGGCGAGCTGTTGGGGAGTAACGACCCCACGGACCCGAGAGTCGCTCTGGGCCTCCGTCTCCGGCGTGTCTTCGTCGGTGGAGTGGAACCCCAAAGGGCGGGCGCAGGACTCTCAGCTATGGCTTGCGTTCATTGCCCGTCCAGAGAAGAGTCGTTAGAGCTAATATATGCTCCAGGGGTGGCAGTGTTAAAGGGCAGAACGCCGCGAGTAACTTCGGCGAAAGCGCAGCACACCTCTCGATACCCCTGAGCCGCTCACACCGGTGTTGCTCCTGGCCGTCTTTACGACGGCGTTTTCAGGGGCCCATCTTAGGAACGGCTAGTCACCGCCTGCCTCGATAACCTTGTAATTACAAAGTTATGGCAGGTGGCCGGAACTCTTTACAATAGCCCAATCTTATTATCCATCGAAGCTTCATCGCCATAGCCCAGTTCACTCTCTTTCCACTTTTCTTACAATAGCCCCAACGCCTGTTGGGACCGGTGCCCGTAATAGATAATTATAATAATAATAAGCCCGCGGGGGCAGCTTGTGGCGAAGGCGAGCTGACGGTGAGTGGCGACCGGCGAGCCGGCCAGAGTGGAGTCGCAAGAGCGAGACCTATGCTCCAGGTTGGAAGTGTAAAATGTCATAACGCCGGCGGCCTGCTGATCGGATTACCGGGATCTGGCTACCGCAGACTCACCTCTCGACAACCTTACAGCCACTCAAAGAGATGTTGCCCCACTGTCGCACTGTGCGTGCGACTGTTACGAGTATGTGGGGCCCACTCAGCGAGCTGGCGAGTCACCGCCTGCCATTTACAATATTGAGACTGATTGTCACGGCAGGTGTCCCCGCTAGTTTCCTCCAATAGCCCATTATCCAGCCCATCCAACATTCTACACAATAGCCCATGACCTTAGTTTCCATCGCAGCACAGTGATGCACTGCAATAGTCTTTGCACCTGGCGGGGACCATCTTCGGATGTATCACATTGTGCGCTCGGAGATGGTATCAGCCATGTGTATCCCTTACTTTTAGATTATTTTTGTCTTGAAGGGCCTCTGCGCTGTTGGCTTCGGCCCCACGCACGCCTTCCAAAGGTCCGCGACCGCATAGTCCCGAGATATAGAAAAGACGTACAATAATAATAATATTTATTTGCAACCTTGTGTACAAGGACCCTGGTAGGGTGTAGCAACATTTTATAAAATAAAAGGTACATTTTATACAGTTTAGTTAAAATATAGATCTTAGAACTAGGTAATAACAATGTGACTTAGAACTACAATGAACTAATATGTCACTTAGATGTTACATCACAATTAATAGGAATTTAAATGGAGCATAATAAATTAACATTAAAATTATTACAGTGTTTCATCATAATAGCATTTATCGATTAATTTTTGTTTTAAGTTTCTTATTAATGATGAGTCCGTTTGTGCGGATTTTATACTAGTAGGAATTTGTTGTAGACTTTGATTACTCGGTAGTCAGGACCATTTTGTAAATTTCTAATTTGGGTTCTGGTAATTCTAGGTACTGCTGTCGCCGAGCGTTTTGAGTGCATTTGAAAAGGTGAAGGTTTTTACGGGCAAATGTATAGAGAGGGGAGGGTCAGTAATTTAAGATATTTGAAATGGGGTATGCAACTTTGTGGTTGATGGATATTTGCTAAAATTCTTACGCACTTTTTTTGCATAACAAACAGGTGATGCATGTCTGTGCTTTGGCCCCACATCACGAGACCGTAGCGCAGCCACGCTATCGCCTGTGAGTGGTACGCCGTCAACGCGCACTGTATACTGCTACTCCTCTTCAGTACCTATGCTGAGTGCATATACAAAACGGGATAGCTTTTTTAATTTTTTCTACATGCATTTTCCAGTTTAATTGGCTATCTAGTGTAAAGCCTAGCAAAGTGCACTCGGTAACTTCTTCAATCTTTAAATTATTTGAAAGGGTGTTTAAAAAATCTTGGTCTGAATTGCATTAATTTAGATTTTTCGGTATTTATTATGAGATCGTGGCCTTGTAGCCAGATAGTTAATGCGTTATAAGTTGATTATACAGGGTGTGGCCTGTAATAGGAGCAAAAAATTAAACGGTACACTATTGAGCTCTCTAGCAAGTATTTCCAAATGATTTTAGTTGAAAAAAAAAAAAGTTTTTTTTGGATTTTTTTTTCCGCAAATGTAGCTTATATGTACTTTTTTACGCTACTGGAGTGATATTAATGACAATTTATTAAAAAAAACTAAAAATTTATAAAAGAAATTAAAAAAATCCCAAAACTATTCTTTTAAACCAAAAATGCGACAACGATTATGAGTCATAACTTGAAGCAACCTCAAAATCAGCATTGACTGCCGCGCTATGATCTCTGGGTGCCAAGAGCCATTACTTGGAGCTCATAACTTTAGATCAATATTTCTCCCAATTGAAAAAAGAAAAAATTTTTTTGGACACAAGAGGTTACTACAGATGCTCTAGGGAAGCGTCCTTTAAATTTATTGCTCCTATTACAGGCCACACCCTGTATATGTACCTTACCGTTGTACCCGTGATTGGGTTCTAATAGGTGTACTATATTACATCAAACTTCGTCTCCCATAGGCCTCTACGTGTTAGATCTATATCCCCACTCACGCCTACCAAATGACCGGGCTGTAAAGACCCGAGAGTTTAAGAACGGAGATACAAATAATAATAATAATATCACATTTTCTCCGTATGAAAATATCACTTTTTTGTCAGTCAGTCAGTGGTAACCATGCTGTTTTTCGGACTTTAATATCTCAATAACTATTTCACCTATATTTATCAAATTTGGGGTTCCAGTTGTTCTAAAGGATCGTAATACATGTACTAAACTAGATTTAGGGGTCAAAAGTGGCTCCCAACGGTTCGTGTAAAATAACACACGGCTGCTGTCCGCCAGTTCCTAGGGTGAACTTGGCTGGACACGCTGTCACGTTAATTATTTTATTGGAATTGAAGAACAACACTTTTCTCAACACCATTTCGATTCCCTATCATATTACAAAACACGCTACTTTTCAAAAAATTAAACTAATATAAACCGACCAAGTGCGTGTCACGCACAAAGAAGGGTTCCGTACCGACCTCTACTAATCTTAATCTGTCTATCATGATTATTGCGTTTTGTCGGGGAGTACTGAGCTAAAACGCGGACCGACGGACGGACATGGCGAAACTATAGGGGTTCCTTGTTTACTACGGAACCCTAAAAACGGGTGAGGTGTGAGGTGACGGGTGAGGACAAGTCAGTATGCAGGAGCTTCCTTCCTATCCTATCCCCTCCCTCGCAACTTAGGATTAGGACGACTAAATTCAGGCAGGACAATGTAAATACCCGCTTTAGGCCTGTTTAATATACCTACTCAAATACGAATAAGACATAGCTTAAAAATACAGGTACGGGGAGGTCCAAATTTTTGTACACTTACTAAATACTTAGGTACAGTCGAGGAAAATGAATGTTTAGCAAGTTAATCGTCCTCATAATCTGTTCGTATTATAATGACGATCTACGTCACGCACTCATGAAGTTTTCTAGCTAAGGATTTATTTGATGCCGGTTAAAACGGTAGTTCGATTTTCAAACTTTTATATTTTTTTGCAAATTGGATTGTGACAATGATAAAGATACGTCAAACGTAATATAAAATATTGTATGGATGGTTTGGCTTCTTTCGAAATAACTAATAAAAAAATGCCGCCAGCGATTTCCAATGATGATCGCTATAGAATAATAAATCTTCATCAAGAAGGACGAAATATCGGTGTGATATCAAGAGAGTTATTTATATCGGTAAGTTGAAATAATATAACATCAAGGTCATGCATTTAAGGGTAAGTAAGAGTGCTTCTATAATTGTGATGTAAACTAAATAAAACGTTTTATTTTTAGCGAAGAACAGTCCGTTTTTGGGTCAGAAGATACGCGGCAGAAGGGGAGGTTGTAGACCGTCGTGGAGGAAACAATCGCGTGGCGGCTTTATCCAATGAACAACGCATGGAAATGTTACGGGCATATGAGATAAATGGGTTTATACCGACAAGAAGTTTTGCGGAGAGATACGATGTCACTGCTAGGACGATAAGAAATACTCGTTCACTCTATGAATATTCACCACCAGCAGCCTGCCTATAAAGTCGACCTAACAGAAAATCAAAAACCTGCACGTGAGGACTTTGCTCACGAATATCTGGATTTCGACTGGTCGTCTACAATTTTCTGGTTTAAGAAGAACTTTATTCTCATAAAGAATTACCACAGATGAGAAAACGTTTAAATCTTGCACCCATGGCCGATTAAATTTATGGCGGTATAATTATACACGTTATCAAGAAAAACACGTCGTACGAAATAGAGAAACTGGTCGAATTGGCGTCAACTTGTGGGGCTGGATGAGCGCTGACGGCATAGGCGAACTCGTCCAGTTGCCTCCGCGAGCAAATGCAGTGGATTATGTTACGATGTTAGAGGAGAGTATGCTTCCCAGTGTGCGGAACGTGTATCCACAACAGGAGATTCCCAATTTTTTCTTTCGTGCAAGATAATTGTAAGATACACACGGCTAGAATAACTAATGCCTGGTTCGATCATCACCCTGAAATAACGAAAATAATATGGCCGGCTAAATCACCAGATCTTAACCCGATCGAGAATCTATGGGGTTTGATGATGCAGAGGTGGGATCATCGCAATGGGAAGATATACGAGGAACCGACCTCTGCACTAAGCTAGTAGGTTCGATGCTCGACCGTCTCTTAGCAGTCATAAATAACCACGGGGCATTCACTCGTTTTTAAATATTATTTATAAATTACTAATAAATATAAACAAGCAAATAGTTTTTTTATTACATCTCCTCGTGTAATTTGTTACCTTAAATTAGATGCCAGGTGACGAGTAGCATGCCAAACCTTCTTCTTTTAGTCGTGTTAGTGTGATGAGTAACAAACGTCAAAAACTATTCACACTAACAAACTTTCACATATATTAGATTAACGGAATTACCCTATTGCCATTACCCTAATACTGGAGCGTTCGTGGCCCAGCGGCTCCCGCGTACCGTAGGGAGAGTACCCACCGTTACCCCACACGTGACCCCTGGATGGTGCTAAAAGTGCAACAAACTGGCAACCGTACTCGTCTTCTCGCAGATCTCACGGTTCGAAAATAAATGCCATACGATTATTATTATTACCCTATTGCTGTCAACTTCAATAAGATTCAAGATAATCTATTGACCTGTCATTGACGTCAAAGCCAAAGACAGACAAAGATACAAATATTATGCTGTTTTCTTCTATTTTACGATTCGTGGTTTGTCATAACTCGCTTGCCCTCGGAAAATAGTAACACGACCAATTTCAGAATTATGTCAACCTGCTAAACATTCATTTTCCTCGACCGTACCACCGTAAACGTAATTCACATACAATTCGATTTCGGTATGACACGAAAATTTCTCATACAATTTAGATGGATAATATTTTCGTGTCACATGGAGTTAATTAAATTTAAGTTGCATTAAAATCCTTATGGGCAAAAAAGTTGGACCTTAATACCCTCATCGATAGTTTACCGTTACAATTTGTTTTAATAATTGTTTTGGGATAGGATATTTTGAATATAGATTATTCACAAATAAATGAAAGTACTAGTTATTTTTTCTTTTCCGTATCAATTATCGTTTGTTGTTTTGTTTATAATTGTGGAATTTTAGCCTTGGATTTTTTCGCCGTGTAATATCTATAATTATCATTATCAATAACAAAATAAGTAAAAAATCGTGCTTTTATAATTTTGAAAACATTTTAACAGCAAATAGGTGCTAAAAAGATTTGTACCCTAATTTTTCTATGCTAATAGGTACAGTCAGCGCGTCTATATATGTATACCACGTACGTAGCAGCCACTGCAGTGCCGAGATAAAGCCTCTGGCTGCTACGTGCCATGTGACGCTGACTGTACTACAAACTAAGGAACGTGACTTGAAGACAGGCAGACAACCCTTAGAGCAATACGGTCCCGTTGACACCATTTTGGCACGAAACCCTGAAAATGGATAAACCCTCAGATCAAGCTTAACAATATGAACGCTTTGCATTACAATTGGCACGACAAACTAGGTATCCTGCGTTCGCGTGCTCTTTCGGTTCAATATCAAGCCAAGTAAATAACATCCAGATTTAGTTCAAGGTGATCGAGTTATTTCATTTTGTCCCCTCGTTTTATACCGCTAATAGCGTTTCCATAACTATATGTAGGTATCTTTTTAAACATTAGGTATGTTTCTACCTGCTAACAAGTGAATATATGCACATATATACTTTTTTTTAAATACCGTAATATCTTTCTTTCGTTTGGCTCCTTGGGATTTTATGATTATTGAATTTAATTTTGTTTAAAGGAGTACATACCTATTCAAGAAATAACTAACAACATAACTAAGTTATCAATGGAAATTATAAACAATTTCAGAGAATTTACGGAACTTGGCACCCATTCAGATCTCAAATCTTTTTTCGGTGAATATAGAACTTGGCTACCTTTTACCTATAGCTTTGGTCGAGCACCCCCCCTCTATCTCCCACCGTTTTGGCAGGCAGGTCTTCAACTTTTTCGTTTTGCTAAAAAGTCCAAATGTCTGATTTTTCTGGATATCACGGGACCACTATACGACGGCATAGTCAGGTGCCCCACTTTTAACCTCCTTCCCGGAGATCAATTATGTCAGTGAGAAATGAGTGGTAATGCAGCTTTATATAGTAAGCTCCCTTTTATTTTTACCTATAGCTTCCTCGCACAGCGTAAGTAGGTATTAGTCATTTTGGTTATTTCTTGTACTACATTATTTTCTTTGTCCTATCCTACTACACAATGTCTAGTTGTGACGTGTTCGAATAGACATTAAATATTTAAAATGAGCAACACAAACAAAACAAACTCATATTCGAACACGCTACAACTACATACAACAGGTCATCTTCTTAACTTTTTTACCTATACATACTGGGCCAAACCTATACCAGCTCTCTTCGCTTTTAAGCAAGTTCATCGCGGCCTGGTAAAGGGTTAAGGTCGAAGTGACGAACCTTTTCATTCCTCGACTACGTGCTAAAAAGTTCTCGAGCACTTGGACCCTATGGCCACAAAAAGTCGAGTGCCGAATTTAAAAAAAAAACCGGCCAAGTGCGAGTCGGACTGGCGCACGAAGGGTTCCGTACCAGAAAAAAAACGCCAACAACTACTCTGTTGTATGGGAGCCCTCCTTAATAATAATTATTATTATTTTGATTTTAGTATTTGTTTTTGTAGCCACAATAAAAATACATAATCTGTGCAAATTTCAACTGTCTAGCTATTACGGTTCTTGAGATCTAAGCTCGGCGAGTGGTAGCCATGAAAAAGGGCTAAAATATCACGTTTTTTGTATGGGAGCCCTCTTAATTATTATTATTATTATTTTGTTTTTAGTATTTGTTGTTATAGCGGCAACAGAAATACACAATCTGTGAAAATTTCAACTGTCTAGCTATTACGGTTCTTGAGATACAGCCTGGTGACAGACGGACGGACAGCGAAGTCTTAGTAATAGGGTCCCGTTTTTACCCTTTGGATACGGAACCCTAAAAAGGAACCCTTATGGTGCCGCTTTGTCTATCACATTGCTTAATGTTGCCGTAATTTTAATTAACGTCCATTTTTAGGGTTCCGTAGTCAACTAGGAACCCTTATAGTTTCGCCATGTCTGTCCGTCTGTCTGTCCGTCCGTCTGTCCGTCCGTCCGCGGATAATCTCAGTGACCGTTAGCACTAGAAAGCTGAAATTTGGTACTAATATGTATATCAATTACGCCGACAAAGTGGTAAAATAAAAAGTGGAAAAAAATATTTTATTAGGGTACCTCCCCTATACGTAAAGTGGGGAGTGATTTTTTTTTTTCATTTTAACCCTGACGTGTGATATATTTTTAGATAGGTATTTAAAAATAAATAGGGGTTTACTAAAATCATTTTTTGATAATGTTAATATTTTCGGAAATAATCGCTCCAGAAGTAAAAAAAAATGTGTCCCCCCCCCCTCTAACTTTTGAACCATAAGTTTTAAAAATATGAAAAATATCTCAAAAGTAGAACTTTATAAAAACTTTGTAGGAAAATTATTTTGAACTTGATAGGTTGAATAGTTTTTGTATTTTTTTCAAAAAAAAAAAAAATGTGACGGACGGAAAACTACGGAACCCTACACTGAGCGTGGCCCGACATTTAGGATTCCGTAGTCCGTACCTCGAAAGGAAAAACGGAACCCTTATAGGATCACTTTGCTGTCCGTCCGTCCGTCTGTCTGTCTGTCAAGACCCCTTATTCTCAGGAACGCGCGGAGGTATCAAGCTGGAATATATGTCAAATACTCAGGTCTACTGTCCCATGGAGCTGTGAAAAAATCAAACTAAGCCAACGCAATCAAAAGATACAGCCGTTTATGCCGCATATTTCCGACACTCGCAAGGGAATCAAAACTTACAGGGTATGTACTTCCCGTAAACTCAGAATCTTGAAATTTGGTACGAAGCTACGTACTTATAGCACAGATAAAGGAAAAATTGCGAAAACCGTAAATTTGTAGTTCATGTAGTTCATCATATAATACAAATATTTTTTACGAAACCCTCGGTGCGCGAGTCCGACTCGCACTGGCCGGTTTTTTATTAATTTATACACGTTATTACACATCACACGCCCGTCTTTGCGTCCCCGACTTACACTTACAGGGTAGCAAATTTCAGCTATCGCTCCAGTGGTTTCGGAGCACATTGGCTCTGACAGAAGACACACAGTGATCTTATGAGGGTTCCGTTTTTTTCCGATTGAGGTAAGGAACCCTAAAAATGCGAGACCCCTTAAGGTTCCGTATTGTACGGGTATGTGTTGACAACATTAAATTTGTGCCTCATTGTTGGTGGGCTGACAACTCGCCTCGGGCACAGAATAAGTAATAGTATGCCTCGGGCGATATTACAGTATATGACAAGTATTAATTGTTAGGAATCTCGGGAGTTATACTATGTATTATATTTCCGCACATACACTTTTTTGCCAGTTTACACGTAATAGTGCTATTTAGAGAAAAACAGCAGTCTTAATGGCAGTGCCGCAGCATGGGATAGACATAGACTATCAGTCTCTTTCTGTGTGTACCAATTAGAAAGAGACGGATCTCGCGCGTGAGATAGTTCGCGCGCCGTCTTGTGCTAGCCGTGCAGATACGCAGTGGCACAGTGACGCACGTCGATAGGCGACCGTGACCGCTGCCGAGGCCAGAACATCTACTCTTGGTCAGTGACACGTCAAGTTACATAACATAACCTCGCCTCGGCGAGCACTATACCAATGACATGCCTATTCATACAACTCTTGTTATATGAAAACTGCTCCACATATACCGCTTATTGGGTAGGGTGGATATGTCGGTTAGCGACCAATTAATTTGGTGTGCTGGTATGTGACCATTTGGACGGTGTTGATGAACTGATAGGATATTTTTTCGTACAAAAGCATCTTTAATTGAAGGAACTACGCGCGCAATCGGACGCTGATCGCGTAACTAATCTATACTTACGTGTAAATATTCAACTTAACATAACGATTAGTTTGAGAGAGGTTTACATCTCGATACCATAGCTAGATGGACAATATGTATGTACATAACTCATAAGCTATATTTCATTCCGCTGCTACGTTCGCGTTCTTTGTAAAACTTGGTGGGGAGAGGCGCCGGGACAAATAATATTAAATAAAAGAAATGATGATTGTCAGAAGACTCCAGGTAGAAGGGTCTGAATGTGTAAAGAACACGCAGGTAATTTTACTATTGTAGTTCCCAGAGTAATTTGTGAGTAAAGTGTTTAAGGAAGGCCTACTGCTTTGTAATCGAGTCGCAGATTAACAAAGAAGTAAGGGTGAATCCGTAAAATTTTGTCTTGCTCGCTCGCTTGCTCATGTTAGCTCTATATGCTCGTTATTTACGCGCGGAAATGGCAAATACTGTAATTTTTTGGTCCAAATAGCATTAATTACGAAAAATTTTAACGTATTTTAAATCCCGTATTGTCATTGTGACTAGAGTAAAAAAAGTACGTGTTTCGAATTACATGTATTTGATAAGTAAATTTAATAAGTACGTTTACTTATATATTATTTCCCAAAAAAAAAACCGTCAACTTATCACTTAGTTTAGAACCGGAGATGCCTCAGATACATCCATGTTCGTGTTTCTGATACACGTTCTCAAAAGAGAGACCCATGCCCACAGCAGTAGAACGCTCAATAATGGGCTCATTATAATAATATTAGTAACAATCCAACTTAATACAGAAATACCTAAATCTAAATCTGCATGTGTAAGACGTAGGTAGGTCTTACAGACTTACCCACGAACGTAAGTCACAGAATGAGTATCAAGAGGCGTAAGCTGAAGCTCCTATAGTATAGGTACCGCCTACGCCTACTGAATGTCGAAAAACCCAGGTTAGTCTATTTATAATCAAAAGATCAATAATACCGCTTTCGATTAACGTGATTCGCGATTTACACCATAAAAAAGCTAGCTTTTGAGTGTACCTAACATCTAACATTGATTCTAACGCGGCAGCTGTGCGCCGGCCGGTTATCAGACAACCCCTCTAATGCCCAAAATACTCATTACAACATTATTCGAAGGTCCCATTGTGACGGCACACCAGCTGCTAGGGCCTTGGGGTTCAAGCTCGAATTGAGGTCTAAAACGGACCCACCCTGCCGCGATGCCACTAATATTATTGAGGTAATGTCATGCTCCTTGACGTGTCACGTCCCTTCAACTGGTCTGTTACAATCGTTTTAGACTGGTCGTTAAAACCGCTTTTATTAACTGTCTTCTCTTATTACGGAACTGTCTTTTTAAAGTACTTATTTGTGAATTATAGGAATTCATCTTAGTTCACTATTGAATTAAGTATTCTATCTCGCCCTGATTAGGACAGTAGGGTAACGGTTAAATTATACTAACCTTGAATACGACTACACAAGGAGGTAATAATAAAAGCACGAGGTCGCTGCGAACGTTAGAAGGCATCCGCTCACATTTGCTACGGCGACCCCTCCAAAACGCGAATTAATTGGCGATCAGGTTTAAAGCACGATATATTTTTTGTAATGGCGATGGTGGTCTTATTTCTTACGATGGATTAGTTCATATTTTCGGAAAAGTAAACCGTTCATTACGGGCATACGAATGCATTTCGTTTAAAGAAAAAAACCAGCAACCAGCCTGACGGATTACCTCGAAGGACCGACTGTATTTGGTAAAAGGTACAGTTTCTAATAAAAATAGTGAAATATGAAATACTGTTATTATAATTTTACAGAAATGTTTTCTACGATGTTACTCGTAGTTATGGATTTATGACGAGACCCCAAAATCACCATATATCGGACCTCTTTTACAGAATCGTCCATATCTCTGATACTAGGATCTCAAAAGCTGTTTTTGTTTTTATTATTTGACTAAACCGAGTCACATAATTATGTGCAATTACATTTCAGATTAAGCGCGTCGTGTGTACCGTGCGAGTGCGACTTATGTACACTTCAGGCCAAAAGTTTGCAAACATGCTTATATCTTATATGTATGATGATACAAACCTGTGGTTTTCATACAAAAAGTATTTTGTATTGAAAATAATTATGGTGATTTAACATTACGAGTATTTGCTAGCTTATGTACTTACGTGAAATGGAACGCATAAAAACTGTTTTGACTTGACAGTTTTGAGTCAAAGACACTTGCAATAATTGACAGCTGTCAATATTTTCCGCCAACCGCTATTACACCACTGAACGTATCAAAAATATTAAAGTCTTTAGCCATTAAATCATTTAAATGAGTCGACATATTCTTCGCAAATATCTTCATTTTGTGCTGCTATAAACTGTCGATCACGGATCTATACCTAAACCGGATTGAGTACTGTGACGAAAAAGTGTGACCGACAGAGAAGCCAAACTCGAGGATTGCATCTCGTTTTAATTAGGGTGACCAAGTACATCTGTGGATATGAGGATTATTTCTATGTACAATGAAATTTAAACTAAATTAGGTAGTAAATAAAATAAGAATATTTTTCAAGAAATATTTATTTTGGCTAATCACAAGTTTGTGTATCCAATTATCCATACATTGTTAAACAATATAGTCTTGTGTAATTTTTGCCTAAGCCCTACTTTATTTTCCAAATCTCTTAACAAATGTGTTCTCCCGTGATGGGCCATGCGTAAATTAAAAAAAGACGAGGACGAGTTTTAATTCACCATCAACAGATCAGCACGGTGGTGCCATGTTACACGAGTTCGGTAGGTAACAATACAATATAACTGTTACCGAACTTGCCGGTATCCAATTGAGCTGAAATGTAGCATACTTATGTACAGTATGCGTGAAAATTAGCATACTGTACATAAGTACTCAATTGGATACCGGAAAGTAGCTGTAAAATGGTTAATAAATTGGAACGACAACTTAAGTACTTGCACAGTTTAATCACATACAGTCCAAGTTAAACAAAAGCTCATAATGATAACAAAATTGTTAAAAGATTGAATTTCAACTGACCTTTAGAAAAGGTTTTCTCACTAAACACTTAATAACGAATATTTCCGCAAAACCAGCCCAAGTCATAGTCACCCTAATCAGTTTGACATTTGTCTTGTCGTTTTATCGTAAAATATAACAAATTAATTGTTCCTTACCTGTGAAATGATATTCCACAATTAATAAAACTTTCACTTTTACAACCCTTTACACAACATGTTTTCACTATTTTCAACTAATTTCATCAGCCGCTTATTTTCATAATTTCAAATTTGACACCATTAAGGTTGGGGATACCAATTAATATTTGAACAATACTACTATATTTATTGCAATACTAGGTTTTAGTCAGTTAATAATGTTGATATTTTATACAATTACGAATGAGGTCAAATGTAAATTATGCCTGATAAATATGCAGTACTAGTTAGTACAAGCAAGTAATTGTTTTCAGTATTCTAAAATACCACAACATATATTTTTTTTACACTGGCAAGTTGTGCGAGTGGGACACCGCCCTCCGGTTGGTTGCTCTCGCTCGGACCGCTTTCTCTAGTCTGTCTGTCATAACAGGATATTAACTGTATTACGCGAGAATAAGGTTCAAGTTTGACTGGCTCATAAAAGTTTGTACTCAATCCGGTTTAGGTATAGATCCGTGCTGTCGATCAACTAAAGTTGTCAATATTTACAGCCACTGGCCGATCATATGTCAAAAAAAAATTGTGAAAACCATCTCGATCGCTACTGACCACTTGTTGCATCTCGAACGCTGGGAGTAGACATATCTCGAGTGTGAGATTTCGAGAATACGCAAATGAGTTTACGATCGACATCCGCCATTTTTTATCAAGATATGTCTAATAGACATCATCTCTAACGGCCCGAGAATTGGCCTCCAGTTCTGCTTACGAAAATTGCCGATACAACATTTTGTAACAGGCAATTAAAAAAGTTTACAATCTGCTATTTAATTTTTTACAATCTATTCGGATGTGCTAATAGATTGGGTGTATTTTGAATAATTGGTTACCAATACACAATAATAACAACGGGAATCCATCAATTATAATCCATACTTTCGGCCTGGCGTGTAGGTTAAATAATTATCGAGATGTTAGTTAATATTTGAGCATGTACTCACCGGAGACATAGTAGCGCATCTGTAAAAGTAGCATAATAATGCAACCCCTCCGAAACTTTGCTAATCCCAACAAGGATAACGAGTTTTGTCAACCGCCTGTGAGAGCGTGCGGTTGTGCTAACTAAATAAATAGGAATTATAATATCACAACGAATCCCGATAGCAACGCATTATATCAATACAAATCTGATTACGTGATTACAGGTAAATTACTTTCGTGACGTTTTGGCATTTGTAGTTGTGACCTCTGTAGCCGGCCTGACACACACGTTGACGTGTGTCTGTATACGTCCACGTGTACAGTCGAGTTCACAAATGAGCAAATCCAAGCCTTCAAAAATAAATGTACATACTAACGTACAAATACATCTAAACAGATATCTCCCCTACACGTCAAGTGGAGTTGCAATTTATTTTTCTAGCAAAATCCATTGTGTGGGGTATCGCTAGAATAGATATTATTATTCTGGATCAAAATGTACAGGTAAATTACTTTCGAGACGTTTTTGCTTTACAGGGACACACGTACAGTCGAGTTCATAAATATATGAGCAAATCCAAGCCTTCAAAAATAAATATACATAGAAACGTACAAATACATTTAAACAGATTTATCATTCGAAAATATATACACGTGTCATCCGTCATATTCATCTGAGCAAGCCTCTCAATAATATTTAAGCAACTGAAACATAATAAATATATATGTACTATGATTTTTACGAAATTATTTAAAAGAGTGGAAGCAGATGACTATGGTATGGTGTACTAATGGTAATTTAAGATTGACCGGATAAGACAGTTACAAATAGCGAATAAGAAACAAAACGAATGAAACGAACTTAGAATTTGACTGAAAACGAATGAGACCAATTACGAATGTGACCAACATCGAACGTGTCCAAAAAATGTAGGCCAGGCGCATAATTGAATGAGACCAAAATCGAAAAGGAAGAATGAGTCCTAGGAAGACGTGACGAAATACAATTGAGATTTATTAAGAATGAGACAAGTTACAGAATTAGACTTAGGAAGATTAAGACATTTTGGGAACAAGACGAACAAAGAATGTGTGCCAAAACCAGAATGACACGACATACGAATTGAAATGAAACACGAATGGGACGAATAACGCTGATACCCTTACTATCTATACAACATTATAACACTATTATAACCTTTTTTAATTTAATTTTCAATTATAATATTGTTTTATTTTTTATCTGTACTTAATAAGAACTTTAAATAATATTAATTACAATTTTGGTCAAGTGCGAGTCGGATTTTAGTTTTCCTATACATTTCGAGACCCAGCCTGATGAACACAACGAGCAACTTTTTAAGATTTTTTTTGTATGGGAGCTCCCTTAATTTTTTTAGTAGGTATTTGGTATAGCGACAATAGAAATACATCATCTGTGAAAATTTCAGCTGTAACTATCACGGTTTACGAAATACAGCCTGGTGACAGACAGACAGACAGACGGACGGACAGCGGAGTGTTAGTAATAGGGTCCCGTTTTACCCTTTGGGTACGAAACCCTAAAAACGAAGAATAGTAAGTACATTTCGATACAAGTGCGGAGAGTTTGGCATTTCGTACGTGTTCAGAGGTGTCTTGGCCCGAGCCGCAGTGAGTGCCGTAAGTTTCCAATGGAGATACCTTTTTGATTCATAGTAGAGGATAATGGTGTTAAACTAGGACTAGTAATACTAGGTACGGAATCTTTCATTATGCGCAGTCCGACACGCACATGGCCGCTTTTACTTATACCGGGAGTGTGTCGCAATCTGCCTTTTCAGTAAACTGTACATTCATATTTTCACTTAGAAAATATCATTGCGCCGGAGTGTATTTACCTGTTAATTATCTCGGAATTTGAAAAAGTAAGAAGTACGATGTACTGTGTGAGAAATGAGACTTACCCATTTCAGTAGATCGTCAGTTTTCATACACACATTTTATCAGTTGTTTACTCATTACTTCATTCATTGTGTCAGTTCGATATATTTGGAGCTACGACGAGATTTAACACTTGCGCTGCCAATTTGCCAACCCAGTACAATGAAAGCACATTGTCATACATATTTGACGTTTTTTGTAATGGGATGAGTGCTGTCTGAAATAATCTCGTAAGCGTATGATACTGACTAATATATACGTAATAAAATAAAAATATGCAAATGCTCTGTATAGGTCGATTCACAAGAGCTGGCGCGAAATGTTTATGAAATTAATAACAGTTACATAAATTTTCCGCGCCAGCTCTTGTTAATCGACCTATAACCAATTAATCATTTTTAAATAGGTTAGGTTAATAACGTATAATAACAATACTGCGAAAGTTGGGATACGTCAGATTAGTGAAAGTGACAAAGTACTAAAATGATCGTCTACTTTTGCTGTTGACTGTACCTGGTTCATGTGTAAAATCCTCATATCCAGTTTAGATTGCAGTGACTGTGGTCAGTGTGCGTCGCGTAACCACTTGTTGCATTTGGGCGAGCGGATGTAGTGAACTATGGAAAAACTATTTAGGGTAGTTTAGCATGGATTTGCCTTTGCCCTTGGATTGGATTTTTTTAGGTCTTAGATTGTTCTTGCAAATATTTGAGCGCAAATATTTACCCTTAGCTAGTATTGCCTGGTACCCTGGCAACGTTCAGCCCGCCAATGGCTGCGCCGGCCACACCCCTCGCCCGACCATTGCATGTGCACCCCCCACCCCGTAAATGTCGTTGCACCCTTACCAACACTATCAAAATAGCTGACAGCATATACTGATACAATATTCATTATAAAAACTGTTAACATTTTATTTCTTTCATGACACTGTTTAGTGTTTAATGCAGGTATTTTAAGTAAGTTTGTACATTTTATGTACTAATCAAATGAGACTTTCAAACACATCAAAGCTTATTGTAGCCTAATAATAGTAATAAAAGTAATAAAATTATTATTTTTACACCACGCAGACTATTTCAAATGTGACCTTTCCAGTTTAATTAATAATTTACACTTTTTTTCGTCGTCGTGGTGAATAAGTAGCAGTCCTTTTATTTTTAAATCGGGATCTCAAAATTCAGGATTGATTTCTTATCTGCCTGGGCTATTGGTAAAGGTGAGCGACCAATTCTACTTCTAGCAACGAATATGAATGACCCGTTTAACCCTAAGGCGCCGCATACTATTTCCATATATTTCGAACCAATGACGTAACGAAACTAAGCTTGGTACATACTGGGCCAAACGTCTCTCATTTTCAACAATGCCACTCCTTCCTAATTATTTTCCTTCCTAATTCCTAATTATATATCTAGTTTTTGATTTAAATTAATAACTTGACAAAATATAAATATATGCTCTAACATTGCTTCCCCCGCTATATATTTTTGAGTTGATTGCATATTTAGTCTAGATCAAAAATTGGAAATCGTGTCTCCAAACAATGCAAGCGGCAAATCATGTAACAGTTGGGGTGATAACGTTATTTGACCCTGCAGAATACGGATCTGCCTGTTGCCATTTCGAAATTTGAACCGGAAGTACGGTAAACCGGAAGAGGTGCAGCCCATACTATTTTTTTCGTCGTACATTTAGTAAATCGTTGTTGCGGTATCAAAAAGGTCCGATTGTTATGGTTTTTGATATCTTGCAAAGGGCTACAGAGTGTTTTCCTCCCTACCCATTTCCATACCTTTCTCCGTCGTCGTGGAGAAACTGACGCCCTTTTCTGTTTTTTGCCTATACTGAGCCGTTCTAGTGCTAATGTCATGATTCTGAAATATTGTAGAATAAAATTTTCTAAAAGTTTTGGGTTCAAATATTTTTTCCATGACCTCTGGGAACGAATATATGAAATCATCTGTGGAGAGTTACGGTCGAAAACAGCGGTTTTGAAATGTAAGAAGTCAGAGATATGGATGGAGTTTTAAGTGTTGGATTGGAAGTCACAAATTAGCAACCTATGTTCAGTTTTCCTGCCATATTTTAACGTTTCAGTGCATGTTAGCACAGATTGTAGTTCTGCAATCTTTCTGAAGACAAAATTATCCACAAATTGAAAGTTTCTACATTACCTAGTAATAGTAATATGGAATTCTCTCTTGTAAAATTTGTGACTTCCAAACCCTTGCATCAGAAAATGGAGTTCAAACATTGGCGAGAACGGTGGCACAACTTGGGGCATGGCAATCCATTCTTCATGCACGAGAACATGTTAGTCAGGCACTGCAAATAATAATAATGTCTTCTGAAAGATTGCAGACCTACAGTTTGCGCTAAAGTTCACTTCAACGTAAATGTAGGAGGAAAACTGGGCTGGTAGTATTTTCGACGGTAACTCTAGATACTATACTTAGATGATTCCATATCTTCGTTTCTTGAAAAAATATTCAAACACATAATTAACCGAAAATTTTGAGATCGACAATATTGTAGAATCATGATTAGCACTAGAAAGGCAAAAAACTGAAAAAAAAAAGACAGCATTTCCAAGATGGCGGAGAAAGACACAGAGCTAGGAGGAAGAAAACGCTGGGTTGTAATTACTACGAGGGTAAAACTGAAAGTTTCGGGAATAGAAGAAAATATGCAGTATAAGTGAGTTTATTTATTTTTATTGTTTTTCAAAATATTCTCCTTTGTATTTCATGCACTTATGCATGCGTTCAAACCAGTCCATAAAGCACTTTTTGAACTCTGAAGTAGGGGTCGACAAAATGGCTATTTTATAGGCCTCCACTGCTTCTTCTGGCGTCTGAAACCGCTGACCACGCAGTTTGTCCTTGATTCTGGGGAATGTAAAAAAGTCGTTGGGACTTAAGTCAGGGCTATATGGAGGGTGGTCCAATATTTCGACTTTTTCACCGTCCAGGTACTCAGTTGTTGTCCGAGCGGTGTGTGGGCTGGCGTTGTCGTGGTGAAGGATGATGCGACGACTAGGGTTTGTTTTTCGGAGTTCAGCAAAGACGTTCGGCAAACAAATAGTGGTGTACCAATCAGCATTGACTGTTCTACGATCCTCAAGAGCCACAGTAGCTACGTGACCAGATTTAGAGATAAACGTAGCCACCATCTTCTTAGCCGTACTGCGAGAACGAACAACTTTTGTGGGTTTGAGCTCGTCTTCGAAGACCCATACTCGGGATTGGTTTTTAGTTTCAGGCTCATAAGCGTATATCCACGACTCGTCACCTGATACTATGCTAAAAACAGCATTTGAGCGTCCCTTGTTAAATCTTTTCAAAGTTTTGCGGCACCAATTGACACGGACTATTTTCTGCTCGTCAGACAATAGGTGAGGTATCCAACGGGAAAATAACTTTTTCACGCCTAATTCTTCTTTTAAAATAATTTGTATTTGACTCATTCCAATACCCAGGTGCTCTTGAATTTCCCGATATGTCACATGTCGGTCTTCATTTATCAGACGACGCACAACATCGACGTTTTCTTGCGTGACTGCCGATTTTGGTCGACCTTCACGCACTTCGTCGGTGAGGGATACACGGCCACGTTGAAATTCTGAATACCACCTGTATATTGTAGTCTTTGAAGGAGCTTCAATATTAAAAGCAGCAACCATCCGCTCTTCACATTGTTTTTGTGTTAGTCCACTTTTAAAGTCATAATAAATCATAGCTCTGAAATTTTCACGGCACAATTCCATTTTAAGCAGTGACTCGACGACTTCAATAAACAATTGAAACCGAACCATACTTTTTTTTTCTAAGTGGCCAGTGTGTTGAGATAAGGAAACTTCAGAGATTATAAAAAGGTATAATACATGTTAAAAATAAATTAATAAGTATTCGATTCCCGCCACTTTCAGTGCAAGCCTCGTATATTGTCCTTTACAACATATCAAAAAACTATAACAATCGAAACTCTTTTAGGGTAACGGAATAACGATTTACTAAAGATTTTTTTATGGGCGTCACCTTTTCTGGTATACCGTACTTCCGGTTCAAATTTCGTAATGGCGAAAGGCAGATCCGTAATCAGCAGGGTCAAAACACTCTGAACCCCAACTGTTGCATGGGTTGCTTTTGGCATTCTACTTTTTCAAAAATGGTTTCAGTCTATTAGGTGAGTAGCAAATTTTTTTTAAATGTTTGACCTTAAATAAACCTGACATTTTGAGAGAGGACGTTAAAGTCGGTTTTTGAACGGACTAATTTGATACAACTCGGCCAAAGCGCCAGGGAATAACGTGATACAGCCACGTAAACGGGTTACCTTTTATTTCATCACACGTGTTTCGTAGCATTATACCTATATATAGATAGTTACTGTTCATTAAGTTGATGGAAAAGTAAGATGCCCGGGAATAAAAAAAGGTATAGGTGGTCAAGGAGATATCGCATTATTTCAAATCTATCCTAAACAGAAGTATCTAATATAGCCTTCAAAGGGAAAATAGGCATATGGATGCAATAGCATTAGGTTTTTAGCATTTAGTGCGCGCTGGTTATAAAAGGAAAGGGAAGGGATGCCATATTTGTTTCATAGAACTGTGCAAAACATATCAAATGTCCCAGAAATTCGGCGTCCCGCCGATTGTATGGTAGTAGTCGTGACTACGGTCCTGATCGCGTATGGAGTATTTATTTCGGCAAAGTTTCTTTTATTAGGGTTCCGTACCTCAAAAGCACAAAGAGGAACTCATATAGGATTACTTTGTTGTCTGTCCGTCTGTCTATCTGTCAAGAGAATTTTTCTCAGGAACGCGTGGAAGTATCAAGCTGGAATTTATAACAAATACTCAGGTCTACTGTCCCTTGGAGATGTGAAAAAATCAAACTTCTAAAGCCAACGCAATCAAAAGATGCAGAGGTTTATACCGCAATTTTCCGCAAATTTTCGACACTCGCAAGGGAATTAAAACCTACAGGGTATAGGTCGATTCACAAAAGCTGTCGCGGAAAACATATGAACCTGTCATTAATTTCATAGACATTCCGTGCCAGCTCCTGTGAATCGACCTATAGGTACTTCCCGTGAAATCAGAATCTCGAAATTTGGTACGAAGCAACGTCTTATAGCACAGATAAAAGAAAAAATGCGCAAACCGTAAATTTTTAGTCATATAATAAAAATATTTTTAACGGGACCCTCGGTGCGCGAGTCGGACTCGCACCTGGCCGGTTTTTTTTCCTTTAGAAACCTATCGAGCCGTGGGATATCAAATAGGAGGGAGGGCTCCATGGGTTGATTTCAAAAATGTACCACGCCGTAACATTTCACACTTCTTTAGTCAAAAATGTAAAATGAATTGAAAACTGACGGGGCACGAATGAATATGTTTTTTCTAAAAAATACGCCCAGACTCGTAATGCACTGATATCTAACAACATGAAATGGAAAATATTATTTTACCTTTTTTGTGCCATAGTAAATTGCGATCCCTTATAGTTTCGCCACCTCCAGCCAGAGGCTTAGCTCAGTAACCGTTACTAGTTGTAATTTGGCATGGGTTACATAACGAACGCGACACACGCCGACAAAAAGATGCGATAAAATTTAAAAAATATTTAGGTTTTGGACACGTAAAGTGAAGATGCAATTTTTTATTGCTTCTGTTTTAGATTTATAACGACATTGTACAAGTATTTTACTACTATGCACAAATGTTACGAACTTAGTAGGGTATGAGTTCAAAAAATAATACCGGATAAGGATCAAGGAAAACTATAAAAATGTGCAAAACATTTCCGTAGATGTATTCGTTTTACAAAATGGCAATAATGTATTGTTGTTTTTCCTGCTTTCGTAAACATGCATTCTGTTTCTGTTTTATGCAGTTGCAAATAAATAATTCATGGGCGTGATCTGGCTGGCCTGAGATAAACAATCTATGACGTAACTGTGTGTAAAGTGATCCCTTGCAAATTGTACCTACCACAAACCAGGTTACATTAATGAATCATGAAGTAGGAAATTTCCTATACATTCTCATATTCTCCAGGAAAGTTCCAATACATTCCATAAAGAAGTGGCGGCCTTTTCTTTTCCGTGTTTTGAGGCCTCTTGATATTTCAGATATCGATTTTGTACGCAATGAGTTTATTATGTAACTTTCAATAAGTCAAATCCTAAAACTTAACCCTAGTCAGATTAAATTTTAGATGTGAGATATATTTATATATCTGTTGTTTAATTCTGGAGTTGTTGCCAAAACTTAACACGTTCCCTATTCGGGTGCCCCCAATGTGGAAGGGCCATGAACCTTTTTTCCGGAGTCATTTAGTTACATCCCCATACTGAAAGCAAAGTTAGACTTGTGACATTGTATGTGTTAATCGACTGGTTATTGAGCACATGTTAAAATTTATTAAATGGTGTCACATGAACAACCCGTATCTCTTAACAATTCAATTCAATACACAGTAGCGGCAATAAATCTATCATATTCACGTTTTCTTTTTAGTATTTTCATATGCGTACGACTAAGACTGCCTAACGAATATCATATAAGAGTACTTTAGATAGTTCTTTATTCGTCTTGTTCGCTATATGTCTTAATCTTCCTAAAATATGGCACGGGGGCGTGGCGCGTGTCGCCTCGATAAGGTCAGTAAACCATATCGGCGCGCACCGCTCTTAGCGCCGACTCATTTGAGAGGCTATCGTTGTTCACGCTATGGCTCCAGCTTTTTTTAGAAATAACGGTCTGTAGCGTGTTTATTTGTAAAAATGGGTCTTTGATTTATATTCCTATGTCCCCTAGAAGGGGCAAAGGGCTTCCACAGTGCGCCGCCATCCCGTTCGGTCTTGAGCTTCGCGCTTCAATTCGCTCCAAGTCTTCCCTATGTTCTTCGCCTCGGCGATGACCCTCCGCCGCCAGGTTTGCTTAGGGCGGCCACGCCTACGCTTTCCTTGGGGATTCCAGTCTAGGGCTTGCCTCGGTATGTGATCAGGGTCCCTTCGGAGCGTGGGGCCGATCCAGTTCCAGTTGCGGCGTTTGATCTGCCGGTCGATTGGAGTCTCACCGCAACGTTCCCACAGTTCTATGTTGGAGATTTTCTCGGGCCAGTAAACTCCGAGAATACGGCGAAGACAGCGATTGATGACAACTTGAAGCCGGCGCGAGATGTCCTTAGTAACTTTCCACGTCTCACATCCGTACAGCAACACGGTTTTTACGTTGGACCGGAATATCTTGAGCTTAACTCTCCTAGTCAGTTTCCGCGATTGCCACACAGGACGGAGCTGTGCGAAGGTTGCTTTTGCCTTGGCGATTCTCGAAGCGATGTCCTCTTCGGTCCCTCCAGTTTCCGACACTACACTACCGAGGTAAGTGAATTTGTGGACCCTTTCCACAGCCTCTGTGCCAATGAGCAACGGCAATGAGCTTGTCGCCCCGCACCTCATTTCCTGAGTTTTCCGGGTGTTGATTTTCAGTCCCGTCTCCTTTGCCTCTCGTTGTAGGTCGTCCAGCTTGGCTTGCATGTCGGCGCGTGTGTGACTCAGCAGGCATAGGTCATCGGCATAATCCAGGTCTTCCAAGACGCTGGATAGTCCCCACTCTATGCCGCGGCGCTTGTTGCTTATTGTATCGCTCATGATGCCATCGAGAACAACAAGAAATAGGAGAGGTGAGAGAGGACACCCCTGTCGTACACCCGCATGCACCGGTATGTCCTCCGATACGAGACCGTCGTGTGTAACTCTACAGGAATATTTCCCGTAGATGGCCTTAAAATTTTCTCGGGGACTCCAATTTTGCGCAATTGGTCCCAGATGCAGCTCCACCTTAGCGTATCGAAGGCTTTTTCGAAATCCACAAAGGTCAAATACATGTCCCTCTGCCATTCTGATGCCTGTTCGAGGATTATGCGCAAGGTATTGATCTGGTCCGTGCATGAGCGACTAGGTCGGAAACCAGCCTGCTCTTTGCGAAGAAGAGGTTCTACGGCCCTCGACAACCTGTCTAGAATAATCTTGCAGAGCACTTTAGACGGGATCGAGAGCAAAGTAATGCCTCTCCAATTGCCACATTCACTGAGGTCTCCCTTTTTGGGCACGGTGGTTCGTCTGACCAGATGTTCCGCAAAAGAGGTGTCAGCACGTTCGCGGCGGTAGGTACGTCTGCTCTAAGCATTTCCGCCGTGATGAGGTCTACCCCTGGTGCTTTACCGTTCTTGAGTGATCGGATGGCTTTCACTACTTCCTCTCCAGTGGGGGGAGACACGTCAATGTCGAGGCTTTGTGCGGGCAAGCTGACAGCAGGTGTCGCAGTAACGGGGCCGTTTGGGACTCGGAAGATCTCCTCAAAGTGCTCCCTCCAGCGTTGAAGCTGCCCCTCTGACGTCACGATCAGCTGCCCTCTTTTGTCTTTCAAGGGCTTCTTTTTCCTGTGGTTCCTATTTCCGGCCAAGCTCTTTGTCGCTTTGTACATCTCTCTGAGATTACCAGAGTCCGCAGCGCGTTGGGCGCAATCCGCTATACTATCCGCCCATACTCGCCGATCACGATGGGTACTGCGGTAGATGTTCCTGCGTATCTGTCTATACTGCAGCCTTAGGTCTTCACGCACCGCCGTATCGTTGATTGCCAGTAATTGAAGGTGGAGTTCGCGCCTTTCTTCAATGAGGCTCCAGGTTCTCTGTGACATCCAGTCTTCGCGTGTGTGTGTTTTGTGTCCAAGAACGACGGAGCTGGTTTCTACATAGGCCATTTTAATGTGGTTCTACTCCGCGTCGACAGAAGTAGTAGAGTCCGTCTCAAGGGCGGAAAAGCGATTCCGTAGCTCTAGTCTGAAGGCGTCACTTATATCAGGATCCCTAAGCCTGTTTACCTCAAACCGTTTGCCTATCTTGGTGATCGCGTTAGCCGTTCGAGCTACGGCTACTTTGAACCGCACCTCTGCTACGACTAGGTGGTGATCACTGTCGATATCTGCGCCACGACGGTTGCGAACATCGAGCAACGATGAGCGCCACTTGGAGCTGATAGCAACGTGGTCAATTTGGTTCTTGGTTACTCCATCGGGTGAGTTCCAAGTGTACTTATGATGTTTTCCGTGGATAAATAGAGTACCTCCGATGGTGAGGTCGTTATCTTGACATTAAAATCGGTAAACTAAACAAAAATACAAAATACGTGGAATAACATACCACTGATAAGTGCTATTTTATATTAGTATTTCTATTATTAATGTATTTTTAAAGTTCCTTAATTCACTGTGTAAAATTCACCCTAAAAGCTTCGACCTGCCAGCGCAAACGCCTTACGCAGCTTCGAGTGCGCGGGATAAGGCAGTGGCAGTATCTGTATGCATGCAATATTATCGATACTTGATCGACGTTATCACGAATGGTTTTCATTACATTTTCTTTTTAAATATAGTTATTATCATAACTGAATATCACATTAAAATATAAAAAAGTCTGCAGATCGACTATGAATGATGTTGCCATGAAATATTTAAAATAAATTGATTAACGGTCACTGAACTATTATTTACGATGTTTCTTTGTTACACATAGGTACATTACACATCATAGGTATGTATAATATCAAAATAGATGAACCCCCAATACAATAAATTTCTTCATTAATAAACCACTTTTACCTGTATTTCGATTATTAGTTATTTTATGCACTTTTTAATAAACTCGTACAAAACGAGTTTCTTATATGGTGTCATACAAATGTAGTATATGATTTTACTCTCCATCTAAAGGACTTTCACATGTAATCGTTTAGGCAGCCTTAGTCGTTCTCATAAAAAAATACTTTAAAAAACACAAATATGATAGGTTATTTGCCGCTACTCTGTATATAGTATTTTATGCAACTATTGTATAAGAAGGATTTCAAAAGGAGAGTGGCGTGGGTTGCGATTCGAGCGTCGGCGAGCATCGCAAGTAAAGACGCCACGAGCGTTTTTAGACCACTTATACACCGTTGCATACAATACTTTTTTTGTTTGTTAGACTTTTCGCGCACCATGTTATATTTTTCCTAGTTATTTTACTTACGAAATTTCTTGGGGGAGTGCAGTATTTTTCTTCTTCGAGCATTTTTAAAGACACAACATACACTATTCTTCACGAACACAAATAAAATCTTTTATATACATAAGTAATCTAATAGTTTATCAGCTTGAATAATTTCGCGGGAAATCCAAAATATGAAAATTCTTGTTTATGGTTTGTTTTGTTTTTTATTTGGTGCACTTGACTTTTGAACTAAACTGAATCCGGATCCGGACCGAATCCGAAATTGTGAACTACCACAAAATACATTATGAATGTGTTTATTTATATTAGTAAATATAATATACGAGTACAACTGTTTTATTTGAAAACTATAAGTATTCTTTTGTTTGTTGTTGGTACCACTGTAAGTATTGAAGAATAATTAGGACCATAACCTTGAAGTGCTTTTATGAAAAATGTATAAAACTATAAAAGCACGCTAGACAGTGATATTATGGACCAGAGAGCATAGAGTTTCGCCGACTTATTGGTGTCATTGTATATGAGTCAGCGACTATGTAAACGACAGAGTAAAGGAGTAGAAAAAAAATTAAAGGGTATACAACGCGCATGTGATATATATAGGCCACAGGCTGCGGTGACCGCTTACCATCAGGCGGGCCCGTACGCTTGTTTGCCACCGACGTGGTATACAAAAATAGATCTCATCTAAAACGGCTTAAGAATTTGCCTCCAGACCGCGGCCAAAAGCTCGGCTCGCTTCGCCTCGAGACGAAGGATGCATCGGGAAAATAGTCGTTGCGTGTGCGCAGCGCTGGGCCCGGCGCGGGCGTCGCTTCGCCGACAAACTCCCGCGAGTCAACGAACGCGCAAAGGAAATGGGACGTCTAGACCAGAGTGCCTCAATTAATCGGAAGATTGGTCACAACATATGCGTATTGCGTTCAATAATACGGTAGTAACAGCGCGCTATACACTAGTACAATTACCGTGACGCACCGGCAACTGATAATCTATCTATACAACGTCGCCGAGCCATGCTTCCTTGCTTCTCGGCGCATATTCATAATTTTCCGATCCATCAATGGTCTAGCAAACGACAACAAAAGAGCAAGTATTATGTTACAAAAGTTGCGAGTGCATTAGTCGAACACCCATGCTGTCACCAGATCCATGAGCCACCTCACACGAACACGACACGTTTATGTTGTGACTACGCCACAATTTCAATACGTCGCCTTCCAGAGAATTTGCAACAAATTGGACGCGATCAAAACGGGTTCGGCTGCAAACGGCGGGTTAATAATATGCTTTACAAATTGACTATTCAATTCATGTAGTTAGTCGGCTCGTGGTCAAGCGCGTTTAATGGACGCGGCGAAGATCGAGTGGCATTGTGCGGAAGTCTATAATTCACTTGGAATAAAGGGCGCGCGCGGCCGGGAGATGCACCGAGGAGAAAGTGCACTTTCAAAAGTCAGCGGGAGGGTTGGGGCGAGGCAGCGCGTGCGAGGCGCGAGCCGAGGACGCTCGGACCTGCGCAGAGGACTCCTCCTATACCACACCACACTACCGGTCTACCAGTATCCACCACTTTCTGCCCACTACCATTTTCTTATCATTTAGCTTTTATTGCTTTTCTTATATAATCCATCCTTGCCCTCGACCCGGTTGCATTCGAAAGGACACCGCGCTCCGCAGGTTAATGTTATTTTCATACCGTATATACAAATGGACGTCACAGTCAGTAGTCCTTTAGGCAACCCCTTTACCTACCCCTACTGACAACACTGCCATAGCCTTAAGCAGAGCTGTGGAAAAACAAGTCATGAGAGACTCGTTTCCAAAAGAAATTAGAATACAAAATACTAGAAAAATTACCTCAAATGCTTTTTTTGCATTTATAGTTCACCGCATGAATACAGTACTCCTTATTCATTTGAGGTTTGCAAGCCCTAAACTTGAAAAGCCGGACATTTTGACCAAAAAGCGGGACATTTATTTTACCAGGCCCTAAATTTCAAAAACCGAACTAGACGTCATCTTTTTTGTACTACTGTCATTTTTAGTCGATGATTTGGCCGATTGGGCGAGCGCTGAAATATAGAGAAGCTTAGTTTGTAACGTAATGGTTCATTAGGTAGTAGCATTGTTTTTTGTATATCACGTCGGTGGCAAACAATCGCAGGGCCCGCCTGATGGTAATCGGGTTTAGTCGTCTTGTGTCGAGTGTCGAGTCTTTAGTGTTATCATTATTAGTATAATTGTGAATATCATATGGCTTGTATATTAAAAGCTATTATAGGCATTATAGCCCAGTAATATACTAAGAGTAAAGAGCTTTAGCAGGAAAAGAACCTGGTTAGCTGGGGTGGCTTATAAAGGGGCGGGTACGTACACCCCCTATTCTGAAGCAAGATTTTACTCGACTGGAAAAAACCAGTCGCAAGTTTAATTTGACCCCTAGACTTAACGAGTCGATGTCAGTTATACTGGCCGAATTGCAGCGCAGCTGCGGATAGCTTGTGATGCAATAGCTGACCAGAACCCAGCACCCCGCCCAGCTAGCAAGACTAGCTGAGTTTATACGAAATTAGAAGAACATTAATCAGATATCGATCGATTTTAATAAGGATATATTATTATACGCGGCCGACTACAAATATCTTTAGGTACTGTCACGGACAAATTGATGAGCCGTTTAGAATTCACCTCATTATTTTTACTATGAAGTTAACCTGTGAAGAGGAATAAGCCCTAATCGGGGCTATATGAATAGGACAACAAAATCCAATTGCTAATCTGCTACTACTAAAGTAAGGCTATCGGAACGAGATAGATAATGGCACAAGAAACCGAAGGTTCATATTTTCCCATCCCAAGGAAGGAAGATTCATATTTTCCCATCTACAACATGCATAGCTATTACAAACCCAAAATGATTATTTTATTATAATTTTATTTATTTATATAAATGAATCTAATGAAACTTCTCCGTTCTTCGTAAAGGGCAATTAAAATTCCGATATTTACAAGATAGAATGCCTTCAAAAGCGAGTGCTGCCGCTCATTCGCAAGCACAGTGGCCGTACATTGTTCTGGCCTAATTTAGCTGCGTGTCACTAAGTATGCTCGCCATTTACTGGACTGGTATATAGAGAGAATAATGTTGAATTTGTTGCGAAAATGCTAAATCCCCTTAACTGCCCTGAAATAAGACCAATCGAGAGATTTTGGGCTCTAAAGAAGGCAAGGTTAAGAAAACAAGCCAAACCAACAGATGACATCGAGCAATTCCAAAAACACTGGATTCGTACCCAAAAATCCTTCAGTACAGTTGCTGTCCAGAAGTTAATGAAGAATATTAAAAGCAAAGTCAGAAAACTAGCAAAGGGAGGCAATAAATAAAAAAATGACACTTGTTATATTGTTTGAAGATTTAAGAATCACATTTTTTATTTGTAATAAAAGTTTTAACGCACATTACAACATAATACTTGTTTCCATAATTAACGATAAGGTCCTTAAACAAAATAACTATTTACATTTTTTTTAAATAACAGGAAAAACGATTTTTGAATTATCACTGAAAAACTGCTTCGCCTCAACAAAATTAAGTGTCGTGAGTTTCTTATGAAAATACGACCTTTTTTAATTCAAAGTACTTTGAATAAACAGGATAGTGGTTTAAATGTGGAGTAGTAATACTTAGAAGGTACGGAATCCCTTCATTGCGCGTGGCCTGACACCCACTTTACTTGTTTTTATAATATATTATAGATAAATAAGCACCTGTTCCGGTGTTCACAGATTATTTAAAGTCGACTAATTCTGGAATACTGTACAATTATCTAAACGTGACAATGACAAACAAATGTAACCCGAAATGTGACGTTCTCAGAGAAACTGGACCTTATTGTCGGTTCTAGTTGCCGAGATAATCGCCTTTAAAGTAAATGAGAAATAATGAAATGAAAAATAATGAAAATAATAATTCATAATAATTTTTTTAAGTTAAAAAATGCCTTAAAATTTAGTAGGAAAGGGACCTTACTGTAGGTGTGCGCACGGTATCGGCTCTTTTTGGGCCAACGATGCGCGGGGAAGCGGGCGGCGTATAAAAACCGGTCAAGTGCGGATCGGGTCACGCACAAAGAAGGTTTCCGTACCGACATCTAGTAGATACTACATACTACTATACTACACACTACTAGATCTACATATTTAAAACTACTATACGTACAATATATTAAATCCAAAAAGGAACTTAAGTCCTCTTGTCTCAAAAATCGTTAGACCTATCTTGTTCAACCCAAAAATCGTTTACGTATTCATTACCACCCCTATTTTTATCAGAATTTAACATTTTTTAATTTTCGTAGTTGAGGGGTACGGCACGGGACACCTGATGTGCCCCTTTTTTCGTAATTTCTGATCATTTTTTGTAGCCACCACCACCACCACCATATCAGCCCAAGGACGTCCACTGCTGGACATAGGCCTCCCCCAAATTTACGGGGAGTATATGCCATAATCGCCACGCTTGGCATGCGGGTTGGCGATCGCAGTATCTCCACCGCACTCTAGGGATGCTGCTGCCCATCCCCCGGTGGTCTGGATCGTAGTTTTAGGACATACCCGGGTCATTTTTTGTAGCGCTTCATTAAATACACGTTTCTATCAAATTTCATAATTGTAGTGCTAATAGTCTTCGAGTAAATCGGCTGTGACATACGGATGGATGGACAGACAAACAGACATGACAAAACTAAGGGCTCCGTTTTCGCGATTTTGGCTACGCAACATTAAATAATATTTTTAAGAGCTGTAAATTTTTAGTAAATAATTATCTGACTTTTTTAAATCAGTTCTGATCCGATACGATTTCGATAAAAATCGATATGAGAGCGTTCGAGAAGACTCTTAATACGAATTCGAGGTAAATTTTGGAAAAAGGTCAGTGGTCACCCATCCAAGGCCTGACCTTTTTTTTGTCGGTGTGAAAATGCATTACGCATACCTCCGGCCCGGGGGAGGCCATTGGGGGTTATGTGGGACTCTCTCCTCCACAGCCCCCTCCGTTAGTCGGAGGGAGGGGAGGAGCATAACCACTAAAAACACACCGGCGTCACCCGCACTGCCATTATAGGGGGGCGTCATGGGGTCGCAAGCATTCTACCACGACGTCCCCCCATCCAAGGCCTGACCTGGCCCGACATTGCTTAACCTCCCAAACCGCACGCGGTACGCGGGCGCCGCTGGGCCACGAGCGCTCGATGTTTTTCAATGGAATAAAGTGAAAAAAAGTACCTTTGACGTACATCATCATCATCATCACTATATAAGTAGTATAAAACAAAGTCGCTTCCCGATGTCTGTCCCTATGTATGCTTAAATCTTCAATTCTATTTTTTTAATAGATCGAATGATTTAAGAGGAGGGTTTATATATATAATACATGCATAATGTAGTAGAGAAACTCTGATAATTTTATAGGTTTCTAATGTGATGACGTAAATATACGTATTTTTGCGCTTACATTGCAAACGCTGGCTGAACCCTACGAGATAGATCAAAATAATGTACTACATACCAGTATTAAAGGTCTACAAAAATGTCCGCGATGGTATACGTCTATCTCTTAGGGATAACCCACAATAACTATTTTTTATCCTTTATTTTTTACGAGAAATAATGGCTTATTTACGAAGCAAGTTTAAGCAATACAGCATTAATCCTTATCCAATTAAGTACCTTAAATACATTGTGATTTTAATATAGATAAATATGGATATTACAGATTTAAAATGCAGAGACATACTCGTAGCGGTTGCGGCTGTACCGGTCGGGTGGTATATAAAGACATTCTGTAGTATATTTATACGTAGTATCAATAAGCATTGCACAGGTCCGAAACTGGGACGGGTCGCTAGTAAATAATAAAATAATTATGCATAACTTCACGAATCACGAGCAAAGCGGCAAGTTACACGTTATTCCATACAACCATAAAGTATGTATCTTCTTTGATACAGCGGTATTATGTACAAATCTGCGGGGTGAAACATATTGCAGAATAGCGTTGAAATGGTGACCCATTATTTACTAGGAAAAGGTTATTTCGATTGTGATAATTACGTCTCCGATGTCCCCCTGTATTAAAAAAAAGGTTTACCCTTTATTAGCCGTTTGAACGCCAAGAACCTACAGGTGTCGTGCTTATGGACGATTCACAATAAACCACCGGAGTCAGCGCGTACGCCACCATAGTCAAAGGAATTCGAACCCTCCATACAGTACCGCTACCATGAGATGCTATCGAAAACTTACATTACGTTACTATAGTCGCTACCGAATAAACGCGTTTCGAGTAGATTTCTATTGTGCTAGTACCATGAGTCAACAGCGCGTTCACTGCGCCCGTCAGACGCGAACGTAATATTCGCTAGCGACTAACGTTTTGTAGCTGTTGCCGTAAGCAGATCGGTACCATGAGTCACCAAATTGACAGTCGCTATCGAAAAATACCGTATCGACTGTAGTAAACTATTTCACTAGCAAATTGGAGCGTGTTGTTTCATAAATTATTGTAATAATTTATTATCTAAATAATATCGGCAAGGCATTATTTAGTGTGGAATATGTTAGCGACGGCTGCGTAAGAAGATGAACAACAAATTACAGTGATAAATTCAGGCTGATATGAGAAATAATAAAAAAAAATCACTTTAACATATTGTAAAATGAGATTAGGTTTATTAATTTTTGATTTATATATAATCTATGTACATCTAATCACATGAACCAAAAAAATAAAATTTCATCATAAAAACTGAGAAGACTGCATCACTCAGTTTATAGGTATGGCAATAATAACCAAAGCAAATACAAGATTCGCTAACATTTAACCTTGTGCTATTGTTCTATGGCACTTTAAGTTAGCAGGTTTATTTCTATACTTTTGAAAGGAAGCCTTGGGTACCTACTTAGCCTTTTGTCCAATATCGTCCTTGCTCTGTCTTTTCAGTATAGTTAGAGAGAGCGTTGTATGCTGTGAAGTTAGGCACGTCACTCCGTATCGTAACGAAAACTACTCGATGAATCGAGTTAACGTTAGCGAGTATAGTAAACTTGTAATTGACTCATGGTACGAGTACCGATTGTAGTTCTATGAGTGACCACCAGAGGCGCTGTACTTATTCTCCATAATAATTGTTTACGCAGTCGCTAGCGAATACGGTCACTGCAAACTCATGGTAATGCTACAGAAGCTAGACTTCGTATCCAAACGGCAGCGGCAGAGCCGGCGACAGCCGACCGGCTGCTCGCAACCCATTAAAATATACTTCTCTATGCAGGGTTCGAATTCTTTTGACTCTAGTGGGGTGCGCGCCGACTCCGGCGTTTGATGTAAATCGTCCATTACGGTGCCAATGACAACTACAGGTGTTATGACGTCCGTTGTCCGTCACCTCACCTTCGTGCTTTACACTAAGGTTCATATTCTATCTCTTACGGAAAAGGACTTGCCGTTCGAAGGGATAAAAAACAAATGGCGGGTTGACCAAGTTAGCAAATAATTAAAAAACAAATAGTATAGTTAATTTACAGTGGAGTAGTGCTTACGAATCAGGGGAACGGCATAGGCTGTAGAGGATATAATAGAACAGGATATGTTCAATTTGCTTTGTTAGTGTCATCGCTCTACGATGCACATGAGGAAAGTTGCACACTACCGCCCACAGAATGGCGGGATTGCCTAATACATACTTGATACGAGCACTTAGTATCCATAATTCTCAATCCAATATATTTTAGACGACTGATGGTAAGTGGGATAAGAGTACATCTCCTCTTGTAGTATGCTAGTCACGCATCATTTTTGATGGTCTGACTCAACTTCATTACTGATTTTACAGGAGAACAATAAAACTAAATTACCCTTAAATTGTTACTTATTAAGCTGTTCATTATATACATAATGTAGACATATGGCCACAAAATAATCAATACATATAAAATCATTCCAACCATATTTATTTTTGAAATATATCATACGTAAAATAGCTCTGTCACTTGCGCTGTTTTTGTAAAAAATTTTTTAGCTATATTATATTAGTAAGCAAATTTAACGAATTAAGTAAGCAAAATTAGATATTTTTCCATAGAGAATCCTATATAGGTTATTGGTAGGTCCTGGCCTAATTGGAAAATTTAGTTTATTTTAATGGTAATTAAATACTCTAGTTTATGTTAATTCTACATTCCTCGGTTGCTGTCTTCACTATTATCATTTCAAGGCATAAGATATGAATTATGGAAAACAGGACCATCATAAATCAATGTTTTTTACCAATTGTAGCCCATTCAAGGTCTAACTAACAGAATGTTAACATAAAGTTGCATTTGCAATTTTGCATTTTTGTAAACATCCCTTCGATTGCTGTTGACTGTACCTACCTAATCAATGCAGGCGGGGTGAAAACGTTATCAGAGGGTTTTGACCTGCAGAATACGGATATGCTTGTCGCCATTCCGAAATTAGAAGCGGTAGAACGGAATACCGGTAAAGGTGAGGAAATTTTTTAGTACATTTAGTAAATCGTTCCCTAAAAAACCTGCCAAAAGCGTGTCGAATCACGCACAAAGAAGGGTTCCGTACCGACACCTAATCTACATTTAAAACCACTATACAAAGGTCGGAAAGGGAACTCACGGCACTTACGCCCTTTTGTGTGGGCAAGACAGTTTTTCAGCAGTAACTCAAAAACCGTTAGACCTATCTTGTTCAAACCAAAAATCGTAGAAAGTATTTATTAATGTACATCTTGATTTTATTCAGAATTTTTAACTTCATAGTTTTGAAATAAGGGGGGGGGGGACGACACTATTTACGACTTTGACAACTAATATCTCACCAACGTATATGACTTAAATGGAAAGGTTTTTTAGAAACGTCTATTTCTTTTGTGAAGGCCATAGAAAAAAAATGGTTTACCCCCCGTTACATGTATCCAAGGAATCAGTTTCGCCATGTCCGTCCATCTGTCCGCGGTTTAGCTCAGTAACCGTTACTATTAGAAAGCTATAATATGGATATACAAAAAAATTACGCCCACAAAACATTATAGTTATATTTAGAAAAACTAGTTTAGGGGATGTCCCCTACATGTAAAATGGGGATACTGGGGATGCGATTTTGTTTCCATGTAAAACCAACCCATTGTGTTGGGTATCGTTAGATAGCTTGTCTAATAAGAGCTTTGTTAAACCATTTTTGACTAGGGTTACGTAGTGAACTAGGAATCCTTATAGTTTCGCCATGTCCATCTTTCTGTCTGTCCGAGGCTTTGCTGTGTGAATTGTGTGATTGTTAGTGCTAGAAAGCTGCAATTTGGTATGGATATAAAAATCAACAAACCGGACAAATTCCTACAATAAAATCTACAAAATATATTTTTTAAAGTAACCTCCCCTACACGTAAAATTTTGGATAGGTCATGTGATTCTTCCTTCCAAAAGAAAAAAAAATGTCCCCCTTAACTTTTGAACTATGGGTCCAAAATTATGAAAAAAAAACAAAAGTAAAGCTTAATAAAAACTTTCAACAAAAACTATAGCGGACATGATCAGTTAAGCCGTTTTTGAGTTATCGTAAAAAGTCTTCCCTTCTTAGTAAAAGACGTGTGAAACGCTGCGAAAGTATTCCATTTTACTTGTTATTCATTTTTTTTAAATTTCATCGTGAAAGTACTTATGGAACCCTATACTACACTGGCCCGAAATGCTCTTGGCCGATTTTTATGCCATTCGTTTGTAAAAAAAATATTTTTTAAAGTTCTACCTATCTCGTGTTACCTACCTACCTACTATTCCTTAAGTGAAAAAGTCATGGTCATTGTAGTATTATTTATGATGAATTTGAAAGGAAAACTATCACTGCTAGTAGACATTTCTAATATGGATCAACGCTGAACACAAAACGACAGTCATTCTGGTCGCAGTTTAGCACAAGTAATGCAGTGGAGTCGCCATTGTATATTTTTATGTTTGAATGACTGAATAACTGAACGATAAATCTATATTACAGTACAGGCCAATAATATATCACCTTTGCGTTTAATATTATGAACGTGTATAGAGTAAATAATTTAGGTTTGTTGATACATCGCATGTTTTACTATTTACATATTTTACATAAATTTTTGAAGACATCTGCAAATGCAATACTGTAAATTACAATGATGATTTTAGAACTTTTTTTTTAATTTTACTTATTTGATAAAATGTTTATGTATTCAAGAGCCTGAACAAATTGTAACTAAAATTAAAGTTTCAAAATCTTGCATTTTATCTTTCTTATATGAAACCAATAAATGTTATTATCATTATTGGTTTATCAATCGTTTATTCATTCATTTATTCAATAAAAAAATATATAACGACGACTCCATTGCTCTTTGTTCACCCCAATGCCACCAAAAATCTAACTAATAATAATCAACTACCTACCGAAGGGTGCTTCATATCTTATCCATCGGCAAATACCAACCTAGTCTGTGGAAAACCTACGGTACAAGTACGATCTAATTTACACAATAATGATGGCAGCACAGCATCCCAAGTATTATAATTAGACTGACGGTTTTTTTACTAAGTAGGTACCTACCGTCTACATAAGTAAAACAAAGCTGTACAAAGATTAAGATATGGTTCCTCTCTGATACCGACAATTAGGCACGTGAAGTATATCTACCAATAGAAGAATGAAGAATTACAATACATTATCGTATGATTTATTTCTTTCGTTTGATTTTATTTCATCGGTTTTCTTTACGACTACCAGTGGGGCTAGTATGATCGCTTATATGTCGGACATATAGCATTCGTCCCGTACTGTCAAGTATGTAAGTGCGAGAGGGACGAATGCTATATGTGCTCAGGTTGTAGCATCTTCGACTTGAGTTCGCGTGTTAGAGTAGGTAACTAGAAAATCTAAGTATGGCGGAACAGAATTAATGTACCTGATACATATTGTGTATGTACTGTTCGATAAACCTAATCTTATACCTACCTAGACAGGCGGCAACCTAAAGGTCTGGCAGAACAAGAAAATACCTAATTGATTGAATGTGTACCTCTATTGTGAAAATATATTATCATTTTATGACAGTGTTGGATCAATCTGAATCGTGCAAGTAACCAGTTACCGACGTTTAATCTTGACAAGATAACGTGTTTTATATGGGAAATAAAAATACGGAATACGTGTAGTGCTAATCATTATTAGATTTAAAACTTACGTATCCTCGAACGTTGGGGAAACTTCCCCGGAAGCGCCTTGAGACAAATCGCCGTCCATTTCGTATTGGTCAATCAGCTCGAAGGGTTGTAAACAATACGGGAAAGCGGCGCTTGCGGTATAAACCGGTGCGGGTGGTGCGGCCACTACGCGGAGTTACGGAGTGCGGTGCGATTAGAGCGAGCGAGGCGCCGTGCGCTTTCCGCAGTATTCCGCCGTTACGAGCAGAACTACGAGAACTGTGCCCACACCGAACAAGCGCGGAGTGAACGAACTGAGGGGCGGCGGGGGC
This sequence comes from Notocelia uddmanniana, assembly GCA_905163555.1. NCBI lineage: Eukaryota > Metazoa > Arthropoda > Insecta > Lepidoptera > Tortricidae > Notocelia > Notocelia uddmanniana. The sequence goes on from LR991052.1 coordinate 52,105,884, forward strand.
GGCGGGCCGGGCGGCGAGGTGCTGGCGCCAGGGTTGTCACATAGAGTTATCGACATTTTGAAAGCCAACTACTCGCTATTCTATAGGGTGGGACTTCAATATGACGCTATGGTAACTGAAATCTTCTGAGCATCATGATAACCGGTTTATTGAAATACTAATATTATATCTTATTTATAAGCAAGTCTATATGCCACAATTTTCTCTTTTCGGATTTTGAACCCTTTTGCAGGCGTGGGAGCGTGATAATATCTATATACCATTTTTCGACCACAATATACGTGTGACATACAAATAAGTTGATTTAAAGTTCAAATTAGATTGCATTTTGGTATAAAGTCGTCTTGCAATGAACCACCAAAAGTAACTATTTTGAACATAAAAATAGATATATTTAGTTTTTGTACAGCTTCTATATTGGTGCGGCCTGGAAAATGGTTATAGGGCAAGACATTCTTTCCGTGTACTGTTTATACGGTCTTTTTTGTAACGCTAAGATGCCGATAAAAATTAACCGTCGATAAACCTGAAAAAATATGCTGTGTATTTTATTGTGAAGGGCGAACAATAAGGTATAGCAGTAGGTAGCAAAAATTTGGGAATACCACGAATCTTAATATTATTAAAGACTGTATCGATAAGTATAAAAACAACACTTTTTCTTTGTGAGCACGGCCTTTTTTTTCTTCATCTTTTTGACACATTGGTATTATTTGTATTTTTAAAACAATTCAAGTCTAATTTGTCAAAAACCGTGAAAATGAGAGGACTTACCTAGTTGGTTACTAAGTTCTGTTACTCGATTTGCAAACTCTTTTCTTGCGTTAAAACAAATACTACCGAAAAAATAAAAAAATGACATAATGGCGGGTTGTCAGTTATAATTTTATAGCACACACAACACTTATCTCGTCATATTTATAATGGATTGGGGTCTAAAAGAAAATCGTGTCGCTGTAATTGCGTTGCACAAATGCGGGCATCCGCCAAACGTGATTTTGTAGTTGCTTCAAAATCTGAAAATCATCAAACAATTCGTTTATCGTACCATTAATAGGTACAATAGTACCCTGAGCTTTGATGACCGCAAGAGGTCTGGAAGACCACGCACCGTTCGGACCCCAGCTCTAATAAAGGCAGTGAAGGCGAGAATCGCAAGAAACCCCGTTCGGAAGCAAAAGTTGTTGGCAATTCAGATGTCTGAAGAGAAGCTCCCTTAAAAAAGTTATCAATCACGACCTTAGACTACACGCTTATCGTAGACGGAAAGGTCATTTGCTTAATGGACGATTGAAGACTATGAGGCTGAATAGAAGTCGCGTGCTACTGAAGCGGTACGCACAAAATGGCCACCGAAATATATTATTTACAGACGAAAAAATTTTTACCATTGAAGAATGTTGTAACCGCCAGAATGACAGAGTGTATGCAAAAAACAGTCAAGAAGCGAGTGTAGCTGTTCCGAGAGTGCAACGAGGCCATCATCCCTCTTATGTCATGATTTGGTTAGGTGTGTCATAACTCAGGGTTAACACAGGTCCATTTCTGTGAAGAAGGTGTCAAAACTGGGGCTAAAGTTTACCAGGAAACCGTTCTGGAACCAATAGTAAAGCCTTTAAGCCACTCTCTATTTCACTCTCTATCTCTATTTCGAACGGTAGCAAGAGGTTTTCTACTGTCCAGAGTGCACATGATCGATTACAATTAATAGTGGATTAACTGCATACACATAATGCACATAATCGACTCATTTTTTTTTACAATGATTACATGCGTCCTATTTTATATGGATGCTATGACAGCTGTGATCTTAATATTATTCTTATTCAAATTAATAATTTAGAGCACTTTTAGTGTGTACTTTTATTTTCCTCATATAAGTGATGTGAAAACAAGTGTCACGAAGAAGCAAATTATTTTCACCAAGGGCGTTAACAATTGAATTCCTCACTACGCTCAGGAGTCTATTTTAGAATCCCTCGTTACGCTCGGGATTTAATTGTAGACTTCTTCGCTTCGTGTAGGATTCACCGTAAATATGTAATTTTGTTCCCTTGAGATACAATCTTCTATGCCGCTATCAATCTACAAGTGACATATCGTCAGGTGACAACCAAAACTCACTAAGTACTCAGTAAGTTTTTTGTAGGCTTACCGTTAATTTAATGCCTGAAATTTGATAATTAATATAAGTTGTATCAAGATATTGAAAAGAATGGAGAAGAATCAACATTTTTCAGATAAAAGAGTAACGTTTTCCTCCTGTTTTTTTTAGTACATTATTCAGACTATTATGTTCTAACACTAATGTTAAAAATATTTCATTCATTGATATTGGCCCCAAAGACTCTATAATATCATAATATCATTCGCTTAAAAATATCAGGTTAAAATTTTTTCTAAATATCTACTGCGACTGTACTTGACCAGTTAGTGAAAGTGACTTAATGAATAAAATGGCGAATTAGAAATTGACGAATTAAAGATTTTGATGGCATTGACGAATTAGGGAAACTGACGAATTAACGAAAATGGCGAATCAGGGAAAATGACGAGTAGTGCACTAACTCGGACATACCACTACTAATACTTTTACAAATGAAAAGCTGTTTTAAATTATTATAACTAAGGTATAGCATTATTCAAATAAATAATAATGATTCATTATTAATGAATCTGCAATACAAAATTCCCGTTTTGTAACCAGTTACAATACGGAATTTTAGTTCCAGTTTCGAAGCTGGTTACTAACGCCGGCAAAAGAAAATTCCATTATGGAGGCAGTTACAATCAGGGATTTTTTCCCATTTCGAAGCTTCCCGGTTACCAACGCCGGCTACAAGATAAATCGGCAAACGATACTTCATATTTTGTAGCCAATAACATGGGTTTTTTCCCGTTTCGTGGCTGGTTCACAGACGTGTATGTACGTTGCATAATTAAGGTGCAATTTTTAAGACGTCACTAATCGGGATCCTACCTCAGAGATTGTCTGCCGGCAATTTTGACTTGAGTTCCAGGAGATATAAATTAAAACATACTAAAACATGGCACTGGGTTTCGAAAGTATCTTCCCGTAACAACACGTACAGTCGAGTTCATAAATATATGAGCAAATCCAAGCCTTGAAAAATAATAAATATCTGTACAAATAAAACATTTTGAATTTTCACAAATGACAAATACGGAAAAGAGCACCATACTGTCATATGATACATTTGTGTCTTTCAGTTTGAGTGGTACGTCATAGAACTGTCATTAATCTTCGTGCTGCTTCTTTTCTTTTACTATTTTGTGTTTTATACTCGGTTTAAAAGAGGTTTGATATCAACATTTATTACTGGCTTCTGAATATTACTCTTTTTTCCGACGGATTTGTTCAGATGCTCATGAGTTTCTACTTGTTTACATAATTTTGGCAAACTTTATTGCAGAATTTGATATTTAAGTGAAATGTTTTATCTGTGCAGATATTTATGAGGTCCTAATTGTTCACAATAAATTGGAAAATGTTACTACATACATTTATGAGCCACTGTCTGTTTATAAATATTTCAAAATAACCCTCGTCTCAATAGTCATGTGCTTCCACTGGTTTAAATAATTTCGTAAAAATCGTAGTACAGATATTTATTATGTTTCAGTTGCTTAAATAATATTGAAAGGCTTGCTCAGATATGACGGATGACACGTGTAAATATTTTCGAATGATCAATCTGTTTAGATGTATTTGTACGTTAGTATGTACATTTATTTATGAAGGCTTGGATTTGCTCATATATTTATGAACACGACTGTACTAGTGAATAGCCTGGGTGAAATACAGGGAAACCTCCGAGACGACCACGCGAGCGGTTTAAACACTGGTATACTCTATGAGTTTGCGTTCCAGTGAGATTGGTTGAACGGTTTTCAACCGAATCTAGGGTGAACAAACTTTTTCATATGGCAATCGGGCAAACAAACGATTACCCGCCGAGACAGTTTCTCGATTTAGCTGCATAAGAGATTTTCCATCCCTCTTGTTAGAACGCGCATAGGATTTCTATAAGCTGAGCTTGCGGTGGTGATTGAAAACCATAATTATTTCTGGTACAAGAGTGAAAAGGAACAAAATCGCAGCTTGTAAATATATGAATGAATTAAAGTGCTATCTTATATATTATTTTACAATTTATAACAATTGGAGAATGAATTAGAAGAGAAAATAGATTCTACCCTTCATTGAACCGAATCTACACAAATTAGGTTTAAAATAATGCCCGCTTTATTCTGTGGTCAAGCAATTAATGTGTGGTTTGTAATTAATGTTCAACCGTAGCATTCGTAACAGTGAGAAAAACATTTCACATTCAAAGAAAATGTTTTTATTTGAAAAAAATCCGGTAATGTGTATGTTACTTGGTACATAATGGAAAATGTACCTATAAAGGTATGTATTGAAGAAAAGATACAACCACCATATAAAAAGAGCACAAGCCGTATAAAGCCAATTAAATATGCAAAAAATCTGTAAGTCCGCAATTCTTTTGTTACGAGTTTTCAAGTCTGAAACAGCTTGTGGTTTTCGGCAGAAAAATACACTCGTGGTTTTTGTTAAAAAAAGGCGAGAAACATTTTGACGTTTATAATAACAAATTTCAAATTCTTTTGGCATTTTTGAGAAAAGCGCTATATTAGCCTCGGCTGGAAAGTCAATTGCCGGATTTTTATTAACCCTTTGAACGCTTTCATATTTGAATGAAGTGATCACGCCAAGGTATCAAAAATTGATGTAACGTTTAAACCAATAAAAACAATAACAATTTATAAAGATTTTTTTCATGATCAGAGTATACACCTTCACTCCGACCTTTTAGGTGGTTATTGGTGTGGTGGGCACGACGACACACGACCACTTTATAGGTTCTTGGCGTTCAAAGGTTTAATTAAACGGACTTCCAAGGTCGTCCGTTTAACCTTTCGTACGAATGCTCAGCCTGCAATTGCCGTGACAATAATGTACTATTACTGAATAACAGCTGTAACACTACTCTGTGATCTAACAATATACAATACTATTGTATATACATAATTTGCTCAAATTATGTATATACAATATACAATACTATTGTATATACATAATTTGCATATTTCAAATGGACACCAGTAACGGCGCGGTGACCCTAGCTGGCAAGTTGACGTATCGGCGCGCGGGGGACGGGGGCAGGGCGGCATGACGTGCGCGTTGCCGAGGCAACGCCGGCCGCGGCGCCGGAGACGCCCGCTCGCCGGCTCGAGCCTCCACGTGGGCCCGGGAAATCTATTCGAGATTTGAGAAACGTCGTACTTACTTATTGTTATTGAAGTCCGTTTTGTATTTGAAGCGCGATAGCGACCGGGCGCGATAAGCTAACTAATCGACAAATTTCAAAATAAGTAGGTAACGTAACTGAAAATAAAATTATATTTATGTCAAAATCTTGTAATATTCAAAGATAAGGGAATATAATAAATATATGGGGATATTTTTTACACAAGTCGTACTAGTCGAGGGCATAAATATGTAAAACGTTATCGAACTTACTTCAATGGAGTAAGGTGAAAAAAAATTGTGCCCTGCCTTGTACTAGACGACGAAGTGTAGTATGTGTGTATTTTTTAGCATAGTTGGCAAACTAAAATCACTTTGCGCGTTGTCTTTTTGTTTATGCAAGGAAGTTTTTCAGCTAGGTTAACTTAAAAATTGTTCGTCTAATCCTGTCAAATAGTGTACCTACGAGTACGTACGAGCCCAATTCCGAAGAAAACCGCAAATCGATGTACAGTTTTGCCATTTGGCACACGCATACTAGAGGTCAAAAAAAATCGACCCGCAGTTCTTAATAAAAATTCCCTTAGGGGGAAGTGCTGATAATTTTTTTTAAGGTATGAGATTTTTTTTAGAAACCTATCGTATGTGATACTTATTAAATGAAAGGGCTATCTGAGGTGATTCTAAAAATATACCACAATACTTTACAGCCCTTTACAGCCATTTTTTTAAATTATAACAAATACTTTTCGAAACCTACCAAGTTTGGGCTCCTCCAGATGCGGTATAGCTGTTTTATTTTTTGTACAATATACCACAAATGTTACGATATCACGTCCTCCTCCCTCATAATCCAAGTCGGATTAACCAACCCCAAGAAAGCAACTTTGAAAATAATATCATTTAGTTTTTTTATTTTTTATTTGTTCAATAGGTATTACGAACTACAAAGTGACACAGTTCTATACTTCAGTGCCTATTTTACGAGACTTTTGGAACTGTACTGCAGAGAATTATACGTAATATCAGTATATGGGTCTGGCTCAAAAAACCTGTACCTTTTGTACAAAATTTTCGGTCACATGATTACCCCCCAGAAAAAACATGTTCCCTTAATTTTATTAAACCACATTCAATTGATTCTTCTAAAGTATAAACCAGTCCAATAGATGGTTGCGAATAAAATTCGTCTATATTTATTTTACATGATATTTGAGTAACTTGAAATTCGTCAAGTTTTTTGCTCCATACAAAATTGAAATGTCCCCAGGACATTTTTTGATACACATATATGTAATAAAAAATAATAAGACGGCTTTTACTTTAGATTTTTTGTCTTCGTTGTTAGAAGACTCTTCTAACAACTTAGACAAAAAATCTAGTAGTCAATTTAAAGTATTTTGGTAGAAACCTCAGAAACTGTGTTATTTTTACATAAAATTTAACAATTTAAAAAGTAGGTATAAATCCACAATTTAGTTACAGAGCGCCAACTGTTTCGTTATTATTTGTATCACTGCATATCCAAGACGGAGGCAATACCGGAATTGAAGCATTCTTTCGTATAAAAGATTAAGCTTTGTTTTGATTCTTATAGTATTACTATTTAAGAAAATCTTACGGTTCAGTTTTTTTCATTAGGTTGTGTAGAAAGAACCTACGCAGCCAAGTGGTTGCAAACCACGGAATATATAAAAAGATGGAAGCGGCGTGACAGCTAAAGCACATCGAAGGAACCTACGCAGCCAAGTGGTTGCAAACCACGGAATATATAAAAAGATGGAAGCGGCGTGACAGCTATCTACTTAGAGAACCACCGTAGCCGTTCCAACACAATCATAACTAAATACATACACGCCAACACTAACGCAAAACGCTTTTAATTTGATAACGCTTATAATTCTATTACGATTTTAACGGTTGTCATTTTTAGATAGAAAATGACCTCAAACTAGATCAATTTAGGGCCTAAATTCCAATGCCTAAAAAATGACAGGTAAGTCTTTGCTTTGTCAATATAGGGGCTAAAAATCGGAAGGCATTAAAGGCATAAAAATTATATTCTATTAGTATTGATATATGCTTTCCCTCTTGCATTATTACATAGCCAAGCGAGTGTGAGCGAGATGCACTTTGGACAGAAATTGTTATGGAATCCTTGTTTGCAAAATGGAGACCGCGGTCAAATACTCTTGAGTCTTTGACATTTGATTGCGTTCGAAGCCAAAGGTCTTATGTTACTATGAAAGTCTGTGGTGGCACACCTATTTGGAAGTGAGAGTTAGAATTTGGAAAGAAATAGGGGTGAGGGTATAATCGTTAATTATCGATATAAATACGTTGAGTAGAACCTGTCTAAAACGGAAAGCGCGTCCAGTAGGTTTTCGTAATTTTGACGTTGTAAGATCACATTTTCTGTCATGCATTACGTTTTCCAGTGCTTTTAATGAATTAATGACTTTTTATGTTATTGGCTACCTATTTTAAAATTTAACTGCATGTTTTTATTCATCAATATAATCTTTGAGTTTGAGTACAATGCAGAGTAGGTATGTCGTTGGCAACGATCTAGTTAAATATTGGAATAAGAGGAGGAAACTTTACAATTAGCACTATTGAGTAACAAATAACATAAAAAATCCTTTTAAGCAATTTAAGCAAAAAAAAGGTGCTGTCAGGTGCTGTAATCTAAGGAGCTTGGAAAGAACGCGATTTCCAGTTAGTTCAAGCTTATCTAGACACGCGGCAGCGTGTCCAGCCAAGTTCACCCCAGGAACTGGCGGACAGCAGCCGTGTGTTATTTTACACGAACCGTTTGGAGCCACTTTTGACCTCCCAATAACTCCAGATCTACTTAACATAAAAAATGAACTTTTGGTACATATATTAAGATCCTTTAGAACAACTAGAACCCCAAATTTCATTAATATAGGTGAAATAGTTATTGAGATTGAGAGACGAGAACCAAGCATCGCATATTGAACTTGGCTGCCATTTTCACATTTATGTTTTTGATGGGATTTTATTATCGCTAATAAGCATTTACGAACTTGCCTGTTTCACATTTATTTAATAGAGGCACGTTCATTTAAAACTTGGTTTTAAGTTGAGTCTACAAAGCTTAATGTGATTAGTTAAAATGTACTGAATTTGAACGTACCAATAATGAAGCAGAATGAATTTTTAGTAATGTGGTGTAATTTTGATTTGCAATAAATACGTTTCTTTTTCTATTACAGTACAATATGTAGGTATTTATATAATGTGGGCAAGAGGTCTTGCGCGTAAAATAAATTAAATACAGGGTGATTACGGGGTCGTGGAGCAAGAAAGAAGCATTTAACTTACTTTCTCCTAAGGATCACGATAGGTTAGGACTAACAGTACACCAGCGACTTATTTTAGGCAGCAAAAAAAAACTGCGATAATTCGAGATCATGGTCACCCTACTATTTCCCAAGAAAACTTATGTCAAGTGCATGGACTTAACAATCGTTGCAGTAAGGTTGTTAGGACGATATTGATAGACAGATAAGAAATTTCTTCGATGCCTACTGCGATTACGTCGATTACTTTGTCGTATTTAGAAGGAAAAGACTGAATAAAAATTTAAACTTTATTTACAAAAACAACGCTAAACGTACTTCAAAAGTTGTTCAAAATGTGAACCCTGTTCCTGTTCGCACAATTCCCCCGTCGCCTAAGATTGGCCTTTAATCTGTTCAGAGCAAAGCGGTTTTGCTTAACCGTTTCAAAGGCTAAAACAATCCGCTGGCGTAGCTCTTCTACGGTGTTAGATTCTTGCTCAAACACCAATCGTTTCACCTCTCCCCAGAGAAAAAAGTCCAACGGTGTGAGGTCGGGGCTGCGAGGTGGCCATGGAACAGGTCCAAGGCGACCGATCCATCGTCGCGGAAATTGTTCATTCAAATAATCACGAACACGGTTATGGAAATGAGCAGGTGCACCATCATGTTGATAATGCAGGTTTTCCAAATAATGTTCCGGGACGCCTCGCAATAGTTCCGACACAACTTCACGTAACAAGTCAAGGTAATTCATACCATTCAATCTACCTTCAATAAAATGAGGTCCGATAACAACATCGTTAATAACTCCCGCCCAAACATTTAAAGAAAATCGAGTCTGATATGCGTTTCTCCGAGTAAGATGCGCGTTTTCAGCACTCCAAAAATGTTCGTTGTGCACATTGAACAAACCAATACGCATAAATGTACTCTCATCAGTCCACAAGATATTTGTTTCTTCATTTTCTAAAATCCATCGACACATGTTCATTCGTAAGGGAAGATCAGGGGCGGAGATATCCTGGACAGGCAGAAAATGATATGGATGCAATCCAGAATCGTTGAGCAGTTTCCAGACAAAACTTTGGCTGACATTGTATCTTCTAGCAGCCTGTCGGGTACTGCGTTGCGGATCTCGGAGAAAATATCTTAGTATGCGTTGATCCAGGTTCTCGGGATTGCCTCGCCTTGCTGGCCTGTCGCCACCTCGTGCTTGGGCATGGGTTGGAACGCTGAACTGCCCGTATTCTCGAAGATTATGCACCATTGTATTAATCAAACGTCTAGTTGGTATTGGCAAATTGGGATATCGCTGATGAAACATTTCACTTGCTCTGGTAGTGTTTGTGTTTGATAGTAAAACATAACCATATCTGATCGCTCGATATTAGAAAATGGTTACGGCGGAGGCATAATTTATTTATTTTATTTTAAATCTTTTTTGACGCGTTTATTGACTTTGACGTGTTGTGACATTATTACTCATAAATTATTAAGTATTCTATCAGAGAGTTTGTTTTCTAAAAAGGTGTAATATTAAAAGTAGGGTGACCACGCATTTTTAGTCAATAATATTTTTTTAAATAAAAATACGTAAATAACGAATCATCTTTGTTTCGATTAAAATAAATACAGGTAGCATCGCAATCATTTCCTGAGTCAGAAAAAAATGGTTGGGATCACGACCCCGAAATCACCCTGTATATAGTACTTAAATAAAAAAAATACTCCTGAATAAATAAATAAATAAATATGCTTAATATGTTATTTTAAATTAGACGTATGACAAGTAACTATCAGACTATACCATCAGTTATGTTATGTAGAAATTATTAGATATTTTTATTTATTGTCGTGCCCAAGTTAAAACATAATTAAATTTATTTTAACATAATCGATAAATTCGTACATTAAGTATGGGTACCACTCTAGCCCTGCTACCAATTGCTCCGATAAAATGACAAACGGAAAGGAGCACGAATAGCGCGATACATTGCGGTGACATTACGGTAGTTCCTTAATGTGTCAGTCATGGTACTGGAATCTATTCTCGAGGTCGTTGCACCCACTCTAGCTCTCATTTTTAATAGTTGTGCAGACAATGGCATTTTTCCAGACTTAATGAAGTGTAGTAAAGTAGTTCCTATTTTCAAATCAGGTCATAGAGATAATCCTTCTGATTATCGTCCAGTTTCTATCCTACCTGCGTTTAGCAAAATATTCGAAAAAATAATGCTTACGCAATTGGTTTCTCATTTTAATTCACACAATATTTTGCACGCACAGCAGTTCGGTTTCACGAAAGGTAGATCAACTACTGATGCAGGTGCAAGTTTAATAAAATTTATTTTGCAGTCTTGGGAAGAGTCATATGACGCCATTGGAGTGTTCTGTGACCTTTCCAAGGCTTTTGATTGTGTAGATCATGGAACTTTAATTTGTAAGCTTAATTTCTATGGTATCAGAGGACATGCATTGGATCTTATGAAATCATATTTAACACAGAGAAATCAAAAGGTAGCGATAAATAAAGCCCTTTCGTCAGAGACAGTGGTAGAGATGGGAGTACCTCAGGGGTCTATTCTAGGCCCTTTCCTGTTCCTTGTTTATGTAAATGATCTACCATATATGGTAAGCCGAAGATCAGGCATTGTAATGTTCGCAGACGACACCTCATTACTGTTCAAGGTAAATAGGAAAGATACTGAACTCATTGAACCAAATAATACCCTGTCCATGATATCTGACTGGTTTGCTGCCAATAACTTAGTGTTGAATCCGAAAAAAACTAAATGTATGAAATTCTCTCTAGCGAACTCGTCAAATAGAAACTTAGATACAAATATTAAACTTAATGGCCAAACATTAGAATTTGTTACGTCAACTGTATTCTTAGGTATTACATTGGACTCAAAATTGCAGTGGGGTTCCCATATAACAGCGATAGGAAGTAGGTTGAGCTCTGCTGCATTTGCAGTCAGGAGAATAAGGCAGCTTACCAATGTGGCAACGGCACGGTTAGTTTACTTTGCTTATTTTAATAGTATAATTACTTATGGTCTAATCTTGTGGGGATCAGCTGCAAATATTGAAACTGTTTTTATTTTGCAAAAAAGGGCTATCCGGGCAATTTATAACTTGGGGTCGCGTGACTCATTAAGAGAATTTTTCAAAGAAATAGATATTCTAACCCTGCCGTCCCTATACGTATTTGAAATAATAATGTATGTTAGGAAGAATTTGTGCAATTTCCCAACGAACGCTGATAAACCAATAGCCACCAGAAACACTGGGAAACTGAAAATAACCTTCTATAGACTAGTAAAGGCGAAAAAGTCGTTCTTGGGAAATTGTATTAAATTCTACAATAAAATTCCAAAACACATTACTGAACTTAGCAATTCTAAATTCAAATCTGTAGTAAAACAAACGCTTATTTCAAAAGCATATTATAAGGTAAACGATTACATCATGGACAGGGATGTTTGGCAGTGATAGTGTCCTGCACGGCTAATCTATCGCGAAAATAGGTTTTCTACTGTAGCTTGTTATTTTTGTAGTAACTGAGACTGTAATTTTATATTTAACTATACAATGTATATTGTTTTGAAAAAATGACACCTCGCCGAGTTTCTTACGCCGGTTCTTCTCGTGGCAGAGGTTTATTTTTCCGAACCGGTGGTAGTTTATTGACGTTCATAGGTGCATGTAATATGCCTAATTTGAAGAATAAACTACTTTTACTTTTACTTTTTTTACTTTAATCGGTGCCATTCGCAAGCAAGCTATGTCAAGCATCCATACCGAGTCTCTCATACTAACGGAGTAATGGCGAATGTCATAATCCATCGCAATGTTTTCCAAAAAACAATTATTTTAGTGTTTATCAGTGAAAAGAAATCACTCCCGGCTGATCCTTTAGGTTGTAGCTTCGTTGTAGGTACGATAAAATTGCACAACAAAGCATTTTTATATTTTTAACAGGGTATAAATCCTCATTCGCGTTCCATTGACAACTGAACTGCCTTTTGACTGCGTTTGACAGGTGCTTGTAAATCCGATAATATACGCGGCTACGCGTGCCCCGCCCATTACCATTTCTATTGGCTATGTGCACGTCTGAAACGTCAAATGACAAAGGTCCCGAGACAATGTCAAAACTCAGAGATGTCAAATAATGACACATGAATATTTTATTTACTTTAGTAAACGAGAAAGACCCCGTATTGGAAATTTTACTGAAATAAATAAGAGAATATAAAATAAATACAAGCGAAACGAATCGTAGGAAACCGTTAAGAAACCAATAGAAAACGTGAAAGTAAATTTAACAGTGGTCCCCGGTAAGTACACATTTCTGCCATGGTGTGCGATACGATCGCCTAGCTTACCCCCACCACCTACTTCGCACATAGCCAATAGTATTTATTTGTTCTGTGTTGCAAACCGACGCTGATCGCTTAACCGGCCCAGCGATCGTATTGGCTATGTGCACGTCTGAAACGTCAAACGTCAAAGGTCCCGAGACAATGTCAATCATTCGATAATATTATCAATCGAGAGGAACTGAATAAAAATTATATTGACGTGTTTTAGAGGTTCATACTGGCGAAACCAAAAGAGTTCCAATGACGTCCACGGGACTTCATAATACAACTCTCTTAAGCTTCTTACAAGTTATCGCCCTAGATGAAATGACTGACGATATTTACTCCTGACCCGGGGACTAACCATATTGGCTATGTGCACGTCAGAAACGTCAAACGTCAAAGGTCCCGAGACAATTTCAAAACTCAGAGATGTCAAATAATGACATGAATATTATATTTACTTTAGTAAACGAGAAAGACCCCGTATTGGAAATTTTACTGAAATAAATAAGAGAATAAATAAATACATACAAACGAAACGAATCGTAGGAAACCGTTAAGAAACCAATAGAAAACGTGAAAGTAAATTTGACAGTGGTCCCCGGTAAGTACACATTTCTGCCATGGTGTGCGCTACGATCGCCTAGATTACCCCCACCACCTACTACGCACATAGCCAATATCGTTACGTTTATATCTTCACATATTAAAATTTCGTGCAGGGGTACGGTAGACCCGAACGAGACCTGTCTCAAATTGAAGAACGTATAAAAATAACGATTTCGAGTTGAACATATGTATCCGCAAAATTCGGATTGTCGCGTATTTTGCATTAAAAAGTGTTAATTTTATGACAAAAGGTCGGCCATATTAAATTCGTTGGTTGACAGCGTCGGGTTGGGTACGTTCGGAAATTGTAAACTATGTTTGCGTCCGGTGTGTTGGCCAGGTTGCTGGGCTGCGTTCTGGGTGATGGGCCATCATCGCCCATTGTGTGGATTCGGCTAGCCGCGTCTGCAGCGTTTTGTTTTTGTAGTTTTCAAGCGTTCTATACACCTATCAGCCTAGCTAGCACAATAACTTATACCGTCACGTTATATGGGCGAAATGTATTAAAACGTCACATAAAACGTAACGGTATATTCTATCGTGCTAGCTAGGCTGATTGTCACAACAACCGCCTTCAAAGCGAATGTATGGGGCCTGTTACATGATTATTATTATCACGTGACACATTCATATCACGATAAGTATCACGTGAATATTGAAGCAGAATCCATACAAATTTGAAAACTGCGATAATATTGACACCCCACTATTGTGATAATATTAATCGTGTAAAGGTCGCCACTTGAATGTTTGCTGAGTCTGTCCGCCATCTTAAAGCTGCGTCTCTATTTTGTTGTGACTAACTACTAGATGACTTATGGCTTTTAAACGTCTAGCAAAATTCTAACCCTATCTCGCTCTATCTTATAACTTAGTGGTACTGGGGGTCTACTCCGAAATTCAAAATCCTAACTTCGTATGGTGCCGTCCTTTTCGCTCTCCTGTCATAGACGTGAAAGGGACGGCACCATACGAAGTTAGGGTTTTGAATTTCGGAGTAGACCCCCAGCTCATGCCGTTCGCCGCGCTCGGACGTTAGAGGCGCTACCGCGAACCGAAAACGAAGTATCTGCCTCTCTCTCGCACATGTATATTCGAACGACAGAGAGGAAGATAGTTCGTTTTTGGTTCGCGGTAGGCCCTCAGGCATCAACTTTAAAACGAATAGGGTATTTTACTATAAGAGAAATAAAATTCAAAATGTAATAAAAACCAGCCAAGTGCGTCGGAGTGGCACACTGAGGGTTCCGTACAACTAAAACACAAATGTGATTTATCAATATATTGATGTTTTTGGTAAAATATACTTCATAATAAACATTATCACCTAATTTCAAGTTCATAGGTCGATGGGAAGTTAAAAAATTATATGTGTGACAGACAACACACGGAATGTTCTTTGACTTTCTTCGACCGTCCGCCGCGCTCGGACTAAAGTGCTACCAACCGAAAACTAAATATATATGCCTCTCTGTCGCACTTGCATATTCGAGCGCGGAGAGGGAAATACTTCGTTTTCAGATCGCGGTAGGCCCGACGGCTCCTATTCCTGGATGGTGCGCGTATCGGAATGTGAAATACCTTTGGCAAAACGGAACAAGTTGTTAAATAGCTTCCATTAATTGGAGAAAATATTACCAACTGTTATTATTATCACGCGAAACACTACATATTGAAGCAACATCCATAGGGGCATGTTACATGGTTATTATTATCACGCGATATACTCATATCACGATCCCGATCCGTATCACGTGCAATGAATATTGAATAAAAATCCATACGATTTTGAAAACCACGATAATATTGACACACTAGTATTGTGATAATATTAAGCGTTTAACAGACCCCATACAATTTTTAAAATAGCGAGAATATTGACTTATAATATTGAGTGTACAGGGCCCCACTTAATAGAATTTGGCGGAGAATAGAGAGCTGGTACCGCGAAACGAAAACGAACGAACATCGTGTACGAGGGTAAAACTGAAAGTTTCGGGAATAGAAGAAAATATGCAGTATAAGTGAGTTTATTTATTTTTATTGTTTTTCAAAATATTCTCCTTTGTATTTCATGCACTTATGCATGCGTTCAAACCAGTCCATAAAGCACTTTTTGAACTCTGAAGTAGGGGTCGACAAAATGGCTATTTTATAGGCCTCCACTGCTTCTTCTGGCGTCTGAAACCGCTGACCACGCAGTTTGTCCTTGATTCTGGGGAATGTAAAAAAGTCGTTGGGACTTAAGTCAGGGCTATATGGAGGGTGGTCCAATATTTCGACTTTTTCACCGTCCAGGTACTCAGTTGTTGTCCGAGCGGTGTGTGGGCTGGCGTTGTCGTGGTGAAGGATGATGCGACGACTAGGGTTTGTTTTTCGGAGTTCAGCAAAGACGTTCGGCAAACAAATAGTGGTGTACCAATCAGCATTGACTGTTCTACGATCCTCAAGAGCCACAGTAGCTACGTGACCAGATTTAGAGATAAACGTAGCCACCATCTTCTTAGCCGTACTGCGAGAACGAACAACTTTTGTGGGTTTGAGCTCGTCTTCGAAGACCCATACTCGGGATTGGTTTTTAGTTTCAGGCTCATAAGCGTATATCCACGACTCGTCACCTGATACTATGCTAAAAACAGCATTTGAGCGTCCCTTGTTAAATCTTTTCAAAGTTTTGCGGCACCAATTGACACGGACTATTTTCTGCTCGTCAGACAATAGGTGAGGTATCCAACGGGAAAATAACTTTTTCACGCCTAATTCTTCTTTTAAAATAATTTGTATTTGACTCATTCCAATACCCAGGTGCTCTTGAATTTCCCGATATGTCACATGTCGGTCTTCATTTATCAGACGACGCACAACATCGACGTTTTCTTGCGTGACTGCCGATTTTGGTCGACCTTCACGCACTTCGTCGGTGAGGGATACACGGCCACGTTGAAATTCTGAATACCACCTGTATATTGTAGTCTTTGAAGGAGCTTCAATATTAAAAGCAGCAACCATCCGCTCTTCACATTGTTTTTGTGTTAGTCCACTTTTAAAGTCATAATAAATCATAGCTCTGAAATTTTCACGGCACAATTCCATTTTAAGCAGTGACTCGACGACTTCAATAAACAATTGAAACCGAACCATACTTTTTTTTTCTAAGTGGCCAGTGTGTTGAGATAAGGAAACTTCAGAGATTATAAAAAGGTATAATACATGTTAAAAATAAATTAATAAGTATTCGATTCCCGCCACTTTCAGTGCAAGCCTCGTATTTCCCTCTGTGTCGCTCGATTTTGCAAGTTCGACAGAGAGGGAGGTACACGAACTTCATTTGTTTTCGTTCGCGTTAGCAGCTCTGACTTCGCACCAAAAATACTGACTGGCACATCAATATTTAACAATTTCACATCTGAACTGAATTTTAATGAACGATTAGTATTTTAGCTATACAAATCAGTACTGATTACGGTGTCAAATTTTTTATGTGCCTTTAAATACTACCCTTATAAAAATGCTTAGGATTAACTTGCAAAGATACTAGCCTTTGCCCGTGACGTCGTCAGCGTAATCTTTTACTCCCTATTCCATATGTTAATCCAGACTACAGGCTATATTTCTATACGAAGTTTCATCATAATCCGTTGTTGTAATGTTTTTATTTTATACATTTTTGTATACAATTTCTTTCGTCGTTTGAATAATTGTCACGAATAAATGTTTACTTTATTTCTTTCTTATTTATTTCACCCGAGCGAAGCCGGGCTTTCATCTAGTAACGAAATAAAATGAAAAATATTACGCTTACGGTTCTTCTGCCGGTAATAAAATAGTAGATTGTATGACTAGGGAATAAAAAGATCCATTTTAGATCATATTATGTCTGATCAGTAGAACGATTGGTCGTTTTTCTGATTTCATTATTTTTTTTTTTTACTTAGGTACACGTTTTATTAAAATTTTATTATCGGTTATCATCCGAAATATACAATTACCAAAGATAGCAACCACAAGACTTAAGAAATCTATGGTAAAAATGAAAAATACTAGGGGTAAATCTACGAGGGCACGATGATAAGCGACTAGCCTAGGTATATTGAATTTGGTGCCTTGAATATTTTATTGATTTGTTGACATTTGAAAATACATTGCGCCGGTTGTTTTGCAAAATGTATAAAATTGAACAATAGTCCGTTTTCTATTGGGAAACAGTATGACATTTTGGAGTACAGCAATGCCATTTGGTACGAATGTTATACACGTCCACCTCAGCCCATAACGTCCGGTAGCCAGTTTGAACTCCGCGACAGGTGGGGAGGAGAGGGGTCAAAGCACAGAAATCCCGGCGCACAGAAAAAATAATGACGGATTAGTTTGGAGCTTTGAGTCAAGTTTGGTGTCGTTGTCAGGTAACTAGATGATGCCCAATTCATTTCCACATACCAGTTTTTTAGGGTTCCTTAGCAAAATATGACGCAATAATTAAAATAATTAACTTTTAGTAGTAACGAAATACAAACAAACCCTCATATTTTCATATTTTTTGTATTAAACTTGGTTTATAAAAAATACTGTCCGGAAGCTCATTTAATGCAGATTCTAAAAAAAATAACAGTAAATATAAATTTGACTATTTTCAATGTAAAATAAAATATTGAAAGTACTGCGACGTTCGTCAGCGCAGCGTAGGGGGCGGCAAAAAGACCCGAAAAACAAGTACTACTAACATAAAACCAGTCAAGTGAGACTCTGACTCGCGCACCGAGCGTTCCGCATAAATTTTTAATAATCCCATCCCATCTCACTAGTAGGACCCGATTAAGTTAAGTTTGCCCCTAGTACGTAAGGCGCCGCATACAAATGAGGGGCAAACATAACGCAACCAGGTTGTCCACATATAATTAATGAAAACACTATTTTTTATGATTTTATTAGAAATGCATAGTTTTCGGATTATTCCCTATACTTGTAGTATAAAACGATATTACTTGCAAAATTTCATAGTTCTAGGTCAACGGATTGTACCCTATAAAGTTTGATTCTCTTGAGAGTGGCAAAATATACATAAACGGCCGTATCTTTTTTTTGCGTTAACTTAGAAGTTTGATTTTTATGCAGCTTCCAGGGATTGTAGACTTAAGTAACGGGTGATAACTGATAACAAAAAAATGAGAATACATTTGGGCAACAATAAAATTACCTGCAGTATACTTGAAACCCTTAGCTTGATTCACCCAGATCAATCAAGTAAACTAAAAGTAAATTTAATTGACTTTCAGCATTAGAATAAATTTCATAGATATTTTCAAGTAAACTTTGTGCACCTGAGTAGGGGGTA
Source organism: Notocelia uddmanniana (assembly GCA_905163555.1). Classification (NCBI taxonomy): domain Eukaryota; kingdom Metazoa; phylum Arthropoda; class Insecta; order Lepidoptera; family Tortricidae; genus Notocelia; species Notocelia uddmanniana. The sequence continues at coordinate 52,124,796 of LR991052.1, forward strand.
AGTACATTAAGTTTACTGAAAGATAATTTTGTGCACTGTGGTGTTGGTCCACATGTGCATTTTGGTTTTGGCATAGGTACAGTCAGCGTCACATAGTTCGTAGCAGCCAAGGCCGCCAAATATATCGTTACACGCCTTTATTCCGCGACCTTGACTGCTACGAACAATATGATGCTGACTATTAATTATTACTTTTTTCTTCGCTCCAAGAAAACAAAACCAAACAAAAACGTGTTCGATATTATTCTTAAAGTCAATGTAGACTCGCCATCACAAATATCTATATTATTCAGGGTGCTCAAAAATATCTGAACATGCACTTTAACGCCTTGAAAATAGAGTAGTGTTCCGATATTTTAGAGAGCCTCGTTCGATGCGTTATGTCTGAAGTCGACTGTACAGTCAAGGTCTCAGTCTCAATATGACGAAAATATTTGAACGTTATCAACATTTTTGGGTCTATTATTTTATTTATATATCGTTTTATTACCGCGACCCATTCCCAAATCGTGGATATAGGTTTTTAAAATTTGTCTGTTAAATACGAGATTGACTTTAGATTCAATTATCGAGTGAGAAAAAATTAAGACACGAATAAGTTTAGTTGTCATTTTTTCGTTTGGTTTTTCTGTTCCTCATTTTTAATTCTTTTTCTAAAATATCCAAAATTTTAGCTATGGGGGGCCTTTTCTGCCCAACAAAGCGGTTTATTCGGGAATGCCACCCTTCTAGATGATTAGTATTTCTTATTTCTTCTCCTTGTCAACACCATGTTTTAATAAATTGCACATCCTTTAACCAAAATCGATTGAAATAATCATTGAACTTTGCTACCTCCTTATTTTTTAGAGATTTTTTCTATATTTAGTTATAGCCCGCAGTAATGTATTTTAAGGGTAAACGTGCCAGGCCAGCACATCGTGCAACATGTCTCCTCTGCACTCTTGATTTGATTCCTAACTGTTTGGATTTTTTAAAGAAACTGCGACAAAAATGATAAAAACAGCCCTTTAATGTCGCATCTGGAAATACTTTTCGAAGAGCATTCATAGCAGCTTTCTCATAATCCAACAATATCTTTGATGGATTCCAGTTTGGAAATCTTGTTTTGATTATATCAAACAATGTTTGGTAGGTTTCGGTTGTTTTTCCTTGGAGAAAGGCAAAAAACAACGGAATCACTTTTTTTGTGTCAGTATTGTAACCGTGGATACTATTATTTGTTTGAATGGTTGCGGGCAAGATTTGAAAGTACCATCGAGTAAATAAACTTCAAAGTATTGTAAAATGCTTTCAGTATCCGGAGAACAGAAAACTAGAATTCGGATCTCATCATTATAATCACCTATTAGGTATTTCTCGAACTTCTCGGGCTCTATCACTTCCTTGGGCAGTTTATGTTGAAGTTTGGGAACTTTCAATACATTATTTCGTGCATTGTACATACCACTTTTGACACTTTCATATGTCGGCAGCTCCGCAATCATATCCAAACCATCATCCTTTAGTTCGCATGTTGCCGCTTCAAATTGGTTTTGAATAGGATCATAATTTTCGCAAATTTTGCTCTTTAACTGAACCATCTTACGAGATATTAAATATATATTTAGCCATATTTGGAACACAGTCTGGGATGTGGGGATTATCTTTTATCACGATGTTTTCGAGACTAAGCGTTAAATTTCCTTTACATTTCTTGGTATGTTTGCAATGCCAAAATTTATTACCCTCAACGTATGTTTTTCGGAGATGGTATTCACGGCCGTTAAAAATTAATTTTGTACCCCCTCGTTTAGTAGGAATAAACTCCATCGTTATTTACAAAAAGAAGAAAATACAATCAATTCTTCAGGATGACTTTCCACAACAATAAACATTTGACACTTGAAACTAATATGATAATCTATCACTTATATACATCAGTTATCTATGAGTGTAAGCTAGCCAGTTTTTTACCATACAGTTCCTATTATACAATACATATAAGTGTTTTTAACTATTTAATTTGTATATTAAGACTTAACTGAATCTCATACCCAATTGCATGTTTGAGTAAAGTATTTATACATAAACGCGTTTTTAGGAACTTAGTCGAAAAGTGACGAATGTGTACGGGATCGATGTTTCTACTACACCAGAGGACATAAAACACAAGTACAAGCACAAGTTTGAGCAAAAAGTTAAGCTATATGTGGCTATTTCTGAACAAGGTACATCGAAACTGTGGTTCAAGCTAAGTGGTTTAGCAGTGAGTGTAACAAAACGTGTACGAAAAAGTGTTTGAATAAAATATTGATGCCTTTTATTCGTAAATATCATTCAGATGGACAATGTTTTTTGGCCTGACAAAGCATCTTCGCACTGTCAAAAAAACGGTACCGTTCTTCAGACCAAGAAAAAAAATATAGACAGAGCGTCACGAACAATCTAGTGAAGCCATCAAAACCAAGCCCAATAAGTAAATACACGTTCACTCACACATATACAAACCAAAACCAAGCCCAGAACTGGTAAACGTCAAACTGGTAAACGTCAAAAACCATACGGTCTCCTATGTCAAAGGACGCAAAAATAACACCAGGACTAACAAGCAATCAAATAATTTAACTTTACATTTTAAACTGTTGAACTAATATCTTAAAACACTATTTAGAAAATAAATTTTGCTTTGCTTGGAACACAAAACCTCGACATTCACTTGACGTTGATTGACGTAACATAAAGCACGTGTGATACCAGAGTATAATTTTTAGTTACCCCAACCGGAGGGAGCTGTATGAACAAGGTCTACGCCTTCATTTTATTAATCTCAAAAAATAAGTGTGCAATTAAATTCGCACGTAGTACAGTCACAGACTTTAATTTGTGACCCGCTTAAGGTTGACAGTCCTGTCATATTGAATAGAAATTCAAAGATTTTTATACGAATTGGGTCCACAGGCCTTGAAATGGCGCTATTTTCGCTTATCATTATGATTCATAACGCTACTTTGTTACTACACTATTCGTGACGCTCCGTCTATTTTTTTTCTTGGTATGAGAACATTCCATTTGTGCCAAAAACACGTAACCCCATAAATCTTCCATAATGTCGTCCGATTGAAGATTTTTTCGGTCATTTGAGCAGTTTGGATTATAAAAATAATTGGAGAGCAGTAAATTGTGCCCAACTTATAAAAAAAATCAAGACACTGTTCCAAAAATGGATAAAAATGCCGTCTAACGGTCATATTGCAACATCATGTCCAGACTTCGACGAACAAGCTGATCACGGGCCTTATTCAAATGTACACTAACGTTTTTGTAAATATTACTCTTCTATATATTCTACAACATAACTATTTTTTACATAGATATAGAGCTGGAAGGGAGAAAATTCTGGGTTGTCATTATTATATTGTCCTTTACAACATATCATAAAACTATAATAATCGGACCTGTTTTAGGGTACCGGAATAACGATTTACTAAATGTATGGAAGTATGGAAGCATAATCGTCGCTCAAGACCGGTGCCACAAAATCTAGTGCCAAAGGCGGAGATTACGTTTCCAGTGACGTTTCAGTGTCCGATCGCAACTCAGTCAACTATCCGACGTAGTGTTGAACCGTTGACATTGTGTCAAATGAAAATAATTGAATTTTAATAGTTACCGGCAACAGATATTATTTTATGAGTGTTGACCAGTATATAGGTACTATTAATTGGTGCATAAGCCACACGAATGGCAAGCTGGAAGATATTTCTTTTCATTATTTAAATATTCAGTTTACAACAATACCATACATTTGTGTGATGGATGACGCTATGCAATATATGTTTCGGAAAGAGTATACTAGAATATAAATAAAAGCGTACAGATAAGTAGTCCTGAGATTCCTGAGATATGCACAACGAAAAATTGGTGCACAAAAAACGCATTGAGTGAAGGTTGATTTTTCTCGGACAAGAAAAAAGAAGAGATGAGGCGATAGGTATATGAAATTGAATACTGTCGACGATTACATAGTAATTTGGTCTAAAACCACACAGTATGTTTGCCTTTCGACTCCAAAATAATCACAAGATTTTGCCGACCCTTTATTTACTTGAGGATTCGGTGTATCAACACCTAGAGACATAATGCAAACTCGCTCACAATAATGCTCACTCTCATCACAGTGTATCCTCGGGAGCTCTGGCGACCTTACTCACCCTCGCCTTTTCTCACTGACGGACGAGCAATAATATTGGTCAAATCGTTTGAAGAAATCTAAACTTGGCTGGAGGGCACTTCCTCCGTTTTGACATGGATAAATAATTAGGATGAAAATAAATTCACTTTTATCTTAGTACTGATGTGTTTTGATTAAATTTTGGTCAATCAACCCCATCATGATTTCGCAAAATTTACCGGACCTAAATCAAGTTTAAGATTTCATTTGCACAACTGCTTGATATTTATCGGTGAGGTTTAGTATTTACTCGTAGTATAGAAGTTTATTGACAGTATGAGGAGCCTATTATTCCAAGAACTACTAGCAGATGAAACAGGTGAGACCTAAGGTGAAACTTGAAAGTATACCGCAAGACAATTTACTGATAGCACAATCGTGTTTGCGTCCACTTATTATCCACTTGCTAGATTCACTAGCCAGCTTTTTAGGGTTCCGTAGTCAACTAGGAACCCTTATAGTTTCGCCATGTCTGTCCGTCCGTCTGTCTGTCCGTCCGTCTGTCCGTCCGTCTGTCCGTCCGTCTGTCCGTCCGTCCGCGGATAATCTCAGTGACCGTTAGCACTAGAAAGCTGAAATTTGGTACTAATATGTATATTAATTACGCCGACAAAGTGGTAAAATAAAAAGTGGAAAAAAATATTTTATTAGGGTACCTCCCCTATACGTAAAGTGGGGAGTGATTTTTATTTTCATTTTAACCCTAACGTGTGATATATTGTTAGATAGGTATTTGAAAATAAATAGGGGTTTACTAAAATCATTTTTTGATAATGTTAATATTTTCGGAAATAATCGCTCCAGAAGTAAAAAAAAATGTGTCCCCCCCCTCTAACTTATGAACCATAAGTTTTAAAAATATGAAAAAAATCTCAAAAGTAGAACTTTATAAAAACTTTGTAGGAAAATTATTTTGAACTTGATAGGTTGAACAGTTTTTGTAATTTTTTCAAAAAAAAAAATGTGACGGACGGAAAACTACGGAACCCTACACTGAGCGTGGCCCAACACGCTCTTGGCCGTTTTTTTTTCTTACTTTCGTTAAGAACGCGATCGTGATAGCTATATACTATTTCGCGTTAGTCGCCTGTGTTTGGGGCGATAGACGTTCCATCTTGACGGTATACTTTAGGAGAGAGTAAGTAAGGTTTATTAGTAGTTTTACTGGTTAATTTTATCAAACTATTAATACTTAAATTCAATTTAAGAATAGGTCCGTTGATAAATATAAATTAAGGATAAAAGATTGGGTCATTTTGTAGTACACCATCCATGTCAAAAGTAGGCGTATTTATATCAAGTTCAAGAAGACTGAATTCAAGTAATTAATGACAAATAAAACTCACGTGTCAAATGTATTCTAACCAGTCACGGCACATGTAACTTTTTTATTGGTGCAATAGTATATAACCTTTGCGAAAATGTAGTCTACTTAAACTATTTTGAATATTTGATTGGCCAATGATACATCGTAAGACGTTTTAGTTTCTAAATCGTGAAAAATTTACCTTATTTCGTCGTCGGTTTTGTTTGACGTGTTACTCTTCTATACTTATTATATTTCGATGCCGCCAGTTTGTTTTTTCTGTGCGCCAGGAGTTGACCCCCCCCCCTTCCCACCAGCCGCGGTGTTCAAACTGGCTAGCGGGCGTTTTGGGTTTAGGTGGACGTGTATATATAATACCCGTACCAAATGGCATTGCTGTACTCAAAATTGTATACCTTTCCATACAGCATGCCCAATAGAAAACTGACTAGAAAGAGAGGTGATTAGATTAAATTTCTTTATTTGAAGGGAAGAATTATATTAATTTATGAAGTTTTTTTTGGGCGGATCAACGATTGAAGCTATCTCAAATAGCTGACTCTCTGGGGCCTTGCTAACATGCTTGTTCCATCCTATGACCCCCTTGTTCCCAGTACTAATACTATTACGACTTTATAGTATAGTATATATGAAAAAGATATCCGTCCGTTGGGTGCCGCATTTGCGTACAACGATCATAAAAGAATTGAGGTGCAAGACTCGAAGGAATTGCTTGGATCGTTTTCAGAGAAATAAAACAGATTTTAATTTTATACGTTGATGGAGCATATAGAACATGGGTTCACCATTACACGCCAGAATTACACACAGAAAAATTCAATGAAAACAGTGGATTGAATCTGGATGTTCGGCTCATTAGCTATGGCTGTAAAGTCGGCTGGAACAGTGATGGCTTCCGTCTTCTGGGATGTAAATTGATTTTTATACGAAATTCCGTTACCGTCCCAAAGGTCAAACTATTAATGGAGATACTACGCTAATCTTATAGATAAGGTTTATCAATTTATTCCGCAATAATGACCAGATTTAGCGAATAAGATTTTTTAGTTTGATTTTTTAATAATTTTCATTCAAGACAACGCACATGTGTTAAAGCTATAGCAAAAATCTATGAATTGAACTATGATTTGCTACCCTATCCACCTTATTCGCCTGATCTAGGACCATCAGACTTCCATATTTTGCCCAAGCTAAATACTTGTTTGCATGCCTTATGGAGCACATTACAGCTTTAGAACGAAGATGGAACAAATCAACTTTATACCGCCAACCAACGTATTTTTTTCATGAGACTTATGATCCCGCCCTCATACATTCGACGTAAGAAAAAGAAAAGCAAGCAAGCTGTTAATGGTTTTCTTAAAATTAATAAAATTATGTTAGGAAGAATTTACCTATGCAATTTCCTAACGAACGCTGATAAACTACCAGCTAGCTACCAGAAACACTGGGAAGTTCATTCAAGTAAAGGCGAAAAAGTGGTTCTTGGGAAATTGTATAAAATTCTACAATAAGATTCCTAAGCACATTACTGAACATAGCAATTCTAAATTTAAATCTGCAGTGAAACAACAATATTATTAGGTAAAAGATTACAACATGGATAGGGATGTTTGGCAGTGATAGCGTCCTGCACTGGTAATGAATTTCATTTAGTATTATTAAAAATATAAAATAACTAGCGTTTGCCCGCGGCTTCACCCGCGTACTAAGCGTATTTTTAACCGTCTACAAAAATAGGTTCTCTGTTTGACACGTATGTATGTATGCACGTATGTAGGTATGTATGTATGTATGTTTGTCCACGATTATCTCGCGTTTGGCTGAACCGATTTAGATGCGGTTTCCAGAAAACTAATAGTTGTTACATTCTGGTGTTTTCGGTATACGAAGTTTGGTGATTGTGATTCATTAACAGTTGAACAGATGAAAAGTCAGTATACATTCTGAAAACCGGCAAACTGTTGATTTCATTTGATTTTGGCAAAAATAAGGATCGAAAACTATTATCATACATTTCCGAGAGACCGAAGGGGAAAGGGCCGATGAACTAAAAGCATGTCTTAAATGGCCCTTAGTAAAAGTATCTGTGTACTACAGTAACACCAATAGAAGGTCTGCCCGGCTAGTATGATAGCTTATACCGTCACGTCACATAAAACGTGACGGTATAAGCTATCATACTAGCCAGGCAGATAACGACCAAGCAGCGGTCATTAACTCTGGTCCTTTGAAGTACAGAAATACGGCCAATTCAATATCAAGTGTAACCCTTATTTTTCCTAAAATTAAATTTAATAGGTAGGTTCGCAAGATCCCATTGGAGCATCCAAAAAGAAAATTAAGCCTCACTTCCATTCGCTCGTATACTGACTTTTGTTCATCTGTTAATGAATCATAGTTATTCCTGACTAACCCCTCTAAAGCTATCACATCATACCCAAAAATCTGTTAGGATACGCGGGGCTCGTTCCGTACCTCAAAAGAAAAAAAAAGGGACCCTTATTCCCAATTCACGTGTGGCTGTCTGTCAGCCCGTCTGTTACAACCGATTTGCTTAAAAACTACGAGACCGATTGAATTGCAATTTTCATGTCCATAATATTAACTTAAAATCGATCAAGTGTCGGATCACGCACAAAGAAGGGTTCCGTACGGACACCTACTAGTCCATATTTAAAACCACTATAGGAAACTCACGGCACTTAAGTCCTATTGTTAAGGCAAGACTGTTTTTCAACGATATCTCAAAAAATGGTACTTAAACCTATCTTGTTAAAAACAAAAGTCGATGAAAGTATTTACTAATACTTATGCATCATCTAAATTTATTTAGAATCTTAAACTTCATAGTTTGGAAAATACTGTGAGTGGACTCAATTTTTACGACTTAGACAGCAATCTATACTAATATCATAAAGAGGAAAGATTTGATTGTTTGTTTGCATTAAATAGGCTCCGAAACTACAGAAAAGATTTGAAAAAATCTATCACTGTTTCCCAACAGTGAAAGAGCTACACTATTCTCGGGTGACATTGACATGAGCTATATTATATTTTCAAATAATTTTTAAGAAAAAAAAAACCGACTTCAATGGGGGAGGCCGGTGAAAGATTATTATACTTAGATTCCATACAATAAAATAAAAATGGCTATACGTATGTTTATAAAGGTAGAAGACTAAGTACCCTCAATTCCTCATGGAATCATGGAAAAACCTTGCTTGCTTGACAAACAAAACGAAGAGAACAAATCGCCAAACTTGAACTACGCGTCGTTGAAGAGTTCCGTTCTGATCATCATCAGCAGTTCCACTTCATCAAATGTCACATTTTTGGATGAATATGCTCGATTTGTTGATAAAAACACAAAAACCACTATATGTTGGCCTTTACGATTTGAGGAAATCCCTCAATTTCTCATGGATCTCATCATCAGAACTGCGTTTTGACAAAAACGGGACCAACTTGAATATATATACTAACAATCAAAAAAAGAATTTTCCAAATCTGTTAAGAAATGACGGAGTTATGGAGTAACAAACATTAAAAAAAATATATATATACAACCGAATTGATAACCTCCTCTTTTGAAATCTTGAAGTCGGTTAAAAATTAAGGATCGTACGTGGGCTGTTCCGAAAGTTTTTAGCTGCTCGCACTCTATTCATGCCATATATGTTTTAATGATACCATTATGCGGGTAATTTCAATACAAATGTGTTGGGATGAAACCGTTGATTAAAGTCGCTTGGGTGCGATGAACGGGTCACAATACCAATTTTGTGTTGCGGGCCAATTTTGATTAATACGTCACCACAACTAAACGAAATTTTATACACCGCAAACTATGAATCTTCCCTGTCTCTACCCACGTAATTTGTTTCGATTGCATGAAAATTAGCGACAATGAGCATGTGTGTCGAATATTAGTCTAGGCAAGGGGCTTGCAATGGGTGGAGCGCGCCGCTTTAATAACCTAACGCTCGAAAACCCTGACTCTAGCTGTCAGTCGCGGGCCGCCACCGTCCGAGCATGTACGTACGTGTCGTTTTGTGATCCGCTGCCGCGCGCCGCCGACTTGATCGCGGCGAACCTGTCTCTACCCACGTAATCTGTTTCGATTGCATGAAAATTAGCGACAATGAGCATGTGTGTCGAATATTAGTCTAGGTCGCGAGACTAGGGACTGGTCATCATCACAAAAAAACATAAATTAAATAAAATCATTTACTGATTTTACATTAAAATCGGCAAAACTAAGTTAGGAAGTCATCCTGGGCAGTTTCCACTACAGCTATTAGGGATTTCGTTGCCAAAACTATTTTTAGGTATCAAAAATAGTACTATTTTCGCAATTTTTTAAAAGCCCATACAAATGGCCTTTTGGTAAAAGAAATGTTGTGAAAAAAATACTTGCTACTTACTAACGATATTATCTCAGCTCATAACTATTGAAATTACCCACATAATGGTGTAAATAAAAAATATATCGCATGAATAGAGTGAGAGCAGCTAAAAACTTTCGGAACAACCCACGTACTATAACTCCTGTAATGAAACCCAAGGTGTAAAAACAAATATTCTTTACAACGCGTGCGCTGCGAAAACTTTTGATGATAGAATAACTATTTGTTAATCATTTGTATGGGCCGGGCTGCTAGTACTCATACTCATACTCATTTTATTGATAAAATATAAAAAAATGTCGTTTTAAAAGCCAATCCATAGATACCCCGCTCGCCTATACAGGCTGATTCAGGAGACGTGAGCAGGACCAACACTACATACATAGTAAATGGCAATGAATCGTTCACCATTGTATTTAAGTGAAACTAAGTTAAAGTTTAATTCTTTACAATCATGGTCGCTCTACAACAACTGGTTTATAAAGATTAAGGCTGGGTTGCACCGACTTACGATCTCAGACTGATCAACGTTAAATATGGCGCCGGCAGCTGTCATCCCATAGAAACTTGTCAAACTTTCCATACATTCAAATTTTAACGAACACCGCTTACGATTACAGACGGTTTGGTGCAACCCAGCCTAAGGCTGGGTTGCACCGACTTACGATCACAGACCGATCAACGTTAAATATGGCGCCGGCAGCTGTCATACCATAGAAACTTGACAAACTTTCCATACATTCAAATTTTAACGAACACAGCTTACGATTACAGACGGTTTGGTGCAACCCAGCCTAAACCTTTAACTGTTATGGCAGCACTTTAATTACGAAGAAAGTAAATTGTCACATTGAGTGAGATACGATATTTCAAAAGTAATCGGACTCTGATGACATTTAATTTGAAACACATCACTTGACTGAAGTATTCTGATTGTAGAGTGACCATGAATTTCGTAAAAATTTAAAACATTTTGTTTTCAACACCAAAGATAAATGAACGTTAATTTCACTAATAGCGGTACGAAGCAGTAGCTTATGAATCTTATGATCTACTGAGAAGGTAGTGTTGAGCTTGCTCACGTCTCCCGAATCACCCTGTATAGCATGTATGGAGTGCCAAATTTTACCTCGGAATCGTATTAAGAGACCTATCGGACGCTCAGATATCGATTTTGAACGAAATCGGGACGGAAAAAAAGATCAATATGGCCGCCACTTTTACTAAATTTTACATCGGATTCGTATAAGGAGACCTATCAGACTCTCAGATATCGATTTTGAACGAAATCGGGATGAAAATGAAGTAAAGCAATATGGCCACCACTTTTTCCAAATTTTACCTCGGATTCATATTAGGGGCCTCTCGGATGCTCAGATATCGATTATGAACGAAATCGGGTTCGAAATGGAGAAAATCAATATGGCCGCCACTTTTTCCAAATTTTACTTCTTATTCACCGTATTAAGAAACCCTCTCGGACGCTCAGATATCGATTTTGAACGAAATCGGGACATAAATGATAGAAATCAATATGGCTGCGACTTTTTCCAAATTTTACCTCGGATTCGTATTAAGAGACCTCTCGGACGCTCATATATCGATTACGAACGAAATCGGGACGGAAATGAAGAAAATTTACTTTATTCATAGTTTAGGTACCTCGGATTCCTATTAAGTCCTTTCGGACGCTCAAATGTCGTTTTATGTCGAAATCGTAGCGGACGGCACTGATTAATAAAAGCACTTACAATACATTGAATCAAAAAAGGTCGTATCTTCATAGGGAACTCACGGCACTTCATGCACCTTTAGACCTTATAAGGAATCCAAATTTGGTATCTCTCGAACCAGCAGTTTGGGCTGTGCGTTGATATGTCACTCACTCAGTCAGTCAGTTATTTCTTGCAATTAGGCAAGTCCAAAAGTTTTCATGTTCACCATATTAAATTTCAAAATCGATGCCATTTTCGTAATTAACGTCCCAAAAAACCATAAAAACGACACCCATATTAATATTTAGACATTTCATCCCCCTCGCACCTCAACAGGGGGGATGGTATTTCACGTCCTCCACGTGAGATTTTAAAATAATTATTGTTTTCGTTATTGTATTTCGGTATATCATAAAAACAATACTCATGTCGATTTTCAGAATTTGTCACTACCTTTCCCCCTTTTAGGGGTTGATTTCTCAAAAAACCTGAAACACGTATTTACTCATTTATCGTTAGAAATACTCCTGTCCTGTGAAGTTTCGAATTAAACAGTCCAGCTAATCTTGTTTCCCCATACAAACTTCGGACCCCCATTTCACAACCTTAGGGGTTGAATTTTGAAAAATCCTTTCTTAGTGAACCCCTAAACCTTATAAGGAACCTACGTGCTAAATTTGGAATCTCTAGAACCAGCGGTTTGGGCTGTGCGTTGATATGTCAGTCAGTCAGTTTCTTCTTTTATTTATTTAGATTATACGAAAAAAAAACGACTAATTTTGTACTTCGCTATGCCACCATTTGTGGTTTCCGTGAGCCAATGCTTGGTAACATACAAAAAATAAAGAAATAGGCATATGCGTGCCAATGAAATTCGAGGAGTTCCCTCGATTCCTCCTAGATCCCATCATCAGAGTCAGACCTTCACCAAATGTATATGGGACCAACTTGGGGGTACCTGATTTGAAACGAAAAAAGAATTATAAAAATCGGCCGACGTGATCATGAGTTATCGGGGAACATACGCGTAGGGTAGACCGGGGACAATAGAAACACGTCATGATTGAAACAAGTCAAATTTCTCGAAAACTATGATACCTACGCGTCTGACGCAACACTCGGAACACGCGGTCGGCCATGTTGAATCCTTGGCCAGTAGCGCTCGAGCGCCGGTGCGAAACGGGAGGGTCCACGAGCCAAACAAATTTTTCGCGGTAAAAAGTAAGTATTTGTGCTCTCGTATATTTTCTCATAACTTCGTTTACTCTTGTATTTTGACTAATCCAATTGTTTTGGTGTTATATTTAGGAATAGACGAATGTATTCAATGGCCGTTGATCAGCGTTGGAGTCTTTTTTATATATAATATTTGACCTTGAAGTGAAAAACGTGGTGTGGGGACGATAGAAACAACTTGCTTGTGGACGATTGAAACGTTTCAATCGTCCTCGCGTTTTAATCGTCCCCAAAAGTAACCGACTTCAAAATATAACGAGGTTCTGTATTCAATGCACGTGTTTGTTCTATTGATGTTCACTATTATTTGTGAAGTTGATAAATTATAGACATACGAATGTCATCACTGGCAACACACACTGGTCAAAGACTTTTGTCTTGAGACACTGCGGAATATTGGACGAAAAGATGTGCCGTAGCTTCCCGAACGCTGCCCAGCCGAGTCGGATTCGACGATTAACCTCTTTCTCGAAGTTGGACCTACCTAACTGGACAGTCTGTCCTAGGTATATGTAATCGTCTACAACTTCGAGCGTAAAGTGTCCGATTGTTAAGGGAGTTGGTGCGACATGGACATTTGACATGATCTTCGTCTTGTCCATGTTCATCCTTAGACCAACTCGCTCGGAGGCTTTACTGAGGTCATTGAGCATTGTACTTAAATCCTCCATGGTCTCAGCCAAGACTACTATATCGTCAGCATTTCAGCAAACATAAGGTGAGTGAGGTAGTCGCCGTTTATGTTGATGCCTAGCCTTCTCTAGTCCAGAGTCTTGAAAACATCCTCCAGTGCAGCGGAGAACAGTTTAGGAGAAATAACATCTCCTTGCCTGACTCCCCGCTGCAACGGAATAGGCTTTGAGTTCTGGTCCTGGAGTCGGACTGACATAGTGGCGTTCTTGTACAAACTTTTCAGCACTTCGATATACCGGTAGTCCACTTGGCACCGTTGGAGAGATTGTAGTACCGCCCACGTTTCAATCGAATCGAAGGCTTTCTCGTAGTCCACGAACGCTAAACAGAGGGGCAGGTTATACTCCTCAGTCTTCTGTATAACCTGACGGAGCGTATGGATGTGGTCTACGGTGCTAAAGCCTCTTCGGAAACCGGCTTGTTCGGGAGGCTGGAAGTCATCTAGCCTGCGTGCGAGACGGTTCGTAATGACTCTTGAAAACAGCTTATAGACATGGCTCAGAAGTGAGATGGGTCGGTAGTTCTTCAGTAAGGAGTTGTCACCCTTTTTGAAGAACAGCACCACCACACCTCTGTTCCATGCCTTTGGAGTTTTCCCTTCCAGTAAGACGGAGTCGAACAACTTCTGAAGGGCCCTAAGGACCGGTTTTCCACCCGCCTTCAGGAGTTCAGCTGTAATTCCGTCTTCACCGGGTGCCCTGTTGTTCTTCAGCTGCTTAAGAGCCATTCTAATCTCGCACAGGCTGATGTCCGGGATATCTTCGGTATAGTGCCGGGTTAATCTAGCTCTAGGGTCTTCCGCCAGACCAACTTCAGGTCTGCTAGTTGACGTGTATAGCTGTCCATAAAAGCACTATCTCACTCAGAAGCTCAGGTTTGGACGAAACGACTCTACCATCCTCAGTTTTTAATCTGGCGAGCTGGCTCTGCCCAATAGACAGATCTCTTGAGAAAACTTAGAGCCCTTATTCTGCTCGATGGCCTCTTCAATCCGATTTGTATTGAATTGGCGCAGATCGCGGGTAAGGGACTTAGAGATCTGTTTATTGAGCTGCGTGTATAATTTCGCATCGTCTGAAGACTGCAGAATCATCTCATTCCTTTCCTCGATGAGCCTCTGAGTGGAGATATAGAGCCTTTTGGCTCTTTGAGTTCGTTGGGCCTTAAAGAACTTAGACCCAATGCTGTGGACAGCTTCCACAAACCCGTCGTTGAATTCGTCCACATCGCCGCCTACACAATCGAAACGGTTTTGGAGTTCCAGCTGAAAGCTCTCGGGGTTTTGGATTTGGACTGCTGCTGGACGGAGCGTGGACTTCATCAGTCGAGAGCGCTCTTGCTTGACGCATATATTCAATGTGCCTCTTACCAAACGATGATCACTTCCGGTTTTAACCGTATTGATCACAGAGACATCATTGAATATATGCCTCTTCGTCGACATTTTTTTGTTACACCGTCGGGACTCATCCAGGTCCACTTCCTGTGCTCGCGTTTCTTGAAGAAGGAGTTCATCATGTAGAGTCCCTCCTTCTCCAAGAAACCAGCCAGTAGTTGGCCCCGGTGGTTCCGACTTCCAACTCCAAATTGCCCCACTCTCGGCTCTTCGCCGTCTCTCTTGTCCAGTTTCGCGTTGAAATCCCCCATAACAACGGTGAAGTAGGTTTTGGAACTATGCATGACCTTTGATATATCCTCATACATAGCCTCCACCTCGTCGTCGGAGTGTGCCGAGGTCGGCGCGTACACCTGTATGACCGTCAACGAGTACCTCTCGGATACTCTGAGTATAAGGTACGCCACCCTAGCCGTCACGAGGGATTTGTGGACGATAAACCCGACACCTCCCTGGGACTGTTGGTCGCCCTCCCGGAAATAGAGCAAGTTGCCGGACTTCAGGGTTATCGTGTCCTCCCCCTCTCTTCGGACTTCAGATAACCCTACGATATCCCAACGCAACTTGCTCAATCCTTCCTCCAGTTCCGCTATCTTTTCGTCGGTCCGCAGTGTTCGTGTGTTGTATGTTGCCAGGGCCAGGAGTCGTCGGTGGTGGTAGCCGGATCTTAACCGGAGATTCTTCGCACCCCTGACCCCGCTAGTACCCTGGCCGCTACCAGAACCAGGGTACCGGGGGTCGCCGGAACCTCGGGGCCGTGGCCTGTTTGTGTATGTCATGAGGGGTAATTGCCATAATCGCCACGCTTGGCATGCGGGTTGGCGATCGCAGTATCTCCACCGCACTCCAGGGATGCTGCTGCCCATCCTCCGGTGGTCTTGGTCGTAGTTTTAGGACATACCCGGGTCCCGAATAAGAATACTAAATAAAATTGATTTCAAAGTTGCTTTCTTGGGGTTAGATATGAGGATATTACGTTATTATTTGTGGTATACAAAAAATCAACCATATCGTATCAAAATCGCCTCAAAAAGCACTTTCATATAATACCACACACGATAGGTTTCGGAAAAAAACCATACAATTAATAACTTATTGTAATAAAAAATACGCATGGCAACAGTCAGATTTTGTCTACCACGGTTTTTTTACGGAATGTGATGCGTGTAGTATCTCTGTGCGTACCCTGAAAGAACACCCCACAACATTGTACGGCGGTTGGGAAAGAAAATGTAAATGTGAAGAACGAGACAAATGGATATCGTGTAAAGAGAAAAAATTAAAAAGGTGGGATGGACATCGATCGGTACTGCATGTTCGCTTTCTGTTTGTTGGTTCGTATTATCGGGATATGCTTCTTATCACACGCATTTCCCATACTATGGATAGTAAAACCTGGTGAAATACTGATTGGTGGGCAAAAGCAAATATTGGAAGTCTTTCATTCATACATCAGGTAGGCAGAGGTACCTACGTCTTATCTTATTCAGTGCCCAGAGTTTAAAATGAGGTGTAAACTAGTCTTTTGGACGGCATTATTTGATACTCAGATCAGTAAGTCTAAAATAATAGTTGCGGTGAAATAATGCCGACCTGAACTAAAAGTCTGTTGTTGTATATCTCCAGTCCGAATTCTGCGGGTTCGATGGGGTATGAGTACGTATAATAGTTTACATTACATTATTGATATGATATTAATGTGTAAGGTACCTGCAGTGATTAGTTTTATGTATGATATTGAGAGGCGAGGGAGTAGGCGGGTGCCAGGCGGGGGCCGCCGGGCCGCCTGAATGGCGGCGCCGCGCCTGCGCTGCGCCCGAGCTATCGATCGCGCGGCCACGTGGGCGCGCCCGTGCCACGGGCCACAGGCGCGCCCGGCCGCCGGTGCCACGTGCGCCGCTCCCGGTCCGCTATCAGCTATCTCCCAACTCACCCCATGCGTACATAACCCCAGGTCGCCACTGGCCCTCCCCTTATCAATGCCTTCCTTCGATGTCGTAACATTTAGTGTAACACCTATCCTAACAAAAAAAAAAACATGTAAAATTGGCGGCCAAGGCTCTCCAGCTCAAGGGTTTCGTTGTATAAAAGTTATCAGAACCCACTAAATCTAAGCCCGTAAGCCCTGACCCTGACTTTACTAATCCTACACCTTGGTAAGGAAAGTAGATATGGTTTGACCATTTCATGTCACTATTGCATGTCATAACATTGAAAACCTGAGACATAATGTCTTACCGTATAATAAGTCAGCTAGACCGTGTGGCCAATATGGTAAGTAACAAATATCTTCAATATTATGATAGGTAATATTAATTTAATTCCTTATCATATGTATATATATGCATATCCGATGGGTGGAGAATTTGAAATAGCCAAATATAGTCAGCAACTACTACTAAAATTATAAATTGGTTGGTATTTTGGTTGTTTATTGTCAAGCCCGAGCCACACCGAATGCGTGCGCAGCACGTGCGCGTGCGCGTGAGCGTGGCGTGCGCGTTGTATCGTATGATATGTCATAGTAGATGACACACCGCTTGCAAGTCACGCGCACGTGTACGCCACGCCACAGAATAAGGAATAGTACAAGCCACGCAAGCAGTGTGTCATCTACTATGACATTTCATACGATACAACGCGTACACCACGCACACGCGCACGTTTTCGCTGTGTCTCGGTTTTAAGTAACAAAAACATTAAGTACTTACCTCGCGCACGAAAAATTGTACAGTGGTTAAGGGTATTATGTAATTAAGCACTGAGGACATCATCTGCAATTCCGTTATTGGGTTGACGAGTAGCAGCCTCCCAAAGACGTAAAAAAAATCATGCTGGTGTAGAGCGGTGGAAATGGTCAACTGGTCTGATGAATGATGAACACGTTAAAAAAATCTGTCATTTTCTCTCGCATGAAATTTTGTCAGATGACAGTTTATATCCTATTGTGAATAAATAAACTCGTCAGCCGGCTGTATCGCCACAGAATACCATAAGTAATTGGTAAAGATCGTAACGAAGGAAGCAGACAGGAGCATTTATCGCCTATTTTAATATGCCGACTAGTTTTTCCTCGGGGTATTAATATATATCATTAATATGATAATTAATATATTACAATTATACTTTCTTAACCATTGTAACTACAAGTTATGGTGCGCGAGCAAATTGGTCATTGAAATCTGTTAATGGCCCACGGTCTATAATACAAATTACATACACCCACGCTTTCTGTCGATGTCCTACGAACGAAGCACAAATAAGTACCCTCGCAATTGAAACGCCCACTAAAAATTGGAGCATATGCTTAGCTTCCAACTCCTACAAAGCCACACAGTGCATCTTGAGTCGATGTTTCATGGAGATTGGCGATCACGAGTGAGATAAGAGCATGAATTCGCAGCAACCCCTGCGCTGCGCGCCGCCGCCTCGCGGCTCAAAGCGCGCCGGCGCCGGTGCGACGCCTGCCGCAAGTCGTACGAGTAACAATGAGACCCGTAGCGCGGATGGAAAACACACCGACCCCCCTTAGCACGGAGTAACGGATTACGGCTTAACAATTCAGAACAATTCAAAGTAAAAAAAACCGTTTCGAATTCTACCAGAATTAAAACTAGGTACTTACGTCCACGTAGCTACGCGAAAATTAGGTATAGAAAACGTACTCGCTTATCAAATATTCATGCCAAAAGAAACATCGTATACTGTAGGTGTCGAGAATACATTCGGCTTCGGCACGTTCGATCATTAAATGAAAATAGTACTTACCTGTAGTATTTAGATCCGCAAAAACTTATTCACTCGTCTTAAGAAGAATGTATACTTCGGGCATTGTTCTGCTGGATATCACGCTTGTGTAAGGAAAAATAATATGAAGCTAAGAACTTACCTCCAGCCGCCGGGTTGACAGTCGTTAATGGTATCTTTCAACTGAGTTGCACTTGAGCTCTGCAGGTTCAGGACATTAACGCTAAAACAACGAAAATCATGCAATACTTTAGGCAACAGTATTCTAAAATTCTCTAGTCGCAAACTAAGGTAATAAAATAAACTAGGGGTGTAAGCGGTAGACATCGCAAAAAAAAATTTTTTTATTCAAATTTCATAATTTCCGAAAACTGACTGGACAAAAAAAATCTATATTATTATCGAACCTGCTCAAAAGAATCGGTTGAGAAATGCCACCTGTAGAGGAGAACATCCGGACAGACGAAAGAATTTTTGTCGAAAGCTGAAACGGAGGCGCTTCGCTCGCTCGGTTAAAAAGTCGCGCATATGTGCCCTTTAGAAGCGTTGCGTATATGCGTCGGTGCCAATATCGGCAACAGGTGTGTTATGGCTTAGGTAAGGACGAGTCACCTTCGTAATTTCAACTAAGGTGTACATATATTCAATCGTTTTGGAAAAGCTGTCGTATTGTACGTAGGGTTGCCAATGTTGCCATCTCTAAAATCTGGAAACTATAACACAAGATGCGTACAAACTCCGAATTTTGAGAGAACTCAAAACTCAGACATTACTCAGTATTATAAAATGTTGTAATTGTCATAAATCAACTTTTTAATACGTAAGCAAAGGACCGTGCGTCAAAATGGACTAAAAATCACCAGAAGAGCTGAGAGTTAGGTCATTAAATAGGTTTTTAAATCTACTATTAGCTCGTATTCACTCTGACGAAAGAATAAATTGCGTCAATATGGTCCTAAAAACAACAAAGCTGAAAATCAGGTCAATAAATAGATCTTTAAATCTACTATGTATTAGCGTCGTATTTATTCACTTTGGCTAAAATATGAATATCTCAGTTCTGTAATGGAATTGGTGCCCATGGAATGAAATGAAGTACACGTAAATACCTATTTACGTAACCTTATGAACGCTTTCATATTTGAAAGAAGTGATCACTCACACGCCAAGCACCGTTGCGTTATCAAAAATTGATGTAACGTTCAAACCAATAAAAACAATTCATAATAGATTTTATTCATGTACAGTCGAGTTCATAAATATATGAGCAAATCCAAGCCTTCGAAAATAAATGCACACAGTAACGTACAAATACATCTAGACAGATTTATTATTCGAAAATATATACACGTATCATCCGTCATATTCATCTGAGCAAGCCTCTCAATAATCTTTAAGCAGCTGATACATAATAAAATATCTGTACTATGATTTTTACAAAATTATTGAAACAAGTGGTAGCACATAACACATAACTATTGACACAAGGGTTATTTTCAAATATTTGTAAATAAGTAGCTAGTGGTACTACATGTACTCACGTTTTCCAATTTGTTGGGAACAAGTAGGAGCGCATAAATATCTGTACAAATAAAACATTTTGAATTTTCACAAATGACAAATACCGAAAAGAGTACCATACTGTCATTTGATATATTTGTCTCTTTCAGTTTGAGTGCTGCTTCTTTTACTATTTTATGATTTATATTCTGTTTTAAAGAGGTTTGATATCAACATTACTGGCTACTTAATATTTTTCTTTTTTCTGTCAGTTATGTTCAGATATTTATGAGTTCTAGATATTTATGAATATCTCACATATATAAAGGTGAATGTTCAACACATTTATACACAGAGAATTACGTAGTATGAATGTTCGTTGAGAATATAATTTGAACATTCTTTATACGTTAGTGGGTACAAGTCAACGGCCAAGTCACAAAACATTTAACTATAAATACTTAATAAAGAAATCGCAGTAAGGAACCTTAGACTTGGCACGACTTTGTCTAGATTTCATTACTTTTTAGAGATAAACAAGCAGCTCCATCGCGACTTGGCTAGTTTCTTACAGAATGTTTTTGATGGGATTATATCTGTCACGGCGTCTAATGCGATACGTGCATTTCTATAGGTTTCAACTTCGCGTTTGACATTTCCATGTCATGGCGTGTGAGTGTCAGCGTTTCTTTGACAGAGCGCTGAAAAGGTTAAACGTGATTGCGATCGATTACTGAATATGTTGTTCT
This sequence comes from Notocelia uddmanniana, assembly GCA_905163555.1. Classification (NCBI taxonomy): domain Eukaryota; kingdom Metazoa; phylum Arthropoda; class Insecta; order Lepidoptera; family Tortricidae; genus Notocelia; species Notocelia uddmanniana. The sequence continues at coordinate 52,145,781 of LR991052.1, forward strand.
GGTTCCTGATTGATTACAGTCCATGTATACGTACGAAATAAGTAGTCATAGCAAAGTGCAAAGTAATAATGGTCAAAACGTGGACATAAAATCCTAAGCCAAGTTTGGAAAAGTCCAGAAGCTTCTGAACTACGAATCCATTGTTTCTGAATTCACAATGGTTATTATCAGGTAAACAAGGGGTCGACTTCTCGGGAAATTGATTTACTTACAACAGCCGCACTATCGACTTTTCTCGACTTGGACTTGAACTGTTAACCCTTTACCAGGCCAAGGGATATATTCCACCCACATCTTATATCGGTTACCGTAGTCAGGTTTTAACTCCAAACCACCTACAAAATATTTTGTCAATCCCTGAAAATATTATTTTATGATCTTCATTCACAACACGCTTCTAAATTGCGTAATATATCTTTGGCAGCCATTTAAATTCACTTGAACGCTAATTTCAGTAAACTACGGAGAAATTCGAACACTTTCCATAATTCGTCGGTCGAACAATTTTTTGATATTTTGTAGATTTTGAGTGTTGAAAGCTAATGTAATCGTAAACATTGCTAAATATTCATGCATTATTGTGTATGACCAGAATTAGGATGTGGGTTGACATTATCCCATGGCCTTATTAGAGTTTAACTGTGTGGGAGCTATTTTTCCCATGGCCCGGTAAATTGTCTTGTCATGTCATAAAAACACACGTAAGTAATAAAACAGTTTTTGTGTTCAACTTAGAGCGAATTCATGTACCTAGCTATAAAATCTCCTTTTAAAGACTTTCCCTGAAGAATTTCTTCTTGTAGATAGTATCATAAAATTGAATAATTGTGTTGCTTTTAACCAAAAAGTAATGAGGTAAGTATATAATGAGGTAAATATTGTTTTCAGTGATTGATATAATGTTTCGTAGGAGATTTGGAGTTAAACCTTGACTATTATAACCGATGTAAGATGTGGGTGGAATATATCCCTTGGCCTGATCAAGAATATAATAAGACAAAATCTAGTATGACAGTTCATTACTTAGACAGGCGATGGGATAACCGTAACCCACATTTTTATTTCTGGTTTAAAGGAAGATCTCCGACTTTCATAAATACATTTTTTACAAGGCGTTCAATACGGTTGCAACAGCATATAAAGTACGTATTAAGACACGCTGGTTCTTCGGGGCCTGGTAAAGGGTTAATGCCGCCAGCTACATTTGATTTTTGTCAAAAATAACGAATTCGAACTCACCTTTTTTTATTAGCAACTGAGGGCTCAACGATCAACGGGAGACCGCAGTATGAATAACCTGAAATATTTTTAGGTAAATCAATAATAATAATAATATGTCACAAAATCGATTTATTTATTTATTTATTGCAATATTGTGAGTATGGTGCAAAAGATCTTAAATAATATATTATGTTTCATCACAATCTACCAATAGCCGTCATGCAAAATTGAAGAAAATAAAATGTCAATATAATAATTTCCACACTAAGTATTTCAACTATTAATAGACTTTGGATAATTAATGATTGTCACAAACAGATAAAATACAAACATATAGAATTATGTCAATACTTATTAAATCAAAACATTCAATAGGAAATTATAGGTCATTACTTACACAAAATGGCGAATAAATATAAAAAAAATGTGAATTGTGTTTATGTCGATATTTTCGTAGCAAGTCTTGTTGTCAAGAAAGACTGGCTATGAAAACTCAAATAATACCCTTTTTTTTCGAATTTTAATGGGAAATAATACTATTATATCATACAACTTGGTCACTCTAACCCACTGTCAACTCTCTATTCTGTCCGTCAAAAAAGTAGGGTTATTTTTGTGATTTTGTATTTTTGTCATCAAAATAAATCATATATTGAAATGCGTTTGTTTAGTGCCAATACAATTTTTTTGAAATGGTTGACAGTATCATGTCTGAAAACTGATTCTTGATCCACATGGCACTGACATTATTCATTATCATTATCAAACAGACCAAAGGATAGTTCCTTTTCTGTAGTCATTACTTACGTATTACTACAATTTCGAGTAAAACTACTCGTAACTAGTGTAAATAAAACAAATTTAACTTAAACAAAACTGTCTGCTTGCAAACAACATACGCAATTTGTGTTCAAGAACTTTTAATTATTCTTTATGCCAGTGAGTGTAGGTGTATTATTGTATTCTATCATAAGATGGGTCAAGAGCATGTCGGGCCATGCTCAGTGTAGGGTTCCGTAGTTGGCCAATGAACTTAAATAAAAATATCAAAGAATATCTAGCAAAAGGGAATTCGCAGCGTTTGACAGGTCTTTTACTTAGAAGGGAAGACTTTTTACGATAGGTAACTCAAAACACAGCTTAACTGATCATATCCGCTGTAGTTTGAATTCATTGAAAGTGTTTATTAAGCTTTACTTTCATGAATATTTCATAATTTTTGGACCCATAAGTAGTTCAAAAGTTAGAGGTGACGACACATTTTTATCTTTTGGAATAATTTTTCCGAAAATATTCACTTTTCAAAAAATGTTTAATGAAGATTTTTATTCTTTTTGAAAGACCTATCCAACGACAGACAGACTTTACAAGAGTAAAGCCTCGGACAGACAGACACATACGGACATGGCGAATTTAAGGGTTTCTAGTTGACTACGGCACCCTAAAAATGCCAATATGTGTATAAGTATATTGCTTTTGTAACGCCTAATCTGACCTGGCCTTGGCAATCGTTCATCACGAACTCCGGACAGCCTCATACAAGTTTACTTTTTCCTTAATTTGAACTATGTATGCCTCGCCTCTCCTATTGCTTTCCTGGCTACAATTGTTTGTTATGAATTCTCGTATCGTAAAAGGCATCCAAACGTCAAAACTGCTATGTAACAAATATGACTTACCATGAAGTTTATCGATAGCGCGGTCCGCAGCAGACTGATCCGGGAAATCAACGAATGCATAGCCACCTCTCTTGACAGAGATTTCGGCGACGGTCAGGTTGTGTTCGGCGAAGAGCTGTCTGACAGCCGCGTCGTCTGCCTCGACAGGTAAATTACCTATGTACAGTTTGTTCATCGCCGAAACGTTCTTTAGCTGATCACTCATTAGGATAGTTATTTTTGAAACTTTGGATATGAAGCAGAATTTTCCGTCAGAGCGTTTGACGAATCCAGCAGGCCTGTCGTATTTCTTTTGTTTTTCTGTCCAATTGCGCTTGTCAAATGCCCAAATTTCGAACTTCAAATTGATTGAAGTCTGTCTAGGTGGCCATGATGACACGATATGCACAATTAAGGAGGATTATTTTAGCACGTCAAACTCTAGGCTGTTAAAACATCAAACCAAGAGCGGGACCGTGAATCTGTATTGAACGTGAAAGGGTCTAGCAGGCTTAGCTAACAAGAGTGGCCCCCGCTAGGGATTTGGTTGTAATTTGAGGTGCAGTAGTGGCAGGACCTAAGAACACTGTATGCGTAATATCAGCCTTCGATCTTCTTTTGTTTAAGACTTAATTGACGACCTGTTTAGCTTAGTTGGTAGTGACTCTGCCTCCGAACCTAGAGGTCCCGGGTTCGAATCCCGGCCAGGGAATTTATTTGTGCATTTTTCACGGATATTTGTTCTTGGGTCTTGGATGTTTTCTATGTATTTAAGTATGTATTTATCTATATGTATGTATATCGTCGTCTAGTACCCATAGTACAAGCTTTGCTTAGTTTGGGACTAGGGCGATTTGTGTAAGATTGTCCCCCAATATTATTATATTATTATTATTAATCACGAAAATTGTAAAAATATCAAGGTAATTTTTAAACTATTATTTTAGCTAAACCAAGCAAGCGAGAGTAACCAAATAAATTCAGAATTGACGAGCATGAAGTGGGGTTCATAATGCATATTTTTACAGACATTACTATCCTTAAACTAGGATGAAAAAGAAATAGTTTTTTTTTCGCTCCTTTTTTTGCCACTTCTCACGGAGACACAACTATCAAAAAAAATAAGGTGACTGTGGGTAAGGCCGTCTACAAGGCAAGTCCGTCAACACGTTATAACTTTTAAATTTGAAAGCGTATGCCGCTTTCGCGTCCAGTTGATAAAGCAGTTTTTCACGCTAGTTCCCGCATTCTAAAACAGATAGCGCTGTGAAAACGATCTTCAGAGCGATCCGCCTAAACAAGTAATTACAAGTTTTGAACTCGAAGTGATAGTGTGACAGTCTCTAATAATAAAATTGTTAAAAATAGTTTGTGACAAGATTGTGCTCCAGAAAGTAACTACGTAAGTAATATAAGAACCAGTTATCTTTATTCTGTACTTAAACTATCAGAAATTGGGTTAGTTTCGTAATTATAAGTCCCATCATTTATCACATAAAATTTTTGTTAAGTTGGAAAGTCCGTCTACTAGGCACAAGGCAAGTCCGTCATATTTCCTTGAATCAGAGGTTACCAACTGTTACATTATTACGATTTCATAAGGTATACACATAAATCCTTTCGACTTCGCACATGATGTTTATGTTAATTAACAATTTTAATCTCGAAACTAACAAGGAAATGTGTTCCTCAGCATTGTCACCGAAATACAAATAAAAAAAACAATTCAATTTCAATAAATATTAGGGGCATCTTACACAGATCAGCCTAGCCCCAAACTAAGCAATGCTTGGTATATGGGTACTATGCGACGATATATACATATTTATATAGATAAATACATACTTAAATACATAGAAAATTCCCATGACTCAGTAACAAATATCTGTAAAGATCACACAAACAAATGCCCTTACTGGGATTCGAATCCATCGGCTTAGTATTGTATACTATATACCTCTAATACAACTAGGATTAAGTGAAAATTTTCAATTTAACGAATATGTGTTTTCATATGCTTGCCAGTCTTCCTGATAACTAAAAATTGCTTAATTTTTTAAACTCATTTCGCCTAATTTTAACAATTAAGACATGATACGATTATTTTATTTTTCATGTATCTAATGAAAGAGTCCTTACATTTTAACATTACGGTTTTAACTAAGTACTTACATACAAATAATTAATTAATATTATTGATTCAATGTAAAAGAGTCATGATTGCGTTGAGGTATAGTTATATGGTTATAATAGGAATTATCAAAACAAGTACAGTTTGACGCACGTAAAAAGAGCTCCTGGCAACGAACTCCTACCTGCGCTGTGAAAAAAATGTATGCGAAATCGTACCCCGTCCACTAGCCGCCCGGAGTTCTTTTTACGTGCGTTGAGTTATACAAGTTCGGATTGAACGCTTTTATTGCGTAATCTCGTAGACTTTTGGACAAATGTAAAGTGTCACTAAAATATCTACGTATTTAAAAGTTCATACATTTACATTATGTGCTTGAACTTGAAAACCAAAGTATACTCTAGGCCTTGGTCGTTCTTACCCGCTGCCCGCCACCGGCGGTGGTGTAAACCTCTTATGCCTTACTTATCTTAGAAACTCGTACTATAAGTTTATTTAATTAACCCTTATTAGTAAATTAAAAAAACCGTATAATACGGTATTATTTCGGATACCAAAAAAAGAATCGTGTAATTATTATTGGCCAAAAAAGGTTTACCAACCCATTTACGTATTTGAATTGGAATAATTGTGTTTATTTCGAATGTAAACCCTATAGTAGTAACAAGTTTAAAGTACACTTTTCATTGTCTTTTTTCGCTCTTTTTAAGGATTCGAATACGAACATATAAGCATCCATAGTATGGTTGATATTATTACTAGACGGACTTACCTTAAACTACACGGGAAGTCCGTCTACTCGCCGAGTTTAGAAAAATACTATTGTTTTTGCTTAATTTGTGATTAAAATGATATGTCACTATCAGGGAGCGAAACGGTTTATGCGTCGTTGGACTAAAAGTAAATATGGCGATGTATAAAAATGTCTACTTGCATAAGTTCGTGCGTATATAATTTCGACGAAGTATAAAAATGTCCACCTGTATATTAGACCAAATATAAATATGTTGCGGCACTAGACTAAAAGTAAATGTGACGATGTATAAAAATTTCCACTTACATAAGTTCGGGCGTATATAATTTTGACGAAATATAAAAATGTGCATCTGTATATTAGACCAAATAGGCAATAGTAAGCAGTTTTCGTAGCGTATGGACGCCTGTAACGCCCGAATTAAGGAAGTGGACAATTGTAGAACCTGTCAACTTGGTGAAATAGGGGCCTGGACCTATGTAAAGAAAGTAGTCATTTTTATATTCAGACTTGATAAGACTTAGACATTTGTATACTTTGAAAGTAGTCATTTTTATATTCCGACTTGATAAGACTTAAACATTTTGAAGTATTGGCTTTCTAATACTCGGCCCAATTTTTATTTTATATGTAGACATTTTTATACATCGCCATATTTACTTTTAGTCCAACGACGCATAAACCAGCGAAACGGTGACATCATTATGACGAAAATTCACATATAGGCTGATTTTATATAAACAACATTGCGACACTCCAATGATTATTAATAATGCAATAATGGTAATGTAAATTTTATTTTTTACTATTTATATTGAAAATAATATTAAAAAAACAAAGACAATAAGAAAAAAATATTTTACTTAGTAATTAATTGTAAAAATATATTCGGATAAATGAAAAACACAAATTATATTTCGTGGGTTGTCGAAAAATAAGCAGAACGCTTAGAATTCAAACACAACATCGCATCTTCTAATTTAAATACATACCTACATACATATACTGTACATAATGCCTGTAATCGCAACTAGAACTAAATTATTGTTGTAAGTTAACCTTTCATCATCAAAATCGATTCCTTCAATAATCCAGATAAAAACACTCTGTATGTAGCTAGACGTCATACGTCTGTCATCGGCACCAAAGTTTCGCTCCCTGGTCACTATAACTTAAGTATTATTTATAAAATTCTTCATCATATGCGATTACGAGTACAAGCGCTAGCGTAGATGAATAATTAACGGAATTAGATCACTCCAAAGTAAAAAAAAAAATGAAGTATGCCGGTCTTGGCCACAGTGACCTTACTTAAGCCACAATTGTCAACTACGTACACATTTAAAAACATTTTAAAAAATCATGGTGCGTCATGCCAAAAAAATATAACATTTACGAACGTATGTTTACATATCATATCATATCAATAGAGTAGTAGTAACATAACATCCTCTTTCGTTCATTATGAAATAATTGACATTGATCAATGTGTAGTTGTAAATGACGACCTGTTTAGCAGGGGCCTTTCAGCTCGAAGTACGATTTTTTCTACGGAAATGTTTAACTTGTTTGTACCAGATGTCACTGGGTGCTATCTCTATCGCACTTGCATAGATGCAGCGGTCGTGCGGTTAGTTCTTACTAAATACACAACGGCGCTACGATCTATGTGGAGTATTTCACTGGTATCTCTATCACAGTATATATATTGTACTTTATGCTGTTTAGCCTAGTTGGTAGTGACACTGCCTCCGAAGCTAAAGTTCCCGGGTTCGAATCCCGGCCAGGGCATTATTTGTGCATTTAGACAGGAGTGGTTTACTACCGTGACGTCATCGCGCTGCGCAAAGTACATGCGGCCGCCGGCTCACACGTCGTGTGACTATTCAATGGTTGCGGCCACGGATAGTTACCCAAATTCTGTGTCTTTATCTTAAAATGTTGAAAATACTGACAGTCATTGAGTTTGGAATTCACAAACGGTTGACATAAAAGAAAACGAAAATGTTGGTTCTAAGAAACCTCTTTTTATTTTTTAAAGTGATGCCTTTAAAAAATATATAAAGCTTTGTATCCCCTGATTATGAAAATGGTATAATTTGGGGGTACCTACTAAGTTTCCTCTTTACAGTAGTTAGACAGGTTTAAAGAAGATGTGAAAAAACCATGATTGCCATCTCAAAGTAGTAACTCATAGAAATGGCGGCCAATCCAAGATGGCGGATATCGAGTTTTAAAAATCAGCTATAACTCGAGAACTATTCGTCCGATTTCATTACTGTTTTTTTTAACTTAAGTTCTACATGTGTGATTTAAATGTTGTTATATAAAATGTTTCGATAAAGTCAACCATTAATAAGAAAAAATATATGTATATATTGAAAAAAATAACTCATTTTTTTTTCAAATAAGGTTTTACAGGATGTGTACATTAGAAAAAAAAAACTTGAAACCAAAGATGTAATGTAATAAATTATCTTTAATTTTATGTATTACATGTATGGATCGGGTAGCTAAAACTCATGCAAAACATGACTTTGTGTTTACTTCCGTTGAAATTATATCGTTAAACGATAGTACACCAATTAGGCTAAACAGGCTGTCGTAATTTTATATTATATTTAGGCATAACTAGTGGTTTTGTGAGCAGTAGAATTAATAAGTTATCAATAGAAAAACATTGTGAGCTTGACAGCAATCGAATTAAAATCACCAAAGGTTCTTATTATAGTAGTCTATCGTGCTAACTATGACATAAAAATATTCGAGGATACCATTTCCAAAGCCTTAGCAAAAGCACAACATGAGAATAAGCAAGTGGTTATAACGGGTGACTTTAATCTAGACTTCTTAAAAACTTGTCAATCGGTGCACAGTTTTAAGAATATCCTAAAAAACTTTGGTTTTAGAGCTATATTAAATAAACCCACTATGATCACAAACAAATCAGCAACATACATCGATAACTTTTTTATAAATTTTAGTCATAAGATGGTAGAGGGCAGGGTCCTAGAATATAAGGTATCAGACCATAACGCGATTGAATTAAAAGTAAAATGTCTCGTATCTAAACAAGCAAAATGCAATACGCTATTGACCCGAGTATTTAACAAGAATAATATTTAGTGCAAAGAAGCTTTTACACGCTACAGGAATTTTTTGATAATGTGAGTAAAAAACATAGTATTCTTTTGTTCATTTTACAGTTTACCATCCTGTCTGTAATTTAAGGCGAAGGGGTAGGCAAGCTCTTTCCATACAAACTTTGTGTACGTTTTTCTTCGTTTGTGTTTGCGCTACGGTTATTATTTTTGGTCAATATGCTTATTTTTCTGTTAGCTATTTCTTCTGGTTATTTTTCTTATTTTAATTTTTTTTTGGATTTTTTTTATTTTTACTTTTTTTGAATTTAAATAAAATTTCAATTTGAAGTTCTGCGTATATCCAATATGTAAAAGCAAAAATTAAAATTAAATGCTGTAGTGCCAAAACTAACGGATAAAACTTGCACAACCTTTGAACGGAGAATGCCTTGCCGTACCCTTCGCCTTAAGCGAGGGATTTGTATACAAAATGTAATATTTTTAAGTTCTACCTATATCTTGTTTATTAATAATATAATTAGATATAAGTTAGTATTCCTGTGCCCTTACGAGGTCCATTTTATTACTTCTTTGTAATATTATGTCACATTAAGAGAGCAATAAATTTTTTGATTCTGATTTATTTTTAATTACTTTCATTATCTATTCAATAAAGACATTACACTGAGGAATTCAGTCTTAGAAGCCAATGGGGCTATTAATAAAGTAGCTACACTAATAAATGGAATCAACTACTACTACAATATTGCATTTCCTGAGAAAAAAGTGCAAATTAAGTCCAACTCTGCATCTTGGATAACGCCAGGGATACAGGTTTCAAGAGATAATCTAAATAAAATGGAGCTGCTTCAAGACTACTCACCCACTGATGGAAGGAAAGAAACGATTAAGGCCTACAAAAAACATCTTAGGAAAGTCATGATACAGATATCAGATCTTGGCAGACCAAGAGGCTGGGTCCTTCGGAAAGAATACAAAAATCAGCCAACAAGATAAAAGAAACTTGGAAAATCATAAAGGAAGAAGCAGTATGTGGATCAGATAAGACAACAGGCATACCAAATAAATTATTTAATCACGAAAATTCCACGTACACGAGTAACCACGCAGACATGGCTGATATCTTTAATACCTTCTTTACGGCAGTGGGCCATAGGGCAAGCAAACATCTAGATCTCTCTTCAGAAACATTCATTGAATACCTTAAAAACACTAAAATGCTACCTAAGCAAATTAAATTTCACGCGATTACACCTAAAGAACTATGGACAACACTACGCACTCTTAAAATTAAGAAGTCTAAAGATATATTGCAAATGGATGCCAGAGTTCTTAAGCTTATTAGTTTTAATGATAACATTATGGAGCTTCTTCTAGATAGCATGAATTGTTGTATTACTCGTAGGGAAGGCGTATTTCCGGATGCATTTAAAGTAGTTCTGCCCGTCTTTTCGAAAGTGCTGGAGTCAGCACTGAAGACAAGAATAGTAACATTCTTTGAGGAAAATGATCTCTTTACGTACTGCCAGTATGGATTCCGGGCTAATAAAAGTACAGGAGCAGCGATTAGAAGAGTAATAGACTTCATACTAGAGTCCTTCGATACGTCACAACAATGTGCAAGCATATTTTGTGACCTATCTAAGGCGTTCGATTGCCTGAGACACGATGTTCTTCTGAAGAAGCTTACGTACTACGGTTTTAATGGAACAGCTTTGGATATGATATCATCTTACATGAAAAACCGCAGTCAAATTGTACAGGTTGGATCAAGTAAATCGGTAATTAAAAACAACGATATCGGAATACCACATGGTTCAATTTTGGGCCCTGTGTTATTCTTGATATACGTAAACGACTTACCATCAAATATTTCAGACTGGGCACAATTGACTTTATTTGCTGACGACACACATGTGGGATTGAGGCATACTAATGTTAACTTAATAGAGGAATGGCTGACACAGACCCAACGAAGCCTCCAAAACTGGTTCCAGGCAAATGGTATAGTGCTGAATACTGATAAAACCGTACATATTAAATATGAATTGTTTGTATTAAAAATAAATTGAAAAAATGGCTCATTGGCAATGCTTTCTATAATTTAACTGAATTATATGACATTAAATAAAGAATTAAAAATAGATATTAATATATAATAACAATAATAGCTTGTAAACACTGACATTTGTACCTAATGCTAATCTACTCGTATATAATTGTTTTTAATTTCTTCTGCATTTAATATGATCACTGTACTAATACGTAATTAATAGCTTTGACATGTAATATTTGTAATATTATGAATAAATGAGTATGAGTATAAAACTAATTTTCGAATAGAGAAACCCTCATCCGACCTTCATTATCAAGATTCTACGAAGTTTTAAGGGTACATAATAGACAATAAATTGACACATAAAGAGCACATACATAAACTCTGCAGCAAACTCTCTTCGGCAAATTTTGCGTTACTTAAACTTAAACCTCTAATAAATTTAGAAACTTTAAAGATAGTCTACTATGCGTATATTCAATCCCTACTAAATTATGCAATAACTATATGGGGCAATGCATCGGAAATTCAAAAAGTATTAGTAGGTACTACAGAAGCGTTCTGCGAGGGTCATGTGCGGTGTCAACCGACGTGACTCAGCTAGGCCTCATTTTGAAAGACTGGGCATAATGACAGTTATCTCGCTTTTTATTTATAATTCTCTCTTGGAAGTTCACAAAGAAGGGGACTTTTCGTAAAATCGTCGGATACACACAAATATAACACCCGATCCAGACACAAACTGCTTTTGCCAAAGCTGCGGTGTTTACTTAAAGATCAAAATGTTCAATAAATTGCCATTGGAAATAACTAACCTGCCTACAAATAACTTTAAGAATAAAATATATAATTATTTTGGGAAACATGCTTTCTACTCTGTGACAGAATATTTAACCAGTAATATTGACATCCACCACCACCATATCAGCCAAAGGACGTCCACTGCTGGACATAGGCCTCCCCCAAATTCACGGGGGGTATATGCCATAATCGCCACGCTTAGCATGCGGGTTGGCGATCGCAGTATCTCCACCGCACTCTAGGGATGCTGCTGCCCGTCCCCGGGTGGTCTTGGTCGTAGTTTTAGGACATACCCGGGTCCAAAATATTGACATGAATAATTTTAATTAGTGTTAAATATATTGTGTATATATACATTATTGTTGTATATATATTATTTATAAAAATGTTTTATTATAACTATATACCATATAATTTAATTCACATATTGCCTTTTTTATAATTATTTACTGTAAAATATTTTTGATGACTATACCGACATACCATGTAGGGAATGCAATCCCGCATGAAGAAATCAATCCCGGTATTCAGCGGGATTGAGATTTCTAGTCCCGCTGGATCCCGGTATTGGCGGGATCCCGCAAGTTAGTGAGCTATTTTTCACTACACAGCTCGGAAAGTACCCACTTTGTCCTTAAATCGCTCGTCACCCATTTCAAACGCCTCATGATGGCGTCATGTTTCAAATTTTTGCTGGTTTTTGGTGCGTTTCCTTGCTTTAGTGTGGTGAAAAATATTAAATTTCACTCTGGAGCAAAGTTTGATTAACTCTCGTGCCTTGAGACCCTCGCAGCTCTCTAGAATCTTCCGCTTGCTCGGGTCTCAATATTGGCACGAGCGGTTAAGCAACAACTTTGCAGTTGGCACCCTGGTAAAACAAATAACTATCATATAGTTTGTTACAAATTGGTAGTAAATATTAGGAATTAGGATGTAATAAAAAAGGAAAATATAATTAAAAGTAGCTCTTTATTGACTTTTTGCAGATCCTATTAAGAAATATAAAGTTTTAACAAAAAAAACATATTATAACATTAATCTTCTTTAAAATCACAATTAATAACCAAAACTTTCGTCGAACGCCCCGTAGTTTTAATTATGGCTTTGCAGACCTTGCATTTCACAGTCTGCGAATCTTCGGCCTTCAAAAAATACCGCCACACAACAGCAGTACTAGAAAACTCTTTATATATGGTTTCTGACATAATTAACACTACATTTGTTAACGTAAGCACTTGTTAATGTTTATTATTTGAAAATCTTATTGCAAGTTATTACAGCAACACTAAATGAACTTTAAACGGCAAAATTCGATGCGTTATGACGTAATAACAATTTCAAACTAGCTAAAATATAGACAAATTCGCACAAAATACTCTTCTAGGGCTCCCCTTCCCCCGCCGTTGCATCTAGGCTCCGCCGCGAAGAAATTCCGGTTGTTTTGTTTCGGCAGTACGCGCGTGTCCGCGCTACGAGTAGCACGTATAAACTATGTCGCTTTTCAATCCCGCAAATCCCGCATAATTTACGTGCGGGATTAATACCGCATATAGCATGCGGGATCCCGGTATCCCGGTATTGCATTCCCTAATACCATGTAATGCTCATATTACTTTCATTCTCTTGCCCTTTTTCCCATTTATTTGGGGTCGGCGCAGCATGTCTTTTTCTTCCAAATATCTCTGTCACGCGTCATCTCTTCATTCACATCTTTCCTATTCATATCATCTTTCACACAATCCATCCACCTTTTCTTTGGCCTACCTCGTTTCTTGCATCCATCCACATTCATATCCAATACTTTTCTGGTTACATGGCTTTCATCCCTCCTCATTACATGCCCGTACCACGCCAGGCGATTGGCTCTTAGTTTTTCGGCAATGGGCGCTACTTTCAGGCTTCCCCTTATATACTCATTCCGAATCCGGTCCATTCTCGTCACACCACACATCCATCTCAGCATTCGCATCTCTGTAACATGCAGTCTCGTTTCATCCATCACCTTTGAGGCCCAACATTCTGATCCATACATGACGACAGGTCTTATTACAGTCTTATAGATTTTACCCTTCAATCGAAGAGGCATTCGGGCGTCACAAATTGTCCCCGAGACCTGTCGCCATTTCATCCATCCGGTGCTAATTCGGTTTTTCACGTCACGGTCAATATTGCCATCGCACTGCACTAGTGAACCGAGGTACCTAAAGTCAGAGCAGACCGGCAGCGTAACGCTATCCAGCTGTATGGGCGTAAAACCGGAGAGACCGCCGAAATCGCAGAACATGTGCTCTGTTTTGGATCTGCTGATCTTCAGGCCAACATTCTCCAGTCTTTGTCGCCACTCCTCCAGTCTGCTCTGCACCTCGTAACCGTCTTCGCCGACAAGAACAATATCATCGGCGAACAGCATACACCAGGGTGCCTCCTCCTGTATTTCCGACGTCAGAGCGTCCATAATTAACAGGAAGAGGTAAGGACTTAGAGCCGATCCCTGGTGCAAGCCCACCGTGACGCTGAACCTGTCGGTTGTGCCAGCCGCCGATCGAACGCGAGTACAACATCTGTTATACATCGACCGAATTAGCTCCACATACTTCCCAGGCATACGTTTCCCTTCCAAGGCCCACCACAAAACCTCCCGAGGTACTCGGTCATATGCCTTTTCGAGGTCCACAAATACCATGTGCAAGTTTTTCTGCGCATTTCTGTATTTTTCGCACATTTGGCGAAGGGCAAAAATGGCATCCGTGGTACCCCTACCAGGCATAAAACCGAATTGGTTTTGTGTTATAGCACTCTCTTCTCTCAGCCGTCTCTCTATCACTTTCTCCCATACTTTCATACTATGTGACATGAGCTTTATTCCTCGATAATTATTGCAATCCTGTAAATCTCCCTTGTTTTTAAAAATGGGCACCAGTATACTGTCGCACCATTCATCGGGGATACTCTCTTCCTGCAACAGCTTATTGAAGAATAAAGTCAGCCACTTGCATCCGTCCTCACTTAATAACTTCCACACTTCTCCTGGTATACCATCTGGTCCTACAGCCTTGCCACCTTTCATGCTTCTCACAGCGTTTCTTACTTCATCCATACCTATATCCCTTACTACACCTATATTTACGGGCTGGTTTTCGAGCACCTTATTCCAGGGATTTTCTTCATTCATTAACCTTTCAAAGTAACCTTTCCAACGTTCCTTTATATCATCATCTGTCGTTAATACCTTGCCCGCATCATCTTTCACACATTTTATATGAGTAATATCCCTTGCATTTTTCTCTCTCATTTTTGCCAAGCGATACAGCTGCTTCTCGCCTTCTGGACTCTCCAGAGAATTGTACAAGCTATCTTGTGCCGCTGCTCTGGCAATAGCAACCGCTCGCTTCGCTTCTTTTTTGCACTCCTTATACACATTTTTCTTTGCTTCCTTCTCACTTTCATTCCCGATTTCAGTATTTTGCCATACTTTAAATGCTTGCTTCTTTTGTTTCAACTTTTCTTGTACTTCTTCATTCCACCACCACGTTTCCTTCTCTACCATACATTTTCCTTTCGATTCTCCTAAAACATTCTTCGCCACTGATCGTATACAGCTCGCCATCTCATTCCAACATTCATTTGCATTCATACCTTCCATATCCTTCATATCAATCATTTTATTAACCACGCATTCTCTAAATTTACTCGCATACTCTCTCTTCTCTAGCATGTGCCATTTTGTTTTAGGAGGGGGCCGTTCTTTTTTAAAGTGTGACTGGACTTTAATGCTCAAATCAATGACTAATAGTCTGTGCTGTGTAACTAAATTTAATGCTCATATTACTTTATGGTGAATAAATTGAAATTGAAAAAATAGACTGCGAATCCTCACGTCTCCGCCATATTGAAAGTTTTTATAAAGTGAAGCGACAAAAAGATCCATGCTCACATAATTTCACGAGAATCGCTTGAGGAATGCTTGTAGGGGAGAACAGCCGGACCCTATGAAAGCATTTTTGCCCAAGCTGAAACGGCGACGCTTTTGCTGACTCGGTCAAAGCTCGTTGGAGTTTGAAACGCGTATGGATACTATTCAAACTGTACTAAGCACTCTGGATCGCTCTGTCAGCATCTTGAGGAAACAAACAAAGAGGGTAACTACCATAAGGACATTCTTATACAAATAAAACAAATCTTGCCCATTAAATTAATATATCAATACATCTTTTTCACAAAATATTGTTATATTAAGCTTACAAAAATATTTAAATGTTGCATAAAAGTCTATTTTATTAACCCAACCGTTATTAGTCTACCAACGCAAGTTATTCAGTGGTCATGTTTTAGTATTCTCATCTCAAAAGCATAAATATCTTTCTTCTTTCTTTAATCTTTTAAAAACTCTTCAAACACCTACTAGTTAGGTATATATAACTGAAGTAATTATATATAAGTATTATAACATTTATGTCTTTCCTTATAGAAATGTAAATAAGTAATATTTAATTGGTAAATAATACAAACCGAATACCCGAAACAACGCATCAACAATGGTTACGATTATAAATTATGATTAATAAATATTTTTCTCATTCATAAAATTATAAAACGAATAGTAAAATTTGACTCTTACAATGCTAGTGGTAGTGCTTGAATGTTTACTTTATTGTTTCTTATTCCTATATCACATAAGCAAGCAGTACCTCAACAACAGTTAAAAAATAACAATGGATGCAATTATGAATATAGAGAGTACCTACAAGAGAGTCGGAGAGGCGTTTTTGAATTGATAAATACTAATATAATATAAATAACGTAGTTGTACGAATACGTCCCGCTGATGAGCTGGCCACAGGTCATTTCTCATGAAAGAGAGAGGGAATCTGTTATAATTCTCACGCAGCGCCTACGCGAATTAACGAGTTCGCATACTTATTTTTGCATCACGGAGTCTATTTGCGCCCAGGCTAAGATTAATACTTCGCATACTGTCAATAGATTTTAAAGTCGAACCTGAAGTGCTTATTCAAAATCGAGCTTTAAATAAAGTGTGTATCTTTAATATGGTCACAAATTGTAACCGGAAACGTATTAAACCTTTAGTGGGAAATGGCAAATATCTTGCCATTAGTAATGGCAAGATATTTGCCGTCATATACGTCACATATATTTTTCTCACTGAACGCGTTGTTAGTTAATATACATTTTAGTTAGTATTAGAGAATATACCAATCTATAATAACTTATTTTAGAAAACAAAATTGCCTACAAAATTTCAGTCCCGCCATGAAAATGGGTTTCTATTCTATGTTATTCATTGGCCGATAGTGTCAAACATATTGCCGTCTAATAACTTTGAAATCACAATAGAAGAATAAGATAATCTTCGCATGAAATTAATACGTAATAATAACCTAGATTGCACGTGCTTGCAAAATATTAAATAGTTGCTTTGAAAAAGTTTGATCAAAGTGTTAATGCATTTATGAAGCGTCAATAACTACCAGACCGTAATTAATTTTAGGTTTTTTTCGAGTAACTATTTTACACTAATTTGACACAAAAGAGATGCGGATTTCTAAACCTAAGTAGTGATCAACTGATAATATGTAGCGATACATTGCGGGCAGGATTAATTAAAAAATAAGTTTCTGTCAAATATTTCACTTTTGGTACAAGCTTTTTATTGCCAGCTGTACTTTTGTTTCCTCAGTCATTGCAACTACTTGTTGAGATGGTTCGAATGAGATCAAACACCACGGGTTTGGATATAAGTAGCCACCTTTAGGCTGGGTTGCACCGACTTACGATCACAGACCGATTAACGTTAAATATGGCGCCGGCAGTTGTCATCCCATAGAAACTCTCTCCATACATTCAAATTTTAACGAACACAGCTTACGATTACAGACGGTTTGGTGCAACCCAGCCTTAGTCTCATCGTCAGATCAGCTTGGTGGAATGATAATATTGCATTTATCACCAAACTTACAACTCAATTTCAGATCAATCGGATATCGGTAAGTTCAACCATTTGGATTTAAAAGAATTTCAAATTTCGATGACAACTTACATACGAACTGTGCAAGTTAAATAAAAGCTCGTAAAAATTTGTATACATGTTTCATAAAACATATGAATGTTATTGCTGTTATTAGACCCTATACTGCCGACCCATAAAATTTGCGGTTATATAAAAAATACACGATGTATGATATTGATATACTGTTTGACATACAAAAACATGTTTCCACAAACTAACTCTTTATATTAATAAGAATTAAGTTGTCTTTAAATCATCAAGTAGTTTTTTTTAATACTACGTCGGTGGCAAACAAGCGTACGGCCCGCCTGATGGTAAGCGGTCACCGCAGCCTATGGACGCCTGCAACTCCTAGGGGTGTCACATGCGCGTTGCCGACCCTTTAAGAATTTATACACTTTACTTTAAAACATAAACATACTTTTAAATCTCTTTATTTAGCACACAATAGGACCTCGAATATACATCAAAAGTTGATAAATTAGGTTAATATATCCAAAACAATATAGTATTTTTGGATTTAGACCTCAATCTATTTATTAAAGTAGGTATCTTACATATACTCAAAATAAGTAGAAGATTGTCCTGTCTTCTTTACGGTTACACCATGTCTTTGAGGCATATTTCGATCTTTGAATTATAAGTTTTAGTTAAGCGATTAGTTGTCAATTCATACTTTTGGTATAAATTAATTTGGTTGTGATTGCTGAATTTGGTATCGTATTTTAGAATTAGCCTCAAGATTATGTCATGATTTGTCATGTCATTTTATTGATTCGCGATGCATATCTAAATAAAGAAAATCATTTCAAAATTTGAAACAAATCGCTTTAATACATCCCGAAAAAAGATACATTGCAGAAAAAACTTCAAAAAATCATCAATTAAAAACCGTCACTAGTAGGATATTGATACTCAGCATAAATATTTTTCACCATAAGAGGTACTCACAAAAAAACCCCGAGTCAAATTGATCCAAGGGCCGACTTACTACACAAACCCGACTATGGCCTTTCTATACTAAGCCAGCTATGCTTAAATTAAATCACGTTTACACGTTTTAAATTCTTTATAGATCATTAAAGACAACAATTTATTATGATATAGATTCGATTTTGTACTAATAATTTCACTAATTCTATTAGTTGATTCATTTAACTATAATTAAATTTGTGTAGGAAAAACACTTAATAAAATCTCTATAATATTGTTAGTGTTAGGAATCCTCATTGTTGTAGTAGATTGGAAATATTGGAATGTTGTTAGTGGACCATAATTATTGTATATATGTTGTATTGTACACTCTCCCTCTATTTGTCCCTTAATTAAATGCAAAGGCCGCGTTGTAACTGCCATAACCTTTTACATCACATTATCTAACACGATGTTGTTCCCATTATATTATAATTTTCCCTCATTCTGGATGTAGATCCCATGGTCTTAAATACATTTAAATACATGTCCAACTTGTAAGTAGCATCTCTTAAAAAACCGATGGCTTATATACATTGATGTCAAGTTCGTATTAATCGTAATTAATGAAGACACAGATGTTTTAGTGGTAACAAATCGGGATAATCCCGTTGAAGTATATCGTGTCTCACAGTCAACATGGATCGTGTTGGTTTGTTAAGAGTAGTGAAACTGGGTCTGCTGCCGCCGACAATCTGCAAACCGAGTCGCAAACAACTGGGCATGTGACATCTTCATATTGACACGAATAACATTTCTTACAAATGAGGAACACTGATTACCCGTGTTTTAAATTAATTATATCATTAAACTATCGTCAGTGTATAGAAAAATAGTTTTTTATTTAAATTAAGATAATGTTTTCTTTGCAGAGTCGGTTTTCTTTTTCTGTTCCTTTTCCTTTATCATAATCATCCTCGAATGCATACGGAATTGAAGCCTCGATTCCAGTGAATATCCGGAATACTTTTTCCTGTGAACAACACAAATAATTTATTACAGGGCGACAAGTATGACATTCATTCAAGTTTCTATATGTTAACTCCCCGGGTCAGAAGCAAAATCGTCAGTTTCTAGCTTCTCGCTATGTGAAATTTACTATATAATAATTTCTTAATTTTGACATCACAAAAAGCAAAGTATTCCTATAAATAAAGACTATAAGTACTTATTTACTAATAACGTTCCTATAGAGACATTGACGTTGAGCCATTTACTTATAATACGCTAAGTGGCAACATACTCAAGAGCATTAGTGTTTATATTTCAACCTTATAGTTTGCTACAAGATTGTAGCAGAGAACTGTTACAGGATACTTTTACTTATAGTAACATTTCGCAAGCGTAGATAGTCTTAGGGTCGGTTGCACCAAACCGTCTGTAATTGTAAGCGGTGTTCGTCAAAATCTGACGATCACATGCGGATTTTAACGACCGTTAAATACGTTGGGTTGCACCATCTTCAAAATCACGGATTGTAATTGTTAAACGGGTTGCCACTTGAGAAACGCACTTCGACCAAAATAATTCTCGGGTAATTATTTTTTCATATAGCAACCAAGCACGATAATTAATTTTTCTCTGTGCTCATGTCACTTTTGACAAGACATAAAAACGCGCTAAAAGCCGCTAACTCATTAAAATACGGATCTATTGGATAATATTTTAGGCGAATATACGTTAATCGATCAAATAAGTGTAGTCAAGAAACTTGCCACTAATATTCATGGGCACAATACAATCTACCAACTCTACTAAGTGAGATTTCTCAAAACGACGATCCGTCATTAGAAAATCTTGTGTTACACAAGCATTCGGAGCTTTGTATGTTGGTTTTAATATTTTACGTCTATTACATACTACCGCTACCTACTCACCAAACCCAACCTAACCTCTAAAACTGTTTACAAACTAGCTTCAGTAGCCGAGCATTAAAGCAGACTTTCAATCAGGAGGTTGTGGGTTTGAAACCCTTACTTGGTCCAAGTGTGAAATAGCATTTGACATTGATTTTAACAGTAGCTTGTGGGTGACGGCAAACATGAACTGGTCTAGTTCCAACAAGGTCTAGTTTTCCCTCTGGGTTGGAAGGCCAGATGGCAGTCGCTATCATAAAACTAGTGCCTATACCTATTTTTTTAAATTTGGATACCAATACCAAAGCAGACCCCGGGCTCCTCTATGTATGACAACTAAAACAACTCGATTTTTGTAGTAAAAATCATAACAAGTAGATGTTGATTGATAAATACAAATACTTGTATGATGTAAATATCATATACGTCATGTTTTTTAATAATATGGGAATTTATATCAGGTGCTAAATTAAGAAGAATTACTTTAGACTGAAGTGAAAGAAACAAAAATGTGTGGCACATTCAGACCAATTGAAATGGAATAAATAATACCAGGATTAATAGGTTATGAGAAGAACCAAACAATTTTACATAAGCTTCTTTTGAATTGTAATAAAAATATGATTAAAATTGTTCATAGTTTATTATTGGCCTTTTCAGATTTTACTGCCTACAATAGTACATTACTACAGAGGCCGGGACGAAAGGGGTTGCCTGCCGAAGGCATTTAAGGCGGAAACACATTTATTAAAACGCGACGCGACCCGATGAAACGCGATGCGTGTTGAGTCGAATCAATGTATGAATCACACTATGAACACCCGACGTCGGGTGTTCATAGTGTGATTCTGGACTATAGAAAACAATACATTGATTCGACTCAACACGCATCGCGTTTCATCGGGTCGCGTCGCGTTTTAATAAATGTGTTTCCGCCTATATACTACTTATATATAGGTCTAAGGCGGGCAACCCCAAATTTTCCGCCGAGGTATGTATAGTGCTCTTCTCAAACATGCAATGAAATAAACAACAAAAAAAACAAAATTTTATTTTTAATACGCATAGTGGCAGAATGTCATGATGCCTGTGCCAAAAATTTATGTGGAATGGAATTAAAAAAGAGGACTTTGCCGGCCTAGGCCTGCAAGATTTGTATGAAATTCCATTAACGACCTCTTGTCCTAGCCGCACCTGAAACGTCATACTTCGCAGCCAATTATAAGGAACATAACATCAATATTTCATTGCATGTTTGAGAAATGTTTATTTTTTCTTTTTTGATGTCATATCAAATGCACTTACATATTAGGTTGGTAGGTATGATATGAAAAACTGTAATTCCATCAGCTTTTGCCATGCCCAATTTTCCTCATAAAAGTAGTGATGTCAGCCATTAGATAAGACCATCATTTTTTTACAATACCTTGGTTCATTTAGATTGCATCAACCCACAATAATCCCTGAACTTCTTAGCCGGTGCTGTCTGTGTGTCCCATCACTCCCAATACTCCCATGATATGGCTGTATTTCATTAAATTGTCAAAAAGGATTATTGTTCTATTGATTGTTCTGCTCCAAATATCTTTAAGTAATTCCAGTATTGATAAATAAAATAAAAATAAATATATATTATATTAAACATACTATATGAATATAATAGGATAAACCTTTATTATTGTTTTATATATTTATATTATTTTTGAAAGTAAATTTTATTAACTAATTATTGCAAAACAAACAAAATTTTGGCACTCTCGGGGAGGTCTATGTCATAGCAGTGAAGGTTCTTTGACTGATATGACGATGAAACAACGTTTGGAAGCCCTCTATAAATTTATTTTAAAAATTTTATTTATCGAATCGGTCATGCAATATTATGTTATCTGTAAACAATACCGAGGTAATGTGTAGAATACCTGTGATGTGGGTTGCTTTGCTCTTCTGTTGGTCCACCTTCAGTGTGTAAATTGACTCAGCTTTTACACACATGACTGACATGACATTTCAATACTGCGATACTGTATAGAATACTGGGTATCCCGACATATTAGGTATATCAATATAGTAGCTAGGTACTGTACAGAATACAGATTCCTGGTAACATGTACATTTACCTGAGCTGAGGTGCATATTAAAACACATAAGGTCTAAGGTTACATGTCCCTAGCATGTTTAGAAATAAATACCTATCCGTGGGGTTATTTCTAATAGATGCTAGAGACATAAAGAGATGTAGATCTACACCTCTTTATTTTTCAAAATGAGAATGATAGAAACATTTGTGTACTTGTTCAATATAGTAAGTTGACTTTGAGCCCTCATGTACATGCATATGAAATGACAGGAAAATAACAAAGTCTGTTGTAAGCATCCTTCACCGACCTTTATTGCTTTATCTAGCATTTGTCTAAATGTAACTATGTCCAATAAAGGGGTAAATGAAATGTGATTGAATGAATAATTATCTTGATGTCCTTGTGGTACCAGTACAGATAAAACAACACATGTAATAATAGTTGAACTGTTTAATATTTTCTAACACATTCAAACGAAATATGGCACACTCACTTACTACAGAATGTTTAACACAATTTAGGCATGCTAAAAGCTGTTCATCATTGTAAGTCAAACTTGGTTGTAGTTGTGACACTATTTTATACTTCTGTACTGTAAGTTTGATACACGAAGATCACTGAGGTAACACAATAATGTTAGTTTTTCATCTTAAAAACGGTCTTCTCTTGATTTTCATAGCATAGCCCTTGAATATCAGTTTTAAACCACTTTTATGTTGGCCGATATTTTCGTTGTTTCGGTATATATTTCATCCTATACTGTAAGGCGTGTGAGACATGAATCAGTCTGTTCTTTGTCTAGGATATCTGCACTAAAACCATATCGTCTTTCTAACTACAACTTTCTTATGCTGACCCTACTAAATTATTATACCGTGAAAACGTCCTATCATCCGAAGTAGGCTGTCAACAGGCTGATCCTCTCGGACCAGCTATTTTCAGTTTAGCGATAAACCCTATTATACAAAGATAGAAATCTAAATTTAATGTGTGGTATTTGGACGATGGGACTCTAGGAGGTGATGTATACTCTGTTATTTCTGATCTAGTTACCATCAAGACCGAATTCCATAACATTGGTTTAGATTTAAATTACAATAAATGTGAGCTTTATATTCCGGATATACAATTAAATTCTTCTGAAATTCAGCAAAAGTTTAGCAATTTGTTACCTAACATAACAGTCAACGTGCAACGTCATGTTATTGACGTTGCTCGTTGACTGTTATGTTCTACTCTCTGTATCTCCTAGGGTCCCCAATTTTCGAAAATTCCTTTCCTATTTATGTACAAAATTCAATATCTAAATTCCAAAACTATGCAAACCGTCTCCTCGAAATAAGCCCCCATTACGCAATGTCTATAATTCAATTTTGTCTATTCGTACCTAAATTAACACATGTCCTCCGCTGCAGCCATTTTTGGAAATTCCAAAATATTTTATTACCTTTAGACGACCTTATCAAATCAACTTTAAAGTCTATTTTGAATATACAGCTCAGCGACCAGTCCTGGACCCAAGCATCCCTCCCCATTCGGCACGGTGGTCTAGGGATCAGAAAAATTTCAAATGTTTCGCTACCAGCCTTTTTGCCCTCCCTCCACAGCTTAGCTTTTCTCATTGGTAAAATCTTACAGGGTCTCCCGTCAAACTTTGAGTTGGCTGGCCTGGAGGAGGCCAAGAATGCCTGGTCAATTGATTGCCCGGGAAAAGATGTGCCGGACCATCCAAATTGCCAAAGGAGCTGCGACGACCAATTGTGCCAAATTACTTATAATTCATTACTAAGCAATAGCACCGGACTGGAGCGGGCTAGGTTGCTCGCGTCAGGTGCTAAAGAGTCCGGTGAATGGCTACATGCATATCCTTCGCCAAACACCGGGACCTTCTTGGAGCATGACACCATCCGCCTGGCAACCTCCCTCCGGCTAGGCGTCAGAGTCTGCACTCCACACAGGTGCCCCTGCGGCAGTGAAGTCGATGAACTGGGACACCATGGGCTTTCTTGCCCAAAAAGCGCATGGTGTCCCGGCTTAGCAAGAGATGATGGAAAGAGACCGGATGGGATGTCATTGGTTCCGTGGAGGTTGGGAAAGGTTCTGGTGTGGGACGCAACTTGCGTGGACACACTTGCTCCTTCCCACCTCAGCGGTACCAGCATTCGGTGTGGTGCGGCGGCTAAGGCGGCTGAAAACCTAAAGAGCCACAAATACAGGGATCTCGGACCACAATATATTTTTATGCCTTTTGGCGTCAATACCCTTGGCCCATAGGGTCCCACTGGTCCCAGTGCTCACCTCCTTTTCAAAGAGGTGAGCAAGAGATTAATCGACGCAACTGGTGACCGAAGAGCTGGCAGCTTCCTCGCCCAACGCATTAGTATTGCAATACAGCGAGGAAACGCTGCCAGCATCCTCGGCACCATGCCACGGGAGCCCAATTTTCTAGATATATTTTAGTTTAGTTTAGTTTTAATTTAGATATATTTTCTTTCATTTTTACGATAATATTGTCATCCCAGTATTGTGATAATATTAATAAAATATATAACCCACTACAAACTAGATTTAATTCACATCAAAAAAGTTTGTAAAAGTTTCCTTTATTGCGGAGCGAAAATGTTGGTGGACAGAAGTGAATTAGGCATAAATCAGGTTATAGAATCGCGTTCCGATACTCCCCGCAAATTGCTACTAAATACGCTGCCATTTATTAATTAATTTTCTCTAATTTATTACTTAAATGTTCAAGAAAAATTATTTTTCATTATAAATATGGTACTATGCCGCCATATTTGACGAATGGATTTGACGTTAAAAGGGGGTCGGACCACCAGTTAATGTAATCGTCAAAATTTAACGGACGTCAAGGCTACGAACGGATGGTGCAACGCAAAAATGGAATTAACGTACGTCAGCGCCATATTTAACGTTGACCGGCCTGTAATCGCAGGTTGGTGCAACCGGCCCTTAGGATCGTTTCGTTTTATTGTACAGACTTCTAGTTAGCTACAAGATCGTCCTATAAGACAGTTATAGGTTTAAGTCTTGTTATAACAGTTTGCAGAAAGATCAAATAGTCTTGAATAATATTTGATCTTATAGTAGCATTTTGTAAGACAACAAGATGTTATAATATACTAAACTGAGGTTATTACAAATCTTCATCGCTTTTAGTCTTGTCCAATGTTCTTATAACTGAAAGTGTACTTGGTAAGAGCCTCATTAGATGAAACAGTCATATAAGTTATCATATCAAACACCTTACTAGTAAACGTTTGGTTTTTTTTTGGTGAATCAATTGTGCGAATTCGTGTTAGGAAAGTAATTTATAATGGATTTAAGCGAATGAAAATATCTAAAATGTTCCTATGTTCTGAAAATGAAATATCTAAAATAATAGATAATTTAGATCCTAATTCTAGTGTTGGTATTGATGCTGTAAGTACAAAAGCATTGAAATGCTTGAAAAACCATATTCTCAAAAGTCTTACCACCTGCATCAATAATCATCTATCAAATGGCACCTTTCCAGACGATCTTAAAGTTGCAAAAGTTAACCCAATTTATAAATCTGGCATCAAAACTGATCCTAGTAATTATCGACCGATTTCAGTTTTGCCAGTTATTTCGAAAGTTTTCGAGAAAGTCATATATACCAGACTTAATAACTATTTAACTGAAATGAATTTCTTATTTGCGCGACAATATGGCTTCCGTAAACAATCGAGTACTCTTTCTGCCACAATTGATTTAGTAACTAAAATTAAATCCAATATCGACTCTAAAAACATTGGCCTTGGAATATTTATAGATTTAAAAAAGGCATTCGACACCGTCAGCCACTCTATACTATTAAGCAAACTAGAAGATATTGGAATCACTGGCAAAGCTCATGAACTGATTAAATCGTATCTAACAAATCGGCGTCAAATAGTCAAGATAGGAAGCTACCAAAGCACATCACAACCCTTAAATTACGGTGTTCCGCAGGGATCTATACTTGGCCCATTATTATATTTAATTTATGTAAATAACATCAGTGAACTTAAGTTGCACGGTGACATTTCATTATACGCTGACGACACGTGCATTTTTTACTTTGGTCATTCGCTAGAAAACATTTTAACACTCGCTCAAGAAGACCTTGATAATATACACAGATGGTTTCAATGCAATTTACTTACAGTTAACATATCTAAAACTTCTTATATCATCTTTAAATCCAAAAATAATAAAATCAATAACCATGTAAATTGAAGTATAAATAAGACAAAGTTAAAACATTCCTCTGAAGAAAAATATTTAGGATTGATTTTGGATAGTAAACTCACATGGAAACCCCACATTGCTAAAATTCGATCAAAATTATCATCCCTCTTGGGATCACTTCGTGGTATTGTGAAATGTCTCCCGCGTCAGATTAGGTATAATATTTATAATTCACTCGTCAAATCTCATCTAGATCATTTAATCGAAATATGGGGACACGCTGCGAAAACTACTCTAAAGGATCTCCAAGTGATACAAAATAAGATTGTCAAGGTACTTTTCCACTACGATTTTCTTACACCTACTAAAAAAGTATATGCAGAAACAAATATCCTGTCTCTTAACCAAATATATAACTTTAATACATGTTTGTTAATAAGAAAGATAATAAAAAAACAGATACACTGTGAAACAGTTTTTTTCACTAACAGAGAAAAAGGACGGTGTAAACTTCGCAACGCGGACCATCTAGTACTAGTTTCCCCGCACAAAAAATTATGGCACCAAAAATATAAAATTTGAAGGGGCACGGATATATAACAAGATACCGAAACATGTGAAAGAATCTAACACCATGCGAATTTTTAAAACTAACCTAAGAACTTATATTGTAAATAACATCCCTATAAACAAAACCTAAATGCGGCCCTGGCGAGTAACCGCTGCACGCTGACCACTGCTTAGTGCACTTGTAGAGCGGTGCGCGTAAACTTACTTCTACCCACTAACACAACTTTTGTTATTTTGTTTGTTGCTTACTAAGGAAAAATGTACTTTTTAATGTAATAAAATTAAACTTGTAATAGTAAATACGTAAAATCATATTGTCGCTCACGGGCGCAAACTAACAAATTAACATAGAACATAATTAATACATATATCTCATTAAGTGAAATGTAAATTTCTTTTGAGATTAATAAATTCTTTAACCACAAAACCATTTAAAACTAAGCGGTAGTCATAGAAGAAAAGTGAGAAAATGGAATACAGAAATAAAAAAGCCCAATTTAACGGGAACAAGTTCATCTGTATTAGAAAGTGAACCTGGTGCGTCAAGTGCAAATACAAGTGAAGTAAATAAGGGTTCCGCGCTGGACTGTGTTTTAGACTCGGATAGCGAAGAAGAGAGTGTGATGATTTTACTAACTGATCGTGTTGCTTCGTCTCAACGAGAAGACGGGGATCCCGTTTCAGATATGTAAACAATGCTCTTTCAAGTATAATAATACTAATTAAAATTATTATGATGTTCTAACTCGGTTACTGATTGTGTTTTTTTTAATTGCAGTAATAATTTTTATAAGACAATTGTTTTAATTATAATAAGTAGTTTCTTAATATTAATTATGTTAACAATAAAGTGGGGGTTCATTCGTGAATTAGTGAATTGTCCACATCCATAACAGTTTTCAGATAGGGTAAAATGTGTTATTGACCATGACCATTCACATTCGTTGAGTTTTAAAATCTTTACTTTAAAAAAAAGTCAACGTTTAAATATACCACCATTTTGAATTCAAACGGAACTGGAAAGACAAAAATAATTAATTTCAAAAATGTATGACAGGAAAACTCTAAAATTGTCTCATTGATGAAGTAATCAGTAATTTAGTGTATTTGAAAGGTCGGGATGAATTTAAGAGATTGTACGTGACATGATCCATTTAAGTAGTTTTATTTAAATGTGTAACCGTGGCGGACACCGTTATAAGTGAAAAACTTAAGTAAGTCACCTGTTGTATGTAGTTGTAGTGTGTTTGAATAGACATTACATATTTATACGTATCGCGGCCAGACATGAACCCTATGACACAGTGTTATGTTATTTCTAATAGTGTTGTGCAAGTTTCGATACTTCTATTTTTCGCCCATCTTATTCTGTTACAATATTAGTAGATTATGTCGACACCATGTCGACATGTTACTTAAAGTAGTAACAAATCTACTAAATTTCCAAAATGATGGCATGTACTTTTTAGGGTTCCGTGCCCAAAGGGTAAAAACGGGACCCTATTACTAAGACTGTCCGTCCGTCCGTTTGTCTGTCACCAGGATGTAAATTGTCACAGATTGTGTATTTCTGTTGCCGCTATAGCAACAAATACTAAAAACTAAATAATAATAATAATTAAGGGGGCTCCCATACAAAAAGCGTGATATATTAGCCCTTTTTCATGACTACCACTCGCCGAGCTAGATCTCAAGAACCGTAATAGCTAGACAGTTGAAATTTGCACAGATTATGTATTTTTATTGTGGCTACAACAGCAAATACTAAAATCAAAACATTAATTAAGGGGGGCTCCCATACAACAGAGTAGTAGCCGCTAAAACAACGTATACAAAAAAAAACTCAATAAAACAAGTGTTTAATGGCACCAGCTTTTAGCCTTTTTTCTGGTACGGAACCCTACGTGCGCGAGTCCGACTCGCACTTGGCCGGTTTTTTCTTTACTTTAGTAAAGTGTACGTACAGTAACGTAACATTACGACACATAAAATGTTTCGACGCAAATGTTTACGTAACATGTGGACACAATGAGCACACTTAATTACGAAAAGTAAGTGTGTAAACTGTTACTACACATAGATACCAATCCCAACACAGTCGCAGTGCGTCGTAGTAACGAAACTAAATCAACTAGGAACTACTTTAAAAAAGGTGTCCCCAGAAATATCCATAATTTGAGTGAAATAAAAACAAATTAAAATAACTTTTTTAACATTCAGCACCTATAAGCATTTTACGTCACGCTCGACGAATGTAAGAATAAAAATTACATCTTTATTTTATTACCGCAGACAACTTAAATGATTATAAATCGGACACTGAAAGCGTACTATGTTAATGTATTTTGTACACTCGTTTCCATTGTTGACATTTGTATATCGATACTTTTCCGCACTAGTCGATATCTTCCAAACAAAGTAAGTTTTGCAGGACGTAAAAGTAAAGTCTGATCGAAATAATTTCTTCTAAATGTTAAGAATTATTATAATTCCAACGGAATATCATTGTAATGGCATATTTCTACCTAAAATTAATAAATGTCATTTTTAGACGCCTCCAATTCGATTCTGTAACGGTGATGCCACTACAAGGTTGTGTCGTGAGAATAACTGTCAGTGTCATAGGGTTCATGTCTGGCCGCGATACGTATAAAATGTGCAACACAAACAAAACAAACGCCTATTCGAACCCGTCAAAACTACGTACAACAGGTGACTGAGGTGACTTACTTACCTATACATTATTTGTAACATAAATTAACTTTCTTAGGGATCATCATAGTAAGATTTTGTGAGGAACCCTGAAAGGTTTTAATATGGCGGCAAGTTGTCTGAATTAAAACTGCTATAAGTACAAATTCACCTATAATTTTCCTGTAACATACTCAATGCAGAGACTTTTTATAAAATGGCGAATGTTCATAATAAAAGTGGTAATATTATTTTAACAACATATTCCTTGGGCATTGTAAAATTAAACAAATTATGGTGGACATTTACAATTAAAATGACTTCCCCTGTAAGTTCACACACTATACATACAGTATTTTACAATACTTAGATATGCTCTACACTAACTACAAATTAAATTAGATAGACTAATAATAAAAACTAGTGACCCGCGCGGCTCCGCCGCGTCGACGTACTACGAAGAATGCAAGCGAAGCCGCGGGATAGAATATAGCCTATCTATTCGGAAGGTCGATTACAAAGTCGATTAAAAACATTCGTGTCACGGTCAATCATAAAAACCATATTTGCATCTCGATCCACCGCATAACCGCGTCTTGTACGTGGCCCATAATGGCCCATCGTGTGGTTTTGGCATGACAGTTGTGAGGTCTATTTTGTCAAGTGAAGTAACTGGGTTAAAATCTTTCGTTACATCCATCTCTATAACACTTGCTTATTGGTGTGATAGAGAAGGAAATATATGAAATAAAATAATATAATATTGGGGGACAATCTTACACAAATCGACCTAGTCCCAAACTAAGCAAAGCTTGTACTATGGGTACTAGACGACGATATACATATTTATATAGATAAACAATACTTAAATACATAGAAAACATCCAAGACCCGAGAACAAATATCCGTGAAAAATGCACAAATAAATGCCCTGGCCGGGATTCGAACCCGGGACCTCTAGCTTCGGAGGCAGAGTCACTACCAACTAGGCTAAACAGGTCGTCAATATGAACTTCGATCTTGGGGTGTTTGGGGTAGACACCCTGAAACCCAGCACTGTCACTGTTGCAGGTGACACAGTTATATGAAGTCAAGCCCATTAAATGCTCTTCGGGTTGAATGTTTAGATCCTCACCTCGATTTACGTCGTCAGTTCCTTTCAGACCGCTATCTATTTCACACTTTTCAATTCTCAGTTCATCCAATTTCTCCTAAAATTACTGACCTCGACTGTCTCTTTCGCAGCTCCCCTTACTGGGCTAACAAATCCCCTCCTTTCCTAGTAACAAGCCTTCGGAGGTTTCATTCTATCAAGTATCCAACTTTTCACTTCCTTAATCTCCCAATGTTTGATCTTCCTTATCACGTGACTATTCTCCAACCACACGTCATCTTGGATTTTAATATTTTAAAAGGGGATATCTGCGCTAAGCAACGTTCACAGGCAATTCTTGGAAAGGAATGGTTTAATTGGCACACTCTTTACTCAGACGCCTCTAAATTATCCCCAGTTGGATGTGTTGGAGTCGGCACCTTCCACTCTCAATATGGCATTGTTCAAATAGTAAAATGTCCTCCTGATTCTTCTGTTTTTACTGGAGAGTGCTTGGGCATTCTTAAATGCTTAGAATACATCCTGGTGGCTTGCCTTAAACGTTCCATAATTTTTTTTAGACTCTCGCAGCGCCTTAAAATCCTTAATATCTAACCCTTTTGCTTCTAAGATCCATAACCCTTTAGTTTTTATGATTAAGGACAAAATTAACCAATGTTATCTTCGAGGGTATGAAATTGTCCTCGCTTGGATTCCCAGCCATTCAGGTATAACTGGCAATGAAGCAGCTGATCGCATAGCCAAGGAAGCAGTTTCCTGTGGTGACAAGTCTCCTTTTAAGAACTGCTGCTATGATCTCCTATCCCTCCCGATTAAATACTTGTCCAAATTCGGGACTCCTCCCTTTGCGAATGCAGTCTCGACGAGGGTAGCCTGAACCATCTGTTCCTGAGCTGCCCTCTCCTGAATCATGCTCATTTATACTCCGGTCTGATTTACCAAAAAGTCCCATTCCCCACCCATATGCCATCCCTTTTGGTTCCTAATCCGGCTGTTTTCAGATTACTTGCAATTTTTTTATCTATTAACAAACTTAAATTATGACTTCTAAATTTGTTTTTGTGTTCCCTCTTTCCATTTTTTATTATTTTAATGTGTTCCTGAAATCTGGTGCTCTTAATTTTCTTCCTTTTTTCAAATCTCGTGATATAAATAAATAAATTGACGTGATGCTGGCAAAATGTCTTCGTGTAGATAGCCATTAAAAAAAAAGATTAGTAAAATTAGTATTGCCTTTATAGACCACAATAATATTGACACCTCAGTATTAATCGTGTAAAGGGCCACCATAAAAATAAGTTAAATGTTGACAAAATACGTCTGGCAAACATGTAAAATGTAAATACTTAGACCGAATATTGTGTATTGTCTTGTAAACAAATTAGTAATTTTACTTTCGTTTATACTTAATAATATTGAGCGTACCTCACCGCGAGTACCTCACTCACCTTCGGTTTGCTTACGATATATTTATCTTGGCTGAGGCCATGGAGGATTTAAGTACAATGCTCAATAACCTCAGTAGAGCTTCCGAGCGAGTTGGTCTAAGGATGAACATTAGTCTATAGGCAAATTTGCAAAAAGTCGTCTCCTTCATGATTTTCGTCGACATCTCTTCTATATACCTAAAACAGGTATGGATGTGTTCCTTGTTGTCTCTAGAACACGAATCTACCTGTTTTAGTTCATGGAGGGGGGAACACACATAGCTGTGACGTCATAAAGATGGCGGGCGACCGTCGTCGATTTATGTCCAAATCTCGGGTTCTATTTTACCAATCGGTTCGTGTGAGGCGTCGTTTGAAAGCTTATTAAACTTACTATAATTGCTTCTTTCACACTTATACCATAACTAAAGTCATTTTTAAAATATTTTATAAAATGTGTTTTTTTTACCCTGCATAATTGCATAAGTACTGATAAAAAATGCTTATAACTCAATAAATAATAACTTTAGAGCAATGTATGTTATTACAAAATAAATAGATCATTTTATAAGCTTTCCAAAAATATAAGTTTTATTGGTGTACAATAATAAGTAATCAGCTCTAGACCAATTTTGCTCAACATGGGTCATTAGGCGTCGACTGACAATAACGATGCTCGACTGCGCTGCGAGCGCTGGCGTCGCGCCTTGGTGTAAATATTAGTAGGAAGTCTGTATGTTTTCTCAGTAAATATATTGCAGACGGTCATTATTTAGTTTGCTTTATGCATATAAGGTGGTAAAATAGAAACCGTCACAGATCGCGGGCATTTGCAGCCCAAGCCTCTAGGACCCTAAGGCGAGGATTTTAAACATGGGATCTGAGGCTCTACTATCACTGACCGAGCTGCGTACAAAATTTTACGTCTTGCCTTGGCTATCCCTCTTAATTGTGTTTAAGCTGTGATGCCCTCAAGTACCTATATAGATCGATTAGGAAGTGTTAATAAACGTTTGATCAGGTAGTTGAATCGTTATGATCTGATTATAACTCGAATTTAATTATTCTTTAATTTTTTTGTTAGTAAAATTTATTTGAACGCTTGCAAGTTACCTATCAAGATCGATTAAGTAGTGTTATAGGTGTTTGTGTAGGAAGTTAAATCGTTAGGAGGATCCTATTCCAATTCTGCTTTTGACCCCTGTGACTTAAAACGACAGATGACTCGTAAAATTATTGGTTAAACTTATTTGAACACCTGCAAGTTACCTATTTAGATTGATAAGGTAGAGTTAATTAGTGTTGCGCAGGCAATTAAAATGTTAGGATTCAACTCCAACTCTACTTTTGAACCCTCTGACTTAAATACTCCACTTGAATAATTTATATTTAGATTTTACTTTAGATTTTTTTTCTTGTTAAACTTATTTGAACACCCGCAAGTTGCCTATCTAGATCGATGAGGTAGTATTGATACGTTTGTTGAGGTAGTCAAATCGTTAGGATCCGATTCCAACTCGACTTTTGACCCCTCCGACTTAGATACCTCACTTGAATAATTTATTTTTTCTTTAGATTTTTTTACTTGTCAAACTTATTTGAACACCCGCAAGTTGCCTATCTAGATCGATTAGGTAGTGTTAACAGACATTAGTCCAGGTAGTTAAATTGTTAGGATCCGATTCCAACTCGACTTTTGACCCCTCCGACTTAGATACTCCACTTGAATAATTTATTTTTTCTTTAGATTTTTTTACTTGTTAATCTTATTTGAACACCCGCAAGTTGCCTATATCGATCGATTAGGTAATGTTAACAGACATTAGTCCAGGTAGTTAAATTGTTAGGATCCGATTCCAACTCGACTTTTGACCCCTCCAACTTATATACTCCACTTGAATAACTGTTATTTTCTTCAGTTTCTTGTTTACTTCTCAATCTTATTTAAATGCCCATAAGTTACCTATCTAGATCGATTAGGTAGTGTTGATAGATGTTTGTTCAGGTAGTCAAATCGTTAGGATCCGATTGAAACTCGAATTTCCCCCCCTTCAACTTAAATACTCCACTTGAATAATTATTTATTTATTCAGATTTTTTTTCATGTCAAAATTATTTGAACGCCCGCAAGTTACCTATCTAGGTCATTTAGGTTGTGTTGATAGACATTTGTTCAGCTAGTTTAATCGTTAAGATCCAATTCCAACTCGACTTTTAACCCCTGCGACTTAGATATTCCTTTTGAGTAATTTATTTTTTCTTTAGATTTTTTTACTTGTCAAACTTATATGTACGTCCGCCAGTTACGTATCTAGGCCCATTAGGTAGTGTTTATTAACGTTTGTTCAGGTACTTAGTTAAATCTTTAGCATCCTATTCCAAATTCCAACTCGACTTTTGACCCTTCCGACTTAGATACCCAGCAGTTGAAATTATTTATTTCTTCAGAATTTGTTTCGGGCCAAACTTATTTGAACGCACGTAAGTTACCTATTAATATCGATAAAGTTGTATTAAGGTAGTGGCTGTAGTCATTTGTGAAGGTAGTTAAATCGTTAGAATCCGATTCCGAGTCGGGTTTAGACCTCTCCGACATGGATACTCCGAAATATGTCGCTTCTAGGTAAAAAGTATCAATTTGTCGGTTGTATATATTAATTTTTGAGTACAACGATGCAATTAAACATTATTTTTATAGATATTTGTCAAAAACACCTTTTATTTGGGAACGTAACAAATGCACTTTCAAAGATTAACATCATGCCAATTTAGCCGATTTACCGCGTCGCTCTGTACAACGTTGGTACTCGCGTTACGGAATTGGCCCTAACATAAGTATTTATTACTGTACGACGATAAAATCTATATTTTTAGGAAGCTAATAAAATATTCCATCATTTTTATAATAACATCATTCACGCTAAAGTACCATTTTCTTGAATTATTTTGGTAAGTAAGCAAACGTAAAAAGTAAAAAAAAAACCACTTTCATAAATATTTTTAAAACCGTTCATTATACGTTAGAAGCATCAAGAATACAATTATAGTACGTTTAATAAGCTTTCAAATGACACCTCTCACGAACCGATTGGTACAATAGAACCCGAGATTTGGACAAAAATCAACGACGGTCGGCCGCCATCTTTATGACGTCACAGCTATGTGTGTGTTCCCCCCTCCATGAACTAAAACAGGTAGATTCGTGTTCTAGAGACAACAAGGAACACATCCATACCTGTTTTAGGTATATAGAAGAGATGTCGACGACTTTTCTAAAACTGGCCGATTGCCTCCAGACTACATGGACAAGACGAAGATCATGTCAAATGCCCGTGTCACACCAACTCCCGTAACAATCCGACACTTTACGCTCGAAGTTGTAGACGATTACATATACCTAGGACAGACTGTCCAGTTAGGTAAGTCCAACTTCGAGAAAGAGGTTAATCGTCGAATCCGACTCGGCTGGGCAGCGTTCGGGAAGCTACGGCACATCTTTTCGTCCAATATTCCGCAGTGTCTCAAGACGAAAGTCTTTGACCAGTGTGTGTTGCCAGTGATGACTTATGGCACTGAAACGTGGTCGCTTACTATGGGCCTCATAAGAAGGCTCAAAGTCACCCAAAGAGCAATGGAGAGAGCTATGTTGGGAGTTTCTCTGCGTGATCGCATCAGGAATGAGGCCATCCGCAGCAGAACCAAAGTGACCGATATAGCCCTCCGAATCGCTAAACTTAAGTGGCAGTGGGCGGGGCACATTGCACGTAGAACCGATGGCCGTTGGGGCGGAAAGGTTCTCGAGTGGCGACCACGTACCGGAAGGCGTAGCGTGGGCAGGCCCCCCACACGGTGGACCGATGACCTGGTAAAGGTCGCCTGTGTCCGCTGCATGCGGGTGGCGCAGGACCGGTCATTGTGAAAGTCAGGTCTAGGGGGAGGCCTACGAGGGGCGTTCAATAAATTCTCGGTATTAGAATATAAAAAAAAAAACAAAAGAATATTATAGGTGTTTTATTTTTCAATATAGTCCTCTCCTATGTTTATGCACTTATTAGACCGGTCAAATAGTTTTTTTAACCCCTCATTAAAATATTTTTTGTCTTTGGTGTCAAAATGCTCCTACAATACTGTCTTCAATGCTTCATCGTTAGAAAATTAATTTCCACGTTGATTCTTTTTGAGATTGGGAATCAAATATAAGTCACTCGGGGTCAAGTCTCGAATATACGGTGGGTATGTAATAGTTTCCAGTCCAGATTCAAGAGCCGCAGCCTTGGCAATATAAGCACTATGCACAGAGGCGTTGTCGTGAAGAAGCAGAACACCTTTGGCGGTAATTTTCCCCTTCTGTTGTTTGATTGCTTCCCTTATTTGGCATATAATATTAGCGTAGTGCTCTCCTTTAATACTTACACCCTTTTCCGTATAATAGATCAGCAATATTCCTTCACAATCCCAAAATTTTGTGATCATGACCTTGCTAGCTGAAGGCACGACCTTGAACTTCTTGGGATGAAGAGTTCCTTTAATGTGCCACTGCATGGACTCTTGTTTGCTCTCAGGGTCATAATGAGGAAACCCACGTTTCATCTCTACTAACAAAATTTTACAGTATTTTATCAGGAATTTCATCGCACACCTCAAGAAATTCAGAACAACGAGCCACACGCGTATTCTTCTGAAGCGGTGTCAGGATTCGCGGTACCCATCGCGCACTGACTTTAGACATATTAAGATGGTCATGAACTATATCGTGTCTAGTACCAATAGAAAGGTTGGTTATTTAAGCTATTGCTTTCACCTTTACTCAATCATCTTCAGATATAATTTTCTCCACTTTTTTAAATTTTCTTATGAAGAAGCTTCGACGGGCCGACCAGCTCTATGGTCGTCTTCGATACTCTCTCCCCCATGCTTAAATTGACTTGACCACTTCTGAATTGTTGATAAAGAAGGAGCAGACTCACGGTAAACATAATCCATTTCTTTTTTATAGCTTATTGAATTTTTACTTGTTTGGTCAAGAATTTTATTAACGCTCGGTGCTCTGATTTAACCAACATTGAAAAAACGCTCATAGTGATCACGTTTATTCGGTACTTGCAAAAAAACAAAAGAACATCGCCGTTTGAATTTTACTTTTTTTAAATATTAATGAATTACTTTTACCGGCCAGTATTAAAAAGTTTACCAAACAGGTTTAAAAGATGTCAATACCGAGAATTTATTGAACACCCCTCGTATGTCCAGCAATGGACGTCTTTCGGCTGAAATGATGATGAATATTGAGTATTTCTCGACTCAAAAGTTTTATTTTGTAATACTGTACCAGATATTTCTTACAGGAACATTTTAATTCATATTTAATTTTATGATCATCATCCGGAATTATACCATAGCTACTTCTCAAGTCACGTGTTAACCAAGCTAAATTTTGACACCTCGTACAATTGAACCAAGTTAAGCTGACCCCTCGCTTGTATGCGGCGTCATCGAACACGATTTTGAGGCTTATATTTGTCGGGGCATCCAGGATTTATCGTAAATATCATTATATTAATTTTCCAGGATAAAAATCAAAAAACTAAGACCTTATTGCACATCTGCAGCATGGGACGAATCCTGTGGCATATAATTTATCAAAATCGGTCCATAACTGTAGATCTGATGGGCATTATAAAGATCGGCTGCGCGCAATATATATATGGAAGATAGATAGATAGATTGGTACTTACGTTTGTCTTTAAGTATTTATTTCTCACAAACGCACCATACCAACAACCGCAACAACGAAAAGTAATATTTAAAATGTACTAATAACTAACAACTAAGTATATTAGTAGAATAAATAAGATTGCTTTAGTATGATGCTCATGTGAGATACTTATAAGAGTAACAAAACTTATAAATGGGTAGTCTCAGAACATTATAGGAGCAATTGTATCCAGCCCGGCTAGTATGATAGCTTATACCGTCACGTTATATGGCCAAAATGTACTGAAACGTCACATATAACGTGACGGTATAAGCTATCATACTAGCCGGGCTGGTAGAACTTCTGTAAGTGTATTATAGGCCCTACTGACATTCTACTTAGTCGGCTCATAAGTTCTGTCACTGGCCTTTAAAATTTAAATTTGGAACTCCTAAAACAAAAACCGTTGTGCATTTGAATTTCGAATCTTTTTTAAATATTTGAGTAGTATAATTTTGCAATTTTCTGTTTTCTTTAACATGGAGTGGACGCTTCAAGATAGCCGTACCGCAATAATTGCACTATATCGTTGTGGACACTCGCCGACTAAAATTTTTAAGCTACTTGAAAATTCAAAATTCTCTCTAAGATTTGTGTATCGTACCATAGAAAGATACAGTGAGGTCTCTAGTTTAAATGACAAGAAAAGAAGCGGTCGTCCGCGTACAGCTAGGACTCCAGCGGTTGTACAAGCAATTAGGGCACGCATTGCCAGAAATCCCGCTAGGAAACAAAAAGTTATGGCCCTCCAGATGGGTTTGAGCAGAAACACGGTGAAAAGAGTGCTTAATCAAGACCTGAGACTTCGTGCTTATAAACGAAAAACTGGCCATCTTCTCAATGGTCGGCTTAAGGTGGAACGTTTTCAAAAATTTTTATACAATTTTCGTTCGGACTACATTTCAGTTCTAGCGATGTCATTGACTTGAAATTGTAATATTTAGATAATATATGACCCTCTGCTCCCGCAGTTTGAAAAACTAAGCGAAAAAACCACTAATAATTAAAATATAGCCGTTTAAAAATTCATCAATTTTCACTCGGAGCCTTGTATGTGTGAGTGAGTTTTATACTATCCGTGTAAAGAAAATGGCCGCGGCGAATGACAGATCGTTGCCTAAAACCTTCAATAGATGGCGCAGATGTCAATTCGAAGCATCCAAGTTTCAACGTTAGATACAACTATAAGTAGTACTTATTGGCTTTATAGGTGGCGACACTGTTCGAAACACTTATTTTCTGAAGAAAGAGACGGCAGTATTTTTTATCGTGACGTAACAGCCATGTCATTTGTTTTTTGATAGAACGAATTTCAAACTGCAAATAAATGTGAAACGAAGTTGGATACTTCATTGAGATTGCATTCTTAGGCGTAGGAAGGAACGGTCGGCCTCATAAGGGGCTGAACACCTTTGTACCTTGTCACTTTAACGTCATGTTTAAATCGTCATACTAAATGTCTAACGGCTGAAAGCGACAAAGTCCCAAATTGTCCAACTGCTTAATGAGATGAGACCACCTGTACTACTTACATACGTAAACTCACGCCTATATGCCCAAAAGGGGTAGGTAGAGCCCATGAAATAATATTTTTCAGTGCCACTTTTAGCTATTACAGATTTATTGGTCGAAGAAAATGTGATATTGCAGTGACAGGTGGCTAGCCCATCGCCCATGATTGGATTATGTGGATAATTATTGTTTTAATAGTGAAATATAAAAAAAAATGTATACCTATCACTATCAGGCACTCGCGATACAAAAACTTCGACGAAAATAATTAATGTTCGCATCAAAGTAAAGCAGCGTTATAGTTGTCATACAGTTTATTAGTATTATGTTGTTACCTTTTATTTGCCTTATGGACGATTAAGAAAAAAACATAATTTTCCGAATTTTTAAGTTAAAACATCTTTTATATGGTAATTTACTATTTGTTGTGATATTTTGATGGTTTATTATCCATAGAATGGCACCATATTATACATTGTAACACGTGTCAAATACTCGCTTTTTCTGAACGAATGTATGTCACTGCTTTACTTTGATGCGAACATTTTTTCCGAAGTTTTTGGATGGCGAGTGTCTAATGAGTAGAAGATACCTAAGCTTATATTTCCGTATAAACAGCTCTCACTACAAATCTGAATAAATTAATGAAGTGACTGTATATTTTTTATAAATACACCACTGTTTTACACTATTCTTCTTCTTCTGTATAAGCACCGCCTAGAGCGGTGTAAGCCTCCTCCAAAACTTTTCAGATTTCTCTGTTTTTTGCTGGTCTAGTCCAGCAACATCTTTATGTCATCACTCCATCGTGATTGTGGTCTTCCCTTTCTTCGAGTGTGCTCCATGGGTTACCAGTTTGTTATGATTTTTATCTACCTTTCATCTGTCACTCTTTGCGTGTGCCCCGCCCATCTCCATTTGAGTCGGAGTGCCTGCCTGGCCACATTTGTGGTTCTGGTTATTTTTCTGTTTTTTTTACCGACTTCAAGTTACTCCATAACTCCGTCATTTCTTAACCGATTTTGAAAATTCTTTTTTTCATTGTAATTATATATATCTAAGTTGGTCCCGTTTTTGTCAAAACGCAGTTCTGATGATGGGATCCATGAGGAATTGAGGGAACTCCTCAAATCCTAGGTGCAAACATATAGTGATTTTTGTGTTTTTATCAACAAATCGAGCATTTTCATACAAAAATCTGACATTTGATGAAGTGGAACTGCTAGTGATGATCAGAACAGAACTCTTCAACGACGAAAAGTTCACGTTTGGCGATTTGTCCTTTTAGCTGTGTTTGTTAAGCAAGTTCTATTTTCTATATATATTTTTGTCATGCTCGATTTCTGATGATGGGATCCACGAGGAATTGAGGGAACTCCTCAAATCTTAAAGGCAAACATATAGTGATTTTTGTGTTTTTATCAACAAATCGAGCATTATCATACAAAAATGTGACATTTGATGAAGTGGAACTGCTAATGATGATCAGAACAGAACTCTTCAACGACGAAAAGTTCACGTTTGGCGATTTGTCCTTCTAGCTGTGTTTGCTAAGCAAGTTCTATTTTCACGATTAATTTTTATCATGCTCGAGTTCTGATGATGGGATCCATTAGGAATCGAGGGAACTCCTCAAATGTGAAAGACAGACAAATAGTGATTTTAGTATTTTCATGAACTAATCAAGCATTTTCATTCAAAAAAGTGACATTTGATGAAGTGGAACTGCTGATGAAGATCAGAACGGAACTCTTCAACGACGCGTAGTTCACGTTTGACGATTTGTTCTCTTCGTTTTGCTTGTCAAGCAAGCTAGTTTTTCAAGACACATTTTTGTTAAGCTTGAGTTCTGATGGAGGATTCTATGAGGAATTGAGGGTACTTAGTCTTCTACCGTTATAAACATAATTATAGCCATTTTTTTATTTTATTGTATGGAATTTAAGAGTTCTCCATATAAGTATAATAATCTATCACCGGCCTCCCCCATTACAGTCGGTTTTTTTTTCTTAAACATTATTTTGTTTTTGACTATGTCTTTCAATTTCCGTCCCAGATAGCTTCTCTCTATTCCTCTCTGATATTTCTTCCGTTTGTTCTGTACTATTTTTAGTTAGGGCCAGGTTTGGCATGCATACGTGAGACATGGGAGTAGGCCTCAGAACATAAAAAAAGGGAGAAGTGCCCTTCTGCTTCCTTTCAACGAAAACCAATGTCTCCAGTTTTCTCCCACCAAGTCCACATACACACACACACATTGAACCGTGTAAAAACAAAACCTCTGGCGGTGTCGCCGAGTTTACGACATCATGCAAACAAGCGCAGCGATTGGCTATACGCACCCCTCAAAAATGGCAATGAACACTAGAGGGAGACAAACGTTAAATGATATTTTATCGACATCGATCTTTAAATTATTATGTTAAGGTATTGATGACCATTGAAATAGCCAGTTTAGATGGTGTTCATATAATCACCAAAGTTGTATAACATAGTAAGGCATTATAGCGATACATACATAAAAAAAACACGAATACGAACTGAGAACAGTGAGAACCTTCTTTCTTTTATCGAAGTCGGTTAATAAGATCAAGTTGGAAGTTGGTCTGCAGTCTTTCGGAACAAAGTTATGTTTATTAAATATTGATTTGTGAATTTACCTTTGACATGAAATTACTAATTGAACATTCTATTCCTATTTTATCGATGATGCGTAAACTGCAATTTTAACCGGCACCACTCTAGTAGGCGGAGCCAAACAGGGGGCCAGCGCCTGCGCACTACTAAATAATTCACGCAGCGACAAAAGCTACAGCGGCATGATACATTGCGCCGTGGCTTAGCACGGTACGGTGTGATTATTGTACAAAACGTTCAATGTACAACTCGCAGAAAATATAACGCTTTTTCATATGTTATCATTTACACTACTTTTTGACCATGTCGCGGCGACATGCGCCACGCCCCCGTTTCACATCTATTTCTTTCTATGATCTGAGGAGTAGGAGTAGGATGTTCATGGCTTTTGTTTATAGTT
This sequence comes from Notocelia uddmanniana, assembly GCA_905163555.1. Taxonomy (NCBI): domain Eukaryota; kingdom Metazoa; phylum Arthropoda; class Insecta; order Lepidoptera; family Tortricidae; genus Notocelia; species Notocelia uddmanniana. The sequence goes on from LR991052.1 coordinate 52,188,758, forward strand.
TGGTAGGCATTTTGCTTTAAAAAAAATCTTACATGTTGTCAAAAAATAATTTCATTACTCCATATGCGTTTTATTCTTCTATCAACTTATTTTTCAGTGCATGATTTGAAAGAAATTGTATGGCTTAAATGTAGTCCTCGACATACTCAAGTGGTGTAGAATCCAACAAGATATGTGTAGGCTGTCTGTTCGTCGTTACTTTGGTTTTGTTTTCATTTACATGTAGGTAGCCCTAATTTTTTGCTTGTGACTTTAGCATCTTTTCTAATTCTTTGGGGTCTTCAGACAGTAGCATAAGATCCCATTGCAAGGTTCAAAAAACAAATTCTAAGACAGCTACCTATAAACAATTTTGTGGGTCCCCTTTTCTTACCCCTTTTTCAATATTGAATGCTGGTCCAACATCTTCCATTTTTATACTGGCTGTGCTTTTTCTGTATATTTCTTTTATTACGAGTATGTCTAAATAATGCTTGTTATATCCTTGTGCTGATAGTGCTTCCCATATTGATTCATGAAATATAGTGTCGAATGCTTTGTAGTCGATACCTAAAGCTGATGTAAAGTTTTGTTTTGTAATATGTGTAATAATGTGTTGGTTCTTTCCTTTTTTTTGTGGGATACCTTAGAGCTTATAGTTATGCTTTTTTCTATTTCATTATACTGGGCTTGAACTTACTGGTTTCTGTTATGTTCATATTTCGTAAGTTGGTTTTATACTTTCCATAGTCTATGTATTTATTTAAGTTTGGTTTTTTGTATCTTGTTCTAACATATATCTAAAATTAATAATAACGAAAGAAACTTAGAACTAAATATAAATAAATAAAATTATAACTAAACTACACTCTAAAACATGTCCCCCAAGTCTGTTCCCCGTGGAACTGTGCCCATAAGGCTGGCTGCATTCCCCCGTTGAATGGCGATGCCTATTGTTTGTCCGAGGAATGAGCCAGCCTTAGGGTCATGTGTGATTTCGATTAGTCTTTTTTTCAAACTTTTAAATAGTATATGGGCAATAAAATTAATTTTGTACTAAAGCAGTTACGCTGCTAACGAAAATTTCAAATTAAAGGGAAAAATTGAAAAATTTAATGCTCCGAGCAGGATTCGAACCTGCGACATGTGGCATACGCGGCCAATCGCTCTAGCCCCTGAGCTATCGGAACAACCAAGCTCGTCCACGAAATATATACATATATAGTATATGGGCATCCTGACTCCATGGCCCTAATGTCTCCACTGCAAAAGCCGCAAATATATGATTGTGCATTAGATCGGCATATTTGCGGCGTTTAAGGGCCCCAGCCCTCAAAGATGTGGAGGCTAAATGAGACGGCGCTAGGGTGTTCACACAAGTGGCATCCCAAATAAGCGGTCGTCCCATTTTCCATGGGATGAGGGTCATTCCATCGGGCCTCTTGCCGTCGTCGCGTCCCAAACCGGGTGGTTCTTGATTTATTTGGCAAATTTCAAGTTGAATGTAGCTCGTACTAGCCGGTAATCACTGAGTAAAAAAGTGCCTCAAACACTAAGGCAGTTTTTCACATGTACATTTTCAACCGTCTCAGGACAGTTAGTTACTATGAAATCAATTTCATTTTTAGTTCCACTATCTGGTGTTTTCCAATTCCATCTCAGCTTGTGCGGTTTTTTGTACATTGTGTTTGTGATTTTTAATTTGTGGTACATACCTACAGAAATTGTTAAATATTTATTTCTTTTGCCATATCCATATAATTTCACAGGAAAATATTTTCATAACCTTTTGGCTCTCCTATTTTTGCATTCGTGTCTCTGAGTAATATCATTCTAGTAGATTTTTTTCATATTTTTTTTGTGATATCGGTGTCGAATCTTATGTTTCGCTACCATACATTAGTGTTGGGACCAACACTCTTGTATGCACAGCCAGCCGCGGCTTTTCTGACACTTTCTGGCTGCTCATAAAGGCGTGAAATACCCCACTCACTCGATTCCCAGCTATCACTCTCCTTTCAATATCTTTCTCATGCTTACGGTCTCTCCTGATCAAAGTCCCAAAGTACACAAACTCATCCAGTTGCTCCAACCTCACTCCATCTACCGCAATTTCACAAACTGTCATACACTCATCGCTTTCAAATACCATCACTTTCGTCTTGCTTACATTCATTTTCATTCCTTTTCTCACAAACAATCCGTGCGTGCTAGTTACCATCTTCTGTAGCTTCTCAGCCGACGACGCAAATAAAACCTGGTCATCGGCTTAGAGTAGACATTTGATAAGCAGCCCATTCACTTCCAACCCACATTCATCGTCTTTCAAATCTTGCAAACAACTGTCCAGAAAATAAATATATAATTAAACAGCCACGGTGACTCTACACATCCCTGTCTAACACCCTTTTTGATGCTAAACCATTCAGTGTAGGACCCGTTTACTCTTGACGCAAGCAGTGGAATCCTCGTAGAGATTTCAGAGCTTGAACGAGATGGTCGCTCACTCTATACCCGGACAGTACCGAACCGACCAGAGTTCATTCCTCACCACTCTGTCATAGGCTCAGATCATAGAAAGAAAGATATATGGCACGGGGGCGTGGCGCGTGTCGCCTCGATAAGGTCAGTAAACCATATCGGCGCGCACCGCTCTTAGCGCTGACTCATTTGAGCGGCGATCGTTGTTCACGCTATGGCTCCAGTTTTTTTTTTAAATAACGGTCTGTAGCGTGTTTATTTATAAAAATCGGTAAACTAAACAAAAATACAAAATACGTGGAATAACATACCACTGATAAGTGCTATTTTAGATTAGTATTTCTATTATTAATGTATTTTTAAAGTTCCTTACTTCACTTTATAAAATTCACCCTAAAAGCTTCGACCTGCCAGCGCAGCGCGTAGTAAGAGTACCAATTAGAGGATAAGAATGCTACTAGACAACTGGACGGATGTGTGCGGGAACCCAATATTTACAATATTGTGCAAGTAGTGGAAACGCACACATCTTTAAAAGTGGCGACATTTATCGGATAGGCGATACTGCTATCGGACTAATTTCGCGGTTAGAGCATATCTCTTTCTTTCTATGATCTGAGGTCATAGGACTTCTTTCAACATGTGCAAGTACTTGTTTTAGAACAACCTTGTAATATTCTCGCATCAATTTTATGCTTTTTAATTCAAAGGGGGAATTATTGGCGCGAAAAACTTTAGTACGAAAGATTTTTGAAATATAACCAATTTTTCCGCCATTTGAACCTTTTTTGATTTTATTCGACAGATGAATTATTTATGAGAAAAATCTAAGAAATTTTATTTGCTTTCAACATGCCATAGACACTTTTGAGATGGAATCAAACGTGAATCAGCTATTTAAAAAAACCAGCCAAGTGCGAGTCGGACTCCCGCACGAAGGGTTCCGTACCAACACATCCTAATGTACATTTAAAACCAGTAAGTATACAATACATTTAATCAAAAAAGGTCGTATCTTCATAGGAAACTTACGGCACTTCGGCCCTTTTGTTTGGGAAAGACAGTTTTTCAGCAATAACTCAAAAACCCTTAAATCTCTCTTGGTCAAACCAATTTTCGTTGAAAGTATTTATTAATTTACACAATTTGATTTTTTCAGAATTTTAACGTTCATAGTTTGGATATTAAAGGGGGGACCACACTTTTTACCACTTTGACAGCTAATATCTCGTTAACGACTGATCTATGTCATTTTTGTAGGCCTATCCATAGATACCCCACACGCCTATGTGCATTTAAAAAAAATTGACCGCCCCTGTACATGTATGTATGGGTTGGCCCCCCAGTATAGTATTTTTTCAAAATTTCACATCTTATTTCTATAGCGGTTCATAGCATACACCTTTCTACCAAATTTCATAATTGTAGTGCTCATAGTCTTCACGTAATTCGGCTGTGACATACGGACGGATAGACAGACAGACATGACGAATCCATAAGGGTTCCGTTTTTTGCCATTTGGCTACGGAACCCTAAAAAAAAATGGGCCCTTCAAATGAAGATGGTGGCAAACGCACACACGGCTCAAGGTCGGGAACATGGATTTTTTTTCATGACTACCAATCTACCAACGCTACCAATATAATTCAAAACTTTGTCATCTCCACCTTTTACGAGGAAATGTATGGAGGCGAATCCTCTCGGATTGGATTACTACACGAGAAAACCAAAAAGATTATTTACCAGCTTCCATAACAGATAAGACATACGAAAGAATTGTTGCTCAAAATGGCACGGAGACCTTTGTTCACTCTGCCAACTAACTGCCCGCATAGAAATTAAAAACGACCGTAGGCCACGGCGTTCGTTGATTCACGAGCACCTTGGCTTGGTTGGTAGAGACCCTGCCTACGAAGCCGGAGGTCCCGGAACTCCCGGGTTCGAATCCCTGTCAAGGCATTATTTGTGCATTTATCAAGAATATTGTTCCTGAGTCTTGGATGTTTCTTATACGTAAGTATTTATCTAATTAAGTATGTCGTACCTATTTCGTCGTTTAGTACCCATAGTACACAAAAACTTTGTTTAGTTTAGGACTAGGTCGATTTTTGTGAGATTGTTCCCCCATATTTTTTATTTTTGATATGTAATAGCTCAATCGAATAGCTCATGTCAATCGAATAATTGGCGACCATTTTGGCCTAGTTGGTAGAATCCTGCCTACGAAGCCGGTGGTGACAGGTTCGAATCCCGTTCAGGGCATTATTTGGATGATGAAAACGATATAATCAATATGTTTTCCTGAGCCTTGGATATTTAAATATATTTATTATGTATTATATTCATGTATCAGATGTTTTTAAATATATTATTTATTTGATAAATACAACAAACATAATTAAATATTGATCGTAAGATACGAAATTATAATACTAATAAAACATTACAAATAAAAACACAACCTAAAAATACTACCTATACCTAATGGCTCAGTGTATTACAAAAACTGGCCAATTCGAGTCCGTGTGGAATGGACATTCCATTATCTATAAAAACGGCAAAAAAAGAATTCGTAGCGTTTCATACTTCTTTTACTAAGAATTAGAGACGATTTTTTACGATAACTCAAATGTCCCCTATAGTTTTCGTTGAAAGTCTTTAATAAGCTTTACTTTCACGATTTTTTTCATATTTTTGGACACAGTTAGAGGGGGGGGGGGGGACATTATTTTTCTTTTGGAGTGATTATTTCCGAAAACATTCACTTTATCAAAAAAATGAAGCCCTTATTAATTTTGAAAGACCTATCCAACAGCAGACCTACCCCACACCATAGGGTAGAAGCAAAAAAAAAAATTCATCGCCACTCAAATAGGGGAGGTACGACGATACGACGTCGTCAGTTTTATGGATTTAAATATCCATACCAAATTGCTTTCTAGCACTAACTATCACAGAGCAAAGCCTCGGACAGACAGACGGACAAACAGATATACAGACAGACATGGCGAAACTATAAGGGTGCCTATAGTTGACTACGGAACCCTAAAAATGTGTAGCAGGTATTTTCTAAATATTTCATTCAGTGTCATCTTCATCATCATTAAGCATGCATTTTGGTAATATTTCAATAAATATTTAACGACACTCTTCACTCGGCACAGAAATCGACCTAGTCCCAAAATAAGTAGGTAAATCTTGTGCTATGGGTATTATAATAGACGTCGGTATATATATCTACATATTATACATGCAGAACCAACATGGCAACGTCGCGTCATATGTACCTAGTGCAAGCTGGCAGCGACGCACGAATTCATTCAATAATTTTGGATGGTATAATATGCAACACCCGTCTCAACCCATTATTGGACTTCGAATTTTAAAAGTTGACGCTTCTCGAGAAGAGTCCCATTCTGTCAACGATCTATTTATCTCTTTCTGGGTCAGGCATTTTGAAGAAGTTTCATATCAATTTTTAAGACTGGCCACTAGTAAATTAAAAACAACGAACAAGATTGCTATTCACAATGCTTACCACAATCGCTACAAGCGAACTGGTGTTATATTTTACGTTTCTAGCTATTATTGTTAAGAATGTTGGGATCAAATAGTTTCAGGGTTGAGTTCACGGGCAAATACAAAACATTTTGTGAACCAATATAAGTAGTATATTTTACCTTACAATACATGCATGTCCATGTAGTGGCTTTGTACGGACATTTATTTCTTTGCTTTGATTTGTCTGCTGAAATTGGATAAAATGTTTGTACACTATTTATTAATTGTATGACTCAAAACGCCATACTTCGTACACTTACTCGTATCTATACAGATATACGAGTACTTGTCTATATTTCAGTAGTAGAGCATGTAGAGGATTTTTAAAGATCATAAACATATTATGTTTTGTATCTTACTCGATTGTACTATTCAAGGAATTGAATGGATAAAAAATATAAAAAAAACTCATAGCGATAAATTAGATTCAATTAAATTTGTTACAAATTTGCCTAAGTCAAGTCATAAGAATTTACATCACTGTCTCAAAATAATATAAAAAATCGAAATCTTTAAAGCATAGCCATGTAAGAATAGCGAGGTAATGCTTCCTGTAAGTTCCTATAACTGGCTTTCTATTTTATTTGTAATATCACAGCTGTTGGATCTCCAAATGAAATAAATAAATAAATAATGCTGCCAACGTCTTTGGTACGATGACGCGGGGCTTAGTTTTTATAGTTTCTATTTTGTACTATTATTTCATATTTTATAAAATTAAGGTTTCTAAACGTAATTGATATTGTTTACGTGAAATAAATTAACTATAGCATTAAATACACCTATCACAAAAATAATAAAAGCTCTTCGAAGAAAAATAAAAACACAAAAAGATGATAGTTCCCAAGGATCGAACGCGAGTATGACTCTAGCGTTACACTGAGATAAAAGTAAAAGAGAGTTCCACAAGACCACCGTATGTCATATTACAGGTTCGAAAACATCGTTCTATTTATTCCGGCCTTTTTTACATATGTCGTAGTTCTCTTGTTTCGCACTAGAAGCTACTTCCTTGATTTATTATTGCGCCCTCTATTTTCAACTTTGTATAATGTTTGACAGTAAGTGACTTTTCCACTGACATAAGGTACGCATGTGTGCGTGAATGCAAGAAATTGCAATATTTTGCATTCGTTCACAATACACGTTTAAAATAAACACTGTTTAGTGCAAATAGATTGCGATTCATACGTAGGATTTTTTGCTTCTTCCGCAGTTTGAAAATCATCAAATGTAATATAGTGGTTTTGCGGAAAATTATGAAAAACCACCAAATGGTCTCAGTGCCGCCATCTATTAGCAGAACTTCGGCAGGAATCCGTGACATTCCGCCTTAAAGCTTTAAGGCTTAAAAGATCTAAAGCTTTATTGAAGATGTACGCTAAAAATAAGCATCGTTGTATACTGTTTTCGGACGAGAAAATTTTTGACATAGAAGAAAACTGTAATAAACAAAATGATAGAGTGTACGCTCGCAATAGTAAAGAAGCGTCTAATAGCATTCTCCGTATTCAAAGAGGTCATCACCCTTCATCTGTGATGGTTTGGCTGGGAGTTTCTTATGCGGGCGTCACTAGTATGCATTTTTGTGAGAAAGGAGTAAAAACTAGTGCCAAAGTGTACCAAGACACGGTGTTGACTAATATTGTGAAACCCTTCGATCAATAATAAACCTAGATACACTATTTGCCTGTCAACGGCGTCCACGCTCAAGAGTGCTTAAATTCCGTTTAAGCACTCTTGCGTTCGCAGTCGCGCGCTAGCCATCGGCGAGTCAACATGCCTAAGTGCTCCGTGAAAAAGTGCAAAAACAACACGTTAACGACGTTAAAAAAGGATGGAATTTCGTATTTTCGATGAGTATTTATTTAAAGTTTCATAATTTATTGAATTTGTAGTTATATCAGTCTATAACACGCTTATAAAAAATATTTTAAGTAAATATTTGAAATACTCAAACAGCCAACCAGCTACGCTGCTGTCTCTTTCCCTCACGTTGAGTTAGTCGTATATTGAAACGGAACGGAGAACGGACGAATTGGACTATAGTAAAATTTCGAATGAAAGGAGTCGCAGACTGAAAACTTTTTTACGAAAGTTTACATGTATTGTTTTTATTGTACACACATAATTATGTATGGAGTGTATTTGTATTTTACTTTATTCATATATCAAAATCGGGTGGTAACAGTTTGTTTGTCTGACATGTCGCTCTGCTCAGTATACGTTGTTTAAATCAAAAACTTTTTACTCATTTTGATACGGTTTTCACTTACATGTAGCTTACTAACCTAACTTACTATTAACCTTATTACAGTTTTCCAAAAAATTAAATTGAGAGAGATAAATGGAGGCAAATTATAGCTACAGAAAGAGGTGAAGAATATTTTAAACCAAATGATTCTAGCGTGGTTTGTTCCTGTCACTTTTCAGAATTTTGTAAAACAAAAACAACGTATATAACTGATTTTCATTTAAATTTATTTCTTAATTATTGCCACTAAACTTTTATAACAACTCACGCTAATCGGGTACACTTATTTCTGAAAATGCCCTTGTAACATTTAGTTAAAGCAAATTATTCGTGATGATTTATATGGTATGAAAATAAAAAAATATAAGGGTACAATCTTACACAAATCGACATAGTCCCAAACTTAATAAAGCTTGTACTATGGGTACTACATAATATGTATATGTTATATGTATATGTGGGTGTCATTGCAAATTAAAAAAAAATATATATACTACTTATATTTAAATATAAATAAATGCATACTTAAAAAAACATCCAAGACTCAGGAACAAATATTCATGCTCAATTGCTCACCACACAAATAAATGCCCTGACCGGGAATCGAATCCGAGACCTCCTGCTTTATAGACGGACAGGGTCGCTATCAACTAAGCTAAAGTGGTCGTGGTGGTATAAAGGTGATTCACAGTAGGCTGTTCCGAAGAAATACGCCGGCCGTTTCGTTTGCTGTCATAGAAAACGGGCCGGCCCGGACACGGAATGGTCTACTGTGAATCATCCCTAAATCGACGTTACCACCTGACAAGTCGTATGCTTGTACTCCACCGATGCCTATAAAAAAAAAACAATTTCGACTCCACGGCACAGGATACGGCCTCTGTTCCAATGTTGACATCTAATCAGTGGAAAATCAACACAAACGAAACTGAACCTAATTGCTCTTGATTTACTGTGTACAATCTGTTAACATAATGCGGACTTTTGTGGAAATTTTCCACAATCGATACGTGCATTTTGTAATGTTATAACCGCCAAACACTATCATTTAAAATAAAACGTTATGTTTGTGTTGTAAGGCTTAATATCGAATAAAAGGAAATGGTACAAATCGCATTACGTTTTTTTGTGTGTCTCCTATACACGCACACACTCGCAATGAAATTCGGACACTTTTTCGACTTGAATTTGCAGGTGATAGTGTATCTAGGTTTATTATTGATCGAAGGTGAAACCACTATCCCATACGATGTTTCTAAACCAGCATTGGGTTTTCCAGCAGGACTCTGCTCCAGCCCATAAGGCAAAGTCTACACAAGCCTGGCTCGCCTCCAATAAAATCGACTTTATACGGCATGAAGATTGGCCCTCCTCTAGCCCAGATCTTAATCCGTTAGACTATAAAATATGGCAGTATTTAGAGGAAAAGGTGTGCTCAAAACCTCATGCAAATCTAGACTCGCTGAAAAAATCCTTTGCTACGGCAGTGGCCAATATCGACATGAAAGTGGTGCGTGAAACTGGCCACGCAGACTTCAAGCCTGTGTAGATAATTATGGCGGTCATTTTGAATAAATGTTATACATTTAGATTCTCTAGTTTATAAGCTTTCAAACGCTGTACAAATTATACGGAATAAACTTAAACTTTTGTTTTTATTTGATACTATGTATATGACAGAACTTATGAGCCGACTAAGTACTAGTTGATTATAAGATCATTATAAGAGCGCAATGCTCCTATAACTGCGCCCAAATCCGGGTGTGTATTAAACTACAAGTATCTTATAAGTACAATAAAAATAGGCTTGAGAACACTATAAGTACTGATTTTGCTTGTTGGGATGTCTACAGCAATTCATCATTTATTTTAAAGAACAATAATAGCATCAATAACTTGCTTTAAATAATTAATTTATATAATAACATATCATAACTGACGATTCCAAAGTACTTGTTGCTAGGCCTATTTGTATAAAGAATATCTCATAAAAAACATTCCATGTAAAAAAGAGGCCAATTCGAAACTTTTCCACCGTAAAAAGTTGTGAGATATTTCGTAGTAGGTACCAAGTCTCAGGCATTCTTCATCATCCTCCTAGCGTTATTCTTAGTACAGTTGCATCCTGAAGGATACCTGGGGTCCGCTACCTAATCCCAAGAATTGGCGTAGGCACTAGTTTTTACGGAAGCGACTGCCATCTGACCTTCCAACCTGAGGGGGAAACTAGACCATATTGCGATTAGGCTTGTCAAGTGAGTGGGCAACTTGACTGTTAGAGGTTCTCAAGCCGCCCGGAGGCCTCTAACTTGGCTTAACGACTGCTATCATAGACAGCAACCGGGATCAACGGCTTAACGTGCCTTCCAGTCTCTTCTGCAACTTGGCAATCACACAACTTTACTGCATTTATGGATTTTTGCATACCTAAAACTATGTAGTAGGTATTGTGTGATTGCCAAGTTACAAAATTTTATTTAGGTAGCAAATAAAGAATATTAATAATGCCTGAGACTTGGTGCTACGAAATATTTCACAACTTTTTACGGTGGAAACGACTTTGCCTCTTTTTTACATGGAACGATTTCATGGGATTACTTTTATTTGTATTAAGTGAGTTTGATTTGATTTGTAGGAAACGGCATAATTGACAACTTTTAAAATTTTCAATTAGTATGAAATCTTAACTCATTTCGTTAATATGTTAACAAGAAACCCCAAAATATTTTTTTAGCTATTACTTTTCAAAATATTTACGAAAATGCGAAGAAAGCCTACCATTGTCGTAATGATGTCACAAGGCTGAATTGTGAGTCACAGCCAATGCCTAAGGAAATTCTATGGACCGGGCGTATTGTTCTATACCTTTGACTATGGAATTCAGTGGACCGGGCGTATTGTTCTATTTGTACCAAAGCTACTGAGGCTCAAAATCGCCATGTTATGTTCCCCGGTACGTCAATCATACGTCAATTGAGCAGTACACGACCTGTCAGTGAGTGGAATAAAAATTGAGAAGTTATAAAATAAACAGTGTTATTAAAATAAAAACCTCACAAGACTTTAAAGGAATGTGAAGTTCAATGCTGCGATCATGCCTTAGTGTAGCATAACAGGGTGCGGCTTAAGACAAAGCCAGAAACAGAAAAGTTTGTCGTTGCATAGCTTTGTTATGTTTTTCTATTGAAATATTGAATGATTTGAACATTAAGATAATTTATATTTTGTAGTGGGATTTAGCTTTATTTTCAATATTTTCGTACTAAAAGTTACCCTGAAGCAGTAGCTAGGGTTGTTCCTGAATATATCGATAATGAATTGTGATGACTTACTATACCTACTCATTGATTCGGTGATTTATATTTTTAAAGGTTGCCAAGAAGTGAATTTCAGAAGAAAAAAATGGTTAGACGCTATTGGAACTGAGAATGAAACTAGTGGTAGTTGTTTGAATTGAAAAATAAAGACCTGTGTACATTATTAATATAAAAATATCCTTATCTCACGCTTTAGATCTTTTAAGCCTTAAAGCTTTAAGCCGACCATTGAGAAGATGGCCAGTTTTTCGTTTATAAGCACGAAGTCTCAGGTCTTGATTAAGCACTCTTTTCACCGTGTTTCTGCTCAAACCCATCTGGAGGGCCATAACTTTTTGTTTCCTAGCGGGATTTCTGGCAATGCGTGCCCTAATTGCTTGTACAACCGCTGGAGTCCTAGCTGTACGCGGACGACCGCTTCTTTTCTTGTCATTTAAACTAGAGACCTCACTGTATCTTTCTATGGTACGATACACAAATCTTAGAGAGAATTTTGAATTTTCAAGTAGCTTAAAAATTTTAGTCGGCGAGTGTCCACAACGATATAGTGCAATTATTGCGGTACGGCTATCTTGAAGCGTCCACTCCATGTTAAAGAAAACAGAAAATTGCAAAATTATACTACTCAAATATTTAAAAAAGATTCGAAATTCAAATGCACAACGGTTTTTGTTTTAGGAGTTCCAAATTTAAATTTTAAAGGCCAGTGACAGAACTTATGAGCCGACTAAGTAGAATGTCAGTAGGGCCTATAATACACTTACAGAAGTTCTACCAGCCCGGCTAGTATGATAGCTTATACCGTCACGTTATATGTGACGTTTCAGTACATTTTGGCCATATAACGTGACGGTATAAGCTATCATACTAGCCGGGCTGGATACAATTGCTCCTATAATGTTCTGAGACTACCCATTTATAAGTTTTGTTACTCTTATAAGTATCTCACATGAGCATCATACTAAAGCAATCTTATTTATTCTACTAATATACTTAGTTGTTAGTTATTAGTACATTTTAAATATTACTTTTCGTTGTTGCGGTTGTTGGTATGGTGCGTTTGTGAGAAATAAATACTTAAAGACAAACGTAAGTACCAATCTATCTATCTATCTTCCATATATATATTGCGCGCAGCCGATCTTTATAATGCCCATCAGATCTACAGTTATGGACCGATTTTGATAAATTATATGCCACAGGATTCGTCCCATGCTGCAGATGTGCAATAAGGTCTTAGTTTTTTGATTTTTATCCTGGAAAATTAATATAATGATATTTACGATAAATCCTGGATGCCCCGACAAATATAAGCCTCAAAATCGTGTTCGATGACGCCGCATACAAGCGAGGGGTCAGCTTAACTTGGTTCAATTGTACGAGGTGTCAAAATTTAGCTTGGTTAACACGTGACTTGAGAAGTAGCTATGGTATAATTCCGGATGATGATCATAAAATTAAATATGAATTAAAATGTTCCTGTAAGAAATATCTGGTACAGTATTACAAAATAAAACTTTTGAGTCGAGAAATACTCAATATTCATCATCATTTCAGCCGAAAGACGTCCATTGCTGGACATACGAGGGGTGTTCAATAAATTCTCGGTATTGACATCTTTTAAACCTGTTTGGTAAACTTTTTAATACTGGCCGGTAAAAGTCATTCATTAATATTTAAAAAAAGTAAAATTCAAACGGCGATGTTCTTTTGTTTTTTTGCAAGTACCGAATAAACGTGATCGCTATGAGCGTTTTTTCAATGTTGGTTAAATCAGAGCACCGAGCGTTAATAAAATTCTTGACCAAAATTTAAGCATGGGGGAGAGAGTATCGAAGACGACCATAGAGCTGGTCGGCCCGTCGAAGCTTCTTCATAAGAAAATTTAAAAAAGTGGAGAAAATTATATCTGAAGATGATTGAGTAAAGGTGAAAGCAATAGCTTAAATAACCAACCTTTCTATTGGTACTAGACACGATATAGTTCATGACCATCTTAATATGTCAAAAGTCAGTGCGCGATGGGTACCGCGAATCCTGACACCGCTTCAGAAGAATACGCGTGTGGCTCGTTGTTCTGAATTTCTTGAGGTGTGCGATGAAATTCCTGATAAAATACTGTAAAATTTTGTTAGTAGAGATGAAACGTGGGTTTCCTCATTATGACCCTGAGAGCAAACAAGAGTCCATGCAGTGGCACATTAAAGGAACTCTTCATCCCAAGAAGTTCAAGGTCGTGCCTTCAGCTAGCAAGGTCATGATCACAAAATTTTGGGATTGTGAAGGAATATTGCTGATCTATTATACGGAAAAGGGTGTAAGTATTAAAGGAGAGCACTACGCTAATATTATATGCCAAATAAGGGAAGCAATCAAACAACAGAAGGGGAAAATTACCGCCAAAGGTGTTCTGCTTCTTCACGACAACGCCTCTGTGCATAGTGCTTATATTGCCAAGGCTGCGGCTCTTGAATCTGGACTGGAAACTATTACATACCCACCGTATATTCGAGACTTGACCCCGAGTGACTTATATTTGATTCCCAATCTCAAAAAGAATCAACGTGGAAATTAATTTTCTAACGATGAAGCATTGAAGACAGTATTGTAGGAGCATTTTGACACCAAAGACAAAAAATATTTTAATGAGGGGTTAAAAAAACTATTTGACCGGTCTAATAAGTGCATAAACATAGGAGAGGACTATATTGAAAAATAAAACACCTATAATATTCTTTTGTTTTTTTTTTTATATTCTAATACCGAGAATTTATTGAACGCCCCTCGTAGGCCTCCCCCTAGACCTGACTTTCACAATGACCGGTCCTGCGCCACCCGCATGCAGCGGACACAGGCGACCTTTACCAGGTCATCGGTCCACCGTGTGGGGGGCCTGCCCACGCTACGCCTTCCGGTACGTGGTCGCCACTCGAGAACCTTTCCGCCCCAACGGCCATCGGTTCTACGCGCAATGTGCCCCGCCCACTGCCACTTAAGTTTAGCGATTCGGAGGGCTATATCGGTCACTTTGGTTCTGCTGCGGATGGCCTCATTCCTGATGCGATCACGCAGAGAAACTCCCAACATAGCTCTCTCCATTGCTCTTTGGGTGACTTTGAGCCTTCTTATGAGGCCCATAGTAAGCGACCACGTTTCAGTGCCATAAGTCATCACTGGCAACACACACTGGTCAAAGACTTTCGTCTTGAGACACTGCGGAATATTGGACGAAAAGATGTGCCGTAGCTTCCCGAACGCTGCCCAGCCGAGTCGGATTCGACGATTAACCTCTTTCTCGAAGTTGGACTTACCTAACTGGACAGTCTGTCCTAGGTATATGTAATCGTCTACAACTTCGAGCGTAAAGTGTCGGATTGTTACGGGAGTTGGTGTGACACGGGCATTTGACATGATCTTCGTCTTGTCCATGTAGTCTGGAGGCAATCGGCCAGTTTTAGAAAAGTCGTCGACATCTCTTCTATATACCTAAAACAGGTATGGATGTGTTCCTTGTTGTCTCTAGAACACGAATCTACCTGTTTTAGTTCATGGAGGGGGGAACACACACATAGCTGTGACGTCATAAAGATGGCGGCCGACCGTCGTTGATTTTTGTCCAAATCTCGGGTTCTATTGTACCAATCGGTTCGTGAGAGGTGTCATTTGAAAGCTTATTAAACGTACTATAATTGTATTCTTGATGCTTCTAACGTATAATGAACGGTTTTAAAAATATTTATGAAAGTGTTTTTTTTTTTACTTTTTACGTTTGCTTACTTACCAAAATAATTCAAGAAAATGGTACTTTAGCGTGAATGATGTAGCGTGAATAAACTGTAAAGTAGCTTAGATATATTGGCCTGATAGAACCTTTATGTGCTAAGAGCTATGCACATGTGACAGTTGAAGTCATAGGGTATTTAAACCTACAGGTGGTGAATACGAGAGTCTTGAGATGGGTGCGAAGCAGATAGAATAGTTCGGAGACTGCGCTGGATAATTGAAGGTAGGATTCAAATTTTCCTACTCGATTTGTCGTTACGCCCACAATTTGTCGCAGTCTAAATATGTTTATACATGAGTAACAATTCCTATATCTTAGAATGTCTAACATTCATTACCATATGTAGAGGGCGTGGCGACACAAACATGCAATGAAATATTGATGTTATGTTCCTTATAATAGGCTGCGAAGTATGACGTTTCAGGCGCGGCTATGACAAGAGGTCGTTAATGGAATTTCATACAAATCTTGCAGGCCTAGGCCGGCAAAGTCCTCTTTTTTAATTCCATTCCACATAAATTTGTGGCACAGGCATCATGACATTCTGCCACTATGCGTATTAAAAATAAAATTTTGATTTTTTTTGTTGTTTATTTCATTTCATGTTTGAGAAAAGCACTATACATACCTCGGCGGGAAATTTGGGGTTGCCAGCCTTAGCCCTATTTATGTCTTCGGCCGGCAACCCCTTTCGTCCCGGCCTCTGTACTAATAATATTATTAGGATATTGTAAAACTAAAGTAATGGGATACATCCAGCATACTTGAGGGTGTCTCGTAGGTTTTTATTATTGGTGATGGGCTGATCTATTTATGCTACATGCCGTTATTGACTACATGTAATTATTACACGATAAGTGAACTATTGTGTTCTTATCTAAATATATATAAAAGAAGAAACTGACTGACTGACTGACTGACATATCAACGCACAGCCCAAACCGCTGGTCCTAGAGATTCCAAATTTGGCACGTAGGTTCTTTATAACGTCTAGGGGTGCACTAAGAAAGGATTTTTCAAAATTCAACCCCTAAGGGGGTGAAATGGGAGTCCGAAGTTTGTATGGGGAAACAAGATTAGTTGGACTATTTTATTCGAAACTTCACAGGAGTATTTCTAACGATAAATAAGTAATTACGTGTTTCAGGTTTTTTGAGAAATCAACCCCTAAAAGGGTGAAAGGTGGTGACTAATTCTGAAAATCGACATGGGTATTGTTTTTATGATATACCGGATCGCTGATAACGAAAACAACAATGATTTTTAAATCTCACGTGGACGACGTGAAATACCATCCCCCCTGTTGGGGTGCGAGGGGGATGCAATGTTTAAATATTAATATGGGTGTCGTTTTTAAGGTTTTTTGGACGTTAATTACGAAAATAGTATCAATTTTGAAGTTTAATATTGTGGACATGAAAACTTTTGAAAGTTTGTGCCAAATTTCAAAAAATAACTGACTGACTGATTGAGTGACACATCAACGCACAGCCCAAACTGTTGGTTCTAGAGATTCCAAATTTAGTATGCAGGTTCCATATAAGGTCTTGATTAAGAAAGGATTTTTCAAAATTCAACCCGTAAGGGGGTGAAATGGGGGTCCGAAGTTTGTATGGGGAAACAAGATGAGTTGGACTATTTTATTCGAAATTTCACAAGAGTATTTCTAACGATAAATGAGTAAATAACTGTTTCAGGTTTTTTGAGAAATCTACCCCTAAAAGGGAGAAAGGTGGTGACAAATTATGAAAATCGACATGGGTATTGTTTTTATGATATACCGGGTCGCTGATAATGAAAACAACAATGATTTTAATATCTCACGTGGAGGACGTGAAATACCATCCCCCTGTTGGGGTGCGAGGGGGATGAAATGTCTAAATATTAATATGGGTGTCGTTTTTATGGTTTTTTGGGACGTTAATTAATTACGAAAATGGCATCGGTTTTGAAATTTAATATTGTGGACATGAAAACTTTTGAAAGTATGTGCCAAATTTCAAGAAATAACTGACTGACTGAGTGACTGACATATCAACGCACAGCGCAAACTGCTGGTTCTAGAATTTCCAAATTTAGTATGTAGGTTCCATATAAGGATTTGAGGTGCATTAAAAAAGGATTTTTCAAAATTCAACCCCTAAGGGGGTGAAATGGGGGTCCGAAGTTTGTATGGGGAATCATGATTAGTTGGATTATTTTATTCGAAACTTCACAGGAGTATTTCTAACGATAAATGAGTAAACATGTGTTTCAGGTTTTTTGAGCAAATTAAAAGGGGGAAATGTGGTGACAATTCCGAACATCGATATGGGTATTGTTTCTATGGTTTATCGGGTAGCTGATTACGAAAACAACGATAATTTTAAAATCCCACGTGGAGGACGTGAAATACCATCCCCTCTGTTGGGGTGCGAGGGAGTTGGAATGTCTAAATATTAATATGGGTGTCGTTTATATGGTTCTTTGGGTCGTTAATTTCGAAAATGGCATTGATTTTGAAATTTAATATTGCGGGCATGAAAACTTAAAAGTAGGTGCCAAATTGCAAGAAGAAACTGACTGACTGAGTGAGTGACATATCAACGCACAGCCCAAACTGCTGGTTCGAGAGATACCAAATTTGGCATGTAAGTTCCTTATAAGGTCTAAAGGTGCATGAAGTGTATGGTCTAAAGGTGTGTGAAGTGCCGTGAGTTCCCTATTTAGATACGACCTTTTTTGATTCAATGTATTGTAAGTGGTTTTATTAATCAGTGCCGTTCGATACGATTTCGACATAAAACGACATTTGAGCGTCCGAGAGGACTCTTAATAGGAATCCGAGGTACCTAAACTTTGAATAAAGTAACGGCCGTATTGATTTTCTTCATTTCCGTTCCGATTTCGTTCAAAATCGATATCTGAGTGTCCGAGAGGTCTCTTAATACGACTCCGAGGTAAAATTTGGAAAAAGTCGCAGTCATAATGTTTTCTTTTATCGTCCCGATTTCGGTCTAAATCGATATCTGAGCGTCTGAGCGGTCTCGTAATACGAATCCGAGGTAAAATTTAGAAAAAGTGGCGGCCATATTCATTATTATCATTTCCGTCCCGATTTCGTTCAAAATCTATATCTGAGCGTCCGAGAGAATTCTTAATACGAATCCGAGGTAAAATTTGGAAAAAGTGGCAGCCATATTGATTTTCTTCACTTCAACCAGATTTCGTTCAAAATCGATATCCGAGCGTCCGAGAGGTCCCCTAATACGAATCCGAGGTAAAATTTGGAAAAAGTGGCAGCCATATTGACTTTCTTCATTTCCAACCCGATTTCGTTCAAAATCGATATCTGAGCGTAATACGAATTTGAGGTAAAATTTGAAAAAAGTGACGGCCATATTGATTTTCTTTTTTTTCGTCCAGATATTGTTCAAAATCGATATCTGAGCGTCCTAGAGGTCTCCTAATACGAATCTGAGGTAAAATTTGGCACTCCATACTTGCCTGTATGCAAAAAAGTTTAATGTTACTATATAGGAATGTGGGGTATCTATGGATTTGCTTTTAAAAACGACATAGAGGTTTGGATATTTTTTTCCAATGTAATCAACCTTTAGATTTTTTTTAATCGTATCGCATTTATTTACGAACCGTGAGATTTTCGAGAAGACAAGTACGGTTGCCAGTTTCTGTTGCACTTTTAGCACCACCCAGGGGTCACGTGTAGGGTAACGGTGGGTATTCCCTACGGACGTGGTGCAACTTCGACCCCCCTTTGTCAAGTGAGTGGGCAACTTGACTGTTAGAAGTTCGCAAGCCGCTCGAAGGCCTCTAACTTGGCTTAACGATTGCAGCCGGGATCAACGGCTTAGCGTGCCTTCCAAAGCACGAGAGTCAGTAACCACTCAAAGCGGTCACCCATCCAAGAACTGACCTGCGCCCATATTGCTTAACCTCGCACACCGCACGCGGTAGGCGGGTGCCGCTGGGCCACGAGCGCTCTAAATTCTTGATAGTTTGAGCCAAATTGCAATTCAATCGGTTCAGTAAAAGCAACTTGGTTGTAACAGACGGACTGACAGTAAAGAGTGCGAACGGAAGTGAGGCCAAATTTTCTTTTTGGATGATCCAATGGGAACTGGCAAAAACTACCTAATAAATTTAATTATAGGAAAAATAAATGTAACACGTGATATTGAATTAACCGTATTTCTCTTCTTCAAAGGACCAGAGTTATGACCGCTGCGCGCTGCTTGGTCATTTACAGACCTATTGGTGTTACTGTAGTACACAGATACTTTTACTAAGAGCCATTTAAGACATGCTTTTATTTCATCAGCCCTTTCCCCTTCGGCCTCTCGGAAATGTATGATAATAGTTTTCGATCCTTATTTTTGCCAAAATCAAATGAAATTCGACAGTTTGCCGGTTCTTAGAATGTATACCGACTTTTCATCTGTTCATCTGTTAATGAATCACAATCACCAAATTTCGTATACCGAAACCCCCAGACTGTAACGACTACTTTTCTGGAGACCGCATCTAAATCGGTTCAGCCAAACGCGAGATAATCGTGGATAAACATACAAACCTGTTTTTTGTAGACGGTTAAAAATTTCGCTTAGTACGCGGGCGAAGCCGCGGGCAAATGCTAGTGAGTAATAAATGGCTTTAAACCGGAACCGATAATTAGCGAATAGTAAAGGAACTCTTTACTAGTGACTTAAATCATGAAATCCCCGTTTCAAAGTAAAGTAAATGCCTGTTTCAAAGAATCATTAAAGAAAACAGCATTGAAAAAAGGTCACTATTATTCATATATAACTAATAACATCATAGCAAACCAATACGTTCTAATATCTGTCTATAATATCGATAAAAATGTTGATTAGCGGGACATCACTATATCCGCCATGTTTAGTTCCAATATGGCCGCGAAATGAACACGCTCGTAATTGTTGAGAATGTTGTCCAACATTACCATATTAACGTTGTAAACAGTGCTGCCCTCACAGTGCAAACGAACATGAATACTTATGTAGGTTATCCTCTTTATATACATCTACGCTCTGCTGAATAAATGGCGATATATCTTTTAGGTAACATATCTTTTATTTTGATCCCAATATCTATAATAGTAATGTTGACACTTCGTGACCATAGAATTTCCTTAGCACAGCGCACAAAAAGAACAGCAGTAAACTTTCTTTAGTAAAGGAAAAAGGAGGAAGGAAGGCGTCAAAATGGATCAAAAACCAAAAGAGCTGAGAGTTAGGTCATTAAGTAGGTTTTTAAAGCTACTATTAGCTCGTATTCACTCTGACTAAAGAATAAATTGCGTCAAAATGGTCCTAAACAACAAAGCTGAGAATTAGGTCAATAAATAGATCTTTAAATCTACTATTAGTATCGTATTCACTCTGACTAAAATATGAATATCTCAGTTCTGCAATGGAACTGAACTTGGTGCCCATAGAATGAAATGAAGTACACGTAAATACCTATTTAATGAAAAACTCTTAGCTGTGTTGGTTTTTGGTCCAACTTCCATACATTAATAGTTGCCCGTGGTCCTTTGTCTTAGTAACAGTGCTATTGTATGATTTGTTATGCGGTGACGCCTTACTCGCTACTTACTCTTTTTGAGTATGAGGAACTTTTAAAATTGTTATTTTTTCTTTTTTTTAATATCTACGAGAGTTTATAATTGTGGTTTTACTTCATTTTTAATCCTTTATTTGGTTTCATATGGATTTCATCGGAAAAAACCCTGCATAAAATGCTGTCACTTATCGCTGCGTTGGAACGGATTTGCTTGCCACTCGTAGCATACCTGGTGTCTGTGAGTATTTGCGTGGCTCGTTCGTCCTCGCCAAGGTAGTGGTAGCACACGGCGATCTCCGCCATCGCGTACGGCAGCAGGAATGTATCTTCTTTGATGTCGCTCTTCAACCTTGACAACACAGATTTAAAATCCAACTCAAACGCTATTAATTTAACAAGGCCAATTACTCGATTAAGGAATTTTTAAATGAATCTAATAAATGTCAAATTTAATTTTATTCCATTTCCCTAAATCAAAAACCATTTCGAGAAAAACGGCTAGGGAAATTTTTAAGATTTTTTTTGCATTATTTTCGACAATAATGGCCTAAATAGCTAAAAAGCAAAGTGGCGTCACACGGCTGATCCAGTATACTACCAGCATAGTACTATACCAGCATAGTTTGACGACCTGTTTAGCCTAGTTGGTAGTGACTCTGCCTCCGAAGCTAGAGGTCCCGGGTTCGAATCCCGGCCAGGGCATTTATTTGTGCATTTTTCACGGATATTTGTTCTTGGGTCTTGGATGTTTTCTATGTATTTAAGTATGTATTTATCTATATAAGTATGTATATCGTCGTCTAGTACCCATAGTACAAGCTTTGCTTAGTTTGGGACTAGGTCGATTTGTGTAAGATTGTCCCCCAATATTATTATTATTATTATAGTATATCCAGTATAGTACTATAGAGATCCTATACGAGTTTCACCAAGGGGGACAGAAAAGCTCTTATGCAACTAAATTGAGAAATTGTCTTAAACGTACGGCGGCTTACCATGAACAACCTCTTTAATTTGGACGGGTAATCGTTTATTTGCCTTAACTATTTGACATGATGTTTAGATGAAATTGAGGCAAATAAAGAAAAGTAGAACTATGACAACGACAACAAATGATATATCCCTCTCGGTCGCTCTTATTCAATTCAGTATATGACCATCTCGCGGTATTATTATTTGACGTCTAATCTGGGGTACTCTGAGATTGAAAGTTCATTTCACTGGAATGTCAACTTATGATTTAACGTATGATAACTGTGTCAGTTTTACACAGTTTAGCACACTAAAATGTCAAAGTCCATATTAAATTTTGTAATAATTTCCAACGTTTTTTTATGCGTATACGTTTGTTACATACGCCCTTTTTTATCAAACTAATAATATTCATGGATTATCGCATAAAATATAGGATTTCCAAAATATAAAAAAACACGTGTATCTTTAAATTTTGGTTCTCTCGAGCCGGACAATAAAAAGTATCATTAAAATATATGAAATGTTGTCAATTTTAAATAACAGAATTTTATGTTCTTCTAAATAGTTAGTACTTAGATAATAAGCAGAGTATTACGTTTATGGGCTCAACTTTAGAATATGCAAAACCGAGTTTAGCGTTCATATTTTTTTATAAACAGTACTCATGATTAGAAAGCTTTCCACAAAATTCAAGTTGCGGAAACGTAAAAAAAATTGGGCAGTTTCTATACTAAAATCGGTAAATAATACCACGCCATGACAATCAGATGAGTTGCGTCACTCACGTCAATGGGGCGTAGGTATATCAAAAACCGAATCAGAGAACCCCACTATCCACGTGGTCTTGTCTGCCCTACCCCTAGAGTGTATATAAAAATTCGGAGGCGCGTAGGGGGAGCAGCCCTCGCCCGCCGTGACGAAGCGCGGGAACCGTGCGAGGTGGAGCGGCAGGCGACCAGCAAGGCGAAGTTGCGGAGCCGAGCATGGATGACCGTCCTTTGTTACGCGAGGGCGGAAGGCTGCTCTCCCTACGCGCCTACACTAAGCATGGCCCGACATGCTCTTGGCCGATTTATTTATTTATTTATATTTTAAGCAACGTAATACTTACTGCATGACGTTGTCTAGCGAGTCGAGGGCGAGGTGCGGGAGCCCCATGGCCGCGAGACAGCACCCGTGCAGGTACCACAGCAGCGCACGATTATCCGCCTCGTAAATACGCATCCACTCCTTGGGACCCACATCTAGCTGGTCGCGGGTCGTCTCTATCAACTGCAAATAATAAATACCACAGGTAAGTCCAGGAATTCTAGGACACTCGATGCGACGCAAAAGTTTTCGTATCACTCAACATTTTTTTGCACTCTTGGAATTATCATAGTAATTAGGTATTTACAAAAACATTATTTGGCATGACTCAATAATAACAAGGGAGATAAACACGCATGTAATTTTTACAAAGTTTTATTTATGTAACTTGAAGATATTTCAAGATTGGTCCAAATTTCCGGTCCGGTTTTATTCGGTCACTTTTACCATACGGCCGATTATCGGGTAGAAAATTATCACGTACTTAAAGACAGTAGGATGAATAAATAAATATAACAATTGGTCACGAACACTTGTCGTAAAGTAAGTTTCTCCTAACAGAACCAACTCAAAGGAAAAAGCACTACAATATTTTGTTGGAATTTTCCCCAGGCAACCCTGTATATAAAGTTTATTGTTTTAATACTCCTGTCGGCCATTTAATGCACTCACAGATTGCAATGTTGGGATAGAACAATGAATAAATCAAGTATGTCTACCTCGTTAGCCCGTCATGTCGTGTGTCGTTGTTGTAATTGACTTACGAGCCGTACAAATCTATACTAATATTATAAAGCTGAAGATTTTGTTTGTTTGAACGCGCTAATCTCAGGAACTACTGGTTCGAATAAAAAAAATATTTTTGTGTTGGATATTCCATTTATCAAGGAAGGCTTTAGTTAGGCTATATAACACCACGCTGCAACCAATAGGAGCGAAGACGCGGACGAAATCGCGGACATGACATTTTAACTGCATACTGCGTAGCGTAAATAAATAACTGCCTAATGTATTTCACCAAGAATAAAAAGGAAGGATGCGCTAAATATCACAGACATACTGACTAAAATACTTGGCATTTTTTTTTTATAAAATCGAAACAGTAACGTTTTAGTCTGAAGCACTACTCTTTTTCGGATTCGGATTTTCAATTGCCCATGAGTGAGAATTGTGCATATTAAAAATCCCATTGCGTCTAAAGTGGGATACATCCGTCCACAAAATTTGGTTAAAAAAATTATTATGATTAATATGAGCTTGTCTCCTCAGCATTTCCTGACAGAATTCAATTCGCCGATTGTAATCTTCCGGTTTCAACTGTTGCACTTTTCTAATGTGAAACGGATGATATCCTACGGTCTGTAGTGTACGGTGTACCTGAGATTTAGAAAGTCCGGTACGACGTTCCGTAACTCTCACACTGGTCGACGGGTCTCTTTCTACTTCTTCAACAACTGCATCTACTACATCAGGATCCGACATAGTGGCCATACGGCCTGATTTCGTACCCGGTATGTGACCTTCCAAATACGCATTATGTACTCTTAAGATCATGCGATAGTCAGGAAACGTTTCAGGTTGAGGCCCGCCTCTTCGTTCCACATGTTCCCGGTACAGCCTTGAAGCTTCCGCCGCATTCCCCCTAGCATAACCGTAATAGTAATGCATTTCTGCGTAGTCACGTGAAGTAAACATGAGCACTTACACGCAAACTCAAGTCTAGTTAAATGATGCCAACTCGCCGATTCCAGGTAATAACACTAATCCAAATCGTAATGCAAGTCAAAGTCCATATGAATAGCCAAAATGATTAGGGAAACGAACAATTAGCAGTATTAAAACACAATTTTTAAATTATTTAAAACTAACAACGATGACCAGACAACGTGAAAATTTTCTCATGCGTCAACCGTCTTTTGTTTTTTGTTCTTTTTCTATTGATGGCCAGTGCATGATTTAGAACGAAATTTATTTAGAAAGGCTTTGCTTTGCTTGCATTAATCATTATGTAAATTAAAATTGTGCACTTACCACATTAAGATTTCAATTTTTTGATTGAAGCCTTATTAATAATAAAATGAAATTTTCAGGGTAGCTACCTGATAGATAGAGCAAGTTTTTAAAAGCCAATCGGTAATAATTTTTTGTGTGATTTTATTTTTTTAAGGGCCCTTGAAGTTGTGAACATACTGGGTAATTTTATCTTTCTTGGCATTTAATTTTTTTTTATGCCATTCAAAGATCTAACGATAGTAAATGTTACCATACTGAATTGGCCTATCTATCAGCTTAGCACACAAAAAAAATCAAGCATCTACCGCAATAATTCACGTCACCATAAATAAAAATCTCATCGTACGCGGCGATAGGTAAAAAATTAAAAAAAAAACATAATTCCGAAAATACTAAAAATCGCGGAACATACATGGGGGTGATTCAGATAGCCCTCTAGGTCCTCTACCTCCCAGGTTCAGTATATCACTACTTCTTGGGACACCCTGTATAGACACACGTCACCGAGTGTGTGAGGCTGGCTACACAGGTCACAACTACAAATGCAAAAACGTCTCGAAAGTAATTTACATGGTTATGTTACGATACGTCTACCCGAGCTACGTCAGTCACCTTGAGCATGTGCTGCGCGGCGCGCTCGTGGCGCGCCAGCACCGGGAACATGTTCCACAGGCACAGCAGCTCCAGCGCCGGCAGCACGAGCCGGCCGCCCTGCGCGCCGTAGCGCGCGCACCGCCGGATCATGAACTTCTCCATCGGGAGCGACTTGCCCGCAATGCGTTGCTTGTAGTATGACGCGTTCCTGGGCCACACTTGACACGATTTAGGCGACTGTTGTCGGTAAGGAAAAATGACGAGGTATAAAAATGTATAAAAAACTTATAGGGTCGAGGAATAAAAATGTCATAATAGAATTAAGATTTAGATAGATTTAGATTTATTTATTTCACAATATACAATGTCACTTAAAATTACGCATAGTCAATTGAAAGGAATTAGTCGAAGTATTGAAATTACTAATTTCACTCTGCCTTAAAATGGACTATTTCCGAGTAGTTTGCCCTTCGGGCATCTGATGATACCTAACGAACCTAACCTACCTAGACCTGGCTGGGGCCGTTGTATGTAGATCACTTATAGTAGGACTTTTTTTAGAATTACAAATCTGGACATTTTTACTTTCGGACCATTGTCCGTTCGTCTGTTTTACTTCTCCACATTTTTATAGTCCGTAAATTTTTAAATTTTGACGTTTTTATTACTTAAAAATTCTTGACAATCATTTCGACATTTTTATACGTCGTCACTTTTCCTTACTGACAATAATAGTCACCTAAATCATTGTACTTTGTTTATAAAACGAATACGCGAAGAGCATCATATATCAGCATTTCTAATCTCTTCTCATGCCGCCCACCCGCCTTCGCGGCTATCGGTCCCAGTTCCGGCCGTCGTGCCGAAATAATAGTACCTCAAATCAAATTATTAAAATAATATCTAAAATTAACCACATAAAACAATTAATCATTTTCATCATCACTTTTGCCCGCGGCTTCGCACGCGCAGAAAAATAAACTGTAGCCTATGTTGTTGTTGTTTAAAAGGACATAGCAAGTTAACAATAACTAAACACAACTCACATACACACATATCAATTCTGGTAATGCGAAATAAATCGTAGTTATTATGTTTAAAATTACAACTACAGGTAGGGTTAATTTTTATTGTATCATCATTTTAACGCCCTTAGGGGACAAATTTCCAAAAACGCTGAAATTCGTTTATATACTTATAGAATTACATGTTTTGCATACAAACTTTCAACCCCAATTTTACTCCTTTAGGGAGAGTACTTCGAATACCGTGGAAATACTTTTCATATCTTTTGATAAAGATCTGTTTTACGAAAACCCGAATCTCTTACTTTAAAAATCTCACGACCTCCCACAAAATTTCAACCCCTATTTAACACCCTTAAAGGGTGTATTTCCAATAACGCTGAAATTAGTTTTCTAGCTTCTTCATAAGGAATGTGTATAATAAAATATTACACTTCTTATTCAAAGAATGACATGTTTTCCATACAAACTTTGAACCCCAATTTTACGCATTTACGAGGTGAATTTCGAAATACTTTTTATATGTTTAGATGAAACGTATTTGTTCATAATCTTACTCTTTTTCTTACAAACTTTGCACCGCTATTTAACCCGCTTAGGGGTCGGTTTTTCAAAAAACCAAAAATTTTTTTTTTGTATTGTAAGAAGGAGTCTCTAGACAAAGTTTCTAGTCTCTCACTTAAAATTTTACTCCATCCCCGTACAAACTTTCAACCCTCCTTTTTAGCCTTTTAAGGTTAGAATTTTCTGAAATCTCTTCTTTAGTTGTCGGCCTGTTTAGCCTAGTTGGTAGTGCCATTGCCTCCGAAGCTAGAGGTCCCGGGTTCGATTCCCGGTAAGGGCATTTGTTTCTGTGGTGAACAGAGACATTTGTACCTGAGACTTGGATGTTTTCTATGTATTTAAGTATATATCTATTAAATATATCGACGTCTAGTACCCACAACACAAGCCTTGTTGAGCTTACTGTGGGACTAGTTCGATTTGTGTAAAAAGTCCCCTAATATTTATTATTATTATTATTTACGTTACAAAAACTACCTATTATGAAAAAAATCTACATTCTAGGTTCAACGGTTTGTGCTGGGCGTTGATTTAAGTCAGTCAGGTCTTTGCACTCCTATTTAATCAGCTTAAGGGTGGGTACTTCCAAAACCCTATATAAATGTGGCCACCATCGTATCCACGTAACTTCACAGCGTTTTCTTGTAATGTGTGATGGCGAAACAACATATTGTACATCTCTTCATTAATACAGGCGTACGGCGAACCGGTGTCCACATGCATATGGAGTTCTTTTCCATCGACGATGACCTACGCCACGACCGGCTCTCGCCCCGTTAATTCCACGTGGTACAGGCCCGCGGAGCCGCCTGTCTCGCCTGGCTCCCTGTCCTCATACCAACCGTCGTCGTCCGAGTCGATACCACGTTCACAACCATTGGCGTCCGCATTGGAAGTATAGTTCATGTCACGAATATTGGGACAAGCTCTCTTTAAGTGGCTCTTGTTTAGGCATAATTTACATACGTAGTCTCTGAACTTGCATGACGTTTGATCGTGTCTCTGGTCTCCACAGCAGGCGCACAGTTGACGCGGCATACGTGAACCTGGGTCCCTGGAGAACCGCGCCGGAACGCTCGCACCGCGCCCCCGGCCGGCCGTCAGTCCCGCCGCACCGCCTCGCCGCGTGAAACGCGCATCGCTGGTGCCGCGCCCGTATCTCGGCGCCGGCATAGCGTGTACCGCGTGAAGGTCATGTTAAATTTTTCCCGACGTCGCCTGTTCCACGACAGCAGCGTTTTTGGCCGCAGCTTCCAATGCAATCGCCACCCTGTATGCCCGTTTGAAATCCAAGTTGTTTTCTTCACAAAACAACAGTTGGCGGGTAGTTTCGCTACTCAGGCCACATATGAACTGATCCCGCAGGTTATCATCTAAAGCAGTTTTGAAATCGCATGTCGTTGCTAGGCGTTTTAATGTGGCAGCAAACTGCGCGACTGATTCACCCACGGTTTGCTTTGTTTAATGAAACTTGTACCTCTCAGGGAGATAAGATGGCTTCGGTTGAATATGCGCGGCCACTAACTCGATCAGGTCGTCATATTTGATGTCTTTTGGTTTCTTTGGGCTGCTAAGATTGACCATTAACTCGTATGTGGCCGTGCCCACGCTGGCTATCAATATTGGTACCTTTTTTGCTTCATCGATGTCGTTAGCCAGGAAATATTGTTCCACAATTTCACAATAGGTAGACCATTTTCCATCATTTAAATCGAACTCTTTTAACTTTCCAACAGACATGTTCGTACACTTGCACTACCTATACACAATTTGCGGTATTTAGGTTCGCGACTGCGCCAAATGATATGTATAGGGATATGAGACCAAACACGGAGTTACTTCAATGGCGGTTTAATAACGACTAAAAACTACGTTCCAGCTCGAGCGGTATACCCACTCTTCGTGACTTCAATACTAATACCTACCTAAATTATATACTAATATACTACAGTAGGGTATAGGGATAGGCCTCAACTTGATTTAGCCCAAACCACTCTTTCTATGGCTTCATTCAAACTTTCTACGTACACTCGGAATCGATTTTTAAAGTGATAATATAATATAACACATTTCGTTAATTTCGTCTTCAGTACAATGAAGAGCAAAAACACAGTTATAAATAAACTTGCACACACACTGGAAACCTCCCGGGTTGCGAGTGGCTTGGAGCATACATACCTGGAGTAGCCTGTATATCGTAGAAGAAATAAAAAAACACATGCAATACCGCCGGTGCATGCACCCGCCTGGACTCACAAATGCAAAAACAATCTGTGTCATTAGTCATTACATACGCACATTTT
This sequence comes from Notocelia uddmanniana, assembly GCA_905163555.1. Taxonomy (NCBI): domain Eukaryota; kingdom Metazoa; phylum Arthropoda; class Insecta; order Lepidoptera; family Tortricidae; genus Notocelia; species Notocelia uddmanniana. The sequence goes on from LR991052.1 coordinate 52,218,283, forward strand.
GAAAAACAATTATCACTTTCTCATTTTGATGCATACAAACAAAATGGAAAAAATACGTTTAAACACGATTTAATTTTTTTATCGCGTAACCCAGTAGGGCTAGGGCTAGGTTTACGTCGATAATTATTTCGATATTTACACAAACATATACAATTTTATAAATTATTACAATATATTATTATAAGTATAGGAATCAGTTGTTTTTTTTTTAATAAACATGAGATCATACATAAGATCTAGTTGTTGAATATTAGATAAAGTTAGGAGAGTTTTAAAGTAGTATCGTCTTTATCTTCATCAAATACTAATTTAAGAGTAAAAGGTAGAATACATATTTAAGTAAGTACGGCAATATTAATTAATTTTCGCCTTTTGCTTAGAAGAATTCGATACTGAGATGCATCAAACTCTCTCGAACATATGGAACTTGTACGCGTAGGCACCCAATTCATTTGCTTGCTTAATTCAGGGTCTTTCGGGAAACTTAAAAATATTTCCAAGTAAATTGTGTCCTTAGTGAATCATATTTATTGGCAATAATTATTGATTTCATTGACACTACCCTCATCTAAGTCTAAGTCTCTAAGTCTCAGTACACTTTTCTGACATTTTCTATAATCCTTGTAAATACTATTATCAACTGTATTACAATTGCAATTAGGTTAATTCTTACATCATAAAAACGAAGTCTCGCGGGGAGTGCTTAATTTTCCGTAATTTTGATTATTCAATGGTAATATAATGATCGACTAGTGAGTTTTGGTTGTTTCGACGATAGTTAAATGGTACCTCATAAGGTCGTTGCACTGCTGTCTCTCTGCCATCTTAAGGTCGTCTCCCAGCTGCAACAGCAGCGCCGCTTTGGTGTAAGTGTAGATGGTGCGCGACCACGTGCTTTCCTCCATTAGCTTGTTGGCGTAAAAAGCAGCTTGCCGCCAATCCATTTTCAACCTAAATATATAAACATATGTTAATTATGTTTGGTAATCAGAAGCATAAATTGTTCCAAGCTAGACTCACGTAATGGTGATGTTCCAGTTGTATTACCACAATGCATAAAAGTAATTGAGGTAGGTACAGGGTACAGTCTACGTCCAAGATATTTGTACACTATAGGAATAAGATACATCATGTTAGTTATCCCAGTATATTTGCATCCTGAAGGATGCCCGGGGTCCGCCAAACGCCAACTAATCTCGAGAATTGGCGGAGGCACTTGTTTGTACGAAAGCGACGGCCATCTGACCTCCCAACTCAAGGGGGACCCAACCGTATTGGCATTAGGCTTGTTAAGTGAGTGCGCAACTTGGCTGTTAGAAGTTCTCAAGCCGCCCGAACGCTTTTAACTTGGCTTAACTAGTGCTGTCATAGACTGCAACCGGAATCAACGGCTTAACGTGCTTTCGAAAGCATGAAGCGCTCAGTTAGTAACCCCTCAATGCGGTCTGCCTGGACCGACGTGGCTTAACTTCGCATACCGCACGCGGTACGCTGGCACCTCTGGGCCACGAACGCCTCTATAGGAATAAAAAAACACAAAATTGAAAATATATCTTTACAATACATGTGCTCGAAAAGTGCGTTTTCTAAGGAGGCAAACTGTGCGGAAAGAACCACTTTCCCGCTCTAGTGCTTTTTACGTTTCAATTATTATTTTTAATTTTCTACTCCGTCGTCAGGCCGACGCAGAGAGTTTAAATTATTTGAGCAAAGTTTAACAAATTAGTCTATTATAGATTTACATTATTATTAATGGTACATAAATATTAGTTCTTCGTTAAACGTATTATTAATAATTTAACATTTTTTGTCTATAAATAAATTAAAAATATTCACTAGACATGCTTGGCAGAATGCAAATATCGGCTGTACCATCCCGCTTTAGCTTTTGCACATGCGTAGTAGTATATATGTTGAGCGCGCATATATTTAAAAAAAACGCCGTTTTTCATTTTACTAAGAACCTAGCATAAAATATTAATGTTCGGAAAAAGCCGTTCGGTCGATTTGTCTAAAATTTTGTGAAAATATAGTTACTAATACTCTGATCAACTGTGTGAAGTTGCAACTTTAATTAATGACCAGATTATGTAACGATTTTAGGGTCAACGAAAAAAGTAGTAACTATATATGACGCTCATATGCACTTACTACCTTTTCCCGATGTTGATTTCAGTTACGGCAAGGCGTTAGTGATGAATTCTTGTGGGTTCTATTCCATTATTCGTCAAGACAAGCGGCAAGCCTAGCTATTAGTATAGTGAGACAATCTTTAGGGACCCGTTTAATTCGCGAGAACATTGGCTTCGGAGCCATAACACGAGAAGAGTAAATAGAGATGCACGTAACAGATTTTGCCAATCAGTTATATAATTCTACACCAGCCATCCCAAAAGCTTTAGTGTACAATGACTGCACATACTTAGATATAGAAAAAAGTTCTTGTTTCAAGACTTGCGACAAAAAGAAAAATTTGGTTAAAACCTCAATGTTGGTTGCTACTGACGGGTATATTTTAGAATTTTAGATATTCCAGGACCGTACTTCTCCAATGCTTAATAACGCCAGAATTCTTGTGAATGTGTTAAATAACGATTTTCACGGAATGCGTGACTGGTTACAACGTCAGGAAATCTTCATTGTGGATCGTGGATACAGAGATGCAATCCCCAGATTACAGGATATATGTACATAGGTGTACAAACCAGGGCTTGTAACCGGTTAATTTCTCCATACAAAAAACCGGTTAGGAATTTCGGTTTTTCGTTTACTATTTCATGTTTAATCAGGCAATCTAATAATACACAGTCATAACCTAAATACATTACACAGACCTAGATAAAGAGCATAAACTAATTCAAATTATTTGGCTATTTCGGAGTTTTTGAGATTAACCGGTTACAACCCCTGGTACAAACAATAATGCCACCTGTTCTAAGACCCGGTCAAAGTCAATTAACAACCGAGGACGCCAATTATGCACGGATTGTGACAGAAACGAGATGGATAGTGGAGGCACGTAGCGGACATGTGTAATGTCCAGTTCGCCAATGAAATGCTCCAACGCGTCGAAGACATTAATGTTGTACAGGCTCGGATTGAAGCTGAGAATCTTAACCGAAGAAAAGCACGATGGACCCCACTAACTCCTGCACAAATGCCATTGTTTACACGGTTAGACCTGGCGTATTTGCACTCTATCACATTTGGAACATATCAAGTGACATTGTCTCCAGTATATTCAAGACAGTACATTGCGTCATATTAACGACCTAGCAGCGAAGACGCAGACGGGCGAATTTTCGAAATAGATAAAAACTTCAATGAGCCAGGAATTATTAAAATAAGGGCTACGAGATTCCGAAACGCAACGTTTTATTATGTGTGGATTGCATTAGACGAAGAATACAATAACGGTGAAAATGAAGAACCAATATTGGGCTATTATTGCACCCGTAAAAGAGGAGCAAGAACCATCTGTACCTGCGGTCACGTAACAGCCTTCTTCTACCAGGAGTGGTCGCATACGCAGAGGACAGTACGGTCTTGGAGAGATATTTGTCCAGCGCGAGGGCTGGTCGTGATGAAATTCAATCTGAGAGAGAGACAATGGTAGAGCAAATTAACTCAACCTTAAGTCTTGTCTCCCAATGGGGTGATAACAATCTGGTTAGTTTCAACGCCACCAAAACGCAAGCGTGTCTGTTTACCGCAAAAAGGAGCTCATTCAATCTGGCTCCTACTTTCAGAGGTACAACCGTGTCTGTAGCCAACGATCTCTAGCTGCTTGGCATGACGTTAAGCTCAAACCTTAACTTCGGCACTACCATCGAGTCCAAAGCCAGAACAGCGGCCAAAAAGCTGAGTATCCTAAATAAGCTCAAGCGATACTTCAGCCCCTGGGCAGCTTCTATCTTTATATAAAGCCCAAGTCCGGTCTTGCATGGAGTATTGTAGTCACCTTTGGGATGGCTCGGCTGAGTACCAACTTGCCGCACTCGACTCGGTGGACCGCAGAGCCAGGAAGCTCATTGCCGGCAGTATGGTTGTGGGAAATAAGCTGCAGAGCTTAGCACATAGACGCAAAGTGACATGTCTGTGCGTCTTCTACAAACTGTACTTCGGTGAGTGTGGTCAGGAGCTCCATGAGCTCATACCGCCTTCCCCCTTCTTCCATCGGACATCCAGACGTACGGCTGGCTACCATCCTTACCTGGTCGAAATTCCTCTAATTCGAACTAAGCGCTTTGCATCTTTTATAATGCGCACTTCTAAGGTTTGGAATTCTCTGCCGGCGTCTGTATTTCCGAGTTCATATAACCTAGACCTTTTTAAGGCACGAGTGAATAGGCATCTTCTGGGTGAGCTCGCTTTATCGTCGGCCTTATCTTTGCCCCATGGCTAGATGATGGCCAAAAGCATCCTATTTTTATAAAAAAAAACAATCCTATGGTTTTTAGGTTTTGCTCGATTTGAAGGCAATCTAAAATACTCATCATTAAGAACGCTTTATGCCATTCTTAATGCACAAATGTAGCGTTGTAAATACAATTACATCTAAGTTGTACAGTCTGACATTGTAATATAGTATACATATGTACATAAGCATACGAGTTTGTTACTTCTCCACGTTAACGCTTGGGCATAGGGCGTAAAGATAGTTTAAACCTTCGAATATTTTTATACCCAATATTGCTACGCATATATTCATATGCCAGGTTAACTAATTGTGTACGTTAACTAATTAGAATTATATCGTCACTACTATGAAAGAAACTTGTATTTGAAATCAACATCAAGGTAGTAAGTGCATATGAGCGTCATATGTAGTTACTACTTTTTTCGTTGACCCTAAAATCGTTATATTTTGAAATCTAGTCATTAATTGGACGTAGTTATGGGAAAAGGATCCAACCCACGCGATGTGTAATTTGAAATTTGAACCTTCTGCTACATTTCATTGGTGATCTCTTGTGGATTGGATCCTTTTCCCATAACTACACGTCCAATTAAAGTTGCAGCTTGACACAGTTGATCAGAGTATTAGAAGCCATATTTTCACAAAATTTTAGCCAAATTGACCGAACGGCTTTTTCCGAACATTTTGTGCTTCTTTTCTTGTTTAGTTCGAAGACAATCTGTGTTCATTTTTATTAAAGATCGATTGAAAGTGACGAATCGGATTAATTTAACTCCAGAAAATGTTAATCAACAAAATGCCAACAAAGGTCCCTAGCAGGCTAAATCAAAATTAGAAACCTAAATAAGCCTAACCTTTTGTACGGTGAAATCTAAAACATTACTGAAATTTATTGGCTAAAACAGTAAATCTATGGTTTTGAGTTAAATTTTATAGCAATCTATGTCAAGAAGTTTATAACTTTTATAAGTGAAGCTCCAGATAATAAGGCTGGGTTGCACCAACTTACGATCACAGACCGATCAACGTTAAATATGTGTGCTGTCATTTCATTGAAACTTGTCAAACTTTCCATACATTAAAATTTTAACCAACACCGCTTACAATTAATTACAGGCGGTTTGCAACCCAGCCTAAGTACGTATTGATCAAGGTAAATTATAACCTATATGTTTTGAAGTAACTTTTCGTTTGTATTATTTCCTCGCACAATGCATAGTAAAACGTTGTATGATACGCGCGCGTAATAGTACATCCTGTTCGCACGTGTATCGTACAACGTTTTACAGTACATATAGCTCTTTAAAGTTTCGACATATGCACGTAATCTGCTGATTACCGCACTCGTGCGGTAATCTAGCACCATATGTACTGTAAAGATGATTTTCGACTCGCTCGCTACACTCGCTCGTGTATAAGAATGATACTCGTCAAAAATCCCAAGCTTTCCGCACTTGTAGCATAAATAACTATTGTCGTCGACCGCCACCTCCGATTCGCTACATGCTTTGATATATTTTGAATTTTGTCTGCTATATCTCAAATTACACTTGACAGCTAGATTTATTTGTATAGAAACATAGCCTAGCATAACTGGTGGTGGTACAGTCAACTACAAAGATATCGATCCACCCAGAGTTACAAAAATATGTATACATCTTTAGTGACTTAAAATTAAGGTCGTGAATACATTTCTGTAAATTTAGGTGTATCGATCTAATTGTAGTCACTATTCAGCTCTATTAAATTCTCTCTAAGCAATGCCGTTAGGTCGAAAAGTGACGAACCTGTTCATTACCCAACTATACCACAGAATAAGGAATAGTACAAGTACAGAAATTTCACTTCGTAACAAAAACGGCGTTTAGGCATAAGAAACGTGCCTACTCACTGCATCTCTGTCTATCCCATAACTTGTATTCATTCACGCGCGGCACGTGTAGCCGTAGGGTTGTCACGCCAAAAATACTTCAATGAGGCAAAACATGTTCTACCTCACCAGATGTCGCTTAAGTACAGTGAACCGAAATTAATTAAGTACATGTTACTTCACATGAATAGAGCGTTCATGGCCCAGCGGCGCCCGCGTCCGGTATGCGAGGTTAAGCAATTTCGGGCGGGGTCAGTCCTTGGGTGACCGCTTTGAGTGGTTACTAACTGAGCGCTCCCGTGCTTTGGAAGGCACGTTAAGCCGTTGATCCCGGTTGCTGTCTATGATAGCAGTCGTTAAGCCAAGTTGGAGGCCTCCGGGCGGCTTGAGAACCTCTAACAGTCAAGTTGCCCACTCACTTGACAAGCCTAATCCCAATAAGGTCTAGTTTCCCCGTCGGGTTAGAAGGTCAGATGGCAGTCGCTTCCGTAAAAACTAGTGCCTACGCCAATTCTTGGGATTAGGTAGCGGCCCCAGGCATCCTTCAGGATGCAATTGTACTGGGAATAACGCTAGGATGATGATGATGATGTTAGTTCACATGAAGGCTAGTGTCATTATGAATAACACTATAAATTAAATTGATCTTGAGAAGGGAAAATCAATTTATTTCTTGAAAGTTTAATTCATAACTAAGCTCACAAAGCACACGTCTTTATTAAAATCTAGACACGCGGCAGCGTGTCCAGCCAAGTTCACCCCAGCCACTTTTGACCCCCCAATAACTCCAAATCTATCTAACATAAAAAAATGAAATTTGGTACATGTATTAAAATCCTTTAGAACAACTAGAACCCCAAATTTCATAAATATAGGTTTAATAATTATTGAGATATTAAATTCCAAAAACGGCATTTTTACCACTGACTGACTGACTAGTAATCAAAAATCTAACCCACTTACAGCCCTTCCAGGTAACCTAGAAAGCTGAAATTTGGCATGAAGCTTGGTTATAGTGTGTGTACACCAGAAAAAATCAGAAAACGGTGATTTTTTTTATTAGTTTTATTATTATTATTATTTATGCTAGTTACCTCAGAACTCCTATTATTACATATACCAAACTAAAAGAAAAACTTACCGTTCACAATTTGTAGGTAATTGAGAAAAAGACACACCAACGTTCCTTCGGGTATTTAAACAACCATATACAGAACATGTGGTGCCGGTTATAGGTTTCATCGTGTTTTTTTTAAATCACACAAAAAAATACGTTAGCGCGGTTCGTCACGATCAAGTCGGCGGCGCGCGGCAGCGGATCACGACGGGCACGTACACGCTCGGACGGCGACGGCCCGCGACTAACAGCTAGTTTCGGGGATTTCGAGCGTTAGGTTATTAACGCGGCGCGCTCCACCCATTGCAAGCCCCTTGACTATACATTGGCAGATTTGCAGCCTTGGCTTCCCTAGACCGTGTATATTTACACACCAGCCGCCCCTTTGCTCTCATGATGTAGATGCTTAGTTTTTTGGCTACAAATTCACGACTGGCGGGCCTAAGCCCGGGGTTATTGAGCCATAGAGCAAATCCGCTACTGGATGGATATGCTGCCTTGACATAGAAGAAAGTGATTTTAAAATTAGGGCGGAAGAAATACTCTAGATTAGAGCGTTCTGTGACATGCTCTTTGCGTTAAATACTCACCCATTAACCCACATGATTTCCCAATAGCAGACATGACGGAATTGCAGCCACATATCCTGGCTATCGATAGCCAAGTTGTATGTGACTATGGAGGGATTGAACATGCCCCGCATCAATTCGAGGCGCCCTTTAAACAGTAGGAACCAGACACCGTCTGGGTATACCTGAAAACAGACGTATTTATAATATCAAATATGTGAGTCTCTAATACTTTACACACATACGAAGTGGCAATGTTTTCTCGTATATATTCTCAGTCGCGGGGTTTCTACAGTTTTCTGATTGCTCGGTTTCTACAGTTCAAGCGAACGCCTTGCGTCTTGAACACAAGAAGGTTGATGATGATAAACATTTAGTATACTATTATAGCACATTGCGTTAGGAATCTGTTCAGGATGTTAGATCATGTTTATTCTTACTACCTCAGACCATACATGACCTAACAAACCAATGTTTGACAAACTCGGACAAAATCATGCCATCTCTGATGCGCAACTATACTAATTGCCAAATAACATGTCGATAGCGAACATTGACCACACTTTCATCCCGATGCACAGAACACTTCCACTAGAAGGCTACTAATTGCTCATTTTGCGCGAGACACGTTGGAGTTCTAGCGCTCATTCATATAAACCGCGGTCGCCCGCCTTGCCGTTCAGTTGCGTCCATGCTGACAACCTGTTCGGAGTGTGCACGTCTCTTCTACAAAAAAAATGGATTTTCGTGGCTTAAGATGGGATTTTGTAGTGTGAGGCGGTGTGGGAAAACTTCAAAGAAAGATGGAATTACATTCCACAGAGAAGTCGATTTCATTATTTGTTTGAAAATATTTTTAGCCAGCGGAGGTCATTCATACTGGTCGTTCCGTGCAAACACACTATGCCTATCCCTTTTAATCAAGTTAGCAATGCATATATTCCTTTCTCACGATAACACGTCACGACTAGTGATGTTCCGATGATGCTATGGTCTATTACCGATTTCACGTGTTTTCGTTCGTACAGATGTTGAAGAATATAAAAAAATCAAGATTTCTAGTTTATTTTATTTAGTTTGAGTAGGTACTAGTTATTCTGTAGAATATTAGTTTTATTTAATTGTTTATTTTTTAAAGTAAATTAAATAGTACGTCTTAGGCTGGGTTGCACCAAAACGTCTGTGATCGTAAGCTGTGTTCGTTAAAATTACAATGTACGGAAAGTTTGGCAAGTTTCTATGGGATGACAGCTGCCGGCGCCATATTTAACGTTAATCAGTCTGTGATCGTGAGTCGGTGCAACCCAGCCTTAGTAGTTATTTTTATACGTGGCACATTGATTTATATTACTGTATTAGGTACTAGTTATTCTGTAGAATATTAGTTTTATTTAATTGTTTATTTTTTAAAGTAAATTAAATAGTACGTCTTAGGCTGGGTTGCACCAAAACGTCTGTGATCGTAAGCTGTGTTCGTTAAAATTACATGGTACGGAAAGTATGGCAAGTTTCTATGGGATGACAGCTGCCGGCGCCATATTTAACGTTAATCAGTCTGTGATCGTGAGTCGGTGCAACCCAGCCTTAGTAGTTATTTTTATACGTGGCACATTGATTTATATACAAAAAAAGTGTTCCGGAGGTATAAGTTTTAGTTTGTCAATGATAATTTGTTGCTTTGTTGCATAGTTTTAACGAAAAATACATAATGGTAAGCAAACCCAGCTCACCCCGTAGTTGGGGTTATAAGGGCTAGCAAAGGGGTGAGATGGGAAAATTGCTAGGGTTGACACTTTCGGATTAAGACAATAGCTTGACTTGTCAAGAGATTTATTTATTAATGTAGCAAAATTATGTTTTATTTATGCTGCTACTTAAACCGGTTTGATGTTTTCTGCAAGTTGTGACCCTTATTTTTATGACGAATAAATTGTTTTTAGATCAATTAAAAAAAACTTTTTTCTATATGAAATTAGTAAGGTGAATCCCATCAAAAACATTAATATGAAATTAATGACCTATAGTGTGAGAAAGATCGCGGGGGTGTTTAAATGGCCGGCTTTTCAAATTTTAATAATAAAATAAAAATCTCACGAGTTGAATAAAAGTCGATTAAACACTCAGTAGGTAATGTCCTGTATTACACAATGAAATAAATAAATTGCACATTTTAACCCTTAGCCAGGCCTAGCAATTTATCTACTTTTGAATACTGATTATGGTAGATAATAGCGTTCAAAAGTAAGTTATTTCTTGTTTTATTTTTATTATAATTATTTTCGAAAAATACCTTTTGGTACCCATATGCCCACTGCACGTTACCGAAAATGCACGTGGTCCATATGTAGCCACTGCCCTGCTAGCAATATGCACAACTTTTAAGGGTTAGCTACGTACCCATACTAATCTAATCCACACTAATATTATACATCTGAAAGTGTGTGTGGCTTTCTGTTTGTTCGTCTGTTACCTCTTCACGCTTAAACTGCTAAACCGATTTTGAAGAAATTGTGTACGGAGGTAGTTTAGAGTCCCGAGAAAAAAAATAGGATAGTTTTATCCCGGATATCACTCCTAAGGGGGCGAAAAGGCGGGTGGAAATTTGTATGGGAGAACGATAATTAGGCCTGCGCCTACAATAATTTAATAGTTTATTTCTCTTAGGCGATAACGTGCTCCAAGCGGACGGAGTCGCGGGAAAAAGCTAGTTTACAATAAATTGTTTGCATAATAAAACCAAAAATACACAATTTTCATACAGGACAAAGATAATGTGAAAATACGCTTGTTATTCCGATTTGGGCGTTTTAGGGTATCTTTAATCAAAAATCATATAGGTACGGACTCTTAGCGGTTCAACTACAGTAGTAGTCTTGCCCTTAGAAGTCGTGTAAATACTCTGCAGGGCAGTGGCCACCTACAGACCACAAGTACTGTGGTTCAAACGGCCAGAGATCATACAGGGACCACAAAAGTTTAGAGCGAATTATTAAAAAAATAACATAAACTGAAATAAATTGTCACATACTACGCGCACATTAACTCATACACTATCCAAAAGTTACAATACACAGCACTTCTTGTATTTATTTTTGGCATAATTCAGTTTCTAAACCTGAGAACCGCAGAAAAACTCTCCAAATCGCCTTTTTAATTTGACAACTGAAACGTCACAAAAAATACGTTCCGATACACTCACAATGTTTTCGTTCGGAAATCACCTATTTTATAGGCATTACAATAATTCCTTACATCACATTTGATCGTCTAGAAAAAAATAATTGCTATGTGGTCGGTATGGGATCACTATCTGGCTAAGGGTTAATATAACATATTTATTTGATTTGCAATTTCTTGAATTCCTCCACTACTTAAATATTTTTTTAAATAATATTTACCATTTTATCATAATGTAAGACACTTTTGACTACTTATGTAAATCGACAACCCTAAACTACGAACACCAACTACCCCTCAATCATCCCGGAATACTCCGTTCGTAACACCAACTCTCCCCATTCATGACCCAACTGTCCCCGTTGTCGACCCAACTCACCCCTCAGTACATCTCTGCACTCCTCATAAAAATCCTCAAATGCGGTTGAATCGTTGTCTATGTTAAAACCATTATAAATTTAGAAAATACAACTTACATTTTTCTGTTTCCAATAAGGCATGTAAGTTAGGGTGGAGCGAGATTTTTTTTTTCGGAAATTCAACTCAGAACCATTCTAAAACGTTGCATAAGACTGCTATGTGTACGAGAAAAAATATAATATAAATATTTAATACGACTTTTAGCCCTCTACTCCCATATTGAATATTTAAAAATACGTTAAATCTAGTCCATATTGTAAAAATCGCTCTTTCATCAAAATCATATTTTTCTTTTATGAAAATCAAGATAATTTGTTCTAAACACATAATAGTGGAAATAAAAAATATCTTTAGCATAAAAATATACCAATATTAGAAAACATTACATTATCAGAAACACTGATTTTTTGACCCAATTAACATTGTTAACGAATTAGTTGCCTTAAGATAAGAGTACCTGTGAAAACTGTATCCGACCAGATAAATGAGCCTCAACCATGTTTTTCAAAAACTCCAAATCCTTGGTCGTTATTTTTAAATGACGCAGCTTTGAAAACACTCCATCTTTATCAATCTTAAGTAGGTACGCTCAACGGCGTCTCCGATCGCACAGCAGCTGCAGTCGCAAGTGCAGTTTTGCAGGATGTAGGAATTATAAAATCGGAAAACATGGCAAAAGTAATAGACCGCAGCAAAGTTCGTAGAGATCGTAAGCGAATGCGATTAAATATCCTAGCAATAAGAAATCAGCAATCTATATTTCGATGGAAGGAAAGACAAGACAGAGAACAGCGGTTACTCAAAACAATTGGAACTGAGGAGCAACTTTGCTAACATCTGAACCTGGTGCTACATATTTAGGACATTTACCAACTTTGTCAGACACGGAAAAGGCCATAGCGGACTCAATACACGCTTTTTGTACGAAAAATAATATTGGTTTAAGTAACTTGGTGGTCAGCGGGTGCGATGGTACTGCAACGAATACTGGATGGAAACGCGCAGCAAAACATTAGAGTTACAGTTAGGTAGGCCACTGCAATGGTTTATTAGACTAGTAGAGGTACGTAGTAGAATAAACCATTCGCCATTTGTTTATAAAACTAGATGAAATAACAAGCGGGTCTCACTTCTCGGGGCCGATAGGAAAATCTTTGTAAAACTGTAACAGTCTCCCGTCGTGGAGGTTTTACCTATACCTAACGTCTAATGTGCCTACATTATGAAAAGAGATTGAGAAAGATCTCAGCACAGATCAAAAGTATTTTATGAGACGTGTTAAGCTGTAGGAAGTGGTACTTGTTCCCAAGAATTGCCTCATAGAAATCCAGGTAAAATGGCTTACTCACGTTGGACGTTGGTTGACAACGGCCAGCAGAATTTTAAGACTTCATGTAGCCACACCTAATCCTTCAACAAACAGAATATATTGTGAAGATGTATGCTCCGGTTTGGTGCAGTATAAAAAAACGAAAAGTCGTTTAAGGAAGGACCAAAATACGTGTTTGAATGAATTGCCTATTCGAGATGCTTGAGTTCCGATGTAAAGAAAATTATTGATCCAGTGAAATAAAAAATCGCATTTTTTGCACATCCAAAAAATCTCTTATTGTCCATGTTATTCGATGAAAGACCTCATATAATCGAACTCTGCCTAGAACGAATAATCGCTGCCCGAAATCATTACAAGCCGGAGGTGAGAATGTTCAAAGTCCCGACTTTAAACTTTGACGCTAAGTACCATACCGAGATGATTACATGGGATAAGTCACAAGTTACACCCCCACCAATGCTAAACAGGTCTACCGACGAGGAATTGAAGGACTTTGTTTAGTCACAGCAATAACATATTACAGAGTTCCCGGCTTATCCTTGCCACACTCCAGTAGTTGAACGTTGTGTTAAAATGGTGAGTGCAGCGTCTGTCGCCGTGGGTGATGAAAAGGCGAGAGATGGATTTATTCGTTACCGAATTAAATCGCAAACATTACCGTATTTTAACACAAAAAATATAAACTCTAAATAATTTTATTTTAAATGTATGCTTTAAAAACGGTTCCGAAACACAATATTCACTCATTTTTAACAATCTTTGATTATATTTTTTAAAACAATTACATATTGCTTTTGCGAAAAAAACATTTTTTTCAAGAAAGTTAGTTCTTTATTTTTATGTATTCAATTAAATAAACGTTTATTTTTTTAGTTCCTGCTATTTAAAAAAATACAAAATTTCCAAAGTTTTGAGTAAAAAATAAAACTTTTGAGCTAATGTAGAGGGCTAAAACATATATCAAAAAAATAAAAATAATATATATTCATAAATATCTTATCTATAGGCAACATACTACAATGGTTCCAGGTCGATCAGACAACTTTTTTTTTGGTCCATACATTGACGCTCCACCCTAATGTAAGTATATAAATGATATCCGAAAGGTGGATGAACACGTACCTTGGCAAACATCACATAAAAACAAAGATCACATAAAATCTTCGAGCATCAACTTTGACAATAAATTTTTGTTTCAAAATTGATGATTTGGCAGCTTAGTGTTGCGAAAAGAAGTAAAAATATGTCTAAAAATATAATCAAATTACTTTGAGAGCAGCCTGAGCCCGAAAATTAAAGTAGCTACTGAAAAAAGAAATTCTTGATTCGCAACCCAACTTCCGCGACGACCCCTACTCACCCCATTTTACGGTACCTAAGTACAATTTTACGAAACAAACTGCGTTTGCGTTTAGTCTCAATTAGTATGTTGGTGAAATCTAGTACCTTGAGTTCCTTGTCCAGTATCTCCTGGCAGACATCCAGATCGCCCTGCGCGCCGATGAAGTGGCAGATGACGAGGTGGTACGCAAGCAGCGTCAGTTCGCAGAGTACCGCGCGCAGACCCGCGGATCTCGTGCCGGCTACTAGTTCGCTCAAACCGTACCTCTGCAAGTGCAATAACGGTACATTGTTTAACGAGGGGCGTAAGCAGAAAATTGCGAACGAGAGTTTTAACGCCTCGATGTTTGTCATCAGTTTTGCGAGGAAATAAGTTACTCAAGCAACAATCTAAATTGACGAAATCGACAACATCACCGCCAGTAACAGTGCATTGATCGCTGTGGTAACCTTGCGAGAGGAACGCGCAGCTTCAATAATGCCCTCGGGAGTTATGAAAATCCGTAGGAGGTGAATCGGCTATAACTCTCTACACACCTGCGTAAAATAAGGCCCTTTTCGAGCAAGTGTGATAAAAAGCATTATTATGTAGCCGCGATTGGAATGGGAATGGCGTGTCAATTTTGAAAAATATATCTTACCGAACGAGGGTGCTTAGAGTCTGTTAAACTCGATAAATTCAATAGACACGCGGCAAGATTGATTGTCATAGGCATTGATGTACTATTATAGAACTAGATTCACAATCAGCGCACAAAAATGGCCCCCGTGAAAGTACCGCCCGCACGACTCGGGCGGTACTTTTCTGTTTAGTCGTGTTTGGACCGTAGACAGTGACAGTTGTCCAACAATGACGAAATCTGCTGTGAAAAACTGCTTTAATAGATACAAAAAAACGTGCAAAAGGATAGAATATATTTCTTTAGGTTAGTTAATTTGATAACGTTACAATATTTATGTAAAGTCCTGGTAATTTCATGGTTTTGAATAATTAATTTTGTTAGTTCAAATTAAAGGTTATCAAGAAACAAAATGTAAGGAGTCGCTATTAGGTCAATATTTTTTAAAATGAAATTAGTAAGAAATAAATTAATGTTTCAAATCAAGATTTCCACAACATCCTCAGCGACGTTCAGAATGGACCGCTATTATAGCGCAAAATAGACGTGATGCACTCTATAAACCAAGCCACACGAGTGTTGTGTATTCGACCCATTTCCCCAATTCCGACATATACAGGACCAATAAAGGCTTAAATCGACTAACTGCAACTGCTAAACCTGTCTTGAACGTAAGTCCGTTCGTTCCCGACTCAAACAACATTATTCAAATTCTCTTATAACATATAATTTTAGCGTCCGAAATTATGCCGAGGAAAACATATTCATATACTCACATGAAATGATGTGATAAAAATCAATTTAACGTTAATATGTTTAATTAATTTATCTTTCAAGTTCATAGTCGGTATCTTTGTTTTATAGATGTCAGAGATAGATGACGATGACTTGCAAAGCAAAAGTTGTAAAAGTACAAATGCTGCTCCAATGGCAGCAGTCAGTACTTTTGAAATAACTACCTATAGACTTGCCAAAGAGTTTCATGAAAGTAAACATCTTTATCTCTAACACAGAAAAAGAACAATAACTATCACAGAGTTGTGCGCGAATGTGTGTTAATATTGATGTGGAATGTTTTATTTATATTTTATTTGTTTAAAAATAAAATTAATAATAAAATAATTTAAATAACCAAAGCGACTCCATTACTTTCACTGTTCACTTTTGACGTTTATAAAGAAAACATTGGTAGCCAGTATACGATAGTGACATTTTACTAAAAAGTTTTAACCATGTTGTTTCTTATGTTTGCAAATTTGACACTTGACGATAATGCCTGTAAGATCTTTTATGTACGCAGTTTTTATCTTAACTCGGACTATAAAGAAGAGTTATTATCACATTATCAGCTATTGGAATGTAACTATCAGTGTAATCTTGCGCCACATGTTTAGTTATTTATATTCGGCATTGTGTGTCTATTTCTATATCTGAAGTCAATGGTCATAGGGGTACATTTTGACCAACAGTGTTCAGCGCAATCCTACCTATACAATTTTATCAATAACATAACTAAATTATAAGGAAAGCTAAATCAGCAAGCACCTCAGTTAAACTAAACCACGGAATGATTATTAGCATACGTCGCACTCCAGCGGGCATTTCGCGGGCACGTCATATATAAATTAAGAGGTGTTTTGTAAACCATACCGGTTTACAAAAAACCTCTTAATTTACTTGTATACATACTTAGTATTTGTTACATTCCTGTTATCATATATCAATCTTAAATTGTCTACATAATGTGAGATCCTGTAATTGGCTCTGCTGTAATTAATAATGTTGTTACTTACTTTTAATGCTGTTGGTTCTCCTATAATATTACATTACTACAGAGGCCGGGACGAAAGGGGTTGCCGGCCGAAGACATATAGATGGATAGGTCTGAGGCGGGCAACCCCATATTTCCCGCCGAGGTATGTATAGTGCTTTTCTCAAACATGCAATGAAATAAACAACAAAAAAATCAAAGTTTTATTTTTAAAACGCATAGTGGCAGAATGTCATGATGCCTGTGCCACAAATTTATGTCGAATAGAAATTAAAAAAGAGGACTTTGCCGGCCTAGGCCTGCAAGATTTGTATGAAATTCCATTAACGACCTCTTGTCCTAGCCGCACCTGAAACGTCATACTTCGCAGCCTATTATAAGGAACATAACATCAATATTTCATTGATAGATATTAACTCTCTGTTATTATGTTAACGAAATATATACATAATGTAATGTAAAATGTATGTAAATAGTTAAAAAATTATGTTAGAAGTTAAATAGAAAGTGTAATTTATTATAACTTCAAAAATGATTTATGTAAAATGATTTATTTAATTACTCGTAAGCTAATTTATCAAACGCATGTTGCAGTGCCCTGCAGGGTTTCATGGCAGATCATTTATATATTTTTTTACCAACTACTGTACCCATGAAAAGCAATAAAGATTACTGATTACTGATTGCATGTTTAAGAAAAAAAAATACATGATGTGTAAATACTTTTTAAAGCGATAAGCCTATTTATGTGGCCTATTAATATATGAAAATAAATATCTGTAATTCAATCTTATATTGGTATATTACTTGTGTTATTTAAAATTTAATGGCGTCAGTATACTCGGCTAGTTCGGGACGTTCGGGTACCGCTAGAGATACCTACCTAACGTACAGCATTAGTTACTAAGATATTTGGAACTGCATGTACTAGGTAACAAATACTAAGTACAAATACGTTATTCTGATAACTCGAAAATTGATTGATTTATTGTGAACCTTACCATCTGATCGGCCCGCATTCGCCCCCTCGAGTACGACGTATGATGTAGACAATTTAAGATTGATGTGTATACTAGTAAATTAAGAGGTTTTTTTATAAACCATACCATATGACGTGTCCGCAAAATGCCCGATGGAGTGCGACGTATGATTATTAGGCTGGGTTGCACTGACTCACGACCACTGACTGATCAACGTTAAATATGGCGCCGGCAGCTGCCATCCCATAGAAAATTGTCAAACTCTTCATAGATTCTTATCGAACACAGCTTACGATTACAGACGGTTTGGTGCAACCCAGCCTTAGTAGAGTTAGAGTAAGAAAAGGTTCGTCACCTTAAAGCCGACATTTGCATGCACCAAGGCAATTATCAGGCCTGACAACGTTTCATTGCAAACGAAACAGGAATATCGCATTGACGTTTGCAATAACAGGCTAATCGACTGATAGTGACAGGATTTTGCTAATGTGATAGACAGCTTCATGATTTGCAATAATTGCAGCACTTTCATGGATATTTCAATTTCTCGGCATTATCAAATCAAATACAACGCAGAGTTATTATTACATATAGACATACATGAACTCACGCCTATATTCCCAAAAGGGGTAGGCAGAGCACATGAAAATTATTTTTCAGTGCCACTTTTAGCAATCCTAGATTTATAGATGGAGAAAATGTGATATTGCACAGACAAGTTGCTAGCCCATCGCCCACAATACACTTCCACCTGATTCCCATAGTCGACTCTCACGACACCCAAGCGATGAAAGGGCCACTTCCTTTACTATTTTAACCCGGTACCACACGGGTAAAGTAAGAGTTATTATTTATCGCAAAAATACTTACAAGACAAAATATAAAAAATAAATAGACCATAATTGATTGGAGGGTCAATTCGCGTAAATCAACCAAAAGCGTGTTCCGGTGTTTTTAAAATAAATAGTGACTTTATCGTTATTTATTCATTTGTAGAACAATACAGGACGTGTTTAGCCACAAGTCGTCGCAATTCAATTTTGTTCAATTGTTTTAGGTAATTTAAAAATCTAATTAACACGCACTAAACGTCATTACCATCAGATGAAAAATTGGAGGTTTACAACTTCGTAATATATTTCTTGAAAATCCACCGCACGGAATCCGTGTTTTTTATTGTACGTCGTAAATGCATATCATGTTAATATTTATAAAGAAATCTCAAAGCGTTTCATGAATAATTTCTAAGAAAAAAATAATAATAAAATTTTGTCATAGAATTTGATCATTGCCATTGCAGCCGCGACAAAGTATTTTTATTATTATAACAAGTGGCTGGATACCCGAGACGCCAACACCTCCCTGTTTCTCAATTGCCATTACGAAGAGGACCAGCACGCACGTAAATTACCTGCATGTGGAAGACTATTTTTTTGGCTTAAGTTTTATATGAAAAATTGTTTGTCACGTTTTAGCGTCATCGCCATTATCACACTTAACTAGGTAAGATAAAAATATTACATTGATTGAACTACGATGCGTGATAGGTCTATTATGCAAGTTATTAAAATGACAGGCAAGTTATTCGGTTTCAACCTATAATTTAGAGTTTTGTCGGTATTTATCTGTTTTCGTCATCGCCGTAGACATCATTACCATTATTTTTGTGTATATGGTAATGTTTTTGTATGAATGGTAATGACGAACTGGTATTTTCTTTTCGAAGTTTTAAGATAAATCCAAATATAAGGTCCTCTACGAATTTGTTTAATGATAAATTTCAATTTGAATAAACATCTTATAAAATACTATACTTTAAAAAAAAAACTCGGTATCGCCAGATTAAAACGTACTTACAATGAGGCGTAAAGAACGCGGTATTGTCCGCCAAGAACCCTAGATGCACTTTAGGGTGCCTGGGAATGTCGTTAGTCTTACTTGACTTATGTTCCTGTGTCCCCTAGATGGGGCAAAGGGCTTCCACAGTGCGCCGCCATCCCGTTCGGTCTTGAGCTTCGCGCTTCAATTCGCTTCAAGTCTTCCCTATGTTCTTCGCCTCTGCGATGATCGTCCGCCGCCAGGTTTGCTAAGGGCGGCCACGTTTACGCTTTCCTTGGGGATTCCAGTCTAGGGCTTGCCTCGGTATGTGTCAGGAACCCTTCGGAGCGTGTGGCCGATCCAGTTCCACTTGCGGCGTTTAATCTGCTAGTTGAGTCTCACCGCAACGTTCGCACAGTTCTATGTTGGGCCAGTAAACTCCGAGAATACGGCGAAGACAACGATTGATGCTGACTTGAAGCCGGCGCGAGATGTCCTTAGTAACCTTCCACGTCTCACATCTGTACAGCAACACGGTTTTTACGTTGGACCGGAATATCTTGAGCTTAACTCTCCTAGTCAGTTTCCGCGATTGCCACACAGGACGGAGCTGTGCGAAGGTTGCATTTACTTTGGTGACTCTCGAAGCGATGTCCCTTTCAGTCCCTCCAGTTTCCGACACTACTCTACCGAGGTAAGTGAATTTGTGGATCCTTTTCACAGCCTCTGTGCCAATGAGTAACGGCAATGAGCTTGTCGCCCCGGACCTCATATCCTCGGTTTTCCGGGTGTTGATTTACAGTCCCGCCTCCGTGATGTCGTTCGTGAATAACAAATATAGAGTGGGAGAAAGCACGGAGCCTTGCGCTACGGCTCAGGTGTGGTTTGGGTCTGAGTGCGTTCCCTCTAATCTGTAAACACAGTTTCAGTCCCTAAGAAAAAACTGGTATATTGAGTACGAGTCTGTCGGCAGGCTGATCAGATATAACTTGTATATCAATTTGTTATGCCAGACCATGTCAAAGGCTTTCGCCACGTTGAGAAAGATCGCACTGTTCTTGAACCCCTGGAATCGAGAGAAACCGTCCAGTACGTGCTCCGTGAGACGGTGCACCTGTTGAACGTACGAGTGCCCGGATCCAAAACTGAACTGCTCGTCGATGATTATGTTGTTCTCAGCCGAAAATATGAGAATTCTAGTGACAAGGATCCGCTCATATAGCTTTCCAAAGGAGCTTTATAAGCTGATCCCCCCTATGACCGATGTACCTTTCAACGCGGCTGGAAAATGAGCATTGGTATTGGTCAGCGCGGCATTTAAGATACGAGCAAAATGAGGTGAGTTTCGGGGAAAATTCTCAGGATACCATTAGATATACCACCTGCACCCGAAGCCGAAGAAAACGCCTGACAAGGTCACTGACTTCCTTAACCAATAGCGGTAAAACGGGTGAAGTTACGGGGAGATGCGATCTCGTGTCCACCTCGGAATCGACCCATCTATTATGTTATTAGCTTCTTCGATGTGCAGGAGACTAGGCGAACATTGGAACTCTTAAGCTACTTACAAGGCATTCGGCTTTCTCACTAACCTCGAACGCAGGGGTAGGGTGATAAACCGGACGATTCAAGGAAGATTTATCGGAAACACTATATATATAAGCCTGTTAACTATAATCCTAGCGCCAGGGTAACCCGCCGTCTAAGAAACATCATCAAAGACCAGGAGGGTCTATTTATGGAGGACGATTTCAATGGTCTATACAGATCGAAAACCGTCCACCACCTAAATTATATGGACTGGCTAAAGTATTGTGAGTCAGATTGGCTCGCCATCACATGATCTGGCAAAACATGTGGCAGTTGTGTTGCAAACAATGGTGGGAAATACTTCGTCATACGAGAAAGACTCGCGTCATTTCATTGACATTGTTCGAAAAATACGTGTGGAAACAGGCGAGATTGTAGTGAGTTTCGATATGGAATCGTTAATCACCAATGTTCCATTAGCGGAGTGTTTGGATATGTAAAGACGAAATTAAAAGAAAATGGGATATCCGAAAAGTACGTTACTCTCCTGGAATAGCAATGGGCAGTTCTTTAATTGATTTTTGTAATTGTTTCTACCGGCTCTACCATTGGCTGTCTGATTTGAAAGAAGTGTAAGCGAAGAAGAAATAAAAAATCGAACATAGCAAGACGAAAGGAATATGCGGAACTTAAACAAGGCTTAGAAAAAGGGAAACAAAGATTTAAAGAGAGGAAAGAAAAAAGCAGTTCAAAAGTGTACACGAGAAGTCCCCTCGTGACTAACGGGAAAAAAGGAAAAAAGGCGCGAAATGTCCAAACTAAGAGACAAAAAGAAAGAAAAGTCAAATAAAAAAATTGTAGTAGCTCCTGAGATAATTCTTATTGATGCAACCGATAAATATGAACCTAAAAATGAAGTAGCAGATCTATTAACAAAGTCTCCCGTTTGTGCAGATTTGGAAGCAAGAAAAACAAGATACCGAGAACTGAAGAGAAGAAAGTACCTGCTGAAAGTCATTGAAAAGCTGGAAGAGCAAAATATTGTACATGAAGTGTAGTTTCATTCACAAACCCGGTATTTTTAATATATTCGTCATTACCATCTACTTGATATCATTACCATATCTAAAAACGTCATTCCATATGCCTACCGTCATTACCGTTTTCATGTCGTAACTTTTGACGCCAAGAACTTCTAAGTTAATTAGTGTATAATGGTGCCTCATGCAGATTTTTCTTCCTCTTTATTATAACTTTAATTTAGGCCACTTAGCACGCATTCCTAACAATTTAAAAAAAAAGTCCAAAAAAATACGAAATAATCAAAAAGGCGAATCCACCCTGGAACTCTTAAAAAGTTGTTTATTTGACTAGGTTTGATGTTGATATATGAAACTTGGTGTATACTATTTTGACCATTGCTATCATAACAAGTGAGTTAATTGCATATGCACTTGTCTACTTAGTACCTAGATTGCAAAAGATACTATTTAATTAACTGACGAAGGTTTGCGTACCCCGACTGTACGTACTTGCGTATAGAAAGCTCGCGGGTAGAAAATACGGAATCACGATATCCAGATCACCCATAGCACGATCAGCACGTGTTCTGTTGTCTCCTTAGGGTTGTTTCGTTTGCGCGTTATCGCCTTCACCTAGTAACGTAAACGTAGTTGTGTGACAACTGACAACCCAGTTGTCACTGTCCAGCGGTGTTCCGGTGAATTACCAAACCGGGGATGTGTGGGAGCCGTGCTGAGCCAAATTTGTGTACCTACCTTATTCCCTGAGAAGCCGACGAACTCCAGCAGGCTGATGATCCTGGGCGGCAGCAGTGAGATCATGACGTTGAACGTGGCGGTGCCCAGGCGGACGCCGCTGTGGAAGTGAACCCGCGACGTCTCGCTCTCCCATTGTTTGCGCGCTAGGATTTTTGCGCAGTCTCTGCGAAAATTCAATAATAGTACATTAGTATAGAGGCCGGAAAACGAATGGTTCCAGGCCAAGTATATAGACGCCCGAGCGTAGCGAGGCCGGATAGGGATACAATACGCGGCCTGCAGTTTCTCGCCGAGATTTGTAGTGCTTTTCTCAAACATATGTAATAATAAAAAACATTTTAACAAACGCCATATTTGTCATTAAAATAAAAACTTCCAGAGTTGTTCCGCCTACAACGTGATACCTACTTTGAAGCCTGTTTAACGCACGTAATGACGAAATTTCATTACATGTTTGACAAAAGTTACTTATTGTACAGTTCTTTCAATGTGGAGAACGTGGAAAATGAAATATATATCAATAGCGAGCATGAGAAATATAAATAAATTATACACTAAAGCCATCCGGAAGAATCAAGCTACGTAAACTTTTGTGTGCTTTGGTGAAAGCCGCATCTAAAACCGTCAAGCCGTTTTCGAGTTTATCGCCAACGTACAGACAGACAGACGCGGCGGGGAACTTCATTTCATGATATTTATTATTGTTTTTATCAGTAAGTTTTTCGGTAGGAAAACTTCGTGAGGAAATCGATCTAATCCCAACGTGGCTTATTTTTCCTTCTGGGGTGGAAGGTCAAACCGCGGTGATTTTAGGAAAGCCAGTATCAATGCCAAGCCTGGGATTAGACACCGAAGCGGACTCCGCACCCCTTTAGGAGTCAACTACGAAAAAGCTAGGAGAATGATGATGATTGATGATAATAAAATAAATACTTGAGTTCGCATTTAGCGGTTTAGTAGACACAATCGCAAAATATCGATTGGGTATCACGATTATATCCATGAAAACATGCGACTGTTGCGAAAACAAGTGAATAGAGATTGAGTGGGTGCTGTACTGGCTTACTTTACTTTTTAACCGACTTCACAAAAAAGGAGGAGGTTCTCAATTCGGTTGTGTTATTATGTGCTCGCTTTATTTTTGTTATTATGTTCTGTATATTATATATTTCTAATTAAATCATAAAAATAGTGTTTTCAAAAATTATATGAGGACAACTCGGTTGCGTTAAGGTTTGCCCCACATTTGCATGCGGCGCCATACAGTACGTAAACGCGATGCAAAAAACAGGACCTACCAGTTAAGATGGGATAAGTAAGAAATTGAACGGAACGCTTGGTGTGCGGGTCAGACTCACTTGGCTGGTTATTAGTTAGTAGTACTTGTTTTTCGGGTCTTTGCCGTCTCCTACGCTGCGCAGACGAACGTCGCAGTACTTTCAATACTTTTTTTTACATTGAAAATAGTCAAATTTATATTCAATGTTAATGTTTTTAGAATCACCATTAAATGAAGTTTACAAAATGTCATACTGTTTTCCCAATAGAAAGCGTATGTTGCCATAATTCGAAATTTTGCAAGATATAGTTTTTCACAATGGATTGTTTTTTTGTCGTTAGTTTATTTTATTATGTTTTCCAATAACTTAAACATATAAAGGAACCAGGAAGAAACACGAGCGTTTACCGTTTACCGTGCACGCGTGGGTAATTAATTTTCGCGGTACGCTATGCTTTTATATGAACGATACCTTGGAATTCTTACTTATAGCTATTGTAGCAGTTCTTGACTTTGATGGTGCCCTTGATGAGGCCAGTGAGATCCTCTCCCTCCATGATGGTCATCATGGCTTGCAGCAGCAGAGCCTCTGCGTAGCATAGCTCGGCGTGCGCCTCCAGGTCCGTGTATGTGCCAAAATTCGGCTGTAGAATAATAACTACTGTGTATCAACGTGTTTATAATAATTACATGTAATTACTTGTACCCAGCATCTTGGAATTACTTTGCTATACAATTTTTATGAATTGGATTAACGGAACACCTGAATATGATTATTGTTGTATTCAGAATCGAGAGTAGAACCGATTACAATTTTACTTTCATTAAAACCAATTTAAAAGTTGATTCGCAACAAAAGTATGACGTGAAGATAGGTAGACAGGTATGAGTAGTCACGAACCCACTAGAATTATTAAAACAGCAAAACGTGCTAACTAATAATAGTAATAATTCCTGCAATAATTAACACATTTATATACCTTTGTGTAATATCTCACTCTTGGTAGGTTACAAAAATATCACGACGGTAGGTTTCGGCGACGTTTACCTTTCTTATCATGGTGCCAATGCTCTCGACCAGCGAGAAGTTCCTCCTGTGCTGGTTGCAGATGGAGATGCACACCTTGAGCGCGGCGAGCGCGCGGTTGATCTGTCCGTGGTCGAAAGTCAGCATGGCGGGGATGAACTCGAAGATGGACATGCCGAGGCTGTGGTACAGCGACGAGCGACACCTGCCGAACGATCGATAAATCACAAACATTATGGATAATGTTCACATTTATATTCAATTATATTCAATTCTAAACTTGAAATCTTTGAAGTTGGGAGGGTACGGGTACGGCTCTTCAACGACTCCGATAATGCATTTCAAGACGGGCACGGTCTTCAGTAATGAATTTGTGAAAAACACGAAGGCGGCGTTCATAAATTATGTCATCTCAAATTAGGGAGGGGGAGGCTGGACATTGGATGATGGTAGCATGACGCAGGAGGGGGGGAAGGGGTCTATTCGAAGATGACATCATCTCTCGCATCTTCAAAAAGTAAATTACCTACCCACTAGAACTAGTAACAATAATATTGAGTTTTAACTTAAAACTGTTTCTAGTGGCTCCGTGAGCCGTAGACTTCGGGAAGTTGATAAGTATATAGGCATGGAATTTCTTTGTCGATTCAGTTTTCGAATCAAAATTTCAATAACTGGTTTGACAAAAGAACTCCATATAATTATCGGACCTGCTCATAAATTTTCACGAGAATCGGTTGAAAAATGTGAGCTTTAGAAAAGAACAGCCGAACAGCCGGATAGTGGGACAGTTGGACATACGAAAGCATTTTTGCCGATGCTGAAACGGAGATCTTCCCTGCACTCGGTCAATAACTATTGTCTATGTAAAAAATCGGCCAAGAGCATGTCGGGCCATGCTCAGTGTAGGGTTCCGTAGTTGCCCAATGAACTTACCTATTTTAAATAAATCAATAAAAAGCAAAAGGGAATACTTTCGCTTTACTAAGAAAGGAAGACGTTTTACGATAACTCAAAAACGACTTAAGTTATCATGTTCGCTATAGTTTCCAATGAAAGTCTTTATTAAGCTTTACTTTCATGATTTTTTCATACTTTTTGGCCCATAGCTCAAAAGTTACAGGAGTGGGGGGCGGGGGGCACTTTTTTTTACTGAATATTTTCGAGAATATTCACTTAAAAAAAATGTTTGATGAAGACCTCTACTCATTTTGAAAGAGCTATCCAACAACACCCCACACCATAGGGTAGAAGAAAAAAAAATCATCCCTACTTTACGTGTAGGGGTGGTAACCTTAAAAAACATTTTTTTTTATATTTTATTTTACCCCTTTATCAGTTTTATCGAATTATAGCTTTCTAGCACTAACAATTACAGAGCAAAGCCTCGGACAGATGGACAGGCAGACAGACAGACATGGCGAAACTATAAGGGTTCCTTGTTGACTACGAAACCCTAAAAAGGTTTACTTTATTATTGTTTTAAAATAATTATTGATAAAGTGTTTAATTATTAGGTCTAAGGGTTTTATTCTACCCATGATACTGAAAAGTAAAACCATTTTTACGTCCCTACAAAAAATATATATTAAACTATGTAGGGGGAAGTGGCTTTTTTTGGATGTCTGGACATGGGTTCCATGGGAATTCTTTATCATAGGTAGAATCATCTCCTAAAGTATCAAGAACTGTTTAGTTTAGAGACAGCCTATACCTATACAATGTTAATTTGACTAGTAATACATAAATAAATCGTTAAATTGATTTTTTTTATTATAAAATTGATTTCAATCGTAGTGTTTTTTAAATGACATCTTTTTATTAGGAAGGGGGTAGGGTCATTCGATTATGACGCTGGGGTGATTTTAGGTGGAAGGGGTAAAAAATCGACCAAAACTGATGACGTTATTTATGAACGCCGCCGAAGTAGACACCTAACGGGTAATTACGATTCTCGTCATCTGATCCCTAGATTTCTTTGACCAACATACATAATGAACCATCGGGATGAAAGTAGGCTATGTAATTTTATTCATATAACAAAGCACTTATTTTTTTGGCTACCCGCCGTTACCAAGGGGCTTGCAATGGGTGGAGCGCGCCGCGTTAATAACCTAACGCTCGAAATCCCCGAAACTAGCTGTCAGTCGCGGGCCGTCGCCGTCCGATCCGAACGTGTACGTGCACGTGCTCCGCTGCCGCGCGCCGCCGACTTGATCGCGACGAACCGCGCTAACGTATTTTTTTGTGTGATTTAAAAAAAAACACGATGAAACCTATAACCGGCACCACATGTTCTGTATATGGTTGTTTAAATACCCGAAGGAACGTTGGTGTGTCTTTTTTTCGATTACCTACAAATTGTGAACGGTAAGTTTTTCTTTTAGTTTGGTATAATATGTAATAATAAGTACTTATTTAGTATAACCTTGGTGTCTAAAATTATCAAGTTGTAAGTTACAATGTACAACAACAATACAAATGAATACGATACGAACCACCTGGTTACTTTGTTAGGTACATTTCCGCCGATTTACTTATTAAGTACCTAAATGTAATTTTATTCAAAATGAAACACGCGTTATTCAATTTATTTTACTTGATTAGCTACATAATAGTTGTCCTGTGTGTTGTCTTTGACCAGTGTGTGTTGCCAGTGATGATATATGGCACTGAAACGTGGTCGCTTACTATGGGCCTCATAAGAAGGCTCAAAGTCACCCAAAGGGCAATGGAGAGAGCTATGTTGGCAGTTTCTCTGCGTGATCGCATCAGAAATGAGGCCATCCGCAGCAGAACCAAAGTGACCGATATAGCCCTCCGAATCGCTAAACTTAAGTGGCAGTGGGCGGGGCACATAGCACGTAGAACCGATGGCCGTTGGGGCGGAAAGGTTCTCGAGTGGCGACCACGTACCGGAAGGCGTAGCGTGGGCAGGCCCCCCACACGGTGGACCGATGACCTGCTGAAGGTCGCGGGTGTCCGCTGGATGCGGGTGACGCAGGACCGGTCATTGTCGAAGTCTTTGGGGGAGGCCTATGTCCAGCAGTGGACGTCTTTCGGCTGACATGATGATGATGATGAGTTGTCCTATTTAGATAGTTGTCCATTTATGTGTTGTGGCCATAGCATTTGAAACACGGACAAAGTATAGGTACCTATACCTGAGAAACTTAAGAAGATGACCTGTCCTGTTGTATGTGCTGTGTTGATTTGTATGTCCGACAAAACCTGTTGGTTGATGATTTGAAATGTATTTTTTTTTGAGAGATGAAGGGGGAATGGTAATTTTTTGGCTTTTTTCTTAAATAATTTCTAAATTATTATATTTAAATGACAAAAAAATATATTTGAGATGCACACAATGAGCTCTTCCATATGTAACACGATATTATGTATTTTGATGATTGTCCCCCAATATTATGTAGTTTGTAGTTTGAAGGTACTTCCCCTACACGTAAAATGGGGATGCATTTTTTTTCTTGCAAAACCCACCGTGTTTGGTAACGTTAGATGGTTCGTTAAAAAAATATGAGATTTATTAAATGACCAGCTGTTGCCCGCGACTTCGTCCGCGTCTTCGCTCCTACTGGTCGCAGGGTGATGTTATATAGCCTAAAGCCTTCCTCATATTCGTTTGCGTGATATCTATACTATAATATTATAAAGCTGAAGAGTTTGTTTGAACGCGCTAATCTCAGGAACTACTGGTTCGAATTGAAAAATTGATGTTGTGTTGGATAGCCCATTTATCGAGGAAGGCTTTAGGCTATATAACATCACGCTGCGACTAATAGGAGACGCAGACGAAGTCGCGTGCAACAGCTAGTAATTTATAAAAAGTTAGGTGCCCCCCTCAACCAAACCCCCCCCCCCCCTCCCTCCCTCCATATCTTCTCCACAAGCAAGAGAATATGTGGAAAAAACATGGTAGTAGTATAGGTATACAATGAAAACTAAAAACTATCACTGGGCCATGAACGCTCTATTCATGTGAAGTAACATGTACTATGTACTTAATTAATTTCGGTTCACTGTACTTAAGCGACATCTGGTGAGGTAGAACATGTTTTGTCTCATTGAAGTATTTTTGGCGTGACAACCCTAGGGCTACACGTGCCGCGCGTGAATGAATACAAGTTATGGGATAGACAGAGATGCAGAGAGTAGGCACGTTTCTTATGCCTAAACGCCGTTTTTGTTAGGAAGTGAAATTTCTGTATTTGTACTATTCCTTATTCTGTGCCGTTACCCCTATGAAGTACATACCTGATTTCACTAGCGCTAATGTCAATATCCTGGTTTTCATAATGTCTTATTTCTCATCAGCTCATCACAAAATTCTCACTACTATTAGTTTTATTTAACCGATTATTTCAATAGGCCTAATATTACGAAGCCTAATCATTTTGTGCCTAACAATGACTAAACCTTATTATATTATGTAACCAAGACCGCAAACCGAATTTTCATTTAGTCTTAACTGTTCATTGGCCCTAATGTCAGCATCCCAAATTTTATTATGTCGAAAGTCTCATGAGTTCTATCTACCCGATGATATAACCAGTAATTTCTGAGGTGCAGTCCACTCCTCCGCCCGGGTTCCCGCCAGAAACTCTCTTCATCAGCCCTCTTTCGCCAGCTCCTGGCTCCGCAGGCTCTTGAATACACTCTAAGGGTAGGATAAACAAGACGACGTGGTAGAGGGGTGCTCTGATTCGGTTTTTGTCGCATATTGACTTACAGAGGCTTAGAGTATTTAGATTAAAGAATATAATACTCACTAATGAGAAGAACGATAACTCCATACAAAAAGTATTACACACTCCCGAAACGTCAAAAAGTCGTTTATACTACTAGCGACATCGCTTTTGAGCAGTGAACTAAAAGGTGGCTTGTTGGTAGGTAGGTTGCCGGGGGAGATTGGGGCCCGGGTTCGAATCCCGGTAAAGAAATATATTTTTTATTTATTTTTTACTTCGGTTTCGTAGCATTGTATTTATCTATATAGATTTAAATAAAATGCAGGTGTGTATGTGTGAAAAAATATTTATTTTGTACTATTGTTGATTTTCTCTTTAAAAAGAGATATTTTGTTCGCCTCTTCCGGCAAATAGATCCCGATTGTTAGGCTATGGGAAATAATGCAATCGAACTTATTCTTGATCTTGGGCAGCAGCTCCACATTTAGCACACACCGTGTATTCATTTGTGGATTTAAGTACATCTTCCATCTAACAACCACTGGAGAAAAACTGAAGGTGGCATAATCCACAAACGTGACGCAAGTAGGTACTATCTTCCAAAGTCCAGTATAACACACAAACTATAATTCTCTTCTCTACTTTGATATTATACTTAACACTGAATATAATGCAATGCATTTGCATGCCTTGTCGCTGTCGGGCAAGACAACGCGACACGAAGAATATATTAGCCAAAACTGAATTTAATACACAATTTCCACAAATAGAATATTGTTCGTGTTCGGTCTTCAATCGTTCAACTTTATTACAAAGAAGAAAAGTAGCTGTGTTCCATCGATGTTAACTTATGCTTGTGGATTTCTATTACCAACAGCATGCCACAAGAAAAGCAAAAAGAACGTTTGTATGTATAATTGTTTGTTTTCTTGAAATACGTTTTGACAATATTTATGATATGGTAGTTTGACACAAGTGTTATTTCAATATATGAAGTTTCCATGGTAACCGAACCATAGAGTTCACTTACTATACTTCACAGTAGCGCTACTATAACAATACTTAAACAATACAAAATTTTACACAGAATACACAGAATTAATCATGAAATAATATATCTCGCGCGACTAAAATGCAAGAGCAAATTTTACATAAATTTAAACGATTTTTCAGATGCATGGCACCATTGTAAAATCAAATTAAGCCCCATCCACACGTTCCAGCATTGCAGTTGTGGGATCTATAAGATAGAACGAGACAACCGAGGTCTATAAATCTTCCTATTTTGCTCTATCTTATAGGTTGCTTCCCACGGCAGACTGCAAGGTGGACTGCTATGTTGCACTGTCTGGATGCCCTTAAAGTTTTACTGGTAACAATTTAATTCACAACAACTCACACATATGCAATTACGAAGCACCCTACATGTCTTAGCGTAGTTAATACTCCTTAATTTAGATAGGAGACGCCATCACCGTATCTTACCGAACAAAATATTTTGCAAGTTTTAAGGGGGCGAGGTAACACACCCATAAAAAACTAAAGTAGAGGTCAATTGAAATGGGAAATAAAATAATGCAGACAAACCAGTTTACCTTCATTACTCCGTAACTACGCACTTAAAAAGAACGAACACAGTTTTAACAACAATTTATAGGCAGAAACCTTGTAATTTACATTAATTTGTAGTAAAAAAATATTATTTATTTATCAGCAAAAATCAATCCCCTCAAAAACATACGAGTAAATGTGAAAATGGGAGCCAAGTTGAATACTATGAAAATGCGATGCGTGGTTGTAGTCTTCAATCTTATCAAAACAAATGGACTCGATCAGATCTGAGTCACGAGTAACTATCAAAAAAAATGCTGTTAATTTAATTAGAATATAATGTGGAAATAAGAAAAATATGGAGTAAGAGATTAGTAAGTTGATATAAAGAAGAAACTGACTTAATGCTAATTATTGTGTTTTTTTTTTAGAAAGTTAGCATAACATATTTCTTAACAGGTATATCATTATTCATTATGAAATTATCAATGTTAGGTACATGGTACATTGACTTCGCTTCGCTTCAATGATATAACATAATTGCGATACACGAACAAATTTGACTAGTTCGAGAGGTTCGCACTACTTTTGTGGGTGACGATTTGACGAATGAGGTGATGGCTGTGATTACTCGCCAGAAACAAACTCGTAATGGATCGTCTTGACTAAATCATTTACTAATCGAGTAGTTTTTCGTGTTTAGACATTTAGTCACTAAAATACTCGCTATGGAATTAAATACTAACTCCGAACAAGGCTTAGTATTTAGCTACACTACCTATATTGGTATTCAAAAGTAATGTTTGTGAGCATTATGGGAATAAAATGTACTTACCAAGGTTTCATTATATTAGAGGCTCCCACTAGATCGTTGTTGAAAAACTTTCTCATCGCAACCTCACACTCCTCAAACGCGGTTTGTAAATCCATAGTGCACCTAAAATACATATTAAAAGTTTTTATTAACATCTAGTATAATATTATGGAAAATAGATAATACTACACATTAAGAAAAATACTGGATTCTTACTCAAGTTGTTCTTCGGCAGCATCTTGGAAATCGTCCTGAAAAAAGAAACATAATCATCTAAAGTTTATGATAAAACAAAATGGCTTCGTCGTCATCATATTCGTTTATTCGTTTTGTCGTGTTTTATGTACAATAAAGTAATACATACATACATACATACATACATACATACATATTTACCATTTGGCCTTTCTCACACATTTCAGCCGTTAAGTAGTTACGTGCGCTCATATGAAAGAACATATGTACAATACAAACATACAGGTCATATGCAGCGTGTCCAATAATTTCGAATACACTTTTTTACCACTGATTTTAAAAATCATACACCACTTTCAGACATTTTTGTAGTTATAGTTTAAAGTTTGTATTGTCATGAACAAATAACGATTTTGTAGAAATATTAAATAAAGTCGTTCGCTCTTAATCCATGATGATGATGAAGTAGTTTCGGGAACCTTTTATCTCAAAATATCTTAAGGTCGATAATTTATAATTTTTGCGGCATTTAAACTTTTTGGAATTAAGCGTAATCTAGTTTATACTAAAATTAAAAGATACAAGGAGACCTCTTTAGAAGGCCGCAAGAGATCTGGTCGCCCGCATCAGCAAGAATGGATAAGGTCGTGAAAATCGTGAGAGAGCGTGTCCGCCGGAAAAAGCATTTTTCGATCGAAAATTAGCTGCAAACTTAAAGATTTCAAGAGGATTAATACACAACATCATGAGAGCAGACCTCGGGTGTCACGCTTACTAGAAAAGAAAAGTACACGGAATTTCCGAAGCTACTAGGAAAAAATAAATTGATCGATCAAACACTATACTTTCCTGGCACGCAGAGGATGAATTCGTTTTTGCGGACGAAAAACTCTTTGTATTGAGCAATCTTACAATTCAAGGTGATCAGTGGAATGTACCAAGATTCCAAAGCGCACCATCAGTGATGATTTGGGGAGCATTTTGCAAGCATAGTTTTTTAGTTAAGAGGGGGTCAAAAGTGGATCCAAATGGTTCGTGTAATATTACAACGGTGTTCCTCGCCAGTTCTGTTGGCCTGAACTTGGCTTGACACGCTACCGCGTGTCTGAATGGAACGTTGGTTATTGGTAGGTGTAATGAAATTAGCACTAATGATACTAGGTCAAGTTGGGGAGACCCGTCGTAAGGCAATGCTCGTAGATTTCAATAGAAAATTCCGAAGCGGCGGGAGCAGAATTCTGTCGTATATTCCCACCTGTACGTGGTGGGTCTAATAATAGTTGGAAAGTATCAGCAGGCTAAACACATCTAGCGCATACCTATTTTTATGCCTCTAATAAAGTAAGTTGGTAAAGGTAATAACGCCAACGGAAGCAATCTCTACATGGCGCGTCCATTTTGTAACAATAAATTGTGGGCGAACCCGGCCCGACACAATGCGAGTAAAAATATAAATATATGATCTAAAAAAATAATGAAGCAGCTCAAGTTAAGCATTTTTTTTAAGTGTTCAGTATTCATTATACTTTGTTTTGGTTTGCTTGGATCTATGCAAATGCAAAGCACAAGTATACATTGAAAAAAAAATGAAGAAACCGAGATTTCGTTGCAAACAAGTGATGAACAGCAGTCGGTATTCCAGGGCTTTAATACTCAAAATATTTTGAATTTACCTAATTGTATCAAATTAGTCCGTTCAAATGCGACTTTAGTGTCCGAGCAAGAAGGTTCAAAATGCAATGGCAGTTTTTATTAAAGACGGACATTGTAAATAATTTCTACTATACCTCATCGAAGTCTTCAGTGGCCAGAGGCGGCGGACCGGTCTCCCGATATTCGGCGCGGTGCAGCATCGGTGACGCCAATGCCGGTACACTTTCCTGTTTAAGCGCCATCTGTAGACAAGCATACTTACTTTTAGGATTATAATAAACCAGTCCAGTCCAGTATTTTCCTGGTAAGTTCTTCTCGATATCGGTACTAAGAAACATATATGTATACAACCTTCTAGTAAACGAGATAGGATTTTTTTCGGACGCCAACGATGCAAATACAAGTATCTGCACCATCGGTTCAACACTAATAACGGATATATCGAGCACGGCGTGCAGTGCGTTATCATCAGCCTACATGAAATTCTATGAGTTCATTTTGTATTTATCAGAGCGTTGAAAAGGTTAAAACATTCTAGCAAAATAAAACATCTTTAACTATAATCTAGATGGATATAGACTTTTCTAACTTGTCAAATCTTATGCAAATTGCAGTGTGTTGGGTAAGAGGGTACGAACGAAAAGTTGGTGTTTTAGCAAACTTTAGGTTTTTTCAAAGGCCATATTTTTGTTCAAATGCTTACATTGTTAACGTAAACTACTGTTTTGTATAGATACACTCTTATTCTAGACCATAGCAATGCTATAATTCTATTTCTATAAACGGTTATTTAAAACAACCAGGTTTTTGTCGACGTGTTTTCCAAAAACACGCGTCAGAGCTATCTTTTAGCTAGGATATTTCCCTTTTAAACTTACAAAAATGTTCTAATGTCTACTTTTTTCAATAGGATATATAGTCTTTTAGTACATAGCAAACGCAATAGTTCTAAAATATGCGTTTTTACAATTAAAAAAAAAATAGTACAGAATGTCTAATTTGGTTTGATTAAACATTTTTTTTCTCACGTATTTGATGATGTTTTCGAAGTAAAATATTTTATTATAAAACTACAGGAATTGTTTTATTTTTAGTATTTTTTTCAACGCGCATAGATTAGCCATTTAATTTAGTCCATTTTTTAAAAACCACTATATAACCGCGCGCGAAAACTTCGTTTGATCCATTACGCGCCGGGCCTTCCCAAAGAACGGACGTATCGCTCTCGTCGCTGCCTAAAGGTCGATGACCGAGCGTACCCGACACGCGCCTGAGCTTTAGTGCGTCCGCTACATATTGATACTTGGTAAGTAATATTACATGCTAAGTAAGTTTATATATTTTATATTTTCTTAATGGAATAAAGCTTTTATTTAACTTGTACTGTTCTTATGTAAGTAAGTATATAAATAAATAAATTTCCATCAAAATTTGCAATCATTTTTTCAGCTACCTGCCGGTATCGGATTAAGCTCAAATTTGGCATACTTATGTAAGTTAGATAACAATACATTATCATGGTACCACCGAGCTGATCTGATGATGTAGACAGAAGGTGGCCATGGCAACTCCTAAACTACACAAGATAAACACGTCGTGTTTGAACTTATTCGGACCGTCTCAACAAGTAGTTGACGACTGTCGAAAAAACTAGTCAGCAATAAAATATTTTAACAAAAATTACATTATTCACAGAAACTTATTTCAGAAATGGGCAATAAAC
Source organism: Notocelia uddmanniana (assembly GCA_905163555.1). Lineage (NCBI taxonomy): Eukaryota > Metazoa > Arthropoda > Insecta > Lepidoptera > Tortricidae > Notocelia > Notocelia uddmanniana. The sequence continues at coordinate 52,253,975 of LR991052.1, forward strand.
GCAAATAATTTGAAACGATAAAATTCAATACTACTGCGGCCAGACAAGCAAAAAGGTAAGTCACAATGCTGCCAAATATTTTTCATACGTATTATTTATGTTTATACTGCCTACGTGTTATGTAAGTTACAAACGTATAATTTTTTCTTTGAATAAATCATTCTCGGCTTGTTATCACGCTGCTGTCGTAGCATTTAACACCGGTAAGCTTCAAACCAACTTATACTAGTGGCTTCGTGAGCTGTAGACCTCGCATTTTTTTTCTAAAAGTCATAATTTCGACCGAGAAATGCGACCTGTACAGAAGAACATTCGGACATACATACGATACAATTTTGTATATTTTTCAAATTTCCAAAAACCGACTCGTTAAAAAAATTCTATATAACATTTCTGATGAGAAATGCGACCTGTACAGGAGAAAATCCGGACAGACAGACACAGACATACCAAAGAATTTTCGTCGAAACCTGAAACGGAGACGCTTCGCTCCGTTCGCTCGCTCGGTCAGTAAGACCAACTTTGACAAAAGTCCATCAAAGTTTTGGAATTGAAACGATGTGACCGTGTGTTTTACCGTGGACGTAATCGTCGGTCGGGCTTAAAGAAAAAAATCGTGTCCCGAAATGTTGAAACCGGCCAAGTGCACGCGGACCACGCACAATAAGGGTTCCGTACTGACACCTCCTAACCTACATTTAAAACCACAATATAATACATTTAATCACATACGATAGTATCTTCATAGGAAACTTACGACACTTACGCCCTTTTGTTTTGGCATGACAGTTTTTCAGCAATGTTTCAAAAACTTGAATTTAAACTTTCGTGAGTCATTTCAAAATTATATTACGCAAACGGTTAGAACTCACGTATAAATTGTCACTCCGGGCGACATGTTTCGAACTCTTCGGGAGTTCTTCCTCAGGACGAGTGCACCTGCGACGAGCGCGCCTCGCACACTGACAGTCTCCCCGCCGCCCACCGCAAAGCTCGCGCCGCACGCGCCGTCAGGGTGGGGTAGGGGGGCCGTTCTGTGCTGCAGGCGTTGTTTGAGGTCGTGGTAGGAGATCATCCTCCCCGATCAAGGGCAAGCACACTGAACTCACTGTGTCCACGCGATTGTCATAACACACTTTCCGCTCTATAAGCGGAATAACAGGTTTCCATGCTGGCGGTAACACCCAGCCCCCGTCACGATTAAAGTTAGGGCGGCGCCCAATTTCAATCGCCTCTCGAATCATGCGTGGTACATAACACTTTTCCCGTACCAGAATCCTCGCCTTGTCGAATCAAATGAAATGGGACGCACCTGTATGGAGGCAGAGTCAGCGAGCGGCAAGTACATACAACCTGCAGCAGGTACACAGGGCGGAGAGGGCACCTGCGTACTTGCCATATATTAAGGGGGTAACGGATAAAATTGGACGCCTATTACGCCGGAGGTTGAGCATTAGGACAATTTTCCGACCCCATACCAAGGTCAGGCAGGTGCTGCGCTCTCCTAAGGACCAGGAGCCCCTCGGTAACCCGGGAGTATATGAGATACCCTGTGATTGCGGTAAGGTATACATAGGAGAAACCGGACGGAACGTTTCTACGAGATTGTCGGAACATATACGTAGCGTGAAGAACAGGGATACTAGAAAATCCGCAATAGCGGAGCATGGCTGCGATACAGGTGTGTCCCATTTCATTCGATTCGACAAGGCGAGGATTCTGGTACGGGAAAAGTGTTATGTACTACGCATGATTCGAGAGGCGATTGAAATTGGGCGCCGCCCTAACTTTAATCGTGACGGGGGCTGGGTGTTACCGCCAGCATGGAAACCTGTTATTCCGCTTATAGAGCGGAAAGTGTGTTATGACAATCGCGTGGACACAGTGAGTTCAGTGTGCTTGCCCTTGATCGGGGAGGATGATCTCCTACCACGACCTCAAACAACGCCTGCAGCACAGAACGGCCCCCCTACCCCCACCCTGACGGCGCGTGCGGCGCGAGCTTTGCGGCGGGCGGCGGGGAGACTGTCAGTGTGCGAGGCGCGCTCGTCGCAGGTGCACTCGTCCTGAGGAAGAACTCCCGAAGAGTTCGAAACATGTCGCCCGGAGTGACAATTTATACGTGAGTTCTAACCGTTTGCGTAATATAATGATTCAAAAACTGTTACACCTATCTTGTTCAAACCAAAAATCGTTGAAGGGATTTGCTAATGTATATTATCTTGATTTTTGTCATAATTTTAAACTTCATCGAATGGAAATTAGAGGGTAGGGGACACACTTTTTACGACTTTGACCGCTAATATCTCACCAACGGTTGACTTAAATGAAAAACATTTTTAGAAACCTCTATGGCATTTTTGAAGGTCTATTCATACACTACACGGCTATGTACTCGTAATGTGCCTAATTTGAAGAATAAACTACTTTTACTTTTACTTTTTTTACCATTTGGCGAAGACTGACAAAAAGTAATGATATCCCATCAAAAACATAAATGTGAAAATGGCACTTTTCTATGCAGTATGTTATAATACCATAAAAGCTATTGGATATTTAAGAAAACTGCCAAGTTAAAGCTCAAAATGCATTAAGCCGCAGTAAATTAGTTTTACTGGAAACAATGTAGTGCCGGACTTGGCACCATTTCAGAGAATCTAAGGAACTTGGCACCCATTTAGATCTTAATTCTTATGTCGGTGAAGACGACCACCAAGCATCGCATATTCATAATATTGAACTTGGCTCCCATTTTCACATTTATGTTTTTGATGGGTTAATACTTTCAACGATTTTTAGTTTGAACAAAATAGGTTAAATGGTTTTTGAGTTATTGCTGAAAAACTGTCTTGCCAAAACAAAAGGGCGTAGGTGTCGTGAATTTCCTATGAAGACACGACCTTTTTTGATTCAATGTATTGTTTAGTGGTTCTAGATGTAGATATATTAGGAGGTGTCGGTACGGAGCCCTTCTTTGTGCGTGGTCCGACACGCACTTGGCCGGTTTCATTTTGTAAAGATGTGATGAATAATTTTTTTTATTTTTATCACAAGGTCGTAATCTGTACAAATTATAACATTTTCTTCCAGGTGGTCAATTCCAGAAATGTATTTTCCCCGGAATGGTTGATGGGAGAAACAGTAGATCAATGCCAATTAGTAACATACGTACCTACGAGACACTTAATTAGTGCGTACATAATTTTAATAAAATAAAACATGTAAAACTCATCAGATTTTATTTTGTCCTAGCTCACTATAAAGTAAACGTATAACAATGATCAAGAAGTGTCGGTTCAACCGGCGTCACTTGAACCGCACGCACACAGTAAACATTGTAGTGTGGGTGATAATCATGGCCGCTCGCAGGCGATCGCGACTATGATGAGTTGTAACGAAATGTTTGTACCCTCTAAGAACTACTATGGATCTTTGACCAGAGGGCCTACTTTTATTTTTGTCATATAGCGTACCTCGTGTGTTCATAAGTTTTGAGACGGCTAAATACTCGGTTTTTTCATAATTATTTAGTTTTTTTTTATATATACCTATAAACATAGGTATTGTTAATTTTACTTAACGATAGTTTAATTACTAAATATACATAGGTATTATTTAAACTGCGTTCCAATATTTTATGTTAGATGCCATTTGTTGCGGTGGCTACACCTAGATAATGACCCCGCGAGACACGAAAGTTTTCATCAGGGATTCTCTTGCTTCTTTTCCAGTGGCTCATTTGTGAGTAACGGCAGGTTTTTAGCTCTAAATTAAAAGGTAATTTTGTCCAAAAAGACTAATAAGGAGTATTTAGAGCCAAGCTCGAAGAAAGTTACTTCTATTGACTGATAAAAGAGATACATTTCTCGTTTAGCAGTTTTCGTATAAAAAATAATGTTGTTACGGTGTTCTCTAAAACTTTGTCAAAAAACCAATTATTTTGATGAATAAACGTGTCAAATAAACTTTAACAAGTGATTCCAATAGTCCACCTGGTAAATGGATAATTTTAAGGCATAATTTGAGCATATTAAAGTATTCAAAATTTAAAGAAAAGGCTATCTCATACGTAATAATCGACCGTATCGTGAACATCGTAGGGTGATAAGGTTGTCTGTGCAGTAGTTGGAACATCTGTCGACATTTTGGTGTATAATTTGTCGTTCCGCTGCCCTTAACTTTCTTTAAACCATAGACATTAACGTGTCAGTGAAAAAGGCGTTTTTCGTTTCGTGCCGGCACCTAAGAGAGACCACCGCATTTGAAGGCTTAAATCAAAAATATTGAAAACCAATTTAAATAAACTCTATTTAATTTTATCAGCTCCAGTGCAGTTATTCAATGAAAATAATAACCTTGACAGAAATAATTACTGTAATTGATTTATTTAAAACAATATTCGTCTCAAAACTTATGAACACACGAGGTATAACACGAGAGTGAAAGGGACGGCACGACACGAAGTTCGATTTTCAAAGTTCAGAGTAGGCCCTCTGTGTTCCTGACAAATAGTCAGTATATTTCTGATAAGATAAAAAACTTACCTTACTTCTGTATGAGTAGTTTAATTTGCTAACGAACTGACGCTTGAGTTTTTCTTTCTGACGAATAATACCTACAGCACGATCGATATTCGTCCACCTCGCTGGTATGCGATCCTCCAGGTGCTCCGTAATGACGTCTTGGACGGATCCAGGGACGCCCGTTTGGTAAAGTTATGCATATAAATCCCTAAAATCGAAGAGGTATTAAATCTACCAGGTAATTTTCTTTGTTTGAGATTTGGATGAATTCGAGTTTTTTTTAATCTGGGGAGCAGTTTAATAGCTGGCGTTGTTTTGTAACTTTTAATTAGCTAACGTTTTTGCTTTGTAGTTTCTAAGAATTACACGTAAAGTGCTCATCTAATCATTAAGCTACTTTTGCTAACGAGGTTATTGGGTCATTCGCGTCGGAAGCGAACATTATCGCGTTCCTTAATACAATTTACAACCAACGCAACGGAGTGTTACAATATAGTGAAGAGTAAAGCCGGATTCATAATAACAAGAGTTAATTTTGAGGGATCACGAAAAACTTACTTCTTTAAACCCATAACCCAAACCCAACACCATATATATGTACGAGTATGTTCACGAAAATTACGGTGCATTCGGAATATCCATATTTTGTAAATGCCTGGACATGCTTCTAGTCCTTTTTTACCCACGATGAAACGGAAAATGTATATGTGTTTACAGTGAAAGGTTGTGTGTTTGTTAAATTTCAAATCAAAAGAAAAAAATTTAGTGCTCTAAGCAGGGTTTGGAACTGCGACATCTAGCATATGCGGCCAATCGCTCTAGCCACTGAACTACCTATCGGAACCAATTAAGCTCAGGCACGAAATCCTTCACTACTTTTATGTCTTCGTTTCAAATACCAAAAAAATCGTTCAAATTTATTAATTCGATTCATTTCTGGGAACCAGAACTACATACGAACTATTTGTGATTACGAAAGACTCGGGGGAAGCCGAAACTTTGGAAAACGACACTTCTTGCAAATAACCCATTAGCAGACAATGATATTTTATAACTTTTGTAATTATATAAAAATATTGTTTGTAGATGTCTCGTTCATAAAACGCTCCACAGTTCTAGCAGAACGTTTTTCTGCAAAATGTCCCGCCTGCGATAATCACTAAAGCTTGCAAGCTACCATATACATACATAGAATGAGATATGAATATAATACAATACAAATACACTTTATTGCACACCTCGAAAAAGAACACAACACAGAATATACCTAAAGTTTAAGCTAGAGAGAGATAAACAACAGGTGGTCTTATCGGTTATGAAATTCAAGATAACATAATTAATATAAGTTATGAAATTCAAGATAACATAATTAGTATCGGTTATGAAATTCATGATAATATAATTATTTACTTCAATGCGAAACAATCAAAAAGACATAAACATCCACCACATTTATGCATTCTGTCATTATACTGTGGTTCAGTTATAAGCATCAATATTAGGTTGTCATACTATGTGAAGTTTTTGGATGTCGAAACTTCTGCTATGGTGTGGTGGTATAAATTGTTATTGTTTTAATTCATCTGACTCTAACTGAGCATGCAAAAATGAAAACTGCCCTAAATTTATTTTTAGGGTTCCGTAGCCAAATGGCAAAAAACGGAACCCTTATGGATTCGTCATGTCTGTCCGTGCGTACGAGTATGTCACATCCGATTCACTCGGAGACTATAACCACTACAATTATGAAATTTAGTGTGAAAGTGTATGTTATGAACCGCTATAGAAATATGATGTGATTATTACGAAAAAAAAATATTAAATTGGGGTAACCCCATACATGTAACAGGGAGTCAATTTGCTTTTTTTTCAATTCACATAGGCGTGTATATGGATACACGCCTATGTGAATTGAAAAAAAAAACAAATTGACTCCATCCATGGGGATAGGCCTTCAAAAATGACATAGATGTTTATAGAAAACTTTTCCATTTAAGTCAACTGTTGGTGAGATATTAGCCGTCAAAGTCGTAAAAAGTGTGTCCCCCACTAGTTTCCAAACTCCGAAGTTTAAAATTCTGAAAAAAATGAAGATGGTGTACAGTAATAAATCCTTCGAACGCTTTTTGATTTGAGCAACATAGGTTCAACGGTTTTTGAGTTATTGCTGAAAAACTGTCTTGCCAAAACAATGGCGCGTAAGTGCCGTAAGTTTCCTATGAAGATACGACTTTTTTTGATTAAATGTATTGAATAGTGGTTTTAAATGTAGATTAGGAGGTGTCGGTACGGAACCCTTCTTTGTGCGTGGTCCGACGTGCACTTGGCCGGTTTTTTTATATGAAGTGGAGGAATCAGTAATTGTATAGAACATGAAAGTACTCAGTGCTCGGTTATAACACTAAGTACACTTAATTACAACCTTGTTTTTGCTGCAGTAAAATACTAAGTGTAAGTATATACAGGGTGGCCCATTCAAATCGGTCAGTATGGGAAAGTCTAAAACTATAAGACATACGAAGATTTGTTCTTAGGAACCATGTCACCGATTTTACAAGTAGAGAGGTACAAACAACCATAGAGACAATTTTACATGCCTGAACTTGTTGAATATTGTAACGGTGGTCACTTTGAACACCTACTATGATAAATTAAAGTATGTGAAAAAAATGCATATTATTCATTTTAGACATTATGTTTCTTAGAGACATTTACTGCTTAAGACCTACACAAACGATATCTGAATAGAAATAGTGTAAGTTTATTTTTTCAAAACAACCGGGTTCGATTCCCTAGCTGGGTACAGTGTTTTTTTCAAATGTATGAATGCAGTTTTTCTTTTTATCAAAATCGGTGACATGGTTCCTAAGAACAAATCTTCGTATGTCTTATAATTTTAGACTTTCCATTACTGACCGATTTGAATGGGCCACCCTGTATATATACTGTTACCTCATCTCATTTGAAGTAGGACAATTGTACCACCTCATTTTTGGAAATGAGGTACTCCCTCTAACTCATTTTAATTTCATGTCCTACCCAACACTTTGAGTAAGGTTAAGACTGGAGCCATACAAAGTGTGTAAGAGATGTAAACATAGACAATATCGCATGTGGGAGCGAGATGAACTGACAATATCTCCTGTCCCTCATCGCGTATAAGGCCGTAATATTTGTCACTGTCACCGAAACGTCATCGATGAATGCCATTGGTGTCACCACATATGGATGGAAAACATCGTGAAAACCCAGCCTAATCCTAGTTCACTACTACTACTACTAGACTAGTTTTTTTATATACCACATTGGTGGCAAACAAGCGTAGGTACGGCTCGCCTGATGGTAAGCGGTCACCGCAGCCTATGTATACAGTACATACATTACTTAAATACAAATAGTTTATTTGTTTACTACTTACTTACCTAGGGCGGTAAAACAAAGAATGTCTCAGATCTCAAGAATCTAACGCCGTGCCAAAAGCGATATCGAAGCGGTATAAAGCGATAAGCGAAGCAAGAGCGATAAATATGCTATCTGACGATTTCTTTATTCCATACAAAATTTTACGTCTCCCCCTGGATAGGAAATGAGGCTTTTACGCACGCGTAGTGGGTGGTAATTTCCACTTCATAGCCATGAGTGACGTCATCATCATTAATATCAGCCGAAAGACGTCCATTGTTGGACATAGGCCTCCCCTTAAGTGTGCCCCTAGGAGTGACGTACTAAAAATATGATATACATAATCAAACAGCAAAACACACAGCTTGCTTAAAACAGTAATGTAAGGAAAGGGAGCTTATTTCTGCCAACAAACTGTTATACAGTTTGGCGGAAGTTAAAGAAATTGTTAAAGAGTACTGTTTTTTGTGAATAAACGCTTAATTTTTTTTTATTTTTAAAGTTTCTTCGGTGAGAAGTTACAACAAAGAAACTATGCGTATGAGATTTTTATCAAAAGGTTAAGGCACATGAAATTGTACGAGTGGAAAATCAAGTGACTGGAAAAAAGGCGATCTGAATATTTTATACAAGAAAATAATAATACTGGAAATTATTATACAAGGAAATAAAAATATCGGAGAATAGGTACATCTAACAAATAGTTTTAAGGTAGATTGTCTATGATGTGTGTCTACAAGTAAAAAATACAACATACGCCAATATCTTATAACACTTCGTCATAAATGGATTCCATCTACTATGGTCGGTATGACGTTCCAAATGTAATCAAACTTGTCATAATAATAATAATAAATACAACAGGCCCCCCCGCTTCTGGCTTGCCTTAACCGGTTGTCCAGGGTGGAGTCGCTGGAGCTGTTGCTCGGGGGTGGATGTGGTCACCTAAGTGCCTATATGTTTAAAGTCCAGTGCCACTTCTCTACCCCCAGCACTATGCACCGGTGTTGCCCTTAGGCCATTTTTTAATGTCGCTATTTGTAGGGGCCCATCTAGCAGAGGGCGAGTCACCGTCTGCCGACACAGGCAGTTTTATTAGGCAGGCGTCCCTGTCTCACTCAATAGCCCAGCCATTAGTCCATCATATTCACCCAATAATCCGGTTCATTTAGATTCCATCAACAAACAATAGTCCCTGTTCACCCTAGCGGGTGCTGTCTATGTGTGCGTCCCATGACACGGGCAGGGCAGGGACACCATCCGCTCGGCGTACATTTCATTAAATTGTCAAAAGGGCCTCTTCAACGTGTTGCTGTTGGCTATGTGGTACTCGTTTGGTACTTCAATACCTCGGTACTTCGGCTTCGCGCACGCCTTCCAAAGGTCCGGGACACCATTGTCCCGTGAGTGGAAAAGACATACAAATCATACATATAAAATAAGCATTTATATACGCGTGTCCAGCACAGTTTAGAAAATGATTAATCTGCGTAAGACATTCTGGAATATTTTTCACCTTTCTAATTATGATATATACTATAAAAAATGTCATATCAAATAGTTTGAGGCAAATATAGGTTGTTTATGGTAAGCCGTCAGACGTTTAAGACCAGTTCTCAATTTAGCTAAGTAAACGGTTTTCTGTCCCTCTTGGTGGAATACGGTGCATCAGTGCGTTTTAAGCAGTGGTATGGCCGGACCTTAATACGGTTAGAAAGTGTTTACTTAATATAATGTTATGTATTGTATTCGCGCAGAATATACTGTACGGCTACCATTTTAAAGGAGAAAATGTACGTTTAATAAAATATTATACACATATATGTATAGTAGCATTACTAGGTTGCACAATTTGTAATTTTATAGGTACAAAATAGTATTCTCAGGTTTTATGTTATTGTTATTAGTTTTATTTATTGAGGCGTGCAGTAAATTTGTATTGTATTGTATTCTTACCTATAATAGAAGTGTGCTATTATTGGGTTTACAATAGGTAAATACAGTCTTTGCACTTTTTAGTAGGAATTTAACTGTATTATTTGAAATAGTACGAATAACGTCTTACCTTTGATTCGTGATCTTTTGGTCGTCTGGTTATTTTATCATGCCTTTACTGCAACAAAACAAAAAACAAATAATTAAGAGGTATCCAAGAACCGCAACGCATCCGGAACAAATAGATGTGCTGAGGCAGGTGCCACATGCAATGAGATTAACTTAAATTAGTCAAAGAAATAATCATTGTCATACATGTGGCCCGATTGAACTGATACTCGTACAACCCTTTGACGAGATTTGAGGTTTTGGTCTAAGAAGACCACAATACTAGGATGATAAAGTACAAAGGTAGTACGGTACGTTCAAATTGACTATTTCACCCAAGACATAACTACTCATGGGAAATTACTACGACAGTGGCCAACAAGCAGACCTGATGTGAAGCAGAAGCCGTAGCCTGAGACAACACAGGAATCACAGCGCGTTGTCGAACTCTGCATGACAAAAATTAATCGTGAAAATACAACTTGCTTAACAAACACAGCTTTCTAGCTGTGCTGTGTTACAAATCGCCAAACGTGAACTTTTCGTCGTTGAAGAGTTCTGTTCTGATCATCATCAGCAGTTCCACTTCATCAAATGTCACATTTTTGTATGATAATGCTCGATTTGTTGATAAAAACACAAAAATCCCTATATGTTTGCCTTTAAGATTTGAGGAGTTCCCTCAATTCCTCATGGATCCCATCATCAGAAATCGAGCATGACGAAAAATTAATCGTGAAAATAGAACTTGCTTAACAAACACAGCTAGGAGGACAAATCGCCAAACGTGAACTTTTCGTCATTGAAGAGTTCTGTTCTGATCATCATCAGCAGTTCTACTTCATCAAATGTCACATTTTTGGATGAAAATGAAAATGCTCGACTTGTTGATAAAAACACAAAAATCACTCTATGTTTGCCTTTAAGATTTGAGGAGTTCCCTCAATTCCTCATGGATCCCATCATCAGAACTGCGTTTTGACAAAAACGGGACCAACTTGGATATATATACTAAAAATCAAAAAAATAATTTTCCAAATCGGTTAAGAAATGACGGAGTACAAATATATAAAAAAAACATACAACCGAATTCATAGGTTGAGTTGCACCAACTTACTATCACAGACCGATCAACGTTAAATATGGCGCCGACAGCTGTCATCCCATAGAAACTTGTCAAACTTTCCATACATTCAGAGTTTTACGAACACAGCTTACGATTACAGACTGTTTGGTGCAACCCAATCATAATCTCCTCTTTTGAAATCTTGAAGTCGGTTAATAAAAGAATGTTTCCTTTGAGTGCAATTTGCTATCTCCATTATTTCGAGTAGGTACTTTCGCTTCAGGTGGCGTTATAAAATCCATCCTGTAGAATTATTTCACATTTACTTGTTCTACTTATGGAACAGTTGCGAAGTTAGTAACGTTCAAGTTTCTTATCTGTTCTCTAATCCTTAAAGAATCCTAGCAATTACGTAAATCGATAAGTAGGTAAGTACGTAAGTACAAGTCGGAGCGACGCACCCTTGAACTTGGGTGCGAAAGGATCACTCATTTACGGTAATTGCTAAGACGTCATGTCATGCTACATAATTGACCGAGTGTAAAGAAGGTCTCGACAGAGCAGGCGCGGCGCGGTTCGGTACGGGGCGGTTTTGATCATTCCGAAACTGTCGACCGTCGAATATTGCTTCATATGTCACACACGCGGCCGCCACGCTACAGCGCTACCGAATACGCGCGGTTTTTAAGTGCGACGTACTATCGCCCAAGGGTACGGGTTCACACATTTTTAACAAAATCGTATGCAGGCACAATTTTATGTATTCACGCCTTCTTTCATGACAGCCAATTAGAATAGTGCAATAAGTAACTAGGCCCTTTTTTTGTTTGACCTGACCAGACCCAACAATTCCAACATCTGTTGACCAGATGTCAGTGACCAGTCAGTCCGGCCAAAAAAATTAGCCTCTCCGAAAATCACAAAACAGCACGTGTCAGGTTCGCAACTGACCATCAACATTATGATTTCTCGCGCGTCATTTTTACCGACGAGAAGACTTTTAAGTCTAGCCAACACGGTCGTCGGCATTTATGGCGCGTAGATAATACCAGATACGAACCTGATAACGTGCTGTCAAATACAGAGTCGGGGAGAGTGACGGTTAACATGTGGGCATGGATGAGTCCTGACGGTCCTGGTGAGCTGGTATTTTTACCTGAGAGGGCCACTGGAGAGATCTATCTCCAGGTTCTGCGGGATGTATTGCTGCCGTCGGTAAGAATTATTTATCCGGCGGCAGAAATGCCGGAAATCAAGTTCGTACTCGACAACTGTCCGATACACAAGTCCGGTATAGTGACGGACTGGATTGACCGGGAACCTAATGGTCCAACGATGGGACATGAGAGCCGAAAAGACAAAAGAAGCATAATGCCAATTTGTAAACAAAAGAACTAATTTCTTAAAAAGATGCCGACAGTGAGGTTTATGTCGAAATAATAACATAATATTCAGGTAGCCTGCCAGCTTAGATAAGAAACTTAAACTGACCATAGTTTTGCAGAAGGCGACCAACCCCGAATTTTTAATAATGTGAAATGAGATTAATGTCACTAAGATAAAGCTTAATTCATTTTAGCAAAAATTTAACTCTGGTCGCTTTCTGCATAACTCCGGTCAACTATCCATCTGGGCACCAGATGTTTGGCATAATAGCGATTTTGTTAGAACCATATTCTTAGGGTAATTTTGACCGTATTGTTAAGACAGTATAAATTAAAATGAATTCACGAGAGTTACTGGACAAACAATCACTGGCCGTTTCTATTGGTGGATGATGTTACATAGCAACCGCTTTGAAGTGCATTCGAAAATGGCCCTTAAGGTGTGAACCCGTACCCTTGGGCGATAGTACCTAAGACCACGTTTGCTACAGCGATAAACCGCCTCCGCCCCGCAACGACGCTGCGCCGCGCTCTGTGCATTTCAAGCTTTTCAGTAGTGTCCGACCAAAACATGTTTTTTGGCTGAAACCGAAACCGAAGGTTCGGTTTTGGCTTTAGTTTCGGCCGAAACCGAAACTTTTACAGACGTGTTAAAATCGTTGAATAAAATGTCAGTAGGCCATTGGAATCGTACCGAATGTGACCATTTAGGTGTGAGGGTGAATGCCCAACGGACGGCGAGCTGTGCGATGATAGAAAGCGGCCGTAGGCATCATATTGAACAGTTCTTAAGAGCACAACCCATTAAACAAGCAATATGACACGCACATGGAGGAAAATTTTCTCCTTAAACTTAACGGTTCAATATTGCTCGTCAGTTTGGGATCGTCCACAATTAGACATAGACATAGACATAGAAGTACTTTATTTATCACCACATTTTAACACTAAGTACATGATAAACATAAGTAAAAAACTAAAAAATTAAAACAGACATTAGATTAGACATTACATTAGATTACATTACATTACATTAGATTGTACAGTAGGTATAACAATGAGTGATGATAAAAAGGGGCTGGACTCAGCATAATGTTGCAGTGAATACACCGCAACGCTGATTTTCAGTCAGACCCTTTTACTGTTTATGAGTTACTCTTATATAATACTCGTACGTCGGAACAGTGTTCGAGTTAAAGTTTAAGTAGTGTTGTTATGGTTTACATTCATATTTTGACTGTGGCTATATATAAAAGGGTATAATACGGTAGCAAATATAAGACTACAAGATACATATTAATATAGAAGAAAATAATTATTATTATCGGACACGGCTATAATTTGGCATAGAGAATGAAGGTAGGACTCGACCGCTCGGAGGTAGTTCTTTTTGTATTTGAATAAGATGTCGCTTTAACTGTAATTTGAAACTGTTTAGACTATTTATATTTTTATATTATTCCAGCACTTAGTTGCTGTGTATTTAAAACTACCTCGAAAAGCGGTAGTGCGGTGATAAGGAACTATAAAATCATGGCTAACTGTTCTGAGGCCATACTCTGTGGATCTATTTTTACGCCAGGTGAGTTTTTTAAACAAATACTCGGGTACCGCCGTTTTTAAGACTCCAAACATCAAGAAAGACAAGTGGAGTTCTCGTCGTAATGACATTTTGAGGATGCCTGCCGAATTTAAGTAAGGAATTACATGCGATCGCGGAGGAATCCCAAAACAATAGCGCGCGCAAGCATCTTGCACTCTTTGTACAATGCGATCCGTTCGAGCTAATAGTCGTGGGCCGTATACCACATCCGCATAATTAAATCTAGACAGAACCAAGGAATCGCATAGTTTGGTACGTAAATCTACGCTAAGGAAATCTCGGATTCGATAGAGTAATTTAAGTCTATAAAATGAAGTTCTGGCAACTACCGCTCGCACAGCACGTCTCTGCAGCAATTCAAAAGGCCCAAGCTGCTATCCAGGTGCCGCCCAGAGGTGACAGCCAACTCAGTGGGGACGGACTTGTGACTTATATTATAGAAGTCTCTGTCCAGGGGTGATGTATCGCTTCGCTCTATTGAGCACAGCTTTTTGGATGCCAGACTGGCTTTGTCTTTCTAAGTGGCTCCGAAACTAGACGTCGCTGGAAATGTAGACACCAAGGATCCCAATAACTGTCTAAGATGGAGAGGGCTGTGTCTTGAAATGGGCAACAGTGAATGGGGTTTTTTTCGTAGTGCACGCGTATACTTGTGTCTTGGTGGGGTTGAACTGGACCAGATTATCCTGGCTCTTATTTACGCCTTTTTTGAAGAATCCCATGGTTTGGTAATACCTCGGCAGGGAGCTCATTCCACAACCTAAGTGTTATGTGTATAAAGTACCTATTGAAACGTACTGTATGATAACGCAATGGCTCCAAGGTGTGGGGATGAGCTTGATGGCGAGAGGTGCGATGATGATAGGTAACCGCGGGCATCATGTCATGTCATAGGCCTCCCCCAGAGAATGCCAAAACAATCAATTAGGAGCTACCCGCATCCAGCGGACCCACGCGACCTTAATCAGGTCATCAGCCTACATCAAGCCTCAGCAACCTTGTGGGGGCAGCTCTGCAACATTCCTTGTTGCTACGCTACGCCATCCGGTACGTGGTCGCCACTCGAGAACTCGCTTGCCCCACCGACCATCGGTTCTCCGGGCAATATGGCCCGCACCTGCCAAGTAGTTTGGCAAGGGTTACACGTGATATTGAATTAGCCGTATTTCTGTACTTCAAAGAACCAGAGTTTATGACCGCTGCGCGCTGCTTGGTCGTTATCAGACCTATTGGTGTTACTGTAGTACACAGATACTTTTACTAAGGGCCATTTAAGACATGCTTTTAGTTCAACGGCCCTTTCCCCTTCGGCCTCTCGGAAATGTATGATAATAGTTTTCGATCCTTATTTTTGCCAAAATCAAATGAAATTCAACAGTTTGCCGGTTCTCAGAATGTATACTGACTTTTCATCTGTCCATCTGTTAATGAATCACAATCACCAAACTTCGTATACCGAAACCCCCAGAATGAAACAACTACTTTTCTGGAGACCGCATCTAAATCGGTTCAGCCAAACGCGAGATAATCGTGGACAAACATACGAACCTCTTTTTTGTAGACGGTTAAAAATTACGCTTAGTACGCAGGCGAAGCCGCGGGCAAATGCTAGTCTAATATATAAGTAAATGGGGCAATTTTGGACTTTATTACAATGAAAGGAAAAAGGCCGTTGACAGCTGTCACGAGTGGAAGTGCTCTAGAAGATAATTTTAAACTCACTTTTTTCGACCAACCCTCTAATCTCGTGCAATTTTAGTCGACTTAGCGGCCATAGATGACAAGTTGACAATCCTGCATTACTACCAATATCATAACGCAAATCCATAGATATCGTCATCCGTTCAGAAAATAAAAGTTGCCAGTGCTCTAGAAAATTCTACCACTTTAGAAGAAAAACTCATTTCAAATATGGACGCCGCAAGCATGCAGCAACTAGTGGCCCTCGTGAAGGTCGAATTGAAGAACCAAACGGTGGAGATAACAAAAAGCTTAACAGACAACGTAAATAAAACGCTTGTTAATATCATAAACGCAAAATTAAACCCCATAATCGAAGAAAATAAAGTGTTGAGAAAAGAAGTAGCTAAACTGAAAAATAAAGTCTATAACTTAGAAAAAGGGACCAGGAAAAACAATGTTATACTTCATGGCATAATGGAATCAGAGCATAACTACATGCAGCTTATTGAGTTAGTTTTGGAGACCGTTAACAAAGTCAGTGACAACTCCAGCATGGAAAAATGGGATAAATGGGAAATAAGCAGTGCACGAAGACTCGGATCGAAAAAGATCAACAAAACGAGACCCGTCTTAATCACAACCACACTTGCATGGAGAAAAACTGAGCTCCTGATAAACAACAAAAAATTTCAAGATGGCATCTACGTGACTGAAGACTTTCCGAAAGAAGTTCTTGAAAAAAGGAAAGTATTAAAGCAAGAAATGAAAGAAGCCATCAAAAATGGAAAAATTACACGGATCCGGTACGACAAACTAATTATTAAAGAGAAACCCACAGAAAAAAGGAAACGTCAGACATCAAGCTCGCGTACTACACAAACAAATCAAACAGAGGCAACGAACACTCCAAACAAGATAAACAAGGTGAATGCATTTGAGTATATGAGACAGAGAACGTCAAACGGCCCTAACAAAGCATAGCAACTAAAGCAACCACAAACAAAAACTACAGGTCCCAACCCGGCTGGTCCCCGTGGGACCTCTGACCAAAACCCTCCAACATTACAAATAACTAAAGAAAGCCGTCAAAATTCTAAATTATTTATTGCTGCCCTAAATGTGCTTACTTTGAAAGAAGAAAAAAACCTCACTGAACTAACATATGCACTAAAAAAGGTCAACTGGGATATCCTTGGCTTGAGCGAAGTAAGGAGGATGGGAGAGCTCATCCTTGCATACCCCGAGTTTGTACTGTACCACATAGGAGAGAATCCAGGAAAACATGGAGTTGGATTTATGGTCAAAGAACATCTAACAAACTTCATAGAGGGGTTTTACGGAATTTCAGAGCGAATTGCAGTGCTAAATATAAGCCTCCCAGGATATGAGGATCCATGGTCATTAGTACAGATTCACTCACCAACAGAAAAATCTGATGAAGAAACAATAAACAAATTCTACAACGATCTGAACCAAACAATTCAGTCACATGCACATAAAAACTTGATAGTGATGGGCGACTTCAACGGTCAAATTGGAGAAAGGAGATATGAAGAACATACAATCCTAGGCCCATTTACAAGTAACAACAAAACAAGAAGCAGAAAGGGAGAGAAGCTTATAAATTTTGCTCTAGAAAACAGACTTACCATACGAAACACTAAATTTAAAAAGAATAGCAAAAACATGTGGACATGGATCTCACCAGACGGAAAAACATAAAACCAAATTGACTTTATAACAACAAACAAGTCCAAATATTTTACAAACATGAGTGTCTGCAATAACTTCAATTTCAACACCAATCACAGACTGATTAGAGCTGAATTGATTGTGAAGCAACCCAAGAAGACGCGACCTAGACTTAACCCCGTAAACTCAAAAATACACAAATTTAATTACAACAATTCAAGAGAGGTCATACTGCACAACCTAATAGAATTCAAACAGAAAACCGTGGACATGGATGTCATGACAAAATATAATGCAACAATCAAAAATATTGCCAACCAAAATACTAACAAGGCAGTTAATGAGAACTGGATATCCACTGAAACAAAAGATCTACTAGAACACAGAGCTTTCCTAATCAGCTCAAAAGAAACAGTTAATAGAAGAAAGCAGATCGCAAAAACTAGTAAAGAAATAAAAGTTAAGCCTAAGGAAGGATCGGAGACAAAGACGAATGAAAACAATTGAACATCATGTTATTAAGACTGGTGGGATCAAAAAGGCCTATAAAGAATCGAGTCAAAATAAGAACTGGATCGTAAAAATCAAAAACAAACAGGGCAGACAACTAAGCCAACGACAAGATATTCTAGAAGCCACAACAACATACTACAGGAAATTATATGAAGACACTGAAACCAACAGGAAAACCATACTCCAAAAACAGTCTGATACTCCACCCATACTCCAAGAGGAAGTAAGGAAAGCTTTAGAATCTCAGAAAAGCGAGAAAGCCCCGGGACCGGATGGGATTAGCAATGAAGTTCTTAAGCAAGCAGCAGAAGTAGTGGTGCCAATGCTCACAGATATATTTAACAATATCCTCAAAAAAGAAACCATCCCAGCCCAGTGGACACAGTCTAATACTATCTTACTGTACAAAAAAGAAGACCAATTTGACATTGGTAACTACGGACCCATCAGCCTGATGTCCAATGTGTACAAGATCTTCGCTAAAATCATACTAAAGAGAATTGAGTCAAGATTGGACGAAGAACAACCCGAAGAGCAGGCTGGGTTCAGAAAAGGTTATTCAGTGCTAGACCACATTCATGTCGTGAGACAAATAATCGATAAATACAATGAAAATCTACTCACGTACTACATAGCGTTCATTGACTATAGAAGGAGTTTGACTCACTTATACACGAACAAATATGGGAGGCATTGAAGCACCAGGGCATAGACCACAAATATATACGCATAATCAGAAACGTCTACAATAATAGTACATCCTGTATTCAGCTGGAAAAGAAAGGGGATACATTTAAAATACAGAAGGGAGTAAGGCAAGGAGACCCCTTATCCCCAAAATTATTTTCAGCGGTCTTAGAAATGGTTTTCAGAAAACTAAATTGAGACCAATATAATAATAATAATAATAGACATGACCATTTGCCAACGAGTCCGGCGAGACAGAGGAACCCTCTCGGCCGCCTGGATTGACTATAAGAAGGCCTATGATTCGGTGCCTCATTCATGGCTGAAGAGGATTTCAGAACTGTATAAAGTTGATGCAGTTTTGAGATCCTTCTTAGTTGCTTGCATGGGGCAGTGGACCACAGTCCTTCGTCAACCCGGGGGGGGAGAGGGCCCCTCTGGCCCGCAGGATTCCATCAGGATTGAGCGAGGTATTTTTCAGGGTGATAGTCTGAGTCCCTTGTGGTTTTGCCTAGCGCTGAATCCGCTCAGTACCCTGCTGAAGGATTCAGGACTAGGTTGCCAGTTGCGGAGAGAGGGCGAGGTCATTTCTCATCTGCTCTACATGGACGACCTTAAACGATTTGCACCAAATAAACATGACCTGTTGGAGCTACTGAAAACCACAGAGGTCTTCAGTAGTGCCATCAAAATGGAATTTGGTGTCGATAAGTGTGCAGTCATGCATGTACAGCGGGGGAAAGTTGTAAATTCCACAAATTTACATATTTCTGAGACAATGGCTCTCAGATCTCTCTCCGAAGCAGAAACCTATAAGTATCTTGGTATGTCACAGTCTTTGGGTATCCAGGGTGGAGACATCAAACGGGCGGTGAAGGAGCGCTTCTTCTGTCGCCTGACAAAAGTACTCAATAGTTTTTTGTCGGGCGGCAATAAGGTTCGCGCCTTCAACGCCTGGGTGATGCCCTTGCTCACATACTCCTTTGGCATATTAAGGTGGACTCAGACTGAGCTCGATCTCCTGGATCGAAGGGTGCGTGTACTGCTCACTGCGCACCGTATGCTACACCCACGATCTTCTGTTATGAGACTGTACATCCCGCGGAAGCTTGGAGGTCGCGGCTTCTTAAATGCTAAAGACCTTCACAACCGCGAGGTGTACAGTCTCAGGGATTACTTTCTAAACAGTGAGTGTGGGATGCATCGTGACGTAGTGGCAGTAGACGCATCTTTCACCCCGCTCTCCATGGCAAACGAGAACTAGCGCAGATTTAAAGTAGTAAGCACCGAGGACCGCAGGGCGGTATGGAAGAGTAAGGAGCTACATGGGCGGTTCTACAAGGCCCTTGCGGGGCCCGACGTAGACCTGCTCGCATCGGTGAACTGGCTACGTTTTGGGGATCTTTTTGGGGAAACTGAAGGTTTTGTCTGTGCAATTGCAGACGAGGTTATCATGACGAACAACTACCGGAAATATATCCTGAAGGACGGTACGGTCGACATTTGGTCGGGCATGCCGCCGTCCTGGAGAGTCACTCAGGCATATTATTTCTGGTTGTAGTCATCTTGCTAACGGCGAGTACTTGCACAGACATAACTTGGTGGCCAGGATTATTCACCAGCAGCTTGTTCTTTTATACGGTCTTGTGGACTTCGAAGTGCCGTATTATAAGTACACACCTGCGCCAGTTCTCGAAAATGGTCGTGCAACGCTCTATTGGGATCGATCTGTCATCACGGACAGGACTATTGTAGGCAACAAGCCTGATATCGTGCTGACAGATCGATTGAAGCGCCAGGCAGTACTCGTTGATATCACCATCCCCCATGACGAGAACCTCGTGAAAGCTGAGTAGGACAAAGTCAGCAAGTACCTAGACTTGGCACATGAGGTAACCGCCATGTGGGATGTTGATTCAACGATTATTGTCCCGATAGTCGTCTCTGTGAACGGTCTAATAGCGAAGAGTCTCGACCAACATCTCAAGAGACTCTCGTTAGATGGCTGGGTCAAGGGTCAGATACAGAAGGCGGTACTCCTGGACACGGCGCGAATAGTCAGGAGGTTCCTCTCTCTGTCGCCCTAACCACCGGTAGCTTAGGCCCTGCCTCGCTGCCGGCGACACCCTAGGTTAGGTTTTTATAATGATTTTATGTTATGTAAATATTGTTTTATATTTTACTTTTTATAAAAATATTTTAAAAAACCTAATCTAAGAGAAGAAAAAATGAATAACGAGATAATAATAATATAATAATAAAAATTCTAGTAAAATCCCATGAAGAACTGAATACTATGATTAATGAGCTAGCGGGAAAAAGTCTGGAGGTGGGCCTTAGAATGAACTCCAAAACAACAAAGCTGATGACAAACGGAGAGGAAATTAACATTAGAGTAGGGGATAACACCATTGACTATTCTGACGTTGAATGTTTTGCTATCTGTTTCCAATATTTGCCACCCACTGGCGCTAGTAGCAGTGGTACCAGCGAAATGGCTGCGTTCATGGTTTGCGCAATAATAAGCCCTGTATAGACGTAATTGCCATCTTGTTTTTGTTAGCTAGTTTGGTAAAAAACAAACATTTCATTTTATTATATTGTGTGTGTTTCTCTGGGGCCCTTTGCACGATTAATATTATCGCAATGGTCCCCAGCATGTCAATATTATCATGGGTTTCAAAATTGTATGAATTTTGCTCCAATATTCATCAATATTCACGTAATACGTATCGTGATATGAGAGTATTGCGTGATAATAATAACCGTGTAAAAGGGGCCTTTGGTTTGTGTCCATTTTTATTATTTCCTTTTTATTTATTTTTTTATTTTTTTTGATGTGTTGCCCGCCGTTTCATCACGTTATGGGGCCCTTTACACTGTGGTTATGCAATACTCGGATGTCAATATTATCGCGGATTTTTAAATAGTGTGGATAATGCTTCAATGTTCATAAATGTTGACGTTATACGTATTGTATTGTAGTATGAGTGTATCAAGTGATGGTAATCGACGTGTAACGGGCCCCTACGGAAGATCAGCGCCGGCTGTAAAGCCTGCATATGCTGAGTGGGTTCCTTTTCGCAACTAAGCCTTTGTTGTGTATGTTTTTGTTTACTTTTGTTACAGTGCTTGTTGTGAATAAATATTTGAATATGAATCTGAATCTGACTACACGGATGAGTACATCTACTTGGGACAAATAATTTCAACACAGGACACATTAACCAAAGAAATCGATAGAAGAACAGCAAATGCGTGGAGAAGGTACTGGAACCTTAAAGAAGTCTTCAAAGATAAAGATCTCCATATTAAAACAAAAGGAAAGCTCCTTAATACCTGTGTACTACCTGTCCTGATGTATGGAAGCCAAACATGGGTCCTTACCAGCCATTCGACTTCCAAATTAGAATGCTGTCAACGCGCAATGGAAAGGAGCATGCTAGGTATTCGAAAAGCCGACCGTATAAGAAATACTACCATAAGAAAAAAGACCAAGGCACACGATATCACCACAAAAATAAGAAGGCTGAAGTGGAAATGGTCCGGTCACATGATCAGGGGAGAGGAAAAATGGAGCAAACGTGTCACTCAGTGGTACCCCAGGGAAGGCAAACGGAAAAGAGGCAGACCCTTAAAAACGTGGGACGATGACATACGTCAAGTGGCTGGAAAAACCTGGAGCAGAGTAGCTCAATATAAAAAAGAATGGAGAAGGTTGGAGGAGGCCTTTGCCAACTGGCAAACAGACTTACAAAATAAAAAGAAGTGTGAGATTATAGAATACTGATTCATGCTGTAAAATTTCTGAAATAAAAGGCTTATTATTATACAATGAAATAAAGTCTGATAGTGTAAACATGTTTTGACGTCGCATGTATGGCCAGCATCAAAAATATGTCTACATTTAGGAACTTCTGTCTGTGGCCTCAAAATTGTATACATATTTTTAATGATAACTGTACATTGTCGCACCTACTAATAGGTACGATAAATTTAAACCACTATATGTCACAGTTAGTTAGTTTCTAATTCGTATACGTGCCTACAACGTAAAGCAACCACTCGATACCGGTATTATCACTACTTACACTCGGGATCATCCGTCGATTAAGCGGTGATTGGTGTTCCGGGTGAAGGCTGTCTCGTTCTTGTGTATTATTTTGATAAAGCTGGCTCTTTTACGCTTTTGATGAATTGTGCGTATTGTAAACAATAAAACACACTGCGAATGTGTGATGCCGCGATGTTGGAATTAAGTATTTCTTGCGCTTGTAATGTTTGAGCATAACCTATCTATACTTAAAATATAATTGGTTCATGGCGTCATATTTTGGTAAGTTGAAGGAATAAATCGAAAAAATAACATAATTTTAGCTTATTTTACTTGTGTATAGTAATGCCTGTTGCCTTAGTGCGTTTTAATGTATAGTTAGTGCACTCAAGGAAAATGCATGATAGCATTTTTCGGGTCAGTCACGTAGTTAGCGGGAACTTGTGACACCGTGCGCCTCTCTCGCTTGCCCGGGAGCGACTGAAGCGATTGGCGCTAGTTAGCGCCTTTATAGCGCACACTTTAGGAACGCGGGTACCGTATCTCGAGGGGCGTTCAATAAATTCTCGGTATTAGAATAAAAACAAAAGAATATCATAGGTGTATTATTTTTATTTTTCAATATACTCCTCTCCTATGTGTATGCACTTATAAGACCGGACAAATAGTTTTTTTAACCCCTCATAAAAATATTTTTTGTCTTTGGTGTCAAAATGCTCCTAAACTACTGTTTTCGATGCTTTATCGTTAGAAAATTAATTTCCACATAGATCCTTTTTGAGATTGGTAAACAAATAGAAGTCACTCGGGGTCAAGTCTCGACTATACGGTGGGTATGTAATAGTTTCGAGTCCAGATTCAAGAGCAGCAGCCTTGGCAATATAAGCAGTATGCACAGGGGCGTTGTCGTGAAGAAGCTGAACAACTTTGGCTAATTTTCCCCTTCTGTTTTGTTTGATTGCTTCCCTTATTTGGCATAAAAATTTGCGTAGTGCTCTCCTTTAATACTTACACCCTTTTCTTTATAATCGATCAGCAATATTCCACCACAATCCCAGAATATTGTGACCATGACCTTGCCAGCTGAAGGCAACATCTTGAACTTTTTGGGATGAGGAGTTTCTTGAATGTGCCACTGCACGGACTCTTGTTTGCTCTCAGGGTCATAATGATGAACCCACGTTTCATCTCTACTAACAAAATATTGCAGTATCTTATCAGGAATTTCAACGCAAACCTCAAGAAATTCGGAACAACAAGCAACACGCGTATTCTTCTGAAGCGGTGTCAGCCTTCGCGGTACCCATCTCGCACTGACTTTTGACATATTAAGATGGTCATCAATTATATCGTGTCTAGTACCAATAGAAAGGTTGGTTCTTTGAGCTATTGCTTTCACCTTTACTCAACCATCTTCAGACATAATTTTCTCCACCTTTTTAAATTTTCTGATGAAGTAGCTTCGACTGGCCGATCAGCTCTATGGTCGTCTTCGATACTCTCTCCCCCATGCTTAAATTGACTTGACCACTTCTGAATTGTTGATAAAGAAGAAGCAGACTCACGGTAAACATAATCTATTTCTTGTTTATAGCTTATTGATTTTTTACCTGTTTGGTCAAGAATTTTATTACCGCTCGGTGCTCTAATTTAACCAACATTGAAAAATCGCTCATAGTGATCTCGTTAGTTCGGTACTTGCAAAAAAACAATAGAACATCGCCGTTTGAATTTTACTTTTTTTTAATATAATGAATGACTTTTACCGGCCAGTATTAAAAAGTTTACCAAATAGGTTTAAAAGATGTCAATACCGAGAATTTATTGAACACCCCTCGTATACTTAAAATATCATTGGCCGAGACACTGACAGGAGACGACCTGTCAGATATCTTTTATGTGTCTCTCTCAAACTTACTGATTTGTGAATTA
The DNA here is from genome assembly GCA_905163555.1 of Notocelia uddmanniana. NCBI lineage: Eukaryota > Metazoa > Arthropoda > Insecta > Lepidoptera > Tortricidae > Notocelia > Notocelia uddmanniana. Next base: position 52,278,558 of record LR991052.1, read on the forward strand.
GTGAGAATAGATCAGATGCAATGATATTTTAAGTATAGATAGGTTATGCTCAAACATTACAAGCGCAAGAAATACTCCCAACATCGCGGCATCACACATTCACGGTTTGTTTTATTGTTTACAATACGCACACTTCATGAAAAGCGTAAAAGAGATAGCTTTATTAAAATAATACACAAGAAAGAGACAGCCTTCACCCGGAACACCAATCACTGCACGTTTGACATAGATTAAAGTAACTACTACTACTAGGCTGAAGGTGCAAACTGTTTCTACTTATTAATCAATGGATGATCCCGAGTGTAAGTAGTGATAATACCGGTATCTAGTGGTTGTTTTACGTTGTAGGCACGTCAACGAATTAGAATATAACTAACTGTGACACCAGATTAATTAAAATAAAATTATTATAAATAACTTACATATGTTTAAGCTGATTAAGCGAAAAATAAATGTCACTTACAAATAACTCTACTATATAAGTAAATGTGGCAATATTGGATTATATTACAATGAAATAAAGTCTGAAAGTGTAAACCAGCATCAGAAATATGTCTACATTTCGGAACTTCTGTCTTTGTGGTCTCAAAACTGTATACATATTTTTAATGCTAACTGTACATTGTCGCACCTACTAATAGGCACAATAAATTTAAACCACTATACTACCTACGGCCAGCATCGTAAATATGAAATGTATATACGTCGGTACCATGTCCCTATGTAGTAATTATTTATATATTTTAGGAAGTGTATAAATATTACACAAAACCTCCAACCCACCCACCTAAACCTAAAAGTTGTCTGGAAGAGATCGCTCTTTAGCGATTAGACCACGTTTTTTTGTGAACAATAAAGAATATTTGTATTGTATTTATGACCTTGACTTTACTAAAATATTAAAATTGTTTTGAGTTTAACTGTATCTAACTTTTAAATATCAACATTTTAATATAGTAATTTCCACTTCATTCTTACTTATTTACATTATCATTACTTTCGCTAAAAACTAGTGCCTACGCCAATTCTTAGGTAGCGGACCCCAGGCATCCCTCCGGATACAACTGTACTGGGAATAACGCTAGGATGATGATGATGAGGATAACTGGTAAGTACACCAAGGTCTACTGTAAATAATTTTTAAGAAAAAAAAACCGACTTCAATGGGGGAGTCCGGTGAAAGATTATTAATCTTAGATGGTGCACTCTTAGACTCCATACAATAAAATACAAAAATGGCTATAAGTATGTTTATAATGGTAGAAGACTAAGTACCCTCAATTCCTCATGAAATCATGGAAAAATCTTGCTTGCTTGACAAACAAAACGAAGAGAACAAATCGCCAAACGTAAACTACGCGTCGTTGAAGAGTTCCGTTCTGATCATCATCGGCAGTTCCACTTCATCAAATGTCACTTTTATGAATGAAAATGCTTGATTAGTTCATGAAAATACTAAAATCACTATATGTTTGCCTTTCACATTTGAGGAGTTTCCTCGATTCCTAATGGATCCCATCATCAGAACTCGAGCATGACAAAAATCAATCGTGAAAATAGAACTTGCTTAACAAACACAGCTAGAAGGACAAATCGCCAAACGTGAACTTTTCGTCGTTGAAGAGTTCTGTTCTGATCATCATCAGCAGTTCCACTTCATCCAATGTCACATTTTTAGATGCAAATGCTTGACTTGTTGATAAAAACACAAAAATCACTATATGTTTGCCTTAAAGATTTGAGGAGTTCCCTCAATTCCTCATGGATCCCATCATCAGAACTGCCTTTTGACAAAAACGGGACCAACTTGGATATATATACATACAATCAAAAAAAGAATTTTTCAAATCGGTTAAGAAATGACGGAGTTATGTAGTAACAAACATTAAAAAAAAAAAAAAAAAAACATACAACCGAATTGATAACCTCCTCTTTTGAAATGTTGAAGTCGGTTAAAAATAACATTTTATAGCTAAACCATTATTTTCTTATAAATAAAACCCAAGAAACATATAGGGCATTAAGTTCAAGTTTTCTATGTAACACATTATAACCTCGAATTGAATGAGATTTGGTATGACGCATCTGTTACATTGATCTATGTTCGTTCGTTCGTTTTCTGAGATAGCGTATTCATGGCGTCGTTTTTGGTAAGTTGAGAGAATAAATCGAAAAAATAACATTATATCAGCTTATTTTACTTGTGGATTGTAATGCCTGTTGCCTTAGTGCGTTTTAATGTATAGTTAGTGCGCTCAAGGATCACGCATGACAGCATTTTTCGGGTCAATCACGTACTTAGCGGGAACTTGTGTCACCGTGCGCCTCTCTCGCTCGCCCGGGAGTGACTAAAGCGTTAGGCAATAATTAGCGCCTATTTAGCGCCTCACTTTAGGAACGCGGGTACCGTATCTATACTTAAAATATCATTGATCAGATGTACAAAAATCGTTCAACTTAAATTAGCGGATCTGCTTTACTCTGATATCTGTGAATAATACAATAAGTAGCTGTTTAGTTCGCAAAAGATTACAAGTGTACCTCATAAATATCATAATAGATTATTTATGTTGTTCATTATTTCAGAAAATGTGCAGTGTAAAGATTACTTCGTTACTTAGTAAGCGCACGAGACGACACTTAGTAGTTACTTCGAGTGCGCCGTCTACACCTACTCTTATTGCTGTAATTACACCAATTACTCGCTACGCAAGTCTCATGTATGCTGATAAGCTATCTCCTTAATCATAGAATTGACGTAACGCAGTGCCAATGTAATGAAACGTACTTATTTACACGCTTACATTTGTTTATCACTGTTTAGAAAGTCAGAATTTATGAAATGACTATGGTAATAAAATAACAGCTATCTTGGTCACAGTGCGGCAGTTCTTGGTTATTGCGTACTATTGTCAATCGACTGCATTTGCGTGTTATTTATGCAACTTCATATAAATAAATCTAGAAAAGAAAAATTCGGCGATTAGCATGTCAGGCCATGTTCAGAGTAGGGCCCGTAGTTGCCCAATGAACTTACTCTAAAAAAAAAACAAGCAAAAGGGAATACTTTCGCACCGTTTCATACGTCTTTTATTAAGAAGGGAAGACTTTTTTACGATAACTTAAAAACGGCTTAACTGATCATGTCCGCTATAGTTTTCATTGAAAGTCTTTATTAAGCTTTACTTTCATGATTTTTTCATATATTTTGGATCCATAGTTCAAAATTTAGAGGGTGGAGGACATATGTTTTTTTCTTTTGGAGTGAATATTTCCCATAATATTTTCTTTATCAAAAAATGCTTGATGAAGACCTCTATTCATTTTGAAAGACCTATCCAACAACACCCCACACCACAGGCTTAAAGCAAAAAGAAACGTTTTTACATTTTATTGTACGACTAATTTAATTGTACAATAACAATCACAGATCAAAGCCTCGGACAGACAGACAGACAGATAGTCAGACGGACATGGCGAAACTATAAGGGTTCCTAGTTGACTACGGAACCCTAAAAAGGCTGCCAATTGCGTTTCGAACCACGCACAATGAAGGGTTCCTTATCAACTATACTACTAGTTTTAATTTAAAACCACTACACTATAAACTATACATTAAAATGCAGCCAAGTGCGTGTCTGGCCAAGCGCAATGTAGGGTTCCGTAGCTGTCCACCCGTGACATTATGCGTATTTATGTGTAAATGTCTAACATTTTGTTCTGTGCGGTGGAGATACTGCGATCGCCAACCCGCATGCCAAGCGTGGCGATTATGGCATTTACCCCCCATGGAATTGGGGGAGGCTTATGTCCAGCAGTGGATGTCTTTCGGCTGATATGGTGGTGGTGGTGGTCTAACATTTTTATTCACTCTGACACATAACTACTCTGGAATAGCTAAGTAATCGATGGCCTTTAGTTGCAGTAGTTCGGTTGTATAGTCCGGGGCCGAACTAATGCAACACTTTTAGTCTCATTAGTTCGGTTGTGACGTCAAACCGAGCTGTTGGGAATCTTTGGTTGCAGTAGTTCGGTTGAGTTGTCCGGGACCGAACTACTGCAACACTTTTAGTCTCTTAAGTTCGGCTATGACGTCTAACCGAACTGTTGGGAAATGTAACGACTCAAAAGTACGGTTATTACCGTTCGGGTAGTGATGTGATGTAACGGAGCCTAATATGTATTAAGTAAGTATACATATTATATTAATTTTATAATAAGTTATATTATTATGTATAAATTTCTTGACGCGTATGAGATTTTATCTGTTCGTAACTATACATGGATATATACGTCTGGTTAAATTGTAGAATAGTGCAATGAAATAAATACTCAACTATATATTGACAGTCGTATTTTACATAATATTACTTTATTCCGTTGACATGACAAAAAACTCAATGCAATCATATTAGTATTTAATCAACTTTTAATAAATCACGTAGTCTTTTATTGTCAACCTCTTTTCAACTAGGCTACGTACTGGCCAATTGTAGATAAGTGTCATATATAACTTCCTTTTTGACACATTTCCATAATTCTTTGATTTATTAAAGTACAAACATGTCGCGAAGTGCTATTCCAGCAAATGAAATTAATTTAAAATTTATTCGACAAGGACGCGGTAGAGTTCTCTTTTACGCGGGTCATCGATATTACCGTAACACAATAAATGCAAATATAACAAGTTATTGGCGTTGCAAAGAATACAAGAAATTAAAATGTAAGGGATATATAATGGTATCGGATGTAAGTTCAATTCAAATAATGGTGATGTTTTTTCCTAAAGCACAAGTGCTCAAATATTGGTGGCGTCTTGTGGTGATTTTTGAGGTAGGTATCAATTGATCGTTATTTTTTTTGTAGAATGAAAAGGCAATCCTATGTTTCGGGGATCATTTGAGCAGCTGTACAGCAAACGAAACTCAAAATGACGTTGATATCATAATCAATAAATACGTGGAACACACACACTCGACAAATTTTTAAATGTTTTAAACTTAAATTATGACTAAAATACCTATTGATAATTCCAAAACCACTTTAGGTTGAAGGAATGAAGGATGTTTAAATTAAAGTTAAGATAGTAAAGTTATACGATAGGTATACGTCGACATGTCACGGCGTCATGTTGCTCCGATCGTGAGTTCGAACCCAACTGCAGACGGCAGCAGCAGATGGCAGCGCCGTCTTCCAGTTGCTTCTGAGTGTTCCGCGAAACAACACGACTGACGTGTTTTTGAAATTTGAAAGTAGGGATCATGTATTGTTTTGTATCTTTTGTTAAAAGAGGAAGAAGACGATGATGATGATTTAATTATAAAGGTATATGTAGAGAAAAAAGACACGCCAAGAACTTTAAAGTAGTAGAGCCGCTATACCCGTGCCACTACGAGGAACGGAAAAGCTCTTGTGCAGCTAAATTGAGAACATTTTTAACATGTGTAATTTGAAAAGAAATAATAAAACTTGATTTTCATTATTATGAATTGATATCAACATATTTCGACAACGTCACACAGTTCGACGACTAACTATAATAAATCCTTACATAAAAACATTGTTCATAGAAATATGAATGCGACTCCATTTCGAACTGTGAACATTGTGACAGCTGACATTGGGTATGAAGGACATGAAGTTGTTGCAAATGTCGCTAATGAAGATGATTTTTCACATTGTACTAATTTGAGTCTTATTTTGGTTGTAATAAAGTAAGTTTTCGCATGCTTTACTTTTTAATTTTACGATCGTGGTTATGAATTGAGTGACTTCGCTTCTACTCGAATGCAACATTATGATGAACTGTGGATGAGTTATTTTTGTGACAGATTTAGTTCGGGACTGTATTATAAGAGCTCAATGATCATAAATAATATTTCACTATTTCACAATCCGGTCCCAGGTTCGAATACCGGTCACGGCATTATATGTGTAATTATCACTAATATTTATTCCCGAGACTTGGATGTTTTCGATGTATTTATCTATACAAGTATGTATATCGTCGTCTAGTACCCATACTACAAGCTTAGTTTAGTTTGGGACTAGGTCGATTTGTGTAAGGTTGTCCGCCAATATTTATTTATTTATTATTTACTTTGCGACTGCCGCCATAGCTGCCTTGCCACGCAAACTATATGGTGCCATGTGTGCCTATAATTTATTTGCAACTTTGTACGGTTACCAAGGTTTCCAATAGGTATAGGTATTATTATTCTCTTTATTTTTTAAGATTTGAAGTTCGTTAGAATACAGTTATAAAAGTAAAATATAAAATTATACATACTAAATACAAAAGTATTATAAAATACCTAACAGAGCTATTTGGAAGAAAAGAAATCGGCCAAAAGCATAGGGTTCCGTAGTTTGCCATGAATTTAATTTATAACATCAATAACAAGCAAAAGGGAATACCTTCGCAGCGTTTCATACGTCTTACTAAGAAGAGGAGACTTAAGATGATCTGATCATTTCTGCTATAATTTTTGTTGGCAGTCATTATTAAGCTATACTTTCACGATTTTTTGGGATACATTTTTTTTTCTTTTGGTGTGATTATATGAAGACCTCTAATCGTTTTGAAAGACCTATGCAACAACACCCCACACCATAGATGATTTATTACTTTATATACCATGCCAAATTGCAGCTTTCTAGCACTAACAATTACAGTGCAAACCCTCGGACACACAGACGGACATGGCGAAACTATCATCATCATCATCATCATATCAGCCGAAAGACGTCCTCTGCTGGACATAAGCCTCCCCCAAAGAGTGCTACAATGACCGATCCCGCGCCACCCGCATCCAGTGGACTCCTGCGACCTTTACCAGGTCATCAGTCCACCTTGTGGTGGGCCTACCCACGCTGCGTCTTCCGGTACGAGGTCGCGACTCGACAACCTTTCCGCCCCAACGGCTATCAGTAATGTGCCCCGCCCACTGCCTCTTTTAAGTTTAGCGATTCGGAGGGCTATTTCGGTTACTTTGGTTCTATTGAGAATAGCCTCATTTCTGATGCGATCACGCAGATATAGTCCCAGCATTGCCATCTCCATTGCCCTTTGGGTGACTTTGAGCCTCCTTATGAGGCCCATAGTAAGCGACCGCGTTGCAGTGCCATATGTCATCACTGGCAATACACACTGGTCAAAGACTCTCGTCTTGAGACACTGCGGAACATTGGACGAAAAGATGTGCCGTAGCTTCCCGGACTCTACCCAGCCGAGTCGGATTGGACGATGACGAAACTGTAAGGGTTCCTAAAAGACTACGGAACCCTAAAATGTGAAATACTGCCCAGCGATAAGATGACGTACCTACTCGTAAACAGTTTTATTTTAGAGCAAGCGATTTGATTGCGAGCTTAACCCCATAAAGCTGGTATGGGAAGGGGCACGTAGCGAGATACACTAACACTTGTAAATTAAACGTGGTCTAAAACCTATTCATGCAAGTACTGGAACTGGTAACAAAGTTAAGGTGGCCAGAATGCGTTAACCACATTTCAAAAAACGAAGGACAAAATTATGCAGCTACATCATGCGGCAGGCAGTATACCGGATCGTTAGGTTATAAACTTATAAATAATTTATACCAAAAAAACCGACTCCACTTTTGTAATTCGCTATGCCATACAGAAAATACCGAAATCGGCATGTGCATGCCTATCAAATTCGAGGAGTTCCCTCGATTCCTCCTCGATCCCATCATCAGACCTTCACCAAATTTATACGGGACCTCCTTCCTTCTATTGAAGTCGGTTAATAACGACGACGATGTAATGTAAAAGACGATGATGAAAATGACGAATTAACAGATTCTGATACTTAAAATACTGATAATAATGCCTAATATTAACATTTTATTTGTCAAGTGCAAAAATACGTATCGAGTAAAAATCTAAGGGATATATTTTTGTTGAGTAAGTTGTAAGCATATTTTCGCACTGTACTATACGACTGTGGCTAACAAGCTTACGGCATGCCTGATGGTAAGCAGACACCGTAGCCTCGTAAGATAAGAACCACAAGCGCAGCGCGTTGCAGACCATTCATTTAGGTACTTATTTATTAGCAAATGCAGAAACGATGACCATCTGTGTTTGTTAAATTATGTAGTGCAATTTCGTAAGGAGACTAAAACCTGAAAATGCTAGAATCGCGATTATTATGCCGCGCTATGACTCGCATATCCATGGGAGAGTCTTTTCTCGCCCCTTAAATTAGACCCAATGTAACTGGCGCCCTCAGGCGTTTTGCTTTTGTTAAGCATTGAATAATATACATTATTGCGAAATTAGACATTAGTCCGATGCTATCTTTTTTGCAAACCGTTCATTTTAGTCGTTACGAAAATAAAGCGCCCTGCCTAACTAGCACGATAACTTTTACCGTCACGTTATATGGACGAAATGTACTAAAACGTCACATAAAACGTGACGGTACGTATAAGCTACCGTGCTAGCTAGGCTGTTAGTACAATTGGATAATAAGGCAAGCAAATGCCAACAAACATGTCATACTTGTGTTAGTTTGACGAGAACTGATAAAAACAGCCATGATTTTAATAAGATAATTAGGGCTACATCTACATAGATTGGTTGCTCTCTGCAGCGGACCCTAAGAGAAAGTAGGTAGCACTGATGACATGAGCGCTTTCACTGCTCGACGCACCAACCGCATCTCGCATGGTGCCGCAAATCGCGAGACATGGGCGCATTTAACTGTTCATCATAACTTAATAACAAATATTCTAGCTTCGCCTATTGGCGCTCAAGATATATAAATATTAAAATGACCTGTTTTCCATTTCTCCATCATCCTCTTTAAGAACAATTGATTGTAATTATACGATACAATTAAGGGACTTTAGGGTAGGTAAAATGTGATATTAATCAACAATTCCCTTTTTTCGGCGATGTCTGAAAATATTTTCTTATTTCTTATTTATAATATCGTTGTAATAGCTTTAGCTAACAATTAAAGGATCCGTATTGTTTGTTCTGTAATTTACTGTTAAATAATAATTAAAAAGGTGGTGCCTATATAAAAAAAAAAGATGTTTACAAACAACTGGTAGACCATGGCAAGATTACAGGGTTATAAAATTCAGCAGGCAGTAAAAATGCTTACTCTACCTACAATTAAACTAAAAACAATAGGCTGATTTATTAAAAAAAAGCAATATGAAAATAAAAGAAAAATCAATACTTACTCATAATCATGTATGTAGGACAACCGAAACTAGTTAATAAGGGCGGTGAATTTCACGTAGTAATTTAATAAAAAGCTTATCTAAACTGCACTTTTCTATAACTATTATTTAAATATATTTATTACTTCTATATTAAATTACGAAACCATCAACTCGGAAAACTATGATCAGTAACGCTGTGATATTTTCGTTACATTACAGATCTAAGAGAAGAAAAGAAATGATTTGAAGTGATGTGAATGAATGAATGAAATAATAGTGTTGCACAAACCAAACGTCACGTGAAAGCGATTGTAATTAAAATCGATTTCAAACTCGTTTTGTCTTTCTCGATACACACTCTTACTCGATACCGGTATCGGAATATTCGGACTGTACCTTCAGTTGCCGTAAGAAATTTAAAGAATGAATATAATACAAAAGGTACAGAAGTGTGTTACCGCGAACTGACACGAACTATTGGCTATGTGCGAAGTAGGTGGTGGGGGTAAGCTAGGCGATCGTAGCGCACACCATGGCAGAAATGTGTACTTACCGGGGACCACTGTCAAATTTACTTTCACGTTTTCTATTGGTTTCTTAACGGTTTCTTACGATTCGTTTCGTTTGTATGTATTTATTTATTCTCTTATTTATTTCAGTAAAATTTCCAATACGGGGTCTTTCTCGTTTACTAAAGTAAATAAAATATTCATGTGTCATTATTTGACATCTCTGAGTTTTGACATTGTCTCGGGACCTTTGACGTTTGAAGTTTCAGACGTGCACATAGCCAATATGCCTCTCTGTTGCATTTGCTTATTCGAGCGCTAGAGAAGAAAATACTTCGTTTTCAGAATGCGGTAGCCCTTTAATTATAATTTTGATTTTGTAAATGTTGTTATTTTAATTGTTGTATTGATAGTCTATTAATGCAGTGTCAACGTGTGTAAACGAAAAAACTGTGCAGCTAATCGAAAGTTCGTTTGGAAACGCGTAATACCCCTGATAGAAAAACAAATAGAATAGATTCTCATTTTGCAAAACGAGTGTTTTGTATGTTTAACGTAAAACTCTGTGAAAACACGGAGACATATCGTTTTCCCGGATATAAGATACATTATATTGAATACGATCTGTTTCCGAGTAAGTAATCAAAATGTATACTTATATAACGTTGAGTTTTGACGGCCTGTTTAGCCTAGTTGGTAGTGACTCTGCCTCCGAAGCTAGAGGTCCCGGATTTTTGTTCTTGGGTCTTGGATGTTTTCTACCCATAGTACAAGCTTTGCTTAGTTTGGGACTAGGTCGATTTGTGTAAGATTGTCCCCCAATATTTATTATTTTATTTATTATTTATTTTATTAGTCTTCATAGTCTTCTATCCTGGTGCTTAAAGCCCAGTGCTATGTTATTATTTATATGCCATGCCCAAGATGCGAACGTAAAACTCTAATGCGTGAGTTCCACCACCACCACCATATCAGCCAAAGGACGTCCACTGCTGGACATAGGCCTCCCCAAAATTCAAGGGGAGTATATGCCGTAATCGCCACGCTTGGCATGCGGGTGGGCGATCGCAGTATCTCCACCGCACTTTAGGGATGCTGCTGCCCATCCCCCGGTGGTCTTGGCACCAATGCGTGAGTTTGTGCTGAGTTTATTTTTAGTTGTGCTGCCCAAAAAATTTGATGCATTGGCATGGATAATGCAAATATTAAACAGTTTAATATTCTTCAATATATCATTTATGAATAATAGGGGATAAATACAAGTATATACTTACTTCATGTCATGGTAAAATCGGAAAACTATATATAAAATAGCAACAGATACGGCTTTACTGATAATGAGAGAGAGAGAGACAGAGAAAGAGAGGACTAAAATGAAAATTTGGTTATTGAGAAATAGTATAGCCATAGACCGCCCCTAAAATAAACTATAAAATCGAGTCGAGTCGATAAAACTCACTAGTAACGACTGTGAACGAACAATTATTGTATTATTGCCTGTGGTATTTTCACTGAGTATCCCTATCCCATAATATTATCACATCACTATCTCTTGATTATTTTTCATTTCTTATTGCCAATGAGAATATAATCACTACGTTTTACTTATTGCTTGCTTCACAAATAAATAGACTCAGGAAAAGTGCCGTGTTGAAAAAAAAATATTGCGTATAAAGTTTAATTTTCATAATGCGATCGTAATTGAACTAAATTTATCTTTTCAACTATAGAACCAGTAAATACGCAACCTCACACCTCAGGGATATTCACATGTCATGTTCATGTAACGCGTTGCCACTGTAACTGAAACAAATATGGCTTCGCCTCTAAACGTTTTAAAAATAATCAAAATAGAAAATCTTTGCCGGACGTGCTTATCTAAAGAAATAGTATTACATTCTATATTTGATGTTTACTCTGGTACGATTACATTCGACTATCTGATTAGTTCAATAACAGGCATGAAGGTAAGTTTCTGTTGTTTTGATTTTCAGTTAGTGTTGATTTGGAACACATCCTATCTGTTTCGAATAGGCAACTGAATTTACATAGTTCTATTTTTAATTACACATTAGTGAGCCACACTTAATTAAATCTCCTTTCAAAACCACTTTTGGTTTCGTGTGTTTAGCAGGTTTTAAACTTTGTCTGCAGTCATGAAGTTAGATACATATCTTGGTACAAATCGTAAAATATAAATAAAAGTGATTTGAAATTCAATTAATGAGAGTTTCATTAAATATGTTGCTTGACATAAGACTAGAAAAAATAGGCCAGGAAGCTGGAACTTGCTTTTATTGAGCATAGAAACATAAAATGTGGTTATACTCGTAATGTATATGTACCTATAGCATATTACTTTCCAACAAACCATTCAGTATTGAAAAACTGTAAACAGTAATAAAAAAAAAAACAGCCAGTGATGTTTAATAATGCATACAACCTTCACCTGTACAGACAGCTTCAGGGCATTTCTCCAAGTGTTTCAATTGTTGTAATTAAAGTGGTTGCTTTATTAATGTGTATGTATGAACTAAAGACTATTTCTACTGAGTTGGAGATGATTTCTTGCTGTAGTATAGCAGATGAGGGATGCTATAATTCATTTCCAAATGAAACCTCAGAAACCTAACATGGGCATTGTCATTAATACAGCTAAAAAAACCACAGCGTTTGAAACACTTGGAGAAAATTCCTTCCAAAAATACAAGTGACTGGCTGCATTCCATACTCCTTTGTTGTGACCTTGCACATATCAATGTGCAAGGTTTAATTAATGGCTTGAATATGCACAAACAGTAGTGAGAGAGTCCAGCTCTGTTAACTGTCTTTTATGCGAGTTGCGTGCTCGCTCGCAGTAGAGGTTTATTTATTTATATCTAGGATCACAAACAGTTGCCACAACAATCATTAACACTGGACGAAAATTACAGGTTGCAGAATTAAAAAGCGATAAACAAGTTTATAACATTAAAATGCCCATAAACTACTTGGGGTCCTATACTGAAATTAACTACTATAATTTAAATATATTGTAAAAATATTACATTAAGGCGAAGGGGTGCGCAAGCTCTTTCCATACAAACTTTGTGCAAGTTTTTCTTCATTTGTGTTTGCACTCCAGTTACTATTTTTGGTCCATAAGCTTATTTTTTTGTTAGCTCTATGTCTTGATGTTTTTCTTTTTTTATTATGATTATTTTTTGTATTTTTTATTTTTATTTTTTTGAAATAATGCTAAATTTCAACATCAAGTTCTGGGTATATTCAATATGTACCAACAAAAAATTAAATTAAATGCTGTAGTGCCAAAACTAACGCAAAAAACTTGCACAACCTTTGTATGGAGAATGGCTTGCCCTACCCTGCGCATCAACCTTTAACTAACGTGGTATGCGTCTCACAGACATCATGTCTATATTTTGAACTTTGTCACCGTGACCTAAAGTGCTTCTTTGATAGTGCTCTAAACACATTGTCAGATAAAGTCCTAATATTTATAAGTTGAAAACATTGACATGTAAAATCTGTCTGTCCTTGTCAAAAAATTATAGGTACTGTAGACTAGATAAAGGGGGGCACTTCATGTTCTAATATTTGATTGTGTTTTGTTTTAAGCTGTCCACTAATATTCAATGAATTCTACTGGATCACTATCCATAAACATTATTTATACATCATTCATTACCTTTTTATATTCAGATTGAACAAGGTGATGGCTTTCCATCGAATATATGCCAGGAGTGCAGGAACAAGGCCATCACTGCTTTTGATTTTAAGCAAAAGTCGCAAGAAGCATATGCCGCTCTTCAGACTTTGTACAAGAAAGCTATCACTGTAAGTATCCTAATATTAGCATATTATTACTTAAAATATTTAAAATATGTATAATTTAGCAATTTCACTTTTGTACACAGACAACATCGCTTGGAGTTAAACAAGAACAACCAGCTGATGATAATGATGATGGGTTGGATATTGACTTCTCTCTTCCTGTTACACCTGAAAATTATATTGAGATTGGTAATTTCAACATACTCGGTATAAATTTGAAATGTGTAGACATTTTATACATGTCCAGATATAAATTATCAGTTATAAATTAAAAAAAAAAAGATCAACCAAGAGCATGTCGGGCCATGCCACACATTGAAGGGTCCCGTAGTTGCCTAATGAAGTCAATTTAAAAAAACAACAAGCAAAAGGGAATACTTTCGCAGCGTTTCATACATCTTTTACTAAGAATAAAAGATTTCTTAGAATAGCTGAAAAACCGCTTATCTGATCATGTCTGCAATAGTTTTTGTTGAAAGTCTTAATTAAGCTTTACTTCAACAATAGTTTTCATATTTTTTGGACCCATAGTTCAATAGTTAGAGGGCGGGGGAGTGATAATTTCCGAAAATATTAACTTTATCAAAAAAAAATGGAGACTTATATTCATTTTGAAAGACCTATCCAACAACAACCAACACCATAGGGTTGAAGCAAAAAAAAATCCCCACTACATGTAGAGGAGGAACCATTAAAACATATTTTTTTTTACGACCAAATGGCAGCTTTCTAGAACTAACAACCACAGAGCTAAGCCTCGGACAGACAGACAGACAGACGGACATGGCGAAACTATAAGGTTTCCTAGTTTACTATGGAACCCCAAAATTTGGCATTAAGGGCTATCATATAATAAAATGCCAACATACTTTGTTGCATATGCTCACAAAGTCAATGAATAAGTACATATTGTATTGAAAAAATAGTGAATGAATTTTAAAGAAAAACTACAAATTAAATGACATCTACTTAAATTATTAAGGCATGATTTTTCCTTCAAATGGCAGCTACAACAATAAAAAAATTATAATCTGCTTGAAATATACTTGCAACTATTTAATTCAAGTTGTAGTAATATTTGTGTTTTAGCCTCTATAAAAAATGAAAATGAGGGTGACAGTAACAGTCAACAGTGTAAAAATTGCCTTCTTGTGGTGGATTCGCCTGCTAAACTAAAAGAACATATGGATAGAAAATGTGTAAAAGGTAAGTTATCTCTTGAAAGGGTTTCTTAATGTGGCTATTACATTAAAGGTATTTGAATGTTTGTGTAGTAAATTTCTTCTATTTTACAGTAGAGTTTGAAGATGAACAGGGCACATACTGTCCTCTTTGTGGCACTTGCTTTGAGAATGCAGATTATTTAACAAAACATATGTGGACAAATCATTCTGAACTTATGGGACCAAAGAAGAGAGGCAGACCAAAAAAGTTGCTTACCAGTGTAAGATAAAATTATATACATAATTTAAATAATTTATCTTTTATACATTCTCTTCACTGCTGATGCGATTCTATAATTTTCAGACTATAGTTAGTAAAATGACAGAAAATGGATATCACACAAAAACGGGTCCAATTAAAACAAAAAGCTGTATATTTTGTAAGGATGAGTTTAAAACTAAGAGTGAATTGGGCATGCACATGATGAAACATAAAGGTAAGATTAACCTTTTGGACGCCAACGACGCATTTATCCGCAATATCGGTTCAACGCCAACGACTAAAATATCGGTCACGGCGTGTGTATGTTGTTTGCTAAAGTGTTGGTTTAAGGTGGCATGACATGACAAGACATTTTCATTCCAGGCACAAAGATACCATGTTGCATGCTGTGCAAGACAATGTATCTCAATATCTTGAAGTTTGACCAGCATATTTGTTTTGATAGAAGTAATTCCAACAAAATATTAAATGTAAGTAAAGTTTAGTTTTAAATTTATGCAGAGCTATATTAACTGAAAAAATATGATTGCTTATTTATCACTTATCTGTATCTTTTAATACATATATTTTTCCTTACTATGTATTTTAGGAACATGAAACTTCAAGTATGCAAAGTTCCAATAGCAAAGCCATTGACTATCTTACTGAAGTATCATTGCAGGAAGTGTTAGATCCAAATGGTGATATGGCAAGTACTCATAAATCATTAATCTGTATACTGTTCTGATATTTTAATTTAGACCTACAAAAAATAGCTTTTTGTCTAGTTTCATATAAATTTAAATTTTAAATACAGGAGTATTACAACACTCTTGAAGTATGCAGTGTCTGTAGCAGAGTGTTTTTATCGGAAGGAGATTTGACTAGTCACAATGATGCCGAACACCCAGAACTTTCACAGCGCTGCAACCTTTGTTGCAAGGTCAGTAATGTAGGATTGCACTAGAGAACTGAGGAGAGGAAGCAGGAAATTATATACTGTCAGCAATAACATTGTAGTTGGTGCCAATTGTATGTAATTAAAATCAATTCTCCTGCTTGTTCCCTCTTACTGAGGAGTAGCAGCTTAAGCTGAGACAGTGTTTGTGTAAACCAAACAGCTTTTAAAATATAACATTTATAAGTCAATTTTATTTCAGATATTTGCATCTGTAAAATCGGCTGCGCGTCATAGGAATATCTGTAAACAAATTGAACGAAAACATATATGTAGCACTTGTGGCCTTAAGTTTGCATATGAAATATCGCTGAATAAGCACATATTGCGTTATCACGAAGGACAGAGTGTCTCTGTTAAGTTTATGGACCCTAAAACGAAGTTGGACGAAAGGCAATATCAGTGTGACACTTGTAAAAGATGTTTTTACAGGTGAGTTGAATTTTGTCTTAATTAATTATTACCACCTATAATAATTTAACAGAAAAAACCTTGACTATGATGTACCGGCGTGCTCTTTAATTTAATACACATTTCACTAAAAAAATAAAACTTTGTACCTATTTCTATTCAGTTTGACAAGGCTGTATACCAAGGGGGTCCCAAATTAAAATCCTTGACTGGTGCACATATGAGATGACTTAATTGTCTGTTATAATTAACATAATTGTTTGGTTTTTCAGAAAAGACTTACTCGCCAGGCATACCAAACAGCACATGCCCAGTGAAAAACTGTTTGAATGTGATGTTTGCAAAAAGAAATTTCACAGAAGAGACAACTTACGGTAAGTCAATTATTTAAGGTGCTTTGAATGGCAAGTAATAAACGGAAAATAATCACCACCATCAGCCTATCTACATATGTCCCACTCCTGGGATATAGATGAGAAGGGGGGATGTATGGGAAAATCCTCATGATAAAGAAAAGTGATTTTTATGCTTCTCATTTTTAAAGATAAATACCACCGCATATAACATATGTTTTATCCTTATACATATGTAGCATATTGATGTCTGTTTGTTAGATTAAACAAAAGAGTTTTTTTTTTCGTATTTCATGTATATATACATCACTTCCATGAGAACATGGTTTAAACAATACAAAAACTCTTTATTGCTCACCTCACTAAATTACATAGCTTATTATTACAGCGCATTAAACTTAAAACTAGAGGTAAACAACAGGCGGTCTTATTACTAAAGAGCAATCTCTTTCAGACAACCTAGCGGAAAAATAGCAACAAACGTATTAAAAGTGGGTGGCAAACAAAAGAATAATTACTTAATTCAAACTTATATACAACACATTATTGTTAAAAGAGGTTTGTTTAGAGGACTAGTAACGAATCAGCGAATGTTTCTGAAACAGTATTGTTATAAGTACTTAGGTTTTTTTAAATTATAAATGGGATTGCCTTTAACCCTTTTTTTTACCTGGGGAAATGCATTTACGCATCCCGCCTAGCCGGGGAACTAGGACAGGTATGACGGACTCCCGGGAACTGCCCGGACTACCGTCTAAAACCACCAGGGTATGCCCATCACACAGCATTAGTGGCGGTGACACGGGATCGCCAAGGCACACAACCGCGAACACCACCTGCTGCGACAGCCGAAGCTGTCCCCTCTCGGTAGAGGCTTTCGCCTCCCACCCAACGGCAAGCGTGCAGGGCGACACCACACACTTGCCGAACAAAGGACCTTCACGCCAGGAGAGAGTGAAAAACCCCGGATTCACTCCCTCGGGTCCCCTTGTAACTTTTTATAGAGGTTTTCTCCCTCGCAGCAACCACCCGGCCCCGGCCTGACGGTGACAGCCCCCGCTCCTGACTATAGCGGCCCTCTGCCGAAGTCAGGGTTACGGGTCCGTAATTCTTTTAACAGGCATACGGCATGGCCTGTCCCTCTCGCCGCACCTGGGGTGTCTTGCGACTCCCTGATCCGGGCCCCCCCTCCCCCCATTGGTCGCATCTGGAGTGTCCTCCGCTAAACAGAGGAACACCCAGAGCGACCCCGTCCCCGGGTTATTGGTAGCACCGGTAAGTGATCCCTCCGAAGATGAATCACTTACCGTTGCCTCCAGGGCGCACCTGGGGGAAGGGGGCACAGGAACTGGAAGAACCCAGACACTCGTGGAGGTTACCCGACTGGCGCCCCATTGCCTTTAACCCTATTCTAACCTGATGGGAAGTTAAGACAAGGTCTAATATGGAACACGCTCACCCAGAAGAAATATCTTAATAATAAATAAATAAATTTTGGGGGATAATAACTGAATTAGGGTGGGAGCTACGTTTGCCTTAAGTTTTATGAAAAATGCCTTAAAGTGATTTTTACCGTTGTTACAGTTCTCATAAGCGGGTTCACGAGATCCATCGCGATAAAAGTGCTAGCAACAACTGCCTGTGTTTGTACTGTGGCCGTAGCTTCTCCAATTCCTCGAATCTGATTGTTCACATGCGACGTCATACCGGCGAGAAACCTTACAAATGCGATTTTTGTGGCAAAGGTAATATAATATCGTACATAAATAAAGTAATTTTACAAAAATATATGTTATTCGTGATTTAAAAAAAAAATTAGTAAATACGTAGTAGAAGAGTACCCGGAAAGAACATGTCCAGTGACTTTCTTTTGACGAGATTTTTATTACATAAACTCATAATGTAGACGCTAAAGTCGAGTCCAGAATTAGGCGAACTAACTTGACAGTTCATTGTACACTAATGTTGCCACAGTTTGGCTAGTGCTGTTCCTATCGATGTTTAAAAAGTCTAGTTAATCATTATTATTGTGTTTGAAGTCAAACTAATAATTTTACTAAGCAAAATAATAATAATAAAAATGGGTTGGAATTAAAAATACATCGAACATAATTTTGATTTTGGAGATGCGGTTTTGAATGTAGTTAGTGTGTATGCGCCGCAAACTGGAAGTGATGACAGTGTGAAAGAAAAGTTTTGGGAGGATTTTGATGCGGTAATAATGGGAATACCAGAATGCGAGGATGTATATATTGGGGGGGACTTTAATGGACATGTGGGAAGGACGAATGAGGGGTATGAAAGAGTGCATGGGGGCCGAGGTTACGGAGCCAGGAACCAAGACGGTGAAGCTCTACTGGAGGCAGCCTTAGCTTTTGACCTAGCCATAACAAACACATTCTTTCAAAAACGGAACCAACATCTTATCACCTACCGTAGTGGTCAACACTCCACTCAAATTGACTACATTCTTTTGAGAAGAATAAGGCTAGGTTCCGCCAAGGGCTGCAAGGTAATACCCAGTGAGAGCCTTGTTTCCCAGCATAGGTTATTGCTCCTGGACTTAACTTTGAAGGTTAAACGTTTAAAGAAGAGCCTGAATCCTCCAGCTAGAACGAAATGGTACAGACTGGATGATAGGAAATTATCAGCAGAATTCAGGGAAAGAGTGGTTGGTAAAATGATTGAAATGGGAGATATGGCAGAGTTGGGAGTAAATGAGTGCTGGAATGAGGTGGCAGCGTGTGTACGGAACGTAGCGAGGGATGTCTTTGGAGAAACAAAAGGAAAAAGGAAGATAGATAAGGATACATGGTGGTGGAATGAGGAAGTACAGATGATTTTGAAAGAAAAGAAGAATGCATTCAAAGAATGGACAAAAGTGGAAGATGGAAATGATAGAGAGAAGGAAATGAGAAGATCAGAATATCAGCTCAGTAAAAAGAAGGCTAAGAAAGCAGTTGCAATTGCACGGGCCAAGGTACAAAATAAGTTGTACGACTTTCTGGAGAGCCCACAAGGCCAAAAAGATCTTTTCAGAATATCGAGAGAGAGAGAGATGAATGCAAGAGATGTAAATCATATGAAGTGTATAAAAGACGAAGCGGGTAAGATTTTGACGGATGATGAGGAAATAAAAGGACGCTGGAAGAGTTACTTTAATAAATTAATGAACGAAGAGAATGCATGGAACGGAGTGTTAGAAAATATGCGAAGTAATATAGGTATGGTAAATAAGATAAGTATAGAGGAAGTGAAGATGGCGGTGCTTAGTATGAAGAATGGGAAAGCGGTTGGGCCGGATGGTATACCAGCAGAAGTATGGAAGTTTTTGAAAGCGGATGGATGGAAGTGGCTGACTTTATTTTTCAATAAGTTGTTGCAAGTAGAGGCAATCCCTGATGAATGGTGCAACAGTTCGCTGGTGCCCATCTTTAAGAATAAAGGCGACATACACGATTGCAACAACTATCGGGGAATAAAGCTCATGTCACATAGTATGAAGATATGGGAGAAAGTGATAGCGAGACGAATGAGAGAAGAAAGCGAGGTAACACAGAACCAATTTGGGTTTATGCCGGGCCGAGGGACAATGGACGCCATATTTGCACTCCGCCAACTTTGCGAAAAATACCGGCTTGCACAAAAAAACTTGCATATGGTGTTCATTGATCTGGAGAAAGCATACGATAGGGTCCCTCGTAAGGTTCTGTGGTGGGCTATGAAAGGAAAAGGTGTGCCAGAGAAGTATGTCAAACTTGTTCAGGCGATGTATGACAGAGCTAGTACTCACGTCAGGTCCGAAGCTGGGGTAACCGACAAGTTCAATGTGGCTGTAGGTTTGCACCAGGGGTCGGCTTTAAGCCCGTATTTGTTCCTCCTGGTTATGGATGCTCTAACATCGGACATACAGGAGGAAGCACCCTGGTGTATGCTGTTTGCCGACGACGTTGTTCTTGTCGGGGATGATGCTCTTCAGGTCCAGAGCAGGCTGGTAAAATGGCGGGAAAAGCTGGAGAACGTAGGATTAAAAATAAGCAGAACCAAAACAGAGCACTTGTTCTGCGACTTCGGCGGTTTATCCAGTTTTTCCCAAATTGCCTTGGATGGTGTATCCCTACCAGTCTGCTCCGACTTCCGGTACCTTGGATCATTAATCCAAAATGACGGCAATATAGACCGTGACGTGAAAAATGGCGACAGGTCTCTGGAACAGCTTGCGATCCACGAATGCCCCTTAAACTTAAGGGGAAAATTTATAAAACGATCATAAGACCTGTCGTAATGTATGGATCAGAATGTTGGGCAACGAAAGTGACGGATGAAAGAAGAGTGCACGCAGCTGAGATGAGAATGCTGAGATGGATGTGTGGAGTGACGAGGAAAGATCGAATTAGAAATGAGTATATAAGGGGAAGTTTGAAAGTGGCACCCGTGACAGAGAAAATGAGGAGCAGTAGGTTAGCATGGTATGGGCCCCTTAGGTCGCATGGTCCGATTGACTAGTCCGATCAATCGGAATACGAATATTTTTTTTTCCTGTTGGCTCGATTGATCGGACTATAAAGACTTCTCAAATCCTGTCAGTCCTACTATCGGAGTAATAGGATTTTAAAAGTTCGTCTAGTTCGATCGATCGAACCACAAGGTCGTTTTTTCTTCCTGTTGGATCGACTGATCGGACATAACCGTAGACTTGATATTTTGCTAAGTCCGGATGACACATAAAGGTTATCTAATCTTAACTCATTACTGGACACTGGCTTTTGATAAACTTTTCTATATTTTATTTTATGCGATGTCAGTTCATAATGTCAACATCTGATCTATGTCAATTTATTAAACCGGACGGACGGAAGATGGAGGAAATAATAGATCACAACAAAATTATATTCTTACGCCCGCAAAGGTGGTTGCGTACTACTGAATAAAGCGCATCAATACCATAAAGCACAGATCACTGCAGCGTCTGCCTTAGAGTAAATATAAACTATTATCAAAGAATATGCGTATTATTTCAATATATAAAATTTACTAATTCTAATTCACACCAAAAACAGGCTAAATCCATGAGCGGTTTTTAGAGAATAAGGGCTCTTAAGACTATTTGTTAGATCTTTCCCTCGAAATAACTATTTCGTGGTAGTAAAATTCCGCGCCGAAAGTGAGAAAACACTTTTGAGATGTTGGTAGATTACAAAATTAATCATAAAACTACCGGTCGGACAAACAGGAAAAATAAAAATTGTGTGATCGGATTAAGAGGATTTTTCAAGCTCTCGTGGTTCGATCGATCGAACTAGACGAACTTTTAAAATCCCATTACTCCGATAGTAGGACTGTCAGGATTTGAGAAGTCCTTATAGTCCGATCAATCGAGCCAACAGGAAAAAAAAATATTCGTGTTCCGATTGATCGGACTAGTCAATCGGACCATGCGACCTAAGGGGTATGGGCATGTAATGAGGAGGGATGAATGTCATATTGATAAAAGAATATTAGGGTTGGATGTAAAAGGACGAAGAGCGATTGGAAGGCCCAAAAAGCGATGGATGGATTGTGTGAGAGAGGATATGAGAAAGAAAGGAGTAAGCGCTGAAGTGACGAATAATAGAGAGGAATGGAAGAAGAAAACATGTTGCGCCGACCCTGCATAAGCGGGATAAGGGCAGGGAGATGATGATCGAACATAATTTTGGACATCGTTAAGGATCTCTCCGCCATTTTGTTTTGTTGACAGTTTGGACCATTAGCCAAACAAAGCAAGCTATTCGGCTTTCGACAATACTTATACGACAATTACTTGATATAATATAAATAGAATCAGATTTATAGAAGGCACAAGTTTATATCGACATATTTGTGCCGACTTAAACCTATCACTCTTTATTTTTCCCTATGTCTGGCAACATTTTCGGATGTCAAGTTAGTTCGCCTAATTCTGGACTCGACTTTAGATGTGAATTTCAGAAAAAAACGGGTTAAATGCGAGTCCGACTCGGTCACCGAGGGTTCCCTACAACGATCGTGAACCCGTCCCGACCCCATTAATTCAGGAAACATCTTAACAGCGCGATTTATAAATTGTACGAATAGAAATTTAGCCACCGTAAACAAAAAGAAAACTGTTTCAGAATGTGCAGTACAAGCCGTTTTATATAACTTTACATAGTTACTACTAGACTTCGAATTTTTAATCCCCGATTTCTTTGGTAAATTTTTACAGAAGAAATAAAAAAACAATTTACAAAATCATGTTCAATGCATTTGGGTTAGTCTTGTTATAACCATTCCAATCTATTCAAATCGATAGAATAACTCGTTCTAGATATGTTTAGCGATGTTACAGACTGACAGACAAAGCGGCACCATAAGGGTTCTCTTTTTATATTTCTGGTACGGAGACCCTAAATATGATTATCTATCTAGACGTGTTTTTTTCCGTGTGGGTTTAGTTTTCGTTAATATGTTGCTTATACAACGATACCCTAGTTCCAAAGCGTACTATTTACGAGGAAAAAAATACTGTAAGTAGAACTATGGTGCACTATTCATAAAGTCTCAATTTTGATACCTTTTTTCTCGTAATTAGTACGATTGTGAACTAAGACATATAATAATATAAACGTATGCAAACGTTTGACGAAAGTCAAAAAGTTATGAACACTAATAATATATCTCTAATTACATTCCAGGCTTTCCAAGGTCGTCGGATCTGCAGTGTCATAGACGATCGCATACGGGGGAAAAGCCATGTATCTGCGTGGTTTGTGGAAAAGGTTCACCTATTTTATAACTAATACCGCTTTTCGTTGGAGCAAGCCATAGCGCCTTGATTTAATGTTATGTATTTGTATTCGGTGTATATAATGGAGTTAAGAGTTCAATTTTACATTGCTTAACGAGGGGCATGAGCGGTTCATTTGGAATGAGTCTCGAAATTGCAACATTTTTACGCCCCAGTTAATCATAATTCATAATGTTTTTCATCACATTTACGAGGAAATAAATAAATCCAGCACCAATCCAAATTGACGACATCCACACGTCACCGCCAGTCCCTGCAAGAGGAGCGCGCAGCTTCAATATTCAACCAATCACAAAGCGGTATTCTTGCGACGCGCGGCCAACTATATTTTTCAGCTTTAACTTAATATTTCACACTTAGTTACGAAAATCCGTAACTCCCGGAGTAGGTAAATCGTCTATAACTGTTCTATACGCCAGAGTACAATAAGACCCTTTGCGAGCGAGTGTGATTAAAAGTTACTGATTCACAACGTCGTTGTCAGATTGAAACCCACACCATATTTGTTAACTCACTTTATACCTGTATATTTATTTATAGTAAAATAGCATAAAGTGCTAAAGTAATTGAATTTGATTTTCATACTAGGGCGCCTGGCCTAGGCCCTCTGAGGTTTAACGTCAAATTAAATCATCTCTATTCCTGTTTGGTCTAATTGAGATTAAAAAATAAACAATTTAAGTAGTAATTAGCTTTTGTCTCAAACATTCATAGTAATTTCATTGTTTTCGTTGTATTTTGGTCGGTAGGTTGTATCATCAAGTGCTAGAGGAATTGTATTAAGTAATGAATACTTTACCAGGACTAATCCTGGAAGTCGATTTTTAAATTATATTGTCTTGTTCGTGGTTTGTTCATGATCTATATGAAAGGACGCCTGAAACTTACGCAATAAGAAAAGTGATCTCCTTTTTTAACCGACTTCAAAATTTCAAAAGAGGAGGTTATCAATTCGGTTGTATGTTTTTTTTTTTTTGTTTTTTTTTTTTTTTAATATTTGTTAGTCCATAACTCCGTCATTTCTTAACCGATTTGGAAAATTCTTTTTTTGAATGTAAGTATATATATCCAAGTTGGTCCCGTTTTTGTCAAAACGCAGTTTTGATGATGGGATCCATGAGGAATTGAGGGAACTCCTCAAATCTTTAAGGAAAACATATAGTGATTTTTGTGTTTTTATCAACAAGCCAAGCATTTGCATCCAAAAATGTGACATTGGATGAAGTGGAACTGCTGATGATGATCAGAACAGAAATCTTCAACGACGAAAAGTTCACGTTTGGCGATTTGTCCTCCTAGCTGTGTTTGTTAAGCAAGTTCTATTTTCACGATTAATTTTTGTCATGCTCGAGTTCTGATGATGGGATCCATGAGGAGTTGAGGGAACTCCTCAAATCTTAAAGGCAAACATATAGTGATTTTTGTGTTTTTATCAACAAATCGAGCATTATCATACAAAAATGTGACATTTGATGAAGTGGAACTGCTGATGATGATCAGAACAGAACTCTTCAACGACGAAAAGTTCACGTTTGGCGATTTGTCCTTCTAGCGGTATTTGTTAAGCAAGTTCTATTTTCACGATTGATTTTTGTCATGCTCGAGTTCTGATGATGGGATCCATTAGGAATCGAGGAAACTCCTCAAATGTGAAAGGCACACAAATAGTGATTTTAGTATTTTCATGAACTAATCAAGCATTTTCATTCATAAAAGTGACATTTGATGAAGTGGAACTGCTGATGATGATCAGAACGGAACTCTTCAACGACGCGTAGTTCACGTTTGGCGATTTGTTCTCTTCGTTTTGTTTGTCAAGCAAGCAAGGTTTTTCCATTATTTCATGAGGAATTGAGGGTACTTAGTCTTTTACCATTATAAACAAACTTATAGCCATTTTTGTATTTTATTGTATGGAATCTAAGAGTGCACCATCTAAGATTAATAATCTTTCACCGGACTCCCCCATTGAAGTCGGTTTTTTTTTCTTAAAAATTATTTATTATTTGTTGCTGTTTCTTATTCTCCTCGCTGTTCTTCTGTTTCCTTGTATATTTCAAGGGTGTATGTTATATGCATAAATTAAAGAATAAATAAATTGATTTCGCACATAACATCAACAAGTGCCAAATGAAATTCTTCTTCATACTCGTGAATACCTCTTTATTATACGCAATCCGAGTCCCTCCTTTGTTGTTTTTCGAAAATGATTTTTTTTTGTTATTTTCGCGCGAAGGACGTAAGTTCTGAATTTTATTAAAGGTAATATAGGCCATTCCACAAATTTCGTTGTTGTATTTTTGGTAATTTATTGTATCGTAATCAATATCATCATGAAATGCTATTAAGCCATCTAATAGTTACTTTATTTAGATTGTTAAATATAGTTGATTTAATCGTTTTCGTTGTATATTTTGTCGGTGTTTATCGGTCTTGGGCGGATTTTGAGACAGCATTTGACATTTTCATTACAAGTTTTTTCCCTCCGTCCACTAAAATCTATTTGGTAGGATCCGAGTGAACTTTTTGTGCGTTCAGATCTATCAATGGATTTGAACGGATTTATTGGACACTAGAATCCACAACGTGCTGAAGTGGACTTTTTGTACATCCGGATCCATCAATGGATTTTGAGAAACTCCTATATTTACGCTGATCCATCACTGGATTTTATTGGACACTTGTTATTTTCAGATCCACATCAATGTAGTATAATAGACTTCAAAACCTACCTGTACCTAACCTACGAAGATCAATCAACGGTTCCTAACTATTTTTAAACCCCGACGCAAATAAAAGGGTGTTATAAGTTTCACCTTTTGATGATACTTGCGTCCCTCGTAAAGTAATAGTAGGCCTCTATAATTTTCATATTTTACATTGATTGAAATATCCGCCATAGTCATTGAACAAAGCGAAAATGACAATCAATACTATTTTATCTTGTAAGTACATGTCATTTTCATAAGTGGAAGTCACGTTCAATATTACCTAATGATCTGAGCGGCCTGTATGTTGGCAAGTATACAAAGAGTTATAATATATGTCATGAGGATGCACTGAGTGTATATATTTGAAATTAGTAGTAGTTACGAGGGTAAAACTGAAAGTTTCGGGAATAGAAGAAAATATGCAGTATAAGTGAGTTTATTTATTTTTATTGTTTTTCAAAATATTCTCCTTTGTATTTCATGCACTTATGCATGCGTTCAAACCAGTCCATAAAGCACTTTTTGAACTCTGAAGTAGGGGTCGACAAAATGGCTATTTTATAGGCCTCCACTGCTTCTTCTGGCGTCTGAAACCGCTGACCACGCAGTTTGTCCTTGATTCTGGGGAATGTAAAAAAGTCGTTGGGACTTAAGTCAGGGCTATATGGAGGGTGGTCCAATATTTCGACTTTTTCACCGTCCAGGTACTCAGTTGTTGTCCGAGCGGTGTGTGGGCTGGCGTTGTCGTGGTGAAGGATGATGCGACGACTAGGGTTTGTTTTTCGGAGTTCAGCAAAGACGTTCGGCAAACAAATAGTGGTGTACCAATCAGCATTGACTGTTCTACGATCCTCAAGAGCCACAGTAGCTACGTGACCAGATTTAGAGATAAACGTAGCCACCATCTTCTTAGCCGTACTGCGAGAACGAACAACTTTTGTGGGTTTGAGCTCGTCTTCGAAGACCCATACTCGGGATTGGTTTTTAGTTTCAGGCTCATAAGCGTATATCCACGACTCGTCACCTGATACTATGCTAAAAACAGCATTTGAGCGTCCCTTGTTAAATCTTTTCAAAGTTTTGCGGCACCAATTGACACGGACTATTTTCTGCTCGTCAGACAATAGGTGAGGTATCCAACGGGAAAATAACTTTTTCACGCCTAATTCTTCTTTTAAAATAATTTGTATTTGACTCATTCCAATACCCAGGTGCTCTTGAATTTCCCGATATGTCACATGTCGGTCTTCATTTATCAGACGACGCACAACATCGACGTTTTCTTGCGTGACTGCCGATTTTGGTCGACCTTCACGCACTTCGTCGGTGAGGGATACACGGCCACGTTGAAATTCTGAATACCACCTGTATATTGTAGTCTTTGAAGGAGCTTCAATATTAAAAGCAGCAACCATCCGCTCTTCACATTGTTTTTGTGTTAGTCCACTTTTAAAGTCATAATAAATCATAGCTCTGAAATTTTCACGGCACAATTCCATTTTAAGCAGTGACTCGACGACTTCAATAAACAATTGAAACCGAACCATACTTTTTTTTTCTAAGTGGCCAGTGTGTTGAGATAAGGAAACTTCAGAGATTATAAAAAGGTATAATACATGTTAAAAATAAATTAATAAGTATTCGATTCCCGCCACTTTCAGTGCAAGCCTCGTATAGTTGAAATTTTCGGTGAAGGAAAATATCGTGCGGAAACCTGCATACATTCGCGAAGAAATTTAACGGTGTATGTGAAGTCCCCAACCCGCTTCGGGCCGTGGGCGCTGATGATGATGATAGTTAAGATTTACATGTGTGTATAAAATAATGAGTGTTTACCAACATATCGTAAACTAAGATTTTCCATTTATACAAAGTCAAACATTTATTACATATCACATTTTACATTAGATGGTACAGAGGTTATAAGGTACATGTGACGCCCTGCAAGGGCACAGCATTATGTAGAAAGGACTACTATTTAAAATATGACAATGAATGTATTATAATTCAATATTGTGATTTAATAACTTATAGTCTAGGAACTACACATTTAATAAGTTAATATAGTTACAGTCTGTTTATTAAAAGTTCACATGACTCAATTGATGGATTATATTCGACATTAAAGTTAACTAAAATCCACCTAAGGATCGCTGGCTATAAATAGTTTACATGAATCCATTGTTGGATTTTAGGAGACTTGTTAGTTAGCGCTCAATAAAGTCTGCTCAAGTCCATAGATAGATTGAACGCACAAAAGGTCCACTCGGATCCGTGATAGATCTTACCGAATAGATTTTAGTGGACGGACGGGTCATTTTTAAACGGGTATTTGAAAAGTTTAGCCATTAAAATGAGGCGGCACAAATATCTGTCACGACCTTAGTTTTAAAGGCTTGTGATTGTTTTCGCTGGAAGGATTTGATGGTCGCGGACATGCGTGATCTCAGAGCCGATGCAAGCTGGCGAGAAATAGCGCAGGATCGAGAAAAGTGCGTGCTCTTGTTTCGGAGGCTATGACCCATTTTGGGTCGTCGTGTCCGCCTAGTTAGTTAGTTGGTGACATATACAAGTCGGATATTGACGCCGGTGACTACATCCCTAAAAGGAAGTTAATGTCTACCTTTTATTTTTAATACAATATTCTCAACGCGCTCGTTGAGATAGTTGTTTTGGAGGGGGCCTGAAAAGGATAACTTGTTGTTAATCTTATTTTTAGACCTCCCCTAATTGATTTTGTATTTTAAGTTATAAACATCCATCGTTAAAAAATAATGTACTTCGTTCATGTTCAAAATGCCACCTTACGATCTATGGTGTCTTTTTAATCTTTTTATGTCATTAATTTCATTATATTTTTGCGCCTAATAGAAGGCTGGGTTTGAATGCCATGTAATGTAAGGCGATCACTCTAAAAGTAAGCCTTTCGCCATGTGTATTTGTTGTGTAGTAGTAGGAACCTATTGTTATTGCAGGACCCTAATCTTTAAATGCATAAACTTACTTAGTCGTTTAGAAAAAAAATATTTTCGAGTATACCATCTGCTGGATGAATGTTGACTTGTTTCGAATCTGTGGATCCGTTTTATTTAGTGTAAATATAAAAATATGCATGTAAAGTTTGCAAGAGCCTTCGATTTTTGATTGCCCGTGTAACTTGGCTTGCCACAATTAGTTGCTACAGGTATTCCATTAGAAAAAAAAAACATTGCGCAAAGGATTGTCCTTACGTGTGGTCCAAATTTATGAAAAAGGTAATGAAAGTTTGAGTCGCAATATTTGTGTTTATTTATACACATTCGTATGATATAGGTAATTGAAGTAATCGCAGCGCAGTAAAGGGTCATTATGAATTCGGCAATTCCGCTGCGAATCTTCTTAAATGATTTAATTAACCCGGTTATGTCCTTAAACTACGACCAAGACCACCGGGAAATGGGCAGCAGCATTCCTAGAGTGCGGTGGAGATACTGCGATCGCCAACCCGCATGCCAAGCGTGGCGATTATGGCATTTACCCCCCATGAAATTGGGGGAGGCCTATGTCCAGCAGTGGACGTCTTAGGGCTGATATGGTGGTGGTGGTGGATTTGATTAAATTATACGGGCCACTGCTGCAAGTTTGATTAGCATTATTTGCATGTATGTATACATACTCGTATTTTTTTTATTAAAAATGGGATTGGTCTTGGCCAGCAGGCAAGCCAGGGGGCAAAGATGAGGCCGACGATGAATCGAGCTCACCCAGAAGATGCCTATCCACTCGTGTCTTGAAAAGGTCTAGGTTATATGAATTCGGAAATACAGACGCCGGCAGAGAATTCCAAACCTCAGAAGTGCGCATTATAAATGATGATGGATCGTATGATATAATTGAAGTAGTTTCTTCTTAAAAGATTCGATTAAATTGAATGGGCCACTGCTGGGTAGACACTTCCTCGCATGGATGACAGGGAATGGACAGTAGTTTCCACGCTGGCCCAGCGCGGATCAGGGGCTTAAGATACACCTTGAATGTATGCAGATGTCTTAATGATAAATTACTTTCAAAGAAAACTTAATAGTATATATCAAATTATATTACGTAGATTCGAACCCACGATCGCCGAATGCTTGGATCACTACGTTACTGCAGCGCAGCTTCTAATCTAAATGATTATTATAAAAAAAACCTTGTAATCTGTTACTTCAACCATTTGAGACATCACAACACCCGTAGAACGTAAACACGCAAGACTAATCAAAATTATAAATAAAATCACGTAACAGTATTAGGGCTTATCAAGTAAATAAAAATAATATTTTGCTTTTCTTAAACATAATTTAAGTTATGTTACATTTTTTAGTTCATTGTTGTTGAGTATTTTACGATAATACTTCACCACCCAAACAGTTACGTGTTTGGTGTTGTGTCGTTTTCTTTTTAAAACTACCCTTCGGCCCCTTACGAAACCAAAATTCGAAACTAGATCTTAAATAAGAATTATTTTTTTCTTTCGAAATTGGTTTCGGTAAAAGAATAATATTTCTTATTTCGAAATCCATTTCGATAAAAGAATATGGTTTCGTCTTACGAAGTACAGTATACAGTGTGTTACCGGCAAGTAACATAGATATTTAACTTAACCATGACCTCAATTTAATTAATTATCCTAAATTCAGACTTTGATAACTTTCTAACCAAATTTAAATTGCCAGCAATGTAGAGCACAGTAAATTGACAAGTAAGTGTGAATGACAGCCCTTCATACTTTTTTTTTGGGAGATAGTATATAAAGCTGACATTCATTGACTAAATTGACAATCGAATTGTCTAAATATAATAAGGTACGTAAATTGATTATTGAGTGTCATAATCTTGCTTATAACACCATACATTAACATCATACTGAAAACAGTTTAAAAAAAGACATAATGTTGTTATATTAGTTATGTATTTAGTTTGTAGTAATTGTTACAAAAAACACTTAATAATGAAACGAAAAAGGTGCAATAATTTCGAGGCAATGGCCAACAGAGATTTCTTTTTCTTTAAGCTGTTGGATTGTTAATTTTATTTCTTCGTCTATCTCCATGTAATTTTTATTATTTTTGGATTTTTGGTTGCTAACGGCGGTTTCATTTTTCAAAACATCCACGTTTTGAGCTAATGTTGGATTCGTACGCCCGATGAATCTGTTTATCTTGGAATGCCACCCCTCTAAGTGGTTCGTGGTTCTTATTTCTTCGTCACTGCAGCAGCAAACTTTGTGAAAATTGTTTTGCTGAAACCATTGCCTTTTAAAATACTCGTAAAATTTTTGTACTTCTATGCCATTTGGGCTTTTATTCATTACATAGCCATATCCTTTATTTATAAACTGTTTTGGTAATCGGGCTAAGCCTGCACAGCGAGCTACGTGTCTCTTTTTGACACTTGATTTTAAGTTCAGTTTTTTTGCCTTTCGGAATAATGCCCTATTGAAATGGAAATAGCACAACTTTAGTTCGATCAATAGAAATACATCTCTGATTCCTAGCATTCCTGCTTTCTCAAAATCCAAAGTAATCTTCTGGGGTTCAAATGATGGAATTTGTGATTTTATTAATCGGAATAATAGTTGGTAAGTTTCCTTTTTCTTGTTTTCCAGAAAGGCAAAAATTAGAGGGGTTAATGATAGAGTCTTTTCATCATAGCCGTGTATAGAATATAACTGCTTGAAACACCGTGGGCAAGACTTAAAGGTTCCGTCGCAGTAAATGTGTTTATAATTTGTGATTTTGCGTCTTGCATTTGCTGTGCAAAATACTAAAATGCGATTGCCATCATCAATGAAATCAGCTAAGATCAAGTTTTCATATTTTCCGGCAACGATTACTTCGCTCGGTAGTGTAAATCTCTGTTTCGTGACACCTAATACTTTGTTGCGTTCGTTGTGTATTCCACTTTTAATATTACTATAACTTGGCAATTCACTAATCATATCAAATCCATTATTTTCCATATCAGCCATCATATCATCATATTGTTTTTTTATTGAGACAAAATTAGTACTCACTTTATGCTTCAAATTATCCAAGTTTTTAAGATATCCTGTTTTAACAATATCCCCTTCACAGTGATTCTCGTGCTGGTTGTGTTTCATAATTTCATTCTTACAATTAATAGTAAAGTTACCTTTGCACCCCAAATGTTCATTTTCGCAATAATAAAATGTGTTGCCGTTTTTGTAAATTTTCTTTCTATGGTACTCACGCCCCTGATACAGAGCTGCCACCCCTCCTCTTTTAGTACTTATAAACTCGATTTGTGTTGTATTCATTGTAAATTCATTGCAATTCGTACTGTATCCAGTAAATGAATGCAATTTAAATTGCTTAGTTGCACTTCCGTACGTACTATTCAATTACTATCAGCACTTGACGTATAACATTAAAGATAGTGACAATATATGTCATTTTATTTTAAAGATAATTTCCTGATGTGTTAGTGGTCAGTAAATTACTTCATACACATCTAAAGACATTGGATTCAATTCTGATTTTATAGTTTCGTAAGACGAAACCATATTCTTTTATCGAAATGGATTTCGAAATAAGAAATATCATTCTTTTACCGAAACCAATTTCGAAAGAAGTAAAATAATTCTTATTTAAGATCTGGTTTCGAATTTTGGTTTCGTAAGTGGCCGAAGGGGTAGGCTGTCGTTTCGATTCAGAAGATATTTGCGTAAATTGATAGAAATCGATTAGGTACGCATATATTTATAACGATAAATTTATAACCAAAAAAATTTGTTGGCGCTGTAAACCTAAATATTAATAAAACTCCGTAAAGTTGGAAAATATATTCAATTTTATTGATTGACATTAATGACAGAGAAAAATCTGTGACAGCTGTAAAAACATATACAACATAAGAGCCACTGATACCAAGGGCCTTTCAGCTCGAAGTACGATTTTTTCTATGGAGATGTTAGTTTTTATTCTCTATCGCACTGAAGTTTAATCCACGCCTTTCGTTGTTTGGCCTTTAGTTTTAGTCCTTTCTTTCGTGCAGACATGGATGTGGATGCGGACGGTACCTTATTATGCAGTGACAGCGGGTGCGGCACGCCGTCGTCCCTCAACAACGGCGCACTATTTGCCATACGGCTGCTGCCTGCCGTGGTAGGCGTGTCTGCGGCATGACATGTCAGCGATACTGGTGAAGAAACCGGTGCCTTCGCAGGCGTCGACACTTTTGCTTCTTCCTTGCGTTCAGCGCGAATAACACTACGGCTTTTTATTCCACTCGGCGTGCGAAACACATAACATAACATATTTTGCGGTTTACACATGTGTAGTTCGAATTTACACTAGAAAAGGTTCGAAGTCCACTATGTTGACGCTGTACACCAAAATATTAGTAAAACTCTGTAAAGTCGGAAATTATGTGCAAGATTTATTGATTAACATAAATGACAGACAGACCGACCAGCTACGGCATCACCATAGCGATGACGTGATCAAGAGAATGTTGTCTGTCTTTCTTATTTCTTCTTCAAATGTTTATTATTATATGGAATATAGAACGCCATACATAATAAGTAACATTTTTTTGTTTGAGGAGACTGATACAATCATGTGATATAAAATATTTAAAGGCATCATAAAAACATTTCAAAAATCGGCTGTAATATCGATTCAATCAATCATTCGTTAATAATCGCTTCATTTGACAAACGATAGGTCTTAGCCAACGTTAATTCATTAACTTAACTAACGTCAATTCATAAATGTCAAATGGTTGAAGTAACAAATTACAAGGTATAACGATAATACATATTTCATACTCGTAACAGGAATTATTTGGACTACGATAGGCAGAAGTCGTACTTTTCGTACCGTGTGATGTTACGTTCCATATAGAATGACTTTAATTTGTCTTATTGTAATCGGTTAATCATCAATCATTATACAAACTTGCTTTTTCAATAATGCTCGTGTTACATCCGTAATTATAATCTTCTTATCTGCCTATGTGACTTGTTATTTATAATTTAAATTGAAATTATCTACTAATTATTTTAATACTTGATTACCAACTCGCGCTAATGTCTATATATTATCTACTCCTTAAATTAGTTGTAGGACTGACTACCTATGTAGTTGGTTACTAAATTCTGTTACTGGGATAATCTTGATATAAATGAAATATACACATGAAACAAAAATAAACTATATATTAATAGAAAGTACAGACTATCAGGATGTAGATATGTTAATATTATTCAAATTTGCTTCTGGCATGAACACATGCCTTCTAACGACGAGGCAAGTCATCAATGGCGGCACGCACGGTCGTATTCTAATTCCGCCACTGTCTCGAGAGAGCACTGACCACTTAACCCTAGGTTTAGTAGACCTTTAGGTTAAGTGGTCTGTGCGAGAGAGACAAGATTCATGTGAGGCTGTCTCCTCAATGTCCTGTCATATGGCATAATAAAGCGAGGTTTAGGTCTAGGCTAAAATGTGGCCAGTCTTCGTGTGCAACCAAGTCAATATTATTATCTCGAAATGACGCTTGAGTTGTGTTTGTCATCTTGTGTGCAGGAGTCCTGTTGAAAGTTGAAAGACCCATGGCTGGTTTTGAAATAGGGTGTGGCTTTAAGACTTCTCAATTGGTTCCAGAATAGTTTTCTGGTAGACTTTAGCCCCAGTTTTCACACCCTTTTCACAGAAATGGACACACACAGCCAAATCATCACGTAAGAGGAGTGATATCCTCGTTGAACTGTCGAACCAGCCACACTCGCCACTTGGCTGTGTTTTGCATAGACGCTATCATTTTACAACTCTATTCAATGGAAACATTTTTTCTGCCGTAAACAATATTTTTCGGTGGTCATTTTGTGCGTACCGCTTTATACATAAATACGGGCCTTCTCTCTAGCCTCATTTTCTTTAAACGCTCAATTAGCAAATGACCCTTCCGTCTGCGGTAGGCATGAAGTCCAAGGTCTTCGTTGATAACTTTTTTAGGGTGCTTCTTTTCGCAGACATCTGATTGTCAACAACTTTTGCTTTTGTACGGGGTTTCTCGTTATTCTCGCCTTCACTGCCTTTATTAGGGCTGATGTCCGAACGGTGTGTGGTGTTCCAGATCCTTTGCGGCCATCAGAGCTCAGTTGATTTTTTGGTTTAAAAGCAATTTAAAAATCATGTTTGGCGGATGCCCACACTTGTGCAAATTACAGCAACACGATTGATTCTCTTTCAGACCCCAAGTCATTGTAAATACTACAAGATGAGTTTTATGCGTAGTACAGAATTAAAACTTAAAAATCTGTCAAAATTTAACATTTTTAATTTTTTGTAGTAATTGTTTTATCTGAAAAAAAAAGACGTTACGTAAATCCAGTAACAGAAACCTAGTTGCTTCCTAAACTAGGTATTGCTGTGCCCTATCAGGGCCCATGTGAATGCAAAAATACCAATGTTATACCTATATGTAAATATCATGGATGCAATGTATGATGATTAAATGATTAATTGCCTATAACAGGCCTCAATCACAACTTATAAGGTACACCGTTACCTAGGCACTGCAAGTTTTTTCTGACTGATTCATGCATAATACCAGTTAATTGCCGAAAGTTAAACAAACCTCGTCACCTTAGAAAGTTTACGTTCATATTTATATAATATAAAACTATAAAAATTATGAGTGCCTCACACGCTTATAAAGAAGTAGAATAAAACCCTTTAATTTTCGGCTGTAATAGGCAATATTTCAAAAAAGACCATTATTAATGCATGGTTAAATGATTGTTGATTAATTGATAATTACCATAACTGCAATTGGAATAATCGTATATGCAGTATGACGTCAATTGTATTGTACCCGGCACAAAAAGTACGACTTGATTACTTACCCTTATTCATAAAACTTAATAAACTTGTGGTAACTAAAATTTGTTTAGTCCCTTGCACAAAAGCAACTGTTGATGGAACAGATAAGGACAAAAGGATTTTAGCGGTATTTTAACTATCATGGGTTTGATGGGGGTTTATGAATAATGGTGTTGAGAAGTACGGTACGGCACAGTGGAATGTCATCTCTAGGTTGTGGCAGGTTTCAGAGAGGGTAACGAAGCCTCGGTATTATGATTTAATGAATAACGATTGAAGCATTCATCTCTCTTCGACTTCTTGCTTTTACGAGTACTTGTCTGTAAAATGACAATATTCAGTTTATTTTTTCATATAGCTAGTCATCCAGTTATCATCGTAGCCATGTATGTCAGCCCCCTAGTCAAAAGAAGAGTCCTTGGCAGCAAGATTTGATTTGAAAACACTGTCACACACTGGAACGCCTTTTCGTGTTTGAAATTTTTCTGTGTGATGTATGATGATGGTGGGGGCATGCAGGGTTTTGGCATGCATTTCCAAGTGCAGCTTTTTGATTTGTCGATTTACTTTGAAGTCTCGGTACTCGCGATTTGAAAGGAACGTTAAATAAAGGAAAGGCCTGTTTCTTTTATTTATTTTGTCTGTGGTCGATGATAATATTTAAAAATAAATAAACAGTTACAGTACAGCACAAAAAAAAATGGTTAAATATAAGAAAACACATAAACAATCATAAGACTCATTCCGAGTGTTGGCGTTGCTTCACGAACTTATTTCGTTGTGGAGTATGTTAGCTATAGGTTTTTTTGCTTTCTCGACCTTTAATCAAGACACTATTCTCGACTAATATATTTCTAGTTTCTCGAAAAATATGTAACTTCAAAACACTATGTTGTCTTTAAAATTTGTTTCGTTAACATATTAGACTGGTAAATCAGATCGATTAAATCTAATGTAAAATTTTATGTTACCTTAAATATTTTTTCTCGTCTTGACTAGGGAAATTTTTCGAGAGTTCTTAAATGAGAAAAGCTAGTTTAGCCATGGCCGTTTGAAATTCAGGATAGTCAGAAGGGCTGCCTTCATCATTTGGGAAGTGCGGCAAACCGGCGTACTGGTCCAGTCTGAGCTATACTTTTTGTAACTGATACATAAAGTGATGGGCCGTGAGTCTGGGAGGCTTAAGTTCTAAACGATGGCGGAGAGCGGCGCGGAGGCGGTCCCTGTTGTATTGTTTTTTGAACGGTTTTCACTGAAATGCCTATTGAAGCTTCTATCTTTCGGTATATCAATCACATGGCGATCTTCGCTACTGTACAGCATCAATATTTTCCTGTTTGGTTGCGGTTTGCGGACGAACTTCATGCGGTCTGTCATTGAGACTAGAGCAACCGTGTTGAAATACCAAATACCAGCGTTCCACAGTCTTAAGTTACTGCGTTTTGTCACTGAAAACAGTAGTCAGCTCTTCAAAGCATTGTAGTCGC
Organism: Notocelia uddmanniana; assembly: GCA_905163555.1. Lineage (NCBI taxonomy): Eukaryota > Metazoa > Arthropoda > Insecta > Lepidoptera > Tortricidae > Notocelia > Notocelia uddmanniana. The sequence continues at coordinate 52,316,129 of LR991052.1, forward strand.
GTTAAACCTCTTAAAGTTATAAAATTTATTTATCATTCTAATTTCCATTTTCTTATTCATAACTGACTTTCTTTAAAATTCTAAAATAACAAATTTTGACGCGATGGTATTTTTTTAATAATTGCGAGACGTTAATGTACGACAAGACTTAAAAGGCGAGCAGGCGATCCTCGTAAACGATATTGACATAAAAGATGAAACTTCGAATACGCTTTACCGCAAAACCGCCTCCGCGCCAAACTGGGCCGCACAGCGCTCGGTGCGTTTCGAGCTTTAGTTAAAGAAGCTATGTAATCATGTCATGACGTGCCTCATATTGATTGGAAACAAACTGTTTAATCAACCTCCCACCCAACCAAAGAGTTCCTAAACCCGCGACCCAACATAAAAGTTGTAATTTATTTTATGATTGTTTATTTAATAAATATTTTCACAGGATTCTCGCGTAGCAACAAATTGTCACGACATATGCGAGTGCACACTGGTCACAAACCTTACAAGTGCACTTATTGTGACAAAGCATTTTCACAGAGCAACGATCTCACGCTGCACGTCCGCAGGCACACAGGAGACAAACCATACATCTGCGAAGTGTGCGGTGACAGATTCATTCAGGTAAGAATCCCTAGTAGTTATGGATTAAGGAGTCATCTAATTTATTTTATTTATTTATTTGGTAGAGGCAACAAAGATCCATATTTACATAATAATAATAATAATCATTTATTCACACGTAAGTTAACAGTTTTGACACCAAAACACTTACGTGGTAACTAATCTAATACATATAGGAACTGTATTTGAGGTACACGTGCTTATATACAATAAGAATAAAAAACTACAAGTAAAAAAAGAAACAGAATAAAATCAATATATGGATAACAAATCAATAGCCAAATCTTTATACTATACCTTACTTAAAGGCACTAGGACACAATACGGTTACAAACGGTCCGTGCTCTAACGGTGGGAGCGTTCGCGCCGCGCCTCGTGCGCACGTCGGGCATCGCGAACAGGCGCCGCGCTGCCACCGCCCACTTGCACGCGGCACCTGTAGGCCCATTCGCTCCAGCACGGACGCGTTGTCCACTCTATTGTTAATCATTTGGAAATAGTGCACTATATGCAGTAGTTTGCGCCGTGACTCCAGAGTGAGAAGCCCGACCATTCCCGATACGAAGAGCGATGGATACATATATACGGATAGTATCCGTATTGACGTTTGTATATGTACCTAGCGGTTTTTTTTTGGATTCTTTCCAGCATTGTGACATATTTTACTTCATGCGGATCCCACAATACTGCACCAAATTCGACCCTACATTACATACCTCACAGTCTTGCAGACTGTATATGGCTTAGTGTTACTTTCATGTTTACTTTTTGACTTCTTGAAATTAAAAAAAAAACACGATAGTAAGTAACCGTCACGTTTGCCTCTGTGCAGGGCTAGCAATTTTGCCTATCGAAAACATAGAAAGGTGGGATGTATATACACTAGGTTGCTGAATTTAATATGTACAGCACTTGGATCAAAAACCAAGGATATCACAAGATATGGTGTTGACATCAGGAACAGCACCGTACTAACAACTACGCAGAAGGGTGGAATTCTAGAATGAATAGATTTGTTGGTGCATATCCAACACTTCCTCACCTATTATCGATGTACCTCGTGTGTTCATAAGTTTTGAGACGGCTACATACTCGATGTTTTCACAATTTTTTTTATATATTCTGATAAACGCATTGTTAATTTTACTTGACAATAGTTTCATTAATATACATACATAGGTATTATTTAAACTGCGTTCCAATATTTTAGGTTAGATGCCATTTATTGCGTCGGCTACACGTAGATGATGACCCCGCGAGACACGAAAGTTTTCATCAGGGATTCTCTTGCTTCTCCTTGAGTGGCTCATTTGTGAGTAACTATTTTTGAGTAGTATTTACGGCAGGTTTTTAGCTCTAAATAGTGTGTTCAAAAAAGGTAATTTTGTCCAAAAAGACTAATCACGAGTATTTAGAGCCAGGCTCGACGAAAGTTACTTCTATTGACTGATAAAAGACATACATTTCTCTTTTAGCAGTTTTCGTATGAAATTTTTTTTTACGGTATTGTCTAAAACTTTGTCAAAAAACCACTTATTTTGATGAATATACGTGTCAAATAAACTTTAACAAGTGATTCCAATACTCCATCTAGTAAATGGATAATTTTAAGGCATAGTTTGAGCATCTAGTATTCATAATAGAAAGAAAAGGCTACCTCATACGTTATAATCGCCCGTATCGTGAACATCGTAGGGTGATAAGGTTGCAGTACTGTCTATGCAGTAGTTGGAACATCTGTCGAGATTTTGGTGTACAATTTGTCGTTTCACTGCCTTAACTTTCTTTCTACCATAGACGTTAACTTGTCAGTGAAAAAGGCGTTTTTCGTTTCGTGCCGGCACTTAAGAGAGACCACCGCATTAAAAGGCCTAAATTAAAAAATATTGAAAGCCAATTTAAATAAACTCTATTTACTTTTATCAGCTACAGTACAGTGATTCAATGAAAATAATAACATTAACAGAAATATTTTCTGTAAATGATTTATTCAAAACAAAATTCGTCTCAAAACTTATGAACACACGAGGTACATGACGACGCTTCATTTTACGGTGTCTCTTATGTCCAAGTTCAACAAAAAAATTCATTCTTAAAGAAAAACTTTGAATGACATACATATAATAACATTCGGATAAAAAGAGCTGTCTCAATTGGAAAACCATTCCTTAACGACAGGACAGTGTCTTGAGAAAATATGCCCATTTATATAATGACCTCAATTTTTCATTTCATCATTCTATACCATTGACTTACGATATAGAAATAGACGCACAATGCCGAACATAAATAACAAAAAATGTAGCGTAATATGACTGACAGTTACATTCCAATAGCAGTGGGGCTAGTATGATCGCTTATATGTCGGACATTTGCATTCGTCCCTCTCGCACTTACATACTTGACAGTACGGGACGAATGCTATATGTCCGACATATAAGCGATCATACTAGCCCCTCTGACTATTGGCTATATGCACGTCAGAAACGTCAAACGTCATGGGTCCGGGGAAATGTCAAACTCAGAGATGTCAAATGGATGACACATGAATATTTTAGTAAGCGAGAAAGACCCCTTACTGGAAATTATACTAAAATAAATAAGAAAATTAATACAAACGAAACGAATTGCAGGAAACCAATAGGACACGTCAAAGTAAATTTGACATATATGTCCCCGGAAGCTACACATTTCTGCCATGGTGTGCGCTGCGATCGCTTAGCTTACCCCCACCACCTACTTGGCACATAGCCAATAACGCTCCTTTATAGTCCGAGTAAAGAAAAACTTCGTACAAGAAAAAACAACACATCCTGTACATACAGAAAAATCAATCAATATTATGGGACAATTTTTACACTAATCGAACTAGTCCCATAGTAAGCTCAATAAGGCTTATGTTATGGGTACTAGACGACGATATATTTAATAGATATATACTTAAATACATAGAAAACATCCAAGTCCCAGGAACAAATGTTTCTGCTCACCACAGAAACAAATGCCCTTACCGGGATTCGAACCCGGGACCTCTAGCTTCGGAGGCAGTGTCACTACCAACTAGGCTAAAGAGGCCGACAAATATAAAAGAAATTAGTCACCTATAAATTAAGCAAAATTTTAAAATAATAATTAGAATAGTAATTTGGCGGTAAATGTAAATTACTACGAACTTTAAAAGGTGGAATAACTATAAGGTTATACAGGTGACATCGGAGACGTAATCAGAAGCTAATTTTTTAGACTCTACACATGCTCGCTTTTTCAATGCAATAGTTGTTACATCGATTAAGACAAGTTTTTTTTTTAAATTTTTACTGGAAAAATAATAACGCCATACTTAAATGATGATTCCCTATCACTTATGACACACGTTGTATGAGCGATGACAAGACGTCGTGTGGTGTAGAGTGACCAAGTTGTATGAATCATTATTTTTCTGTTAATAATTTGAGAAATAATAGTCATTGCAAGTAGTAACTGTGATATCATCTTTATTGAGTTTGTCTTTCAATACTTCATCGAGTCCATATAATTTCTGATCACGTTTCCGATGTCACTCTGTATATAGGTATTTTGTCAGTAAGAAAGGCGCGAAATTTAGATTTTCCATGGGTGTGTATTTGTGCAAACCTTCGCATCTATATTAGTCTAATTTGCCACGTCTTTAGGGTTCCGTACTCAAAGGGTAAAACGGGACGGGATTACTAAAACTCCGCTGCCCATCCATCCGTCCGTCCGTCCGTCAGTATGTCTGACAAATACTAAAAATAAAATAAATATTTAAGGGAGCTCCAATAAAAAAAAAAATCTTTAAAAAAGTTGCTCGTTGCCTGCATCAGGCACTGGGTCTCAAAATGTATGGGAAAACTAAAATCCGACTCGCACTTGACCAAAATTCTCACTTGAAACAAAATCCCATCCAAACAATTTTGAATACTGCGATAATATTGAGCTGCTATAGTTAAGAAACAAACACGAAGTTCGGATACCTCCCTCTCTCTCGCTCGAATATGCAAGTGCGACAGATAGGGAGATACATGAACATCGTTCGTTTTCGTTTTGCGGTAGCAGCTCTGAAGTGCTACCACGAACTGAAAACGAAATATATGCCTCTCTGTCGCACTTGTATACTCGAGCGAGAGAGAGGGAAATACTTTGTTATCAGTTCGCAGTAGGCCCTCTGTTCATTTTTATAAATATTACCAGAAATAGTTAAAACTTGTTACTTAACACAAAATATTATGAATGTGTTTATTTATTGACCGAGCGAGCGAAGCGTCTTCGTTTTAGCTTTCGACAAAAATTCTTTCGTATGTCTGTATGTCTGTCCGGATGTTCTCATCTGCAGGTCGCTTTTCTCAACCGATTCTCGCGAAATTTTGTGAGCAGGTTCGATAATTATATAGAACTTTTTGTCCAGTCAGTATTTGGAAATTTTGAAATTAAAAAAAAATAAATTTTTCGTATGTCCTTAATATTTGTAAATTTATTTTTATATAATTGTTAATCAGTATATTTTTTTTAATCATTATTATTAAGTAAGATTGTCAGTTTTTTTTTTAAATTGTATAAATTCACGCTTTGACTTGTAAAAAGTGCCCTTGTGGCCTATTTGCAGAATAAATATTTGATTTGATTCATCCGCATCCCAACGCCAGTATGACGTGAGCTTATTATATTACAATAATATTTTTACAACTATTTATTTTCATCTTGTTTAATAGAATTTATGTCTTAAATATAGGTTATGTCTGAAAACAGTTACATATTAATGTTAAATGATTACCAAAACCACATTAATTATGAGTATCATATGGAAATTTATACTAATTGATAAATGAATTCTAAAATTGTTTGCTCCCTTTGGTTATATTCCCAGTAAAATGAATAACTACAATCAACACAATTTTCATAAAGCAAAGCAAATTACTTGGTGTGTATTTAACGCAAGTGTCGGTAATACGAACCTGACACTGATGTTTTGAAATTATTGTCTTCTTCGACACAGGATCAACAACAGGTCTCTTAATCTCCCCTGTATATTCATCAAAGCAGTTAACATCCACAAAATCGACAGTATCGGTTAGTTCTTTCCCTCCCACTTTAATCCGTTCCAATATAACCTTTGGCTGCATGTGCTCTGGGACTTCATCTACTTTGTAATACTTCTGAAAGTCTGGAGCAGGCTTGCTGCTTGGCCGCAGTTGAGAATTGTCGCTGGTCTTTAAAAAATGCGTCCATTTGTGTTGAAGCATATCCGTTTCAACATCAAACTTCTTCATACACTGGTCACAGAAATAGTAGTCCTTGTAACCAGTCATGGCACGGTTGGTCAAGTCCGGCAGCAATGCAACATGTTTTTCTATTTCATCCCGTTCTACGGAGCTCTCTTCGCAAAAGTTGCACAGGTACAATCTCTCGCTTCCAAGGCTACGCATTGTGTACAAGGAGCTCGGACGGGTATTGGAATGGAGGAATGAAATGTGATGTGCAACGGCACATTTAGAAGGAAACTGGTCCTTACATATGTCACACACAAAAGTTGTAAGTAAATGATCGTAACTATGGTCTTTCAAATCCATGAACCTGAAAAAAGACTCTTCTCCGTCCGGATGTTCACTTCTACAGGTCGCATTTCTCAGAAATGTTATATATAATATTTTTTTCAAGTCAGTTTTCGGAAATATTGAAATTTGAAAAAATACATAAACTAAGTTTTATCGTATGTATGTCCGGATGTTCTCCTCTACCGGTCGCATTTCTCAACCCATTCTCATGAAATTTTATATAGAATATAGATAATTATATAGAATATTTCTCGAGCCAGTTTTTGGAATTTTAGAAATCAGAAAAATATTTTTTTTTTTTATATCCGGATGTTCTCCTACAGGTCGCATTTCTCATCAGAAATTGTATATAGTTTTTTTTTGTTAAGTCAGGTTTTGGAAATTTTGAAATTTGAAAAAATATACAATGATTTTATCGTATGTATGTCCGGATGTTCTCCTCTACAGGTCGCATTTCTTAACCGATTCTCATGCAATTTTGTGAGCAGGTTCGATAATTATATAGATTTTTTTTTGTCGAGTCAGTACCTGGAAATCAAGAAATTAAAAAAAAAAAAATTGTCGAGGTCTCCAGCTCACAGAGCCACTAGTATTAATAAATAATATAATATACAACTGTTTGATTTAAAAACTATAAGTATTATTTTGTTTGTTGTTGGTACCACTATAAGCATCGAATAATAATTAATTAGGACCGAAGCCTTACTTAAAAAAAAAGTTAACAGAGCTTTTATGAAAAATGTATGAACTATAAAAGCACGCTAGACAGTGATTTTATAGACCAGAGAGCATAGATTTGGTGTCATTGTGTATGAGTTAGAGACTATTTAAATGACAGATAAAAGTAAAGGAGTAGAAAAAGAAATTAACGTTAAATTGATTTTAATAACATCAATTTATATAAGTACTAGATGAAAGCCCGGCTTCGCTCGGGTGAAATAAATAAGAAAGAAAGAAGACATTTATTCCTGACAGTTATGCAAACGACCAAAGAAATAGTGTACAATAATCTATAAAATAAAAACATTACAACAACGGATTATGATCAAACTCCTTTACAAATATTGTCTGTAGTCTGGATTAACATATGGAATAGGGCCGTTCACACGGTTATTATTATCACGCGATTCACTCATATCATGATCCGTATCACGTGTCTACCTAGTTGGTTACTAAGTTATGTTACTGTAATAATCCTTATCTACATAAAATATACTAACGAAAGTTAAATAAATTATATATTAAAATGAAGTACATACAATCAGGATTTACATTTGTCAATTTCATTCAAAATGGCCTCCTTGGGCCTGAACACAGGCCTTCAGACGACGAGGCCAGTCATCAATAGCGGCACGCACGGTTGTCATATCTAATTCCGTCACTGTCTTGACTATGGCCCGCTTGAGGGAGTCAAGATTTGTGTGGGGTTTAGCACAGGCTTTCTCCTCAATAACCTGCCGTACAGCATAATCCAGGGGGTTGAGGTCCGGGCTGGAGGAGGGCCGGCCAGTCTTCGTGGGCAATTTTGTTGCTTCGAAACCAGGCTTGAGTTGTTTTTGCCTTATGTGCAGGGGCTGAGTCTTGTTGAAAGACCCAGGGCTGGTTTTGAAATAGAGAGTGGCTTAAAGGCTTTACTATTGGTTCCAGAACGGTTTCCTGGTAAACTTTAGCCCCAGTTTTGACACCTTCTTCACAGAAATGGACCTGTGTTAACCCTGAGTTATGACACACCTAACCAAATCATGACATAAGAGGGATGATGGCCTCGTTGCACTCTCGGAACAGCTACACTCGCTTCTTGACTGTTTTTTGCATACACTCTGTCATTCTGGCGGTTACAACATTCTTCAATGGTAAAAATTTTTTCGTCTGTAAATAATATATTTCGGTGGCCATTTTGTGCGTACCGCTTCAGTAGCACGCGACTTCTATTCAGCCTCATAGTCTTCAATCGTCCATTAAGCAAATGACCTTTCCGTCTACGATAAGCGTGTAGTCTAAGGTCTTGATTGATAACTTTTTTAAGGGAGCTTCTCTTCACAGACATCTGAATTGCCAACAACTTTTGCTTCGGAACGGGGTTTCTTGCGATTCTCGCCTTCACTGCCTTTATTAGAGCTGGGGTCCGAACGGTGCGTGGTCTTCCAGACCTCTTGCGGTCATCAAAGCTCAGGGTACTATTGTACCTATTAATGGTACGATAAACGAATTGTTTGTTGATTTTCAGATTTTTCAAGAACTTCAAAATTACGTTTGGCGGATGCCCGCATTTGTGCAACGCAATTACAGCGATACGATTTTCTTTTAGACCCCAATCCATTATAAATATGACGAGATAAGTGTTGTGTGTGCTATAAAATTATAACTGACAACCCGCAATTATATGTCATTTTTTATTTTTTCGGTAGCATTTGTTTTAACGCAAGAAAAGAGTTTGCAAATCGAGTAACAGAACTTAGTAACCAACTAGGTATTGATGAATATTGAAGCAAAATCCATACAATTTTGAAAACCACGATAATATTGACAACCCAGTATTGTGATAATATTAATCGTCTAAAGGGCCCCAATAGGGAGTAAAAGATTACGCTGACGAAGTCACGGGCAAAGGTTTAGTATCTTTGTAAGTTAATCCTAAGTATTTTTATAAGGCTAGTATAAAACCACATAAAAAATTTGACACCGTAATCAGTACTGATTTGTATAGCTAAAATACTAATCGTTCATTAAAATTCGGTTCAGATGTCCAATATTGATGTGCTAGTTAGTATTTTTGGTGCGAAGTCAGAGCTGCTACCGCGAACGAGAACAAAAGAATTCCTGTATCTCCCTCTCTGTCTCACTTACAAATTCGAGCGACACAGAGGAAAATACACGATGTTCGTTCGATTATGTTTCGCGGTAGCAGCTCTCAATTCCAGCCTCCCGGGTTCCGACCGCCAAAAGTCTCGCACGATCTGGACCTGCACTGCTGTTTAAAAGAATATTATAATTTAAATCACAGTAAATATTATCCCAGCTCCTTTGTGATTTTGGGTTGTCTGGAATTTGTTTTACCTGGGCAAGCAACTTTAAAAGCATTTTTGGCACCCTCCAAGCCCGCAATCTCACAGTATGTGGGCAAAGCCCTTAGGATATTTCCTATGAGACCAGACGTGCTATGGGTGGATGCCAAAAAGGCTGGGGATGCCACACTGGACACTTTGCGGATTCCTAAGCCACCGTATCGAATAGGAAGGGACGCTTGAGACCAGGAAGGCTCAGTTAGCTGAATATTTAGAATCATTTCTAAACTAGTTTTGATTAAGTCATCCATTCGTGACAAAAGATTTTGATGTTTCCAGAAAGGACAGCAACGGAGCACATATAAATTTAGGGACAAAAAGACAAAACTTAAGAATGATTAGCGATTCGCGTGGCTTTGGAATTTAGAAATAGTGTCAGAAATATAACCGGGAAAGGATTCTTCAAAAATAGGAGAACCCAGGAGGCAAAGTGAAAATTTGTCGACTATTCTGATACCAGGAGCCAGATGAACAAATTTTTGTATTAAATCGACCAAACTACAAGAAGTCTTTTGAATAAAGAGTTCGCATTTGCTAAAATTTTGTTCTAAACCAATATTTTCGAAATTAGTTTTAATAAAAGCCAAATCAGAGAGCACAGTATCCACGTCGCCTCCTAGAGTTCCGTCATCTAAGTATTAAATTTAGATTTTAATTTGTGAATTATTGGATTTATGGCCAAACTAAAAATTGCTGGCCCTAGAGGATCACCCTGCTGACAGCCAACTTCTGAAGATAATTCATGGGACTTGTACATTAATTTAGAAGGATCTGCATAGCAGAGGAGAAGATAATTGTAAATTTCTGGAATATTGTCTTTTACTTCCGCCAGCAAAGTGTCCCTATTTACCGAATTGAAGGCATTTTTCACATCAATTTTGACAACGATTTCACAATCGTCGTATGAAAGGTAGGTCCTTAAGGCATGGACGGCTGCCTCGCACCCACCTTTCGTGCCAAAACCTAACTGCACTGGTTCAAAAAGAGACTGCAATTTTGATCTGATATGTCTAACCGCAATTTTGGATGCCAGACGCCGTAAAGTTGACCCCACAGCGATAAAGAATGAGAAGAAGAGCAATGAAGATGTCTTCATATAAAAAAAAAACTTGCTAACCCTTTTTACGTACTAGACTGACAAGGAAAGGTACCCGACTGTCCGGCTCCGATTTGTTTTTTTTTAATATACGTTATAGAGTAGTCTAACGGACACGTATTTTTTTTTAGCGGCCCAAACTCATTCTGTTCTGAGAAATTGTCCTCCAAAGTACTAAAAAGTGACCAAACCGTTAAGTTCTGTAGAGAGTTTTGTTAAAGCAAATTGTTAGTTAATAACTGGCTTGATTATATGTTGGAGAACATGAAAAAATAATGGACCCGTGTTTTGTCATTTTCCCTTAAAATGGCTTCCCCTCATGGCTTCCTTGCTCTGAATGAACGGACCACTGATTCTTGGAAGTGTGCTCGTGCATGCTTGTATGATCTGTACAGGTGCTTCCAATGAACCTTCTGCCCTGCGTGTGATCGAGTTAGTAAGCTTCATTCTTAGCAGGTTCCCTGGATCGGTTGCGTGATTATGAGGTCTTGAATTTAAATTCTCTATCAAATGTCTTTAGTCTTGTAATTTTGTCTTCAGCGCACTCGGACATTGTAAGAGTTTTTCTTCAAACAAGACCAGTAGTGCACGTCTCAATTATTAAATGAATACGAGGGCTGCCTTTTAAGTTGTGTCGTTTGGAAAAACTAAAGACAATTTAAGTGTTAAATGGTATTTATTGTTTTTCAAAGTAATCACCGTGATATGTAATACACTTTTTCATTCGATCGAACCAATTTTCGAAACACTTATTCCAGTCCGAAGTCGGGGTCTCCAAAATGGCCGTTTTGTATGCCTCAACCGCTTCTTCAGGCGTCTGGTACCGTTGACCACGAAGTCGTTGCTTGATTTTTGGAAAAGAACAAAAATCGTTAGGGCTTAAGTCTGGACTGTACGGCGGGTGTTCCAGAATTTCGATGTTTTGCTCTTTTAAAAACGCAATTGTTTGCCGGGCGATGTGCGAGCTCGCATTATCGTAGTGCAGTCTTATACGACGTATTGGGTTATTTTTTCGAAACTCGCCGATGACTTGAACAGACAGTGGTATACCAGTCAGCATTAACCGTTTTACGATCCTCGAGCACGATGGTGGCAACGTGGCCACTTTTCGCCACAAACGTGGCGACCATTTTTTTCGAAGTGCTCCGTGAGCGTATTACTTAGGTCGGTTTTGGCTCATCTTGGAACACCCAAACAGTCGACTGCTGTTTAGAATCGGGATCGTAGTCATATATCCAAGATTCGTCACCACTAATAATGTCGTAAACATGTTTCGAGTTTCCTCGGTTGAATTGCCGCAGAGTTTTGCGACACCATCGAACGCGAGCCGTTTTTTGGTCTTCACTGAGTAAATGTGGTATCCAGCGTGAGATCAACTTTTTTATGCCTAAGTGATCATGCAAAATACTGTGAACACTGGTCCCTGAAATACTTAAGGAAGCTTCTATCTCACGGTATGTCACATGGCGATCTTCGACGATCAGTTGCCGTACAGCATCAATGTTCTCCTGGGTTACGGCTGTTTTTGGTCGACCTTCACGATGTCTATCACCAAGACTAGAGCAAACACGTTGAAATTCTAAATACCAGCGTTCCACAGTCCGGAGGCATGGTGCTTTATCATTGAAAACCGTAGTCAACTCTTCGAAGCACTGAAGTCGCGTTAAGCCCCTTTTGAAGTTGTAAAAATTATCGCACGTAAATTTTCCTTCGAAATTTCCATTTTCATAACTGACTTGTCAACTTTGAACGAACGCTGTACTAAAACGGTTGGGCCGATTTCGAGTCATTCTTTTGTTTTCGAATTCGAAATTCAAATATTTTAAGATGACACTAGTTCTTTTTTATGCAATCACGGGAGGTTTGCAAACGACAGAACTTAAAAGGCAGCCCTCGTATAAGTAGCCGTCTAAAAGGACCAAAACCATCCCACGTTGTGATTTAATTAATTCTGCAAATCTTACTTGCAGAGACATCTTGATAAGCAGACATAGGCTATATTGACATCCGATGACATATATGCTTATCGAAAAATAAAACACGCATTTCGAGACCAGTATCTCGGAATTTCTATCAAAAGGACCCCGAAAAAGTTGTTAGGAAAATGTGGTTTCAGTCAAATTGCGTGAAATTTTGATTACAAACAAAATTAAACTTAAGTGCCCCGATCAAATGTCCCTATAGGTGCTACCACAGTTTCTGAATCCGTTCCCAAGATACGATCGAGTTTAGACCAACAGGCTGATCTATGTATTTACCCGGTATTATGTTGTTTTAATCCTTAACCTTTAACTACACTAATATAGTATATTATTGTTCATACTCCTACATATTTTAGAAGTATGATTTTTTTACGAGAAATTCTACTAAAAAAATCGTAAAAGCACATACGACAAGTCGCAAATTTATGCACCGATTAAACATTCTCCGCACGAACAATGATTCGTAGTATTCGCACAAATCAGAAGTCGCAAATTTGTGTGACGGTTAATCATACTTCGCACAAATTATTTGTCGCTCAAATGGCCTGTCGCTAATCTTGAGTATCGCTTATTCATACTTCGCCCAAACCACGTGCCGCTCAAATGGCCTGTCGCTAATCTGAGTATCGCTTATTCATACTTCGCCCAAACGACATGTCGCACAAATGACATGTCGCAATACCGTGCATCGCTTACTCATACGTCGCACACTCGGCGTCGCACATCTGTAATAATCCCGGTATTTGCGTTCGAGGTTCATGCTGTATACTACTTATTCCTTGTAATCTGTTACTTCAACCATTTGACACATCACAAAACCATAGAACGTAAACACGCAAGACTTATCGGAATTATAACTAAAATCACGTAATAATATTAGGGCTGATCAAGTAAATAAAAATAATATTTTGCTTTTCTTAAACCTAATTTAAGTTATGTTACATTTTTTTAGTTCATTGTTGTTGAGTATTTTCCGATAATATTTCACCACCCAAACAGTTACGTTTTATGTGAAGGACCACGTAAAAAAATAAAGCCATAGGGCAAGTTGAAAATTGCCTGGTGACAATTGAGCCGTTTAAACAAAAAATGGCCTTAATAACCGCGCCAGCCGACTGGCTATACTATCGAAAGTGTAAGATTTTTTCATTCCTAAATGCGGAAAAGGATTAAGAAATGTAAAGTGTGTTCGACAGGAGAATACGCACGTCTTAAAGTGTGTGAAAGGGGTTGCTGCGGGTGGCTTCGACTGCTCATAATGTTTATAATGTGGTGAGGACGTGTGATATGTTCGTAAGGTGACCGCTGTTACATATTTACAATTAGTGACAGTGACTATACATATAGTAAAGGTGTGTTGTGTTAGTATTAATTATGTTGTCAATTGACTCTAGTTAAGTGAAGACACATGCCAAAGGGTGATTGCGTGGCGTTTTTGAGTTCGCGAGGGATGGATTTCATTTCTTATACTAAAAAAAATACCGGTTAGGGGGTGCCATACATTAATGCATAGGAAAGAGGTAAAAATGTTAGTGTACCTGTTGCAACAATTTCCATTGTTGAATTGAATAAGACTCACTTTTCTTACAGTTAGTACAGGTTCACGGAGAGTAGATAGACAGTGGCCCTAGTGGCAAAAAGTGATCTTGGATCAACATATACAGATCATTGGCATACATAACTCAGGGGCAATAAAGGACGCGAGTTAAGGAGTGATTTGACTTGACGATGTCAAATTCCTAGAAAGTGAGACTTTGAATGATTTCTTACCTTATTGACAGTACACACGAAAACATAAACTAATTTTGTATTAAGCAGTAACGCTTCTAACTAAAATTTCAATTTAAAGAGAAAAATTGAAATCTGAATATATAAACTGACTGACTGACTGACATATCAACGCACAGCCCACACCGCTGGTCCTAGAGATTCCAAATTTGGCACGTAGGTTCCTTATAAGGTCTAGAGGTGCACTAAGAAAGAATTTTTCAAAATTATACCCCTAAGGGGGTGAAATAGGGGTCAGAAGTTTGTATGGGGAAACAAGATTAGTTGGACTATTTTATTCGAAACTTCACAGGAGTATTTCTAACGACAAATGAGTAAACACGTGTTTCAGGTTTTTTGAGAAGTCAACCCCTAAAAGGGGAAAATGTGGTGACAAATTCTGAAAATCGACATGGGTATCGTTTGTATGGTTTATCGGGTCGCTGATTATGAAAATAACAATGATTTTAAAATCCCACGTGGAGGGCATTGACTTAAGATATAGAAATAGACACACAATGCCAAACATACACAAATAAAAATGTGGCGCAAAATGACACTGACAGTTACATTCCAATAGCTGATAATAACGCTTCTTTATTGTCCGAGTCAAGATAAAAACTGCGTACAAATAATTTTTAAGAATAAAAACCGACTTCAATGGGGGAGTCCGGTGAAAGATTATTAATCTTAGATGGTGCACTCTTAGATTCCATACAATAAAATACAAAAATGGCTATAAGTATATTTATAATGGTAGAAGACTAAGTACCCTCAATTCCTCATGAAATCATGGAAAAACCTTGCTTGCTTGACAAACAAAACGAAGAGAACAAATCGCTAAACGTGAACTACGCGTCGTTGAAGAGTTCCGTTCTGATCATCATCAGCAGTTCCACTTCATCAAATGTCACTTTTATGAATGAAAATGCTTGATTAGTTCATGAAAATACTAAAATCACTATTTGTGTGCCTTTCACATTTGAGGAGTTTCCTCGATTCCTAATGGATCCCATCATCAGAACTCGAGCATGACAAAAATCAATCGTGAAAATAGAACTTGCTTAACAAACACAGCTAGAAGGACAAATCGCCAAACGTGAACTTTTCGTCGTTGAAGAGTTCTGTTCTGATCATCATCAGCAGTTCCACTTCATCAAATGTCACATTTTTGTATGATAATGCTCGATTTGTTGATAAAAACACAAAAATCACTATATGTTTGCCTTTAAGATTTGAGGAGTTCCCTCAATTCCTCATGGATCCCATCATCAGAACTCGAGCATGACAAAAATTAATCGTGAAAATAGAACTTGTTTAACAAACACAGCTAGGAGGACAAATCGCCAAACGTGAACTTTTCGTCGTTGAAGAGTTCTGTTCTGATCATCATCAGCAGTTCCACTTCATCCAATGTCACATTTTTGGATGCAAATGCTTGACTTGTTGATAAAAACACAAAAATCACTATATGTTTGCCTTAAAGATTTGAGGAGTTCCTTCAATTCCTCATGGATCCCATCATCAGAACTGCCTTTTGACAAAAACGGGACCAACTTGGATTTATATACATACAATCAAAAAAAGAATTTTTCAAATCGGTTAAGAAATGACGGAGTTATGGAGTAACAAACATTAAAAAAAAAAATACAAAAAAAAAACATACAACCGAATTGATAACCTCCTCTTTTGAAATCTTGAAGTCGGTTAAAAAGAACTTACAAGCATTGGCGTCAAGTGTCAAATTTGCAAACATAAGAACCACAGACATCATATAAAAGCAGACTCGCAGTATTAAGCCAGACGATTTTTCATATAGTTGTCTCGTTAATCCTTATGGCACACCAAAATGAGTTAGAATGGGACAACTAGTACGATATTAACGAATTGTCCCGATTTAAAAAACACACCATGTCACACCAGAGTGAATTTAGTAAACATCACAACGATACGTCAAAAACAAAACGGTACCGAAAGTGCAATAGATATTGTGAAAATTACGAAATTATATGTATCAAAACTCAACAATCTTTATTTACAAGTAAGCAGAAATGTGGTACGTAGTGCAATGGTGCCGGAGCAGTTTAAAATCAGTGAAAATGTCCGGAGAAAATATCAGTTTTCATTGGTAAGAAACTTTTGCTATTATTTCAAAAATTGCACGAACATTATGCAACATAATAGTCTGAGATAGACTACAGATGCTGGATACTACAAAATGTACCTTTTGCGTAGTTCCAAATTCATTTCAGAAAGGTTTTTTGGTAAAAATTCATCTGTCGTGAACTGGGCTAGTGCTGTTACTTAATGAAAAAAAATATGTCGACAATTTATCGATATGAATTATTTACGTAAGCATTTAGACGAGATATTATTGCGTTAAATTATTAATTACATGGTTATTTGTCAACTTTAGATTTCCGAATAATAATTTACTTCAAAAATGGATTGACGCAGTAGGACGCAATAATTGGACGCCGACCAAACATCACAGAATCTGCTCCAAACATTTTAAAAGTGACTTTTATGTTACTAAGAACAATAAAAGATTATTATTGCCAGATGCAATACCTACAATATTCCAGATGCCCCTTGAGGTAAGTTGGGAAAGATCAATATTTATTTACTGAATTTTCAGGGACCGCTTCAGATGAGTTGGTTTGGTTTAGGTTTAGGCATAATATGTTAAGACGTTGCATACATTAATATTTTTTTTATCTGAGAGAAATATTTTGATCTAAATGAGCTAAGATAATTTGTTTTATGACAAAACTGGATTATAAACGCATATATAAATAAATAAGTATATATTAGGGGACAATTTCTTATAAAAATCAAACTAGTCCCATAGTAAGCTCAATAAGGCTGGTGTTATGGTCTAGACGACGATGGGGCGCTAGTCGGGTGACCTCCACGAGTGTCTGGGCTCTTCCAGTTCCTCTGGACCCTCGCGGGTCTGGGGGAAGGGGAAGGGTTCTGGCCGGTGCGCCCTGGAGGCAACCATAACCTAAAGTTTCAAATAAACATTTGAGTATAAAATGCTTAAAATCATTAGTCATTACCTACTACATAACTACATAATTTTAATTTGTAGGATATATTAGAATCTTTTGACGTTTGACGACCACTTTGGCTTAGTTGGTAGTGACCCTGCATACGACAGGGTTCGAATCCCGGTCAGGACATTATTTGTGCATTTATCGCGATTTGTGCATTTATCCTAGGTCTTGGATGTTTTCTATGCATTTATCTATATAAGTATGTATATCGTCGTCTAGTACCCATGGTTAGTACAAGCTTTGCTTAGTTTGGGACGAGGTCGATTTGTATAAGATAATTACATATTGCACCATAAGGAAGACCGCCGACTCAGCTCACACGCGCCACCGACCGACGACACGAGGCGCGACGTCAGCAAAACAAGCGTTTACCTTATTGAAGCAATTCCATTCTTTATTCACTTTTGATTCATACTTCGATCGATTGTCACCGTACTTAAGGCTATAATTTTTGTATTACTTATTTTAATTAAATTAGTTATAAAAGTTTTTGGTTTTTTTTCGGGCCTCCGATTGCATCATAATTGGCGCAGTCGGTAGGATACTCGCGGGTCGTTTTCGCGAATAAATTCGGGACCTCCAGAATCGAGACCGCGCGTTCGCGAACCACCCGGGTTGGCTATCAAGCACCGCTGCCGAGTATCCAGAATCTACGAGCTGCAGACCGGAGGCGAATCCAGCAATTGATTCACGAGGAAGGCCAGAAATGAACCACATGTGAGTACACCTGAATTGTTCTCGTGTTGCTTGCTTCCTTAGCCCTTATATCCCTATTTTTCACCATTTTTCATCCCAGAAGGTCGGGATCCCGGGAACCTACATCGAGTGAGGTTCGTCGGGAAAGAATAGATTTATTGAGAAACTTGGATAATTTAGAGTTAGAAAACCCTTTAGATAATTTGGACGTTAGTCGCTTAAGTGAGACAAGTATAATAATGGCAGCGAACCCTGACGACATTTACAAAGCCCTGCGATTAGTCCCGGACTTTGACGGCAACCCCAACATTCTCACCCGATTTGTTAAAATATGTGATCAGATAGTAGAAGCTTACTTAAGTGCCGAACCCGGAAGCGAATTATCCAATCTCTGCCTCATTAACGGAATTCTGAACAAAATTACTGGTACAGCTGCAAGTACTATTAACAGTAATGGCATCCCCGATAGTTGGTTAGGTATTAGATCTGCCCTCATTAACAATTTCTCCGACCAACGTGACGAGACAGCCCTATACAATGACCTCTCAATAGCCAGCCAAGGTAACAGGACACCTCAGGAATTTTACGACCATTGCCAGACACTTTTAAGTACAATAATGACGTATGTGTCCCTTCACGAGAATGTTGACACTACTATCGAGGCCAAGCGGACCCTTTACAAAAAGGTGGCTATGCAAGCCTTTGTGCGCGGCCTGAAGGAACCCTTAGGGTCACGAATTAGATGTATGCGCCCGGATTCCATAGAAAAAGCCCTCGAGTTCGTACAAGAGGAGCTTAACGTAATATACGTGCAACAACGAGGAGATTCGGGTAGGGTCCAGCAACCAAATAAGGTGACCATGCCCTCACCAAATGTGGGATTCTTACCGCCTCGACCATTCAATCCGCCTCAGGCGCCAAATTGGCCTGTACCTTTTGGCCAGCGACTAGTGCAGCAACCCCCTCAACCATTTAGATTCAACCCTATTCAAACGCAACCCCAAAACCGTATGCCCACTAGGACTCAGCAAATGTTCAGTGCCCCTCCGCCAAATTACAACCCCCGGAGTAATGTATTCCGACTACCCCCTAGGAACAACCCCCAGGCTAATTCAACCCCTAGACCTATGAGCGGAGTCCAGAATTACACCCCGAGGATATTGCCTCAGTCAAATCAATCTTTCTATAGGCCACGCGAAATGAACATGAACGAATGGTCACCCTACACCGTTGACTCATATCCCGATAACTACTATATGCAGCCAGAATATTATTATGACACGCCCATGACTTACGACAATTATTACACCGAATATGACCCCGCCGCTGGACTGGACACCGAACCGAGCTATGATTATCAACCGAGTAACGACGCGTTACCTAGCACTAGCGAACAGCCGGATTTTCAGTCGGACCAAAGGTCACTCAAGCCAAAATAGAACTGAATTTGCAATCTCAAAGGCAATTGCCTTACATCCAAATTGGCGAACCGCCACTTAAATTTCTAATAGATACCGGAGCAAACCAATCTTTTATCAGCCCCGAAGCCGTCCAGCGCTACTTTCCAAATGTTCCCCTCAATTACGATCCCTTCGAGGTCACTAATGTTCACGCCGTGAGCAGGAATGACTATTCGCTAACGTTACCTTGTTTCCCGGAGTTTAGGGATACGAACAACATGGAATTATTCATATACCGTTTCCACGATTATTTCGATGGTCTCATAGGGTTAGATTTACTAACCAAATGGGAAGCTAAGATTGATCTTAAAAGTAACACTTTAATCACGCGAACGTCAAGCAACCCGATACTGATGTATTACTCGGGCAACGCACACAATCATTTCGAGGAAATGATCCCGGCCGGCACGTCTAGAATAATAAAGGTTCCGATTAACACCGCCGACGGCGAAGTTTTAGTAGAAGAACAAGTAATTAGTAACTGTACGATTCACCCTTGTTTCACGATAGTTAAGAATAACCGCGGATACATAGAAGTTGAAAACCAATCCCCAAACGACGTCATCTTCTCGCTTGACCGGCCAGCTCAAGCTGACCTCTACAATATCGAGTGCATGCGCACCAAACTGAGTAATAATACACGTGCACAGGACGTAATATCGCGCTTACGTACCGAACATTTAAATGAAGAGGAGGCGACTAACTTGAAATTACTTTGTTCCCGCTATGCCGACGTGTTCTACATTGAAGGGGAAGCACTCTCCTTTACTAACAAAATTAAACACAGAATCATGACCACAGACGAGGTGCCGGTATATACAAAAAGCTACCGGTATCCCTTCGTACATAGGCAGGAAGTTAGGGAGCAAATAACCAAAATGCTCGAACAAGGAATAATCCGGCCTTCGGATTCCGCTTGGAGCTCCCCTATCTGGGTCGTACCCAAAAAGGCGGACGCCTCAGGAAAACAAAAATGGCGACTTGTGGTCGATTTCCGCAAGCTGAATGACAAAACAATTGATGACAAGTACCCGATACCGAACATCACAGATGTGCTGGATAAGTTAGGGAAGTGCCAATACTTTACCACACTAGATCTGGCAAGCGGATTTTACCAGGTTGAAATGGACCCCCAGGACATTTCAAAAACCGCTTTTAATGTAGAGCAAGGACATTTTGAGTTCTTAAGGATGCCCATGGGTCTCAAAAACAGCCCCAGCACGTTTCAGAGGGTCATGGATAACGTCCTGAGAGGTCTACAGAACGAAATTTGCCTTGTATATCTCGACGACATAATTGTCTTCAGCACGTCGCTACAAGAACATATGGAGAATCTAGAAAAGGTCTTTCAGAGATTAAGGGAATCAAACTTCAAAATCCAGATGGATAAATCTGAATTTCTGAAACTTGAAACCGCTTATCTCGGACATATAGTCAGCAACGACGGCGTCAAGCCAAACCCCGAAAAGATCTCCGCCATACAAAAATACCCGATACCTAAAACTCCAAAGCAGATTAAACAGTTTCTGGGCCTTCTCGGATATTACCGAAAATTCATCCCCGATTTTGCCCATATCACCAAACCTCTCACCACTTGCCTAAAGAAAGGGAACAAAATTACACTTAACTCCGAATATATCAACTGCTTTGAAAAATGCAAAACCCTCCTTACCAATGACCCTGTGTTACAATATCCCGACTTCACTAAGGAATTCCTTCTGACTACAGATGCCTCGAACGTCGCTCTAGGCGCAATACTCTCGCAAGGTCCCATAGGGTCCGATAGACCTGTGTGTTATGCCTCCCGTACCCTTAATGACAGCGAGCTTAACTACAGTACGATAGAGAAAGAGTTACTCGCAATAGTTTGGGCTACGAAGTATTTCCGACCTTATCTTTTCGGACGAAGGTTCAAAATTTTAACAGATCACAAGCCCTTACAGTGGCTACTCAATGTAAAGGAACCCAACTCACGCCTCACCCGTTGGAGGCTAAAGCTCAGCGAATATAAATATACGGTTATATACAAGACAGGGAAATCTAATACCAATGCCGATGCCCTGTCCAGAGTGGAGATCCACAATGAAGAACTCGAATCCATAATAGCAGACGAGCTATGCTCCATTTTACCTAACCCCACAGAAGCTCCAGTTACCTTGGACAATTCCTCCACAGAAACTGTGCATACAAGTAATGAGAGTCCCATATTAGAAGTGCCCATTACCGACGAGCCGCTTAATAAGTTTCACAGGCAGATTATATTTACTGTCGTAGATATTGCGGCAAGGAAACCAACCGTAACGAAACCATTCGACACACACACTCGTATATCCGTTCAAATATCTCAGTCAAATTTAGAAACCGAAGTGATAACCGCTATCAAAGAATATGTCAACCCCAAGGTCAAAACTGCCCTACTTATTCAACCCCCACTCGCTATGTATAAAATTATCCCAATCATCCAAAGCAATTTTAAAAGCTCCACTATGAATATCACGCTCGCTAAGGTAGAACTGGAGAATGTCAAGGATTATCTAAGACAACAGGAAATCATAAATAACTATCATGATGGGAAGACCAATCACCGCGGCATTGCGGAATGCTACCTAGCTCTCTCCCGTAAATTTTATTGGCCCAAGATGAAAGATCATATTACCAAATTTATAAATGAATGCACCACTTGCGGCCAAGCCAAATACGATAGGAACCCGATTAGACCCAAATTTAACATAGTCCCCCCTGCAACCAAACCGTTCGAGACAGTACACATGGACCTCTTCACCGTTCATAACGAAAAATACGTAACCTTCATGGACGTATTCACGAAATACGGCCAAGCCTATCACCTACGCGATGGGACAGCAGTTAGTATACTTCAAGCTCTCTTAAAATATTGCACGCATCACGGAGTCCCCATCACCATAATTACAGACAACGGAACCGAGTTTACTAACCAGCTCTTTTCCGAATTTGTTAGACTGCACAAGATAAATCACCACAAAATCCTAGCTCACTCACCTAACGATAACGGCATTATAGAACGTTATCACTCAACTCTTCTAGAACATCTCCGCATACTGAAACTAAAGAAAAAAGACGAACCCATTATTAACCTCATGCCCTATGCCATTATAGCTTATAACAGTTCCATCCACAGTTTTACCAAATGCAGACCATTTGACCTTTTAACCGGACACTTTGACCCAAGGAACCCCCTCGACATTGACATAACGGAACGACTCCTACAACAGTATGTCCAAAACCATAGAGAACAAATGAATCTGGTATACGACATAATTAACGACACAGCCCTCGCTAATCGAACTTCCATAATAGAGAACAGAAATAAAGATCGTGAGGACGAGGTGGAATACACCCCGCATCAGCAAGTTTTCATAAAAAATCCCCTGGCAACCCGCCAAAAACTTGCCCCACGCTACACCCAGGATACAGTTTTAGCAGACCTCCCCATACATATATACACGTCAAAGAAACGCGGGCCCGTAGCTAAATCACGCCTAAAACGCGTACCTAAAGGAGACCCCTTGTTGCAGAACTCTTTTGCTGCTGACGATCCCCCTGACGCAAAGCTCCGAGATAAAACTTGAGAGCCTGGACGATGGACCCGGACTTCTACCCTACAAACTTGGACCCATGCGACTCACGACCCATTACCATACCTACTTGCAATACATACAGCTTGACGAAATAAGAGAAAAAATTAGCTTAACTTCCGAGCAACTACAGACATACAAGATTAGGTTGGTTAATGACACGTACCTACTGTACGAACACCAAATAAATTACTTAATAAATAAATTAGGAAAGGTAGCAAATCAGCTAGAAACCCTGGAACCGACACGAACTAAGAGAGGTCTCGTGGACGGACTGGGGACAATCATTAAAAGTATCAGCGGTAACCTAGATCAGTCAGATGCCATTAACTACAATAATCTTATAAAAAATTTACAGCTCAACCAGAACAAAATAGTATCAGAATTAAATAGTCACGTGAGCCTAAGCAAAGATTGGGCAAGTCGCCAAGGCAGCATACTAGATACTCTGGTGGAGAATCAAAGAAGAATTAATTCCACCTTAGAAGTAATCTTAGATAATAATGCTTATAGAGAGGATAGTTTGATTAAATATGCAAAGTTCGCCCAACTCCTTCTGATTTTGAGCGACAACGTAGAAGATCTGAGCCAAGAGCTTTTAAGGATAGAAAATAGTTTAGCGTTTATTCGTAGCTCTACTGCTCATCATTCCATGATAGAGATTAGCGTCCTAAGAAACATGTTAGATAAATTAAGAATATTATACGGTAACGATAGGATATTAGACTTAGAGTTACGAGAATATTATGACATAATACGCCCGGGATCCTATTACACAGACAAAGAAATAGTAATTACATTTCAATTCCCTATAATAACGCCAGAAGTTTTCGACTTGTTCAAATTATCTATTGTACCCAATAAAAATAAAGAAGCCCTGATTCCACCCTATCCCTTCCTGGCAACGCATGAGAATTCATTCATGTACATGGAGGCAGAATGCCCGAAGTTCAGCCGCCATTACGTCTGCCAAAAGGAAATAAGCCTGCAACTTCGTAGTTCATCGGATTGCATACACAAACTTATCAGAAATGAAGAGCCGAAAGCATCGTGCCAACCCACTACAGTGTCCCTGTCAAGACCAGCCATGGAAAAACTCGATGACCAGCACTACATCATTTCACTTCCGCAACCAACGAAAATACAGCTGTCCTGTAACGGGGAGGATTACAGCACGCTACAAGGAAGCTACCTAGTTATCATCCCACGCAACTGCTACCTGCGAACAAAAGAGTTTACAATCACCAATGATAAGGACGAAATACGAGGCCACCCCCTAAAACTGGCCGAAATTCCCCACGACGCTGATAAGCAAACTACATCCTCCGCCCACGTTAGTCTAAAATCCATAGACCTCAAAGGACTACACGACGCCGAAAGCAACCTCATATTCGAGTCTCCCGTCCAATTAGATGCAAGTCTGAAAAACACGCTGTATCACACAACGATACCACTGTACATCATCCTAATAATAGGCGCAGGCGCACTCACGTTCGCAATCTTAAGGAAGCCCTACTTCAACCGCAATTCAAACGAAAGCATTCCAGAACCAAGCAGTAAGACCCCTGAAAACGAGGACCTAAGAAATATTGAAACCCGACAAGCCCAGGATAGACTCCCGGCGATTTTTTCACTAAACGTGGGAAAATAATCGCCGATCTGCGGGTGGACGAATTACATATTGCACCATAAGGAAGACCGCCGACTCAGCTCACACGCGCCACCGACCGACGACACGAGGCGCGACGTCAGCAAAACAAGCGTTTACCTTATTGAAGCAATTCCATTCTTTATTCACTTTTGATTCATACTTCGATCGATTGTCACCGTACTTAAGGCTATAATTTTTGTATTACTTATTTTAATTAAATTAGTTATAAAAGTTTTTGGTTTTTTTTCGGGCCTCCGATTGCAGCTATCATAATTAGATTGTCCCCTAATATTTATTTATATTTATTATTGATATTGAATGCAGTTTGTGTTTTTAATTTCATAAATATTTCAACAAAGTATAGGAGTAAGATATACGACTTAAGAATATCAATAGTAATTGAATATCGATGTCGATATTTCGTAGTAAATTATCTTTCACTGCACTAACTCTCGTCACGAAGCGATGAATAGTTGAGACAATGACAGTTGAAGACCTGTCAGACTACATGATATCTATTTCTTTCTTACTTACTGATAAGTACGTTAGTGGGAATAGATCGGAAGTATAGAAAACGTTCAACTTATTAGCGCTTATCTGCTTTTCTCTGATATCTGTGATAAGAACCAACGTGGTTAAAACTTTTTAGTAAAATGGCACTGTCGTATACTGGCTACCAATGTTTTCTTTATAAACGTCAAAAGTGAACACTGAAAGTAATGGAGTTGCTTTGGTTATTAATAATATTTTTAAATAAAAAAAATATAAATCAAAAATAAAACATTCCACTTCAGTATTAACACACATTCACGTACAATTCCGTGATAGTTACTGTTCTTTTTCTGTGTTAGAGATAAAGATGTTAACTCTCATGAAAGTCTTGAGTAAGACTATAGGTAGTTATTTCAAAAGTACTGACTTCTGCTATTGGAGCAGCGTTTGTACTTTTACAACTATTGCTTTGCAAGTCATCGTCATCTATCTCTAACATCTATAAGACAAAGATACCGACGATGAACTTGAAAGGTAAATTAATTAAACATTAACCTTAAATTATTTTTTATTACATCAATTCATATAAGTATATGAATATGTTTTCCTCTGCATAATTTTTCACGTTAAAATTATATGTTAAAACAGAATTTAAATAATGTTGTTTAAATCTGGAACGAACGGACTTACGTTCAAGACAGGTTTAGCAGTTGCAGTTAGTCTATTTAAATTTTTATTGGTCCTGTATATGTCGGAATTAGGGAAATGGGCCGAACACACAACACTCGTGTGGCTTGGTTTATAGAGTGCGTCACGTCTATTTTGCGCTATAATAGCGGTCCATTCTGACTGAACGTCGCTGAGGATGTTGTGGAAATCTTGAATTAAAACATAAATTTATTTCCTACAAATTTCATGTAAAAAAATATTGACCTAATAGCGACTCCTTACATTTTGTTTCTTGATAACCTTTAATTTGAACTAACAAAATTATTTATTCAAAACCATGAAGTTACCAGGACTTTACATACATTTTGTAATGTTATCAAATTAACTAACCTATAGAAATATATTCCATCCTTTTCCGCGTTTTTTTGTAGCTATTAAAGCAGTTTTTCACAGCACATTTCGTCATTATTGGACAACTGTCACTGTCTGCTGTCCAAACACGACTAAACAGAAATGTACCCCGAGTCGTGCGGGCGGTACTTTCACGGGGGCCATTTTTGTGAGCTGATTGTGAATCTAGTTCTATATAGCACATCAATGGTGGAGGGAGTGAAATACTATCCCCCCTGTTGGGGTGCGAGGGGGTTGAAATGTCTAAATATTAATATAGGTGTCGTTTTTATGGTTTTTTGGGACGTTAATTACGAATATGGCATCAATTTTGAAATCTAATACTGTGAAAATGAAAACTTGAAAGTTTGTGCCAAATTGCAAGAAGAAACTTACTGACTGAGTGACATATCAACGTACAGCCCAAACTGCTGGTTCTAGAGATTCCTAATTTGGCATGTAGGTTCCATATAAGGTCTAAAGGTGCATTAAGAAAGGATTTTTCAAAATTCAACCCCTAAGGGGGTGAAATGGGGGTCCAAGGTTTGTATGGGGAAACAAGATTAGTTGGACTATTTTATTCGAAACTTCACAGGAGTATTTCTAACGACAAATGAGTAAACACGTGTTTCAGGTCTTTTGAGAAATCAACCCCTAAAAGGGAGAAATGCTGTGACAAATTCTGAAAATCGACATGGGTATTGTTTCTATGGTTTATCGGGTCGCTGATTGCGAAAACAACAATGATTTTAAAATCCCACGTGGAGGGAGTGATATACCATCCCCCTGTTGGGGTGAGGGGGTGTTGAAATGTCTGAATATTAATATGGGTCTCGTTTTTATGGTTTTTTGGGACGTTAATTACGAAAATAGCATTGATTTTGAAATTTAATATTGCGGATGTGAAAACTTTTGAAAGTTTGTGCTAAATTGCAAGAAGAAACTGACTGACTGAGTAAGTGACATATCAACGTACAGCCCAAACGGCTGGTTCTAGGGATTCCAAATTTGGCATGGTAGGTTCCATATAAGATCTAAAGGTGCACACAAAAAGGATTTAAAAAAAATCAAATTTCCAAATTTTTTTATGGGGAAATAAGATTAGTTAGACCATTTTAAACGAAACTTCACATGAATATTTCTAAAGATAAATAAATAAACAGGTGTTTCAGGTTTTTGTAAACATCAACCCCTAAAAGGGGGAAATGTGGTGACAAAGTCTGAAAATCAACATGGGTATTGTTTCTATGGTTTATCGGGCCGCTAATTACGAAAACAACAATGTTTTTAAAATCCCACGTGGAGGGACGAGTGAAATACCATTCCCGGTTGGGGTTCGTGGGGGTTGAAATGTCTAAATATTAAAATGGGTGTCGTTTTTATGTTGTTTTGGGACGTTAATTACGAAAATGGCATCGATTTTGAAATTTAATATTGCGGACATGCAAACTTTTGAAAGTTTGTGCCAAATTGCAAGAAGAAACTGACAGACTGACTGAGTGAAATATCAACGCACCGCCCAAACTGCTGGTTCGAGAGATTCCAAATTTGGCATGTAGGTTCCTTATAAAGTCTTCTTCTTCCTCGGTCCCTCATTACTAAGGATCGCGACCACGTTATGATCTGTCTCCATAGAGTATGGTCATAAGCAATGTGGATCGCACTTTGCACACTACTTATAAGGTCTAGAGATGCATTAAGAAAGGATTTTTCAAAATTCATATACTGATGGGGTGAAATGGGGGTCCAAAGTTTGTACGGAGTAACAATATTAGTTAGACTATTTTATTCGAAACTTCATAGGAGTATTTATAACAATACATGAGTAAACACATGTTTCAGGTTTTTTGAGAAATGAACCCCTAAAAGGGGGAAA
Source organism: Notocelia uddmanniana (assembly GCA_905163555.1). Taxonomy (NCBI): domain Eukaryota; kingdom Metazoa; phylum Arthropoda; class Insecta; order Lepidoptera; family Tortricidae; genus Notocelia; species Notocelia uddmanniana. Next base: position 52,344,131 of record LR991052.1, read on the forward strand.
TGTCGTGACAATTTCTCAAAATCAACATGTGTATTATTTCTATTGTTTATAATTTTAAAATCCAACGTAGATAACGTGAAATACCATCTCCCCGTTGGGGTGCGAAGGGGTTGAAATGTCTAAATATCAATATGGTTGTCGTTTTTAATGGTTTTTTGGGTCATTAATTACAAAAATTCTTGATAGTTTGTGCCAAATTGCAATTCATTCGGTCCAGTAGTTTTAAAAGCAAATCTGTTGTAACAGACGGACTGATATTACTTACTTACTTAGATGTATCTGACTTGCAATGACAAATTCACTACAAAGTTTGATTTTAGGTAAATAGCAATATGACAAGCGTTTCCAAACGTGGAAAGGTTGTGTTATGGAAGACCAGGTGCGTTATGTTCAAAGTGTTTAAGAACTCTACTGGATGGTTGACCTTGTACATTGTCAATATTTACAACCGTATTTCTGTACTTCAATGGACCAGAGTTTATCACCGCTGCTCGGTCGTTATCAGACCTTTTATTGGTGTTACTGTAGTGCACAGATACTTGAGATACTTTTACTAAGGGCCATTTAAGGCATGCTATTATTTTATCGGCCATTTCCCCTTGGGCCTTTCGGAAAAGTAAGATAGTAGTTTTCGATCCTTATTTTTGCCAAAATCAAATAAAATTCTACAGTTTGCCGGTTCTCAGAATGTATACTGACTTTTCATCTGTTCATCTGTTAATGAATCACAATCACCAAACGTCGTATACCGAAACTCCCAGAATGTAACAACTACTTTTCTGGAAACCGCATCTAAATCAGTTAAGCCAAACGTGAGATAATCGTAGACAAACATACATACATACATATGGGTCAAACAGAGAACCTCTTTTTTGTAGACGGTTAAAAATTACGGTTAGTACGTGGGCGAAGCCGCGGGAAAACGCTAGTTTAGCATAAATTTCATCCTTGAATGACTTGCTGGTCATTGCCCAACAAACTATTGAAGGAACCTGCATAGTGCATAGTCTACAGTGGATGACAAAAATGCTTTTTGATTGGCTAATTCGAAAAGGAGCCAAACTCCCATGAGAGGAGGTGATATAGCCTACGCACGTAAATAGCATAGACGGCACGCTTTGATAATAGGATCCAGAAGTCATGCGATATGCGAATCCTGTCCTGAATTTGCGTTTATAAATGTGCTAACAGTTGTCACACTACATAATTTTTATTTTTTAATAATGTAATTTATTATCGTCATATAAAATTATTTTTACATTTAAATAACCTAATAACTAACTACTTACACACTAAAATAATCCACCCCTTGCCGTTCCCGGTGCAAAGGTGCCCATAACGCTAGCGGCATTCCCACGTTGGATAGCTATGGACAACTGTTGCACCAGAATCGACTATTATAAATTAACATCATCTTTGTCTCAGAAAATATTTCTACATATCATATCGGAAACTCTTTTCAATATGCTTTTGTTTGGTTTCAGGGAACATCATTACACAACCACCGGCGCGCTCATGGTCACTTTCCGGCGTCTTCTTCTGCGCATCCAAATGTTCAAGGAATGTCATATACGTCCATTACTCCTCACGGTTAAACTGTGTAGTTGCGTTCACTAGTCCTACGTTTAAATAAACTAACATTCATATAAATATGACATCCTGCATTTACCACGAAATAAATGTTACAATTCTGTACTTTTATAGTTTTCAAAGTGCATTTGTTTTATTTTCCACTCATATGGTGCTCCTAGATGAAATTTTATTGGAGTGTGCTTTAACGCCTCTATAATTAGTTCAATATCACTTTACACAGACGTGTAAAGCCGATAAAGGATCTCACTTTAGAACCGTTATTCGACTCATATATTTTCATAAACATAAAAACAAACAACTTTTGTTACCTAATAATGTTTTTTCTCAAACATGCTATGAATCGTTGGGGTTATGTTTCTTTTAATATACGTAGCCTTATACTTATACCAAGTTGCAGGACGACTGTCTTTTGTTTCTGCACTCATTCATTTTGTTTTTTTTGTTCTAATGACAGGATGGTTCAGCTCTAAAACATCTACGCTAAAGGCTATATTTACTCACGAGCTGAAATGAGAACCTTAATCTCTTTTGTTACATTAGTTACTAGACAAATTCAGAGGATTACGAATATTATAAATGTAACCCACAGATCAGAGTAAAGCAGAGCCGCTCATTTAAGTTCAACGATTTCTGTAACACCTGATCTGTTCTCACTAATCCACAAATCAGTACGTTAGAGAAAAACAGATAAGATATTTGACAGGTCTTCAGCTGTCAGTGTCTAGTCTATTAATGGTACGATAAACGAATTGTTTGTTGATTTTCAGATTTTGAAGCAACTTCAAAATCACGTTTGGCGGATGCCCGCATTTGTGCAACGCAATTACAGCGACACGATTTTCTTTTAGACCCCAATCCATTATAAATATGATGAGATAAGTGTTGTGTGTGCTATAAAATTATAACTGACAACCCGCCATTATAATTATATGTAATTTTTTCATTTTTTCGGTAGCATTTGTTTTAACGCAAGAAAAGAGTTTGCAAATCGAGTAACAGAACTTAGTAACCAACTAGGTAGTATAATAAAAGAAACAGTTAAACTACACTTGTTGATACTTAATAACTTGATGTTACAATCTTGTTAGTAGTTTAGAATTCCTTCAAATAAGATATTACATATATACAATGAAGAATTATTGCAACAACAAATAACGTAATAATGAACACTATACAGTAAATATAATAAGAACTAATTGAATAATAACTAAAAGCTATCATAAACTTGGTCTAATAAAAAAGGTGGAATTTAGATTCAATACTTAGACTAATCAACGTTAAATATGGCGCCGGCAGCTGTCATCCCATAGAAACTTGTCAGTCTTTCCATACATTCGAACTTCCATACATTTAACGAACACAGCTTACGATTTTTTTTTATTGGCCCAGCCTAACTGACATGAACTTGTCAATTCTCAAAAAGGTTCCAGTTTCACGATTAAGGCTGGGTTTCACCAAACCGTCTGTAATCAAGTTAGAATAGCATCCTGCAGGGCTAATAAATCGCGAAAATATGTTTTCTACTGTAGCATTGTAGTTTTGTGGTAGCTGACACTGTAATATTATATATTAGCTATACAATGCATATTGTTTTAAAAAAATGACACCTCGCCGAGTTTCTTATTCCGGTTCTTCTCGTGGCAGAGGTTTATTTTTCCGGACCGGTGGTAGCTTATTGACGTTCATAGGTGCATTCGCCGAGTTTCTTATCCCGGTTCTTTTCGTGACAGATTCAAATTCAAATCAATTGTATAGCCTGACCAGGGCCTATTTGGACCTGACTGAGATACTCGTAATGTAGCTGCAAACAGCATGTTATATTATGTTATTATATCAATAACTAGATGAAAGCCCGGCTTCGCTCGGGTGAAATAAATAAGAAAGAAATAAACAAAACATTTATTCGTGACAGTTATGCAAACGACGAAAGAAATAGTGTACAAAAATGAATAAAATAAAAACATTACAACAACGGATTATGATGAAACTTCGAATCGTATAGAAATATAGTCTGTAGTCTGGATTGGGAATAAAAGTATGGAATGGAATTATATGGAATAGGGAGTAAAAGATTACGCTGACGACGTCACGGGCAAAGGCTAGTATCTTTGCAAGTTAATCCTAAGCATTTTTATAAGGGTAGTATTTAAAGGCACATAAAAAATTTGACACCGTAATCAGTACTGATTTGTATAGCTAAAATACTAATCGATCATTAAAATTCAATTCAGATGTGCATTGTTAAATATTGATGTGCCAGTCAGTATTTTTGGTGCGAAGTCAGAGCTGCTAACGCGAAGAACAAATGAAGTTCGTGTATCTCCCTCTCTGTCGCACTTGCAAATTCGAGCGACACAGAGGGAAATACACGATGTTCGTTCGTTTTCGTTTCGCGATAGCAGCTCTCTATTCTCCGCCAAATTCTATTCAGTGGGGCCCTTTACACTCAATATTATCGCGATTTTTAAAATTTTATTGGGTCTGTTAAACGCTTAATACTATCACAATACTGGCGTATCAATATTATCGTGGTTTTCAAAATCGTATGGATTTTTCTTCAATATTCATTGCACGTGATACGGATCGTGATATGAGTATATCGCGTGATAATAATAACCATGTAACAGGCTCCTATGGATTTTGCTTCAATATTCAGTGTTTCATGTGATAATAATAACAGTTGGTAATATTTTCTCCAATTAATGGAAGCTATTTAACAACTTGTTCCGTTTTGCCAAAGGTATTTCACATTCCGATACGCGCACCATCCAGGAATAGGAGCCGTCAGACCAGAGGGCCTACCACGATCTGAAAACGAAGTATTTCCCTCTCCGCGCTCGAATATGCAAGTGCGACAGAGAGGCATATATATTTAGTTTTCGGTTGGTAGCACCTTAGTCCGAGCGTGGCGGACGGTCGAAGAAAGTCAAAGAACATTCCGTGTGTTGTCTGTCACACATATAATTTTTTAGCTTCCCATCGACCGACCTATGAACTTGAAATTAAGTGATAATGTTTATTATGAAGTATATTTTACCAAAAATATCAATATATTGATAAATCACATTTGTTTTTTAGTTGTACGGAACCCTCAGTGTGCGACTCCGACGCACTTGGCTTGTTTTTATTACATTTTGAATTTTATTTCTCTTATAGTAAAATACCCTATTCGTTTTAAAGTTGACGCCTGAGGGCCTACCGCGAACCAAAAACGAACTATCTTCCTCTCTGTCGTTCGAATATACATGTGCGAGAGAGGCAGATACTTCGTTTTCGGTTCGCAGTAGCGCCTCTAACGTCCGAGCGCGGCGAACGGCATGAGCTGAGGGTCTACTCCGAAATTCAAAATCCTAACTACGTATGGTGCCGTCCCTTTCACTCTCCTGTCATAGACTATATGAGTGAAAGGGACGGCACCATACGAAGTTCGAATTTCGGAGTAGTCCCCCAGTACCACTAAGTTATAAGACAGAGCGAGATATGGATAGAATTTTGCTAGACGTTTAAAAGCCATAAGTCACCTAGTAGTTTGTCACAAACAAAATAGAGACGCAGCTTTAAGATGGCGGACAGACTCAGCAAACATTCAAGTGGTGTCCTTTACACGATTAATATTATCACAATACTGGGGTGTCAATATTATCGCAGTTTTCAAATTTGTATGGATTCTGCTTTAATATTCACGTGATACTTATCGTGATATGAATCCTTAGGCCCCATACATTCGCTTTGAAGGCGGTTGTTGTGACAATCAGTCTAGCTAGCACGATAGATTATACCGTTACGTTTTATGTGACGTTTTAATACATTTCGCCCATATAACGTGACGGTATAAGTTATCGTGCTGGCTAGGCTGATAGGTGTATAGAACGCTTGAAAACTACAAAAACAAAACGCTGCAGACGCGGCTAGCCGAATCCACACAATGGGCGATGATGGCCCATCACCCAGAACGCAGCCCAGCAACCTGGCCAACATACCGGACGCAAAAATAGTTCACGATTTTCGAACGTAGCCGACACTGTCAACAAACAAATTACATAGCAATATAGTCTGTGGGCAATATGGCCGACGTTTTGTCATCAATTTAACACTTTTAAATGCAAAATACGCGACAATCCGAATTTTGCGGATACATATGTTCAACTCAAAAATCGTTATTTTTATACGTTCTTCAATTTGAGACAGGTCTCGTTCGGGTCTACCGTACCCCTGCACGAAATTATTAATATAGATATATATACGTCATTTTTATGGTCGGGACAGTATGTATCGGCTTTTTTAGTCATCTACCTTTTTAAAAATGTTGTATTGGGTCTTTATAGGGTTCCGTAATCCACAAGGAACCCTTATAGTTTCGCCATGGCGTCTGTGTCTGTCCGTCTGTCTGTCCGAGGCTTTGCTCTGGGATTGTTTGCATGAATATATGAAGCTGAAAAAGTCGTAAAATAAAATCTAAAAAAAATATTTTTCAAGGGTACCTCCCCTATGTGTAAAGTGGGGATAATTTTTTTTGCTTCGCCCCTATGGTGTGGGGTGTTGTTGGATAAGTCTTTCGAAATGAATAAAGCTCTTCATCAAACATTTTTTGATAAAGCGAATATTTTCGAAAATGATGACTCCAAAAAAATTAGTTTTTTTTATACCACGTCGGTGGCAAACAAGTGTACGGCCTGATGGTAAGCGGTCACCGCAGCCTATGGACGCCTGCAACTCCAGGAGTGTCACATGCGCGTTACCGACCCTTTAAAAAATTATACACTCATTTCTTGAAGAATCCCATACTGTATGTAGTTCCTCGGGAAAACCTCGGCAGGGAGCCTATTCCACAACCGGAGCGTCCGAGGGAGGAAGTTCATCTGAAACCGTACCGTACGCGACCATTTAGGTTCTAAGGTGTGAGGATGAATGCCCTGCCGACGGCGAGCAGTGCGATGATAGAAAGCGGCTGTGGGTATCATATCGAACAGTTCTTCGGAGCATAACCCATTATACAAGCGATAGAACACGCACAAGGAGGCAAAGTTTCTCCTTAAACTTAACGGTTCAATATCGCTCGTGAGTTTGCTCCATGTGGAGAAGAACTTGCGACTTATATAATATAAGTCTCTGTCCCGAGGTAAAGTACCGCTTCGCTCTATTGAGCATTTGAGCACACCTAGCTTTTTGGATGCCAGCTTGGCCTTGCCTTCTAAGTGGCTTCAAAATTTGACGTCGCTGGACATGTCGACACCAAGGATCCCAATACTCTCTGAGATGGAGAGGGTTGTGTCCTGGAACCGTGGGGCCACAGTGGATGGGGTTTACTTAGCGGTGAACGCACATACTTGTGTCTTGGTGGGGTTGAACTGGACCAGATTATCCTGGCCCCACTCAGAGACTCTGACCAGAGTGCTCCCGATTTCGGACACAAGTTGTTCGCGACTCTCTAACACAGAGGCACGAGGAATGTTGGCACGGCCCGTATTGTAAGCATCCCCGGTGCTGTCATCCGCATAACAATGGATGCTATCAATAGACAGCATGTCATTTATATGCAGCAAAAACAGCGTCGGGGATAGCACGGACCTTGTGGGACGCCAGCTTTAATGTCCATGCTTTCGGAGCAACTGCCGTCTACTACGGCTTTTATGCGTCTGCCGGACAGAAAGCTGGCGATCCATCTTTACAAACCCTCGGGTAGTCCGTACGATGGTAGCTTCGACAGAAGACCTCGGTGCTAGAACCGATCGAACGCCTTCGCTATGTCTAAGCTGACCGCTAACACCTCTCCTTGACTCTCAATGGCTGAGGCTCACCGGTGTGTAAGATACACTAGGAGGTCACCAGTTGAACGACCGTGACGAAAACCGTACTGACGGTCGCTGATCAGATCGTGTTCCTCTAGGTATCTTAGGAGCTTTGTGCTGATGACACGCTCCATCAGCTTGGAGAGAAGGGAGGTAATAGCAATAGGCCTGTAATTCGATGGGTCTGATCTATCGCCCGGCGTACGGAAGGGCCCCCGGTCCCCCCCCCCCTGTTGTGGCAGCCGGGTCCACTCCGGTCTCCTTCTCCAGCACGAGTACCACACCAGGGACTTTTCGCGAGGCTGGCGGTTCAGCCTCTCAGGGTGGAGATTAAGTGACCCCTGGGTTCGGGAACCTAACTAACCTGCGGGCGGCCAGCGGACAACCGTTTCACCGGGTCTCCCTGATCCACCCACACTCCGGGCCTACACGAAACTAAGGCAGTGTTGTTAGTACCGCAGGTCCTCTGCCGTCAACACAATGAATCCTCAAGGAGCTCTGGAAACCTTACTCACCATCAGGAACACAACACCACATACCTACATAATTTTAAAGAAAAAAAAATACTGACTTCAATGGGGGAGGCCGGTGAAAGATTATTATACTTAGATGGTGCACTCTTAGATTCCATACAATAAAATAAAAATGGCTATAAGTATGTTTATAATGGTAGAAGACTAAGTAACCTCAATTCCTCATGGAATCATGGAAAAACCTTGCTTGCTTGACAAACAAAACGAAGAGAACAAATCGCCAAACGTGAACTACCTACGTGTCGTTGAAGAGTTCCGTTCTGATCATCATCAGCAGTTCCACTTCATCAAATGTCACTTTTATGAATGAAAATGCTTGATTAGTTCATGAAAATACTAAAATCGCTATTTGTGTGCCTTTCACATTTGAGGAGTTCCCTCGATTCCTAATGGATCCCATCATCAGAACTCGAGCATGACAAAAATCAATCGTGGAAATAGAACTTGCTTAACAAACACAGCTAGGAGGACAAATCACCAAACGTGAACTTTTCGTCGTTGAAGAGTTCTGTTCTGATCATCATTAGCAGTTCCACTTCATCCAATGTCACATTTTTGGATGCAAATGCTTGACTTGTTAATAAAAACACAAAAATCACTATATGTTTGCCTTAAAGATTTGAGGAGTTCCCTCAATTCCTCATGGATCCCATCATCAGAAATCAAGCATGACATAAAATTATCGTGAAAATAGAACTTGCTTAACAAACACAGCTAGGAGGACAAATCGCCAAACGTGAACTTTTCGTCGTTGAAGAGTTCTGTTCTGATCATCATCTGCAGTTCCACTTCATCCAATGTCACATTTTTGGTTGCAAATGCTTGACTTGTTGATAAAAACACAAAAATCACTATATGTTTGCCTTAAAGATTTGAGGAGTTCCCTCAATTCCTCGTGGATCCCATCATCAGAACTGCGTTTTGACAAAAACGGGACCAACTTGGATATATATACTTACAATCAAAAGAAGAATTTTCCAAATCGGTTAAGAAATGACGGAGTTATGGACTAACAAACATTAAAAAAAAGAAAAAAAAAAACAACCGAATTGATAACCACCTCTTTTGAAATCTTGAAGTCGGTTAAAAATAAGTAATGGTGCTATTATGGCTGCGATCTTCTGTAAGGCGGAGGTACTTCCCCAGTTAGGCTGCTCCAAATTCGAGCGAGATGTCATTTGGCTATGCCCTACCTCTCCTATGTGTATTTTTTGGAGCCATAGTTTAAAAGTTACAGGGGGGGGGGGGTGTAACTTTTGAACTATGGGTCCAAAATATGAAAAAAAGTAAAGCTTAATAAAGACTTCCAATGAAAACTATAGCGGGCATGATCAGTTCAGCTGTTTTTAATTAATATGAAACGCTGAAAAAGTATTCCCTTTTCCTTCTTATTGTTTTTTTTTTAAATTAAGTTGTTGGGCAACCACGGAACCCTACACAGCATGGCCCGACATGCTATTGGCAAATTTTTACCATTGGCGGCAACGACAGTAACCTTATTTTCTTTTTAGATATATTTGTTATTGTAGACTTACCTATACCTACAGGATGAAACTTTAGTCGTAAACAGAATTGTGTATTTCTTATTGTTTGTTTAACTTTAGTTTAATTAAACATGTGGACGTAACAACAGGCAGAAATAATGTAACATTGTTTTTTAATTCGTTAAGTTAAAACAATGTTTTAAATTTACTGAGTATCATGGTCACCCTAACCTGCTACGCTACCCGTCATGCATAGCATGTTACTAAAATTAATCATTCAACCTCTTTGTATTGGCTAGTAAGAACGTTGAAAAAAGATTTAATCGACAATGACAAATTCAAAAGTCATAAAATTACGCTACAAATTGAAATTGTAAAAAAATATCAAATCCTTACACTTTTATTGAACGTTTCGATATGGTAAGATATTACGCTCGAACGAATAGTACAGCTATGTTATTCACAAAGCCAGCCAGAGGTGGGGTGAACGTCCAAGACCGATGATGTCACAGCCCACCCCTAATATATATTGACGCCGGGGCTCATAATAACAACAGGTAATCGGAGGTTTAACGCATTGGTGCGCTCGAGTCATCACCAGACGTCCGTCTATTTGACATTGCACCTAATTCACATACTTCTGACATTGACAGTCTGCGACGGGTGCAAGAAGAGACGAACGACCGAGACATTGGCGTGGTAGGGATTGACTAATCCGAATTGGTATTATTTTATCGATAATATTGTCTAGGTATATCATATCATGTTTTAGGTAGTACATGCGTAAGGTCCGCGGCATACATTAGCTGCACGGTTTGTCGGAGTCAATTTTTACCCGACTTTGACGATAAAGCGTGACCATAAAATCTGCCATTGTGCTATCATGCTAGCTAGACAGGCCACGTCACGTATGTAGCGTTCTCAGCCATCCTATAATATAGACTGAGATAGCAGTAAAGAAAAAAGGATTATCTCGGTCTATTTTAAAGCTTGAAGAATGTTGCGCATATTGCTATGTAATTCGGGGTTAACAGCTTGAGATTTTTCAAATTAGTCGCATTTTGCAGCTGGATACTTCTTTGATTGTAAACATGTATGAAAAAGCAGTTCAAAAATATGTGCGCTTCATGGTTCTTTTAAGGCTTCATAGTTTATTATGTATTCCAATCGTTCTGAAGATATGACTAGTTATTCATGGTCGTTTATGATCGTCATTATAAGGCCATTACATATTACACATCTTGCAATTTGTCACAAAAACAGGTTTAGTTAAAATGAGACAGCAATTCATTTCAGCCATTTCAGGCTGTCATGACAAATTGCATCGTTTGTATTGTGCTATGAGTAAGTATACTCAAATGACGCCCTTGATTTCCCATGTTATTTATTTATAAACAATTCCCCAAACTTAAATGAATGAAAATGATCACAGTCAATTCCGACTATACACAAAGAAGGGTTCCGTACCGACACCTAATCTACATTTAAAAGCACAATACAATATATTGAATCATAAAAGGTTGTATTTTCATAGGAAATTCTTGGGTAAGACAGGTTTTCAGCAATAACTCAAAAACCGTTCTATCTTGTTCAGACGCAAAATAGTTGAAAGTATTTATTATTCAACTTTTTTTTTCATTTTAAACTATTAAAATAGTTTGGAAATTAGAGAAGGGGTGGGGTGTACACTTTTTACGACTTTTACAGCTAATATCTCACCAAACAACGGTTGACTTAAATGGATTTTTTTAGAATCCTCTGTAATTTTTGAAGGCCTATCTATACGTAAAGCATAGCAAACAATGTGTATGCCTATAACCTATGTGTATTGAAAAAAAAAATTGTAACCCTCCTGTTAAATGTATGCCCACCTCGACAAGTTTAATGTTTTTTCGTAGTTTCACATCACATTTCTATAGCGGTTTATAGACTACACCTTCCTACCAAATTTCATACTTAATTGTAGTGCTCATAATATAGTCTCTGAGTAAATCGACTGTGACATACAGACGGACGGACAGACTTGACGGATCTATAAGGGTTCCGTTTTCTCCATTTTGGCTACGAAACCCTAAAAATCAGACGTGTATATGTTATTAAATTTTCTGCAATGGATACGGAATGATTAGTGCCTACGCCAATTCTTGGGATTAGGTAGCGGATCCCGGGCATCCTTCAGGATGCCACTGTACTGGGATTGGGAATAACGCTAGGAGGATGATGGATACGGAATGATTGAACTGAAAATTAAGACCTAACTTGAGTAATATTTACTCTTACATAATTCACGGTTGGATCTCCGATACAATCTGCTGCTTTTTCTGACTCGACTTGCTACTTACAAACCTCTTTACAAGAAAATCAACTCACCGATTGTCAATTTTGACAGCAAATGCCTAAACCGGTACAATAGATTTAGAAAATACTAAATAAAAGGAGAGACTACTGTAGTAGTGGGCCCACGGAAATTTATTTTCTATTTTGATCCAAATTTACGTATATAACTTGACAGATATAATAATAAAATTGGATTATGTATTAAATCACAATATTATTTTAGGGTTAGTGACCACGAGCAATGTAGATTACGTGTTTAAGGTAAAATATCACTCGACAAGTTTTACGTAAGTGTACCCTAACAACGCTAATAAAGAATACTGTATTTTACTGATAGTCAAATCAGCAACTTATTACGAAGCGTCTAAAACGCTCGCTTAGTATTGTTTATAAGGAAATATACCTAATGACGTTACAATTTTCTATGGTCAAACTGCGCCCTAATTTGAAATATTATTAAAATTTTATATGCTCCCGTGAGTTTCAGACATATTAAAATATGATGAAACGGGCAATTCACGTCGTTAAGGTCACCCACGCTCGACATGTTTCAGACCGGTTCGCAGACCTTAATCATGAGATTCATGAGTACTTATCGCAGCGGCAGTTCTTTTAGCACCTATTATACCCTTTTAATGCTAAAAGAAACGCCGCCGCGATAAGTACTCATGATTAGGGACTGCAAACCGGTCTGAAACATGTCGAGCGATAGTTGACCTTAAATATGTGAATGACCCGTTGACCTCGGTGACAGAATTAGTGATCAAAAATGTAAACACACAACTCTCAAAACAGAAATGGCTTTCAAGATCCATGCAGGTTTCCTCTCGATGTTTTTCTTCACCCGATGGTAAATATCAAATTAAACTCCGTATATAAGTTCCAAAAAAATAATTAATACGAGGCAGATTTCGAACCCACGACCGCCACTTGACAGCAGCAGCATTGATAACTTCAACCACTAGCACTACATCTGTGAATAATTAAACAACAGTCTTGTGACTTTAGACATAAAGTTTAATTTTACCTGTAAAGGTTTTAAAAGCTAGCGGTCTAGTATAGTTCTATAGAATATCTTTGATGAGAATACTGTTCCGTATTCGAACCTTTTTGTGTATTAACTGGCCGAAAGCCGCGTTAGTTTTAATTTAGCTTGATTTTGAATTCATGTTGTCAAACTTGTCTTCTATATGAAAAACCGATATGTAAAAACACAATATAATTTCCAATAAATAATAAACCAGTACAAGTAGTGTTTAAATCAAAGAGAATATAATCACTGCGTTTTAAGAGACGGAACTTCATACATTTTTTTATTTTTTTCTTTAGTATGGAAATCTACTCGGGTTACTACCAATGTAAGAAAAATGTAGTGTTGTCATTACGACATCTGTCAAAATCAGTGACGTGAAAATTCGATAATAGTGATGTGTACATACGTCAAAAAGATCTTTTATCGATGTCGATAACGTGATTAATAGAGGCGCCTGTTTAAATATTGTGTTAGGATGTAAATTTAACGAGGACTGATAATGCTAGCAGTAACAATGTGCACAATATTTTATTGACTAATAGCACATGAATATTTCTCAGTTCTCGCTAAATTTATCTCTACTTATTAATGAGACACTGGTAAAATGTTATCACTTTAATTTTCAAATTTACAAGGTAGTCATTATCTTATTTATTTAGACACAATAATATTTTCAACGAACTTACTTTTGACGGGAATAGAGTCTATCCCAAGGCATCCCATGGCAAACCCGTAGATTTTATTTTAAGATTTTAGGGTCAAGGGTCTTTATTCATGTTTGGTCATACCCAGTCTTAAAGAAATAATATTAATGTACAGATTGTACAGTCCAAGCTTTCTGTATCAAAGTCCTATAAAACACAAAGGTTGACAAGTTTACTTTACTGGATTTATAATAAACACTTTGTTATATTGTCAAATAATAAATTTTCAGTATCGTTTTCCACCCTAAGTACCTACGTAAGTACTATACCTATGTTGGACATTGGAAATAAAATATCTGTATTAATTTTGTTTTAATCTCTTACTTAGGTATGTAAAGTACACCATAAAGTAGAGAAAAAATAGAATCTTAAATGCAACATGAATGTTTAACCAATAATTAAGTAAAATCCTTTAACATCCTTTTTTGGATGTATTTACAAAATATTAATTATTTCTCTGTGATTACAGTCACCTCAATTATGAAGCGGTTAGAAGATACAAATAAGAAAACGAAAGACTATTTATTCCCACTATACATTTTCCTATATAATGCCCATTACACAACACAATAGAGAGCTTACACTGTAATTATAATGTAATAATCAGCATCCGAAACTAGGTGATCATGTACATACTGGACTGTATTATCCATTATTTTTAGTTCCATTCTTGTTCCCTAATTTCTTTTTTTTATCTTTTGTTTTACCGTAAGTTTATTTCTTCACTTGCTTCAGTTTCTATTCATATTATTCACTAGACAAATATGTACCCATGCATTTTTTCTGTGAATGAATAGAACAAGAAATAAAGTCATAGTAAAACAAAAGTATAGTAAAAAAAACCAATAGCTTTTTTTACTATAAGAGTATAGTAAAACAAAAGTGTTTTACTATGACTTTCTTTCTATAAAAACGCGAATGGAACTAAAAATATTGGGTAGTTAATTAATCTATACAATCTAAGCATCGAGCCAGGAGTACGGCAGGCCTATTCGCCTAGCTCTCTATGGACAAGTCCTTCCTTCTATTGAAGTCGGTAAAAAATAGCTCTTTTAATAGTATAGGATCGGATTATGCTAAAACTACATTACACCAAAATGTTGCAAGTCAGCCTTCACCTTGACAAAGTATAAAATTACAAACAAATTGACCACTTGTCAAAGTATAATATCAGCAATAGCAAGATTAAAGTTGAATAATTTTGTACTCACATTAAATGCAAAACAATAATAAGGACAATCGCTATTATACAAAATAATTTCTGAAGTTGTCTTTACATTCGTACGAGACAAGTTGTCATTTTAATATTATTATGTTTTAATATAGCCACTGCAGAAACGCGTGTTTTTCGCTTTGAAGAGGTTTGTGCAGGTGTAGTATCACTTAAGTTGACGAAGCATGTAGTGGATAATTATTTGTCTGATTTTTTTTCATTACCGAATATGAGGGAACTAAACGAAAGCTAAATATGAAAAAACACGCGGTTCTGAAGATGTTATAAGAAAAAAAAAAACCCATGTTGTTGAGCCCGTTTTACTGCATCGGCCAAACCTTCTTCACGCGCAGCTATTTTTTGGTTGAGCCTATTGCACTGCCGTCGTATGAACAGATGTGCTAAAGCTGACAATATTTTAGCACACACCGTAGTCTTGTGTGAAACACAACCAAACCATGTCGTATCACAGTGTGCGGAGAATAATGTCACAGTCAAATCATAAATATTACGCCTGTGTAAAACTGGGCATATTTCGGACTCCATTGTATCTGTCGCACATTTGACCAAATTACATAAATCTTTCGAGAGGTATGTTAGTAATTTTTTGTTGTCCCACCATTATCTTAAACTGTTGTAATTATATGTCTCGTCCGTTATTTGTTCGGGATCCACAACCCTCAAATACCGCAGACAGATTTGACATTTGTGGATTTCGCGAATTCTTGACGGTATGTAGTCACTAACATAGCCTATTGGCTGATTATCTATATCAGCTAAATCGTCTTCAAACTGAAATTCAGTTTCTGGCAAACATAAAACTGGGATGTTGTCGTCTTCATCTAAATCCGCATCAGTTAAATTTCTCACATTTGACTGAGTTTCAGCTACAGCTTCATCATCATCAGTTTCATTGCACTGGCTGAATACAAGATTATGGAAATCAGTTAGTAATGTATTGCTATCTTTTTGGCAATTAGCCCCATGACTATGAGGTACTGTCAGTCCAGTTACAACTGCGGTCTTTAAGGCTGACATAAAATTATTTGTCGGACTGTGTTGTCTAATAACGCCAAATAAGTTTTCGGGGGAATCTTGGTTCAATTGGCGCAAATTTAAATATTTGAACCCTATTTTTTTAGCCTCTAACCAGATTCCTCTCAGAGATTTCAATGAATTTATGTAGCTATTGAGACATTTTATATTACCGGCGACTGTTCCAACATTATTTATAAATTTCATAGTTTGAAGTTTTTTTTTCGTATAGTGCCCACTCTTCTAAATGCTTATATTCGATACATTCTGTCGCAGGCCCTTTTTTACATCCTCTTTACACGAGGGCCCATTGGTGAAGTCGAACAATCGGTCCAGTTCCTGCACAACTTGTGCGATTTCCATGAGCTGAATTGGACCTCCCATCTTCTTGTGTAGCTCCCAAATCTTGAAAACCATCGACTTGGCCAGCAGTGGGATTGTACAGAAGTCGAGGTTTTAAAGCTATCTCGTCGAAAAGTAGCGCACATACTTTTATTTTTGATGTTTTTGCTGGCCGGAGACGGATAAATGGTATAAAACCGATTTATTAATTCCTGGTTCCATAGGATTCTTTTTCAGCACATTCTGTAAAGTTTTAATACTGGGCATCGGAATAATATGCCTCAAATAACGGGGTACGTTTTGGCCGATCTTTTAATTTAATTTTGCTGTCCATCGTCGTCCTGTTGGCTTCCTTGTTTGATTTTTACTTGCGAAATCACCATTTATTTTAAAACTGGAGATTCTATTTTCTCAACCAACATTGCACTCCTTCGTAAAGATGCTAGTGTACATCTGGTCTTCTTAAGTTGCTCAACCATTTTTTTCTTTCTTGGAGTCATATCTGTAAACAATTTATATTCAGTTAGACAGTTGTTATGGTACCTTCAGTACAATTCTATATATACAATGCCGTTGCGGAGTTGATAAGTATAAAAATACCATGTACGTTTCTGTACCTATTGAAGTTTTTTATTTTCTAAGTTGCCCGCACAAGTTGGCACATTTGTAGCGCCACTATCCCAGGGTCACACAGCAACTTGTCAAGCTATACCTCCATACGAATTTCCACCCGATCTAACACCCTTGGCAAGCGGGATGATATCCGGGATGAAAACGCTCCTATTTACTTCCCCTTGAACTCAAGCTATCTTTATACCAAAATATATCAGTTCAGCGATTTAAGCAAAAAAGTTCACAAACAGACAGACTGCTCGATGGGGTGTTCTTTTTATAAGGTTAGGTGATTTTAGGTATTTTATTCGTATTTATTACTTTTTATTTAGGTATTTTTGGTTTTAGGTACTTTAATTGTAGTGACTTTTAGTTTTATATTCATTTTGTTAATACTAGGTTTAACAGATTCATAGCTATTCCTATTTCTTAAACCTGTCCGAATAGAGCACGTTTTAGGCTCAAATTTATTGTATGCATAATAGGTACACAGTTACAAAATGCCAGCAATATTAAAAACTATACTATAAGGGTAACTGTTGGTACCAATATTCATATGTAATGACCTTTTATGTACACAGTTCTACAATAAATCATTATTATTATTATTATACGCACCTATATTCTCATCGAGTTTTCGTTTGTTACATTTCCGATTCTCTGTCTATATGTGTCGTGCTGCTGACAAATACCTTATTCTGCATAAATCCACCTGTAATATAATAATGGTATTAGTCTTCCAAATCCTAATACAGTTATTCATTAAGTTTAGAAAGATAATCTAGCTAGATGAACCATTATCGCATGAGTAGCCCACCTGAGGAAGTACTTATTCTTACTCCACTGCAACCCCAGGAAAATAATCCCTGACTTTTCCTGATCATTTCTTAAATTTTCCCTGAACAAAAGGAGCCATTAGTGTGTATTTAGATTAGTTTTTCCATTTTCCTCATATGTTTAACAATGGCTACCAGAGCTTCCGAGGATGTGCTGTTTTGAATATGGGGGATCTATTTCTATTTTTTTTTATTTGTAGATATCCACGAACTCAAATCAATGAAGGGTAGGCAAAGCGCTATTGTGTCTACATGCCTGTGACGGAGCCGACAGAGCTTCACAGCCTGCATGAGATCCTAGGCGAAAAGACGACGAAACGTCCGCCACTACAAGCCAGCCATCTGACTTTTTGTCAATCTGTTTGTCGAACTGTTTAGCTTAGTTGGTAGTGACACTGCCTCCGAAGCTAGAGGTCCCGGGGTTTGAATCCCGGCCAGGGCATTATTTGTGCATTTAGCACGAATTTTGAACTTGGGTCTTGGATGTTCTCTATGTATTTAAGTATGTATTTTATCTATATAAGTATGTATTTTATCTATTTATACATACTTATGTATGTATATCGTCGTCTAGTACCCATATTACAAGCTTTGCTTAGTTTGGGACTAAGTCGATTTGTGTAAGATTGTCCGCCGATATAAATAAAAAAATCAGACAAGAGTATAATTTACTCTGGCAAATTTTGATATCCAGTCGTCAGGAGGATATAGGTACATATATAATGACTAATACCTACTAAACAGATACTCTAAGAATTCCGTAGACTACCAGAAACAAAAACGCGTACAGCTTTTTGAAAGCAAATTGGCTGGAAATATTTTTTATGTTTGATGGAAGACCGTTCCATAGACGAGCCGTCTGGATGGAAAATGAATTGGACATAAAACCAGAACGGTGAAGCGGTATGGCCAGAGAGAGATTGCCAGACGAGCGAAGATGGCGTTCATAAGTTTTGTCAAATTTAAAGAGGGCTTTGAGATATTCGGGATATTGTGGATCTTTGAGAATGGAGAAGAGTGCAAAGATGGCGGATATTACGTCATTGACGGATCGTGGGCCAGCCAAGCTGAGATCGGAACAATGAGACATGATCATATTTCCTCAGGCAAAAGACAAAGCGAATACAATTATTGAGCAGGCGATCCAGGTTATCAATAAGTTCTCCGCTCAAGTCTGGATAACACACATCACCATAATCAATTATGGGGAGAATTAAGGTGTTGACTAACATGACTTCAGTACTACATACATACATACATATAATCACGGATTTCCACTTGCTACGATCCTGACATACAACTTTAGTACTAATGGGCAAGAAATGTCTTGGCTTGTTAAGAGCATGTAAGGAACTCATGACTTTCCTACTAATTTCAGTGACCTGAGCCCTCCAGCTCAGGGTAGAGTCCAAAAGTACACCCAGGTCTTTATATGTTCATTGCATTGTTAAATTTTTCGCCACCCCGAACAACAAAATAACAAGCAAATCATGCGAAAATTCACGATGAAAATATATATGAAAAAAAAAACAATACTACGAGTCGAAACGAAGTTTCAGGTTTGCAAGTATGAAACTTTACACTTTGTGGCAAAAGCAAAACATAAATTGAGCAAGCTCGTATCAAATTTGTTGGCATTTGTATCACCATGCAGTTCTACAAATCACTGACGGACGCTCCGGTTGTGGAATGAGCTCCCTGCCGAGGTTTTCCCGAGGCGGGCCGTACGCTTGTTAGCCACCGACGTGGTATAAAAAAATCGGATAACAGCGGAGGCTTAGTAATCGGGTTTTGGTTGTTTCTTATTTTTTTATATAAACGAAACCATGGATGGATAAATATACAACTACACTTACCCATAATGTTTTGTGTAGTAGCCGTAACAAACAAGTGGTGTTTGCTGCTGAAAGCAACAGGGGCTGCAGGTACCTTCTCCTGCATGGTTATTGGTGCGAGACCTGAAATGTATCACATATTAACATTTAATCAGTTAGCGATTTTGTTTTTATTACAAATTAATTCATTGACGGCCATTAATTGTGGTAATTCATAAATGTTCTTGAAACTGAGATGAGGCTACCCCTTGCGAGCTGCTGGCGATGATTGCGGACATATACTTCACATATATGGCTCATTGCTGTGCGCCCATGCTGTGACAGGCCTCTAATTCAATTATTAGATCATTGTGAATTAACTCTGTAATTGTATGAGTAATTCGTAACTTGAAGTCAAGAAATAATAATAAATAAAAAAATAGTCCGTTTGAAGTCGTTAGCCCGTTTGAAATCTTCGCGCGATTTTTTAAATAAATTTCCGATTTCTCCTAAGACTATCCTATACTTAAGTGGCGTAATGGGCATTAATAAGAATTTCATATGGATTATAATCATCCATATGAAATTCTCAATGTAAGTATTTAAATTAAAAAAATTGTAAATATGTAAATAGTTTTGCAAATACGACATTATACCTATGTGATCTTTTTTTAGAAGCTAAAAAAGGGTATAGCAAGGTATCCTTAAAAAGTAGGCATATATCATCGCGGACTTTTTTGTAGAGGGACAATCGAGGAGCGTTCGTAGCCTAGCGGCGTTCGGGTACCGCGTGCGGTATGCGAGGTTAAGCAATGTCGGGCGGGGTCAGACTTTGGATGGATGACCGCTTTGAGTGGTTACTTACCGAGCGCTCCCGTGCTTTGGACGGCACGCTAAGCCGTTGATCCCGGCTGCTGTCTATGATAGCAGTTGTTAAGCCAAGTTAGAGGCCTTAGGGCGGCTTGAGAAAATCCAACAGTCAAGTTGCCCACTCAATTGACAAGCGAGAAATTGTGACCGTCTTGTTGTAGGCAAACAGCAAAAAACTGCAAGGTTTAGAAAAAACTGTAGTGTAATGTTCGTTAACACCTATAATAAATTACCTCAACCAATCAAAGAAACCCCCAATTGTAAATTTAATAAGATCCTGTATAAATGGCTCCTTGATCATAGATTTTATAAATTAAATGATTTTTTTGATAGGCAATAATAACTAATGAAATTTAATAACTTTTGACTTAAGATGAACATGACTAATTTTTGTAATGAAATAAAACTTTAAAATATTGCATGAAAATTTTTAAGATGGAATTTATGTACCTAATTGAATAATACTTAGTCGCATAAACTGTAAAAAATTTGCATGCCATACTTAATGGCTGATTAAGGAGGTGCTGAATATTTTGTACTAAGATCATTACAACCCTTTTTCTTGCAAAATAAAGTATTTGTAAGCCTAATCCCAATAAGGTCTAGTTTCCCCCTTGGTTTAGAAGGTCAGATGGCAGTCGCTTTCGTCAAAACTAGTGCGCCAATTCTTGGGATTGGGTAACGGACCCCGGGCATCCTTCAGGATGCAACTGTACTTGGAATAGCGCTAGGATAATGATGATGAATGAAAGAGAAACAATCCCACTATACATTGTTTTGTTATATCTTAAACGCATCAGACAGCGTTTTCGATTAAAACTCCAAGACAGCGTGATTTTTTCTGTCATCGTTAGCAAACATCGCCATTTTTCAATCAATTTACACAAAAACTTTACAATGTATACACCTAAACCTTAACTCACTCTATTGATAGGTGAAAACTGCAAGAAAATCCTTTCAGTAGTTTTTTGAGTTTATCCAAAACATACAGACATACAAACAGATAGACAGACGCGGCGCGGTGGGGGATTTTATTTTATAAGGTGTAGTGACGTATAAAATTAACGGAATCACACATATATATGATTTCTAAACAAAAAATATATAATTGCACATACCGATTATATTTTGTGTAATAGCTGTAACAATTGGTGTTTTGCTGCTGGAAGCAGCAGGGGCTGCAGGCACCTCCTCCTCCATAGGATTGGGAGCGGGACCTGGAATGTATCAAATAATTTTTAAAAAATAGGGTAAATGCCATAATCGCCACGCTTGGCATGCGGATTGGCGGCGGGTTCAGCCGGCTTTGAAATAAAAATGTCGTCTTAAATGAAAGTTGTAGTTATGCACACTAAAAACGACAGTAAAATCTACCTATCGCATGTTTGAAATACCTAAATTTATTACCCACCACCATCCACCATATCCGCCCAAAGACGTCTACTGCTGGGCATAGGCCTCCCCCAAATTCACGGGGGGTATATGCCATAATCGCCACGCTTGGCACGCGGGTTGGCGACCGCAGTATCTCCACCGCACTTTAGGGACGCTGCTGCCCATCCCCCGGTGGTCTTGGTCGTAGTTTTAGGACATACCCGGGTCCCCATACTTCAACACACAAACCAGCAAAATCGAAACTCGAAACTACCTCCTTCTGCAATGATGGTTCATCCCTCGACGAAACAAGAAGGGTGTTTTGTAAGTTTGACCGCTATGTGTGTGATGTGCGTGTCTCTTTGTCTGTGGCACTGTAGCTCTTAAACCGGTGAACCAATTTCAATGTGTTTAATTTATTTGAAAGCAGGGTTTCTGGTCGCTGGTTCTTAGAAAAGTTTTATCAAAATCAGTTCAGCTGGTTTCCAAATTATTTAAGTTGGTTATTACATAATGAACATAAAAGAGCACTAGATTTGATGTTCCTTTAGGAATTTATTAACAGTAATGGGTTGGATTGTCCGGAATTGCTGAGTAAAATTAAAATATCTGTACCTGAAAAGTTACCTCGGCCAGGTTTTTAAAAGTTGTTTAGCATTCGGTTTGGAAGGTAAGAATCAACCATGAATGTAAACTAGATTTAAGTGAATGTAAGACGAATACATAAAAATGGCGAATGGTGATGAATTCACTCGTCATTCATAAATTGGGGATCCTTCATAAATAAATTAAAAAAAATTGTTACTAACCCAAGGTAACAAAAGTATTGGATAGTTGTCTATCTATAGGTATTTATCATTATCATTGCTCCTGACTACCCCAGACTTAATGCTATATTGAATTATCTACGAGTTAACATAAATTAGCAGTACAACAAAGAATGGTACTTTATTTCATGGAAATTTAATTTTATACTAAAATAATAAATGTTGATGTCTACAAAGAGGACTGATGACCTGGTAAAGGTCGTGGGAGTCCGCTGGATGCGGGTGGCGCAAGACCGGCCATTGTGGAACTCTTTGGGGGAGGCCTATGTCCGGCAATAGACTTCCTTCGGCTGATATGGTGATGACTGACTAAGCTAAATCATAAAAAAATACGGCGAACTGACGGCCAAAAATTGGAAACTTATTCAATACATTACAAAGAAGAAGAAAAACTAGTCTAGGGCACGTTATTATGCATACCTGATTTGCTTGCAACATGTAGAGGGAAATCTTTTAATTGATGATCAGTCAATGGTGGTGCAGATAGAATCAATTTGGAATATGCTCGTTTCTTCAAACGATTGCCCTTCTTGTTGAAGTCTCGTGCTTTGAAATGATATCCACAAAAAAAATTAATTTGATGAAGCTTTTCTATGGGTTCAATGGGTACAAGATCTTCCTTGCCAACTTTGTGTACCCAACTTCTGCACTGCACCTGTAAGCAAATCATAACTTAATTGATTGTTCATCATTCAGATTTTATATATATGTAACATAAAAATAGGGTTTTAACATAAGGGAACAGGATTTTAACCTGCGACATCTGACATATGCAGTCAAGATTGGCTACTCTAGCCACCTGAGCTACCGGCACAATCAAGCTCAGGCACAAAATCTTTCACCAATTCCCTCTTAAAACGCCTTAGCCATTATTAGTTAATTTGAAATTTAGAATTTTCGTTAGCAGAACTTACCACTTAATACAAAGTTACTTTAGCATCAATCTTGTTTAAGGTCCCTCCAGATGCTTAAATTTTTTTTTCTTTTTTTTTATATTGGGGGACAATCTTACACAAATCGACCTAGTCCCAAAGTAAGCAAAGCTTGTACTATGGGTACTAGACGACAATATACATACTTATATACATAAATACCTACTTAAATACATAGAAAACATCCAAGACCCAAGAACAAAAATCCGTGCTAAATGCACAAATAATGCCCTGGCCGGGATTCAAACCCAGGACCTCTAGCTTCGGAGGCAAAACAGGTCGTCATTATTAAATATTATACATGTCACAGTGTTAACTATTATACATGACACAGTGTAGACACCTACGAGTATAAAGTAGTAAGTATGCCTGAAACTATATTCAGAATAAATAATGAATGATAAACACCAACTGTGTTATCAATTTGGTGATATGTCGCTTTGCTTATCATATATTGTAATCAGTAAATCACTCTTTCAAAAAAACAGTCACATCACATTTCTGCATACTCTTTTATGATGCTTTGCTTGATTCCCTTCAAGCTTTTTTTTTCAACGAAATAAACCTTCTGCAGTGACATAGATTTTATTTTGTCCCACACTACCTACAAAGCTGCAGGATTTGAATCCTGATGAGCACCTTTATTTGAATTTAAAGATATTGCTGGACCGATGTGGACCTTAAATTAAATGTCAAATGTGTAAATGAATTTAAAAACAGATTTAATCGCGTGTAGAATATATTATATATCATGTGGTACTTAGATTAATAATGCCAACAGATCCATAGTGAACATAATGAACAAGGTGATTTTTCATATAGTTTCCTTTTTGAATGCTAATGGTTAACCAAGATGAGTTAGAACGGGACCTATCAGATATCACTTATCTGTCTGTCTCAAACTTATGATTGTGAATTAGTGAGAATCGGAACTAAAGGAAATGACACTACTTTTTTATGATCTTATCGTAAAGAATATGTTAATATAAGCATATTTTGTATGGGTGATTTTTTCTGAAATCATAAATAATTGAGTTTTGGGCTTGGGCAATGAAGTAATTTTTCAGATTTAGAAAATTTTCACTTGAAAACTCATGCTTGGTTGTTTGGTTGCTAGCTTTTTAGTACAGCTACAAATAGTAAAATAACAACATACAAACTTGGCTCCCGAGCGAGCGAAACCTTCTAGAGCAAATCCGACTCTAATCAATGATATTTTAAGTATAGATAGGTTATGCTCGAACATTACAAGCGCAAAAAGTGCTTCCAACATCGCGGCATCACACATTCGCATTTTGTTTTATTGTTTACAATACGCACACTTCATCGAAAGCGTAAAAGAGATAGCTTTATCAAAATAATACATAAGAAAGAGACAGCCTTCACCCGGAACACCAATCATCGCACGTTTGACACAGATTAAAGAAACTAACACTAGGCAGAAGGTGCAAACTGTTTCTACCTATTAATCGACGGATGATAGCGAATGTAAGTAATGGTAATACCGCTATCGGGTTGTCGTTTGCGTAGCAGGCACGTCAAAGAATTACAAAATAATTGACTCGGACACGGATTTTTGAATAAATGTACAGACAGCAAAACTAATCTTGTCAAAAAATGTTTCATGCCTGTTGATGTCAATCGATTATATTTCTATTAAGGAACAAAAACTTCTTACAGACCGACCTCGTGTAGGATACAAGAAAGGACACTTCTTCACTTTTCGTCACTGGTACTCAGAGATATACTTTAAAAATTAACATTTAATAGTTACAGCATTATTTTCTTCTAAATAAATCCGAAGAAATAAATAGGGCAGTAAGTTGAAGTTGATTATGTAACCCATATAATCTAGAATTGAATGTGATTTAGTATGACGCATCTGTTACATTAATCTATGTTCGCAGTCTGTTTGTCTTTATCACTCTCATTGCAAACGACACTAGGCAGTCTCTTTCTCTGAGACAGCGTCTTCGTGGCGTCATATTTGGTAAATTGAAGGATAAAATGGAAAAAATAACATAATTTCAGCTTACTTACTTGTGGTATGTGACGCCTGTTGCCTTAGTACGTTTGGATGTATAATTAGTGCACTTTCGCAACACGCATGACGGCATTTTTAAGGTCACTTACGTCGTTGGCGGGAACTCGTGTCAACATTCCCCTCTCTCGCTTGCCCGAGAGCGACTGAAGCCATTAGGCGATGTTTAGCGTCTTTATTGGCTATGTGCACGTCAGAAACGTCAAACGTCATGGGTCCCGGGGCAATGTCAAACTCAGAGCTGTCAAATAATAACACATGAATATTTTATTTATTTTAGTAAGCGAGAAAGACCCCTTACTGGAAATTTGACTGAAATAAATAAGAAAATAAATAAATAAATACAAACGAAACGAATCGTAGGAAACCAATAGGAAACGTCGGAGTAAAGTTGACATATAGGTCCCCGGAAATTGCACATTTCTGCCATGGTGTGCGCTGCGATCGCTTAGTTTACCCCCACCACCTACTTCGCACATAGCCAATAACGGCACACTTTAGGTACGCGGGTAACGTATCTATACAATATCATTGACTCTAATGTTGTTAACTTGTTAGGTTCTTTTTTTTATGCACCTTGAAAAAAATGCCGAAATAAAATCATTTGCCTTATACCCCAATGTTTTTTGCACTTTTGCAAAAAAAAACTATGTCCCTAGTATGGGACCCTCTTTCCTTTAGGCGGACTGAGGATATTTCAGATGTGCACAAATTGTTCAACTTATAAATTAGGGTATTTATTGATTTTAATAGCCTCACCAGCTCTATACTCAAAATGTTGGGATATAATAAATATATTCTACACACGATTAAATTCGTTTTATAGTTTCATTCACTGTCTAACAATCACGGAAACCGAAGACCACAACTGTGTGGTGCTGTAAACTTAGTGGCTTGGACTAGACCTGACGTTATAAAATAATTAT
Organism: Notocelia uddmanniana; assembly: GCA_905163555.1. Lineage (NCBI taxonomy): Eukaryota > Metazoa > Arthropoda > Insecta > Lepidoptera > Tortricidae > Notocelia > Notocelia uddmanniana. The sequence continues at coordinate 52,370,426 of LR991052.1, forward strand.
GAAACTTACCGCTTGCTCATCAATTGGAAAATTGGCAAAGAATCCTGGTCTGTGTCTTTCTCTTACACCACAAATCCTACTCTTTGCACCCATTATGAGTTTCTATCTCTGTAATAATATCACTCAATACGACTGAGGAACAATGTTGCACAACTCAACATCTTAAGAGTCCACGAAGAGAAAACGCTATGACACACACTAAACAGAATGGAAGAACAAAATTATCCGACTCAACGCACTGTTTAGGGGGCGAAAACCAAGAAACAGAAAGAAAAACACAAAATCACCACACAGGCAAAATCCGTTTTTTCTGACTTTTGACAAGAATTCAATTTTCAACTTGACAAATTGGTTTAAGCGTTGCCGCTCTTTTATATATTTTGTTAGGTTGGCAATGACACGTATATATCCCCATACAAATTTCTTTACTAAGAGAGTTTCCTAAGACTGGTTTAAATCATATACATATACATATTCCACTACATTTTGTGGTCCTTCAGCAGCCTACAGGAAAGTACATAACAAATTTCATAAATATATATTGCAAATGTGTTAAATATAACAACAGTTAATATTACACAATGACGGACACGGAAGAATATAAAACACTAAAAAGCAGTCGAAGCATAATTAAAGGTAAAGTGACTAGAATCACCACATACATTACGGGTTTGGATTCATCCGACAAACAGAAATTGAACGTTGACGAAATAAAGTTGCGATGTGCCGACTTATCTACGCAAATGGAGAGATTTGACCAAGTTCAACAGGCAATAGAGCTCATAGAGAATGACGAGAAGAAAGCCGACGAGGAACGATCTATCATGGAGAGCAGATATTACTCGACGCGAGCACTCATCAACAAATTGCTGGATAAGAGTGAAGAGATTTCTAAGGCAAACAACCAAGTGTACAAACTCCCGAGACTGGAACTGCCTTCCTTCAGCGGAGACATACGCGAGTGGCCTGCGTTTAAAAACCTGTTCGAGTGCGCCATGAACGGAGGAAACGTGCCGGAGCTGCAACGCCTGCAGTACCTGAAGAGCTGCTTGAGGGGAGAGGCTGCGAGTTTGATAAATTCCCTTCTAATTCTTGATGGAAACTTTGATAGAGCTATGAATATTCTAGAAAGCAGGTATGAAAACCAAACTATTATTGTAAATTACCATTTAAAAAATTTCATGAGTTTTCCTACACTCAATAGATTTAATATAAAAGATTTCTTGAATGTATTACAACAAAGCTTAGATTCACTGAGTGCTTTGAACTTGCCGGTTCAACAATGGGGTGTCCTTTTAGTGTATATAATCACTCAGAAACTTGACAATTCTCTTAGGGCGGCATGGGAATTGACACGGAAAGAGACTACGATTCCGACAATTGCGGAGCTTTTAGATTTTCTTAAGTTGCGTGCAACAGCATTTGAGCTTATGAATGACAGGTCTGATAAGTTTCCTCAATCCAAATCAATACCCAAGCTCGCACACATATCAACTGCTGATAATTGTAATGAAACTTGTACCCTTTGCCAAGGACAACATAACATTGCTAAGTGTATACAATTTCTTGAAATGACAGTTGACAAACGGATTAACTACATAAAGTCAAAGTTTTTGTGCTACAATTGTTTACAGCCATATTCCACTAAGCACAAATGTTCAAAAAGGTCGTGTTCAACTTGCAATGGTAAGCATCATAGTTTAATTCACCTTGCTAATCCACCGCCTAAGCGAGCTAGCATTGCTATAGCCGCAGAAACAACAGGTCAACAGCAGCACCACACAACGGCGACAATGATGCAACAGCATCCCGTGCAACAGCACCCTCCTGTGCAACCGTCACTGCAACAGCAACCTCAGCTATCACAGCAACAGCTACCACTGCCACAGCAACAGCTACCACACCCACAACTGACACTACAACAGTTGCCACAGCAACAGCTGTCAAGGCAAGAGTCGTCACACACTACGTACGATCTAAAGCAACCCTCAACTAGTAATATACATACACAAGGGCAAAGTAAATATACTTTCGTGACGCCTACAACAATGCATGTATCCAACACTGGTGATAATCAGATTTTATTGTCCACAGCGATAATTAATATACAGGATGACACAGGCGTATGGCATTCTGCACGCGTACTATTGGATTCGGGGAGCGAAGTCAACATAGTTGCTCACAGGCTTGTCAAGAGAATGAACAGTAAGCTACACTATGATAATCACATAATACAAGGCATTGGCGAGTCAGGTAAGCAAACGCAATTATGTATGAAAGCGAACATAGCATCTCGACTATCTGATTTTACAGCGAATCTTGAGTTTATTGTTATGGATAACATAACCGTGCCATTGCCACACAATTTTATAAACACAAACACATGGAATATGCCCGCAAAGCAACATAAATTACTTGCTGACCCTACATTTTACAAACCGAGTGAGATAGACATACTTATAGTAGCTCAGCTTTTCTATTCTTTGCTGTTAGGTAATCAAATTAGCTTAGGACCGCACAGGCCTATTCTCATAGAAACAGTATTTGGATGGGTGGTGTCAGGGAACGTCATCGAATGCGCATCGAGCCCACATAGGAGACATAGCGCTCATGTAGCTTTACACATTGTTGACACACCTTCAACAGATGACCTGTTAGTAAGATTTTGGCAACAGGAAGAGGTAAGCCCTAAAGCTATGTTTACACCGGAACAACAATACTGTGAACAGTTATTTCTTGACACAACAGCGCAAGATGAAACCGGACATTTTGTTGTTGAAATGCCTATACAAAATGAAAGGGTTCAACAGTTAGGTAATTCATTTCATAAAGCATATCGATGCTTGTTAAGTCTTGAGACCAAATTTCAAAAAGACCCTTTGCTCTACACACAATATAAAGCGTTTATATACGAATTTATAGAGCTAGGTCATGCTGAGTTTATTGATGACTTTCAACACACACAAGTGCCACATTGCTACTTGCCACATATGGGAGTTTTGAGGCCAGAAAGTCGCTCTACTAAACTTAGAACGGTATTTAATGCGAGTAGTAAGACGTCATCAGGGTTGTCACTAAATGACATAATGCTTGATGGACCGAACATATATAATGATGTGCTCGACATTATACTTCGATTTAGAATGTACAAATATGCGTTCACTTGTGACATAGTCAAAATGTTTAGGACTATATTGGTCAAAGAAGAGCAAAGACCGCTACTAAGAATATTATGGCGTGATACGAAGTCAAGTCCTTTAAAATGTATTCAATTACGAACTGTTACATATGGTACAAGATGTGCGCCATATTTAGCATGCCGTACCCTGAGGATGCTAGCTGGACAACACAAACAACAATATCCAGAAGCTGCGGACATCATAGAGGCAGAATGCTACATGGACGACTTCTTACAGGAGCGGATACTCTTGACCAAGCGCAACAAGTTTGTGGTCAACTCATCGAAGTGCTGCAAAAAGGAAACTTCAAGCTTCACAAATGGACTACAAACGAGCCCAAGATACTCACACATGCTATACCCACCAATGATGACACAACATATGATTTTACCCCCAGCGGAGCTGTCAAAACATTAGGTGTAAAATGGTTACCGCAAAGCGACATGATTACTACAGCTATTCCAGAGCTCAAACAGATACAGCTCACAAAAAGGAATGTACTGTCAGCAATAGCACAAATATATGATCCCATTGGTATATTAGCACCAACAGTAATCATAGCAAAGATACTTATGCAATCTATCTGGAAGGCGAAGATAGACTGGGACTCTGTCATCCCAGAAGATTTACAAAAAACTTGGCTAGAGTTTCAAGAGAATCTACCTAAGCTACAAGAAATTAAGATTCCTAGATATTACTTCTCTGACATTCCATCATCAATTACTTTGATAGGGTACAGTGACGCTTCTACGAGAGCGTTTGGAGCGAATGTATATTTCAGAGCTACATATCCTAACAGAGCACCCACGTGCAGTCTTGTTATGGCGAAAACCAAAGTATCACCAATAAAGACGCAATCTCTGCCACGACTGGAACTCTCTGGATGTTTGTTATTGGCACAGCTGGTTGACAAAGTTAAGAGAGCTTTCAGAGATAAATTCCCGATACATAACATTGTATTGTTCACAGATTCTCAGATTGTGTTACACTGGATAAAGTCACCATACAAGAAATTTCATACATTTGTGTCACACAGAATAATGGAAATTATAGAACTGACTAAGTCTGAAATGTGGAGTTACGTCAACACAAAAGAAAATCCTGCGGATTTACTCACACGTGGAGTTTACCCACAGAACTTACAAAATAATCCACTGTGGTGGAACGGACCAGATTGGATATATCAGGATCCTTCTACTTGGCCAATGACGTCGTCACCTGTGATAAGTGACGAAGAGTTGCAAATTGAAGTGATTCAACCACGCACTTCTCATGCTGTCACTCGAAGAGACACGTTGACTGATTTCTATACATATTTTCTGAGACATTCGAACTTTAATAAACTGACAAGAGTGTTAGCTTACATGTTTAGATTTATTAATAACACACGTAGGTTGACTAAAGATCTGTCTTTTCTTACAACCCAGGAGCTTATAAGTGCACACAATTTCATAATAAAAACTATTCAGCGTAAACATTTCTCTAAAGAGTATCAAGAGTTAAATAGTTTGAAATTGCAAAATATACAGTCCACACATTCAAACAGTAATACTGACTCAAATGGTACTAGTAGTGAGAATAATAATGCACAAGTTCACAACTTATACACTTATAAGTCGAGTCCCCTACGAAAGCTTAACCCCTTTCTTGATGACGACGACATGATTCGTATGGGAGGTCGTATACAAAATTCAGATATACCATATAGTCAAGCTCATCCTATAGTGTTACCCGGTAAAGAACATATCACGACGCTGATTATTCAACAGTTACATCTACGTTTGTTACACATAGGCATTCAAGGTACGCTTTTCAGTCTAAGACTAAAATACTGGCCTATTAATGGACGTATGGAGGTTAGAAAGGTCTTACATAAATGCGTTCGCTGTATCAGATACAATGCCGAAGCCTGTGAGCAGCAGATGGCTAGCTTACCCGCGCCAAGGGTCACTTTAACACGAGCTTTTTTGCATGTTGGTGTAGATTTCAGCGGAGCAGTATATATCCGTAATTCTATGCTTCGAAATTGCAAGTACACCAAAGGTTATATTTGCTTGTTTATCTGCCTGTCAACTAAAGCAATTCACCTAGAGTTAGTTACAGAGTTATCATCGCAAGCCTTTATTTGCGCCTTAAAGAGATTTATTAGCCGAAGAGGTTACTGTACTCATTTATACTCTGATAATGCTACAAATTTTAAAGGGGCAAATAATGAGTTGCATGACTTGTATCAATTATTCAAAAATGATTCATCTTATAGTCAGATTACAGACTATTGTAATGTTAACTCTATCGCATGGAAATTTACAATTCCTCTTGCCAGCCACATGGGTGGAATTTACGAGGCTGGAATAAAGTCTGTCAAAGGATTACTTAAAAGGTATTTAGGTAATGTTAGGTTTACTTATGAGTTTTTCTATACTGTTTTAGTGCAGATTGAAGGCATACTGAACTCGAGACCTTTATGTTCTGTATTCGACGTACCAGATAACGATGATATCGTTTGCTTGACGCCTTCTCATTTTTTGATTGGATCGCCGATATCAGATTTGCCTGAACCTAGTCTAGTGAATAGAGTAGAAAATAGATTAAATATGTATCAAAAAATAACTCAAATAAAACAAAAGTTTTGGGTTCAATTTTATAATAACTATTTAAGTGAGCTACAACCAAGAAGCAAGTGGCTGGCGAGAAAGACCAATTTAGAAATTGGACAAATCGTTTTGTTGAAGGACGAAGCTACTCCACCTGCTTGTTGGCCTCTTGGCAAAATAACATCTGTCAATAAAAATATTTCTGACAATTTGGTACGGTCAGTTCAAGTTAGAACTCAAAAAGGTGTTTTTGTTAGACCGATACATAAAGTTATTTTGTTACCAGTTAATTAAAAATACAGTTTTTGCAAATATTATTTATTTTTTTTTTGTTAAAAAGGGGCGAGAATGTTCCGTATTCGAACCTTTTTGTGTATTAACTGGCCGAAAGCCGCGTTAGTTTTAATTTAGCTTGATTTTGAATTCATGTTGTCAAACTTGTCTTCTATATGAAAAACCGATATGTAAAAACACAATATAATTTCCAATAAATAATGAACCAGTACAAGTAGTGTTTAAATCATATACATATACATATTCCACTACAAATACCTTCTCGGCTTACACAGCGCTCGGTTGTATAGCAACCACAAAAGTACAATATAAAGAAATCACAAGCGATGAAAAGGCCGGTTATGTTTGTGTAATGTTATATAATTTTAATTCTAATTTTGTACATGATATTATGGTAATCATATACAGCCACAAGTGCACGGCACCAACAAACACGACCTGCAAAGGAAGATACGAAGCATAGGTCCAGGTACTGTTATGGCTGTTATGCTGCAGCTGTCATGATGGAGTAACGGCTTCCGATCACCGAGAAACCGAGAACTGAATGAAAAATTAAAACAACTGGCAGCATGATAAGATGTCGTATATGACTGATCGAGAACGCATAACGCAAAATAACAAATATAAAAATTATCGTTATGCTGCATTGTCATACTTGTTCATTATATTTTAGAGAAATTGGCCACCTGTACCATAATTAAAGAAGTTACATAATTACTTGTATTTTATTTACATTTATTCTCTTACTTACTCATAAGCTAAAGGAGATCTAGTACCCAGGGCCCACACAAGGGCCACAAGTGTTGGAGCCATCACGATCAGGGGATGATATATGTGTATATAAGTGCGTATGTCTAAAATTGTTTATATAACAATTATATAATGGGAACAAAAATAACAAGAAATAACATACAAGCCTGTTTTTATTCAAAAAATCTAAAAGCGAGACAAATATTCAGCCCTTCTGAATAATTACTACTTTGTACCGCTTGCGTTCGAGACGACAGGGTGCTGGGAGTCTTGAGGTTTTTTTAGCCTTCATAAATGGAGGGCGACGAAACTAGGAGAGGGTTTGATGCTCTGATTCTTGTCTGGTGCAAAGGTTGTCCATCGCCATCCAACTGATCCAGCGTGGTAAGGCAGCAATTGTGATGGGTACCTTGGGGGGGAGCTTGTTTGACTAGGCTCTCTTTTTGTGTTGGTGTTTTTATAATGTATGAATGAAAAATATGGTAAAATATTCTTAATTTTATTCTAAAATATAATACTAATAATAACATTCATTTGTAACAAATGCTATGCTATGAAGAAAGAGTAAATAATGAATAAGCATTGAAAGAGTCCTTATGCTGTCATTAACTTCTGGTTCTTCATTTTACTAATTTACTAAGCCGGAATATATTTATTATTATGAATGGTTGAAATATTTTTCCTTCTACTGCTTACAGCTGTATTTGTTGCATTTTGCAGCTTACATTGCATGATCACCAAGTAGAATTTCTCCCAAATCCTGCAATAAAAAACACTTAACATGCTTTCGGCAACTAGTACTTGGTACTTAAATCATCGACAAATCTCTCCCAACTGACATGAAATAAATATTTAGGTAGGTGGATACTAGATTCATCAAAGTGTTAGGCAGATTCTTTCCAATTTACATGTTAATTTTCATAAACACTCGGCAAAACAAATTTACATAATAGGTTACCGGTCGTCACATCACTGGAATTTACAATAGAAGACATCTATTCTATGTGGAGAACCAAAGGCATGGTTATATAATGATCCCTAACAAAAGGAAATTTAATTTTTCAGACTGAAATACTGATTTCTTGTTACATTATAGATTTCTATTTTAAACATCTTAGCACATGAAATATACTACTGACACATAGTACATCAATGACTGACACCAAATGTCAACTGCCTTAGCGACGACCATAGCAACTACACCCGCGACGGCCAAGTACACCAACATTATTAGGGGTGTAAGGTGGGGACAACATTTATGACATTAACGTGACTTGGCGTACGTCTCCGCCTTGTCAGAAGTACTTTGTGAATACGTGTAACTGTCAAATCATCTCACCTCTAGTGATGTTCTAGTTATTGACGTACTAATCGATGGATTTATGCGTTAAAACTATCCTGATTCAGGTAATATAAACCGCTTATTGATGAAAAAAACTCTATGAATGAAAGAGATAATGTTTTTTACAAAAGTTGTGTATGAAATATCAAGTGCAAAGCCTACATTTTATCAAATTAAAACCATGTTACGTATATAGGAGTTAGACTGTACTGGCCGACATATGACAGGTGGAGCGAGCGTTTAAGGTGGGGCGAGAGTTGAGGTGATAACTACAGGTGGAGACGTACGTCTTTACGCCACAAGCAATCGATCGATCATGGACAGTTTTCTGTTCCAGCTCATGCACAGGCGAGAGGAAGGCAGGCTACTCGTCCGAAATATTTCACATGATGATCATGTTTGATAGCTTAAGCAGGTACTCAATTGATAAGATAAAATAATTCTACATAACAATAATTAAAAGTGGTACTTTAAATCTAGACAGCAACTAGTAAGTCTTGTCGAATAGGGTGACCATAAGGTTGGTGTTTTTGCTTTTATTAATCATTATTAATAAAGTTTAATTGTTCGCTTCTCGAGTTAATGCAATAAATTTGCCTAAAATACTGTGATAGAAACAAAATTTTCTGTTTACGACTATTGTTTCAGCCTGTATATTGAATAAGAAAAAACGTGTACTTGTTAAATTCAACCAATCTTCCCAATTCAATCAATCCTCACTAAAATATGAAATTTCAGTACTACCGGTTATGTCAACAACCAAGTTAAAAACATTGTATGTTGGAATATTCGTCAATCATTCGTCCTTTTATAGTTTTCAATAATTAATAATATTCACAATAAGCTTTCTGACAACGTTTTGGATGATTTTCGGCATATTTATTTTTATAATCACGAAATATTTCGTCTTGATGTAAGTTTGTTTATATCGAAGACATTAGCTGACTTCTAACGTCTGTTGTCAATGAGTAATATCTTGCCATTAAAATAAATTAGTAGGTACCACTAAAAATCCGCAACATGGCCAGGTCCAAATAAACACTTATCAGGCTATAATATTCTATTTCATTTACATGGTTGACTGGTAGAGAATGCCCAAAGTTTTTTTTAAATAAAATAAATAAATAAAATTTACACCAATATTACTTAGGAAGGATTCGAATAAATGCGTGTGTTTATTTTTTACTAACCTCTTTAAACAAAACTTTTTAATGCAATTTTTTTTAGTTTTTCCTATTTCCTGTCAATCAATTACATAAAACGCCAATATGATCAATACGAACACAACAAAGCGATGTCAAGGCAATACAAATTGATGAATCTCCTCATTACTTCAATCGTATCAGGCTCTGTCGCATACACATCATCTTTAATGGCTCCTCGTAAATAAAAATCTAGGGGTGTCAATTATGGTGATCTTGGTGGCCATCGATGAGGACCATTTTTTCCAATCCAGCGATATCCCAAGATTTCGTTTAGTTTGTTACGGACGGCAACCGAAGAATGTGCTGGTGCGCCATCCTGTTGATACCAAATTACGGCATGGCCAACAGGCATGTAATTAACAACGTGCTCATTTAAAAGCATCAGGTATTTATCAGTGTTTAATGTGCCATCCCGGACCCGGGTATGTCCTTAAACTACGACCAAGACCACCGGGGAATGGGCAGCAGCATTCCTAGAGTGCGGTGGAGATACTGCGATCGCCAACCCGCATGCCAAGCGTGGCGATTATGGCATTTACCCCCCATGAAATTGGGGGAGGCCTATGTCCAGCAGTGGACGTCCTAGGGCTGATATGGTGGTGGTGGGAATGTGCCATCAATGAACACGGGGCCAATAATGGTGTTATCAATAATACCTGCCTATACGTTCAGGGACCAACGATATTGATGGCCAATTTGTTCTTCTTCAAAACTTTACTAATTGCCGAGTGGTGGACTTTCAAATTCTAGCTGTGACCCTTGTACTTGCATGAGGATAGTCAGCAAAATAATCTTAAACTGTGTCATGGACTGGTAATGGCAAAGGGTTGTTGCCCAATTCCGTATTGCTGATAATCGGTCGATCCTCTCTTATTCGTTGAACAGGATTTACAATTACACGAGAGTTATGTGGATGCCTACGATTGGGAAACCGTTCTTGATAAAGTCTGAAAGCTCGGGCTCCATTTCCTTGTGTTTCCCCGTACAACATCATCATATCAGTTAATTCTGCCGCTGTAAACATTTGATTTTGTATTTACTGAAAAAAGTTCATTTGACAGAAAGACTTCAATGAAAACATTAGATTGTCAACTTTGTGTTTTTAGGCAAATAGTAAGGCTACGTAAAGGCGAAAAACTAAAGAAAGTTTGAAAACAGAATAAAAAATTATCATTGAAAGGCCGCCGTACCAAGTAATGCCACCCTCGTACCACGAGATAACGATATTATCGCTAGTTCTGATACATTGACTTAAGGATTAAACTTTAAGGTCTAATAAAGTATATAATTATTATTATTTTTGAATTTCTCAAAACAAAATTAGATCAGTCTTGGGAGTAGAGTAGAACCTTACTATCAAAGTCGGAGACACGCTGTAGAGGAATCGAGTTGTCGAATATCAGTATCACTACCAATGACATAGAATTCCACGGGGACATACGAGTAGTGATTTCAAACTACGAGATACCAAAACTAAGACTGAAACGTGCTAGTTATAATTCAGTTTAGTTTTAGTTGCTTAACTTTTTTTTCTTACGATGGGAAAATGTTTTGTATGCAGCCCACCTGGTTAGGGGACCAGGACGGGTATGACAGACTAACTGCAGTGAATGCCTTGGACTACCGTGTAAAACCCCAACGAGTACCGGCTGCGCCTTGTCGAGGGGGACGCCGCGGGATAACTATCAGCATTCGACCGCATGCGTCTCAGCGGGCAGCCCACAGGTTAGAGGGCCATTAGGAGAGACAATACGCGCCAGTGTAGGAGGGGCACGTTGAATTCCCATTTTGCAGGGTATCCCGCACGGTCCCACTACGGTGGAGGCATCAAATGCGCACAGCGCCTGGGAGTCTACTCCGAAATTCGAAATCCGCAAAATCCTTTCACTTATATAGTGTATGGCAGGAGAGTGAAAGGGACGGCACCATACATAGTTCGAATTTCGGAGTAGACCCCCTGGCTCAGCCACCAGCCCGTCGCCGACGGAGTGGATCTGCGAGAGAATTATCTTGCGTTCACGCTCCGCGGTCTCCTTCTGCGACATAACGTTATCACTGAAGGAGGCCATCGCTTTCCAGGCCTTTTCGCTGTCTAGCATGGTGCCAACAACAATCGATAACGAGAGGTTCGGCCCTATCACTGCTTCTAAGGCAGCCCATTGGGGTCGCCATGCAGTGCACTCTTCCAATGTGTGACGCGCTGTATCCACGGGTGCACCACACTCATAGCAGTAAGGAAGGGACTCCCTCCCTATGCGATGCAGATAACCACCAAAGCAGCCATGGTTAGTAAGTATCTGCACCATGTGGAACATCAGGGTTCCGTGCCGCCTGTCCATCCAGCGCTCCAAATGAGGTAGTATTGCCCTCACCGTCAGCAAGCCGTAGTCCGCAGACCCCAAATTCCACTGGCGAAGCTAATCGTTCCGAGCCAATGTCCGAATGCGTTCCAACTCCTGCTAGTCGGGAAAGTCTCCTGCTACTCTTGCTCACCCAGGCCCCTAGCATCTTAGCAGCAAAAACTGCAACCTTCTAAACAATATGTAGTCAGTGTTTTTTTGAAGTGGTTACTTCTTTGTCGGCAGCTAGTCTGTAAATACCTAAAACGCAGTCTACCATTTTCGCGTTATGCCAAAATGTCACCTAAAATAAGCGTTTGAACTAAGTACATTTTTGTACGTGTCGCAATAGATCTACCCCTCGTATTGTCCATTTGGCGATACGACTATGTGGCTCCAGCGACTCCAATGCCACTAGATTGTTAAAAAAATTTTTTATTGCGGCTTAATGCATTTTGAGCTTTAACTTTGCAGTTGTCTATGCAGTATGTATGGCAGTTTTCTTAAATATCCAACAGCGTTCATGGTAATGAAAGGTAATGAAATTCATGGTAATGAAAGCTGTTGGATATTTAAGAAAACTGCCAAGTTAAAGCTCAAAATGCATTAAGCCGCAATAAATTAGTTTAAGGGAAGTGTACGGAATTACGGAGTATTAAGCCATTTTTGACTTTTTAAGCTATTTCCAGTAAAACCTGAAATCTTAGCTAATTGAAATCTGTTCACTAGTAAAGACTGGCTTTCAGAGTATAGCATGCACGTAAATCCGGTAAATTCAGTAAATGCCGCTTTCCTGCAGAATTAATAGAATAGGAAATATAAATTAAACATGAATAATTAAAAAACAGTCCCAAAACACACATATTTGACAAAAAGGTGATAAATATTTTTAATATTAGAGGAGAGGGGGTGAGGAAATTTCAGTTATTCTTCTTGAGCACGGGAAGAATATTAGCCGATGTCCACAAAACTGCTCCACTGGGGACAACTGGGAATTTTCATTCTTATTTATTAGATTAGAAAAGCTGATTTTGTCAAAAACATTCAAATTGACCCCAGTCTCCCCTACTTTTTGGGGAAAATGGGAACGATGTCTTGGGAAGATATCTGTGTCTGTGTCTTCCCTAGTGAAGACAAATGGGAAAAATCTAATTCTGAATCTGAATTTGTCCCCACTGAGGACTGATGGATAGGACAAATGGACCCTAAAATCAAAGTGACCCAATTTCCCCTAAATTCAGTTTATGTTTATTAACTTGATATGCTTTAGTTTAACTAAATATAACTCAGAAAATACTGAAAATTCTTTTGAAAACATAAGCACAACTATATACGGAATTAGTAGCACGACCGAAAAACATAGTAGGGAATTGCGGAAGTCAGAAAAACAGCTGTTTTTAAGGAGTACGACTTTTCCACATCCTAAAATTACCTAAATTCTATAGTAAAGTGTTCAGATTAGTAGATTTACCATGAATTATAGCATTGGACTGAAGCAATATAGTTATTTATTTTATTTATTTATTTATACAAAAACATCTTTTACAAAGTTTCCTTAAAGTAGAACTCTACTCCCTAAATAGGTATTATACCTGAAACTATAGGATAAGCAGTGCTCCTCCTCTATAACATAGATGATGTCTATGAGCAAAGATTATACATTTAAGACTATGATTTATATAATAATTAGGTATATAGTTATATAAGAATTTGGTGTTATACTAGTTACTATGTTTATAAGATGTGTGCGTGCGTGTGTGTGTGTGTGTGTGTGTGTTAGATAGTGATTTTATATTAGTTTGTTATGGATTATATGTTGTGGGTATACATTTATTTTATTTTTAACTTAATTGCGTTATTACGGTCAAAAGAGCTTCAGTTTCATCATATTTTTTGTTTAACAACCAATTTGTTACACTTTTTTTACATTCTACTTTAGTAATTGGATAAATATTAAGTATTTTATTTATTATGTTATAGATATATGGACCATTGTAATTGATAAAATATCGAATAAATTTGGTTTTGAACTTAGTGTTTATATTTCCAATATATGTCGGCCTGCGAGTACTTTGGTTTTTATTTGGGTCGTAAATTTGTTCACTGTGGTATCTTAGAACCGTGCAAAGGATAAAGAGCTGTCTAACGCTTAAGATATCTGCCAATTTGTATAGATCGTGGGTGGAGAAAGTGAAGGGTAAAAGGTGCTTGACTTTTAGGACTGCGCGTTGCGCAACTTCAAGTGGTAACAAGGTAGTTTTGGGTGCACCCCCCCATGCTGTAATACAGTACGTAATTACTGATTGACATAGTGCAAGGTAGACACGCCTTAGGAGCAGGTCGTCAGCAACATGTCTTAAATTTTTAAATATATAGATAAGTTTCCGCACTCGCTTACTCACCGGTTCAATATGGAATTTGAAATTCAAAAAAGAATCAATATATACCCCAAGATATTTTATCGTTTCTGTCCTCTCTATCAAACGACAGGCGCCACAGCCTGTCTTTGGCGCGGCACAGTCATGCGCAGTAATTGTGAAAAGGGTGGGCGGTTGTCCAGAGCTTCTAATGGAGTGAGTTATGTATTTTGTTTTTTCCACATTCAAAGTCAGTAGGTTATCAGTAAGCCATGCCATTACCCTGTTTAGACCCCTCTGCGTTGATTCAAAAACATCCTCCCATGTCTCACCCGAAAATATACGAGCGGTGTCATCGGCATAGGATATAATTTTACAGTTTGGAATCTGCAGTTGACATAGGTCGTTCATATATATCAGGAAAAGCGTAGGTCCCAGAATGCTGCCCTGTGGCACTCCGTAATCAATAGGCAAATCAGAACTCCTAACATTCCCAATAGGGACACACTGACATCTTTCAGACAGATAGTCTTTGAAAATAGCAAATGCACCGTCTCTTACACCAAGTATTTCTAGCTTCTTTGAAAAGAATGGGTATTGAGACGGTGTCAAATGCTTTGGCCAGATCCGGAAACAACGAAATACATTTTTTTTCCATTGTCAAGGTTATTAGCTACGAATGTTGTAAGTTCTAAAACAGCGTCTTCGGTAGATTTTCCGGACCTAAAGCCAAACTGATTTGGTGCCAAAATCTGATGCTGTTCTAGATACGACCTTAATCTCTTATTCAAAATACGTTCTAGGAGCTTCGACATTGAAGGCAGGATTGAAATTGGTCGATAATTACTAGGGGTCGTCTTGTTTCCATTTTTATAGATGGGTATCACAATAGATTTTTTAAGAGACACAGGGAAACTCTATTGTGTAAACAGAGATTAAAAATGTATGTGAGGGCGGGTGCAAATAATGTTTTATAGGTCTTCAGTATAAGGTTTGGAATCCCGTCCCACCCCACAGTGCAAACATTATTTAATCCCATGATTAAGGTCTCCACTTCTCTCTCATCGGTAGGTAAAAGTAACATGGAAGACGAATGTCGGCTTATACGATCTGTCCCAATGTCACTGAGGTCCAATCGTGAGGATATTTTATTTGCTAGTATTTTCCCTATGTTTGCAAAAAACTGATTGACCCTATCAACTGATTCCTGCGGTGAGACGTAAGCTTGTAATAGATCGAGATTAGATTGTTTGACTTTGTTTGTGCCCGTAATATTTTTAATTGTAGTCCATAATAATTTACTATCCTTGCCAGCCCCGTCAATCTCTTGCTTTTCATACTGTATTTTTACTTTGCGGAGTATATTGCAACAAAAGTTTCAGTATCGCCTGTAGGTGACTTTTAGAGTTTAATTTTTTGGATCATTTTTAAGTTTAGTATTAAATCTATCTCTATTCCTTATACATTTCAATAATCCCGGCGTAATCCAAGGTTTTGTGATAGTTTTTCGTCTTGACACAGTGTAAGTAATGGTATTTTTATCAATTAAGTTTTTTAAATTTGTGGTAAAAAGATTTAAAGCAATGGCTGGGTCCGTCATTTTTAAAATATCGTTAAATTGATCCGCTTTAAGAACATCAGCTAAGGTCCTATGACAAAGTTTACTGCGTGTATACAAATTGTTATCTTTTGGTTTGCTGTGTTGCCAACATAACACAATAGATTTATGGTCTGTGATTGTCGAATTTACGATTATTATTCGTGCTGCAAATTTAGTTTTCATCGTGACATGATCAAGGCAGGTTTTACTAACATCTCTTGTGATATGATTATGTCCTGACAATATGCCATAAGACGCTAGGAAGTTCAAATACAAGTTTCATCGGGAATCTAATTGTTCGTTTATTATATTAATATTTATGTCTCCAACTAAGGACACGTTTTGGAAACTAGATAAGCTATTTAAGACTGAACTTAGTGAATCAAGAAAAACCTGTATGTTTGCCTGTGATGGAGATCTGTAAATAGAAATGACAGCGTGACTCCGGTTAAATTTAATGATTAAGCAGTTTGCATCAGGAAAATAGGGCTCTTCAATATTAATGTTTAGGTAAGATTTACAGTAGATAGTTATGCCTTCGTTTTGGTTACGGGTTATTGAATTTTTGTGGCTGTTATATCCTTCTAATAAAGTTCTTCTATAAAAATAGTATTTAAACATGATAACCAGCATTCAGTTAAAATGATAACGGCAATATCTGTGTCGAGACGCGTGAGCAAAAACATAGTTCTTGTCTACGCCTCGTCTTTGTTCGGGCATCATCGTGAACCGTCGCCGGCGCAGTGAATGGTGCGGAGCGCGGCCGCCACTGCCGCCAGTAGCTCAACGACCGTACAACTGGCAGCTTATGCCCAAACGCTACATAAAATCTGTGATCGAACACCTTTGTATCACCATTTAAAGTTTACCTTCAATATACGTGCATGTTTGGACTACGAGTATCAATTCTCACCACATCACGAACCCCAAGATCTATATCTTCAAGTAAACCACTACAGGCGTTTACATAATGGCGACCGTCGAAAAATAACGAACTACGCAAGAACAAAGAAACAGAAACGGAATACTGCCGTGGCGCTTTGGATTACAAGTACCAGACGTAATCATCGAAAGTCTATGCCGAACGAAGTAAGCCCGTTCCTTTTGTTATGCCTTATCCCTAATTAAATAACTTCTATTTGTACAATAAGGGCCTGGCTGCTTGCAAACGTCGGGTTGTGTATCTAGCTTTATGCGTACCAGCCAATTTGCACAGTTATTTGGGCACTAAGAATGCATTGCACTTGATTTCTGTATAAATCAATGCACTTTTGGTTATGCGCAATTGTTTACATGTTCGGTAATTAGCCTATAGCTTGCCGGTTTATTTTATGCACCCTTTGTTCTTTCTTATCGCTTCGCAACAGATGATTTAGACATAAATCAATAAACTGCAATAAATAATTACAAGTTTTACGCATTAATTAAAAGTTTTACACATAACTGTGCACTAGTGATTAGTAGTTTAAAGTTGAATAGACATATTTAAGCATTTGTAGGTTCATAAATGTACCGTTAAAGTACCGTTAGGTTAAATACTTTGCTACGCTTTCTATTTCTTTACAACATTTCGATTTCAGTCTTCTTTGCAAGTAATTAATATTAACTTTATGCTTGTGACTATTAAAAAGTGCATTTTAGGGCAATTTCCCGTATTTTGCTAGTAATTACGCTTACAGTTCAAAGTCCATTCGGTACATTCCAGTGTCATCAACACCGATCGTTCTCGCCGGAGGCTGTTACTTCGCGGTTCCCGAGTATATAGCGGGAACGGGTACCGTTGTGAACTGAATTCGCCTGGCACGGCGGGTGCTGTTGACTGTTGGCGGGTTCGGCGGCAGCGGCGCTGGACTAAACGGCTGGATCGTATTACCGGTTAGATTGTTCCTATTTATTTACTCAGCTCATTGCTAATTTAAAATGGTTGACAAATCAGACCCCGCTGTTCTTGCCGATACCATTAAAAAGCTTAATAGAAGGCGCGGTGGAATTAAAAGTCAATTGACCGTGTTTAAAGATTTTGTAAGGGATTTACAACAATCTGAGCTAACGTCATTGCGAATTAAGGAGTTAAATTTGCGATTAGAAGGACTACGTAAATTAATGGGTGATTATGATAAAATTCAGATTGAACTTGAAGACATTTCACCTGACACAGAGATGCAAATGTCGGAAAGAACTCAAACAGAAAGTATATTTTACTCGCAAATTGCATTAGCACAAGACATAATTGATACGTTTTCGGCAAAAGACAGTGGGGACACTGAGTCATTTAAATCGGGGTTTTGCCATGATACGCATAATTCAATTCGTTTACCAACTATCAATTTGCCAACTTTCGATGGCAATTATACTCGTTGGTTGGAATTTAAGGATTTGTTTGAGTCATTGATTAATAGCAATGATTCGATTGCACCGGTAAATAAATTTCACTATTTAAGGAATTCGCTGCAGGGAAGTGCGAGTTTAGTAATAAAGTCAATTGATTTTTCTGCCAGTGGATACGAGCTGGCGTGGAAGGCATTGTGTGAAAGATACGATAATAAAAATATCTTAATAAATAACCATTTAGATGCGATCGTCAGTATAAATCCTATACAAAAAGAGTCTTTCAAGGCTTTACGGTATTTAATAGATACTGTAACAAAAAATTTAAGTTCATTGGATGCGTTAGGTATTTCTACCAAGGGTTGGGACCCTCTAGTTATTTTTTGGCCTCGGCGAAGTTGGATCCCAAAACGAATGGAAAGTGGGAAGAGTACAAAGGCTGTTTCTCACGTCTACCCTCGACTAACGAAAATAAATCTTTTTCGTCCGAGGTACCCACTTTAGATCATTTTAAAGATTTTTTGCGTAATAGGGCAAACATATTGGAGACAATGTATTGTAGTCGTTCTAACGAAAATAAAAGTGTACATAAGGAAAATAAATATACAAAATCTTTTGTTGCTTCTGTTGAAGGGCCACGCATCAAGCCGTGTTTAGTATGCGGACAGAACCATCATGTTTATCAATGCCATAAGTTCAAGGCTATGAATCTCCAGGACCGGCTTGCTGAGGTTTCAAAAAACAAACTTTGTAATAATTGCTTACGTACTGGGCATAATGGTTCTCAATGCACTCTGAAGGGTTCCTGTCGTAGCTGTAGGAAGAAGCACAACTCTCTTTTGCATTGCGATAAAGTCAATAGTAATAATGTTGTGACTACAGATGTTACGGAAAATATAAATTCTTCAGTTAACTTGTCAACTGGTACATCGGGTCAAGTGCTCCTTTGTACAGCTCAGGTCGAAGTTTGTTGTCCTCATAGTAATTCGACTTACCTTGCTCGAGCTTTGCTGGATACTGGGAGCCAGTCGTCTTTCGTGTCGCAAAATTTAAGAAAAAAGTTAGGACTACCCACCAGTAAAATAAATTCATTTAAAATTTCTGGGATCAACAATAAGGAGACAGAAATAACTGAACGTGTTCAAATAAAGGTTAAATCTCGCATTAACTCATTTGCATTAAGTGCTGATTGTTTGGTGATCCCAGCAATTACAGGCAACTTACCCAGTGTTGAAATTGATGTTGAAAAATTGGATCTGCCGCACGATATCGAGCTTACTGATCCTCTATTTTATAAGCCATCACAGATTGATATCTTGTTAGGTGCAGACAAGTTCTTCGAAATTATTAGCTCGAATCAAATAAAATTAGGCAAAAACAAGCCAATCCTACAAGATAGCAAGCTGGGATGGATAGTAGCTGGACTCACAGGAGAAAGCTACTACCAATTTAACGTAAATTGTCATTTAGCCACTACAAGGCATAGGACGTCACTACAAGATGTCGATGACTCTTTAAAGCGCTTTTGGGAGGTGGAAGAATTGCCTTCCGATTGTAAGTCATTTTCTGTTGACGAAGAGTTCTGTGAATCTCACTATGTTGAAAATACTAGTCGTTTGCCTGATGGTCGATTCTCTGTAATCTAAGTGTCAATGTGTCATTTAAGGAAAAGCCCGAGGAGTCTCTCGGCAACTCATATCCTATAGCTATGAGACGTTTTATTAATTTAGAGAAGAAATTGGATAAAATTCCCAATGTTAAGGATCAATATAGGAATTTCTTAAAAGAATATGCTGAGTTGGGACATATGACAGAAGTTGAGCGGCCAGTATTGGGTTGCTTTTTGCCACATCATTGTGTTATTCGTGAGCAAAGAGAAACAACTAAGCTTAGAGTCGTCTTCGATTGTTCTGCGAAATCAAGCACTGGCAAATCTCTGAATGATATCCAGGCTATTGGTCCAGTCGTACAAAGTGATTTGCTATCAATACTTTTGCGTTTCAGAACGAATAGATACGTTCTTACTGCGGATATCGAGAAGATGTATAGGCAGGTCTCTCTCAGCGAGCGACAACGTCATTTACAACTCATCTTGTGGAGAGATCAGGTCGATCAGCCTATAAAGATCTTCCAACTCAATACTCTCACGTACGGAACAGCTTCGGCGCCTTTTCTCAGCACAAGGTGTCTCAAGCAATTAGCTCTAGAGTGTCAAGATAAAATCACTTCCAACGTCATTAATAAAGATTTTTACATTGACGATCTTATAACAGGATCCTCAACAATCGAAGAGTTGAAACATGTTCACGCAAATGTTGTCAAGGTTCTAGACTCAGCATGCTTTCCTCTGCGTAAGTTTCGCACCAATTGTCCGGAAATTCTTAAAAATCAGTCAGGATCTACAAATTGTCTTGACTTTATTAATGAGGCTAGTGTTTTAGGTCTAAAGTGGTTTCCTCAGACGGACAACTTGCACTTTCCCATTGACTTTGAAACTTCAAACCAAATAACAAAACGAATAATTATTTCTACAACTTGTAAGTTGTTTGATCCATTCTATGTTGTTGTATTGTAAAAGCGAAAATTCTTCTCCAAAATTTATGGTCTGCAAAATTAGGCTGGGACGATGCAGTTGAAAAAAGATGGTTGAAATTCATTAATAATTTGAGTCATTTGTCACACATATATTTGGATAGATATGTTCTTTGCGATGTACCTAATCTTGAACGCATGGAAATGCATTATTTCGTTGATGCATCCCAAGAGGCTTACGGAGCGTGTGTTTATTTGCGATCAGTAGATCATAATAATCACATCACAGTGCAATTGCTCTGTGCCAAGGCCAGGGTAGCGCCAATTCAAATTTTGACAATTCCTCGTTTAGAATTGTGCGCGAGTTTATTGGGTGCTTAATTGTGCACAAAAGTAACCCAGTCAATAAAAACGAATATAATCAAACATGTAATGTGGACTAATTCTACTGTAGTACTCGGTTGGCTCAAAACACAATCAAAAACACTGCAAACCTTTGTGCGCAATTGAGTGAACAAAATTAATGAGCTGACCCAAGGCTCTGAATGGAAACATGTACCTACTGATCTGAATCCCGCAGATTTGGTATCGCGCGGGGTCGAACCGCAGCATCTGCAGTCTTTATCTTTCTGGTGGGAAGGTCCTTCTTTCCTTAAGAAGGATCCCTTTGAGTGGCCCGTGCAACCCCACACTTCGCTTTCAAATTTACCTGAAGTAAAGGTCCTCCTAACTACTACAAACGATGTTTCGAGCATTTGTGATCCCATTGTA
Organism: Notocelia uddmanniana; assembly: GCA_905163555.1. Lineage (NCBI taxonomy): Eukaryota > Metazoa > Arthropoda > Insecta > Lepidoptera > Tortricidae > Notocelia > Notocelia uddmanniana. The sequence continues at coordinate 52,391,717 of LR991052.1, forward strand.
ACATTTCACCGACATTCTAGTTACATAAAATTAAAACGGATTTACGCTTATGTCTTCCGGTTTATACGTAATTGCAGGGATCCTAATGCAAAACTAGTAGGACCTTTGCTAGTTCAAGAGCTGAAAGACTCTTTGGCTTTTTTAGTAAAAAAGTGTCAATTGCAGTCGTTTAACAGGGAGATTCAAAATTTAAGTGAGGGTAAGCCACTTCATCACCGAAGTAGACTTTTATCTCTGAACCCTTTCATAGATCCCAGTGGTGTTTTGCGAGTAGGAGGAAGAATTGGTAATTCAGATTATCACTATAATAAAAAACATCCTATGTTCTTAGATGCTAAACATCATTTCACAAAGCTTTTAATGACTTATGAACACTTGCGTCTATATCACGCAGGCGCTCAATTAATGTTATCTTCTCTTCGTGAAGAGTTCTGGCCAGTGGGTGGGAGAAATTTAGCCCGGAGTATTTCTAAAAAACGCGTTACTTGTGTACGACTGAAAGGTAAAACAGTTCAGCCTATAATGGGAGATTTACCAAACGTAAGGGTGGAAACAAGTACCCCCTTCTATTCTACTGGGAATGACTTCGCCGGTCCGTTTATGATCGCCAACAGAAAGGGTCGCGGTAGTCATAATACTAAAGCCTACCTATGTGTATTTGTCTGCCTAACTACTAAGGCTATTCACCTCGAGGTAGTTAGTGATTTGAGCACTGAGGCTTTCATACTTTGTCTACGTAGGTTCGTATCGCGCCGTGGCAGGCCTGACGTGATTTATTGTGATAACGGCAAGAACTTCGTGGGCGCGCACAATGAGCTGGGTAGGGTTTTGCGATCCAGCCGTTATCCTGTTTCGGATTATTCGGCTAATGAGGCTATTCAATTTAAATTCATACCCGCATACGCACCGAATTTCGGCGGGATATGGGAAGCTGGCGTCCGGGCAGCTAAATTTCATTTAAAACGTATTGCTGGTAACGCGAACCTGACCTTTGAGGAGTTGTCCACTCTTTTTGTACAAATAGAGGCCATTCTTAACTCTCGTCCAATTACACCCCTTTCATCAGACCCTAACGATATGGGTCCACTTAGTCCAGGGCATTTTCTAATTTCTCGGCCACTTACGTCATCGGTGCCATTATTACCTGTCACTGGCAATCCAACAACCAGATATAAGCGCATCGAGCAAATCCGGCAGCAGTTTTGGGATAGATGGCGTCGTGAGTTCATGGCAGAGTTACAATAACGCGTGAAGTGGAAGAACCACCAGAGAGGAATTCAAGTTGGAGACCTCGTCCTACTAAAGGAAGACAACCTAATGCCGCTACAATGGCGCAGGGGACGTGTCACTCGTCTTTATCCAGGGCCAGACGGCGTGTGTCTTGTCGCCGATATCATGACTGAAAAGGGGCCAATCAGAAGGCCGTCAACAAAATGTGCCTTCTACCCGTTTCTTCTGACGATAGCGAAGATGTCAATAAGTCGAGGGATTACCAAAACAATCCCCAATAGTCAATCTGCAGCAGCATGTCTTGAAAGCAGTGCTTTCAACGCCGCGGAGGATGTCTACGCCTCGTCTTTGTTCGGGCATCATCGTGAACCGTCGCCGGCGCAGTGAATGGTGCGGAGCGCGGCCGCCACTGCCGCCAGTAGCTCAACGACCGTACAACTGGCAGCTTATGCCCAAACGCTACATAAAATCTGTGATCGAACACCTTTGTATCACCATTTAAAGTTTACCTTCAATATACGTGCATGTTTGGACTACGAGTATCAATTCTCACCACATCACGAACCCCAAGATCTATATCTTCAAGTAAACCACTACAGGCGTTTACAGTTCTCAACATTTTTTGTTGAAGCTTCGTATATTTTGAGTTAAGATTTTAAAGCAAGTAGAAGGAATGTATGATTTGCATGATTGCAGACGTTATGGATTCGGCAACTATAATTTGATCTGAATCATCATTAATATTACTTATATTATCGAATGTTAATTAATATTTTAAAACATTTCATTTTAGTCATTTCAGAATAGGGGCTGATGACAATAATTTTACCGGTTGTTGCAAAAAAAGAAAATTTAGGTGATTTGATTATATGTCTGAAGCAGTAATAACAAAAATGGTGCGTGTTTGTTGTGTGATTAAGTGTGTATGTAAAGTTGTTGAAGCGCTAAAAAACATGAATAACGTAACTATACCATGGTATGCACATAATGTTAATTTAAAAATAGCTACGTCTAGTCAGTTAGTGTTCTTAATGTTCACTAGTTCTTCTTCATTGTTTATCCTGATGTATCTTGATATATCTGTTTTTTTTTAATAAATACCGAGCCTCTGTTGGTGCAGCAATTTACGTATCCTTTGTCCTTTGCTACTTGTCTAGCCTCATAAAGTAATTTTTGTGTCTTTTGTGTAAGGGCTTCTGATACATAAATTGGAGTCTTCGGTATGTGTAATCCTAGATGCCTGGAGTTATAGGTAAGTTTATCGGAATTAAAAAAATAGTTAGATTATATTCTAATAATTCTGTTTTCCTTTGGTAAAAGTTCTCGTAGAGGCAGTAAGAACTTTTAACAAAGGAAAACAGAATTATTAGAATATAATCTAACTATTTTAGCATGTCGAATTTTGGGGTAACATTTTACGAGATTGGCAAAATTGATTACATTCGACACCTATTTTCATAAAAATGGTCCACTAAAACATAATACGTAATTTGATTATATGAAACTATGGCAAAAATAACACTTGTAACAGCAAAGTTTGCTTGATTATCTTATTTGAATCCCCGGCAAAACACAGAATAAAAATCCCTTTATTTTCATCAATTGCGTGATTTTTACGCTTTTTGGGACATGGTCTGTTTTTGATGTATGTAATTGCGGCAATCAGTAAATCGACCGTAACTTACTAAATACAAGGGGCGGCTGATAAGTCCTAAGCCTATGGTAGAAAAATATAATATATAAAAAACTTTCATGTTTTTTTTTTTCAATATAATCTGCCTCTAATTCAATGCATTTTTTACATTTTTCATACAATGCTTTTAGGCCGTTAAAAAAATATTCTTTAGATTGGCCTTCAAAATGCTCCTGTACAGCCGCCTTCATCTCTTCATCACTGCCAAATCGCTTTCCCGGTAATTCTCTCTTTAAATTACTGAACAGAAAATAATCGCTAGGGGCTAGGTCTGGACTGTAGGGTGGGTGGTCGATTTCATCAAAGCCGATTTCCTTCAGAGCCTGCCTCGCAACCCGGGCGGTGTGAACGGGTGCATTGTCTTGCAAAAACAATATGCCTTTCCTTAGTTTGCCCCTCCTTTTCTCAACTATCGCTTTTCGCACCGGTCTCAATAGATTGGCATAATAAAGTGCATTTATTGTAGAACCTTTGGCCAAATAATCTATTAAGAGAATGCCATCACAGTCCCAAAACACAGTGGCCATTAACTTAGAAGCCGATTTTTGCACTTTAAACTTCTTCGGTGGTCTTTCACCCTTCTCAATCCACTGCATGGGTTCTGACTTACACTCCGGATCATACTGCCTGATCCACGTTTCATCAACAGTTACTATTCGTGAGCAAACTTCATCTATACCATCTCTGCACAGTTCTAAAAACGCCTGGGAAGTTTCAACACGACGTTCTTTATCGAACGCCGTCAGAATTTTCGGTACCCAGCGAGCACTGACCTTAGTCATGTTCAAATGTTCTTGTAAAATCACCCCAACCCGTTCTGTACTAATGCCTACAGTATCAGCTATTTGCCAAACCTTAACTCTCCGGTCTTCTAATACCAGTTTTCTGACTTTTCTTACATTTTCTTCAGTCACCACCGATATTAGCCTCCCTGAACGGGGATCGTCTTCAATCGACTCCCTACCCAGTTTAAATAAGCGACTCCACTGTTTGACCGTAGTATAAGAAGGTCCATTAACACCATAACTACTAGCCATTTCTTCAAAAATACATTGCGGTGATTTAGCACTTTTTGTTAGGAACTTAATTACAGCACAGTGCTCAATTTTCGTAATATTTGTTGATATTTCAGACATGGTGAACTTTGCCTTTGAATATCTCAAGAAAAAATCAAACAAATATGACATGATTTTGTTTTTAATAATTTATTTTTAAATGGCCTTTCTAGTGGCCAGTACCATAAACGCATATACGACCTCGAAATACCATAGGATTAGGACTTATCAGCCGCCCCTCGTACTTACTGAATATCCATAAAAATTTATTTAATCAGTTCGTTATGAAATCCTACACAATGATTGAAATAATTTATAATGAAAATACGGTCTCATTACTTGCAAAATCTTTAAGAAAATGCGTGTAAGTGCAAAGCACTTCCTACAGTTGCGGTGGTTTGACGTGGACTGACTAAATCAAATTGCGTAAAAATATACCATATGTCCAGAGTTTGTTGACTCCTTGTCCATTCGACATTCGATTTATACATTTTGAAAATAGTTAATAGTTTTCTTGTTTTTGGACCTTAACCGATAATTTCCGTAATTTCGTACGTTTATGGAATTCCGTACATTTACCTTAACTATAAAAAATCTAGTGACAGACCTGGCACCTTTTCAGATAATCTACGGAACTTAGCACCCATCTAGATCTCAATTCTTTTGTCGGTGAAGACGACAACCACACATCGCATATTGAACTTGGCTGCCATTTTCACATTTATGTGTTTCATAGGTAACATTTACACGTTAGATTCGATATCCAAATAGTATAGTTAGTAAAATGAACAATAACTTCAAATAGCGAATTATTAGTGAGATTGAAAGTAAAAATGCATTCCTTTCAAAATTACCAAAATTCAAAAATACCTTTCGTGGACAGGCCCGTGGATAGATCAATATTTGGAAAAACGTATTAAATAATTTTTAAGAAAAAAAAACCGACTTTAATATGGGAGGCCGGTAAAAGATTATTATACTTAGATGGTGCACCCTTAGATAGATATACAATAAAATAAAAATGGCTATAATGTATGTTTATAATGGTAGAAGACTAAGTACCCTCAATTCCTCATGGAATCATGAAAAAACCTTGCTTGCTTGACAAACAAAACGAAGAGAACAAATCGCCAAACGTGAACTACGCGTCGTTGAAGAGTTCCGTTCTGATCATCATCAGCAGTTCCACTTCATCAAATGTCACTTAAATGAATGAAAATGCTTGATTAGTTCATGAAAATACTAAAATCACTATTTGTGTGCCTTTCACATTTGAGGAGTTCCCTCGATTCCTAATGGATCCCATCATCAGAACTCGAGCATGACAAAAATCAATCGTGAAAATAGAACTTGCTTAACAAACACAGCTAGGAGGACAAATCACCAAACGTGAACTTTTCGTCGTTGAAGAGTTCTGTTCTGATCATCATCAGCAGTTCCACTTCATCAAATGTCACATTTTTGTCATGGATCCCATCATCAGAACTGCGTTTTGACAAAAAACCAACTTGGATATATATACTTACAATCAAAAAAAGAATTTTCCAAATCGGTTAATAAATGACGGAGTTATGGACTAACAAACATTAAAAAAAAAACAAAAAAAAAAACATACAACCGAATTGATAACCTCCTCTTTTGAAATTTTGAAGTCGGTTAAAAAGTAAAAGTAGTTTATTCTTCAAATTAAGCATATTACATGCACCTATGAACGTCAATAAACTACCACCGGTTCGGAAAAATAAACCTCTGCCACAAGAAGAAACGGCGTAAGAAACTCGGCGAGGTGTCATTTTTTAACCGACTTCAAGATTTCAAAAAAGGAGGTCATCAATTCGGTTGTATGTTTTTTTTTATGTTTGTTACTCCATAACTCCGTCGTTTCTTAACCGATTTTGAAAATGGTTTTTTTCATTGTAAGTATATATATCCAAGTTGGTCCCGTTTTAGTCAAAACGCAGTTCCGATGATGGGATCCATGAGGAATTGAGGGAACTCCTCAAATCTTAAAGGCAAACATATAGTGATTTTTGTGTTTTTATCAACAAATGGAGCATTATCATACAAAAATGTGACATTTGATGAAGTGGAACTGCTGATGATGATCAGAACAGAACTCTTCAACGACGAAAAGTTCACGTTTGGCGATTTGTCCTTCTAGCTGTTAAGCAAGTTCTATTTTCACCATTAATTTTTGTCACGCTCGAGTTCTGATGATGGGATCCATTAGGAATCGAGGTAACTCCTCAAATGTGAAAGGACAACAAGGTCAGCATAGACCAGAGAAATTATGTTTGTTGGTTCATTACCACTGCCGAAATCACCGTAAATAACATATAGTTGTTCGTATAGTGAATAACACCCAAGTGTGCCATCTGCAAAATATTTTTTGCATTTGATCATGAGTGTTCTTGCTTCTTTCGAGGCAAACAATAATATTTTGTTATCTCTTCATAGTCGGCTAGTAAAAATGTTCTGTTTTTGCTGGTATTTCAATCTGTGTAGGATTCCGAAATACGCTCTTTTTAATGCCTTGTACATGGTTCTAAAATAAAAAATAAATAAAAATAAAATCTTTTTTTTATTTAAAATATATTTATATCATATACGTTATATCCATCAGACGCCAAACTAGGCTGAGCCTGAGTCTTGGCCGCCTGCGACTGCGATTTAACACTACTACTTCAAATATTTTGCAGTACAAAACAGCTATTTATATAAAAGGAAAATTAAGCTAAATATATTAGATAACATTTCAATTGAAAACTGTGTGTGTGTGTTTGCATGTGTGCGAGTGAGAGTTCCACAAGACTACAACAGTGTCGGTTACGTTATATTAGGTTTTCAGTCAAAGGATATGAAAACGTTAGTAACCAATTCTTCACTACACATTTGGCTTTAACCACGGGTAACGTTTTAATATTAAGATGATTGAAAATATTATTGTTGGTGTGGGGATAAGAAAATGCAGGACTTTTCTTGGCCAACGCTGATGTAAGTGGTGGCAGGAGCGTCTTGAAAATACGCTTGCTCAAAAGTTCTTTGTAATTTGGCGATTTCATCATGTTGGGTCCGGGAAACTGCTTTCATGATGTAAAGCTGTCTCACTCGCAGCAGTTTCCATTCGCGGTATAGCGTGTCTGTGGAGTACCGAAATGGTTTTTTCAGCATTACCTTTATAACCGCCCTCTGAGCACGCTCCACCTCGAGCATGAAGCACATGGCAGCACTGCCCCAGACAGCCACTCCGTACTGTAGGATGGATTGACATAGAGCATGATATACTAGGCGGGGAACAACAAGGTCAGCACAGTCACGAATTCGCTTCATCACGTAAATCAGCTTCCTAACTCTGGCGGCAAGCGCGGAAAGGTGTCGCTTGAAGGAGAGTTGTTGGTCAAAAAGAATACCTAAGTATTTTACGTAGTGGCGTCTTTCAATTTCTTGACAAGAGCAGTTGCTCACGGGTCTAAAAGATGAAGCAGCACTGTAACACACACAGGAGTGGAATTTGATAGTTCTATTTACAGGCGGGGACGAGACTATCGTCTTTGAGAAGGCTACGACATTTTTCTTACCAACATTAAGTGTGAATAGGTTATTCTTCAGCTACGAGGCCACTGCCCCAAGCGCGCCCTCAGCCCGGCAGTATGTTTCCTCCCATAATTTCCCGTTTACAATAAGTACAGTATCGTCTGCGTTGCAGATGAGCTTGACGTAAGGGATGTTAATGTTTAGAACATCATTTATATATAATGTGAAGAGTGTCGGGCCGAGTATCTATTAAGTATAGTAGTACTAGTATACGATACTATACTAGATAGATACTAGTACTAGTATCTATTGTAGCATAAAATAAAAATAGATAAAGCCGCAAGAATAATTTATTTAAATTAAACAAGTAATTAAAATCAGGAATAAATCTTACCTATGACACAATGGAGTTCAACATTTACATGCTGTATAAAACACACGTTCAAATTAAAGCTAGGTTAACATTAGAAAGATTAGTATCCTAGCAGCACAATTGTCGACAAAATATGTCAACCAAACGAATGTATTTAATATAATAATAAACAGTACAGATAGCTGGAGAAAATAATACCGGACGCGTATTGTTGAATACCGACTTTCGGTGAATCGTATTAAAAATTTCTATATGTCAACCAAACAAACGTATTTAATATGATATAAAACAGTACAGATAGCTAGAGAAAATAATACCGGACGCGTAATGTTGAATTCCGACTTTCGGTGAAACGTATTAAAAATTTCGATCGATATGGCGTTTCGGTGAATTGTACAAAAAGGGTCGGCGTACCGTCAATGGGTTAATAAATGCGTTCCCACACTCCCACGATTGTATACGAACACTGACACTACTTTGTTAAATGTCCCGGGACTAATTTGTTGTTGGAAGATTATTTGAGACACAAATGAAACGATAATGTTAAAACTGGAATGTTTTTAATGGTTCGTGCTAGTGCGGAGTGGATAAATAGTGGCCGAAACGTGATGAGACAGTGCGGACAAAATGCGCCTTTTGAATTTAGAAAGAGAAAATGATGAAACATGAACGATGGTGCACGAGAGGAGAATAACTATCTATAACTAATTAACTATTGTAGAGGTAAGGCTACCAGATAATTAATTATGTATGGCTACGGTGTCAAAAATAAATAGAAATCAGAGTAGTATCTCAGAGATTCGCAAATCAACAGGAATCGGTATAAAAATAGAAGCCATTCTTAAATAGAGGCCATTCTTAACTCTCGTCCAATTACACCCCTTTCATCAGACCCTAACGATATGGGTCCACTTAGTCCAGGGCATTTTCTAATTTCTCGGCCACTTACGTCATCGGTGCCATTATTACCTGTCACTGGCAATCCAACAACCAGATATAAGCGCATCGAGCAAATCCGGCAGCAGTTTTGGGATAGATGACGTCGTGAGTTCATGGCAGAGTTACAATAACGCGTGAAGTGGAAGAACCACCAGAGAGGAATTCAAGTTGGAGACCTCGTCCTACTAAAGGAAGACAACCTAATGCCGCTACAATGGCGCAGGGGACGTGTCACTCGTCTTTATCCAGGGCCAGACGGCGTGTGTCTTGTCGCCGATATCATGACTGAAAAGGGGCCAATCAGAAGGCCGTCAACAAAATGTGCCTTCTACCCGTTTCTTCTGACGATAGCGAAGATGTCAATAAGTCGAGGGATTACCAAAACAATCCCCAATAGTCAATCTGCAGCAGCATGTCTTGAAAGCAGTGCTTTCAACGCCGCGGAGGATGTCTACGCCTCGTCTTTGTTCGGGCATCATCGTGAACCGTCGCCGGCGCAGTGAATGGTGCGGAGCGCGGCCGCCACTGCCGCCAGTAGCTCAACGACCGTACAACTGGCAGCTTATGCCCAAACGCTACATAAAATCTGTGATCGAACACCTTTGTATCACCATTTAAAGTTTACCTTCAATATACGTGCATGTTTGGACTACGAGTATCAATTCTCACCACATCACGAACCCCAAGATCTATATCTTCAAGTAAACCACTACAGGCGTTTACAGTTCTCAACATTTTTTGTTGAAGCTTCGTATATTTTGAGTTAAGATTTTAAAGCAAGTAGAAGGAATGTATGATTTGCATGATTGCAGACGTTATGGATTCGGCAACTATAATTTGATCTGAATCATCATTAATATTACTTATATTATCGAATGTTAATTAATATTTTAAAACATTTCATTTTAGTCATTTCAGAATAGGGGCTGATGACAATAATTTTACCGGTTGTTGCAAAAAAAGAAAATTTAGGTGATTTGATTATATGTCTGAAGCAGTAATAACAAAAATGGTGCGTGTTTGTTGTGTGATTAAGTGTGTATGTAAAGTTGTTGAAGCGCTAAAAAACATGAATAACGTAACTATACCATGGTATGCACATAATGTTAATTTAAAAATAGCTACGTCTAGTCAGTTAGTGTTCTTAATGTTCACTAGTTCTTCTTCATTGTTTATCCTGATGTATCTTGATATATCTGTTTTTTTTTAATAAATACCGAGCCTCTGTTGGTGCAGCAATTTACGTATCCTTTGTCCTTTGCTACTTGTCTAGCCTCATAAAGTAATTTTTGTGTCTTTTGTGTAAGGGCTTCTGATACATAAATTGGAGTCTTCGGTATGTGTAATCCTAGATGCCTGGAGTTATAGGTAAGTTTATCGGAATTAAAAAAATAGTTAGATTATATTCTAATAATTCTGTTTTCCTTTGGTAAAAGTTCTCGTAGAGGCAGTAAGAACTTTTAACAAAGGAAAACAGAATTATTAGAATATAATCTAACTATTTTAGCATGTCGAATTTTGGGGTAACATTTTACGAGATTGGCAAAATTGATTACATTCGACACCTATTTTCATAAAAATGGTCCACTAAAACATAATACGTAATTTGATTATATGAAACTATGGCAAAAATAACACTTGTAACAGCAAAGTTTGCTTGATTATCTTATTTGAATCCCCGGCAAAACACAGAATAAAAATCCCTTTATTTTCATCAATTGCGTGATTTTTACGCTTTTTGGGACATGGTCTGTTTTTGATGTATGTAATTGCGGCAATCAGTAAATCGACCGTAACTTACTAAATACAAGGGGCGGCTGATAAGTCCTAAGCCTATGGTAGAAAAATATAATATATAAAAAACTTTCATGTTTTTTTTTTCAATATAATCTGCCTCTAATTCAATGCATTTTTTACATTTTTCATACAATGCTTTTAGGCCGTTAAAAAAATATTCTTTAGATTGGCCTTCAAAATGCTCCTGTACAGCCGCCTTCATCTCTTCATCACTGCCAAATCGCTTTCCCGGTAATTCTCTCTTTAAATTACTGAACAGAAAATAATCGCTAGGGGCTAGGTCTGGACTGTAGGGTGGGTGGTCGATTTCATCAAAGCCGATTTCCTTCAGAGCCTGCCTCGCAACCCGGGCGGTGTGAACGGGTGCATTGTCTTGCAAAAACAATATGCCTTTCCTTAGTTTGCCCCTCCTTTTCTCAACTATCGCTTTTCGCACCGGTCTCAATAGATTGGCATAATAAAGTGCATTTATTGTAGAACCTTTGGCCAAATAATCTATTAAGAGAATGCCATCACAGTCCCAAAACACAGTGGCCATTAACTTAGAAGCCGATTTTTGCACTTTAAACTTCTTCGGTGGTCTTTCACCCTTCTCAATCCACTGCATGGGTTCTGACTTACACTCCGGATCATACTGCCTGATCCACGTTTCATCAACAGTTACTATTCGTGAGCAAACTTCATCTATACCATCTCTGCACAGTTCTAAAAACGCCTGGGAAGTTTCAACACGACGTTCTTTATCGAACGCCGTCAGAATTTTCGGTACCCAGCGAGCACTGACCTTAGTCATGTTCAAATGTTCTTGTAAAATCACCCCAACCCGTTCTGTACTAATGCCTACAGTATCAGCTATTTGCCAAACCTTAACTCTCCGGTCTTCTAATACCAGTTTTCTGACTTTTCTTACATTTTCTTCAGTCACCACCGATATTAGCCTCCCTGAACGGGGATCGTCTTCAATCGACTCCCTACCCAGTTTAAATAAGCGACTCCACTGTTTGACCGTAGTATAAGAAGGTCCATTAACACCATAACTACTAGCCATTTCTTCAAAAATACATTGCGGTGATTTAGCACTTTTTGTTAGGAACTTAATTACAGCACAGTGCTCAATTTTCGTAATATTTGTTGATATTTCAGACATGGTGAACTTTGCCGTTGAATATCTCAAGAAAAAATCAAACAAATATGACATGATTTTGTTTTTAATAATTTATTTTTAAATGGCCTTTCTAGTGGCCAGTACCATAAACGCATATACGACCTCGAAATACCATAGGATTAGGACTTATGAGCCGCCCCTCGTACTTACTGAATATCCATAAAAATTTATTTAATCAGTTCGTTATGAAATCCTACACAATGATTGAAATAATTTATAATGAAAATACGGTCTCATTACTTGCAAAATCTTTAAGAAAATGCGTGTAAGTGCAAAGCACTTCCTACAGTTGCGGTGGTTTGACGTGGACTGACTAAATCAAATTGCGTAAAAATATACCATATGTCCAGAGTTTGTTGACTCCTTGTCCATTCGACATTCGATTTATACATTTTGAAAATAGTTAATAGTTTTCTTGTTTTTGGACCTTAACCGATAATTTCCGTAATTTCGTACGTTTATGGAATTCCGTACATTTACCTTAACTATAAAAAATCTAGTGACAGACCTGGCACCTTTTCAGATAATCTACGGAACTTAGCACCCATCTAGATCTCAATTCTTTTGTCGGTGAAGACGACAACCACACATCGCATATTGAACTTGGCTGCCATTTTCACATTTATGTGTTTCATAGGTAACATTTACACGTTAGATTCGATATCCAAATAGTATAGTTAGTAAAATGAACAATAACTTCAAATAGCGAATTATTAGTGAGATTGAAAGTAAAAATGCATTCCTTTCAAAATTACCAAAATTCAAAAATACCTTTCGTGGACAGGCCCGTGGATAGATCAATATTTGGAAAAACGTATTAAATAATTTTTAAGAAAAAAAAACCGACTTTAATATGGGAGGCCGGTAAAAGATTATTATACTTAGATGGTGCACCCTTAGATAGATATACAATAAAATAAAAATGGCTATAATGTATGTTTATAATGGTAGAAGACTAAGTACCCTCAATTCCTCATGGAATCATGAAAAAACCTTGCTTGCTTGACAAACAAAACGAAGAGAACAAATCGCCAAACGTGAACTACGCGTCGTTGAAGAGTTCCGTTCTGATCATCATCAGCAGTTCCACTTCATCAAATGTCACTTAAATGAATGAAAATGCTTGATTAGTTCATGAAAATACTAAAATCACTATTTGTGTGCCTTTCACATTTGAGGAGTTCCCTCGATTCCTAATGGATCCCATCATCAGAACTCGAGCATGACAAAAATCAATCGTGAAAATAGAACTTGCTTAACAAACACAGCTAGGAGGACAAATCACCAAACGTGAACTTTTCGTCGTTGAAGAGTTCTGTTCTGATCATCATCAGCAGTTCCACTTCATCAAATGTCACATTTTTGTCATGGATCCCATCATCAGAACTGCGTTTTGACAAAAAACCAACTTGGATATATATACTTACAATCAAAAAAAGAATTTTCCAAATCGGTTAATAAATGACGGAGTTATGGACTAACAAACATTAAAAAAAAAACAAAAAAAAAAACATACAACCGAATTGATAACCTCCTCTTTTGAAATTTTGAAGTCGGTTAAAAAGTAAAAGTAGTTTATTCTTCAAATTAAGCATATTACATGCACCTATGAACGTCAATAAACTACCACCGGTTCGGAAAAATAAACCTCTGCCACAAGAAGAAACGGCGTAAGAAACTCGGCGAGGTGTCATTTTTTAACCGACTTCAAGATTTCAAAAAAGGAGGTCATCAATTCGGTTGTATGTTTTTTTTTATGTTTGTTACTCCATAACTCCGTCGTTTCTTAACCGATTTTGAAAATGGTTTTTTTCATTGTAAGTATATATATCCAAGTTGGTCCCGTTTTAGTCAAAACGCAGTTCCGATGATGGGATCCATGAGGAATTGAGGGAACTCCTCAAATCTTAAAGGCAAACATATAGTGATTTTTGTGTTTTTATCAACAAATGGAGCATTATCATACAAAAATGTGACATTTGATGAAGTGGAACTGCTGATGATGATCAGAACAGAACTCTTCAACGACGAAAAGTTCACGTTTGGCGATTTGTCCTTCTAGCTGTTAAGCAAGTTCTATTTTCACCATTAATTTTTGTCACGCTCGAGTTCTGATGATGGGATCCATTAGGAATCGAGGTAACTCCTCAAATGTGAAAGGACAACAAGGTCAGCATAGACCAGAGAAATTATGTTTGTTGGTTCATTACCACTGCCGAAATCACCGTAAATAACATATAGTTGTTCGTATAGTGAATAACACCCAAGTGTGCCATCTGCAAAATATTTTTTGCATTTGATCATGAGTGTTCTTGCTTCTTTCGAGGCAAACAATAATATTTTGTTATCTCTTCATAGTCGGCTAGTAAAAATGTTCTGTTTTTGCTGGTATTTCAATCTGTGTAGGATTCCGAAATACGCTCTTTTTAATGCCTTGTACATGGTTCTAAAATAAAAAATAAATAAAAATAAAATCTTTTTTTTATTTAAAATATATTTATATCATATACGTTATATCCATCAGACGCCAAACTAGGCTGAGCCTGAGTCTTGGCCGCCTGCGACTGCGATTTAACACTACTACTTCAAATATTTTGCAGTACAAAACAGCTATTTATATAAAAGGAAAATTAAGCTAAATATATTAGATAACATTTCAATTGAAAACTGTGTGTGTGTGTTTGCATGTGTGCGAGTGAGAGTTCCACAAGACTACAACAGTGTCGGTTACGTTATATTAGGTTTTCAGTCAAAGGATATGAAAACGTTAGTAACCAATTCTTCACTACACATTTGGCTTTAACCACGGGTAACGTTTTAATATTAAGATGATTGAAAATATTATTGTTGGTGTGGGGATAAGAAAATGCAGGACTTTTCTTGGCCAACGCTGATGTAAGTGGTGGCAGGAGCGTCTTGAAAATACGCTTGCTCAAAAGTTCTTTGTAATTTGGCGATTTCATCATGTTGGGTCCGGGAAACTGCTTTCATGATGTAAAGCTGTCTCACTCGCAGCAGTTTCCATTCGCGGTATAGCGTGTCTGTGGAGTACCGAAATGGTTTTTTCAGCATTACCTTTATAACCGCCCTCTGAGCACGCTCCACCTCGAGCATGAAGCACATGGCAGCACTGCCCCAGACAGCCACTCCGTACTGTAGGATGGATTGACATAGAGCATGATATACTAGGCGGGGAACAACAAGGTCAGCACAGTCACGAATTCGCTTCATCACGTAAATCAGCTTCCTAACTCTGGCGGCAAGCGCGGAAAGGTGTCGCTTGAAGGAGAGTTGTTGGTCAAAAAGAATACCTAAGTATTTTACGTAGTGGCGTCTTTCAATTTCTTGACAAGAGCAGTTGCTCACGGGTCTAAAAGATGAAGCAGCACTGTAACACACACAGGAGTGGAATTTGATAGTTCTATTTACAGGCGGGGACGAGACTATCGTCTTTGAGAAGGCTACGACATTTTTCTTACCAACATTAAGTGTGAATAGGTTATTCTTCAGCTACGAGGCCACTGCCCCAAGCGCGCCCTCAGCCCGGCAGTATGTTTCCTCCCATAATTTCCCGTTTACAATAAGTACAGTATCGTCTGCGTTGCAGATGAGCTTGACGTAAGGGATGTTAATGTTTAGAACATCATTTATATATAATGTGAAGAGTGTCGGGCCGAGTATCTATTAAGTATAGTAGTACTAGTATACGATACTATACTAGATAGATACTAGTACTAGTATCTATTGTAGCATAAAATAAAAATAGATAAAGCCGCAAGAATAATTTATTTAAATTAAACAAGTAATTAAAATCAGGAATAAATCTTACCTATGACACAATGGAGTTCAACATTTACATGCTGTATAAAACACACGTTCAAATTAAAGCTAGGTTAACATTAGAAAGATTAGTATCCTAGCAGCACAATTGTCGACAAAATATGTCAACCAAACGAATGTATTTAATATAATAATAAACAGTACAGATAGCTGGAGAAAATAATACCGGACGCGTATTGTTGAATACCGACTTTCGGTGAATCGTATTAAAAATTTCTATATGTCAACCAAACAAACGTATTTAATATGATATAAAACAGTACAGATAGCTAGAGAAAATAATACCGGACGCGTAATGTTGAATTCCGACTTTCGGTGAAACGTATTAAAAATTTCGATCGATATGGCGTTTCGGTGAATTGTACAAAAAGGGTCGGCGTACCGTCAATGGGTTAATAAATGCGTTCCCACACTCCCACGATTGTATACGAACACTGACACTACTTTGTTAAATGTCCCGGGACTAATTTGTTGTTGGAAGATTATTTGAGACACAAATGAAACGATAATGTTAAAACTGGAATGTTTTTAATGGTTCGTGCTAGTGCGGAGTGGATAAATAGTGGCCGAAACGTGATGAGACAGTGCGGACAAAATGCGCCTTTTGAATTTAGAAAGAGAAAATGATGAAACATGAACGATGGTGCACGAGAGGAGAATAACTATCTATAACTAATTAACTATTGTAGAGGTAAGGCTACCAGATAATTAATTATGTATGGCTACGGTGTCAAAAATAAATAGAAATCAGAGTAGTATCTCAGAGATTCGCAAATCAACAGGAATCGGTATGGAACCCAATATCGTTTATAGCCTTTCCAGCTAATATTAAATGAAAAATAACAGTTATAAGAGTATTTTAAAAATAAAATGACGTTAAGCTAGTTAAAAAAATATGCGCGTCAGTCTTACTACCTATACATAATAAATTCCAAGTGATTGCTGTCTTTTCTGGATTATGTCTCAGTATGTCTCATTTCGTATATACTTTGTGTAGCTTGCAATTTACTACTGTTCACTTTCATTTATTATAAACAAGTATGTAATTTTGTAATACAATGGATAACTGTTATTGGCCTTCTGCTATGTAACCATTCTGATGTAAAACGTATATTTACGGCTGTTGTTGTCCTGAATAAATAAAATAAAATAATTCAAAATCAAACGTGAATTGAGCGGATTCCCATTCGGGTATTTACGATTTTACTTAATAATAATATTTCGTAGGTTTTTTATTGTTTATTTACCAGCAGAGCATAGACCAGAGAAATTATGTTTGTTGATTCATTACCACTGCCGAAATCACCGTAAATAACATATAGTTGTTCGTATAGTGAATAACACCCAAGTGTGCCATCTGCAGAATATTTTTTGTATTTGATCATGAGTGTTCTTGCTTCTTTCGATGCAAACAATAATATTTTGTTATCTCTCATAGTCGGCTAGTAAAAATGTTCTGTAATTTGCTGGTATTTCAATCTGTGTAGAAAAGGTTGCAAGGAGAACCTAGAAAATTACAGACCAATTTCTCTCGTACCTGGAATGTCAAAGATATTTGAAAAAGCATTTTACGTTCGTGTGACTGAATTTCTTGACAAACATAAGATGCTTAGTAGGAAACAATTTGGGTTCCAAAAGGGGAAATCGACCTCTTCAGCAGCTTTCTCACTGATACATAATATCATTCAATGCACAGATAAGAGCATACCAGTAACGGCTGTCTTTTTCGACATGAGTAAGGCCTTCGATTTTGTAACCCATGAAATACTCTAGGCCAAATGTGAATGCTATGGCTTAAGAGGGCTGGTAAATGAATGGCTTAAAAGTTATTTACAAAACAGAACCCAATTTTTTGAATTAAAAAAGGTGGACAGCGAAAACGTCTTAACTTCATATAGGTCTTACACGAAAATCAACAGCGTTGGCGTACCACAGGGTAGCATCCTCGGACCCTTATTGTTCTTATTGTATGTGAATGATCTCCCAAACATAATGGAAGTGAATTGCACTCTTTTTGCGGACGATTTATCAGTTGTAATACCATGTCGTAGTATTGGAACATATAATAGAGAAATAAATGAAACCATTTGTAAAGTAATGACCTGGTTACATAATAATAATTTGAAAGTAAATTTAAATAAAACGATATTCATACAATTTATCAACAGAAATGGTAACAAGCCCCCTTTATCCTTGACTTTCAAAGATAACATTATAAAAGAGTGCAGTCAAACAACGTTTCTAGGCATTACTATAGATGACCAATGTTCATGGAACGAACATATAAACAAAATGTGTAGCAAAATAAATTCCTTTGCATATGTTCTCTGGCGACTAAATAAAGTCAGCACTAAAAAGATTGCTATGCAAGCTTACCACGGCTACGTGTGCTCCTTACTAAGGTACGGTATAGTCCTACGTCCGATACGATTTCGACATAAATCGATATTTGAGCGTCCGAGAGGACTCTTTAATAGAAATCCAAGGTACCTAAACTTTAAATAAAGTAACGGCCATATTGCTTTTCTTCATTTCCGTCCCGATTTCGTTCTAAATCGATGTCTGAGCGTCCGAGAGGTCCCCTAATACGAGTCCGAGGTAAAGTTTGGAAAAAGTGGCGGCCATATTGATTTTCTACTTTTCCTTCCCAATTTCGTTCATAATCGATATCTGAGCATCCGAGAGGTCTCGTAATACGAATCCGAGGTAAAATTTAGAAAAAGTGGCGGCCATATTCATTTTTATCATTTCCGTCCCGATTTCATTCAAAATCGATATCTGAGCATCCGAGAGAATTTTTAATAAGAATGCGAGGTAAAATTTTGCAAAAGTGGCAGCCATATTGATTTTCTTCATTTCCGTCCCAATTTCGTTCAAAATCGATATCTGAGCGTCCGAGAGGTCCCCTAATACGACTCCGAGGTAAAATTTGGAAAAAGTCGCAGCCATATTAATTTTTATCATTTCCGTCCCGATTTCGTACAAAATCGATATCTGAGCGTCCGAGAGAATTCTTAATACGAATCCGAGGTAAAATTTGGAAAAAGTAGCAGCCGTATTGATTTTCTTCATTTCCAACCGGATCTCGTTCAAAATCGATATCCGAGCGTCCGAGAAGTCCCCTAATACGAATACGAGGTAAAATTTTGAAAAAGTGGCAGCCATATTGATTTTCGTCATTTCCAACCCGATTTCGTTCAAAATCGATATCTGAGTGTCCGAGATGTTTTTAATACGAATCCGACGTAAAAATTGTGAAAGCGGCAGCCATATTGATTTTCTTTTTTCGTCCCGATTTCGTTCAAAATCGATATCTGAGCGTCCGAGAGGTCTATTAATACGAATCTGAGGTAAAATTTGGCACTCCATACAAGCCAGGGATTGTAAAAAAAAAGCTTAATGTTACTACCTATATATAGGCGTGTGGGGTATCTATGGATTGGCTTTTAAAAACGACATAGAGGTTTCGATATTTTTTTCCATTTAAATCAACCTTTATATATTTTTTTAATCGTGTGGAATTTATTTACAAATTGTGAGATCTTCGAGAAGACAAGTACGGTTGCCAGTTTTTGTTGCACTTTTAGCACCACCCAGGGGTCACGTCTAGGGTAACGGTGGGTACTCCCTGCGGATGTGACTTCGACTCCCCTTTGTCAAGTGAGTGGGCAACTTGACTGTTAGAAGTTCTCAAGCCGCTCGAAGGCCTCTTTACGTCGTAGACAGCAGCCGGGATCAACGGCTTAACGTGCCTTCCAAAGCACGAGAGCGCTCAGTTAGAAACCACTCAAAGCGGCCACCCATCCAAGAACTGACCTGCGCCCACATTGCTTAACCTCGCATACCGGACGCGGTAGGCGGGTGCCGCTGGGCCACGAGCGCTCTAAATTCTTGATAGTTTGTGCCAAATTGCAATCCAATCGGTCCAGTAAAAGCAACTCGGTTGTAACAGACGGACTGACAGTAAGGAGTGCGAATAGAAGTGAGGCCAAATTTTCTTTTTGGATGCTCCAATAGGAACTGGCAAAACCTACCTAATAAATTTAATTTTAGGAAAAATAAGGGTTACTCGTGATATTGAATTAGCCGTATTTCTGTACTTCAAAGGAACAGAGTTTATGACCGCTGCGCGCTGCTTAGTCGTTATCAGACCTATTGGTGTGACTGTAGTACACAGATACTTTTAGTATGGGCCATTTAAGACATGTTTTTATTTCATCGGCCCTTTCCCCTTCGGCCTCTAGGAAATGCATGAGAATAGTTTTCGATCCTTATTTTTACCAAAATCAAATGAAATTCAACAGTTTGCCGGTTCTCAGAATGTATACTGACTTTTCATCTGTTCATCTGTTAATGAATCATCAATCACCAAACTTCGTATACCGAAACCCCCAGAATGTAACAACTACTTTTCTGGAAACCGCATCTGAATCGGTTCAGCCAAACGCGAGATAATTGTATCCTTAGAAATTACGCTTAGTACGCGGGCGAAGCCGCGGGCAAACGCTAGTTAATAATAAAACTAATAATAAAATCACGGTTTTCTGATTTTTTCTGGTGTATACACATAATTACCAAGCTGCATGCCAAATTCAGCTTTCTAGGTCATCTGGAAGTGGGTTAGGTTTTTGATTACTAGTCAGTCAGTCAGTCAGTGGTAAAAATGCCGTTTTTTGGAATTTATTATCTCAATAACTATTAAACCTATATTTATGAAATTTAGGGTTCTAGTTGTTTTAACAGATCTTAATATATGTACCAATTTTCATGTTTTTATGTTAGATAGATTTGCAGTTATTGGGGGGTCAAAAGTGGCTCCAAACGGTTCGTGTAATATAACACACGGCTGCTGTCCACCAGTTCCTTGGGTGAACTTGGCTGGACACGCTGCCGCGTGTCTAGATGCCGTGAGGTTCCAGGTAGCAGGTGAGGGTTAAAAATTGGTGTAAAGTATTTTCTCTTGACGGGGCATCAATTGAGACTCGTAACAGTTTCGACCTCGAAGCTTTGGGGGCAATTTTTGAAGGGTTATCCTGCACCCTTTAACCGGTTCGGGAGGTGAACTTCAAAATACCGTAATTACTTTTCCTATCTTTTGATATGCAATCCTTGTAGGAATAGGTACTCGAACCTACGTACTTTAAAAATAATACATTCTCCATTGAAAATTTTAACCTATAGAGGTTCCTTAAAGAATTACATGTTTTGCATACAAACTTGCATTTCAAAACTACCCCTTTATGGGGTGAATTTAGGAATCCCTTGAAAGTACTTTACATATCTTTAGATAAACGTTGTAAGAAAACCGGAATTTTTTACTTTACAAATCTCACGACCTTTATACAAAATTTCAACCCCTATTTAACCACCTTAGAGGATAAATTTCCAAAAACGCCGAGAGGCGTTTTCTGGCTTCTTCCTAAGGCAACGTGTATGCTAAATATTAGACTTCTTACCTACATGTTTTTCATACAAACTTTTAACCCCACTTTCACGCATTTAGGGGGTGAGTTTTGAAATACCGTGAAAGTACTTACCATTTCTTTAATGAAGCGTCTTTGTACAAAATCTTACTTTCACTTTACTTTAAAAATCACACGATCTCCATAGACAATTTCAACACCAAGTTTACCCCCTATGGAGTCGAATTTATAAAAATCCCTTCTTAGTGGTTACTTACGCCATAGAAACAGCCTACTGTTAAATATTCAGCTTCTAGGTCAAACGGTTAAGGCTGGGCGTTGATTTAAGTCAGTCAGTCAGGACTTTGCACCTCTATTTAACCCACTTAGGGGTAGATTTTTCCAAAAACCTAAAATTACTTTTCTTGTATTGTAATAAGGAGTCTATACACAAAGTTTCAAGTCTCTCACTTAAAATTTTACTCCATTCCCATATAAAATAATCCCCCCCCCTCTCTTCGCTCCCCTATTTAACCGTCTTAGGGGTGGGTTTTTCCATTTTTTTGTATTTTTTTTTCTTATACCTTTGTAACTGGAAGCAGCCGTCTCCGCAACCTCTATTAGTGGAATAGCGCGGCGTTATAAACAGTTTTAAACTCAATTACATAATCGGCAAATGACGGATTTTTTCACTTAAGTACAATCGGTACATTGATTTGTTTAGCCATACTGGTTTCTCTTGCATAAATAAATATTAGGAGTGATTTTGTTTAAATATAAGTTACTTCATAACAAAGGACAGACGTTATTTTTGTATACGAGTACCGTGGATTATTTACAGTATTGCTTTTTTAAAGTCAGGATTACATACCTATTGTTTGTTAATACATACATAATTACATACATACACATTTAATAAAAGATGATTATGATTATGACATTACTAGCATCCACAACCTCTGTTAGCGAGAGCCTCTGTAAGAGAGAAAACGTTTTATTTGAAACTGGTGAAGTGAAAAACTGGATAAATGGAAAACCTGGATTACCTGGATAAGCGGAATTAAACAGCCGGTCCCTTGCGATTCCACTTATCCAGTTTCCACTGTATTGTTATAAGGTGACTATACACAAAGTTTCAAGTCTCTCACCCAAAATTTTACTAATTGGCTTCATTGTTATATATTTAAGCAATTACTTAAGAGTTCAAGCTGTTGGTTCACCTTACTTAATAAATAAAACCCACAAAGCTAAATCAATTGTCACCTTATTAACCGACTTCAAAAAAGGAGGAAGATCTCAATTCGTCGGATTTTTTTTTCTTTAAATAAATAAGAAATAGCTCAGGAGTTTATATATTTTATTTTTTTATTTTTTATTTTATTTAATCCTTTGGGAAACAAACAGGCAAATATAACACACATAATTAATCATGACACAAGTTCATAAGCCAAATAGTTTCCACTACTAATCAATAACATCTGTTGCTCAGATCGAAATAACAAAATAACAATTTCATGCAAATTCAAGACGAGACTGTAGACATTCATATTAATATTAACAGGGGAAACATATATCAACAACTGTAATATACATAGAGAAACATTTACTCTAGAATACATCTGTAATTCTTTTATTTATTTATTTATTTTATTTTATTTTTTATTTTTTTTTTATAGCAGAAACAAATTGTTGTAGAGATAGGTGGAAAATATCAATATCATTGAATTTATTATTGTAAGATTTGCAAGCTCTGGAT
This sequence comes from Notocelia uddmanniana, assembly GCA_905163555.1. Classification (NCBI taxonomy): domain Eukaryota; kingdom Metazoa; phylum Arthropoda; class Insecta; order Lepidoptera; family Tortricidae; genus Notocelia; species Notocelia uddmanniana. The sequence continues at coordinate 52,414,501 of LR991052.1, forward strand.
AGAAACTTATTTCTTGCATATGCGGTACGACCAGAGTTAATTGCGAATAAACTAGAAGAACGCGTTCGCCGATCAGGACATCGTAGTGCTATTTTTGAGAGAAGGTTAGGAGAATCAACAAGGCCATTTAAAATTTTGTACAAAAATATCTGATCTCGAATTTCACGACGTGTTTGAAGAGACTCAAAATCGTTGGTATTCATTTTATTAAATTTATATCTCATTCTTCTAATAAATTTATTTTGAATACTTTCAATTGTATTAATATGAACGTTGAAATGAGGATTCCAGATTGTAGTGGCGTATTCCAAATTAGACCTGACAAATGCATTGTACAGAAGTAGTATCGTCTTCGGATCTTTAAAATCTTAGGTCTGACGAAATATAAAGCCGAGCATCTTATATGCTTTACTCGAAATTTTATCAATATGAGTAATGAATTGAAGTTCGCTGTCCAGATTTAACCCTAGATCTTTGACTTCAGACACAACCTTAAGAGTTTTGTTATTTAAATAAAATGTTATTTAAATTTATTAGTTATTTAATATCGCATCATGTCAAAAAAATGTCCTACACTGATTTCGCCCTTAGCTAGTATCTTTTGAATACTTGTCTTGTCCCGCGGTTTATATTGTTTGTCCCTTTGTTTGAGAACGTTTTTTTTGTCATTGCATTGTAAATGTTATTTACTACTGCAGAATTTCTGTAAAAAAATGTAGTAAGGCAAATGAAGCTGATTTTTCGATTAATTTTGTCTTTAATTTTTTTCTATGCTTTTTTTCAAACACATTCCAATGTTTTAACAGCTCATTGTACCAATATGTGTTGAAATAGTGTAAAAAGTCTTCGGCTTCTAATTCTTTGGTTATTTGCGACAAGACAAACATTTGCCCTACCCTCCTCCGATTTTACACAAGGGAGCAGGGGCAGCACTGCTGATAACGCCACAATATCCTGCCGAATGATCTTCCTTTCCGCCAAATCGCTTTGTTATAGTGGTAGTAACGAACGACCACCTATTCTAGCAGAAGGGAAGACATCTTGGATTGCTTTACTGACACCGATATTGAAATCCGCCATGATGTGAAGCGGAGTCCTCGCAAGGATCGATTGGATCCAATTAGGAGGGATGGATGGAAAAGTAACCGGCGTGAAGTTAGCAGCCTAAAGTTAGCAGCCCAAGATAATCCCACCAAATTAAGATGTCATTTTATATACCTCCACTAAAATCATATTTTAAGCATTTTCTAGAACATATAAAACAAATTTCTTAAAGAAATTTGACTTTTTTGTCACAACTGCCAGGGCTAAAACAAAAAATGGCAAAATTTTCACAAAAAAAAAGATAGGGCAGCTAACTTCACAATCCTGCAACCCAAAAGTTTTTTCGTTTTTTTTTTGAGTTTTCGATGAGACGCTGCCTACATTACACTTTGTGTCTAGTATCGTTAGAAGCGGCTTAAAAAACTCTTTCAAATAAGGTAAATTCGTGAACATTGAAAGACCGTGGCTATCTCAAAATTCAGAATTTCACCTGGCAGCCTAAAACTTCTTACGAATTTTTCAAGTTTTCCATGAGACGCTGCCTACATTACACTTTGTGTCTAGTATCGTTAGAAGCGTTTAAATGAGGTAAATTCGTGAACATTGAAAGACCGTGGCTATCTCAAAATTCAGAATTTCACCTAGCAGCCTAAAACTTCTTTCGAATTTTTCAAGTTTTCCATGAGACGCTGCCTACATTACACTTTGTGTCTAGTATCGCTAGAAGCGGCTTAAAAAACTCTTTCAAATGAGGTAAATTCGTGAACATTGAAAGACCGTGGCTATCTCGAAATTCAGAATTTCACCTAGCAGCCTAAAACTTCTTTCGAATTTTTCAAGTTTTCCATGAGACGCTGCCTACATTACACTTTGTGTCTAGTATCGTTAGAAGCGGCTTAAAAAACTCTTTCAAAATTTAATGAAGTAAATTTGTGAACATTGAAAGACCGTGGCTATCTCAAAATCCAGAATTTCACCTAGCAGGCTAAACCTTTTTTCGATTTTTTCAAGTTTTTCATGAGACGCTGCCTACATTACACTTTGTGTCTAGTATCATTAGAAGCGGCTTAAAAAAATCTTTCAAATGAGGTAAATTCGTGAACATTGAAAGACCGTAGCTATCTCAAAATCCAGAATTTCACCTAGCAGCCTAAAACTTTTTTCGAATTTATTAAGTTTTCCATGAGACGCTGCCTACATTACACTTTGTGTCTAGTATCGTTAGAAGCGGCTTAAAAAGCTCTTTCAAATGAGCTAAATTCGTGTACATTGAAAGACCGTGGCTATCTCAAAATTCAGAATTTCACCTAGCAGCCTAAAACTTCTTACGAATTTTTCAAGTTTTCCATGAGACTCTGCCTACATTACACTTTGTGTCTAGTATCGTTAGAAGCGGCTTAAAAAACTCTTTTAAATGAGGTAAATTCGTGAACAATGAAAGACCGTGGCTATCTCAAAATTCAGAATTTCACCTAGCAGCCTAAAACTTCATTCGAATTTTTCAAGTTTTCCATGTGACGCTGCCTACATTACACTTTGTGTCTAGTATCGTTAGAAGCGGCTTAAAAAACTCTTTTAAATGAGGTAAATTCATGAACATTGAAAGACCGTGGCTATCTCAAAATGCATAATTTCACCTAGCAGCCTAAAACTTTTTCGAATTTATTAAGTTTTCCATGAGACGCTGCCTACATTACACTTTGTGTCTAGTATCATTAGAAGCGGCTTAAAAAATCTTTCAAATGAGGTAAATTCGTGAACAATGAAAGACCGTGGCTATCTCAAAATTCAGAATTTCACCTAGCAGCCTAAAACTTCATTCGAATTTTTCAAGTTTTCCATGTGACGCTGCCTACATTACACTTTGTGTCTAGTATCGTTAGAAGCGGCTTAAAAAACTCTTTTAAATGAGGTAAATTCATGAACATTGAAAGACCGTGGCTATCTCAAAATTCAGAATTTCACCTAGCAGCCTAAAACTTCTTTCGAATTTTTCAAGTTTTCCACGAGACGCTGCCTACATTACACTTTGTGTCTAGTATCGCTAGAAGCGGCTTAAAAAACTCTTTCAAATGAGGTAAATTCGTGAACATTGAAAGACCGTAGCTATCTCAAAATCCAGAATTTCACCTAGCAGCCTAAAACTTTTTTCGAATTTATTAAGTTTTCCATGAGACGCTGCCTACATTACACTTTGTGTCTAGTATCGTTAGAAGCTTTAAAAAGCTCTTTCAAATGAGCTAAATTCGTGACATTGAAAGACCGTGGCTCTTAAAATCCAGAATAAAGTTGGAATTTTCAACTCAAATGTAAAGGACGTGTTGTTGTATGGGTGCGAGACTTGGTTCGTTCGAAAATACTTAACGGCCAAATTCCATGTGTTTATGAACAAATATCTACGGCAAATTCTTCGCATCTTTTTGCCGAAATGGATCACAAACACGAAGCTTTGGAGACTTACAAAACAGACACCCTTACAAAAAGAAATAGAGTTACAGAAATGACATTGGATTGGTCATATCCTTCGAAAACATGACTTCCACTTGTCCAAGAAAGCCCTTACTTGGCAGATACCCGGAAAGCGGAAAAAAGGTCACCCCAGAGCAACTTGTCGGCGTTCCGTGGATCAAGAGTCGGACTCGCTCGGGATGAAGTGGGAGGAAGTAACCTAAACTGGCCAAGACCGAAACGAATGGAGGGAGTCGATTCGAGCCCTACACCCCAGCAGAGGGTAACGGGCAAAGAAGAAGAAGTATCTTTGTGTATAGTAACGTAAGAAGCGACATAAAAAAATCTTTCAAATGAGACGTGACACGTGAACATTGAAAGACCGTGGCTACTTCAAAATCCAAAATATCACCTAGCAGCCTTATTTTTTTTTGGATTGAGACGCTGTCTACACTTTATGTCTAGTATTATATTATTTATTAAATTCCTGGGCTCGGATTTTTCATCGCACGGTAAGATGAAAGAAAACTATGGAGTCGAAATTTAAATTAAAACTTTACTGATATTCAGACTCATACATTTAATTAACACCAAAAGTTGATTATATTATAAATAAAAATGCCATGTTTATTTTATTATGGGCCAAATAATAAAAATAATATGAATAGTAAGTAAGCTTCTTCTATTCTAGTGAATAGCAAAAAAAAACATAGTGAAGGTTTTAATTGATTCCATTTTGTGACGAAAATTATACAATTTATATGGGTAACTTTCGTTACACAATATAAATAATTAAAATGTACCTAGACATAATTAATTACTTAACTAATGTCATAATTTATGTATTTAGAAGTAAAATAGACAGCTGGTTTACTACGAATATCTTGTGAATATAGCAGGAAGCCGTTATTATAGTCATTAAAATGGCATATATCATCACATGTCATACTTACTGATCACATTATACGTCATCCCTATCTTATGCAGTATTAAGATACCAGGAATTGATAATTTTGTGCTAGCAACACTGAACTTTCTTTGCAGTTGTACGTGATTGGTGGAAAGTAACCAATAGAGTGTTGCTCAATCCTTGTTGGTGCTCTCTGTACGACCAATCGGTGATGGATATTTTCCCGCCATTTGACATGGCGGCTAGCTGGTAGTTTTCAGGGGAACGGGCATTCTTTGGAGAGCTGTCGAGCTGAACGGGTTACTTAGGACAATCCGTAACACTATGTTTCTTTTTTGCAATTTTCCCATAGAGCTTATTCCACAAAACCAGAGGAATAAGTATTTCAAAATCTTGCGGGTGCATTATCCATTTCAAAATTAGAATTATAAAATGAGTATATTTTCATATTTAAAGCAGGCAGCTATATTGGTTGAAATTCATTTGCGACTTAAAAATATCCATGTTCTTGTGTTCCTATTATTATTTGGCCCGTAATGTAATAAACATGCTTTGGTATTCATAATTTTAATTTATTATCTATTCAACTTTTGGTGTTAATTAAATGAATGATTATGAATATAATATGATTAAAATTTTAATGGTAATATCGACTCCATAGTTTTGTTTCATCTTACCGTGCGATGAAAAATCTGAGCCCTGTTTATTACACATTCAAAAGAAAGAAGACAGTTTTGGCCTTTTTTTATAAATTATTGTTGGCGAGGCATAAGTCACAGTTGCCCATATTTTTGTTTTTTTTTTCTTGTGCATTAATTTGATTTTTAATTTCATCCATCGACACGAAGCAGCTGGTATGAAATATTCTAAAACAAGTGTTGCAGTTTATGGCATCGCGCGGTTGCACTTTTCTGGAACAGTAAATGCACCGCTTATGCATGGCATCGCTGCTTGTGAGCAACACTTTTTTTAGAGTATCTCTGTACTTATCAAAATTCTTTTTGTTGGTTGATTCTTGTTCTTTGCAATGTTCTCAAATATATTTATTAGGATAGGTCCACAATTGTAATGGTCTTTTTGTATATAATGTTTGACATCTGTTACCTGTTTTAATCTGATGTTTAACTGTTTTTTTTTCAAGAGGTGCTGAAATTTTTCTGTATATAATTGTACGTAAAGAGTCTCATTTCCTTGCGGGTCTATAACGGTGAGCGTCTCGTTTCTGCGTGACACAATTGCCATAGTGTAATGGCTATGTTGACATATAGAGAATACGGTGTCTTTTTTGGTGTCTAAAGGGATCATATTGAGGAATTGAACGGTGAGAGCAAAATTGTTGAAAATGTAATGAGAACGTTCCACTGACACCAAATTGTATTTGTTGTTATTAAAAATGTGTAATAAATGATCAATTACTTTGTCCACCACATATTGTTTGCCAGATAATGTTAAATAATCTTCGATTAATAGGCTCTTCATCGTCGTTTGCTTAATATTTTCCAAGTAATTTACTACGTACCCTCTCCCGATTTCTCTATAGTAATTGTGTGATATAGTAATCGTCCTCAATTAGGCCATTTTGAAAAAGAGTATACACTTTACTTGGAGGTAATGTCTCTAGCTGCTGCTTTGATGTAATTTCGTTTGTAGTGCAATGCTTACAAAAGAAATCTTTATCGGCCAAGTCAGGTGAAGAGCAACCGTCGACTTCTTGTGCACATTGCTGATGAATCCACATGTCACACGTATCACACTGGACCCAGTTCGTGAAAGGTGTTGACCATGCCCTGCGACCACAGTATAAACAGTTGATGATGTTGTCACAGTCAGGCACCGGAGCTGAACACATTTTTTTTTGATGTCGGCCCTCGAAATGGCTGAATGTAATTTTTTGTTTTCGGTTCCATGACTCTTCGGAAGATGTCGCATGTTTCGCTGTCGATGGCGACTGCACACATAAGCCTTTCTTTTTTTTATGAGCAAGTGCTCTTTGTGAATGGAAAGCACTTCTGACCACAATGTCCTTAAGAGCTGAGTACATTTAAATTGTTTGCGTCCATTTAGGTTGTTTAGTTTCAGCTGCCCGAAATAATTCTCCACGGGCGCGTTACTGACTCTGTCGTTTTTTAATAAATTGGTCCACATAGGCAGGTATGGTAAATATTTCCTTAATAATAATTTCGGTAGTTCAGCACAGTAGAAATCATTTATTTTCCGGTCGACATCGTCTATATGCGGTTCAATGTTACATAAAACTTCTCTGAAATGGGCGTAAAATAGATTTGTTTCGTAATTGGAGTCTCCTCGGGAACATATTTCAATTTTAGTGGGGTCGGCTTCGGCTTTTAACAAAAATTCTATTCCTTGCTTGTCTTTTAACGTATCGGAAAGATATTTTTTCGCCTCAACTACATCTTTGTTCACGAATTTTGTGTTGAACAATATAAAAACACATTGAACGTGTCTCGAAATTTCTGAAAATCGTTAATGATAAATATTTTTTAATACAGTTGCTCAAAAAGTGCTACTTTACGTAGCTGTTTAGCGTACGGAAAGTTGGTTTTCGCGCACTAGTGCTTTTCACTTTTCCAATCTTTTTAAATTTATGCTTGTTCCAATGCATAACTCCTTATTGTTGGGTGTTAAATATTAGTTTCCTTTAAACGTCGTAATCAACATAAAAACCTACTGTTAATATCAGAATACGAAAAATATACACATTTCATATTTTATTACTTACCTCTTCATCATTATAACACGTTTATTTTTTAATATTGAATATTGAAAAACCGTTCTTAATAAGTTGTCAGAGTGGAACGGAATAGCTGCCGAAACGCCTGTCAAAGAAGAGGCGTTTTTACTTACTGCAAGCATGTTTTAAGTTTCTAAAGGCAACATTCGATATTGTTTTTATAAATATTACTTGTTGTTTTTCTTATTTTTTCGCAACTGTATTAAAAAACGTCGTTCAATACACGTGCGGAAATGTCATTCTTCACTCGTCCCGAGTGTTGCCACTCGCCTGCGGCTCGTGGCATCCCTCGGTACTCGTAAATGACATACTTTCCGCACTAGCATCGAAATGTACTATTGGCTAGCATCTCCTTTACTTCCGGTTTATTTTTAATAGCAGACCTATCCACATCATTACAAATGCACTTCATAAGATGTGCGACGCACAAGTACAAGGGTGTTGGTTCGAATTTGTTGCCGTTTTCAGTCAAATGCAAAAAACAATAATTAAGGTAATCCACTAACGACAATTGATTGAAAGAAAGGCAAGTGGCATTAATAAGCGCAAAACTGAAATCTGTTACTACTCCGGCGAAGGCTGGCCAACAAGATTCGCTCATGCAATATACTTTAAAATCATGTAGCATTTTAAATATAGAATTAGTGTCATGCACCGCAGAGATCATGTGAAATACAGGGAAGAGCCGTTGCGTCGCCTTCAACTGTATAATGCCCGAATACAACAGAAGTCTTTTGGAAGCTTTTTTTTTGCCATTTAAATCCCTCACAACACTTCCCGTAGCATCAAAATATAGCATCGCGGGTCTTTCTTGTTTTAAACTCAGAATTTGGTCTAAACTATAAATTTTTATGTTCAGTGGAAATGAAATTTCCTTAACAAAGTTGGAATGGTCTACTTGATATCGAATTAAGTCTAAAACATCGTTTTTGTGCCTATCATTTATGGCCATTGCCTCTGATCTTATTTTACGAAGTGTTGTGTCGGATTTAACGCTTTGTAGATTTAAGGTAGCAATTAATTTATTTTTATTCAATTTTAATATTTAGTTTTTCTTGTATGACAGCGCCTTTTCGGTAAGTAATTTATTTTTCAACAATTTCCTTTCAATTCCCCTAACATGCATTGTGATGTTTTCTTTGTGACAATAGTTCAAGCTTTCACTGTACACCGTTAATTGCCTATCTTTGTCTAAATATAACTTGGACTTTTTACAATTTTTGTGGTTTCACCATTATTTTTTTGTTTTTAAAATATTTAACGTATTTAAAAACAATTAGGCATGTGTTGTTGATATTATTTTCAATTATTTTTCTTAACACGAACGGATAGATCTCGGTCTTCAGTTTTCCGTCTGTAATTATTTCATCCCATAAGTCGTTGCTGATAATAGCTGTTCCTTCTTCTATGTTAATTGCCGAGCACCTAGTCAGGCTTGGCTCGTTTTTTGTGCCAACCGGAAACAAACCCGCTGCGGTGGAATTTGGACTTGGCGCCGACCTATCTAGGCTCTGAATACATTTAGGAACTTTTTCGGTTGGTGGCGAAACTTCCATTTTCTTAAATGTATTTGTATTTGAAGTCTGGAAAAAGAGCTCAGAAGTCTGATCGGAATCTTGTTGACTTTCGATTGGGAGGGCATAACTTAATGAAGTATTCGTAGTATCAAGCTCGTTTTGGTCTAATGTAGGGCTTTCGCTGAATGTTGGCGAAGAAGTTCTGAAAAACGTCATATCAAAGTGTTGCCGTGCCTCTACATTATGAATTTCGCCGTCAATATTCTGCTGCTGCTTATTGCTGTTCAAAAGACAAAGCTCTGATCTATAGTCCTCTTCGGTGGTAATCGCAGAGGATGTGCTGTGCACGGACGAAGTTTTGTCTTTGTAATAAGTCTCAAGCGTTTCTAGTGGCTTCACTTTTAGATTTTCAGGCTCGTTACTTGATGGCCATTCGTACAAAGAATCTATTGTTTTCCACATGTTGTAGATTTTGATGTGATTTTGAAATTGGTTTTCGATCTTCAAATAATCGCAAATGAGTCCAAAATCATTTGAGTTCTTATACCTTGGAGAAACAGGGCCACTCTTAATTTGCAGTATTTGCAACGCTCGTTTTAGGTCACACTTGGATAATTTTCCTCGACACCGCATTTTCCGAGAAGTAACAATAAAAATCAAACCTATCAAATTCAAACTATTATTCAGATGTTTGAAAATCCTAATAATGAAACCACCAAAAAAGTCCTTACCAAAGCTAACCTAACTAATGTACGTTTACGAAAAACCCCACCTATCTACCTACTATTTATTAAAAACTATAAATTAAAAAAAAAAACCTTGGATCCTAACTAAGTCTTACCTAAATATGTACTTATAAAAACTACCTACCTTCACCTATCTTCCTCTACTAAGAACTACGAGGCTTGCACTGAAAGTGGCGGGAATCGAATACTTATTAATTTATTTTTAACATGTATTATACCTTTTTATAATCTCTGAAGTTTCCTTATCTCAACACACGGGCCACTTAGAAAAAAAAAAGTATGGTTCGGTTTCAATTGTTTATTGAAGTAGTCGAGTCACTGCTTAAAATGGAATTGTGCCGTGAAAATTTCAGAGCTATGATTTATTATGACTTTAAAAGTGGACTAACACAAAAACAATGTGAAGAGCGGATGGTTGCTGCTTTTAATATTGAAGCTCCTTCAAAGACTACAATATACAGGTGGTATTCAGAATTTCAACGTGGCCGTGTATCCCTCACCGACGAAGTGCGTGAAGGTCGACCAAAATCGGCAGTCACGCAAGAAAACGTCGATGTTGTGCGTCGTCTGATAAATGAAGACCGACATGTGACATATCGGGAAATTCAAGAGCACCTGGGTATTGGAATGAGTCAAATACAAATTATTTTAAAAGAAGAATTAGGCGTGAAAAAGTTATTTTCCCGTTGGATACCTCACCTATTGTCTGACGAGCAGAAAATAGTCCGTGTCAATTGGTGCCGCAAAACTTTGAAAAGATTTAACAAGGGACGCTCAAATGCTGTTTTTAGCATAGTATCAGGTGACGAGTCGTGGATATACGCTTATGAGCCTGAAACTAAAAACCAATCCCGAGTATGGGTCTTCGAAGACGAGCTCAAACCCACAAAAGTTGTTCGTTCTCGCAGTACGGCTAAGAAGATGGTGGCTACGTTTATCTCTAAATCTGGTCACGTAGCTACTGTGGCTCTTGAGGATCGTAGAACAGTCAATGCTGATTGGTACACCACTATTTGTTTGCCGAACGTCTTTGCTGAACTCCGAAAAACAAACCCTAGTCGTCGCATCATCCTTCACCACGACAACGCCAGCCCACACACCGCTCGGACAACAACTGAGTACCTGGACGGTGAAAAAGTCGAAGTATTGGACCACCCTCCATATAGCCCTGACTTAAGTCCCAACGACTTTTTTACATTCCCCAGAATCAAGGACAAACTGCGTGGTCAGCGGTTTCAGACGCCAGAAGAAGCAGTGGAGGCCTATAAAATAGCCATTTTGTCGACCCCTACTTCAGAGTTCAAAAAGTGCTTTATGGACTGGTTTGAACGCATGCATAAGTGCATGAAATACAAAGGAGAATATTTTGAAAAACAATAAAAATAAATAAACTCACTTATACTGCATATTTTCTTCTATTCCCGAAACTTTCAGTTTTACCCTCGTACAAGATAAAATCTCCTCACCTACAATTTAAGAATCCGAATTATCTATCTATTTACTTAATCTAACTTTAATTTACCAATATTCTAAATGCGTACACAATTATACCAACACTCTAAAACTTAAATTCGTATGTACCTAGACTAAAACAAATTACTTACCTACCTAAAGTACCTAGACTAAAATTACGCACCTACCTAGTACCTAAGAACTAAGAAGCCAGGACACAAAAATCTAAAGCCCTAATTTAAAGTAGTAACTGTAACTAGGTACGATAAAACCTGTAAGAATTATTGTTTATAGCTCAAAATTATGCAACGAAACTTTATTAACAAGATAACTCCGAAACCAGTAAGATATTAGCAAAGTATTTGCATTGAAAAACAGGGTAATCCGCAAAGGCATACAATGTTATCCAAAGTAAAACCGTTTTGTATAGTGGAGCTCAGGTAACATTTTAAAAACAAACGATAGCGCCTTCTAAAAACGGAATGTGCTACGTTGGATCGCCATCTAGTGAGCCCTATTAAAAAATCATTATGTGCCTAAATGTTCACTAGATGGCATTAGTAGTATGCTTTGTTGAGAGTCACACAACGCATACTACTAATGCCATCTAGCATTCTGGAATATTTTAAAAACACCCACCAGTTGAGAATAATTCGTTCATATTTTTAGGGTTCCGTACATCGATTTTTCCGTAGTCAAAATGGCAAAACGGAACCCTTATAGATTCGTCATGTCTGACCGTGCGTCCGTGCGTCCGTCCGTCCGTATGTCACTGCCGATTTACTCGAAAACTATGAGCACTACAATTATGAAATTTTTGAGATATTGCTGTCAAAGTCGTAAAAAGTGTGCCCAAGCCGGGGGGTGGGGGGGGGGGGATTCTCCAAACTATGAAGAACCCCCTCTAATTTCCAAACTATGAAGTTTAAAATTCTGAAAAAATTCAAGAAGATGTAAAAATTTAATAAATCCTTTAACGATTTATGGTTTGAACACGAACGGTCTAACAGTAACAGTTTTTGAGTTATTGCTGAAAAACTGTCTTGCCCAAACAAAAGGGCATAAGCTCAGAGTAAGGGTCGGTTGCACCGGGTTGCCACTTGAAACGCATTTCCACCAAAATAATTCTCGGGTAATATTTTTTTCATATAGCAACCGAGCATGTCATTTGATTTTTGTCTGTGCTCATGTCACTTTTGACAAGCAAGACTAACAAGAGATAAAAACGCGCTAAAAGCAGCTAACTCAAAACTCACTTTAATGATAAATCATACGGATAAATTGGATAATATATTAGGCGATAATATTTTACTTCTAATACATATTACCGCTACCTACTCACGAAACCTAACCTAACCTAATCTCTAAAACTGTTTACAAACTAGCTTCAGTATCCGAGCGTCAAAGCACGCGACTTTCAATCTGGAGTTGTGGGTTCGAAACCCGGCTCTTACTTGGCCCGAGTGTAAAATATCATATGACGCTGATTTTAACAGTAGCTTTTGGGTAAGGCAAACATCGACTGGTTTAGTTCCAACAAGATCTAGTTTTCCCTCTGGGTTGGAAAGCCAGATGGCAGTCTGCCTATCTTTGAATTTGGATACCAGAGCCCGGGCTCCTCTAGGACACAACTTAAATAACTCATTTTTGTAGTAAAAATCTTAACAAGTAGATGTTGATATATACAAATACATGTATGTAAATACCATATATGTCATGTTTTTAATAATATTGGAATTTATTTCAGGTGCAGAATGAAGATGCATGAGCAATTATTTTAGACCGAAGTGAAAGAAACAAAAATGTGTGGCACATTCAGACCAATTAAAATGGAATAATCTAATCTAATTCTCTATAAGATATATTTATTTTGTTAGTTTTAAAATTGCTGTGCCCTTGCAGGGTTCATGTCTCTGGATCTACATAAATTTATATTGTAACACCTTGTATACGACATGATTATGCAATAAATATATGAATATGAATAAATAATACCGGGATAAGAGAAGAATTGAACAATTTTACATAAGCTTCTTTTCAATTGTAATAAAAATGATGATTAAAATGATCATAGTTTTTTTTGATATTGGCCTTACAGATAGTTACTGTCTACAAAGTTTAGTTTTTTTTCTTTTTTTATGTCACACCAAATGCACTTACATATTAGGTTTGTAGGTATGATATTAAAAAAACTGCAATTTCAACAGCTTTTGCTATTATCAATCTTCCTTTTATAAATTGTGATGTCAGCAATTAGATTAGACCATCATTTTCACCCAATACCTGCATTCATTTAAGATTTCATCATCCCGCAATAATCCCTGTACTCCCCAGCCAGCGCTGTCTGTGTGTCACATCACTCCCAT